>CM060913.1:581004602-583404602 GCA_030737875.1 Allium sativum
TTGTGTCATATCGATTATTAATGCACATTTATATAGTAATCAGACTTACCCGACCTGGCTTAAATATCCATAATGACTGGGTAGAAAAGTGATGCAAAATGTAACAATATGTGTCTATGATGGTACACAAGTAACACAACTCCACAGATCGTAAGAAGTATAAATTTTTCATCTGACTCAATATATAAATTAGTTTCATAGGAATTATTTTGTTTAGTCAACAAGACTTGGAAGAGGGATTTCACCAACCAAACATTGCATGATTAAATTCGTTCTCAGTTCCAACCAATGTCGGATATTGATTTGTCAAAGTAGGAGATGTTAACAGTATAATAGTTTTGCATTTCTTTTTCATTATCATGTTCTAGCGCTTATAATGGTATTCAACTGAAAACGATACAGATTTCTTAAGTAAAAATTTGTAATCGTCCAGCAAAATGACAATAATAGCTTGCGGTCAATATATGGATAAAAATTTGTTTATTAATATAGCCTAACAAAATAAGGCACGTAAGTGTTAAAAAGTTGATATTTTCTTTCTTTCGAGTCAATTATTCAAAAATAATATCAATATGGCGGACCTATTAGCATATGGTATAAGATTAGTTAGGCTTGGATATAAATTCATTCAATTCCATAATCCTTAAAATTACAATTACAATGTTTCCATAATTAGTTTCATTTTTTATTTTGTGAAATATCAAAGGGTGGACCCAACAAACTACGCAAGTTTAAAAAGTAAACACATGTTTTCTATTATTTGTTTATTTCAGTAGATAAATCATATTTCATCGAAAACCATGCCACTATATCATTTGTCAAGTAGGATTACAAAATGCAAAATTTATGTTCAACAGTTGCTCCAAGTTTGTATTTTCTGTATTATCATTTGTAATGATTAGTAAATAAAACATTATTGTAATAAGAAATATTTTTTAAATTTATATAAACTAATTCATGTCTTGAAAAACACTAAATAATATAAAAAAATAGTTATTTTCGTATACTTATGAGAAGAAATTCGCGTGCATATATGCATAATACATTGTATTCACTCTACTATACATACTAATAATATTTTTTTCAAAAAAAAAATTTCTATAATTATATTGTGCTCCATTTCCATTATTTATAAGTACCCGTTTAATCTGAACTATTACTCTCTTAGCTATTATGTTACGTAGCTCTTTAAAATTATAGAAAAATAATATTTAGGTTACATATAACAATATACCTTTTTTAAAGTTTCAAATGGTTAATACCTACTATGATACATTCCAACTATTTTTGAGTTTTCCCAATCCCGTGTGCAAAGCACGGGTTCACACTTTGTTTTTCTGTACATGATTAAATAATTAATTTTATACTAAATATATTAAATAATATATTAAATAATTTATATTAAATAATATATTACAAATAGATAAAACACTATTAAATAATTTATATATGTGTTTACATAATACTACATTTAAACATGTATTTAACCGTCAAAATTTATATTACACTTTCAACTCCATGTTCAAAGGTACTGAGCATGCACTTTGAACTAATAACCCATCAACATGCTTTTTGTATGTTCTATATTATTTTGACATGATATAATTAACCTGCAAATTCAAGACTATACCAGATAGATAATAGCTGTTGCATCACTATATATATATTTTAATAATATTTTGGCTTAAACAAATTTGTATTCCATTGTAGTTTTTTTGTAGCTGGATAAGTATTTAGCTTGGTTATTGCTTAAAATAAATAGTGCATGAATCAATTTGATCAAGCATTTTTTGGTAAAATCATTTTGCGTAAAATAACGTAATTAGTACCTCAAATTTGATGTTAAATATACTTAAAGAAAAAATCAAGGGAAAAGGGGAAAAAACTAGATGAATGAATTTTTATCTGTTGGATACAAAGTCTCCAATGTATACTTATTTAGCATGTAAGCTTCACATGACTAAAATCTTACATTTCCATTACCATATTCTTCTTATAAATTTAGTGGTATTCTTTTCAAAAAATTAAAATTATCTTTCGTGTCCATAGATGGATTCTCATCACCATTTTTTAAAATAAGCCAAGATTATTATAAGGTGCTGGAAAAATGGCATCATTTGACCACCAGCCCCTATATATGGTTGAATAGGTAATTAGTAATCAAATATATTCTATAGTAGCATAACAAGTTAAAAACAGGAGAGAAATCATATTGTTATATGTGTTAGTGTCATTAATGCTATTCGTCTATGCAAACTTGGTTGTCAGATAATAGCAATTTCCTTTATGTCAAAGGAAGATGTGAAATAGAAGCGCGCATGCCATATTAAACTGATAAAAGATAGACTGCGCTCAGTAGCACGTATGTATGTATTTATGCATACGTATTTAATGGTTGCATATTTAAACTAATTTCTTCAATCTAGGATCAATTTCTTCAGTCAGTACTTAAAAATATTTTCAGGTCATAAATTTTATGCAGTTTGAAGTTAAGTAATAAGGTGATTTGTTTAAACTGCAAATTACCACGTGTATTTCTAAACAAAAATATACTGCAGTTATTTCAGAATAAAGCCTTATACCTATTAACTTTATTTTAGCTGGAACTTCTATTTGAAACTGATGTTTTCTAAACCAACACACTAACATGTACAATGCATATACATGTAAATTTATTTATTTATTTTAATATACCATTTCAAAAGCAAAATGTCTTTAAATGTATGCTATATGTGTTGAGCACTAGCTTTTCCTTTAATCACTTTTATAGAAGTTGCTACCAGCTATTTCGGTTTCAATTATAATGGTTTGTCGCAACTATTTTGGTTAGGTGTGCAATGAGCATCCACTATGTCAGCATTTTTGTGATGTAATAGTGTTGCATATATTTTTATTACAAAAGTACAGTGTTATTTGCTAAAAATTTATATCCTTAATCTTCCTCCCTTGGTTGATAAATTATACTTAATATTGTTACAGTTCTTTATCTACTTATGCATTGGATATTTCCAATAATGAATGAGTACAACTACATGATGAATTAAAAGCTGCATTTAATACTTAAGGATGGAGATGGTTGCAGATAAATCTACAACTGTAAAATCATTGGTATGATTGTAATAATAAGCTTACATAGATCATATCTCTTGCATGCATAATTGGATTTTAACAACTGATGTTGTAATGTTATGATTTTTGTTCTGTGTGCCTGCTCGCAGAAGACTATGTATATTTTATGTCAAAATAATAGTTTCCTGTTCTACATTACCAGTCATGTTTTTGCACATTAAATTCTAAGCACCGCGGTTGTCATACTTATATATTATATTACATTTAGTTTGGATAATTCGAGAAAGAACATAATTTATGTTGCTTTGACAAAACGCATTAACATTTTTTTAGGCTACTGTTCTGAAATCTAATGAAATGGAATACAATATTTCTAATGCAATTTATTTCCCCCTTCTTTTCTATGATCCTCCCTTCGTTTTCTATTTCCTAAAACTATTGATTTTCTCCTCTCCTATATGGTTGATACTCACTGTTGGTAAAATCTTTATATACGAGAGACTTCCTATTCTTCCAAGTGCACAGTTGGCATAATGATATGGTGCTTACTAATGAAATTATATTTACAACGAAGCATTATAATTTGCTTTAGCACTGAAAACAGGAAGACAACCAAGAGACAAGAGATAAAAAAGCTTATGATTGTCGGAATAGTTATTTTAGCTATAGGAGTACACTATATGCCATCAGAGCATGATAAAGTTCAAGAAATTAGTCAAGTGTGAGGTATTTATATCCTTTGAATTCAGTACAAATTGAACGACAATTCTAAGAAGAGGTGAGGACAACATTAAGCTTATAGATGCATTTCTTATTGCTTTTAATGGTTACTTCAATGAGAAACATATGTTGAGAGAAGAAGACATGCTACCCAAGGATCAAAATTTGAAGCTTCCTTCTTTTATTAGAACATCTGTCAAAATCATGAGAAAAAAGAATCAAAGCTAAACCATTGATGAAATACAAGAACTGCTGAGGAAAAAGAGTGCAAACCCATACACTCTAATATTTCAATTGAACGATTTTTTTATTACAGAAAATTTAATTAAACTGATAATTTTGTAAGCAAAAAATAAATGCGCATTATGCTACAAATGGTTATTTTATGAATCATTAATTATTTGGTTGAGACATACATTTCTAATTTATCACCAAGGAAATTAAGCTAGAAAAATATACTAAGAAAATCAAACACATCAAATCAACAAGTTGCGTTTACAGTGATTAAAAATTAGTCCATATACGTAGCACATTAGTGTCAGAATCTAATAATATTTCATAACATTTTGCGAATTGATCAAGATATACATTGATTCATGATCAGTTGTTGAGGCATATATCAATGTAAATATTCTTTAATATTTTAATTTAAGAAATTTTAGTTATCTAAATTATCAAGACTTAATTTACCTAATTCACTTGCACAATTTAAATTATCAAGACTTAACAATCTTTAATGTTGTTGAGCATTCGAAGAGGGAAATTTTAATAAAAGGTGAGTAAAGGTTATAATTTACCTAATTCACTGGCACAATTGGTATGTTCTTCGACTTTACCATCAATAGATTAATAGTTTAGTTATAATTTATTTAATTCACTTGCATAGTTGGTTTGTTCTTTGAGTTTACCATAATAATTTAATAGTTTATTTTCATCTTACATTTGCTTGAGTTTATGTTTTGATCTCTTACTTTGAAACCGAATTTGATATAATTATTTTTGTTTTACGTCAACCACTAATTGAATGCACAATGTTAATCATACAGTTTTAATGTGTTAAATAATTTAGTTTTATTTCCTCTTTTTTGTTGCAATGGTAGGTTAGAAGCAAGAATATTCTTTCTTGAAAAAGAAGGATTACCATGATGAAGTTTCGTTCATAATTAATGCTTCGACTGTTGTGGATATTTGAGCAATGATGAGGGACTAACATGCTGAGCCTATATGTATGTTCTAGCTCTTGCGGGTATTTCCATTTTCCAGTGACTGATAATGCATACCCTTTTATATTTTGGTCCCCATTTCTAATTCTTGGTTTATTTAGCATGTCTTGAAAACCACATTTTTCTTTAGTTATTCACAATTATGTTCCTTAATGTTATCAAGTTCAGATTCTACTATACTTCAAGTAATGGACAATGACATGAGGAATTCAAGGTCATTAACTTAGTCATCCTGTTCTCTATATGAATGTATGCTTAGTTTGGCCACATGGTTATGTAATTTTCCCCCTATTTTTGTTTGAAAGGTAAAAACTTAATTTCCACTGTCATTCAAAAAAAAAAAAAAAAGAACAACTGTTTGGAAGTTAAACCTTACCTTAGCCTTTTGCAATGATGACAAGAGGCTAAAGTGAGTTGTTGCTTTATATATTTTGTAACATGATTTTGAAAACATATTGTACTATTTTACAAATTTGAAGTGGACATACCTTTGAATGCCTGTTGGTCAATGAAATTTTAATGCAAATCTGAAGTTTTTTTTCCTTATCTCAGTTCTATTTCATGCTTCGAAAAAGTACGGAGTCCGGATAACATTTATTTGATAGTAGGTTCATGTATCAAATGTGAGTTTGAATTTTAGCCCATAAGTAATTAGTTTAAATGTAATACAAGTTCGGTATCATACATATGAATTAGAGTTGGTTTTGTTGATTCATTTTATTCAGAAGTGTGCTTCAACTATTGTGGAAATCAACAAATTACATCTCTTAATTCTAATTAATTACATATACATTTCTCATTTACTTGAACATATAATTACTTTATTGTTTAAACTTCAACATACATTGACATTGATGTGCAAGAGAAAAATAGTTAGTATATATTCACAGGCCAGATACTTTCAAAGCTTATTATTTATTGTCTGTGAGTATGAAGATTGCAGGGAATCATGCTTCTGGGCAATTTATAATGAGATGCTAGAAGATGGTAATGAGCTGAAAGCTACATGATTAAGGGAAAAGATAGCTAAAGGGAAGGAAGAGTTTGTGGCAATCAAATAAGCATATTTATGTACCAATTGAGTCCATGATTTGTTTATACATTTCAAGTTTGCTCAATGAAATAATGAAAAGAACTGTTTAATGTATTAAGGAATACTTCCTTTATTTGGTAAAAACTTGAAATAAGTAAAGCCTTTGTTGTCCGAACCTATTTTCTTTGGAAAATATAACTGTAGGCCATAAATGTGATGATTTAATCTGCAGCATCTTCCTATAATGTTCACGTTCATAACTATCATGTTGTGCACATCCATATGCTATGCCGTTGTACAAGTAGTTCTGCAGGGGTTTCTTTATAGGCTCATGGATTTTATTTATAAAGATTCATCAGTGGCTGCTTAAACCATAATTATCATAGTGAATCACGTGAGAATCCCTCATGTTTGAACTAATGGATTGAGTTGAAAAAAAATCTCATTTGATATGACAGATCAATCTGCATGGTATAATGTGTATGGGTTCAACCCACTGTTATGAAGACCAGACCCGACCGGTGGTTCGACCGCGGCTAACCGTTGGCCGGCGGCGAACACGGCCGGGAGCGGAGTTCGATCGCAGTCCCCATTAAACCGTCATTAGGCTAATCAAAACACTAATTTAGATAGCAAGTTCTGAAAATCAGTCTTTTAATCGAATTGATTTGGGGTTTAGGAGGTTCTTTCGAGTGTTTTCTGAGTTTCGGTGGTATTAGAACAGAGAAGAAAGAGGAACGAATGGAGAGGAAGAGCATAATGGCTGGGATAATTTTATTTGCAGTCAAAACCCTTGACTTTTTATTAAATTTATTGAGTTTCTTTTGCAGTTTGCACCATTTTTGATATATAAACGCGTTTCAACCCCTAAATCATATTATCAAGAACCTACGGTCCGACCGGTTCAACCCATAAAGCCTTGGACCTTGGAGCTTGACGGTTGGATGGACGGTTGGGTTTTCGTAACATTGGTTCAACCGCAACTTTGTGTGACGCACACAAGCTGTGAAAATAATAAAGGTATTTGGAAAGTTTTGTTAAAACAAGTTAAAGAATTTATCCTTTTGAAAGAAGATAAAATTACAATAAAAAAATTCAGGTTAAAGAATTTATAAAGAGAAGGCTAAGATTTTCAATTTTTTTTGTTCCTATGGAAAAAATATTAGGGAAAAAATGTCATTATATTTTTTCACTAAATGAAAATTTATCTTTTTAAGAAATAAACAGAGAACTTTAGTTACCCGTTTGTCAATTAAATTAGAAAATAAAATCTTTTTGTTCTACGTGAAAAGAGAAAAAGCTATGTATCTGGTGGTGTTTATGGATTTTCACCAGCCTACTTATACGTTTCAACTAGCTTAACTTAGTCAGAATGTTTACTTCTTTTGTGATGTACTATTCAAACTTCTGTTGTTATTTTGTTACCACCAATGATTTTAACTCAATGAGTTGGCAGTAAATTTTTTGTTTTACAGCTTCATTATGGATACATTTACATGGTTTTTGAATATTTACCAAAAATACCACAATACATTATGAATCATTCTACCGAGCTATAGTAATGTGAGAATTTCTTACTTACTCAAGTAGGCTTACTGCCCATTTATGGCTGCAGAAATTGATTGCTGGGATAAAAAGTTGAAAAAGCTAAAAATCAAGTTTCCAAAGTTGTTGTAGGAAAGCGGAAGAGAAAAGTACATATGCATAGAATTGGAGAAGAGTACATACGTATAGTATATTAGCAACCATTTTGCTAATCAGTTCTATAACCTTTATAAATATTTTTGACATAAGTGACATGATATCTCATCTCATTTGTTTTTAAATAATAAATTTGTCCCTCTTTATTATTTTGATATGCGGTATATATGCTCTAAAACTATATATATTTTTTGCAATCTTTATCCCCATGGACAGTTGTTATTTATGTAACACGTGCTTTCAATTGTAAATATAAATATTAATAGCCTACATTATTTTTGTCATGCCCGTGTGCGAAGCACGGGTACGCACTTGTAATAATAAAAACTCAGATTTTAAAATTAAAACTTACAGCGAAATGGGAAGGGGGGTTCAGTGCACTGCAGGTGATCGGAGGGGGTCGAGGAGTTGCGGCAGTCGGAATAGGGGGTGCGGTGGTTTGGCTAGGACATCGTGGAGGAGGAGAGAGAGGAAAAGGGAGGAGGTGGTGGTCATCGACGAGGGGGGGGGGGGTCTGGGGAAGGCGGCGGTGGCGGTGGGTAAGCCACGAAGGGCGGCGACGGGTTTTCATTTTAATTTTTCTTTTTTTATTTTCTTCTAATCTAATAACTGGCGAGGGGGGATGATAAAGGAGTGAGAGATAATATATATTAATTTAATTATTTAATCATTTTATTCTCCTTAAAGTTGACTTTCCGTTTGAACTCGAAATCAAGTCCATCGACTATCGCCCCTAGCTTATTACCCCATTCCAAACACAATGGGATATGTATCGTGAGCCAGTTCGGTTGTTTCAATCAGTTTCCGTCAAAATCAAAATATAAATCTATATATTGATTTTGAACGCACATTTCAATTTACCGAGGCCACCTACTAACCCTAAAAATTCCCGAAAAATATTTTCTAGCTTTGTATTGATGATACGGTTCTAACAAAACAAATTTCTTCAAATTCTGAGACCGTTAGAAAAATGGTTATTTTCTGGTCGATCAAAATTGACTGAAACTGTTAAAACACGTTTTCTTTCGCCACGCTCACATATTGATTCGAAAAATTATGAATTTTGGAATCTAGCAATAATTTGATATCCCGGATCCAACAAAAGTGGTTTCGTCAAAAACTGAGGTCGTTTGCAAAATTTTCATTTTTAAGGGCCAGAATTCCATAACGACTATTCTGAATTTTCAACTGGACGTAACTTTTTATTCCCGCTATGAAATTTTGATTTTTCGGATTCTTTGGAAAGATATTCTCAAATAGATTCTAATATTTATGGTTTCGCCAAAATCCGGTTTATTTTGAATCCTGTACTTTCATTTGAAATTTGAAATCGAATTTTCGAACTACCGCGCCATTTTCAATTCCTTTTATATTTTAAAATAAATATTTATATTCTATCGACAATTCAAATATATATTTCCTTTCTAATTCTATTTAAAATAAATTTCTCGTCGTTATTATTTAAAATAATTCATTTTAAATATTCAAAATTGGCTAAAATTGCCAAAATAATTTTTTTAAATTGGCTCGGATTTCCGGGTTATTACATGTTATACATTGGAATTGTATACGAATCGAAATTATCTTTTTATTTATCATTAGTGACATAGAAAATGACTTATACAATTTAATTCTTCTTTTATTTGACACTAGAACATGTAGCAAATAAATTCTTCTACTTGTCATTAGAAACATGTAGTGAAGTATGCAAACAAAATACATTTTTTTATTTGACATTAGAATCATGTAGTGAAGTTATGCAAATAAAAATACATTTTTATTTGACATTAAAAACATGTAGATACGTTATGCGAATAAAATACATTTTTAATTGACATTAGGATCATGTAGTGAAGTTATGCAAATAAAAATACACTTTTATTTGGCATTAGAAACATATAGATAAGTTATGCGAATAAAAATACATTTTTATTTGGCATTAGAAACATGTAGAGAAGTTAGGCAAATATGATACATCTTTTATTTGACATTAGAAAGCATTGGAAATGTATGCAAACAGAACCTTTTTATATGCTATTAGAAAATATAGGAATTTGTTTGCAAATATAATATCTTTTTATTTTGTCATTAAAAATATTTAAATGTTATGCAAAATAAAACATTCTTTTATTTGGCATGTTAAATACGTTAGTGGAATCGTCGAATGATTTATATTTATATATAATTATATATATAAATATAAATTAAAATTAAACGAATCGTGCGTGGTAGTTCGCGTTTCGGAATCGTAACTTTAAACGATTATTACCGAAAGATCCGACCGTTGGATTTTCCCAAAACTAAAACCAATAGGTCCGCTTTGGGAAGATCTTTCCAACGATATAAAAGTTGTTAAAAATCCAATGGTTAGAGTTCGAGAAATGTGTAATTAAAATTTGGGTAAAAACAACGCCAGGGCGCCTATTGTCCCGAAGCATCATTAAATTAAATTGGGTTATTTTTATATAAATAAAATAGCGATAAATTGTTTTAAAATAATATTAACGATATGAAACGATTTAAACTATATATACACGAGAATTATTTGAAAAGACCGAGTTCATTCTCATTTCAAATAATTATACGACGATTTAAATCAAAGTTGTTGAAGATAGTGTTTGAAGACCTGCGATCTTCACATCGAATAGACAACTATTGATGCCTTTGATTGTAGTTGCTGGCTTGAAAGGGTTACAGTGGTAGTTGTCCTGACGTACTTGTTGATTGTCCAGATTAAGCGAGCACCTCTCTTCCGTGTTGGACATACGGGACGAGGAATAAAGTGTCTCCGGTTCCGTTCAGGCCCAGAACGGACTTGTAAATGGATGTGTGTATGACATTGGATTTCATTCTATGTGAATTGATTTCTATTTAATAT
The DNA here is from genome assembly GCA_030737875.1 of Allium sativum. Taxonomy (NCBI): domain Eukaryota; kingdom Viridiplantae; phylum Streptophyta; class Magnoliopsida; order Asparagales; family Amaryllidaceae; genus Allium; species Allium sativum. The sequence goes on from CM060913.1 coordinate 581,015,227, forward strand.
ATATCTGTTTGGTGGCGAAGAATTTATTCTCTTGCTTAACACCCTTCTCTGAGACGCACAAGCTCAGAGGTTATGTATTGATAGTTATCGTTCATATAGCGTGGATTGTTAATGTGGCATATTAAGATGCAAATGATCAAGGCTTTGTTGAAAAGCAGAGCCTTGTGGTTGATGATCAAAGCACAACCATTTAGGCATAGCCTTTTGTATAGCGTAACTTCGCGAGCCTCACACCCTGGTAGGAGTCAGAAACGGGATAAGGGAACGTAGGGAGTGCTCACGTTTCTTTCTAGCTAGAAGTGGTGTCATGGTATGGAGCCTAGAAATTTTTACTTATGTGGATGATGGATTACGAGGCCTCAGATATATTGGTCGATATTGGCCAATTGTTAGGTCCAATAGGACCTGGAAACGTGTGTTCAGGCATAACTAATCCACTAAAGTATTTGTAGACCGGCCCTGCAGGATCCAAGGTTGCCCGTAGGTGTGATCCTGAGGCATTTGCTAGAGTGTCTCGAATCGGTAAGGAGACTATCCCTAGCCTTGACTCATGATGAAAACCCAATTTCCTATATGACATTACGCACTTGGTTGTAAATCTATATATGGCGACATATTAGGATGGGGTACTATGCCATATAGGATTGATACATTTATTTTGAAAGTGTTTTAAAATTGGCTAGACACTAATAATAATATTAAACATTATTTTATATGTATCAAGCATGTTTGATCATTATAAGGTAAAACTCTATCTTCCGGTTTGCGTTGCATTGTGTGATGGGACTTGAGTCTTATAATGATTTCACTTTCTTAAAAAGCATTGCGTTGTTTTTAAAAGATTTATTTAATTTATGCACTGGCAATCCAATGGAGTAAACCCGTTCCGCGTTAGCGGCGTGGTCCAGTGATTAGCCTTATTATTAGCTAAGTTAAGTAAAGATTTCTAATACCAGTCCCATGACTGACTCGTAGTTTGTATCACTTGCAAACTCGGGTGCCCTTATTTTTACACGGGCAGCCAAGTGACAGGTACCAGGTTGTTTTGGATATGTGCTGGATTGGAGTATGCTTATGGACAGAAGATAAAGATTTCCTCTATCTTTTATTTCTATTTTGAAACATTAGACATCATTTATCCATGTTGTACTTGATGATGTTTTAGACTTATTTCTATTTGCTGAGACTTTTTATATGCTAAGTTGTATCCTGTAACTGTACCACTCTGATGTTCTGATGTTGATGACATTTCTATTTTCCGCTGCTATGATTTATGCGTTATGTATTATCTGAGATCTGTTATTGCTATAAATATGTTATATTCCAATGATTATCCTTGCTTTCATACTACGGGAGTTTGGGGTTATCACAAAGATGTTGTGCCTCGTGCAGGTGACGGGAGGCTCGCGATGGGATGAGGCGAAGCCGATGGGAAGGAATGAAATGGGATGGAGATGGAAGAAGGATAGGAGCAAGCAATGTTATAATTCACGAATGTTTTGGGATGGAGAAGCCACTATAAACAACGAACGTTTCGGGAAAGGAAAGCATGGGGAACGAAAGGAGGTGAAGGCTTTGGGAATGGACATCATTTGGAAATTGAACGGTTTGAATAATAATAAATAAAAAGTAAAACGAAGGGGTTTTGAAAATTAAAGAACGTGTATGCGTTTTGCATGTAAATGGAAGGTGAAAGTGTCCACTTCTATGCTTTTGGGAAAACACGATAACAAATGGGTGGTTTAGAAAATAATAGAATGAGTTTTGCAGACCCAAAATGACTAGAAAAATATGCAAGACCCGATTAGGGACACATCGAATTTGAATGGCTTTGTTTTAAAAATGAATTGCGTAATTCTTTTGCAATTTTAGCACGATCGAGCACCGAAACCAATAAATGAATACATTGTGGAAATCAGCTCAACGAGACGGACACAACGATATAAAGCTTGCAGTGTCAGGATACTCTGTTCAAAAATGCGTTACGGACACCTTTAAACGGAGGTCAGAACGTACGACTTTCGCGAAACGAATTTACCCATTAGATTCGTAACAATGAACAAAATATTTTTCATGTTTGTCCGAACTGGTTTCAAAAAGATTTTTAAATTGCTAAAATTTGAACTGTTATGCGCAGCTTTCGCTAAAAATTGCGCGACCGACAAACATTCAAATTTTCCGACGAAATTTTCCCAGCTGCTACATCTCACTGTACGTATTTCAAATTTCAAATTCCCGTTACGAAAAACCATAGAAAATTTTCAAAATAAAAATTCGATTTAAATCGGAATTTAAATTGTTAAACTAGCGGGTTACACTCTCCCCCACTCAAACCTTTTCGTCCCCGAAAAGGAACAAGGTAGAGAAGTAGTAATTAAATAATTTAATATATATTTAAAAGCTAATAGTTCACATCTATCATATCACTCATATATATCTGAAATATATATACAAATTAGAAGTTATTTAAGTCAAATTTCAGACATTTATAATAGTTTTAAGTATTCACTCGACGTCTCGATTGGCGATATATATCTATCCCACTTTCGAAACCTGAAAATAGATATCGATGATGCCGCGTTCATCACTTAAATCATTTTCATGCGACTAGAGTGTGACTCTATATCTATCTAACACATATATGATTTATTATATACGTTGATCAAACGTATACTTAAATCACTAAGTATTCGATAGACTAATTTTAACGTCAAATAAGTACTCAAAACATCTTTCTATATATAAACAGAATGTATATCAAAATTTTCAAATCATATATTATAAATAATATATATCAAACCATTAAAATTTTACATAGGAAAAATTATATCTCTCCCCCACTCATCTATTTATTGAAAATTTACCTCAATCCTTAATAAATATACTAACAATATTGTTATTAAACTAAATACATAACAAAATTATTCTATATTATACCTAAATATTTTCAAACCCATGTTATATATATTTAAACTTATAAAACATATTTAATTCCATAAGCTTAACTTATATATACATCACAAATTAAAATCTTCATAAACCCATTTAAATTCATAAATTCCAATATATTTATATATACACACACACACACATTTATAAACTATATCATTATAGATTTCAACAAAGATAAAATCATTTTATTACAAAATCAACATCTTTAAATCTTATATAAAATATACGGTTTATAAAATATAAAATCTTAAAGTATAAATATTAAATCTTTCAAAATATTGGTATTACCAAACAAAATGTTGTTTACCAATATGCATTTTTCATAAACATATAACAAAATTCAATATTGCATTCAGAAAATCTTATATTATAACATTATTCCAAATACCAATTTTAAACTAATATTAAATAAGAATGAACTTGCTAGAAGACTTATACTCTCCTTCTACTTCTTACCTTGTTATGGACAAGTATAAGTTATAGAATTCGAGTTAACAACTGAACGAACGAAAGAACCTAATCAAAGTGGATCTACAAAGGAAGATGGATTCAAATGGAAATGAAATTTCAGAAAAAGATTTAAATATTAAACCAAAATTTTATATCCGAAAATATTTTTTTAAAACATTTGAAAACCATTTTAAAAACCATTTATACTTACGCTCTCTCTCAAGAAGGATTCTGCGATTTAACCCACTCATTCTAGGGTATCACTACCCTATCTCTAATGAGTTTTTACCTCAAAGGCTAAAGCTTTAGAAACCAAAGCTCTGATACCACCTATAACGACCCGCCATTTTGACCGTGCCGAATCGACAAAACATGTCAACTCGAGCTGTCCAAAATGACATATTTTTATTAGCTTCTGGGGTAAATAGAATAAATCATAGAATCGCAGATAATAGACATAAATACAGAGCAATATAATATCTCGTAGCAGAAAATACATAATATAATAGTAAATTATGAAGCTAGTAAATATCAAAATTCAACAGAGTTTACATAAACAATACAGCAGAAGACTAATACAATAAATTTCAGATACATTAATAAATAATAACTAAATGAAATAGAGATGATAGGAATAGCTGAAAAACTTGAACAATTAATCAATAGGTAGTTATAGGTGAGCAAAACTCAATATAAGCTCCAAACTCCAAGGGTGAATCCCGAAAGTTATGATGATCGATCTGAACCGAGCAATAATGCAAAGCAAAACAACTCGGATCAGGACTAACATTCTCATGGAAGTAAACCAACTCAAATAAAGTGTGCATGAAATGTAGTCAGTAACTTAAGGGATGTTAGGGATCACCATCCTCTAAGGATCCATCAAACTAATACTATATATAGTATAATACGCTATTTACAATAGTGTCTATCAGTAAAGTAAAATATCAAAATAGCATAAGAGGGATTACCATTATTACCCTTACACCATTTACATATTCTCATAGTATATACAATATCGTAATTCCTTCATGAACTGGAGGGCTATCAGAGGGAACTCAATATAAAACAGTACAAACCAAAGTCGTAGTGGGCTCGTATAAGGCATGTGACAAGGCATGCAAGGAATGCTAGTGTGGATTCACCGTTTGCAGATCCGGACTGGTGGTAACACATAGCAGGGACTACCGCCCACCTCGAGACACACTCCTATAGTCAAATAGGAGGGTGGTCACCAAACACATCACAAAAGTAATATAATAGTATCGAAGAAGTGCGCTCGATAGGAGGTATGACCTCACTTGGTCTCGGCGTAGCTCCTGTGTTAGTCACATCAAGCTGACTCAAGGTAGTCAGGGTCTCGTAACTAATACGAAATAGAAAATAGAGTCAATCGCCAAACCATCCTACTTCATTCTGGAGCTCCACCGCATACACAGTTGTCAAAGTGGGCTTTGGTATTGCTAGAGAGTATGACAATAGATGATCCCAGTCGCTTTAACGACCAATTGTTTACATTTTTCACACCATGGCCATTATTTTATATATCACCTTGTAAAATAATTTATGCGAAATCTCAGATTCAGATTTGAATTCAAAATTAAATATCTAACTTCGAATATATTCAATTTTGAAAACAACTTATTTATATCGCTTTAATCAAATTGATTTCAAAAACCATATCTTCAAGGTATCAAAATATAGTATAAACCAATACTATAATATTTAACCTTGATTTTTAATTAATTTTCGAAAATATTCGCATAACGAATTTCAAATCCAAAATCGACTTATATATAAATCATACCTTAAAGGTCTTAATTTCCATTTAAATCAATACCAAAACATTTAACTTCGATAATATCTTGGTTTGTTTTATATTCATAAAAATTTAATGTAACGCCCCTAAGTCCCATATCGTGGAAGCCTGTGTGAAGTGGGTACTTATATAGTAGATCCCATCTCTTACTAACGCCAAGGCCTTTTGAGGAACAAAACCCCACACCTATACAGTGGCTAAGTTGGGGACAATATCTTGCGTGAACGGAGGTGCGGGTTGTTAATGTGGTATCAAAGCCAATACCCAGTCGGAATTGTGGCTCCTGTGTGGACCACAACGCCTGGGTGAGGTGTTTGTGAGCCAACGGGGATGTTGGGCTCTGTAGGAAGGGAGAATGTAACACTCAAAGTCCCACATCGTGGAAGCCTGTGTGAAGTGGGTACTTATATAGTAGAGCCCATCTCTTACTAACGCCGAGGCCTTTTGAGGAACAAAACCCCAAACTTATACGGTGGCTAAGTTGGGGACAATATCTTGCATGAACGGAGGTGCGGGTTGTTATATTTAAGTTCAAAACAATTCAAATTATTCGATTTTTACCTACATAAGAAATCGATTCAAGTCGATTCATCAAATCCAACAATTTGTTTCGAGTTCAATATAGACAATTCAAATCAAAACTTTATATGTCAAGTTAAACAAATCATACAATCTAGTTTCGCCCTTTATAAGAATTCTGTTCAAGTCGATTCAAAATCCTAATCACTTAAGTTCAAATGTAATTCTTGTGCAATTTCAATCGAAATCTTATATTTCAGTTTAAACCAAATCTTATCATATACTATATTTAAAGTCGTACAATTCAAACTCATTACTTATAATTTCGAATCAATACCGTATTCAGTTCAAACATTACATACAATTCTAAACCACTCTTATAAATCTATTTAACAAATTTCTTAGTACAAATCAAACGATTTTAAAAAAACAATTCCATATATAATTTTTTTATATATTCCAGTTCATATTCAATAACTTTAAAATTGAATTCAATTCATATCGATTATAAATTTAAATTAAAACCAATTTACGCAATTTACGTTCATTTCTTATAATTTAAACCAATTCAAATTCGTCTCTAATAAAAGTTCGTATTAGTTCGAATTCAAGTTCATATCCAAATATGAATTCAATTGTTAAATCAAATTTCGTTATTTAAATTCAAATATTTAAAACCTTGAATTCAAATCGCGAAAATATTAACTTATCCACCTTTTAGTTTATTATTAAAGTTTGAAAATATATATAAAAGAAAATTTAACTTTTTAAAATATATATTGTTTATAAAATTCTAAAATTAATTAGAAAATAGATTATAAACATATATAAGTTTAAACTAATTTAGAAACAGGTTTAAAAGAATTATTTATTATATAAAAAAATTAAAATACTTATATGATTAAATTATACGATTTATAATAAATAAAATTACAAGTAAAATCTTAAATAAGCATTTAAATTCATATTTGCTCATAAAATCATTTTAAATATATAATTTAAAGTTTACTGAAAATTAAGTTTTAAAATCTTTAAAATATAAATATAAAAATATAAAATCTTAAGTTATTATTTTAAAATCAAAATTTCCAAATCATTTTACTTCGAAAACATGACCAGCGGTGTTCGTATATAGTTTTCTACCATATGGTTAAGCGATACGAATATTTGTTATTTCAACCCGCAATTTATAAAATTTTTATGGGTCTATCATTTCAACCCGCAATCCCAAATTCAATATAAATCGTTCAGGTCTATCATTTCAATTCATAACGATTTTCCTTTTTCTAATATCCATTCGGGTACGTATCATTTTAACCCCTAGTGATTTTTCCGAACTAGGGGAATCAACAAACATATATCAATCATCACATAGCAACAATATCATCAAATCATATATCGTCACTGCATTACGTGTCATATATAAAAGGTGTATACATATCAAACAATTTCTACTAGAAATCCTGTGCATTTCACAACAGTTCATTTATGTTGATCTAACATCTATGAAACAATGTAGGTCAAGTGTGAGACAAGCTCACCTTTCGTGGCAAGGATTGGAAACAACAGACGGATTGACACGGAATGAATTGACGACTTCCAGGCATGATTCATAATTGATTTCAACTTGATGGTCGCTCAATATTATTATTATTTTCATAAGAGGAGGTCGAGGAATTTTCTCGATGGATCGGTACGGCTACCAAGTTTTGAGAATGATTTTCAAAACTCAACACACAAATAAACACAACCTTCCTTTATAAAATATTATTATGTGTATATATATAATTTTCAAAATAAATAAATCTTCAAAACTCATACCAAAACCATTCACAAACAAATATATATAATTCACACACCCAGGCATGCACTAAATCAACCCCCATAGTAAAACTCACACACACAAAATAATATTACTCACGCAAGGACACACACTCACACCAATTTATGCACACATACAAATATTCATATGTATATATATATATATATCAATCATCACGCACACAATACACGGGCCATAACCCAAGAATATACACACCAGATAAACTCATGCAACCCACACAAAGACTACACACTCACATGAACACACAGATACGCACACACACACTAACACAAACACACACACACACAAATATATATATAGATATACACACATACACACATTATATAAACACACACATAACACGCAAGGGCTTCAGGGTTGGTCTGGGCGGAGGGTAGGTTAAGCAACTCAATTCGGGGATGGGCGACAGTTTCTGGGCAAGGGCTGGACTGGAAGGAGGCTTGGCCTTGGTTTCAAGGTAGAGTGGCATGTGGTAGCGAAGCTGCGGATACGGGGAGGAGTGGATCTCAGTAAGGCGGCGGAGCTTCAGGTCGGCTCGGTTCATTGAGGAGAGAGGCAGATGCAGAGAGAGGTGCGGAGGCAAAAATAAATATGGTGGAGGAAGCTGTTGTGCCTCGTGTAGGTGATGGGAGGCTCACGATGGGATAAGGCGAAGCCGATGGGAAGGAAAGAATTGGGATAGAGATGGAAGAAGGAAAGTAGCAAGAAACTTTATAACTCACGAACGTTTTGGGATGGAGCAGCCAATATAAACAATGAGTGTTTTGGGAAAGGAAAGCATATGGAACAAAAGGAGGTGAGGGCTTTGGGAATGGACGTCATTTGGAAATCGAACGGTTTGAATAATAATAAATAAAAAGAAGAACGAAGGGGTTTTGAAAATGAAAAAATGTGTACGCGTTTTGCATGTAAATGGAAGGTGAAAGTGAAGTGTCCACTTCTAAGCCTTTGGGAAAACAAAAAAATAAACTGGTGGTTTAGAAAAATAAAAGAATTGGTTTTGCAGATCCAAAATGACTAGAAAAATATGCAAGACCCGAGTAGGGACACATCGAACACAAATGACTTTGTTTTAAAAATGAACTGCACAATCCTTTTCGTAATTTCAGCGCAAACCGAGCACCGAAACTGATAGATGTATATATTAGGGAAATCATCTTGATGAGACGAACACAACGATATAAAGTTTGTGGTGTCAGGATGCTCCGTTCATAAATGCATTACGGACCCCTTTAAACAGAAAATACAGATGGGAAAACGGAGGTCAAAACGTCCGATTTTCGTGAAATGAATTTAGCCGTTAGATTCGTGGCAACAAATAGAATATTTTTCATGTTTGTCCAAACTAGTCTCGAAAAGATTTTTAAGGCGCTAAAATTTGAAGTATTATGCGCACCTTTTCGCTGAAAATTGCGCGACCGACAAACATTCAAATTTTCCAATGAAATTTTCACAGCTGCTACATCTCACTGTACATATTTCAAATTTCAAATTCCTGTTATGAAAAACCATAGAATATATTCAAAATAAAAATTCGATTCAAATCGAAATTTAAATCGTTAAATTAGCGGGTTGTTACAAAGGTTCTGATAAAGATTTTGCAAGTTGACTAGATGTAGATAAATTTTTTGTTTTGCTTTGAGAGTATCAACTACTATATGGTTTTTTTGTTCATACAATATTTTTTGTTATTGAGTCAATTGTGTTTTTTTTTAAAAAGAAGTTTTTTCGAGAAGTTGAACGCTAAAATTTATACAAGTAAAGCAAAGGCCAGATTCAGTTCCAAAAAATCGGGTTTATCTTTGTTATTAAACCAACCAATATACTGTAACAACGATAGTTGAAATCGGTATTCATAGCCAGAGTTAGTGATTTATGCCACCAAGTTCAGCATTGTGATTTGTGATATTAAATCACATGGATGTTGAAGATGGCGTGTTTTGATGAGTGCCTTGTAGTGGAGAAGACGATATGTGAACCGGAGTTCAGAGGAAGAGGCAGGTTTTCTGTTTTTGACCGGTTATTTTTGGAATATTAAGGAGGAGGTAGGTTTCCTGTTTTTGATCGGTTATTTTAGGAATATATTCATAAATATACTCTAGGGGAATATTGGATATTTGCCTAGGCCTTCTGTTCTCCTGTAAAAGTAGCATCTGGGTTCGGATTATATCATGGGATTGAGACCGAAAAAGTTGATCCAAGGGTTTGTCATCATTCTTTATTGTTATCCTTCTCCAACAAAAGTTGTAGTCATCTAGATATTCTTTCCCTTTCTCAATAAAGTTTTTGATTCTATTGTAATTTGTTTGCTTTTGGTTTTTGGTCCATCCAATGTAAACAAAATTTGTTTCTGTGAATTAATAAAGAGGATGGTTGGGTGTAATATCTTGTATTTGAGCATGAAATTTCACATCTGTGTTGTTTTCCATTAAAATCATCTTTAAGTGATTGTGTGAATAGGGTCCTGGTCGCTTCCACAAAGATGCAATTTTCCTAATAGTTGGTATCGAAGCTAGATCATCACAAAGCTTAGAGTGATTTTGGATTGGAAAAAATGTTTTTTGTTATGTCGGATATGATGAAATTTCCGAAGATGACCATTTTTGATGGGAAAAATTGGGGGATTTGGAAACCTAAGATGGAGGATGTGCTTTGATGGAGATAGTAAGAAGCCCTCCGATGTGGATGAGGGAAAGTGGAAGAAGATGGGTAAGAAAATAATTGCCTTGATTCGACTGTACCTTGATGTTCATTATTTCATCATGTGGCTAGTTGCGAATCCGCGAAGGATTTGTAGGATAAGATGGTATCTTTATATGAGTCGAGGAGTACTACAAGTAAGGTTTTTCTAGTTCGAAAACTTGTTCAGCAGAGATTGGATGAGGGGAAGTCTGTTTAGAGCACCTGGATGAATTTCAAGATGTGATCAATCAATTGGTGTTAAACCAAAAATTTGGCAAAACAACCGAAGTATTGCTTGACACGTCACCTAATCGGAGGCGAGACGCTTATAAAGCACGTCACCTTTTCAGAGGCAAGGTGTAAGAATACCTTTACAATTGTGTGAAACCATATCTAAGATCTGAAAACATCCAAATATAAAAAGAAGACAAGAATTTATAGTGGTTCAACCCTTATTGGGGTCTACGTCCACTCTGAAGAGAGAATTTTATTATCCACAAGTTGTTTACAAGGTATAATCACTCATACATTCAACCAAGCTCTCCCTCACACACATTCTTCACTTCAAATTACAGAATATGGTGGAGAAAATGTCTCGGACAGCGAGGAGATCTCTTTATTATCAAGCTTTTACAATGAATCTTCGATCTTACGCTCTTTCACACACCATTCATAGAAACCATGGTTACATACTTCATTGATCTTTTACGAATTCACTAAGGAATTGTGTTTATATGATTGGGAAGGAATGAGGGAATGATCCGACAGCACTTCGTCCTCCTTCCAGAAAAGCCCCCCCAAAATGCTGGAAGTGATCCCCTATTTATAGGTGACAAAATGGATGAAATACGACTTTCAGGTTATGGGCCGGTATTTTGAGTATTTACGGAAATGCCACTGCTTTCTGTCACCAGCTGGCATGCTTTTGTACCAACCAGATCAGCTTTGATCGATCCAAAACCTATTTTGACGACCTGGAAGCTTTGGTGCAGAGCAGACCGACCAGGGGTCTTTGACGTAGGGCGGACCGACCCTGAGGCATCGAAGCTGGTCGGAGCGACCAGGCTAGCAGGGAGATAAGATCGACCGGCTATTATGTGATATCAGGATGACCCAAATGCTTAGATCCAGAGCAGAATGATCAGGACTCCATGAATGGTGGAACCAACCAGGGTGATAGCAAGAAAGGAACCACCACTTTACTTGGAAGGAAAAGCGACCAGGAGCCTTGCGAGAAAAAGGACGACCAGAGATATTGTCCATTATGACCGACCCTTCTTGAAAAATGGTCTGAAGGATTCCGACCGACTAGGAGCTCTTATGAGACCGACCAGATGCTTGTTGATGCAAGAGGAAGAACGACTCGGAACATGTTCAATGGAACTTGTGTCTTGGTCATGCGACCGACCTGCTATTGATGAGAAGATGACCGACTCCCCTTGTTCGAAAGAATTAGCGAACGGGATTATGAACGACCGAGTCTAATTACGTGCGACTGACCGACCAGGGTTTTCATAACTAAATTATTATTTGATTAATTCTATCGATTCATATATGATTCTTTGGTAGATAAACATTTTCCCCTCGAAGTTTGTAAGTTATGATTTCGTGAAGAATTTACAGACTTCGAAATAACAAACGTAATACCAATCAAAAGATTTAATCAAATTTTATACTTTAATTAAGCTCAATGCTGGTCGGGTCGGTTCTTCCACAAATTGTTACAGTCGGTCGATCATCCCGAATCAACTGGGTTAAATCAGTCCTTTCGTATTCCCCCTTTTTATGTACCCATCCGAGTTCTGTTTCATCATTTCCCCTAGGTTTTTCAGAAAAAAGCTTCCATGGAGGCATTTCATTCTCACTCGCACTAAAGATCCTCAAAGCGTCGTTTACAACCATTTTTTCCAAGCTTTAATCACATTAGATCATCCGCCGCTTTCAAATCTGACAGTTGCGCTCGATCCCCACGGCAAAATCCGATCATTTTCTAGTCCTATTGGAGCTATCTCTTGACACTTGAGGTATTTTTTGTCAATTGAAGGCGATTTTCTTTCAGATTTTTACCTTCGTGGTTTGCATTTATCTTTAACACTTCATTTGAGACATTGATGCATATAAGACATTTGATTGAATGTCTGTGTTGTAAATCCCATTGTGTCCTTCTGTATTATCTGCATACGTTTGCTTTACTTGATCCTAGTCGAACAGACTTGAACTGCGATCCGTACCAACCAACTTTATCATCAGTTTAGTTTGCAGAACTGACGCCGCTTGAAATTGATTGTTGACGAAAAGTTTGTGAAATCCTTGTGCAGGATGGACATGTCTCGAGAGGAGTTTGTAAAGAAATACTTCGATAGGGATGCCGAAACGACTGTCCAACCTTCCGTGAACACCCCTCCACTTATTCGGCCATCTTATCCTGAACTCCAGGCTGTTATAAACGGGCCCCGTTATTCCCCAGGAGTATGTAAATATAGACTTGCTCGATGCCTTCCCAATTGGAATTTACAAGGAGTTACTTCCAATGTGGGTGTCTCTTCTTCTGATCATCAGATTATGTCTAGTGATATGATTGTTGTTAAATCTAGATTACTGAGCCGAATGGAGGATGCTTTGGAGCAGTTTAATAGACAAATGGTTATGCTGAAGGATCAGACTGCTCAGAAACTTCAAGATTGTTACATACTGGCCGGAGATTTGGATAGACTTCACAGGGAAAATCTTGAGCGAATTGCCGTCTTGGAAGAGGACAAGATGAAACTGATTCAAGCTTTACGAGCTCGGGATACCATGATTGCTGCTTTCCCGAAAGGCAATATTGAACTAGCGGGTCCCTCTGACAAGGAGCCTGCCTCTGGTGCTTCCCCTTCAGGTTCTGTCCCTGCGAAGAGGAAGGTCGGGAGGCCTAGGAAGCACCCGATTGTGTTGCACTCCTTGTTTGATGATCTCTATTTTCTAAAATTTTAATCTAGTCTGGTTTGTAGTAAGCGAGTGCCAGCCCTCGCCTTTAACTTCTAGACTGTTTTTTTTGTTAGTACTCTATGGATGTACTTACGATGCTGGTGGTTTCATTTTGGTATGTGTATGTGATGTGCCTATGTGTTATGCCTTATTCTTCTGGCTTTCTTGTTTGCACATTACACATGCACTTCACACATTTTACCTACTTGTTAGATATTGATTAACATCCGTTATTTTTGGTATCCGGACGGACTCGATATTGTATGAATGAATGCCTCTGATGAAGGCTTTTTCCTGGGCAACTGTTTTCACAAATGGGTGGGCCCAATGCTACGCGAACAGTTGCGTTAACTTTAATCCGATATTCTCTGCATCTGGGAGGACCAGATATTGCAGAATAAGTGGACGCCTCATGAAGAGAGCTTTTACCCAATTTGTGACTTTGTTTGTTCAGATTTTTACTGACTTTAATAGTCGATTGAGTGATCCCGGAGAGATTTTAGGTTAATGACTCAGTTTGACAATAACGTGGTCAGACTTTTCCTGACTTTAAGTTATTTAACGGAGTAACCCCGGAGAGGTTTTGGGTTAATGACTCGGTAATAACGTGGTTAGATTTTTCTGACTTTAAGTTATTTGACTGAGTACCCCCGGAGAGGTTTTGGGTTAATGACTCAGTAATAACGTGGTCAGATTTTTCTGACTTTAAGTTATTTGACTGAGCACCCCCGGAGAGGTTTTGGGTTAAAAACTCAGTTTGGCAATAATGTGGTCAGATTTTTCTGACTTTAAGTTATTTGACTGAGCACCCCCGGAGAGGTTTTGGGTTAAAAACTCAGTTTGGCAATAACGAGGTCAGATTTTTCTGACTTTAAGTTATTTGACTGAGCACCCCCGGAGAGGTTTTGGGTTAAAAAATCATTTTGGCAATAACGTGGTCAGATTTTTTTGACCTTAAGTTATTTGACTGAGCACCCCCGGAGAGGTTTTGGGTTAAAAACTCAGTTTGGCAATAACGTGGTCAAATTTTTCTGACTTTAAGTTATTTGACTGAGCACCCCCGGAGAGGTTTTGGGTTAAAAACTCAGTTTAGCAATAACGTGGTCAGATTTTTCTGACTTTAAGTTATTTGACTGAGCACCCCCGGAGAGGTTTTGGGTTAAATTTGCATCTGCCTAGTTCCACGTAGTAGGTATTGATTTTATTGGACATTCGAATTGATCAAGATGTCTTAGTAGTAAAACCATAACCCTAAGTCGATCCTTTCGGATGACGCTCCTTTGGTGGAATTTTAGCAAGTTTTCTTGATTTTATTCCTTTGGTTTTTCCCGCTGGTTGGCCTTGGTGTTTTGTTCTTCTTTTTATCTTATGGAGACATTTCATACTCCCGTATTTTGACGGGCGGTGCTTTATGAATCCATGTAAGCAATTTGTCCTTTTAGAATATACTATGAACTAACACCGGGCTTTCATCGGACAATGAGCCAGCGGATTTATTATGTCCAGTAATCAGAAATCATAACTTTGCAACTTTGAATATATAATCAAAGGTATGCAAATGTACAATTTAGACAGGAATCAAAAGAACTGTTTTATTCGTATTCATGTAATCTCATACAAAGTATCTACAATATTCATAGAAGAATACAAAGGAATATGAGTTAAAATGTCATTTGAAATAGAGATGGAGGTGATCACGGTTCCAGGCCCTTGGGAGTTCCACTCCGTCTGTAGTCTTGAGTTTAAAGGTACCATCGAGGAGATTTTGGTTGATGACAAATGGTCCTTCCCAATTAAGGCCAAAGACTCCTGTTGCGGTCATGATCTTTTTTAACACTAAGTCACCCTCTTCGAATGTTCTATGCCTGACCTTTTGATTGAAGTGCCGGGCAATTCTTCTTTGATGGGCGACTATTCTAAGCTCCGTCTCGCCCCTTTTTTCTTCGAGTAAATCAAGGGCTTCAAGCTGCAGCTTTTCATTCTCTTTCTGGTCAAAGTGGATTCTGTGGTGAGAAAGAATCTCTAACTCCACAGATATCATTGCTTCCGAACCAAATGCCAAAGAGAATGGAGTGTGCCCTATTGCAGTTTTATGAGTCGTACGATAAGCCCATAGCGCAAGTGGCAGTTCTTCGATCCAGTTTCCTTTAGCTTTCTCGAGACGCTTCTTAATGGTAGATTTCAGGATTTTGTTGACTGCCTCGACTTGCCCGTTGGCCTGCGGATGGGCAACTGCGGCAAAACTTTTCTGAATATGATATTTGTCGCAAAAGTCCCTGAACTCATCACTTTCAAATTGCGTGCCATTGTCGGTGATACTCTTCTGCGGAATTCCAAATCTGCATATGATATTTTTCAAAACAAAATTGATCACCTTTCTTGATGTGATGGTTGCCAGTGGTTCAGCTTCAGCCCATTTAGTAAAGTAATCCACAGCAACTATGGCATACTTGAAGCTGGATTTTGCAGTAGGTAATACTCCAATCAAGTCTATGCCCCAGACGGCAAATGACCAAGGACTCAACATTTGTGTCAACTCAGTCGATGGAGCTCTCAGAATTTTTGCGAATTTCTAGCATCGGTCACATTTTTTAGCGAAGATCATAGAGTCGAGATTTACTTCAGGCCAAAAGTAGCCATATCGGAGAACTTTTTTGGCAAGAGTTTGTCCTCCTACATGCCCTCCACAATCTCCTTCATGTAATTCTTCTAGGATTGCTTTGGATTCTTCCTTTGTTACACATCGTAGCAAAGGTGTTGAATATCCTCTCCTATATAAGCGACCATCTTGGACAAGATACAAGCGAGACTTTCGGAGCAACTTCGTGCGACTCTTCGGGTTTTCAGGAAGTGTTCCACAGAGTATATAGTTCTTGATGGGGGTCATCCATGAGTCTGGCTCATCGGTTGTCTCCATAACCCAATCTACATCAGAT
Source organism: Allium sativum (assembly GCA_030737875.1). Classification (NCBI taxonomy): domain Eukaryota; kingdom Viridiplantae; phylum Streptophyta; class Magnoliopsida; order Asparagales; family Amaryllidaceae; genus Allium; species Allium sativum. The sequence goes on from CM060913.1 coordinate 581,031,395, forward strand.
TCTTCAATACTAGAACTAGATAAAACTTCAACATGAACTAGATCGAAGATTTGAGGATCTTCGGTACTAGCCAGCTTTGATAAAGAATCGGCTGTCCAATTTTCTCCTCTAGGGATATGGGAAATAGAATAATACTCCAGATTGTCAAGAAACTCTTTGGCTTTGCGTAGATACGTCGGGAGCTTTCCCATCTTGGTCTGAAATTCACCTTTGATCTGGGAAACCATCAACTGTGAATCGCTGAAGATTAATAAACTTTTTAGGCTTAATTCTTTCGCAACTCTCAATCCTCCAAGCAAAGCTTCATACTCGGCCTCGTTGTTGGTAACGGGGAATTCGAACCATAGAGCACAACATATCTGTCGTTTTTCTGGAATTTCGAACACTATCCCTGCCCCAACACAGTATTCATTCTTAGCACCATCAACAAAAAGCTTCCATCTGGTGACCAATTCATTGGTTTCTTCCATTTCCTCTCCTCTATTAATGAACTCGGCAATAAAGTCAGCCAGAGCTTGCCCATTTATCGCTTTCCTGGGGTGATAAGTGATATCATATTGGCTGAGCTCAATATTCCACTTTAGTAGCCCCCCGATGTTTCTAGACGGAACAACACTTGTTTTAAAGGTTGATCTGTAAGGACTTTAATAGAATGAGATTGGAAATAAGGCCTGAGCTTCTGTGATGCGACAAGCAAGGCATATGCAAGCTTTTCTATCTTCGGATAATTCCTCTCCGCCCCGGTAAACCTTTTACTGATGTAGTATACCGGCCATTGAAATTTATCTTCTCCCTGATGAGGGTTGCGCTTAGAGCATGGGATGATACTGCAAGATATAAGAACATGCTTTCTCTATCCTTTGGTTTTGACAGCATCGGAGGTGATTCCATGTGCTTGATTAGATCCTCAAATGCTTGCTGGCACTCAGGAGTCCACTGGAAACTCTTCCTTTCCTTTTTCAATGCATCAAAGAGGGGAATGCACCTGTCCATCACCTTTAAAATGAAACGGCTTAAAGCTGCTACCTTGCCATTCAAGCTTTGGAGTTCCTTTTTAATCCGCAGAGCTTGCATTTCCCGCAAGGCAACCACCTGCGCTGGGTTTGCTTCAATGCCCTGAGCATTTACCATGAAGCTAAGAAATTTCCCTGAAGCTACACCAAATGAACATTTGAGTGGATTCAGCTTCATGTTGTATTTCCTTAGGATTTGAAACATCTCGTCAAGGTCTTCCATATGACTTTTTGCCTCGTTGGATTTCACCAACATATCATCAACGTAGACTTCCATGATCTTTCCAATTTGCCCTTTGAACATTGAATTTACTAGGCGTTGATATGTGGCACCTTCATTTTTCAAACCAAACGGCATTACCTTATAACAATACAACCCACGATCAGTTATGAAACTAGTACTATCCTGGTCCGGCTCGTGCATCATGATCTGATTATAGCCTGAGTACGCATCCATGAAAGACAATAGTTCATGCCCCGATGTTGCATCAACAAGCTGATCAATTTGAGGTAGGGGGAAACTGTCTTTCGGGCACGCTTTGTTTAGATTAGAATAATCAACGCACACCCGCCATTTACCGTTTGGCTTTTTCACAAGAACTGGATTAGACACCCATTTAGGATAGGTGGATTCGCGAATGAAATTGTTCTTCAATAGCCTATCCACCTCATCTTTCAAAGCCTCAGATCTTTCAGGGCCTTGCATCCGTCTTTTCTGTTTCATAGGATGTATGCTAGGATTAATATTCAGCTTATGCACCATCACCTCCGGAGATATTCCACACATATCTGAGTGGTTCCAAGCAAAGACATCCAAATTTGACTTTAGAAAAACAATCAATTCCTTTTGCAGCAAAGGATCCAACTGAGAGCCTATCTTCACCACCTTATCTGGATCATTATCATGAACCTATATAGAAATGGTAGCTTCAGCTGGTGCTGCCCTTTCATCCCCTGCACTCGTTTTTCGCGGATCCATATCTTCTTGCATGTCGTTGTATTCTCCAGCACAGGGGGAGGTCATTAATTGCTATAAGGGGGCTTCACGGATGCAGAGAGGAGACTCCACATCCTTCTTCATTTCATACATCTGAACTTCAATCAATTCTGCCATATAGCAATCTCTTGACTATTGAGGATCTCCTTTGATTACTCCCACTCCGTTTGCAGTTGGGAACTTCATCGTAAGGCACCATGGAGCAAGAGCTATTCTAAAAGGAGCTAGTGCTGGCCTTCCCAAAAATGCATTATACCCTGAAAGCGAGTCTATTATAACAAAAGGCTGCATCATGGAAACTTGCTTCTTCCCCTCACCAAGCTCTACGAGGAGATCGACCACACCAATAGGCTGAGTTGGTACACCAGTGAAACCGTGTATTTTATTTTTACTTGCTCGCACATTATCCATAGACAACCCCATCTTAGAGAAAGTATTGTAAAACAGGACACTTAAAGATGCCCCATTATCAATCAGTACCTTCTTTACTATTGCTGGACCCAAGCCAATAGTGATCACCATTGGATCAATAGTTGGAGTCAGCATTCCATTAGAATCCCGATCTCGGAACACCACATCTTCCCAGGATGTTTTTGGAATTTTCCAACGAAGAGAGTTACTGCAAACTTCGAATCCATCTTCTTTTGAAGCACTGCTTAGTTCATTTGTATATCTGACAATGTCCTCCCAGGTATCTCCTGCAGGATGAGGTCCACCACTAATCCTATTGATAATAGGTCGAGAACCGTTTGCAGGTGTTCTTCCGTCTTGACTTGGCTGAGCTTGCTGCCCCTGAGTAGGCTCAGTATCTGATGAACGCTTCGCATACTCCTAAAGATGGTTTTTTTATCAACTCTTCAATCAGATTCCTCAAGTGCCGACACTCATTCGTGTCATGACCCGGTCGATTATGAAATCGACAGAACCTTCCTGAATTTGCAGCTTCTTCGGGCACCTTTATTGGCTTCGGGCTCGGATAATCCTCCGTTTCCTTAGTTGCCATGTATATGTGCTCAATTGTATCATTCAACGGAGTAAGATCTATTGGCTTGAAGAAGCGTCGCTTTTTGGAATCCTTGTCGTTCCTAGCATCATTACCGTTTCCTCTTTTTTGCCCCATCCTAAATTTTCTTGATTGGTTTTTGTAGAAACTTCCTTCCTTTTCGGAACTACATTAGTTTTGACATTGCCAATAGAATAAATGGGATCATCTTCAAGACACATGTATTCCTTAGCTTTGTCATAGAATTTCTCTAATGTATTGGGTTTCTTTCTCTTTAACCTCCTTCCAAATTCAGATTGTTTATCTATGCCCCCCTTTAAAGCTATTAGAATTAGCCTTGGCTCATGGGTCCCCACTTCGGCAGCGGTAGCATTAAAACGATTCAGAAAAGATATAATCGTTTCACCCGGGGCTTGTGCCAACTCGTTGAGAGACATAATATCTCTAACTTTCGTTGTTTGGAGGCGGAACTGGTCTTGGAAGCATCTTGCTAGTGTGAAAAAATTATCAATAGACCTAGGAGGCAATTTAGTGAACCATAATGATGCTACCCCTTCCAAGTACACTGGGAAGTACAAACACTTAAGCTCGTCAGTTGCTTGGGCCCCATCCATGTGTTGGTCGTATCGAAACAAAAACACATTGGGGTCGCCTGTCCCATTGTAAGCTTGGATTGTAGGTGGCTTGAATTTCCATGGGAAAGTTGCCTTTTTGATTCTTTCAGTGAGAGGGGTTTTTGATGGCGCAAACTCCCATTCAGCCACATCATCATTTCGACATTTGCTTTCTTTCATAATCTGTCAGACCATTTTCCAGAGACGATCCTTCTCGTGGAGGCTATCTGCGGGGCGGACGCTTTTGTCTCGACCAGAAGCTTGCTTAAGCAAACCATCACGGTTGTGACTCCGGGGTCCTGGCCTTTCTTCATTAGAAAGTGCCCCTTTGGCAGAATTAGCAACTTGACGAGAAGTAATCCCCGCATTACGGTTCCAATCAGCTAGCTTTGAATTCTCAAGTTTTCCTTTATCACGATTAGAGATCTCTTGGAAAGATTTTTCTCGATTCGGACTAGAAGAGGAGGAACCGGCATATTCTGCACGAACAGGCTTTGAAGCTACCTTTGACGTTACGGCTTGAAGAGCAAAGAGTGAATCTAGCCTTGCCAAGATGGCTTTGTTAGCTATCTCCTGCTGTTGTGTCAGTCCAGCGATGGCTTGATCAAGCTCACCTCTTGTGACATTCACGCCTCCATTCGATGTTTCACCTACTTCAAACCGGTTAACCGCGGGGGTTTACTCTTGATTTCCCTCATTAGATGCTCTAGCCCTAACTTCCTTATTTGCTTTTGGTGGCATTATTTCAGAAAGTAGCTTGAACTTTGAGGAGTGTTCGTCAAAAGGTCCAACTCGTAGACTCGAACGATCTATTTGAGACCGGGCTTAAAGATTTCAAGATCTTCGCAATATATTGGATGCCAGAAAGTAGATCTAGCCCCACGGTGGGCGCCTAATTGTTAAACCAAAAATCTGGCAAAACAACCAAAGTATTGCTTGACACGTCACCTAATCGGAGGCGAGATGCTTAGAAAGCACGTCACCTTTTCAGAGGCAAGGTGTAAGAATACCTTTACAATTGTATGAAACCATATCTAAGATATGAAAACATCCAAATATAAAAAGAAGACAAGAATTTATAGTGGTTCGACCCTTATTGGGGTCTACGTCCACTCTGAAGAGAGAATTTTATTATCCACAAGTTGTTTACAAGGTATAATCACTCATACATTCAACCAAGCTCTCCCTCACACACATTCTTCACTTCAAATTACAGAATATGGTGGAGAAAATGTCTCGGATAGCGAGGAGATCTCTTTATTATCAAGCTTTTACAATGAATCTTCGATCTTATGCTCTTTCACACACCATTCATAGAAGCCATGGTTACATACTTCATTGATCTTTTACGAATTCACTAAGGAATTGTGTTTATATGATTGGGAAGGAATGAGGGAATGATCCGACAGCACTTCGTCCTCCTTCCAGAAAAGCCCCCCCCAAAATGATGGAAGTGATCCCCTATTTATAGGTGACGAAATGGCTGAAATACGACTTTCAGGTTATAGGTCGGTATTTTGAGTATTTACGGAAATGCCACTGCTTTCTGTCACCAGTTGGCATGCTTTTGTACCAACCAGATCAACTTTGATCGATCCAAAACTTATTTTGATGACCTGGAAGCTTTGGTGCAGAGCAGACCGACCAGGGGTCTTTGACGTAGGGCGGACCGACCCTGAGGCTTCGAAGCAGGTCGAAGCGACCAGGCTAGCATGGAGATAAGATCGACCGGCTATTATGTGATATCAGGATGACCCAAAGGCTTAGATCCAGAGCAGAACGATCAGGACTCCATGAATGGTGGAACCAACCAGGGTGATAGCAAGACAGGAACCGACCACTTTACTTGGAAGGAAAAGCGACCAGGAGCTTTGCGAGAAAAAGGACGACCAGAGATATTGTCCATTATGACCGACCCTTCTTGAAAAATGGTCTGAAGGATTCCGACCGACTAAGAGCTCTTATGAGACCGACCAGATGCTTGTTGATGCAAGAGGAAGAACGACTCGGAACATGTTCAATGGAACTTGTGTCTTGGTCATGCGACCGACCTGCTATTAATGAGAAGATGGCTGACTTCCCTTGTTCGAAAGAATGAGCGACCAGGATTATGAATGACCGAGTCTAATTACGTGCGACCGACCGACCAGGGTTTTCATAACTAAATTATTATTTGATTAATTCTATCGATTCATATATGATTCTTTAGTAGATAAACAATTGGCAAATCTGAAGATCAATTTTGATGATGAGTTCACTTTCAGAAAGTTGGAAAACTTTGGTTATTTCATTGAGTAATTCCTACGCTAATGGAGCTATCTCTTTCGAAATGGTATGAAGCAGCCTTTTGATTGAGGAACTAAGGAGAAAGGGTCAGGTTTGAAATTAGTTCAAGGTGAGGCTATGGTAGCAAGGGACTTGGGGAAAGATATAGATGGAAGAAGAAAGGAGCTAATGGTAAATGTGATATCACTTGTCATTATTGTGTTAAGGAAGGCCATATACACAAAAATTGTTATGCTTATCAGATGGATAAAAAGAAGGTTGCGGATGGTGATATTAGTGATGAGGCACAGGCAGGTCTTGCTGCAGGTTCCATTAGTGGTGCTTCTTGTGATGTCCTGTTTAGTGAAGTTAATCCTTGGAAGAAGGATTCAGGAGCCAGTTTCCACATTTGTAAGGATGTGAAGTGCTTTTCCTTCTTATGAGAAGAATGGTTACATGATTAGAACAACCAATGGAGTAGACATATCAGTTTGTGGTATTGCATCTATCTGGTTTCGTATGCACGATGGCATAGTAAGGGAAGTCTCTGGAGTTAGACATGTACCGGCTAATTCACATAATCTTATTTCTCTCAGTCAGTTGGATCCTCGTGGCTGCACTTATGATACTCGAGGTGGAGTTTTGAGAGTGAAGAAGGGTGGTCATGTTATGATGAGAGGAATTTTGCAGTGAGGAAACCTTTATAGATTGGTTGGCTATGGGTCGACTGTGGAAGGCGGATCACGGTTGGAGAACCTAGTCCACAACAAGGTGGAGAGGTTAATTTGGTCACTGCTGATGTTTTAGACGGGTTTATGGTGCTCGAAGTATTGGTAGAGATCATGGAAGGAGCTTTACTTAAGTGGTAGACGGGTGTCGATTTGGAAAATCCACAAGGTGGAGATCCTCGTGGTACTACAAACAGTTTTAGACCATAGCGGTGGATCTCAAGGGGGAAGATTCATCTTTTGCAGACGGTGGGTTGTGTTCGTAATTTAGTAGGTATAGTCACAACCCATTCAAATCGACTGGGTGTGAATATTGTAGCCCGAAAATCAATTGAGTACATCATTGGGTGTGATTGTTGCCCTGAAATCAATTGAGTCCATGTACTCTAGAAACATGTGGGGTGTATCTCGTGGCCTTAAAATTGTGGGTTGTACTAACTGAGAGCAGGTGGTCGTTGAAAGATCTAGGTTGACTTTTTTGGAGATTGTCGGAGTGTTGATATGATTTCAGATTAAGGTGGAGTAATTTGTTGATTTGTGATATCACATGTCCATGGTAGTCAGATGACTTGTTTGATGAAGTGATTTCATATCAAGGTGGAGTGTTGTGATTTGTGATATTAAATCACATGGACGTTGAAGACGATGTGTTTTGATGAGTGCTTTGTAGAAGAGAAGATGGTGTGTGAACCGGAGTTCGGAGGAAGAGGAAGGTTTCCTTTTTTTGACGAGTTGTTTTAGGAATATCGAGGAAGAGGTAGGTTTCCTATTTTTGACTGGTTATTTTAGGAATATATTCCTAAAGTATATTCTAAGGGGAAAAATGGATATTTTGCCAAGGCCTTCTCTTCTCCTACAAAAGAAACAGCTAGGTTTTGATTATCTCATGGGATTGAGACCGAAATAGTTGATCCAAGGGTTTTCCATTGTTCTTCATTGTTCTCCTTTTCCAACAAAAGTTGTAGTCATCTAGATATTCTTTCCCATTCTCAATAAGGTTATTGATTCAATTTTAATTTGTTTACTTCTGGTTTTTGATCCATTCAGTGTAAACAAAATTTGTTTTTTTATGAATCAATAAAGATGATGGTTGGATGGAATATCTTGTGTTTGAGTGTGTAATTTCATAACTGTGTTATTTTTCCATTGAATCATCTTTAAGTAATTGGGTGAATAATATTCTGGTCGCTATCGCAAAAGGCGCAATTTTCCTAACAAATCACACAACTAAATTGACTCCAAATTCATGATAAGTTCTAGGAACAAGAAATATAAAACTGGAAATTAAATTAAACGTACCTTGTTTGTACTTGGAAGTTAAAATGGAAATCGAAATCCAAGCACCGTAAGTTAGTTTAGGAAAGGGAGAAGAGGCATCACACACTAATTACCGATTTGTTTTCGTTAGCTCAGACTTCAGAGAGACGAACAAAGAGTTACTAAAGGATGTGGTGGCTAGTGAAAGTAAAACAACGAAATAAAGTAATAAACAATTTTGGCAAGGTCGGTCCTTGGGAAAAGCGGGAAAAGCGGAAAAAGCATCTGCTTTAGGCCGTTCAGAAATCCAGGGCACCACACCACATAAATTTTATTACGCATAGAAAGAAATGTCAGCTAGATGCGATATTGATACAGAACTCCAGAACTAGGAGCACAACAATCAACAAGATTCTTCCTGCACTTATTTCAAGAGATTGTGCGACGTTGATCAACTGGAGATTTAATTGCATTTTTCGTAGATCTAGAGATAAAGGTTTGCTAGAATTTTTCCTAATTTTTAATGAAACTTACTGTACCTTTCCTTTTAAGTATTGATCACATCTGTTTCCATCTATTCATAATTTGTATTGCCATCGATACAGTAAATTTAGGATCTGGTTTGTGTTTATCCAACTTGAAGGCATTGCTAGTGAGTAATATTGATGTAAGTTTTGAAATGCTCAGAGTTTGTTTTGCTTCATGCTTTTATATTCCTTATTTATTGGTCTACTCAAATTGTGTATGGAAAGTGCTCCAGTCTAGATGAAGGTTAAGTGTATAGAGTTGCAGTCTGAAGTTTATTTTGCTTGAGGGTTCGTGTTTTTAAGTACTATGGCCATGATTTAATTTTAAACCTTAGGTTGTTGAATAACGATTCACTAGCATTGGTATATAAGTTATTATTTGCTGAAGAATGGATGTTAATATAAGTTTTTTTTAAGAAAAGCTAATCAGTACATAGGACCTTATAGATGGTCTGTAGATTGAGTAACTCAGACGCAGGGGGGTTACATATGCATGTCCATTTTTTTGATATAAAGTTTGTTGACAAACAAATTGGAAATTTATAGTTAACGTTTTGATGTTGAATTGAATAGTAAAAGAATTTTAATTCAAATACTTTAGACATCTGTTTTAATGATTTGGTTAAAAATAATAACATTATTTTCTGTGTTGGTCCTTGGTTTTTGTGTTGGCTTTAGTTAACAAACCCTCTAGGACTGTCATTGAATTTTGGTAAGCCTCCAAGTGGGCTTGTGTTTCGCATGGACGTTGGGCGGTAGAGTGAATCTGAGATAGGCTCAAATGTTAGGTTGTAGAGTGAAAATTAGGAATAACGTTGTCTTGCATGAACTATGATAATAAATAAAACATGTATGCTGCAAATTACTTCTTGTATGAAGTAATCCGGTCCAGTCTAGCACGGTTGATTTCACCCTCCAAACTACAACTGGACCGTAATGAAACGGTTCAGTTCGGTTTTGAATCTGGTCTAGAAAGATAATACGTAACGTTTTTCCGCACCGTTTCGTCGATTTGGTCCGGACGGTTTCCACTTATCAATGCGCTTTATTCCCACCCCTAGTAAAATCTAAAGAAGGAAAAAGAGAAATAAAAGTTTGAATATTTAAAGGAGAACGAATTGGTTGAGCTTAATCAGTAAGTCTGAATATTAAATGTACTAGATAGAATACATAAAAAAATTCGGTTAAAATACTAAAATTGAATTATTTGAGCTTAACTAGTAAGTTCTCATTTAAAACTCTAGATTTAAAATATACTTTTTTGAAATCCATAGGCTAATCATTTGTAAAGTTTGCACCATGCTTTCTTACATTATGTAAATGAATTTTACATTCGATATTAGTCGTAGAATATTGATAAACATTCATGTACGCATATGAACATACACATATATTTATAACGGTTTTCGTACTTGTAATGTTTTATAATAATAACAACAATTGGGATTAACTACCACAAATTGCGAAATCAGTTGGCAAATTAATTCTTCAACTCTTTAAATGATTAATTAGACGAAATCAGTCTAAACATGCAACAATTTAAATATAAATAATAAAGTTAATCTCAAACAAAGAAATGAAAAAAATAGTTTATTATAATATTTGCAAATGATTGACAATGCTATTAATGTAATACTAGGTTTTCTCATGTGTTTATTTGATTCCACATCGTGGGATAAGGTCTATCTCAAGCTTTAGAGTCTTTATATAAAGAAATTTATATGTACTAGAAAGGATATACCAAAATCTATAGTGGATAAGCTATTTTTCCCTTATTTCTTTAATGGGTTATTCTTTTGTTTATTCCATGTGATACTTTTTTTTTAATTTAACAACACATTATCAGCCCGATTACTAAACAAAAATTGTAGTACAGTTATGTTAGTCAAGAAGACCAAATATGTTCTTTTTTCATGTAGGTTTGCCTCTTTTCCTTAATCCAGTTTTGAAATTAGATATGTCTTATGAGATTACTGAATTTGAAATGGAACGAAAACTTTTTCATCGATTAAAAAGGTAATTTAGATCTTAATCTAATAATTTTGTTTTTTGTTTTTGCTTTTAGATCTTTTTCTATCATTGATCTAATTTTTCAGATCTTATTATGCAGATTTAATCATATATATATAATGTCATTCGTATGCATTTCCAGATTCTGTCGCTCGCTCGATTACATAATTTCACTCCCAAACTAGCATCGCTCACTCGTTCTCTATAGTTGCGGGCCAAGATCTACTTCCTTGAATTTAATATATCATTTTCCTTGCATAGTCATATACTATGGTAGAGAACACCAGAATCACCTCAAAAATCCTTATTCGAGATTCACCGTCGACAATCGAGTTAAACATCCTTGTTTGGACCAACATACAAAATATCGTAAATTCGTGCACTCGAATCTGGATCAAAACCAATATTGCGGACAAAATGTCTTGTGCACATTTAATGTACTAATTTCATTTTTTTATTCTTTATACAAAATTTCCTTTACTCACATTTATTCTCATGTTTAGTATATTTCCTTTTGATACTAAATTTGTTTATGAACTATTAATACGAGCCATTTATACGAGTTCCCAACTTATGAAAATCAATTTAGGTCAAAACATAACTTTTTGCTGCATCTTATGTAATAAAACTCTAATCCAATTCACATTTGATTTTCATTTTCGTACTATCAACAATGAGTAAATTAATATTTAAATTATCAGTTAAATTTAAATAATCTCAAAACTTCAATTTAAACTTATCTTGATAGCCACTCTTAACTAGATTGTTTATTTTAAAATTTAAGCTCATACTACTTCTAATTAACAAGATCCAAATCAACAAGTAGCCATAACTCGAATTTTATTTAGTAACATCAAAATTTAAGTTAAATATTTTAAAATTTATGTTTGAACTACTCCATATACCATTTTTCAAGAGTTGAATTATCCCACAACATAAGTTAAATTTTTTATTTCATAACTCAAGTTTATACATGCATCCTAAAATTTCAATTTCAAATGCCTATATCGTTTTTGTACTTAAGTTTTATTTTAAACTTTCAAGAGACATGCTTATTTTTATTATATATGCTAAAGTTAAGTTTTTTTAGTTTTGTTTTTCTTTATTTGCAAACACTCTTCTATTTCCTAAGAAATTTAAATAATTTTGAATTTTTTTTTAACCAAACTACTTGTAACGACCCGACTTTTCCGTACTATTTATGTTGAAATTTTACTATTCATGTCCAACTCAAATGACACAGGAAAGTGGACTGTTAATAGAAAGAAATTAGAGTGTGAGAAAAGAAAGAAAGAAATATCAGAATAATAAGATTGGAGTCTCTCAGCAAAATGAATGAAATATATCGACACTTTTTACACAAAAAGGAACTGTGTGTATACATATATGACTACAACATCAGAATACATATTTAGTTCAATACAACATACACAACAGAAAAAAGTTAATACTAGAAAATATGGATATATGTCTTGACTCCAGCTTCTCTTCTGAAGCTCCAAGCAAAACCTAAATAGGTAAAATACTCGGTCTAACCTGAGTATATTTGAAGCAAAGAAAAATAAACCCGGATCACTCTGGAATACTTTCAGTGAAAGTTCACATTGCAAACAACTTGTTCAACTTTAGGAAACTCTTTTGAAAGAATGAAACTCTCATAAGACATAACCACACATAAACATGGTATGTGTTTTACCTTACGATAACCAAAATAACTATTTATATAAAAACCAGTGACATTACAATAATGTCTACCAATCCACAAATAAATAGAAATATAGATGAAAAGCTTGCATATCAGTTTCGTATGGCTCTTATTGGAGTTTGGATTTCCAACATGACAAGGTATGAGACCACCTCCCGATCAGTGTACTCTAGAGAGGATATACTGGGGTTCAACAAGAAAATCTTGTAACCCGACTACCCATTCAACTTGAGTGTATCGAATATATTGTCACGCGTGGTTGGTAGAGACCCATATCGTTTCCCGTAAGATAAAAAAATGATAAAAAAGAAAAAAATAATTTTCTCTAGATGCTGACAATACACCCTAATGGGAATGATCCACATAGCTATGTTGCCTGCCTGATTTCTATCATTTCCCACTTGACGAGGATTGAGGTCATGATTACTTTTTTATGGAGAATATTACATTAACTTTGAATGCCACATCATCATATCCATCAAATCACTAAGTGACGTCCACAAATATACTCTGGATGTTAAGCTAAAAGAAGTTTCCTTCTCCTCCATCAAACTTGGCATATTTGAAAAAATCAACGTATGTGATCCTCAAGAATACTCTGTCAGACATTCATCCATATAAGTCGACCAGGAATAGGATGAACCGAAGGCACCCTCCCATCGCATTCTGTATGGGAATCACCCAAAGGATCCGTAGCGAGTAGTCCTTGCAATATGAAGATTTCAGTGACGACAAATTCACTACAGAAATAACTTTAATTGCAAGTTAGAGAAATTCAACAAGTAGTTCTTCCGCTCATAAAGATCAACGGTCTTCAATGCTCCATCTTTAAAAGTATTTCTGCAAGTTAGTTCCAAACGCACAGTTGGTTCAAAGTGGTTTTGGGTCTTGTTCCCATTCTGGTTTCTCTAACTCGTCAAAGGTCTAAACAATAATTATTGATAGTGAGGGTTTTAACTATCAACCCAACAATATAAATTAGTACTTCGGCAGCCCAGGCCCATTTCCTTTAAAACCATTCATTCAAAACCGTTTTATCGATTTAAAATCGATTCGATAACTTATCTCAACAAATCTTTTGTTTTTGTTACTTGAAAACCATAATCAACACCAATCCCTTTTAAATCAATCATTTCCCAAAAATGTAATAACCCGGAAATTCTGAACCAGTTTAAAATTTTTATTTTGGCAATTTTAGCGAATTTGGAATATTTAAAATAGATTATTTTAAATAAAATGGACGAGAAATTTATTTTAAATATAATTCGAACGTATATATTTATACGCGTCGTCGTTAGAATATAAATATTTATATATAATTATAAATAGAATTGAAAATGGCGCGGTAGTTCGATAATTCGATTTCAAACTTCAATTGAATGTACCGGGTGCAAAACAATCCGGATTTTAGTGAAACCAAAAACATTAGGATCTAATTGATGATATCTTTCCAACGAATCCGAAAAATCAAGATTTCATAGCGGGGATCAAAAGATATGTCCAGTTGAAAATTCAGAATAGTCGCTATGGAATTCAGGCCCTTAAAAATGGACATTTTGCAAACGACCTCGGATTTCGACGAAACCAGTTTTGCTGGGTCCGTGATGTCAAATTATTGTTAGGTTTTAAATTTCATAATTTTTCGAATCAATATGTGAGGTGGCATAGGAAAACGCGTTTGACCAGTTTCAGTTGATTTTAATCGACTGGAAATTGGCCATTTTTCCAACGGTCTCAGAATTCGACGAAACTAGTTTTGTTAGGACCGTATCGTCAATACGAAGCTAGAAAATATTTTCCTGGAATTTATAGAGTTGTTATGTGGCCCCGGTAATTTGAAATGTACGTTTAAAAGTCAATATAGTGATTTAAATGTAAATTCAACGGAAACTGATTCAAACGATCGAATCAACCTACGAAACAAGTCCCATTGTGTTCGGAATAGAGGTAAAACGCTATGGACGACAGGCGGTGGGTTCGTTTTCGAGGGCGTATGAAAAGTCAACTTAGGAGAGAGAAATTAAATTAATTAAATAAAAAAAAACCCTCTCCTCCCTTAAACTCTTCTGGCCCCCCCTCGTTCGTTCGAAATCAAAAAAAAAAAAGGAAACCCAACAGAAATCGCGTCGCCCCCCCCCCATCCGCTGCCGCCGCCGCCATCGATGGCGACCTCCCCATCGCCGGAGCTCCACCAAGGCCATCCCCCTCTTCTCGCCGTCCCTCTCCCCTTACAGACCCTCCGCTACCCCAAAACGCGACCCCCCCCCCCCCGACTTCATCGGCTGTCCCCACCGCCTGCGACCACCCGCGACCCCCCCTACGCCCTCTTCGACCCTCCGCACCACCCTCCAGCTTCCGACGTCCTTAGCCCTAATCCGAACAGTAAGTTTTTAATTATTTATTTTATTTTGGCTAATTTAGTTTTCCATATATATATTTCTATTGTTTTAAAATCTGAAAAAGCACGTGAAGATTATAATTTTAACTTAGTAAAAATTCGATTTTTGTACATAGAATAGCATAATAAAAATATGATTTTTATATTTTTAAAGAATTAAAAATATGATTTTTATATTTTTAAAGTATTAAAAATATAGTCTTTACTATATAGCGATTATAAAAATATGATTTCTATATTTTTAAAGTAGTAAAAATATAATCTTTTATATTGTAGAAAGATAAAAATATGATCTTTGCATAGTAGGAACTATAAAAATATAATCTTTATGAGATATAGATGTAAAAATGTGAAAAGGCGATATTTTAAAATGTGAAAATGTGATATTTTAAAATGTGAAAAGGCGAAATTTTTAGATGTAAAAAGGCGAAATTTTTAGATGTAAAAATGCGAAATCTATATTTTTGAAATGGAATTTTATCTATATTGAATAGCATAATAAAAATTCGATTTTTATATATTGAACATAGAAGTAAAAATGTGATTTTTATATATTGAACATAGAAGTAAAAATGTGATTTTTATATATTGAACATCGAAGTAAAAATTCGATTTTTATATATTGAATAACGAAGTAAAAATTCGATCTTTATATATTGAATAGCGAAGTAAAAATGTGATTTTTATATATGTAGTGGCTACAGCAACGAAGCTGACGAAGATGCGATAGCGACGAAGATTTCTATCAATGAAGTGCCATGGAGCTAGGATAGCTATCTGTGAGAATTTCTCACCTTTCACTTTCTTTTCTCTAGTTATATATATATACTAGGATGCAGACGGTGCTTAGTAGCACCCGACACAATCGTTCACAGACCATGGACTTGTTTGTTTGGTTGCATAGATTAGTTAGATTATTTGATTTGAAATTGAATTGTTTGGTGAAATGAATGGATTTGATTGATGTGTGAATGGCGTGGGCCTTCACTAGACCAGGGATAAGGCTAGGCCTCGTCCCGTTTCTAGTATCGTGCCGTTATGCCGCCGAAATTTTCTAAAATATGTTAGAAAAATAAAAATATCAATTTTATTGAATAAATGAACTGAATAGAAATTCATATGTTAAAATAAAATATTTTATCGTTAAAAATATAATTTTTAACGTGAAGGTGAATAAATAGATATTTATAGACAAATCGGCCGATTTGTTTATATGCACTGATTTGACTGATATTGATTGGGTCGATAAATTTTACACATCGCCCAACTGCACAAATAAAATATGTGTTTGATTGTTTGAAACCCCACACGGGTGTTAGGATGAAATTTGAAGTTCACTCATCCTGATTGATTAAATGTGTCGATCGATCGATTGACAGGCTGTTATAAGCGTTAGATATCTATATTTGATGCTTATACAGTGTAGTGCATTTTGGTTGATGGTTGATTATTTTTCAATGCTATTATATACATGTGTTGTATGGAATCCATATAATTAACTTTATATGGTAGTTGATTGGGCCTCATTCCAATTTGAAAAATAAAGAATAATATAAAATAAAGGTTCATGTGTTGACAGTACTCATCCATTGAGATTGGTCATGTGTTGAACGAAATATTTTAGTAATAAAATTTACATCTTTATCAATATAAAATAAAGGTTCATGTGTTGACAGTACTCATCCATTGAGATTGGTCATGTGTTGAACGAAATATTTTGGTAATAAAATTTACATCTTTATCAATATAAAATAAAGATTCATGTGTTGACAGTACTCATCCATTGAGATTGGTCATGTGTTGAACGAAATATTTTAGTAATAAAATTTACATCTTTATCAATATAAAATAAAGATTCATGTGCTGACAGTATTCATCCATTGAGATTGGTCATGTGTTGAACGAAATATTTTAGTAATAAAATTTACATCTTTATCAATATAAAATAAAGATTCATGTGTTGACAGTACTCATCCATTGAGATTGGTCATGTGTTGAACGAAATATTTTAGTAATAAAATTTACATCTTTATCAATATAAAACAAATGTTCATGTGTTGACAGTACTCATCCATTGAGATTGGTCATGTGTTGAACGAAATATTTTGATAATAACAACTATTTTGAAAAAGAAATATCTGAAATAGAATATTTGAAAATAGAAATTTATGAAGCCGTGTTGATTAGATTGACGCCATTTTGACGTGAACGATATTTATATCGATTTTATTCATTTCGAAATGAATTGAATTGAAAACGATTTCGAAATGAATTGAATATATAACGATTTCGAAATGAATTGAATTGAAAACGATTTCGAAATGAATTGAATATATAACGATTTCGAAATGAATTGAATTGAAAACGGTTTCGAAATGAATCGAATAGAAAACCAATTTGAATTGAATCGAATAGAAAACAACTTTGGAATTGAATTGAAAACGAATTCAAATTGAATTGAAAGCGAATTGAAATGAATTCAAATTGAATTGAAATTTGAAATGAATGGAAATGAATTTTAAAACGAATTTATAAGGAAGAATTCAATTTTGATTTGAATTGAAATGGAAGTTGAAATTGCTTTTGAAACGAATTTAAAACTATTTATAAAATTCGTTTTAAATAGAAATCGACGATATATATATATATATTATATATATATTATATATATAATATAATGGCCTGAATGGAACGCGCCGCGCCGTGGCAGTTCGCGAATTTCGACCATTTATTTCAAACGGACATTACGGGAGATCCGACCGTCGGATTCTCCTAAAACAGGAACCGTTGGGTTCGTATCGAAAAGAGCTTTCTAACGAATATTAGAAATTAGAAATCTAACGGTTGGATTTGGAATTATGTCCAAATCAAATTTGAAAAAGGTCGCTATAAGTGCAGTTCGATGGCCGTTGATGGAAATCGACTGTACGGGCCTTGATAAAATTATTAAAAATAGAAATAATTTATGTAAAATCATAAGAAATGATTTAGAAAGAATTGGGATGAAAAACTTTATATTTGAAAAGATAAAAATAGATTTTTATCGAAATGAACTAGTTTTGAACTAGAATTATAATTCTATTTAGTTTTAAATAAATAAATTGAATTTGAAAAGGGTTTTAAAAATAACTAGAATTTCCAATGATTGCATTGGAATGGATTTGAATCGAAATTGTCTTCGGAATATTTCGATGTTGGATTTCGTGATTATACAGATGTTGTTATGGAAATTTGAAAGATATAGATATATATATCGTTATTTCCAATACGATATCTATTTGTCGTAGAATTTGATATTGAATATAAGCCGATATATTTTCTATTCAGAGCCTTGTATTTAATATCAAATGTGATTTGGGTTTGTCGTGAATGGTGTCTTCATTAACACTGTTCTTGAACCCAGTAGAGAAAAGATTAAATCTTTTTATTTGGATTTAATGAAGTGTACCAATTAAATAATATTTAATTGGAATTGAATTGATATTGATTTTTGGGTTTATCGTGAACAGTGTTTTAAATAACACTCGTTCTTTAATCCGATAATTAATGGAATGTGACTTTGGGTTTATCGTGAACCGTGTTTTAAATGACACGGATTCTTTAACCCAGTTAACGATTAAAACTAAGTGGAGTTTTGATGAATCTTTAATTAGATTGAAATGATCGAGAATGGAGTATCACCAGTTTTGCTCCAGGCGATAGTTAAATCTTTAATTAGATTTGAACGTGAAATGGTAATTGAATTTACCGATAACACCGTGGTGTTAGATATGAAGTACTACCAGTTTTACTTCATGGGATGAATAGGTTGGGATTGGGAAATTAAAACAAATGATTACTTCGGTAAGGTTCGTTAATCCCGACTAGTTGAATCAAAATCCAAAAGAAGATTAAAGAATAAATTAAAGAAATTTATCTTGGATAAAAATTAATGGGAACCTTACCCTATGAATGTGAAATTTAGAAACTAACTGTCGGTTAGCTAAGCAGAATGGTTTTCTGGATATTGATCTGATGTTGGTTTCGGCCTTCGGGGTTAATATTTGGGGAATTATTCTCTTGATTAATTTACGGTTAGTGACTGATGAATTGGAATGAGGCGTATGTTGTGTTTGTGTAACACTTATTTAAAGTATACGCGAGTTATTCGGAAAGACCGGGTTTATCCCATTCTGAATAACTGATACGACGATAAGTCGAAGATGAAGACGGTGGTCGAAGACCGGAGGTCTTCACGTCGTTTCGGTAATTACTGATGATCTTGATTGGGCTGTACACCCAAGAAGATGGAAACAGTTAGTGATCGTCCAGACGTACTTGGAGATCGATGGATATGCAGGGTACTAGGTGCCTCCGGTTTCGTTCAGACCCAGAGCGAACTTGTAAATGGACTATGTGTCTGACATTGGATTTTAGTCCGTGTGATTGATCTCTATTAAATATATATCTGTTTGGAGGCGGAGAATTTATTCTCTTGCTTAACGCCCTTCTTTGAGACGTACGAACTACGGGGTTATATATTGATGGATATCAAACGCATGGGGTGAATTGCCTATGTGGCATGCCTAAGTGGCAATTGATCGAGGCTTCTGTTGAAAAGCAAAGTCTTGTGGTGATGATCAAAGCACGACCTTTGTGGCGTAGCTTTGTGTAACGTTTACTTCGCGTGTCTCACACCTGGTATGAACCAAAAACGGGAGAGGACCTCAGGGAGGGCATGCGTTTCTTTCTAGTTAGAAGTGGCGTCAGTGGTTTTACATGCCCTGACGAGTTTGACTTATGTGGTTGTTGCTGTTGCGAGGCGCCTCGGATTGATCGGTCGTTCTCGAACCGATGGAGTCATTTAGTTGGCTCATTTACGCCCCCAAAGGGCGGGAAAACGTATTGTTCAGGCACTATAATCCACATCGGTGGACCGGCCCTGTCGCTCCATGGGGCAGTTGCGGCTGTTCCTGTGGCTCGGGCTAGAGAGTCACGAATCTGTAGAGGACGATCCCTGGCCTCGGTTCATAGACGGAAATCCAATTTCCAAATACGTGACATTTGCGGTTTTATTTGTAGAGCCTAGTATGGCGACATAGTGGGATGGGGCGCTCATGCCGCCTATGATTGATACTTATGATTTGAAGTTGTTTTATACACTATGCACTTATAATAGTATCAAACGATTTGTTTTAACCGTATCAAGCATTCTTTGGCTGTTATAAGGGAAAACCCTATCCTCGGCTGCGTTGCATTGTGTGATGGGACCTGGGTCTTATAACAGCTTCATTTTTCTTTATTTAGCATTGCGCTGTTTGTTTTATGCACTGGTATTCTTGGGAGGAAACCCGTTCCGTGTTATACGGCGTGGTCCCTTGATTTACCTAACTTTTAAAATAAAGATTAACTGTTTTAGTTCTCACACCAGTCCCATGACTGACCTGGAGTTTATTGTTTTAACCTAAACTCTGGGTGCCCTTATTTCGACACGGGCAGCTAGTAGTTTTGGTTTTGCAGATTTATATTCACAGGATCCTGTTTTACAGCTGGAACGATATCCGGAAAGCTTTGTATCCGTATATCTCTTCTAGTTGTGTATTGTAATATTTTCCCGCTGCTATGTATTTAAATGTAATTTAAATCTCTGATATTTCTGTGTAATATATATTCATTTATACTCTGTATATTCTTGTAATCTGATGCATTGTTTTAATATACAGTGAAATGTTCTTCTGTATGTGTTCTGTTGTGGCTTGTTCTCGAACTATCCGACGCTTTCCTTTACGGGGAAGTTACGGGTTTTCACAGTTGGTATCAGAGCCAGGTTTCGATCCTGGGACCTGTGGGTTATGGGACCTGTGGTTTACAAAGCTCAGAGAACAAGGCACATTAGAACCATACGAAAGAATTCATCAGATATTGGATTAGTAATATCCAATGGGAATGACTCGTTAGAGATGGGATCAGTAGTATCCTAGAACGGGTGTAAAGAGTATATTTTTCAAATGAAAACAATTTTGTTTTGAAAATTTAAATCGTTTTATACGTATTTGATTATTTATTTATTTTGAATATGGACAATCGAGTATATAAAGATTTTTCATATACGCGTCATGAACGTATATTCGAAGTTTTAATATACTAGATAGATATAGAATCACATTCTAATCGCCCGGAGATGGTACTGATGATAGCACGTGCATCATCAGTATTTATGTTCGAGTTTCGAAGGTGTGATATCTATATATTTCCATTAGACTGGTGTGAGAACCAAAACTTATATAGCTAGAACACATTGTTGTGAATTGGCACCAAAACAAGATTTTCAGTATATATATCAAAATTATAAATTTGAAACTCTAATTCACTAATTGATTGATGTTTGTGTTGTTTGTTTATTTGTTTGATAATTTTGAAACATTTATGCCTAATTGAATCAAATATTGAACTGTATCGATAATTGGTCGCATTTGCTTGCATATACATATACTTACATTGAACAGGTCATAGCAAGGAGGCTAGAGCAGAGAATAAAATTTGTTTGCCCGACAAATAGGTACATGTTTACTACATAATTTACTGTTTTGATTGGGTGATGATGATTTTATGAGCCTATTGGCTAGCCGCTTGGCTTTTTCTTTTTCTTTTTGAGATTAGAAGGACCGGGGAAGCTATTTGAAATTCCCCGATGCTCCTGATGTAGGGGAGGTTATGGCGAAATTTTTCAAAAATTTAGGGTGTTAGCCAATTTTTTTTGAAATTTTGAAAATTCTCAGAAACTAAAGATTTGGAGAATGGAAGCCAGATCGAACGTAGAGTTGATTAATCAAACCACTTTCGACTTTGTTCCTTTTCGGGGACGAAAAGTTTTAAGTGGGGGAGATTGTAATAACCCAGAAATTCTGAACCAGTTTAAAATTTTTATTTTGGCAATTTTAGCGAATTTTGAATATTTAAAATAGATTATTTTAAATAAAATGGACGAGAAATTTATTTTAAATATAATTCGAACGTATATATTTATACGCGTCGTCGTTAGAATATAAATATTTATATATAATCATAAATAGAATTGAAAATGGCGCGGTAGTTCGATAATTCGATTTCAAACTTCAATTGAATGTACCGGGTGCAAAACAATCCGGATTTTAGTGAAACCAAAAACATTAGGATCTAATTGATGATATCTTTCCAACGAATCCGAAAAATCAAGATTTCATAGCGGGGATCAAAAGATATGTCCAGTTGAAAATTCAGAATAGTCGCTATGGAATTCAGGCACTAAAAAATGGACATTTTGCAAACGACCTCGGATTTCGACGAAACCAGTTTTGCTGGGTCCGTGATGTTAAATTATTGCTAGGTTTTAAATTTCATAATTTTTCGAATCAATATGTGAGCGTGGCATAGGAAAACGCGTTTGACCAGTTTCAGTTGATTTTAATCGACTGGAAATTGGCCATTTTTCCAACGGTCTCAGAATTCGACGAAACTAGTTTTGTTAGGACCGTATCGTCAATACGAAGCTAGAAAATATTTTTCTGGAATTTATAGAGTTGTTATGTGGCCCCGGTAATTTGAAATGTACGTTTAAAAGTCAATATAGTGATTTAAATGTAAATTCAACGGAAACTGATTCAAACGATCGAATCAACCTACGAAACAAGTCCCATTGTGTTCGGAATAGGGGTAAAACGCTATGGACGACAGGCGGTGGGTTCGTTTTCGAGGGCGTATGAAAAGTCAACTTAGGAGAGAGAAATTAAATTAATTAAATAAAAAAACCCTCTCCTCCCTTAAACTCTTCTGGCCCCCCCCTCGTTCGTTCGAAATAAAAAAAAAAGGAAACCTAAAAGAAATCGCGTCGCCCCCCCCCCCATCCGCTGCCGCCGCCGCCATCGATGGCGACCTCCCCATCGCTGGAGCTCCACCAAGGCCATCCCCCTCTTCTCGCCGTCCTTCTCCCCTTACAGACCCTCCGCTACCCCAAAACGCGAGCCCCTCCCCCCCCCCCCCCCCCCGACTTCATCGGCCGTCCCCACCGCCTGCGACCACCCGCGACCCCCCCTTGCGCCCTCTTCGACCCTCCGCACCACCCTCCAGCTTCCGACGTCCTTAGCCCTAATCCGAACGGTAAGTTTTTAATTATTTATTTTATTTTGGCTAATTTAGTTTTCCATATATATATTTCTATTGTTTTAAAATCTGAAAAAGCACGTGAAGATTATAATTTTAACTTAGTAAAAATTCGATTTTTATACATAGAATAGCATAATAAAAATATGATTTTTATATTTTTAAAGAATTAAAAATATGATTTTTATATTTTTAAAGTATTAAAAATATAGTCTTTACTATATAGCGATTATAAAAATATGATTTCTATATTTTTAAAGTAGTAAAAATATAATCTTTTATATTGTAGAAAGATAAAAATATGATCTTTGCATAGTAGGAACTATAAAAATATAATCTTTATGAGATATAGATGTAAAAATGTGAAAAGGCGATATTTTAAAATGTGAAAATGCGATATTTTAAAATGTGAAAAGGCGAAATTTTTAGATGTAAAAAGGCGAAATTTTTAGATGTAAAAATGCAAAATCTATATTTTTGAAATGGAATTTTATCTATATTGAATAGCATAATAAAAATTCGATTTTTATATATTGAACATAGAAGTAAAGATGTGATTTTTATATATTGAACATAGAAGTAAAAATGTGATTTTTATATATTGAACATCGAAGTAAAAATTTGATTTTTATATATTGAATAACGAAGTAAAAATTCGATCTTTATATATTGAATAACGAAGTAAAAATGTGATTTTTATATATGTAGTGGCTACAGCAACGAAGCTGACGAAGATGCGATAGCGATGAAGATTTCTATCAATGAAGTGCCGTGGAGCTAGGATAGCTATCTGTGAGAATTTCTCACCTTTCACTTTCTTTTCTCTAGTTATATATATATACTAGGATGCAGACGGTGCTTAGTAGCACCCGACACAATCGTCCACAGACCATGGACTTGTTTGTTTGGTTGCATAGATTAGTTAGATGATTTGATTTGAAATTGAATTGTTTGGTGAAATGAATGGATTTGATTGATGTGTGAATGGCGTGGGCCTTCACTAGACTGGGGATAAGGCTAGGCCCCGTCCCGTTTCTAGTATCGTGCCGTTATGCCGCCGAAATTTTCTAAAATATGTTAGAAAAATAAAAATATCAATTTTATTGAATAAATGAACTGAATAGAAATTCATATGTTAAAATAAAATATTTTATCGTTAAAAATATAATTTTTAACGTGAAAATGAATAAATAGATATTTATAGACAAATCGGCCGATTTGTTTATATGCACTGATTTGACTGATATTGATTGGGTCGATAAATTTTACACATCGCCCAACTGCACAAATAAAATATGTGTTTGATTGTTTGAAACCCTACACGGGTGTTAGGATGAAATTTGAAGTTCACTCATCCTGATTGATTAAATATGTCGATCGATCGATTGACAGGCTGTTATAAGCGTTAGATATCTATATTTGATGCTTATACAGTGTAGTGCACTTTGGTTGATGGTTGATTATTTTTCAATGCTATTATATACATGTGTTGTATGGAATCCATATAATTAACTTTATATGGTAATTGATTGGGCCTCATTCCAATTTGAAAAATAAAGAATAATATAAAATAAAGGTTCATGTGTTGACAGTACTCATCCATTGAGATTGGTCATGTGTTGAACGAAATATTTTAGTAATAAAATTTACATCTTTATCAATATAAAATAAAGGTTCATGTGTTGACAGTACTCATCCATTGAGATTGGTCATGTGTTGAACGAAATATTTTAGTAATAAAATTTACATCTTTATCAATATAAAATAAAGGTTCATGTGTTGACAGTACTCATCCATTGAGATTGGTCATGTGTTGAACGAAATATTTTAGTAAGAAAATTTACATCTTTATCAATATAAAATAAAGATTCATGTGTTGACAGTACTCATCCATTGAGATTGGTCATGTGTTGAACGAAATATTTTAGTAATAAAATTTACATCTTTATCAATATAAAATAAAGATTCATGTGTTGACAGTACTCATCCATTGAGATTGGTCATGTGTTGAACGAAATATTTTAGTAATAAAATTTACATCTTTATCAATATAAAATAAAGATTCATGTGTTGACAGTACTCATCCATTGAGATTGGTCATGTGTTGAACGAAATATTTTAGTAATAAAATTTACATCTTTATCAATATAAAACAAAGGTTCATGTGTTGACAGTACTCATCCATTGAGATTGGTCATGTGTTGAACGAAATATTTTGATAATAACAACTATTTTGAAAAAGAAATATCTGAAATAGAATATTTGAAAATAGAAATTTATGAAGCCATGTTGATTAGATTGACGCCATTTTGACGTGAACGATATTTATATCGATTTTATTCATTTCGAAATGAATTGAATTGAAAACGATTTCGAAATGAATTGAATATATAACGATTTCGAAATGAATTGAATTGAAAACGATTTCGAAATGAATTGAATATATAACGATTTCGAAATGAATTGAATTGAAAACGGTTTCGAAATGAATCGAATAGAAAACCAATTTGAATTGAAACGAATAGAAAACAACTTTGGAATTGAATTGAATTGAAAACGAATTCAAATTGAATTGAAAGCGAATTGAAATGAATTCAAATTGAATTGAAATTTGAAATGAATGGAAATGAATTTTAAAACGAATTTATAAGGAAGAATTCAATTTTGATTTGAATTGAAATGGAAGTTGAAATTGCTTTTGAAACGAATTTAAAACTATTTATAAAATTCGTTTTAAATAGAAATCGACGATATATATATATTATATATATTATATATATAATATAATGGCCTGAATAGAATGCGCCGCGCCGTGGCAGTTCGCGAATTTCGACCATTTATTTCAAACGGACATTACGGGAGATCCGACCGTCGGATTCTCCTAAAACAGGAACCGTTGGGTTCGTATCGAAAAGAGCTTTCTAACGAATATTAGAAATTAGAAATCTAACGGTTGGATTTGGAATTATGTCCAAATCAAATTTGAAAAAGGTCGTTGTAAGTGCAGTTCGATGGCCGTTGATGGAAATCGACTGTACGGGCCTTGATAAAATTATTAAAAATAGAAATAATTTATGTAAAATCATAAGAAATGATTTAGAAAGAATTGGGATGAAAAACTCCATATTTGAAAAGATAAAAATAGATTTTTATCGAAATGAACTACTTTTGAACTAGAATTATAATTCTATTTATTTTTAAATAAATAAATTGAATTTGAAAAGGGTTTTAAAAATAACCAGAATTTCCAATGATTGCATTGGAATGGATTTGAATCGAAATTGTCTTCGGTATATTTCGATGTTGGATTTCGTGATTATACAGATGTTGTTATGGAAATTTGAAAGATATAGATATATATATATCGTTATTTCCAATACGATATCTGTTTGTCGTAGAATTTGATATTGAATATAAGCCGATATATTTTCTATTCAGAGCCTTGTATTTAATATCAAATGTGATTTGGGTTTGTCGTGAATGGTGTCTTCATTAACACTGTTCTTGAACCCAGTAGAGAAAAGATTAAATCTTTTTATTTGGATTTAATGAAGTGTACCAATTAAATAATATTTAATTGGAATTGAATTGATATTGATTTTTGGGTTTATCGTGAACAGTGTTTTAAATAACACTCGTTCTTTAATCCGATAATTAATGGAATGTGACTTTGGGTTTATCGTGAACCGTGTTTTAAATGACACGGATTCTTTAACCCAGTTAACGATTAAAACTAAGTGGAGTTTTGATGAATCTTTAATTAGATTGAAATGATCGAGAATGGAGTATCACCAGTTTTGCTCCAGGCGATAGTTAAATCTTTAATTAGATTTGAACGTGAAATGGTAATTGAATTTACCGATAACACCGTGGTGTTAGATATGAAGTACTACCAGTTTTACTTCATGGGATGAATAGGTTGGGATTGGGAAATTAAAACAAATGATTACTTCGGTAAGGTTCGTTAATCCCGACTAGTTGAATCAAAATCCAAAAGAAGATTAAAGAATAAATTCAAGAAATTTATCTTGGATAAAAATTAATGGGAACCTTACCCTATGAATGTGAAATTTAGAAACTAACTGTCGGTTAGCTAAGCAGAATGGTTTTCTGGATATTGATCTGATGTTGGTTTCGGCCTTCGGGGTTAATATTTGGGGAATTATTCTCTTGATTAATTTACGGTTAGTGACTGATGAATTGGAATGAGGCGTATGTTGTGTTTGTGTAACACTTATTTAAAGTATACGCGAGTTATTCGGAAAGACCGGGTTTATCCCATTCTGAATAACTGATACGACGATAAGTCGAAGATGAAGACGGTGGTCGAAGACCGGAGGTCTTCATGTCGTTTGGGTAATTACTGATGATCTTGATTGGGCTGTACACCCAAGAAGATGGAAACAGTTAGTGATCGTCCAGACGTACTTGGAGATCGATGGATATGCGGGGTACTAGGTGCCTCCGGTTTAGTTCATACCCAGAGCGAACTTGTAAATGGACTGTGTGTCTGATATTGGATTTTAGTCCGTGTGATTGATCTCTATTAAATATTTAGCTGTTTGGCGGCGGAGAATTTATTCTCTTGCTTAACGCCCTTCTCTGAGACGTACGAGCTCAGGGGTTATATATTGATGGATATCAAACGCATGGCTTGAATTGCCTATGTGGCATGCCTAAGTGGCAATTGATCGAGGCTTCTGTTGAAAAGCAAAGTCTTGTGGTGATGATCAAAGCACGACCTTTGTGGCGTAGCTTTGTGTAACGTTTACTTCGCGTGTCTCACACCCGGTATGAACCAAAAACGGGAGAGGACCTCAGGGAGGGCATGCGTTTCTTTCTAGTTAGAAGTGGCGTCAGTGGTTTTACACGCCCTGACGAGTTTGACTTATGTGGTTGTTGCTGTTGCGAGGCGCCTCAGATTGATCGGTCGTTCTCGAACCGATGGAGTCATTTAGTTGGCTCATTTACGCCCCAAAGGGCGGGGAAACGTATTGTTCAGGCACTATAATCCACATCGGTGGACCGGCCCTGTCGCTCCATGGGGCAGTTGCGGCTGTTCCTGTGGCTCGGGCTAGAGAGTCACGAATCGGTAGAGGACGATCCCTGGCCTCGGTTCATAGACGGAAATCCAATTTCCAAATACGTGACATTTGCGGTTTTATTTGTAGAGCCTAGTATGGCGACATAGTGGGATGGGGCGCTCATGCCGCCTATGATTGATACTTATGATTTGAAGTTGTTTTATACACTATGCACTTATAATAGTATCAAACGATTTGTTTTAACCGTATCAAGCATTCTTTGGCTGTTATAAGGGAAAACCCTATCCTCGGCTGCGTTGCATTGTGTGATGGGACCTGGGTCTTATAACAGCTTCATTTTTCTTTATTTAGCATTGCGCTGTTTGTTTTATGCACTGGTATTCTTGGGAGGAAACCCGTTCCGTGTTATACGGCGTGGTCCCTTGATTTACCTAACTTTTAAAATAAAGATTAACTGTTTTAGTTCTCACAGCAGTCCTATGACTGACCTGGAGTTTATTGTTTTAACCTAAACTCTGGGTGCCCTTATTTCGACACGGGCAGCTAGTAGTTTTGGTTTTGCATATTTATATTCACAAGATCCTGGTTTACAGCTGGAACGATATCCAGAAAGCTTTGTATCCGTATATCTCTTCTAGTTGTGTATTGTAATATTTTCCCGCTGCTATGTATTTAAATGTAATTTAAATCTCTGATATTTCTGTGTAATATATATTCATTTATACTCTGTATATTCTTGTAATCTGATGCATTGTTGTAATATACAGTGAAATGTTCTTCTGTATGTGTTCTGTTGTGGCTTGTTCTCGAACTATCCGACGCTTTCCTTTACGGGGAAGTTACGGGTTTTCACAAAAAACTTGTCTCTTTATTTTCTTTTACCTAAAAAATATCGTTATATTTTCCCAAATCCTCCTATTTTATTTCCTTTATCTTGGAAATATCATTCAAAAAAACTTTTGTATTTTCTTTACTTTGGAAATATTTATTAATCTGCAATATTCCATTTTCGTCTCAACAAAAGTATACTTCTTATTCTATCTACCTCTTCAAAATTTCAATTATTTACTTATTTCATTAAATTGGTGTATTTATAAAACATACTATTCTCATTACTTAGAAAATAGTGCCATTTACTTAACAAAAATGTATAAGTATGGTCACACTTTAAATTTAATCCAAACAATGTCATATGATACATTGTTTATTATAAAACTCAATAGTTTTATTTTATTTCTTAACTCTTGCAATAAAGCTACAATATTATTTCCTTTATGGAAATACTAAAATAATTCCAACAATTTACCATTACAAATTGAATTTGAGAAAGGATTTGTAAATTGGTTATTATAATATAATCCAAGTTACAAATGGAATTGTATAAATATGCTTTAATGCAAAAGGTAAGAATTTTATTAAACAAATTATTTAATCAACTAATTGAGTAAAAATGGTTATAATTTGACAACAATTTTTAAAAGTAAGAATATGATTTATAAAACTAAATTTGTATTCTTTTATTAAAATAGAATTACATCCTTTCCTTACGTTATTGAAATCTTCCTTTAATCACAACACTTCACTTAATTCAATTTCAAGTTAACGTCGAATTTATAAATCATCGTCTTAACCTCATTTATATCTTTATTTGTAGAACTCAGATTTATTTCTAAAATCCTTTACCATATTCAACTATAACTATTGCCACTTGATTTCTTCTCAAACAATCTCAATTAAAAAGTTATTTCCATTGTTATTACTGTATTTCGATACCATAACCGAACAATGGTGAAGAAGTTTCGAGATAAAATCAATACTAGAAGGAAAAAAACTCAGGAAAGTCAAGCCAACGTCAAAAGCCAGAAAGGTAGGAGCAAAAGTTCGGTACCGAAGCTAGAATTTGGAATGAATGTTATCGGCATCAACACAGAGAGACATAGTAGCTTGATGTCGATCCCTAGGAGTGGAAACAAAGGGCATGCCTTCGACACCAGTCCCAATGAATATACAACTTATGGCAATATCGTCAGCAAGGACAAAATATGGAGTCGGTATCATAAATCAGAAGTGGAGGCAATCAGTCTAATGCCAAACATACAAGCCAATGACACAAGACCGGTACCGGAGCCATCAATACCAAAGGGAGTATGAGAAAACCAACATTAAATAAAAGAAATTAGGTTAAAGGTTAGCTTACATACTATCGGTATAAATACCTGGAGCAAAAGCTTGGTACCGATACAAAGAACTGACAATAAGCAATGCACGATCCCGATACCAACGTTCAACACACGATTAGTTTGGTACTGGTACCAAACAAGGAGAACATGATTTCAAAGACAGTAAGGGCGGAACTGTACACTTAAAGACAGAAGCATGCCGGTACCGAAGATGAAGTATGAAAACAATTTGGGTGCAAGCAAGGTGTTATCGATACTAATATGCTTGGTATCGATACCATTACCAAAGGAAACATCAAAGCCATAAAGGAGGAAGTATAAAGACGACACTTAGAAACACAAAGTCGGTAGCGACATTAAGATAGAAGGAAGCTATCTACACCAATATACTTGGTGTCGATACAAATCATGGAAGTGGCACTGGAGTAACAAACAATTTAGATTCGAGACCGACACCCAGAACACAAAGGCTGGTCGATACCAAATATGAACTAGTATTGTCGAGCCGAGACATCTCAAAACCTGGCTTTCCACTAAATCGCAACCAAAGGGCCCCCAATTTGCCTATAAATAAGACCCAGGGGGTCTCATTTTGGGTGACTTTCTCATTCTCGCATCTTGTAAACATTTCCTAGAGAGTAAACCCTAATTCGTAAATTGATTTGAGGATTTTACTTGTAATCTTCAATGTACCCAATTAAGTGATCAATAAAGAGAGATTCACCACTATTTTCTTATTTGGCTTATTCACTTATTATGATTTCATGACAAGAGCCTTCTGCAAGAGCATAATTACCAAAATAAACTTCCATAGGCCATCAGGTTTCTATCTTGCATCGATTTTATGAAACCCTTTTCCCAAGTAGCTGTTAGTCCTTGAGTCTCATAAGCGTGATACTCACCTAGAAATGGTGAACTAACTCAAGCTTGTAGGAACTAAATAATCCCTAGGTACCCCTAGGTCTATATCATTATCTACTTATTTTTGTGTTGAAGAAAAATAACATTAACATTTTGGTGTTAGAAGGATGCCTTGAACCTCCGGTCCTTTGGATAACCTATAACATCCCTAGTTGTTCTAACCTATTGAATTAAGCCTTAAAGAAATAAACCAAGAACAAAAGGTTTAATAAGAATCTTCTACTTCAAACGTCATTAATCCAAAAGTTATAGGAAGAGTAGTATAAACCTGAGCCTATAATCGTATTCTATATTCTGACATAATGAAAGACTCTCCTAATCAGTGGAAGATGGTTAAACTGACAGAAATATGGGAGTAAGATTCCAATGTCGCCTGCTCTAGAAAATAATATATTTTCGAATGTCAATTTAGCAAATCTAGAAACTGAGAAACTTATGATCTTAGCAAATGGAAAGGATAATGAATTGGAAGCATTGCACTTGTCTTTACAAATTGATGCTACTAGGAGGCTTATTGAAGAGAATTCGATCCAAAGAACCTCTGGAATAGAATTCTATCAAGCGAAATAAAAAATGAAGTCACCTCCAGAATTTAATAGTTGAATTAGATCACCGACAAATCTACAGATCAGTTTAGTTTCACAAAGAAGCAATTCGACATCAAAAGAGGTAGCCAATGCAGAAGGACATATAGCGCCATCGTTTAACCCAAACGCTATAGAAGCAGGCGGACCCCAATCTTGCACAACCTCTAAGCTTAAGTTATGTAGATGAGAATGCTGGAAGGATCAAGGCCCTAAAACAACAACTTCTTGAAATGCAGAGCTTATGGGGGAATACTCGACTACAAAAGTCTTTGGAAAGAACCGAACTAAATCAAGAGGATGAAATTAAATTTTCAAGGGGAAGTATATCTACCTAGAAGGTTGGAAGGAAAAAGAAAACCAATTTGACTTCCTCTAAGACGGGAAGACCTAACCTATCAAATATGAGTTACAAGGAAAGCCAACGTAGTAGGGGCAAGGAGAATTCTTGAAGCTCGACTACTTGAGAATTCAGTCCTGAAAGATCAAACCATAAAAATTTGGAAGCGTACCTCAAATGCATGGCTGAGAAGGACATCAAGAACCTAATTGAAAACAATAGTGAAAGAGTTGCCCCTTCACTGACGAAATTATGAACACAGTAACACCACCACACGTGAAAATACCCACCATAAAATATCATGAAATTACTGATCCAAACGATCATCTCATGGCTTTCGATAGCCAAATGGATCTTTACAATTCTTCCGGAGCTATTAGATGTTGACTGTTTCCGATGACACTTCAAGGAGTGGTCGCTAAATGTTACTGTGAGTGTCAAGAGAAAACCATATATTCCTGGAAGCAGCTTTCTTACGGGTTCTCTACACAGTTATGCATTTGCAAGGATCCAACCATGGACAGTATAGTTATCACAAATGTAAAGCAAAAGCAAGGAGAATTTTTGGGTGGTTACTTAAAGAGTTTAACATCGAGGTTCTGAAAGCAAAAAACATGAGCGACCGCGAAAAACTCATCGCTGCCCATTCAGGATTGACTGAGAATACACCCTTTTGGAATGAGTTATGCCTCCATGGATGTAGAAACTTGCAATATTTTTATCTCTAAGCAGACAAATTCATCTAAGTGGATGAATTCTATTATTCAAAAAGGAACTTCAACTAAAAGAGAAATCTTGATGGTAAGTCTGATTCTCGTCAAAATAAGAAAGAAAAGTGTGAAGCCTCCAGAACTAGCACTTCTAGCTCCGTTCATGGAAATTGTTACAACTGTGGATCAAGGGACCATTGTGCTAATGAATGTCGCAAACCCCGTGCGTGTCGCGTTTGTAGGGTTCCATGTCATATAGCGTCTTCATGCCCTGCACGTTAGAGTGATGGTAGGGTAACGTTGGCAACATTTCTTCTAATTCAAGCAATACACTAATACATTTGAATAATTTCAGCTCAACTAAGTACGTTTATACCTTTTTGCTCATTCCCCCAAGTTGTGTGCTCACCTAAGCTATGGAATCACACAAGCTATGTGCTTGCACACGAGTTGTGTGCTCACTTGAGCTATAAGCACACGCGAGTTGTGTGCTCACCTGAGCTATGGACTCACACGAGCTTTGTGCTCGCTTGCAAGCTTTGTGCTCGCATCCAAGTTATATGCTTAAAAAAATGCTTCATAAATCATATTAAAAACTCTAGTGGAGCACTCTAGGCATGTATATCCTCTGCTTATACATTATCCTGCAGAAGGGACAAAAGCTCAAAGGGAGCAATTAAAGCACGTACAACCTCTGCTGTAAAGAATAAGCTTGGGACAAGCACAAAAATTACAATTACTAGAAGTGAATTCTGGTCTTCTATCATAAGTACCCGAATCTTGGTTTGGTTCGGGACTTCATTATTGCCAAATTTGGATTTCTGGTCTTTTATCAAATACCCGAATCTGAGTTTGGTTCGGGACTTCTATTATTACCAGAAGTGGATTCTGGTCTTTTATTAAATACCTGAATCTGGGTTTGGTTCAGGGCTTCTATTAATGTCAGAACTGGATTTCTTGTCTTCTATTAAATACCTGAATCTGGATTTGGTTTGCGACTTCTATTAAGTACTAAAAGGGTATTTTTTTGGTTTTCTATTAAAAACCTGAATCTGGGTTTGGTTTGTGACTTCTATTATATACCAGAAGTGGATTTTTGGTCTTCTATTAAATAACTGAATCTGTGTTTGGTTCAGGACTTATACTAAATACCAGAAGTGGATTTATAGTCTTCTATTAAATACCTGAATCTGGTTTTGGTTCGGAGCTTCTATTAAATACCAGAAGTGGATTTCTAGTCTTCAATTAAATACCCGAATCTAGGTTTGGATTTGGACTTCTATTAAAGACCATAAGTGGATTTCTAGTCTTCTATTAAATACCTGAATCTGGGTTTGGTTCGGGACTTCTATTATTGCCAGAAGTGGATTTCTGGTCTTCTATTAA
Organism: Allium sativum; assembly: GCA_030737875.1. NCBI lineage: Eukaryota > Viridiplantae > Streptophyta > Magnoliopsida > Asparagales > Amaryllidaceae > Allium > Allium sativum. Next base: position 581,065,196 of record CM060913.1, read on the forward strand.
ATACCCAAACTTGGCTTTGGTTCAGGACTTCTATTAAATACCAAAAGTGGATTTCTGGTCTTCTATTAAATACCTAAATCTGGGTTTGGATCGTGGCTTCTACCAAATACCAGAAGTGGATTTCCAGTCTTCTATTAAATACCCGAATATGGGTTTGGTTCGGGACTATTAAATACCAAAAGTGGATTTCTGGTCTTTTGTTAACTACCTGATTCTGTGTTTGAGAAATTCTATCATTTTCCAAAGGGGACTTTCTGTTCTTCCATTATAAATGCTTGAATATGGGTCGTAGAACTCCTATCAAGGATTTCTAGAAGAGGGTTGCTGGATCCTTATTCTAATCCCCAATATGGGTCCCAAGACTGGAATTCTTGTTTGTGAAAAAGAATTGGCTGAACGATACTTGAGTTGGTACCTCAGGTCTCTTACATTAAAACCTTCTGATGAAAGGTCAAACTTCTGACGATAGGTCATTGTTTCTCATATCTCACACAGAGAGATTCTCTAAGCCTTTATTAAAGTTCAATTACTATTTGTTACTCTGACAAAATATAAAATACAAATGATCATATTAGCATATCACAAGATCATTTGTTACTCGATCACAATTTACATGGTATTTCATGATTAGATGAACGATCCCTGGTATAAACTCAACCCTGAAGCAAGAAATAACATAAGATATTATATGATGAGTCTTATATAGAGTAATGCAGAAGAAATTCCAGATGAGGATGTTCAAAACACGAACAAAGGTTGTACATCAGGTGATATCTAAATAACTTATAAAATCATTTTGTAAGCTTATTTACAAGATCATTCCATAGATAGCCAAATGCTAAAGTTAGATCTTAACATTTCTCTTGCTACGAATTCCACTCATTATGTAATTTTGATCGAAAACAATGCTTACCATAATATGAGTAGGAAATTAAACACTCTATAAGTAACTAACGCAAAAGGTGTTAGTTGTTGTATTTGTTACAGAAAATGCAAAAGAAATTCTGAATATAGGTATTCAGAGCAAAGTAAGGGACATACTCAATACTACGCATACACAAATCAAGGGTCTATTCGTAAGAAGCATTTGTTAAGTAACTACATCTCAAGGAGGGATGGCTTCAACTCCAGTCATACTAAAGCTTTCAAAAATGTTTTTTTACTTCATCTTGATTTCAAATGATAGAATGTCTGGGACATTTTCCTTCTTTGGCATAGGGATAGAGGAGCTGCCTGGGTTCAGTTCACCAACGCTTCGCTTCTCCGACATGATACTGCCAGGTGATATTATTCCATAAAACACATTAGCACAATAATTTAGTAGTATACAATTTTCTTAGGGTTAATGTGGACCTTTTACAAGTTTTAAATAATCTAACTCATTATCATTAATCACCCAATATTTTCGTAAGATATTAAAACATATCATCAGTCATTCGAAATTGGATTCCCAACACAGTTCATGTAAAAAGTCATATATTATACATATGCTAGAAATGGATAAGTAGTTGGTATCATTTACATTAATTGTCATTGTCGCGACACCAAAACCAAAGATCATACAAGACTCAAGTATCGATGGAGTCGAAACCAAAGCCAAGTGACTTACTATCGATACCAAAAACATTAGCCAACACCAAGGAAGTGTAGAACTCGGTACCGATTAAGTCAAAATCAAGAATAATTAAGTTTGAGAAATAACGATTTCTAAATCTTCAATCGATTCATAAAACGAATTTGAGACTTACAGAAAAGAGGATTAGATTTATAGTTCTGAAAATTTATAAAATCATAAAGAACAATGATCATGTTTGAGTATAATTTCTTGTAGGAGAAGAAAGAAAATAAGGAAAAAGAAGGGTCTTTCTACCAAAAAGCATGTTCCATGGTCGTACATGCAAGTACAAGTCAATGATTCAAAACAATCATTGTAGTCCAAAAGACGGGAACTTTTAAGACAGGACAGAGCAAAAGCGCGAACCATTGACTTGAAAAGTCGAAGGTACATCTTCACTAGGTGAAGGCAAATGTTAGTACCGTATTTTGATACCAAAACCAAACAAGGGTGAAGGGGTATCGGGATAAAACAAATACTGGAAGAAGAAGAACTCAGGAAAGTCAAGCCAACGTTGAAAGCCAGAAAGGTGGAAGCAGAAGTTCGGTACCGAAGCTGGAATTTGGAATGAATCAGCATCGAAATAGATGGACATAATAACTTAATGCTGATACCTAGGAGTGGCAACAAAGGCATGATATCAACACCAGTCCAACTGAATATACAACTTATTGACAGCATCGTCAGCAAGGAAAAAATATGGAATCAATACCAGAAATCAGAAGTGAAGGCAATCCGTCCGATGCCGAACATACAAGCCTATGACACGAGACCGGTATAGGAGCCATCGATACCAAAGGGAGCATGAGTAAACAAACACCAAATGAAAGAAAGAAGGTTAAAGATTAGCTTACATGCTATCAGTACCAACACCAGAAACAAAAACTTGGTATCGATACAAAGAAGTGACACCAACTAATGCATGATGCCGGTACTAACTTACAACATGCAATTAGTTTGATATAGGTATCAAACAAGAAGGACATGATTTTGAATAAGGCAAGGGCAGAACTGTACACTCAAAGACAGAAGCATGCCATTTGATGCCGGAGATGAAGCATGAAAACAATTTGGGTGCAAGCAAGGTGCTATCTATACCAATGTGCTTGGTATCGATACTGTTACCAAAGAAAACATCAAAGCCATAAAGGAGGAAGTATAAAGACAGTACTTAGAAACACAGAGTGGGTAGCAGCATTAAGGCAGAAGGAAGCTATCCACATAAAATATACTTGGTGTCGATATAAATCATGAAGCAAAACTGGAGTTACAAACAATTTAGATTTGAGACCGACACCCAGAACACAAAGGCTGGTCGATACCGAAGATAAACAGCTATTGTCGAAGCCGAGACCTCTCAAAACCTGGCTTTCCACTAAATCGCAACTCAATAGGGCCCAATTTGCCTATAAATAAGACCCTAGAGGTCTCATTTGGTGGGACTTTCTCATTATCACATCTTCTAACCATTTCCTAGAGAGTAAACCCTAATTTGTAAATCGATTTAATTGGGGATTTTACTTTTAATCCCCAATGTACCCAATTGAGTGATCAATAAAGAGAGATTCAACACTGTTTGCTTATTTGGCTTATTCACTTATTATGATTTCACGATAAGAGCCTTCTACAAGAGCATAATTACCAAAATAAACTTCCATAGTCCATTTAGATTCTATCTTGCATCGAGTTTATGAAACCCTTATCCCAAATTAATTATTGGTCCTTGAGTCTCGTAAGAGTGACACTAACCTCATTGATGGAAGAGTAACTAATCCTCAGGCTTAAGACCTTGATATCTAGGAAATAGTGAACTAGCTCAAACCTGTAGGGACTAAATAATCCGTAGGTACCCCTAGGTCCATACCCTTATCTACATATTTCGGTGTTGACGAAAAATAACGCTAATATCATATAATCATTATTAATTAAAATAATTATTAATTTCAACTTTTAACGAAGTAAAAGTAATTTGCTTCATTATTAACTAACGTCGAACTTGTTAACTTCCTTCTTTACTTCCTATAGATAGAATATATAATCCCCTTTTAAAATGGTTATTAAAATAATAATTTATTTTGTTAAAAATAAATAGCTTGATAATCCCTTTAACATAATTAAAAGAATAATTAATTTTTAAGAATACTCGTTAAGTTTAAAGATCGTTTGTTAAAACCACTTCTTTTAGATTAATTTAAAAAATTAATCTAATAACTAATTTCAATTTAAATAGTTGACTTAGTCAACTTTAAACCATCAGTTAACTTATTAACTAATTTCCACTTCTTCTTTTTCTTAAATTAATTAATAACTTAATTAATTTATTAATATCGCTAATTGCTTCATAAAACAATTACCTCAAATTATTAATCTTAAGTTAATTTCTAATCTTACTTGTTTATAAAACTCATAAAACATAAGAATTTGCGAAATTCATTTTATACTACTTCTATAAAATACAATTATAAATATTGGTCCATATATAAAACTAATTACATACGAGATATAAATTAAAATATTGCTTGAGTTATAAAATAAAAAATTTAACTTCAATTGCGTCAATTCGCTTGACGACAAATCAACGTTAAAAAAGATGGTTTTCGGTCATTCGCTGCCAACCACTTAATCAATATTATCTATTGATTAAAAACATAATGATCATTGAATTTCAATTTAACGATCAACATCCAACCAGTAGTCAACATACAATCAGGATATAACGTTACTTGGGATGAACAATTCATATATAAATAATATGAAAACAAACAACATACAATTTATTTGAGGAATCCAGTCGGGTCCCTCCAATATGTTCTTCCCTGCATCACAGTTCATATTATCATATTATAACTGCATATGAAATAAATTAAATGACGAAATTATAAATATCGACCAACGATTTATAAAGAGGAGATTAATGTTTGAAAATGGGCTAAAATGTAAAATAAAAGCGGTTGATTTTGGAATTTAGGGTTTTGGGTAGGGTGTTTATATAGAGGAGATTTATATATTTTTTTTGAAGTGACTAACGATATTTTATTAAAAAAGACTAATGATATTTAGAATTATTACATTTTAGTTCGCTCATGCCAATCGCCGTTTCTGTTTGACTTTTGTTCATTTGTACGATCACATACGAATTCCGATCGCGATGAAAATGGACATCACGCTATGATTTGACATTCCGGACCCAATGAAACTTCTTTTGTCAAAACCCAAGTCCGTTTGAACAAATAGCGCTAGTTGAGTCTAGATTATCAATTTATTTACATTTAAATTTGCATATGCTCACAAAATAAATCCGATTGACGCAAAACTTGAAATCTAGCAATAATTAGTCATTACAAATTTAATAAAATTTGTTTCATTGAAATTCGATTTCAAACAAACCAACTCAATGATAATAAATTATTATATCAGATATATTCAAATAGAATTCAAAATCGCTCCAAAATAAACTACTTCTAACTTCAAACATTGAAATTCTTAATTAAAATAATATTATAATTATAAAAAATTTATATTTAATTTTATTAAAAAAATCGTTATGATTTATAATTGATTCCGTAACGACTTTCTAAAAATTTGATTTGGACATGACTCAAAATCTACCAAATGAAATCTCGAATTTTCTCTTTCATTAGAAAATTATTATCCAATAGATGACATTCTTGTTTCAAAGAATTACAGCTTATATTGGGCTATGTAAATTCATTTAAAGTTCAAAACATAAAACGATGAACTATCGCGACGCTGCAGGTTTGTTTTTAGTCAAACTATAATTATACATTCAAATGTCGTTTAATAAACAATTTCGTTATTATGGTTCAAATCCAATCTCAATTAAATTCTTTCATATTGTCAAATCTATACAATATTGCAAAATCAACTAATTCTGACTATTTCAAAATTAAATTATTATTTATATCAATAAAATATTCAAAACCATTGAATTTGAGTTATTTAAATTCCAAATAACCATTTAAAACCAATTTTAAATATTCAATTAAATGGTAAAAAATCGAGGACGTTACATTCTTCCCCACTTAAAAGTATTTCTTCCCCGAAATTACTAGGATAGGAATTTTTTTATAAACCCATTATCTTTCAAAAATCTATTTTAGTTAAAATCTTTTGGTTCATTTTCTAAACTTTTAGTCTTAAAAAATGCAATTTGTTTAATAGGAAACCCAATTCATTTTTGTTAACAAAATATTTCAAAATATTTCTAACATCTTAAATTTTCGAAAATTTCCAGTAGATTCTTTCCTGTATAGAGGGACTTCTGAAATATTGCAAGAACAACAAAAATATATACATTGAGCCATTTGTTCAGAAAAACCCAATTCATAAACCAAATTTAGTACTTTTTTTGTAGGCGTAGCCTATACAAGCATTATTTGATGATAAGAAATAAGTTGTCCACGAGCTTGCTCAACTATCATGCAGCTGTAGTCAAACTGGATCCAATCAGCTCCAAAACTTAATGAGTATAGGCCTAAAGATGGATTAGATCGTGCACTTCTTCTTAACTCAGATGAAAACTCATTAATTTCATAACCAAACAAATTTCAAAACTCCACATTCATCACATAATCATCCATAATCATTTGTTTCACATTTAAATGCAATAAAGATTCAAACATCCATATTAACTACTATAATTTATTTAATATGCTATCCAATTCGCATGGAACTTATTTATAACCAATTTCATTTATTTCTAATCCATTCGAATTTATTGAATTCATTCAATAAGTTCAATTCCTTCATTTAATACAATTGATTTCCGAACATCCCACTCAGATTAACTTGCATGTATTTCCATTTTCCCGACACAAGTCAAATTCTTATTGACTTAAATTAAATTTGTTTTCATTTCAACTTATAAGATTGATTTTAACTCAACATAAGCTAAGTTAAATATTAATATTCATATTTCACTTTCTAATCCAATTTGAATTCAACTTAAATCATGACCAGAAGAAAAACGCTTGTGTTTTTTGGTCATGGGTACTAGGAATCCCCTTTCTGCTGCCGTCTTCTTTTCAAATTCATTTCTCGTTCGGTTCCTCTTTCACACCTCCTCAATCTTACATCTTCCTTCCCTAACTCCTTGCTTTCTCCCTTGTCCTCCAAAACAAACGTTTTTACATACATCTCCCTCATCTTCAATTCATTTTCAGATCTGAATTTCACTTCGTATCTGTATCTTTTTTAGGGTTTCACATGTGTTACAACACTTGAGTTCTAAAGCAGCCTTCTTTGTATTCTCTTGGCTCCTCTCTACCTTAGCAATGAGATATGCCCCATTGATGCTCCTGGGCCTATTTCTAGGTCGGCCTCCTTAGCTCGGCGTCTATCTTTGTAGGTAACACCCAAAGGCAGTTCCTTATCTGCTCTCTTGAGTAAAGATTTTGGAATAGAATGCTTTGCATTGCTGGGTTTGTTTCTTAAAATGGTGTCTGACCTCTACTTATGTATGTATTTTGTTGTTGTTAGATTGTTAGTCATTACCTCGATTGGTGTTTAGTTTCTCCGTGCTAATTTTATTTGCCAGGTTCTGATCATTTTTTCTCGCTATTTTGTGAAACTTAAGTATTGTTTCAGATGGCATTTCTATCATGGAAGTCCTCCTGATTGCGTCGGCCATTGGCATGGATGTAAGGTCCTTCGTCTTGTCATTTTCCCATCTCCTTATGCAGATTCGTGTACCTTCTATGTGTTCTTTTCTTGAGATAGATAATCATGAAATTTTCTATTTTTGGAAGTAGTGCGGCGTGTAGTTGCAGCTGTAAGTTAGCTTTGTGTGGCTCAAGGATGTTATACTATTCTATGTTGTCCAATCATGGTAGCTGTCTAATACAGCACATATTATGGAAGTGCGCAATGTGGTGTATTTACTGTTCTTTACAGTTTGTAATTTGCTCCTGCATGGAGAATCTAGTAGTTTAGTAATTAGCTAGCTCCTGAACTGTAATCTAAAATAGATATGGTGGACGGTCGCCTTAAGAACCGATTGTGGTGGACGGTCCACCTAAAAAACCAATGTAGTTGATTGAAAACTAACAATCACCTGTACTATACTGTATTTTATTATTAGTTATAACATAAGTTGTTTGCAATCACCTTAAAAATCAGTCGACTTTTCCAAAAAAAAAGAATTCAACTCAAATCAACATTGGTATATTTGTCGGTTACCAATATGAAGAAAATTATTTCTTTTGCCTTCTTTACAAAATATACCGGGCAAAAATAATTCAAAATAATTTCTAATTCCAAATATGCACTCTTATATATATACGCTCAAACTCAATCTTTGGTGTTACTAACCCCATCTCTATTGAGTTACGCTACAGAGCTAAGGTTATCATTAAATCTTATGCTCTGATACCAATTATAACGGCCCTGCTTCTCTGTAGTGTTTAAGCTGACATTTTACAACTCATGTCCAAATCAAACGGCATAGGAAAGAGAATTGTTAATAGAAAGGAATTAGAGGGTGAGAAAAGAAAGAAAGAAATATTAGAATAGAAGAATAAGAAGATCAGAGTCTCTCAGCGGAACAAATAAAATATAATATATCGAAACTCTTAAAAAAAGGATTATATATATGATTACAACATCGGAGTACATATTCGGTTCAATACAACACACAGTAGAATAAAGTTAATTCCAGAAGATAACGATATACGTCTTGACTTCAACTTCCCTTCTGAAGCTCCAAGTGAAACCTAACCTGATAATATACTCGGTCTGACCCGAGTACATTTGAAGCTAAGAAAAATCAACCTGGAATAGTTTGGAATACTTTCAGTGATAAATTCACATTGCAAACAACTTGTTTAACTTTAGAAAACCGTTTTGAAAGGATGGAACTCTTGTAAGACACGACTACACATAAACATGGCACGTGTTTTTACCTTACAATAACCAAAATTACTTTTTAAATCAAAATTCGGTGATATTATAATAATGTATATCAATCAACAAATAAATAAGAATATAGCTAGAAAGTTTGCATCTCACTTTCCAACACAGTTTGTATGCATCTAACAACGTACGACTTTTATTGGAGTTTGGATTTTCAACATGACAAGTTATGGGACCACCTCCCGATCAGTGTACTCTAAAGAGTATACACTGGGGTTCAATAAGAACATCTTGCAACCAATAACACATGACCGACCACTCATTTAACTTGACTGTATCAAATATATTGTCATCAATGGTTGGTAGCGACTCAAACTATTTCGCGTAAGATAAAGAAAGACAGAAGAAGAGCACATGAATTTTCTCTAGACGGTGACAATACACCCTAATGATAATGACCCATATAGCCATGCTACTTGCCCGATTTATGTCATTTCTCGGTTGATGAGGCGAAAGGTCACGATTACCTTTTTTTAGGGAACATCACATTAACATTGAATGTCACATCATCAGATCCATCAAACCAATAATTGATGTCCATAAATATACTCTGAGTGTTAAGCTAAAAGAAGTTTCCTTCTCCGCCTCCAAACTTAGTATATTTGTAAAAATCAACATACGTGATCCTCAAGAAATACTCTGCCAGACATCCGTACATACAGGTCATCCAAGAACTAGATGAACCGAAGGCACCCTCCTACCGCATCCTACATGGGAATCACCCCAAGGATCAGCAGCGAGTAGTCCTTGCAATCTGAAGATTTCAATCACGACAGAATCACTGTTGAAATAACTCTTGTTGCAAGTCAAAGAAATTCAACGAGTAGTTCTTTCACTCATGAAGATCCACGGCCATCAATGCTCCATCTTTAAAAGTATTTCTTCAAGTTAGTTCCGAACACACAATTGGTTCGAAGTGGTTTTGGGTCTAGTTTCCGTCCCGGTCTTTTTGAACTAACTCGTCAATGGTCCAAACAATAATTATTGATAGTCGGGGTTTTAACTGTCAACTCAACATTATAGATTAGTACTTCAGCATCCCATGTCCTTTTCCTTTTAAACCATTCATTTAAAACCGTTTTATCGATTTAAAAACTTTTCTATAGCTTATCTCAACAAATCATTTGTTTTCATTACTTGAAAATAATAATCAACACCTATCCCTTTTAAATTAAACATTTCCCAAAAACTTGTCTCTTTATTTCCTTTTACCTCAAAAATATTGTTATATTTTCCTAAATCCCATTTTATTTCCGTTACCTTAGAAATATCATTCAGAGACCCTTTTATATTTTATTTACTTTGAAAATAATAATTAATTTCCAATATTCCACTTTTGTCTCAATACTAATACACTTCTTATTTCATTTATTCATTAAATACGTGTATTTATAAAACCTACTATTTTCATTACTTAGAAAATGGTGCCATTTACGTAACCGAAATGTATAAGTATGGTCACACTTCAAATCTAATTCAAACAATGTCATATAATAAATTGTTTATTATGAAACTCAATTGTTTTATTTTATTTACTGAAATCTTACAATAAAGCTGCAATATTATTTCTCTTATGGAAATAATAAAATAATTCCAACATTTTATCGCTACAAACTGATACTGTCCTTGGATAATCATGAAGTTGTTCAAGTTGGGGTTTTTTGTTTACCTCTCAGACCTTGATCGACGACATTCTTATCTTCAGATAGATAAAAATTTATAACTCAAAAACCGATATTACTTATAATATCAATCAAATCTTATTTTCTAATTTAATTAAAAATATGGTTTTATAAACCATATTCTTACTTTTAAAATTCGATGTCAATTATAACCGTTTTTATTTAATTCGTTTTTTAAGTAATTTGTTTTTAAAATACTTACCTTTCACTTTAAAGCCTCTTTATGCAGTTTAATTTGTAACTTGGATTATATTATAATAACCCATTTCCAAAATCCTTTCTAAAATTCATTTTATACCTTATTATAAAACTAAATTTGGATTCTTTTACTAAAATCCAATTACATCCTTTCCTTATGATATTGAAGTCTTCCTTTAATGACAACACTTTACTTAATTCAATTTCAAGTAAACATCAAATTGATAAATCATCGTCTTAACCTTATAAATAACTTTATTTGTAAAACTTAGATTTATTTTTAAAACCCTTTACCAGATTCAACTATAACTTATTACCACTTGATTTCTTCTCAAATGATTACAATTTAAAAGGCAATTCCTTTAATCATTACTAATTAAAATAATTATTAATTTCAACATTTAACGAAGTAAAAGTAATTTACTTTATTAATCACTAACGTCAAAGTTGTTAACTTCCTCCTTTACTTGTTAGAGCTCTCCCAGCAGCTACCGGGAATTCGAGCATTGATTTGCAAAATCAAGCGTGAATTACCTCATCCTTCCAGCAGTGGGTGGGGGAACACTCAATATATATATATATATATATATATATATATATATATATATATATATATATATATATATATATATATATATATATATATATATATATATATATATATATATATATAGGAAAGTCTAAAGGAACACAAAATGTTGACACAAAATTAAACATACAAAATGCCTTAAACGATTTTCTGAAAACCTTTTAAGGTCTAAACGGTTTTTTGAAAACCGTTTAAGGTCTAAAAGGTTTTCTTATCCGTCGACACTCCAAATTGAAAATGGAGAGCGTAGTCGTTTCAATTGTCTGCCCACACCCATGGTGCCTCTGCTGGAGAGCATTGAAGACCCTTTCCTCTCCATTTGGCTTCCTCGCGCCATTGTTGGGACTGCTCTTAATGATAGAATAGATGATCAAACAAAAAATGGTACTAACAGAAAAGGTTTTCATGGAAATGAGTTGTTAATGGCGACAAAGAACTATAACCCTTTCTTCCTTTTCTTCATTTCATTCGACCGCTTCCATTTTACTCTTTCACTATAGAAAAGGTTTTCCTCTTCTAGTCTTGGCTTTGGTTTTTCCATCGTAACTCATAGCCGTGATTTAATTTTTAGATCGATTTCCTGATTTGAACCCTCTCCACTCCAAACGATCAAATCGGTCTTCCCTCCTCTCAGACTTTCTTCCATCTCCACCATCAATCTTTACCCCTTCTGTAATCAGCGTGGTGTCGTTTTAAGTATAATTTCTTCTTCGATTCCTTACCTTTGTTGTTTGAATTTCGCGACTTACAGCCTGTTCCTATTATGTGCTTAGTTAGGTTCCCAGGCGACTATGGCCTCACATTGCCTGGTGAATTTATGTCCAACCAAGTCTGACCTCTGTCAGGTGAGGTGGTCGAAGGTGCTTGTTGGTTTCTTGCATTTTGGTTTTGAATTTGGGGATTTCTGTACATTTGAATTGGTTTGACTTGTTGATTACATGAATTTTCGACCCTACTGCGGAGTCACCTTTTGTTATAAATGGTTACTCTCTGATTGCGGCCTTCACGACTCTGCCTACTCGCGTCCTAGAAAGCTATGCGTAAACACTTCATCTATTCAAGTATGCATGGTAAGCAATTCATTGTCTTTAGCTTATTGAACTACTTTGTGTCAGCATGTTGTTCAAGGTTGTGGAATAGATATGTGTTGGAGTTGTTATGATGATTTTTATTGTTTGTGGTATATGGATGTTCGCCTTGGTAGAGTTCGAGTCGGTAGTGACTGCATTGGTGTAGTGTGGAGGTAGTGTTTGAGAGTATCCTCCTTTAATGTTTGGTGTTATGATGCTTCTCAGTGTGAGTGTATCTGTAATGGGTATGATTTCTACTGTGAAGCACTTCAATTGTGAGAGTTTTGTTCATGTTAGATTTGCAATTTATGTCACGTGTGATATTCTAGTCACGTTGAGAGTAGATGTGAGTTTAAGGTGATCTGGTTATACTCTATACATTGAAATTTTAGCAGAACTGGAGAAGCATTTCACTATCAACTTTGCTAATGTCTTTCCTGTGTACTTCGTCTCCTCCTTAACTCATGTTTCCTCCTCAGTTTGGCCTATTGATGTTATGGTTATGGTTTGCTACTAGCCGTTGGTGTGGAGCTCAAGAACCTGCCACTTGCAACTGTTCATCTATAGTTGCCTTGCCATGTTATTTCGATGATTGTTTGTTACAGCTAGTTGTACTCTTCATCATGTTGTATAAGCTACACTGCCTGTTTTATGCTACTTGGACTATTGTTGTACCTGGTGTACTAGCTTTTGTACTGGGTCAATTTTTGTAGGTTGTAATGAAAATGTTATCTATACTTGTGTTATGTAAGTATCAGAATTTGTGACTCACTGCATGGAGCTTTATTTGTAGTCTAGTTATTATAGGTAAGCTTCAGTACAGCAAGCCTGTAATTAGAGTGAACGCAACATTATAAACTCCATATGTGGTGGATGGTCCACCTTAAAAGTTGAGGTAGCTGATTGTCAAATAACAATAACCTTTACTGTACTGTATTTTTTATTATTAGTTATAATAACGGTGTTTGCGGTCACCATAAAAACTGGTCGGCTTTGCCAAAATAAAGATAGAATAGATAATCCCCTTCCAAAAAGGTTATTAAAATAATAATTTATTTTATTAAAAATAAATAACTCGATAATCCCTTTAACGTAGTTAATTAAAAGATTTTTTTTTTAGAATACTCATTAAGTTTAACAATCGTTTGTTGAAACCATTTCTATTAAATTAATTTAACAAATTAATCTAATAACTAATTTCTATTTAAATAGTAGACTTAGTCAACTTGAAACCATCAGTTAATTTATCAATTGATTTCCACTACTTCATTTTATTAAATTAATTAGTAAGTTAATTAATTCAATAATATCGCTTAATTGTTTCATGAAACAATTATCTCATATTATTAACTTTAAGGTTAATTTCTAATCTTACTTGTTTATAAAACTCATAAAACATAAGAATTTGCCAAAATCATTTGACAGTACTTCTATAAAATACGGTTATAAATATTGGTCCATTTATAACTCTTATATACAACATATAAATTAAAATTGTGCTTGAATTATAAAATAAAAATTTAACTTCATTTGCATCAATTCGCCTAACGACAAATCAATGTTTAAAAAAAGGGGTTTTAACCCATTCGCTGCCAACCACTTAATAAATATTGTCTATTGATTAAAAACACAATCATCGTTGAATTGGAGTTCAACGATCATTGAATTTCAATTCAACGATCAACATCTAATCAATAATCAGCATCCAATCAAGATATAACGTTACTTGGGATGAACAACTCATTTATAAATAATATAAAAACAAACAACATACAATTTATTTGAGGAATCCAGTCGGATCTCTTCAACCTGTTCTTCCCTGCGTCACCATTCATATTATCATATTATAACTACATATGAAATAAATTAAATGACAGAATTATAAAGATCGACCAACATCGACCAACAACAAGAAGTATTCATCTATAGCATCCAATCATCCAATTTATAATAACAACGATAAATTTTGGCTATTTGAATAAAACCAGATCACAGAATTCCGGAAAGCGTAAGAGTTAACTCACCATTTCGTTCTGATTTGACAATGTTGCGTTATTTTATATAGTTCCAAGCAGGGATTTGAAAATATACAAAAATCCAATCACTTCCGATCCCAACCAAACCAGCTCGACTGCGTAGCCTTCGTCTATGTGATTTCAACGTTTCTTATTTCGTTCGAATCTGATAACGTATGAACGAGATATGGCTATTACAAATTTTAAATAGATTAAACAATCAATATAAAGTTAATTAAAATTTAACTATTGTAATTACCTTAATTAACTTCTTTAATTATCGACCCTAATCCATCTCCTCTCTTGTATAAAATTGACATAACCATTCGAAGAAAAACAGCCTTTGACAAAGCCTCCCCATGGACACTAGGAACCACTGGGCCCCGCCCAAACTTGACCCTCGCCGTCAGCATGCCGACTGCCACCATAGCCCTCCAGCTCGCCACCTCCAGCTGCTCTGAAACGCTTGAAAACGCCTACGAAGTATTTCCGATCAATTATGAATCCCCACCGCCACAAGCCACCTGAAGCTGTCGCACCACCACCGTTAAAACCACCACACTCCCCCGCTCATTTGATCTTCGGACCATTTCTCCCTACGCCACCTCCATCGTCGATAATCGACTAAAATCCGTTTGAAGCCTTTCAAAACAACCAACTCAGATCATGTAACAACCCTAATTTTTAATAACATGTTAAAACCATAAATCAAGGCAGAATTAATTTTTAAAATAAGAATCAAGGGAAACGGTTGCGCCATTCCATTCGTCTCAAAATTCTTCTTGGAAACGAGTCTGATTTTTTGAAAATCGGAGTCAGTATGAGGGAGATATGACCCTCCGAAGTTTCAGAAATTTACAGAATAAAAAACAGCTCGAAATTCGAATTCAAAATTCGGATTCAAACTCCAGCGCAGACTGGGCGGGAATTTTCCCACCTAGGACCAGGTCGACCTGGGGGTCGACACTATGGTCGAACTCCCAGGGACCAGGTCGACCCTATGGTCGACCTGGGGGTCGACCTGGTGCTGAAGCCCAGTTTTGAGTCTGGGTTTATTCTGATGTATCTGGTCTCGTTTTCTATCTAGATTCGTCTGCCTAATCCTATATAAACAGCCTCCTAGCCTCATTCTCTTTGCACCATTCTTCTCTAACCTTATGCTGCACAAATCCTTGATGGACATGGCTTCTTCTTCTTTCTCTAAATTAAATTAAGATAAATTAAAATAAACCGCGAAGATTATTTCTTGAAGACTACGGCTACGAATTGCATATTGGGGATCTGCTTCTACAATCAAATCAAGATTCAACGATTTAACTATTCGACGACTAGTTTATAGATTCAACTTCTGCATCTCAATTTCTTAGACCACGATCTGTAAGTCCAAGCTACTTTTAGATAAAAACTATAAACTTAATATGGACATGTCATAAATTGGAATTGGATCTATGTATGATAATTGATTCATATCTATTCTTGTTCATCTTGGATCTTGACTTTTGGGAATACTGCTATGAGATTAATTTGGGCCTATTCATGTTATAAATTGGAATTGGATCTATGTATGATAATTGATTCATATCTATTCTTGTTCATCTTGGATCTTGACTTTTGGGAATATTGCTATGAGATTAAATTGGGCCTATTCATGTTGTAAATCAAATCCTTTCATGTCCATAATATTATCATGCCTGTGATGTTGAATCAGTTATTATTCACAAGTTTGGGACTATCACCTTATGTCAACTTTTATCATGACTATCACCTTATCATACTAGATTTGAAATCCTAATGTTTTGAGGCTATTATTCCATATGCCAGTGATGTTGTAACTAATTATTTCAAGTTATATCATGTTAGACTTGTAATCCCTCTTATCACTTTATGCTCGTCCTTTTTGCCTATCATAGTTTTGATGTTATTCCCTTTATTTTGGGATTTGGATTTACTTGTAATATAGATCGATTCACGTTTACATACGATGGGAATACGATTTGGGTAGATTAGGCAAAATATGAATTGGTTATGAACATGAATCATGAACTTGGTAATAGGCATAATTTGAAACATGAACAATGTTATAACTTGAATCTGGATATAGACATGAAACTTGCCTTGAAACTTGACACGAACTTGATATCAAATTTGAACATGGACATGACACTAGAATGAACTTGAAAATGGCCAATTCGAGGTTGGGTTGAGTTTCCAGTGTAATTTTTCCCGGAACCGCCCGACAAATCCAGTTACTGCAAATAATAGGATCCAATGTGGGTAGTTGGTCATATCGCGCTTGAAACCCGAGGTCAGACTCAATTATGGTGTAAATCTGCCCGGAACCGCCCGGCATATCCAGTGACCACAACAACAGGTCTGGTGTGAGAGGTTGGGGTGCATTAATGAATTAATGCCACATGATAGGGTCAAGTCATGAAAATGAAAGACAACACTTAACCAACTTGATACATGATTCGTAGGGCTAAGTCATGAACCTGAACGACAACACTTAGTCAAATTTGACATGACACGTAGGCGGGTTAAGTCATGAACTTGAATGGCAACACTTAACCAACTTGACATGCTAGACTGATAAAGGTTAAGTCACGAATTTAAATGACAACACTTAACCTATTGGACGGAAACCCTAGTTACGCATTTCAGCAGTAACCCACTAGATGTATCATGGTACCTTGGAACTAGGCAGGGTAGGGCACAATTACTGGGATGATTGTAAGCGACCAGAACGACGGCTGAGTTGGTGCGCCAATGTAGGTTCAAGTGGACTATGGTCGCGTACGTAGTCTGGAGTTGAAAAAGCAGGCATTGGGCATCAATAGGTTTACCTGTGCATGCTTGATTCGTGTCGGTGGTTGGCACCCTAGGGCTTGATACACCCTATTGTGGACCTAGTACAGGTGACTACATTCGTGATAGGGTTATATGACACAGACACACGACGAGCTAGAACTTGTAGGGAGCCGATCGATTAGTGGATCGTTCTGTTGGACCTAGTAATGGGTCATTTTATGATATTGGGCCAAGGGATCATTTCATGGTTAATATAAGACATGGATTTGGGATACTAGTACAGTTGGTGCAACGGACCTTGAACATGCGATGCTATACTTGATTTATTATGTTATCTTAGCCTATCTTGCCCATCTTGACAGCATCCTTATGTTTACTTTCAGTTTATACATGTCATGTTATCTTTACCTGTTTTATGCTTAAAGTCACTAGGACTTACCAGTCTTTATGACTGACCCGTTTTCTTTAGCCTCTTTTTCTTTTGTCCCCCGCCCCCAGGTTCTCATGGGAGGGAACTCTAGCACTTAACTTGGATTTCGCTTGCTTTCGGTTCAGCTCATGTACGGTTTGATCTTGAGCTATGCTATGGCTACATTTCTGCTACCTTTGGGGAATTAAGCTACTTTTGTTGTTCTAAGTTTATGCTTCTTTATTTATGCAAAACATAATTTGTTGTAATGGAAAATAATGACTTTGACTATTTGGTACTTTGAATATAAAAGATTTTGACTCTTTTTGAAAGTAATGAAATTTATCTTTTGATCCTTCCGTTGTTTTATCTATGTTGTCTTGTAATATTTCTGTGTTTGTTTACCTCGATAACGCCCCTCCAAAACTAGTGCATTCCCTTTGTGATTGACCCTAGCGGAGATGGGGTGTTACACTTGATATTAGAGCAGAAGGTTACCAGACTGGGCAAAAGTTTTAAAAAAAACCTTCTGAAATTATTTTCAAAACCATTTACAAATAAGCATTTTTCAAGAAAAGTCTTGTTTTATTTAAAGCCTATTCCCCAAAAGCCATTAGCACTATCCTTTGTTTCCTCGTTTTGAATCTCCTCTTTTTCATTTCAGCATGTCTGGGAATCTTAACTTTCCAGAGGGCGTACCAATACCTGGCTAGTTCAGTAGGTACTTAGAGGCTAGGGCCAACGATGCAGGCCCAGCAGATATTCCTCCTCCAGCTGCAACGATTCCTCCTCCTCCGCCCCCTCCTCGTGCAATTGCTTTCTCAAAATTCTATAAAAGATTTTAGCGCCATGGGTGGAAAGGATTTCAAGGGAATTGAATCATTCGTAGAAGCGAGGAACTAGCTCAAAGAAACGGAGGATCTGTTCGTTATCTTCTTGGTCGACGATTGGTAGAAGATACAGTTGGCAGTATGGTTGCTAAAAGACAAAGCTTCCTATTAGTGGGAAGTCACTAACGCTGAGAGGCTGGTTGAAATATGGATGGATTTTAGGATAAGGTTTGAGACGAAATTCCTCTCACAAGCTGAACAAAGTCTACAGCTGGAAAATTTCTTATCTCTTAAGCAAGGAAGTATGACGGTCAAGGAGTACGCCAATCAATTCAATCAGCTGGCCTGATTTGGACTGGACTTAGTGAATACTCCTCATAAGAAGGCTCTCCGTTTTGTCAAGGGATTGAATGAGCCACTTCAAAGCTTGGATATGACCCACATAACTATGGGAGCTACTTACGAAAAGTTAGTGGACATGGCGCTCTTAAATGAAGAAACAAGGATGGCAAGAAGGAGGTCAAGGCGAATGAGTCTCAAAACAAGAAGGTAGACTCCGAGAAAGGAGGTAAGAACAACAACAACAATAATGATAACAAGACATATGAGAAAAGAAAATGCCACTTCTGTGGTATTGAGGGGCATATAGTCCAGGATTGTAGAAAGAAGAAGATGAAGATGGGAGCATGCTTTCAGTGTGGTGATATGGGACACATCAGCAAGAACTGCCCTAAGAAGCAAGGACAAGCCCCGCAAGCAGGACCTTCTGAGGGTACATCTTTAACTTCTTCTCCTTGATGCTTTGTT
This sequence comes from Allium sativum, assembly GCA_030737875.1. Taxonomy (NCBI): domain Eukaryota; kingdom Viridiplantae; phylum Streptophyta; class Magnoliopsida; order Asparagales; family Amaryllidaceae; genus Allium; species Allium sativum. The sequence goes on from CM060913.1 coordinate 581,084,149, forward strand.
TTATCTTGCTTATCTTCTCAATCCTATCTTGAGAACCTTAGGTAGAACACTTTTGGATGTAAACATGTGATTAAAACATGTTATGGTTGATGTTTGCAAATGGTTGCAAGTGGTCGCAAGTGGTTGCTCGTGGTTGCATAACACACATTAGGCACTAGATCGGCTCAGACACATTTTCATATTGCATATGCATGAGTGTTTATACTTGTTTATGGATGAAATTGAATGTGTTATCATGTGAATGTTGCATATGGATGAATGTTTGTACACACATATATTGTTTATATGACTAGGATAATTTGCATACATGTTTGATTCATGGCACTAAACATATTTTCCATAAAGAAGATCAATCAGGCATGATCATTTGCATTAGATAAGGAACATATACACACACTTTTTGCATATGTTCATATAGCATTAGAAATCTTTTAAGGACAATGGTTGCTTGTGGATGATGGTTGAGTAGATGGTTGATTGGATGATAAGATGCATTCTTCTTAACTTGAAGATTTCGGGGACGAAATCCTTTAAGAAGGGGAGAATGTAATAACCCGAATTTTTAATAACATGTTAAAACCATAAATCAAGGCAGAATTAATTTTTAAAATAAGAATCAAGGGCAACGAGTTGTGCCATTGCATTCGTTCGAAATTCTGCTTGGAAACGAGTCTGAGTTTTCGAAAATCGGAGTCCGTATGAGGGAGATATGACCCTCAGAAGTTTCAGAAATTTTCAAAATAAAAAACAGCTCGAAATTCGAATTCAAACTCCAGCGCAGACTGGGCGGGAATTTTCCCGCCCAGGACCAGGTCGACCTGGGGGGCGACACTATGGTCGACCTCCTAGGGACCAGGTCGACCTGGTGCTGATGCCCAGTTTTGAGCCTTGGTTCATTCAGATGTATCTAGTCTCGTTTTCTGTCTAGATTTGTCCGCTTAATCCTATATAAACAACCTCCTAGCCTCATTCTCTTTGCACCATTCTTCTCTAACCTTATGCTGCACAAATCCTTGATGGATATGGCTTCTTCTTCTTCCTCTAAATTAAATTAAGATAAATTAAAATAAAATGCGAAGATTATTTCTTGAAGACTACGGCTAGGAATTGCATATTGGGGATCTGCTTCTACAGTCAAATCAAGATTCAACGATTCAAATATTCGACGACTAGTTTATAGATTCAACTTCTGCATCTCAATTTCTTAGACCACGATCTGTAAGTCCAGGTTACTTTTAGATAAAAACCATAAACTTAATACAGACATGTTATAAATTGGAACTGGATCTATGTATGATAATTGATTCATATCTATTCTTGTTCATCTTGGATCTTGACTTTTAGGAATATTGATATAAGATTAATTTGGGCCTATTCATGTTATAAATTGCAATTGGATCTCTGTATGATAATTGATTCATATCTATTCTTGTTCATCTTGGATCTTGACTTTTGGGAATATTACTATGAGATTAAATTGGGCTTATTCATGTTGTAAATCGAATCCTTTCATGTCCATAAAATTATCATGCCTGTGATGTTGAATCAGTTATTATTCACAAGTTTGGGGCTATCACCTTATGTCAACTTTTATCATGACTATCACCTTATCATACTAGATTTGAAATCCTAATGTTTTGAGGCTATTATTTCATATGTCAGTGATGTTGTAACCAATTATCTCAAGTTATATCATGCTAGACTTGTAATCCCTCTTATCACTTTATGCTCGTCCTTTTTGCCTATCATAGTTTTGATGTTATTCCCTTTATTTCAGGATTTGGATTTACTTGTAATATAGATCGATTCACATTTATATACGATGGGAATGCGATTTGGGTAGATTAGGCAAAACATGAATTGGTTATGAACATGAATCATGAACTTGATAATAGGCATAAATTGAAACATGAACATTGTTATAACTTGAATCTGCATATGGACTTGAAACTTGCCTTGAAACTTGACATGAACTTGATATGAAACTTGAACATGGACATGACATTAGAATGAACTTGAAAATGGCCAACTCGAGGTTGGGTTGAGTTTGCAGTGTAATTTTGCCCAGAACCGCCCGGCAAATCCAGTTACTGCAAACAATAGGATCCAATGTGGGTAGTTGGTCATATCGCGCTTGAAACCCGAGGTCAGACTGAGTTGTGGTGTAAATCTGCTCGGAACCGCTCGGCATATCCAGTGACCACAACAACAGGTCTGATGTCAGAGGTTAGGGTGCATTAATGAATTAATGCCACATGATAGGGTTAAGTCATGAACCTGAAAGAAAACACTTAACCAACTTGATACATGATTCGTAGGGCAAAGTCATGAACTTGAACGACAACACTTAGTCAAATTTGACATGACACGTGGGTGGGTTAAGTCACAAACTTGAATGATAACACTTAACCAACTTGACATGCTAGACTGATAAGGGTTAAGTCACGAATTTAAATGACAACACTTAACCTATTGGACAGAAACCTTAGTTACGCGGTCCATTTCAGCCGTTACCCACTAGATGTATCATGGTACCCTGGAACTAGGCAGGGTGGGGCACAATTACTGGGCTGATTGTAAGCGACCAGAACGACGGCTGAGTTGGTGCGCTAGTGTAGGTTCAGGCGGACTATGGTAATGCACGTAGTCCGAATTTGAAAAAGCAGGCATTGCGCATCAGTAGGTTTACCTGTGCATGCTTGATTCGTGTCGGTGGTTGGCACCCTAGGGCTTGATACACCCTATGGTGGACCTAGTACAAGTGACTACATTCGTGATAGGGCCGTATGACACAGACATACGACGAGCTCGAACTTGTTGGGAGCCGATCGATTAGTGGATCGTTCCGTTGGACCTAGTAATGGGTCATTTCATGATATTTGGCCAAGGGATCATTTGATGGTCAATATAAGACATGGGTTTGGGATACTAGTACAATTGGTGCAGCGGACCTTGAACATGCGATGCTATACTTGATTTATTATGTTATCTTAGTCTATGTTGCCCATCTTGACAACATCCTTATGTTTATTTTCAGTTTATATATGTCATGTTACCTTTACCTGTCTTTATGCTGAAATTCACTAGGACTTAACAGCCTTTATGACTGACATGTTTTCTTTCGCCTCTTTTTCTTTCATTCCCCCCCGGTTCTCAGGGAGGGAAATCTAGCACTTAACTTGGATTTCGCTTTCTTTCGGTTCAGCTCATGTACGGTTTGATCTTGAGCTATGTTATGGCTGCATTTCTGCTACCTTTGGGGAATTAAGCTACTTTTGTTCTTCTAAGTTTATGCTTCTTTATTTATGCAAAACAGAATTTGTTGTAATGGAAAATAATGACTTTGGCTATTTGGTACTTTGAATGTAAAAGGTTCTGACTCTTTTTGCAAGACATGAAATTTATCTTTTGATCCTTCCGCTGTTTTATCTATGTTCTATCTTGTAACATTTCTGTGTTTGTTTACCTCGATAACGCCCCTCCAAAACTAATGCATTCCCTTTGTGAGTGACCCTAGCGGAGGTGGGGTGTTACAGATCATCAACCAATCTCTTTCTCCTCCAACTGTTCCAGGCGAGCCGACTAATACCAAAGTTGTCGGCCTTCCTTCCGTCTCCAACTTTTCTTCATATCTCCTCACCCGAAACCACCTCTATTGCATGTAGATCGAGCAAAAACGAAATAGTCTTGCTTACTGTCCCTTACGATTTCCGGCCACCACAGCTAACCTTTGGCCACCAAATTTCGGCTTAAGCTCGACCTCTCCAACCTGGACAACTTCCCAGTTAACGACCTTCGCCAATTCCTTATGGATTGGAAAATAAAACTAAATGCTTGAAAATAGGCTAAAATGTAAAATAGAAGCTGTTGATTTGGGAATTTAGGGTTACGGGTAGGGTGTTTATATAGAGGAGATTTTTTTATTTCTGAAGTGACTAACGATATTTTATTGAAAGCGATTAATGATGTTTATTTATTATATTTTAAATTGTTCATGCCTATCGTAATTTCTTTTTGACGTTTACTCATTCGTATGATCATATACGAACTCCGATCGCGTTGAAAATGGACATCATACTATGGTTTGACATTCCGGACACAATAGAACTTGTTTGATCGAAAACAGAGTCCGTTTACACAAATTGCGCTAGTTTGAGTCTGAATTATCGATTTATTTACATTTAAATTTGTGTATGCTCACTAAATAACTCTGATTGACAGTAGACTTAAAATTTAGGAATAATTAGTCATTACATATTTAATAAAATTCATTTCATTGAAATCCATGGTTATTTGAATAACGTCCATTTTCAAAAGTCAAAATTAAATCGATATAAATCGATTTCAAAGCAATTTAATATAATAATGATAATAAATCATTATTATCGGCCATATTCAAATAGAATTCCGTATAGCTCCAAAATAAACAACTTTCGATTTCAAACATTGAAATTCCAAGTTAAAACAATATTATATTTATAATAATTTTTCGTTTATTTTATTAAATGAATTGTTATCGTTTATAAACGATTCCATAGCAATTTTCTGAAAAATTGATTTGGACATAACTCAAAATCTACAAGATGAAATATCGATTTTTTCTTTCATTAGAAAATTATTACCAATAGATCCAGACGATTCTTGTATAAAAGAATTCCAACTTATATTGGATCATGTGCATTCATTTAAAGTTCAAAAGGAAAAACTACGAACAACCGCGACGCTGCGGCTTCGTTTTTATTAAATTATAAATTAAACGTTCAGACGTCGTTTAATAAACGAATTCGTTATTATAATTCAAATCGAATCTCAATTAAATTCTTTCATATTGTCCATTTTAAACAGTATTGCAAATTCAACTAATTCCGATTATCTCGGAATTAAATTATTAGTTTATTATTTATATTGACAAAATATTCAAAACCGTTGAATTCGAGTTATTTAAATTCCAAATAACCATTTAAAACCAATTTCAAATATTCAAGTAAATGGTTAAAAATCTAGGTCGTTACACTATTAATAAAAACTAAATTTGGTTACAATATATTACCTCTCAAATTTATAAGTTCTAACTTAATTTCTTAAGTTTCTGTAATACTTAGTTTAATTTTTAAAATTTCCATTCCATTAATTATAGTTCTTACCAAACCACACTACACCGTAACCGATGTTTCATTACGGTTTTAAGCCGTTGCAAATTGATTTTGCAACAGATCTAAGCCGTTGCAAAATCCGGAGTGGCAAAAATTTTGCAATGGCTCAAAGCCATTGCGAAACTTATATTTTTGTAATAGCCTACATCTATTGCAATTATAAAAAATAGCAACTGCTAAAGTCTGTCTCTACTTTATATATAGCAACTGTTTTTAGTTGTTGTTAATTGACATTATTTAAAGCGCTTTTTAGCCTCAAGGACAAAATGAAATAAAAAATGTTGCATGAGGACAAGGGGCTAAAATTTTATCCATAAGGACAAATTTTAGTGTAGAGGGAGGAATTCAGGGGCCTATTATAATTCCTCCCTTTACACTAAAATTTGCCCTTATGGATTAAATTTTAGCCCCTTATCCTTATGGAACATTTTTTTTTGTTCATTTTGTCCTTCACACCATTTTCCTGTTATTTAAAATATAAAAATTCTGCTTTTCCTCCCTCCTTCGGTACTTTCTATTTAATACAAACATTTACGGGTTTGACATAATACTACAAAAGAAATATCAATAAACTGAATATTTCCAATAGATTCAACATAAAGACCAAATTTAACAACAAACTTTTAAGGTTCAACAACATATTACAAACTTAAAAGTTATAACAGTTGAAGTAGCAAAAATAATATTGCCATTCATTCAAATATTCAATAGCAGTAGTCAGAATAATATTACAATACATTTCAACTTCATCACAATAATATTGTGATATTAATTGTTCATATATATCATACATTTCTATTACTATCTTTTTAAGCTAGAGCATGTTTATGGCACGCCATCATCACCTCTAATATAACCTCCCTGCATAAAATCTTTCAAACATCAAAATTAGCAAAAGAAATTAATCATACATTTCTAACATTAATTCCTAAAAAGGATAAAGCTCCAAACTATAACAGATTACAAACCCATTACTTGTGCTAATGTGATGTACAAAATTATTGCCAATATTATTTATAATATAATTAAACCTTTCGTACCACTTCTAATTAAAAAAAAAAACTATCAACATTCCTTTATCCTAGGACTATAACTAGAAACCAAATTTAATAACTTATTAGTACTTAAAATAAGCTAAAAACAATGTTTAGAACTATACCTGCCTAATAATTGATGGGCAAATCATGCACATTAAAGAAAAATGTTGCAAGATACATGCCATAAACCCTTAGCAAACTACAGAGTAAAAGATGATGCAAGAAAAAATGATCGGTTCTAAAGTATGACAAAAGAAGTTGCATTGCCAAAATCAACAAAAGATATTTTGTTGTTTGAAGAACAATGCAATAATGCATGTAAAAACCTAGAAAATATTGATAAAGCCCGCTTGAAATACACAATCCCATAACCAGCTTCTTTATCTGGATATAAGCTGACGCCATTTCACCGATTATTCCACCAGTGCAATACATTTGCATAATTTTCATAAAAAGCTGGCACTACCAGAACTACTACGTTAAGACAACGACTACAAGTAAGCCCAGAACCAATACACATGCATGAAGAGAAGCAAATTTGAGTTTAATGTTATTTGAATAATGAAGCTTGTGTCTCATTTTGTGTTGGTTATAAAAAATGCATTGCATTTCCATTTGTGTGGTTTGTTTTGTTAAAAAAAGTTCTTTACTACATTGGTTTGTTTTAATTCCAATCTGTGTGCTCGGTTTGTTGTTTGGTTGTTGTTTTATGCAACTTGCACCTCATTTACAATCTGTTCATTCCTGTTTTATTTGGATAACATATGCATTCTAATTTACAAAAAATCAAAGCACAAAAAAGCATTATTTTATTTTTTCAAATATTTATGCACTTCAATTTGTTACAATTCAAATATCACTATGATTGGAGTCTACACATTGCTCAGTTTCACACTTCAAACATTCTGTACATTTTATTTTCTAATCACCAGCTACTTCCCTTCATACACTGCCACTTTCAATTTGCAGCTACAAACAAAATACTGCCTTTGTTACCATTCATTTCCTGCCCTTGAACAACATTCCCAATCTCCTTTTACCAAATAGTCTCTGCAATCAACCACTCCCAACACTCATTACATCCTGCGTCCTCTCCTCTTTATTAAACAACAATACACCTTCAACCTCATCATCAAACAACAGTGCTCCTATATCTCCCATAGTAACACACTAACCACCATTGCAACTTCCTTTAACCTCTTGCACTACCACAAAATTGCTACAACATCAGTCTGTGCAACATCAACAAAACCAAATTGTTATTCCTTCAGTACCAACCTATCCCGTTACTGCAACACTGCTAGCAACCTGAACCACTACCACCACAAATGTTGCTACAACATCCTACCTGCCTTCCAAGACCATCAGTTAAGCCACAAAGGAAAACTAGAAATTCACAATCTTGCATCACCAACCATACCACATAAGATCACTTGAATTCAACTTCACACCACCGGCATAACACCCTGCATTTTTAGTATAATTTAAAATATGTATATATGCATAGATAGGTAAATAATGGTGATGTACAATGAGAATTAATTAATACATGGAAGAGAAGGAAAAACAAATTAATTCAATAACAGTGTGTGTGACGGAAGAGATGAGAAAATAAAGATACTTAATTTAAATATCAGGAATTAAGTAAAACGGTAATCACCATTGCGTTCGTCTCGGAATTCTGCTTGGAATAGAGTCCAAGTTTGCATAAATTGGACTCCGTATGAAGGAGTTATGGCCTTTGGAAGATTCAACAAAAATTCAAAACAGTTCGAAATTCGACCCAGGCAACTGGGCGAGAAATTTCCTGCCAAAACCAGGTTGGTCGACCTGGTGGTTGACCCGGGGGTCAGGTCGACCAGGGAGTCTGTAACAACCCGAATTTTAACAACGTGTTAAGATAAGAATCAAGGCAGAATTTAATTATAAAACCTGAATCAGGATAAACGGGTTGCACCATTGCGTTCGTCTCAAAAAAATACGCGAAATAGAGTCCGAAATTTCATAAATCGGAGTTCGTATGACCGAGATATGGCCTCGCAAAGTTTCACGAAAATTCAAATCCGAAAACAGATTTGAAATTCAGCCCAATTAAGACACCACTCCATTTTTAGGCCTGGTTAAGACACCACTCCATTTTTTAGACTTGACTTCTTCCCCAAGACATGCTTTGGAAGGCTAGGATTGGTTCTAGGGTTTATCCTATGGCTAAAACTATCCTAGTCTTCTATAAAAAGACCCCTAACCCTCTCCTAAAACCCTCATTATTCATTCTAGTAACTAAACTATGGCAAAATCAATCCTCTCATGGCCTCCACTCTCTTCATAAAATTCCTAAATAAATTTCTAAGTGATTTTCCATGCATACAAGTGTTTTCAAACTTGTATGAGCATCATTAGCTTGCATTCAAGTCAAGTTTCTATATTTGCGTCATAAAGAAAGAGTTTTGATCATTTTGGCTCAAGGGTTTTTATGTTAGAGCTTGCATTTTGGGTCTATTTGATTGCATAAGGGCTTTTTCATATCTTTTGTGCCTTCATAGCAATGTAAGCCCTTTCCCTACTCTTAGATATTAACTATGAAGTTAAATGTTCATGTTGCAAGTTTGGGTTTGATCATTGAGTATGATACATGCTATCATGTCATGCAAGTTTATGAAGTCATTATCTTGATCTTGTGGGCTAAAAGCTACAACCTTTATGTTGAAATGTTGCATTATGCAACATGAGAACCCTCATAACCTTTATGTCAACTTGCATATGAAGTCATAACCCTTATATGGTGATATATGCGAGTTACTAGTCATCATTCCATGTCTTTTGTCACCATGATTCGCTTATGTGCCAAGTTTGGGTTTATGCATGTTTTTGAGGCTTAAGAATGTAACATGCAAGTTAATGAACACATTTGTGCCTCATTTGCCACCATAATTAACTTGTGGCTTAATATCCATTTTTGTCATTCCTTTGCCAAGTCTCTTCTTTTAATCCATTACGTTGTTGCGAACGTATATGCGAGTTTAAAAGCGTTGGGTTATGTTATGGGTAATTTCTAGTGACATGAAAATATAACTTGAAAATATGACTTGAAATATAACATGGAAGTTGACATGTAAGTATGCATAAAAACATAAGCTTGGGAATTTACCTATTAAGTTAGGTCTACCCTTTGGGAATTTACCTATTAAGTTAGGTCTACCCAAATGCTTGAAAACTTGTAACATGTTTTGGGAAACATGATGGACATGACACTTAGATAATATAAGTGTGGCCAACTCGAGGTTGGGTTGAGTTTGCAACGTAAAACTACCCGGAATCGACCGGCCTAACTAGTAGTTGCAAACAATAGGACCCAATGTGAGAAGTTGGTTATGTTGTGCTTGAACCCGAGGTTAGACCAAGTTGTGGTGTAAAGCTGCCCGGAACCGACCAGCTTAACTAGTAACCACAACAAAGTCTAATGTGAGAGGTGAAGGTGCATTAAGTAATTAATGCCACATGATAGGGTTAAGTTAATTTGATTAATGACTCTTAACCAAATATGACATGGACAAATGGGTTAAGTAATTTGATTAGGCTAATAATACTTAACAAAACATGACAAGGTTGGGTAGGTTAAGTAACTTGATTTGCCTAATGACACTTAACCATTTTTATATGACTAGTGGATGGGGTTAAGTTAACCAACACTTAATCAATCCAACGCGATAACTTGGTAAGGTTAAGTAAGTTTTCTTAATGACGCTTAACCGAAAAATACGGTTAACGAATGGGGTTAAGATTAGACTCAACTAGTCTAAACATGGAAATTGGATGGGGTTAAGTTAGCCTAGACTTAATTAATCCCACTTGGTAGTTTAATGGGGTTAAGTTAAACACTTAACTAATCTAAACATGATGAATTGATGTGGTTAAGTGACCTATACTTATCCAATCTAACTCGTTAATTTATTGTGGTTAAATTAACCAATACTTAACCAATATAACGTGAAAACATGATAAGGCTAAGTCACGAATCGCTTGAATACACTTGACCGATTTGACTAAGTAAATTGATAGGGTCAATTTAATATATACTTAACCAATCTAGAATGATAATTGGACGAGGTTAAGTCGTGAATTGCTTAATATACTTAACCAACTTGAGCATGGTTTGTAGGGTTAAGCCTTGAACTTGGATACTTAGCCAATTTTGACAGGATTTGTAGACGGGTTAAGTCATGAACTTAAGTGACACTTAATCCATTATGTAAACCCTAGTTCTGAGGATTAGGTGGATAACCGTAGTTAACAAGGATAACGGGAACAATGCTAAGCGGTAAACCTTAGTTGAAGAATAACTAAGTAATGATTCTTAGTCAAGGAAATTTAGACCAGTTCATAGATAGATGAGTAACCTGATACGGTAGGTCATCGTTTAAGTATACGAGTAGGAGCAAGTATCTGATTTAGATAAAGGCTCCAGCGAACTGGGTAACGAAGCAGCGGCTTCGGGGAACATGAGGATATTCTTGGTATCCCTCTATGAGCTGCCAGGTGATTATACTAGCCTCATGAGAGGTTAAGGTCTGCGTTAGAAGAACCAAGAGTATGCCTTGGTTGCTATACGAGCGACCTAAAGACGGGGATGGATAGGGGATAGTCGACGATACACGGTCGTACCCTAGATAGCATTTCGTCAGGCTACCTACCATCTTTGGTCAAGCGTGTACGTACGGAAAGGCAGAGAACACCCAAAAGACCATAATTGCTATCTAATTATGGTTGCGGTAAGGCTTGGATGTGGGTTGGCCAGTGTTGTGTTCTCATACAGGATTTATCCTGTCTTGTCTTTCACTAGTTGAGGGAGTGGTCTCGTGGGACCATAACCACGTATAGGAAAAAACAGACCTTAGCATTTGCATCGGTAGATAAATTGAAAGCTCCCGACCGAGTCCTGTATTTCCTGGTCTGCCCTGTGACAGGACTCAGATGGCACGATGTGATACCTTGTTTTATCTTGACATCGTAATTTATCATGACACCTTAGTTTATCTGAGTTCAGTAGTTCATCCTGTTATTTTGATTTAACTTATCTATCTTGTTATCATGCTTATGTTCATCTCAGTTTCTCATGTCAGTTAACTCTACTAGTTTTTATGCTAATAGAAGATAGAGCTTACTCAGTCTTTTTGACTGACCCGTTTTGTTTCGCCTCTTTTCTTCCGTTTCCCCCCCAGGTTACAGGGAGGAAATACTGTTGTTTAGTTCGGACTTCTTCTGCTTGAAGGTCATCATGGATGGCTTGGACTTTTCTTGGCTAATGGCTACTTTACTGTTTTTACTTGGGGAATAATTTATGAAAATGTCTTTATGCTTCTTTACTATTGCAAGACATGTTTTGATGTACTCTGATGTAAAAGGCTTTAGACCTTATTTATTCATGTTATGAAAGTTTGATTTTACTTCCGCTATTTTATATGTTCTGTCTTGTGATATTTCTGTGCATGTTTACCAATAATGCCCCTCTAAAGCTAGTGCATTCCTTTGCGAGTGACCCTAGCGGAGGCGGGGTGTTACATTTGGTATCAGAGCAGAAGGTTACCAGACTGGGCAAAAGTTTTTAAAGACCTTCTGAAAACTATTTAAAAAAAAAACCGTTTACAAAGAAGCATTTCTCAAGAAAATTTTCTTTTAAAAGAAAAAGGCTATTCCCTAAAGGCCATTAGCACTATCCTTGTTTCCTTAATTGAGTCTCTTTTCCTTTCTTTCCTCCATCTGTAGTCACAGTAGTTTTAACTACGACTAGTCTTTTTTACCTACGAAAGTGCTTTCCATACGATGGAGGTGGTTCTCAAGAGACCAGTGGCCGCGTTATAAGAAAGGATCGTGAGAAAGAAGGATAAAGGATACGAGCTTAAGGATGAGCAACTTGTTGGTATGGCTTAGTCCTCAAAGGAGGGAGAAAGATGAACAATGAAACCCATGACGAGAGAGTACCTTTGGCATGGTAAAACGGGGCGGATAGTTAATTATTATGGGACAAGGACAAGATCATCGGGAGGGCAGTAGTATGCTCTCATTTCTAGAGTACCTCGGAAGGAGGGTAACGATCTTGTTAAAGGTTTAGCTTTTCTTCTCTATCATCCCGTTAGGACTTCGTTGTTCGTATCATTTAAGTCTGCTTCAATATTTGAGTCTCTGCACCTTAAGTACTAGCGTAATAGAGAATCCCATTTTTGTCTCAAAGTCCTATTGGAGAATCAGTCCATTTATACATGACTTGTTTGGATTTGGGAATGTCTATGCCAAGTGTTGAGTTTGGAAATAATGCTTATGTTTATAAGCTATGGATGGATTCTAGGGATGAAGTGGTTATCCAGTAGGGGGTGCCACTCTCGGTTTTGATAGGAGGGTAGTTAGACCTTTTGACTAGCCTTGGTAATGCCCTCGAAGTATCGGGTAACCTTTTTGAGGTTCTGTCATGACTAGTTACTTAGAATCCCTTGATGCCTTTATTGGAAATTTGAAGCCCGATCGAGTGGTGTTCGCCAATAAGACGGATGGTTTACTTCATTTATGCATGGGTTATAGAGATCACCCTAGTAAGTGCGCATGATAACCTGATTGACATCTGTTTACTTTCAAGAGAAAGTTCTTCTACATGGAATGCCTTATAGTATATAAACGAGATCCAAGATTCACTAGTGAATTTTGGAAAGCTTGCATGAGATCATGAGTACGCAGTCATGTTTGCGTCAAGTATTCTAGGAAAAGGATAAGTGCAAGTGGAACGAGAGGCGACGAAGAAATGAGTTCCAGCTCATGTTATGGAAACAGGAATAAGAAGCTACAAAATCGCGAAGTTAAAAGACGACTTTGATGGTCAAAGACTAGATATGCGCATGATATCTCTTTTTGGGAGTATATCCTTGATCCCTGTTTTCATTAGAGCTTACTTGTAGGCTATCTTTTGTGGACATCCTCTCGGTCCTATTCTCCGTTACAAACCCTGTAAGGAGTTTGTCCTGTTTATCTTCTCGACCCTGTTTCAGGGAATCCTAGGTAGAACCCTATGGATGTAAACATGTATTTGAAACATGTTATGATTGATATGGTTGCAAGTGGTTGCTCGTGGATGCGCGAATACACATTAGATACTAGCTCGACTCGGTCACATTTCATATTGCATATGCACGAGTATTTATACTTGTTTATGGATGAAATCGAATGTATTATCATGTGGCTGTTGCATATGAATGAATGATTGCGCACGCATATAGTATCTATATGACTAGGATTATTTGCATACATGTTGGATTCATGGCACTATACATATTTTGCATTAGAAAGATTATTCAGGCCTGATCATTAGCATTAGCTAAGGAACATGTACACACACATTTTGCATATATTCATACAACATTAGAAATCATCTAAGGACAATGGTTACTTGTGGATGATGTTTTGAGTAGATGAATGATGGATGGTAGGATATGTTCTTCCTAACTTGGAGATTTCGGGGACGAAATCCTAAAAGGAGGGGAGAATGTAACAACCCGAATTTTAACAACGTGTTAAGACAAGAATCAAGGCAGAATTTAATTATAAAACCTGAATCAGGATAAACGGGTTGCGCCATTGCGTTCGTCTCGGAAAAATACGCGAAATAGAGTCCGAAATTTCGTAAATCGGAGTTCGTATGAGCGAGATATGGCCTCGCAAAGTTTCACGAAAATTCAAATCCGAAAACAGATTTGAAATTCAGCCCAATTAAGACACCACTCCATTTTTAGGCCTGGTTAAGACACCACTCCATTTTTTAGACTTGACTTCTTCCCCAAGACATGCTTTGGAAGGCTAGGATTGGTTCTAGGGTTTATCCTATGGCTAAAACTATCCTAGTCTTCTATAAAAAGACCCCTAACCCTCTCCTAAAACCCTCATTATTCATTCTAGTAACTAAACTATGGCAAAATCAATCCTCTCATGGCCTCCACTCTCTTCATTAAATTCCTAAATAAATTTCTAAGTGATTTTCCATGCATACAAGTGTTTTCAAACTTGTATGAGCATCAGTAGCTTGCATTCAAGTCAAGTTTCTATATTTGCGTATAAAGAAAGAGTTTTGATCATTTTGGCTCAAGGGTTTTTATGTTAGAGCTTGCATTTTGGGTCTATTTGATTGCATAAGGGCTTTGTCATATCTTTTCTGCCTTCATAGCAATGTAAGCCCTTTCCCTACTCTTAGATATTAACTATGAAGTTAAATGTTTATGTTGCAAGTTTGGGTTTGATCATTGAGTATGATACATGCTATCATGTCATGCAAGTTTATGAAGTCATTATCTTGATCTTGTGGGCTAAAAGCTACAACCTTTATGTTGAAATGTTGCATTATGCAACATGAGAACCCTCATAACCTTTATGTCAACTTGCATATGAAGTCATAACCCTTATATGGTGATATATGCGAGTTACTAGTCATCATTCCATGTCTTTTGTCACCATGATTCGCTTATGTGCCAAGTTTGGGTTTATGCATGTTTTTGAGGCTTAAGAATGTAACTGCAAGTTAATGAACACATTTGTGCCTCATTTTCCACCATAATTAACTTGTGGCTTAATATCCATTTTTGTCATTCCTTTGCCAAGTCTCTTCTTTTAATCCATTACGTTGTTGCGAACGTATATGCGAGTTTAAAAGCGTTGGGTTATGTTATGGGTAATTTCTAGTGACATGAAAATATAACTTGAAAATATGACTTGAAATATAACATGGAAGTTGACATGTAAGTATGCATAAAAACATAAGCTTGGGAATTTACCTATTAAGTTAGGTCCACCCTTTGGGAATTTACCTATTAAGTTAGGTCTACCCAAATGCTTGAAAACTTGTAACATGTTTTGGGAAACATGATGGACATACACTTAGATAATATAAGTGTGGCCAACTCGAGGTTGGGTTGAGTTTGCAACGTAAAACTACCCGGAACCGACCGGCCTAACTAGTAGTTGCAAACAATAGGACCCAATGTGATAAGTTGGTCATGTTGTGCTTGAACTCGAGGTTAGACCAAGTTGTGGTGTAAAGCTACCCGGAACCGACCGGCTTAACTAGTAACCACAACAAAGTCTAATGTGAGAGGTGAAGGTGCATTAAGTAATTAATGCCACATGATAGGGTTAAGTTAATTTGATTAATGACTCTTAACCAAATATGACATGGACAAATGGGTTAAGTAATTTGATTAGGCTAATGATACTTAACAAAACATGACAAGGTTGGGTAGGTTAAGTAACTTGATTTGCCTAATGACACTTAACCATTTTTATATGACTAGTGGATGGGGTTATGTTAACCAACACTTAATCAATCGAACACGATAACTTGGTAAGGTTAAGTAAGTTTTCTTAATGACGCTTAACTGAAAAATACGGTTAACGAATGGGGTTAAGATTAGACTCAACTAGTCTAAACATGGAAATCGGATGGGGTTAAGTTAGCCTAGACTTAATTAATCCCACTTGGTAGTTTAATGGGGTTAAGTTAAACACTTAACTAATCTAAACATGATGAATTGATGTGGTTAAGTGACCTATACTTATCCAATCTAACTCGTTAATTTATTGTGGTTAAGTTAACCAATACTTAACCAATATAACGTGAAAACATGATAAGGCTAAGTCACGAATCGCTTGAATACACTTGACCGATTTGACTAAGTAAATTGATAGGGTCAAGTTAATATATACTTAACCAATCTAGAATGATAATTGGACGAGGTTAAGTCGTGAATTGCTTAATATACTTAACCAACTTGAGCATGGTTTGTAGGGTTAAGCCTTGAACTTGGATACTTAGCCAATTTTGACAGGATTTGTAGACGGGTTAAGTCATGAACTTAAGTGACACTTAATCCATTATGTAAACCCTAGTTCTGAGGATTAGGTGGATAACCGTAGTTAACAAGGATAACGGGAACAATGCTAAGTGGTAAACCTTAGTTAAAGAATAACTAAGTAATGATTCTTAGTCAAGGAAATTTAGACCAGTTCATAGATAGATGAGTAACCTGATACGGTAGGTCATCGTTTAAGTATACGAGTAGGAGCAAGTATCTGATTTAGATAAAGGCTCCAGCGAACTGGGTAACGAAGCAGCGGCTTCGGGGAACGTGAGGATATTCTTGGTATCCCTCTATGAGCTGCCAGGTGATTATACTAGGCTCATGAGAGGTTAAGGTCTGCGTTAGAAGAACCAAGAGTATGCCTTGGTTGTTATACGAGCGACCTAAAGACGGGGATGGATAGGGGATAGTCGACGATACACGGTCGTACCCTAGATAGCATTTCGTCAGGCTACCTACCATCTTTGGTCAAGCGTGTACGTACGGAAAGGCAGAGAACACCCAAAAGACCATAATTGCTATCTAATTATGGTTGCGGTAAGGCTTGGATGTGGGTTGGCCAGTGTTGTGTTCTCATACAGGATTTATCCTGTCTTGTCTTTCACTAGTTGAGGGAGTGGTCTCGTGGGACCATAGCCACGTATAGGAAAAAACAGACCTTAGCATTTGCATTTGCAGATAAATTGAAAGCTCCCGACCGAGTCCTGTATTTCCTGGTCTGCCCTGTGACAGGACTCGGATGGCACGATGTGATACATGTGCATACAGTCATGGAAAAACGATTCACGATATATGCGTGGGAAAAAGGGCGCGGTTGGCGGTTAGCGTAATCCCTAGTGGCCCTAGGTGGTTGAACCCAAACCGAGATACGAAAACGTGCAATAGGTAAGCATAATCCCTAGTAGCCCTAGGTAGCATAAGTCCTAGTTGTACAAACGATAATTCATGTTGGAAGACCCTGGCTAGGTTTAGGGTAACAGTCCAAACCGATCTTAAGGATCATGGAACTATGTTAAAGTAATATAGAATCTCATGGGAAAGCCCGTATGGTCTACGGCAAGGGACTGAACATTTACATGGAATAAAACATACAAGTTGAGTAACCTATATATGCGATATATTAGGTTGACATGGACCATTACACGACTTTTGAGTGAGGGTCATTCTTGGTTAACACATGACACGGTGGGGATACTAGTACGGTAGGTGCAGAGCTAAAATACAGGATAGATATCACGGGGCGTTATACGTGACAGATATCTTGGGGATATTATACTTGATAGAAACCTGATGATGTGATACCTTGTTTTATCTTGACATCGTAATTTATCATGACACCTTAGTTTATCTGAGTTCAGTAGTTCATCCTGTTATTTTGATTTAGCTTATCTATCTTGTTATCATGCTTATGTTCATCTCAGTTTCTCATGTCAGTTAACTTTACTAGTTTTTATGCTAATAGTAGATAGAGCTTACTTAGTCTTTTTGACTGACCCGTTTTGTTTCGCCTCTTTTCTTCCGTTTCCCCCCAGGTTACAGGGAGGAAATACTGTTGTTTAGTTCGGACTTCTTCTGCTTGAAGGTCATCATGGATGGCTTGGACTTTTCTTGGCTAATGGCTACTTTACTGTTTTTACTTGGGGAATAATTTATGAAAATGTCTTTATGCTTCTTTACTATTGCAAGACAGGTTTTGATGTACTCTGATGTAAAAGGCTTTAGACCTTATTTATTCATGTTATGAAAGTTTGATTTTACTTCCGCTATTTTATATGTTCTGTCTTGTGATATTTCTGTGCATGTTTACCAATAATGCCCCTCTAAAGCTAGTGCGTTCCTTTGCGAGTGACCCTAACGGAGGCAGGGTGTTACAGAGTCAACCTAGGGGTCGACCTACCCTTAGGAAGGTCGACCTGGGGGGTCGTCCTATCCCCAGATCTGGGCGATTTCAGTTCCTATGACATGTTTTGATGTGCTGTACGAGTCGGATGGCTTCTAGGTCAATCTAAGGGCTCTAAAACACTCTCTACACCTATAAATACATAGCAAGACCTAACCCTAATTCATAACAATTCCTTAAGACGCCTCCATGCTGCGAAACTTCAACCAAACATAGTCGCCGCCCCAAAACTCTAAATTAAATTGCAAGTTCTTCATCAACTTTGGTGTTTAATCAAATCAAGTAGCAAAGTTCTTCATCAATAATTCATGCTCTTCACCAATAATCAAATAAGAAGATTAAATCAACATTCTACATCAACGACAAATAGCTTATTTCTCCAATCTAGTCAAGGTGAGTGGAATTATAATAAACTTGTTATATAATGTTATAAGTATCGTTCGTCAATTCCCCAACTATAAATTCAATGCAAGATTTATGTTATAATAATAGTTCTTTTATTCTCCTTCCCTTTTTATTATTTGATCTAGGTTATCTTGGACCTAGACGAAATCTGATTATACATGCGTACAATTGAAATATGGGAATATTGGGGCATAACTTATTTTATGCAATCAAGGAATATAATCTGAAATTTGGGGAATTGTGGCATAACAATTATTATTGCAAATATTGGGACAATTGGCGGAATTTGTTTGTGACTTGAAATTAAGCCTAAAAGGTGAATTAGATTATATGTATAAACATGGGGAAATATATTGGGAAAATATTGATTTTATGAAATTGGGTATAATGGGATTTTGGAAATTGGCATGTTTGGATATGAATAACATGGAATTGATGAATTTGGCTATAATTGAGTAATTTGGGTAAAAGGATAATTTCACGAATGGTTGTACATGAAAAGTAGAAATGGGTTAAGTAGCACTTGACATATGAATAAACTTAACCGACATATGAGGAATGATAGTAACCTATTAGGAACACATGTATGGAAAAATTGGAATAATAGGTATAGCCTATTAATGAGATTATAAGCATGAACATAAATTTGGGTTTTGGGTAAAGCTTGAATTTGAGACTTGGAAATTGGATATACCGTTAAGATCCAAGAAACATAATTAAAAATGGAATATGTTGGACAAACCATGTTTTTATGTAATTATGGAACTCGACACATGACATGAAATTGATAATTGACGTACGACATCTAGAATAAACACGAACATGCTTGTGAATTGATAATTGACATATGAAATCTAGAATAGACATGAACTAAACATGAAACATGGCTAACTCGAGGTAAGAAAGAGTTTGCAGTGTAATCCTGCCCGGAACCACCCGGCACATCCAGTGACCGCAAACAATAGGTTCTAATGTGAGAAGTTAGTCATAACGTGCTAGAAACCCGAGGTTAGATTGAGTTTTGGTGTAATCTTTTTCGGAACCAACCGGCACATCCAGTGACCGCAACAATAGGTCTAATGTGAGAGGTTGGGCATTAATAATTAATTAATGCTAATGACGCATGCTAGTATGGTAAGGTTAAGTCAACGTGAAAGATTAGATAACACTTAACCAATTTGACATGATATATAGGTAGGTTAAGTCAACACGAACTGATAGATAACACTTAACCAATTTAACATGATATATGGGCGGGTTAAGTCAACGTGAAACACTAGATAACACTTAAGCAATTTGACTCGATATATGGGTGGGTTAAGTCAACGTGAACTGCTGGATAACACTTAACAAATTTGACTTGACGCGTGGGTTGAATTGAATACGTGATTGGGGATTAAGTCAACTTGGACACATAGGAAAACTTAACCAATATAACAGTATCAAAGCAAGGAAAAGTGGGGAATGATAAGATTAAATAATAGATAAACTTATCATAGGGATAAGAAATGAATATGACTTAAGATGTAATACAAGACTCGAAGGGCGGGACGACTTATACCATGAAATAAGTTAATCCAAGCTGGAAATGTGAGAGAACACCCATACGCTATCATTTGATAAAGAGAACTAAGTAACAGAAACTAAGTACCAAACCTTGGTTAAGAGAACCAAGTAATAAACCTTAGTTAAGAGAACTAATAAATAACGAGAAAGAGAACTAAGTAGTAAATCTTAGTTAAGAGGACTAAGTTGTAAACCTTAGTTAAGAAAACGAACGATTAAGAGAAAGTAAGTAGTAAACCTTAGTTAAGAGGACTAAGCAGTAAACCTTAGTTAAGAAAACGAACGATTCAGGAAACTAAGTTGTAAACCTTAGTTAAGAGAACTAAGTAGTAAACCTTAGTCAAGAAAACCAAGTAGAACACGAGGAGGAGCGAACACCCATCTGATCATGAAGAAGGCTCCAACGGTCTGGGTTACGAAGCACGTGACTTTGAAGGGACATGAGGGTACTCTTGGTATCCCTCTATGAGGTTGCAGATGATCCTCCTGGGCTCACAAAGGCTAAGGTCTGCGTTAGAAGAACCAAGAGTATGTCTTGGTTGCAGTATAAGCAACCTAAAGACTAGGATGGACCAACGTGAGGCGACAATATCTTGTTTATCCCTATGATAGTACGTCGTCGTCTACCTACCATCTTGAGTCAATCGAGTACGTGAAGCGGAAAGGCGGAGAACTCGAACAGACCATATACTTGCCATCTAGTTATGGGTGAGGTTTGGCCAATAGGTATGTGGGGGCATAGGGGGACCGCGTTTAGTTATCATTCTTGTTTTTCTTGGGTGCCTTTCATTAGTTGAGGTAGGGGTCAAGTGGGACAATAGCCACACACAGATAAAAACAAACCTTAGCATCTGCGTTGGCAGATAACATAAAGCTCCCAACCGAGTTCCTAGTTTCTTGATTAGCCCTGCCACGGGACTCGGGTCGCACATATAGAGGACATGTGCAACTAAACATCGATAACGATTCACAACACGTACGTGGGGAAAGTCTAGGAACATATATCGCTCTGGGTAGTGTGTCTTAGACTAGGGGGCATCGTTCGATAGGTAGCATAATCCCTAGTTGGACCTAGGTCATGTAAACCCTGAATCCGAGAAGCGTTCAGTAGGTAGCATAAAACCCAGTGGCCCTAGGCAGCATAAACCCTGGTTGAATCTAGGAAGCGCTCGATAGTAAACCTTAGATTAGATCTAGATGATACACGGAATCTAGCAAGATCGAGAGTGGCAGTCTGAACGATTTCGATAATGGTGGCACTACACTAAAGTAGTATAGATTTACACGATGAAGCCCGTACGACATACGGCAAGGGACTGTATATATACATGGAAAGGATTAGACGAGTTTGGGGTATCTACATATACGTTGTATTAGGTTAACCTACTAGTGGGATATGAGTATAGCCTAGAGAGCTAATATCGCGAATAACCTAATAAGCAAGAAAATATAACTGAACGGTATATGTAGGATTATACATGAGTTTATTCGAAGTCCAGTCACCAGAACTTATATTCTGACCCCCTCCTCATTACATACTTCCAGGTTAGGTTCATGATAGAGATGGTATATCTTTGGATACTGGTTAGACAGTATAATATATAAGGTAAAGCTATTTTTGAATATATTATATTTTAATTCCTTCCGCTGTGAGATGTTTTACGAGTTCTGACATGTTTCTTTATCTCTGTCTTTTTCTTAAGGATACCAGAGCACCCAACTCGGGTCTCGATGGATAGAATTTGAAAAATCCAGTCTGTCGGAATTCGGGTTGTCACATCTGGTATCAGAGCTTTGGTTTAGTGATCTTTGGGCGATAATGAGCGAACATATTTGTATTTCTTTTAAAAAATATAAATATATTATATAAACCTAGACCCATATAGTAGCCCACTAGACATGAAAAGAGTTGGGATATCTAGTTTGTACATTAAGGGAATGAACATAGGAATTTTGAGACCCCTAAAAGGATTGGTTGGAAAGTGTACAATATGACTTGATGTTAGAGAAAGAAAATATCCATAGGATGGAAACTGAAATGTTAGTATTTCAGAGTAGTAGGTTTAGAAGTCTAACCTTAGAAACTAGAAAACGTTGAAAAATGAAAAATGGATTAGGAATATATAAGTCGAGAGAATTGAATTCGCGAAAGTGCCTAGGAAAGCCTAGTGAGTTGAAGACCCGCTTTGAGTCTAACCTAATGATAAGTTTTTAAGAACTTGAATTTGAAAAATAGTTTGTGGTATTTTTCCAAGATTTGATCTTAAAAGTGGTTTGATAAATGCATGATGCATTTTAAAGTAAAGTGGGGGCATATTGTGTAAAATAATGATTTCTTATTTTAAAGGAATTCTCTCATGAAAAGGTGCATATTATAGAGCATGTATAGCTCGCTAGTTTTCATATATGAAAGGATTAAAAAGAAGTTTTGAAATCTTTATTCTGTTAACAATAAATTTTGATTATTGTTTTAAAAAAGAAATTTTTGTTGGGTGAACACAATAAGTGGTAGAGTGTAAGAATAGAGTAGATGCTTGCACCTTAGCAGCCAAAGTTAACATTGTAAATAGGAACAATGTAACCTCGATAGTTGTCCTTGTCTACTCCAGTTTCGTGATTTGAAGAAAATGTTTTGCATTTTATTTTGTGACATGTTTATTTTTTGGTTTGGCAAAAGAAATTTTTTGAGAAAAGAATAAAAGTTTTACCACCTTTAGTTTTTGGAAGAAGAATGTAATAAAAAAAAGAAGGCCAAACCATGTTTTAAAAATGGAGTAGTTAAGGATTAAGGTCTAGAAAGAATGAGAGAAAGTTAAAGCTATGAATTAAAAAATTGCAACCAGCTAGAGATTGGTTAAGTTGAGTGATTTTCTGAGTGTCAATCTGATGTTGATTTCGGTCTTCGGGGTTGATATTTGGGGAGTTACTGTCTTGCCAATTTACAGTCAGGGATTAGCTAATATTAAACTAATGGAAAATTTCACGTAGAATGCATAAGCATTGAGAAACCTAGGTTTGTTGCTGGAGAAAAAGAAAAAAAAAGATAGGCTAGTAATACACAGCAAGGACTAGTAGTGACTACTAAGTATAAAGGGCAAGTAAGTGGGTAGATCATGTTGTGTATACTCACAATTGTCTGAGATGACAAAGTCCTAAGATTCTTGGCCCATATTAGTAGCTGTGTATGATGGTGTTTGAGTTGAAAAAAAAAAACTTATTTGAAATAATAAACTTAAGTAATTGGATTAAGTCAAATAAGCTAAGAAAGAGAAAAGCCTAGCTAACAAGAAACAATAAATTCAGTAAGGCAACAAATGTGACGGGAAAAGAAAATGGAAATCTTAAGAAAAATATGAATAAATATGAAAATTTTCCAAGACGAGTTGAAAAACAAAAGAAAAGTTTTCTTATGTGATTGTGCTTGGATAGGAAAATAGGAAATCTTTATAGAATAGTTGTGTAAAATCCAAGTATAATTAGGAAAAAAAATGGTGGATGTGAATTTTTCCGTTTTCGTAACATAAGAAATCGAATTTCGAAAATTAGATTTTTCTAAATTTCGAATTTAATGATGGATAGTACGGTTTTGGATGCGACAATTGGGTGAACTATGCTCTTATTCTATAAGAGTAGGGGAAAACTTGGATGAAAAATATTTTGATTTTTCAAGAATATTGCATTCATATAGAACTGCAAGTATATTTAGGATGTGAGCATCATGTTTTGAAAGAGTTTTTAAAATTTGCATACATACAGGTGGATCCAAACTAGGCATACATACTTTACTATGATGTATCTCACTTTGCACATGTGCACAATGTTTGCAACAATTGAATGCACACTTGATGGATGGATATTGCGAGGGCTTATCTATTTTACTCTTATCGAATTTCGGGGACGAAATTCTTTAAGGGTGGGAGAATGTAACACCCCTCATTTTTAATATAATTAAAAATATGTATATATGCATAGATAGGTAAATAATGGTGATGTACAATGAGAATTAATTAATAAATGGAAGAGAAGGAAAAAAAAGTTAATTCAATAACAGTATGTGTGACGGAAGAGATGAGAAAATAAAGATACTTAATTTAAATATCAGGAACTAAGTAAAACGGACATCACCATTTCGTTCATCTCGGAATTCTGCTTGGAATAGAGTCCAAGTTTGTGTAAATCGGACTCTGTATGAAGGAGTTATGGCCTTTAGAAGATTCGACAAAAATTCCAAACAGTTCGAAATTCAACCCAGGCAGCTGGGCGGGAAATTTCCCACCAAAACCAGGCAGGTCGACCAGGTGGTCGACCTACCCTTAAGGAGGTTGACCTGGGGGTCGACCTGTCCCCAGATCTGGGTGATTTCAGTTCCTGTAACGTGTTTTGATGTGCTGTATGAGTCAGATGGCTTCTAGGTCAATCTAAGGGCTCTAAAACACTCTCTACACCTATAAATACATAGCAAGACCTAACCCTAATTCATAACAATTCCTTAAGACGCCTCCACGCTGCCAAACTTCAACTAAACATAGCCGCCGCCGCAAAACTCTAAATTAAATTGCAAGTTATTCAACAACTTTGGAGTTTAATCAAATCAAGTAGCAAAGTTCTTCATCAACAATTCATGCTCTTCACCATTAATCAAATAAGAAGATTAAATCAGCGTTCTACATCAACGATAAATCGCTTATTTCTCCAATCCAGTCAAGGTGAGTGGAATTATAATAAACTTGTTGCATAATAGTATAAGTATCTTTCTTCAATTCCCCAATTATAAATTCAATGCAAGATTTATGTTATAATAATTGTTCTTTTATTCTCCTTCCCTTTTTATTTCTGGATCTAGGTTATCTCGAACCTAGACGAAATCTTATTAAACATACGTACGATTGAAATATAGGAATATTGGGGCATAACTTATTTTGTGCAATCGAGGAATATAATATGAAATTTGGGGAATTATGGCATAACAATTGTTATTGCAAATATTGGGACAATTGGCGGAATTTGTTTGCGACTTGAAATTAATCCTAAAAGGTGAATTAGATTATATGTATAAATGTGGGGAAATATATTGGGAAAATATTGATTTTATGAAATTGGGTATAATGGGATTTTGGAAATTGGCATGTTTGGATATGAATAACATGGAATTGGTGAATTTGGCAATAATTGAGTAATTTGGGTAAAAAGATTATTTCACAAATGGTTGTATAAGCAAATTAGAAATGGGTTACGTAGCACTTGACATATGAATAAACTTAACCAACATATGAGGAATGATAGTAACCTGTTAGGAACACATGTATGGACAAGTTGGAATAATAGGTATAGCCTATTAATGGGATTATAAGCATGAACATAAATTGGGGTTTTTGGGTAAAGCTTGAATTTGAGACTTGGAAATTGGATATGCCGTTAAGATCCTAGAAACATAATTAAAAACAGAATATGTTGGGCAAACCATGTTTTTATGTAATTATGGAACTCGACACATGACATGAAATTGATAATTGACATACGACTTCTAGAATAAACACGAACATGCTTGTTAATTGATAATAGACATATGACATCTAGAATGGACATGAACAAAACATGAAACATGGCTAATTCGAGGTTAGAATGGGTTTGCGGTGTAATCCTGCCCAGAACCGCCCGACACATCCAGTGACCGCAAATAATAGGCTCTAATGTGAGAAGTTAGTCATAACGTGCTTGAAACCCGAGGTTAGATTGAGTTGTGGTGTAATCCTGTCTGGAACCAACCGGCACATCCAGTGACCGCAACAATAGGTCTAATGTGAGAGGTTGGGCATTAATAATTAATTAATGCTAATGACACATGCCAGTATGGTAAGGTTAAGTCAACGTGAAGCACTGGATAACACTTAACCAATTTGACATGATATATAGGTAGGTTAAGTCAACACGAACTGATAGATAACACTTAACCAATTTAACATGATATATGGGTAGGTTAAGTCAACGTGAACCGCTAGATAGCACTTAACCAATTTGACTCGATATATAGGTGGGTTAAGTCAACGTGAACTGCTGGATAACAGCTAATCAATTTGACATGACACGTGGGTTGAATTGAATACGTGATTGGGGGTTAAGTCAACTTGGACACATGGGCAAACTTAACCAATATAACAGTATCAAAGCAAGGAAAAGCGGGGAATGATAAGACTAAATATTAGGTAAACTTATCCTAGGGATTAGAAATGAATATGACTTAAGATGTAATACAAGACTCAAAGGGTGGGACGACTTATACCATGTAATAAGTTAATCTAAGCCGGAAATGTAGGAGAACACCCGTACGCTATCATTTGATAAAGAGAACTAAGTAACAAAAACTAATTATCAAACTTTGGTTAAGAGAACCAAGTAATAAACCTTAGTTAAGAGAATTAAGTAAATAACGAGAAAGAGAACTAAGTAGTAAACCTTAGTTAAGAGGACTAAGTTGTAAATATTAGTTAAGAAAACAAACGATTAAGAGAAACTAAGTTGTAAACCTTAGTTAAGAGGACTAAGTAGTAAACCTTAGTTAAGAAAATGAACGATTCAGGAAACTAAGTAGTAAAACATAGTTAAGAGAACTAAGTAGTAAACCTTAGTCAAGAAAACCAAGTAGAACACGAGGAGGAGCGAACGCCCATCTGATCAAGAAGAAGGCTCCAACGGTCTGGGTTACGAAGAACGCGGCTTCGAGGGGACGTGAGGGTACTCTTGATATCCCTCTGTGAGGTTGCAGATGATCCTCCTGGGCTCACAGAGATTAAGGTCTTCGTTAGAAGAACCAAGAGTATGCCTTGGTTGCAATATATGCAACCTAAAGACTAGGATGGACCAACGTGAGGTAGCGATATCTTGTTTAGCCCTGTGATAGCACGTCGTCATCTACCTACCATCTTGAGTCAATCAAGTACGTGAAGCGGAAAGGCGGAGAACTCCAACAGCCATATACTTGCCATCTAGTTATGGGTGAGGTTTGGCCAATAGGTTTGTGGGGGAATAGGGGGTCTGCGTATAGTTCTCATTCTTGATTTTCTTGGGTGCCTTTCATTAGTTGAGGGAGGGGTCAAGTGGGACCATAGCCACAAACATATAAAAATAGACCTTAGCATCTGCGTCGGTAGATAACTTAAAGCTCCCGACCGAGTTTCGTGTTTCTTGATTAGCCCTGCCACGGGACTCGGGCCGCACATATAGAGGACAAGTGCAACTAGACATCGATAACGATTCACGATACGTATGTGGGGAAAGTCTAGGAACATATATCGCTCTGGGTGTGTGTCCTAGACTAGGGGGCATCGTTCGATAGGTAGCATAATCCCTAGTTGGACCTAGGTCGCGCAAACCCTGAATCCGAGAAGCATTCAATAGGTAGCATAAGCCCCAGTGGCCCTGGGTAGTGTAAACCCTGGTTGAATCTAGGAAGCACTCGATAGTAAACCTTAGATTAGATCTAGATGATACACGGAATCTGGGAAGAACGAGAGTGGAAGTCCAAGCGATTTCGAGAATGGTGGCACTACACTAAAGTAGTATAGATTTACATGATGATGCTCGTACGACATACATCAAGGGAATGTATATATACATGGAAAGGATTAGACGACTTGGGGGTATCAGCATATACGTTGTATTAGTTTGACCTACTAA
Source organism: Allium sativum (assembly GCA_030737875.1). Classification (NCBI taxonomy): domain Eukaryota; kingdom Viridiplantae; phylum Streptophyta; class Magnoliopsida; order Asparagales; family Amaryllidaceae; genus Allium; species Allium sativum. The sequence goes on from CM060913.1 coordinate 581,111,774, forward strand.
TAGGACATAAGTATAGCCTAGAGAGCTAATATCACGAATAACCTAATAAGCAAGAAAATATAACCGAACAGTTTATGTAGGATTATACAGAAGTTTATTCTAAGTCCATTCACCAGAACATATGTTCTGACCCCCTCCCATTACATACTTCCAGGTTAGGTTCATGACAGAGATGGTATAGCTTTGGTTACTGGTTAGACAGTATGATATATAAGGTAAAGCTATTTTTGAATATATTATATTTTAATCCCTTCCGCTCTGAGATGCTTTACGAGTTCTGACATATTTCTTTATCTTTGTCTTTTTCTGCAGGATACCAGAGCACCCAACTCGGGTCTCGATGGATAGAATTTGAAAAATTCGGTCTGTCGGAATTCGGGTTGTCACGACCGGCCCATCAACTTGCTTACCTAAACCGCAACATTAGTCTTCCATAAACATCACAAACCCACAAAATCGCATCTGTCCTAATTCATCATCCATCTTGCATTCCTTGACCATCAAGTTTAACCCTAAGTTTGAAACCTGCCATCACCTTCTACAATACAATCAATTATTCACAAGCCAAGCCCAACAACTCAACTAACACCAACTCATACAAAAGTTGCAACTCCATCACGCATAATCCAAACCGCAACAAGCTCTCTGCTCACTTGAATGGCTACAAATGCTCCACCAACGACAACAAACCATCACTAACGACAACAAACCATCGTCACCACCGAGCATAATATAAATGTACTTTGTGACTTGTATTTGGAGAAACAAATTCGAGTTTATCATTATTTGAATAATGAAGAAAATCTTTGTATGAAAGCAAATATGGGTTAGTTACTTCTTGGAAGACTGACACCGTAGCAAGCATAAGATTAGAAGTTATAATTTCACCAACATTTGAACATAGATTTCAGGGCATGATTAAACGTTGTTGCAAGCTTCCATATCGAATATGTTATGCCTAGAGCTATTTAAAATATAAATCCAATACATTGAACATTGGAGTCCAATGTGTGTGTGTCAGCTGTAACATGCAAAAAACAAACAGAACCAACCACTACATGCAGAAGGTGAAGATATTTTGTTTGGTTTGGTTCACAATAACATAAAGTGGTTGGTTTTGGTAATATTTTGTTTGGTGACGATATTTCTTATATTGCAGTTAATCATGCATTCTCTTCACAATAATGCTGCGTATGTAAACTACCTGAAATGAGAAACTAAATGAACAGACAGAAGGTGACGATGCTCAAAACTGAAGATTTTTTTTATATTTCTATAAATGGGAAACATGGATGGACTACATCCTAATTAAATCGGAATTTGGATGGAGTAGAGAGTAAGCAAAGAAAAGATAGATGCACAAAAAAAACATGGTGGCTATAACAGTTAATTTATTTAGTTTGACATGGATGGTAATATGAACATTAGGTAAAATGTTATGCAAATTAAATCTAAAAGACTGTAATAGCTACAAGCTACAAGCATCATTCATAATTATCATAAGTGATAAATCTAAAAATATGAAAATAAACCTAAAGGACTGTAATAGCTCATACCTGCTCCTCCATCTAAAGATATCGAATTAAACCTTTTCAATGACACATGTAACCACTGACTCCAACATCACCAAAGGTCATAGCAAGATGATGATTTTATTTGGTTGTGGTCCAATCCAATAATAGTATATTGTCCATAATCACCTTCTCATGTGTTGGAGGTACGAGTTTCCCATGTATGATGAATGTCGCTGAATCTTTGCATATTAAACCTATTGCAACAACCTCTAGATCAAGGTTTAACACTTCATATTTTTAATTTGTCGAAACATCCAACATCAGCGAATTAGCAACATCGTCATTGTTCGACATTCTTCAACACTTTCCAAATGTGTCCCACTGCTTCCTTCTTCGTTGGAAGCAATGTCCGGTGTCTGGTTTTCTCGAATCCAATCCAGAATATTCGTATCTAGAATATTAGTTTATTCAAATATTCATATCATTTGGGAAAGGTTCCTATTAATTTAATCAAAGATAAATTCTTGAAATTTATTCTTTAATCTTCCTTTGGATATCATTTCAAACCATATAAAGGTTTTCCAGACTAGTCGGGATTAGCGAACCACACCGAAGTAATCATTTGTTTAATTTCCCAATCCCAACCTATTCATCCTACGGAGCAAAACTGGTCGTACTCTATATCTAACACCACAATGTTATCGGTAAATTTAATTACCATTTCCATTCAAGTCTAATTAAAGATTTAACTATCGCTAGGAGCAAAACTGGTGATACTCCATTCTTGATCATTTCCCAAATTTGTTAATTTAAATTATCAATTCACATTTCAATCTAGTTAAAGATTCATTAAAACTCCACTTAGTTTTAATCTTCCCAAAATCAATATTAATGATTATTTAACTTTGGAAACACCAACATGTCGCATCGACAATCTACACCGTACTATTGATTTCTGCCGATATATAACCTCTAAGCTCGTACGTCTCAAAGAAGGGTGTTAAGCAAGAGAATAAATTCTCTGCCACCAAACAGATATATATTTAGCAGGGATCAACCATACAGTTCGAAATACAATGATAGACATGTAATCCTGCCTTTAACCAGGTTAAAGAACTAATGTCATTTAAAACACAGTTCACGATAAATCCAATTCCATTCCATAAATTATGGAATTTTCATGGAAAAACAAATCAATATATAATCGATATCAATTTCCGCATCCGACTAATAATATAAATGGAATATCGATGAAGCCTTTTAAATTCCATATGTATTAAGAATCTTCCTCCATAGAAGTTCACTTCGATTATTATCAAATCGAATTCCATTCAATTCCAATTTAATATATTAAATTGGAAAACGTTACTTTGGAAAATTCCTGTAAAATCTTAATAAAATGATTTATAAATTCGAAATCACATTTCACTATAATCGGGTTAAAGAATGAATGTCGTTAAAAACACAGTTCACAATAAACCAAATCACAATCCATTTTTAGTTCCAATTAAATGTTTATTAACTAGTAATTCTTCTTTAAATCTTAATTAAAAGATTTATTCTTTTCAAATAGGGTTCAAGAACGGTGTCATTTAAAAGACAGTTCACGACAACCGAAAATTCAATTCAATATTAAATACAAGGCCCTGAATAGAAATTATATCGGCTTATATTCAATATCAAATTCTGAAATCAACAAATAACATAGTGGGAATAACGATATATATATCTTCCAAATTCCTCCACAATATCTGTATAATCACGGAATCCAGTACCGAAATATCCCGAAGGTAATTTCAATTCAAATCCATTCCAATTCATATATTGGAAATTCTGGTTATTTTTAAAACCATTTCAAATCCAATTTATTTATTTAAAAATATTGTATTTATAATTCTAGTTTATAACTAGTTCATTTCGATAAAAATATATTTTTATCTTTTCAAATATGAAAATTTTCATTCCTATCCTTTCCAAATCATTTATTATGATTTTACACAAATTATTGATATTTTTAATAATTTTATCAAGGCCCGTACAGTCGATTTCCATAAACGGTCATCGAACTGCACTTACAACGACCTTTTCCAAATTTGATTTGGACATAATTCCAAATCCAACCGTTAGATTTCAAATCTCTCATATTCATTGAAATCTCTTTTCGATACGAACCCAACTGTTTCGGTTTTAGGAGAATCCGACGGTCGGATCTCCCGTAATGTCCGTTCAAAGCCAATGGTCGAAATTCGCCAACTGTCGTGGCGCGGCGCGTTCTGTTCAGGCCATTATATATATAATATATATATTATATATATTTCGTCGATTTCCATTTAAAACATATTTTATGAATCGTTTTAAATTCATTTTCAAAAAGATTTTAACTTCATATTCAATTTCAAATCAAAATTGAATATTCCATATCATCGATATACAAATGATAGTATTTTCAAAACATTAGATTTTGAAATCACTTCCTTTTCGATATTCATTATAAAATCGATATAAATATCGTTCACGTCAAAATGGCGTTAATCAAATTAACATGGCTATATATATTTAAATATATTCGTGTCCATCCCAAATCGGACATCAAAATCATATTTTAATTCTTTTTTGAATATTATTTTAAAATATTTGTTATTTTAAAATATTCATTCTTTCTGAACTGGAATCAGACACAGTCAATTACCATATAATTTTATTTATATGGATTTCATACAACACATGTACACAATAACAACCAAACACAGTCAGCCACCATCCAGAGTGCATTCTACACTGCATAAGCATTAAATATAAATATTCAACACTTGCACAGCTTGTCAACCAATCGATTGACATACAACTAAATATTGGGATTAGTGTATGTCCAATATCATCCCAATATCCGTGTGGGGTTTCAATCAACAAATAATGAATTTTATTTGTGCAGTTGGGCGATGCGTAAAATTTATTGTCGCAGTAAATATCAATCAAATGCGTGTACTTAAACAAATCATCCGATTTGTTTATGAATATTTATTTTATTCATATACACGTTAAAAATTATATTTTTAACCATAAAATATTTATTTAACCATGAATATTTTACATTCCATTCCACATCACAATTCATTACAACAACACAATACAATCAAACAAACAAGTCGTCCATGGTCTGTGGACGACGGGGAGCAGTTCATATATGCAGTTATAAAACAAATAACTGAACAAGCAATTATAGTGAGGAGTTCTCACCTTTGGAATCCACACCTCCATTCTCGATTTCTGAACGGTCTAGATTTGGATTCCAGTCGATTCCTTCGCCATATTTTCCCGCTGTCCATAGTAAAAATCACATTTTTATATCGTCACTTCATATGTAAAACTCATATTTTTACTACACTTTTTTCTGTATAAAAAATTATATTTTTATACTTCCATTCAAACAATAAAAACCGTATTTTTACATTTCTAAAAATCAAATTTTTACTTTATAAAATTTTCATCTTTTCTATTTTAAAAACTTAACTTTTTCTATAAACAAAATCTAATCTTTAACATGACGCTTACACCATAAAAATCACATTTTGATTAGCATGAAAATCATATTTTTATACAAGCAAAGACCTCATTTTTATCTAAGACAAAATCGTACTTTTATCATCTACAATGCTATTTTATATAATTTTAAAATTAGATCTTGTATAATAGAAAATTAAAAATAAAAAGAACTCATATTCCGATTTGGAGGAGGCTCGCCGGAGGTGCTCGCTGGCGCAGCCGCTCGACAGGGGGAAGGAGGTAGTCGGCGGCCCTCTCTGGTGGCAAGAATGGGTCATGGCGTCGGTCAACTGCGGATTGGAGGAAGAAAATGGGGAGAAAGGAAAGAGAGGGTCGGAGATGAAGGGGAGGGGGGTCACGCCGTCGATCTGGGGCGGGAGGTGCCAGCGCGACGTCCGGCGAGGGCGGTTCTAGGAGAAGCGATGGGGTTAAGGGGAAAAAGGGGGCAGGTTTTATTTTGACCATGGAAAGTGAAAAGGGATTGTTTGACTTGATATGTATATATAATATTTAAATAATCTTATATTCTCAATTTTACTTGTTTACCAATACGAACTCCAAATTGAACCCAACGACTGACGCCCCTAGCTAATTACCCCCAATCCAAACACAATGGAATATGTCTGGTAAGCCGATTCGACTGGTTCGATCAGTTTCCATTTAAATTATAATTTAAATCTATATATTCAATTTTAAATGAACATTTCAATTTATTGGGGCCACGTACAGACTCTAAAAATTCCAGAAAAATTATTTCTAGCTTCGTATTGACGATACGATCCCAACAAAACTAATTTCGTCGAATTTGAAGACCGTTTGAAAAATGGCCATTTTCTGGTCGATTAAATTCAACTAAAATTGGTCAAACGCGTTTTCTTTTGCGACGCTCACATATTGATCCCAAAAATTATGAATTTTGGAATCTAGCAATAACTTTACATCTTGGATCCAACAAAAGTGGTTTCGTCGAAAACGGAGGTTGATTGCAAAATCGCTATTTTTTAGGGCTATATTTTCCATAGCGATTATTCTGAATTTTCAACTAGGCATAACTTTGTATTCCCGTTATGAAATTTCAATTTTTCATATTCGTTGGAAAGATATTTTCAAACAGATTCAAATATTTTTGGTTTCACTATAATCCGGTTTGTTTTGAATCCTGTACATTCATTTGAAATTTGAAATCGAATTTTCAAACTACCGCGCCATTTCCATTTCCTTTTTATAGTTAAAATAAATGTTTATATTCTAACTTCAATTCAAATAAATATATGCAGTCTAATTCTATTCAAAATATATTTCTAGCTGTCATTATTTAAAATAAATCATTTTAAATATTCAAAATTCATTAAAAATTGCCTAAATAAAAATTTTAAATTGGTTCGGATTTTCCGGGTTGTTACGTTCTCGTCCACTTAAAATCTTTTTGTCCTCGAAAAGGAACGGAGCTGAAAGTTGTTTTACTAATCAACTCAACTTTCATTATTGCTTTCATTCTTCAACTTTTCAGTTTCTACGAATTTTCCAATTCTTCAAAAATTTGGCTAACACCCTGAATTTTCGAAAATTTCCGCCATAACTCCTTTGTTCGGAGAGGGGTTTAGAAATTTATTGGGCTGTATTAGGCACCCAATAAATCCTAAAAAGCATACACATATTTATAGTGATATATTCCGGTGTCCACAGGGGAGTGTATATAGATCATAACTCGAGAGAATAAATTCTCGTCACCGTATAAATAGTTTTTGTGCCTTAATGACTAGAGATACGTGATTATTGTCAACTCCAGACATGTGTGGGGTTTTTATTAATCTAGCAATTTACCATTACATTTTATATAGTCCATATCAGTCTTCGGTTCAACCTGAAATATAGTCATCGCCATACAAGCCTCTCGCTTGTATGGTAAATCTTCAACCTCGTCACATAAGCTCCAAATGCTTATGTGGTATATGATAGAGTATGCTATCTTCACGCAGTATGCCATGTAGTGTAGTTCGAAATTAATTGTTACTATCCTATGGCGACGTTTAAAATCTCACACAGAACAACCAGCACTCCGCATCCAATGGCATTCACAGTAGTTTGTATAATAAATAAAATTGTGCATCCAACTCATTAAGGGTTACCTAATTATCGGGCATGCAAATAAATTCTTTACTCAACAAGAAATCCATTTACCTATTTAACAATGTGTATATATATTTATATCTAAGCTAAAAATAATATTTTTAGCGAACAAACATCTATTTCACCACACAACTATTTTTAGCACTTCATATACATAATAAAAATGTTAATTTTATCCTTTTAAGATTATAATTCGATTTGGCTAATGGTTCAAAATTTTAATTAATCAAACCAATAATCATACAATACAAACAATAATCAATTAGTTGGTATACTTTTAAATCATATAACTTTGATATAATTATTCATAAATCATACTTTTGACGCCAATACACAACAATAAACCCCATCTAGTTTTGGTTCTCACACCAGCCAACTGGAAATATACAGATACCCCACTTTCGAAACTCGAACATAAATTCTGATGATGACGCGTCAATCATCAAAATCATCCCCGGGCGACTAGAGTGTGATTCTATATCTATCCAGTATATTAAAACTTCAAATACACGTTTGTAAGGCGCATATGCAAAATCTTTATATATTGGATTGTCCAAAATCAATATAAATAAATATTCAAATACGTATAAAATGGTTTAAATTTTCAAATCAAAATTTGTTTTCACTTTTATTTTTAAAAATAACACTCTTCACACTCGTTCTAGGATATTACTGATCCTATCTCTAATGAGTCATCCTCATTGGATATTACTAATCCAATCTCTGATGAATTCTTTCGTATGGTTCTAATGTGTCTTGTTCTCGAGCTCTATAAACCAAAGCTATGATACCAAACTAACACGACCCGAACTTCCCCGGTCTCTAAAGAGAAGAGAGAGAATGGATTGAGTTGAGAACACAACAAATCAGAACACAAACAGGAGAACATTTTATTGCTTATTACAACAATTTACATTAGAATACAGGAATATTCCAAAGTACACATGTAATAACCCGGAAATCTGAGCCAATTTAAAAATTTTATTTTGGCAATTTTAGTGAATTTTGAATATTTATATTGAATTATTTTAAATAATAGCGACGAGAAATTTATTTTGAATAGAATTAGAACGTATATATTTATTTGAATCGACGTTAGGATATAAATATTTTATTTTAATTTTAAAAGGAATTGAAAATGGCGCGGTAGTTTGAAAATTCAATTTCAAAGTTCAAATGAATGTAAAACATTCAAAATAAACCGAATTTAGTGAAACCAAAAATATTTGAATCTATTTGAGAATATCTTTCCAACGAATCCGAAAATCCAAAATTTCATGGCCGGGATAAAAAGTTATGCCCAGTTGAAATTTCAGAATAGTCGCTATGGAATTCTAGCCCTTAAAAATTAAAATTTTGCAAATGACCTCGGTTTTCGACGAAACCATTTTTGTTGGATCCGTGATGTCAAGTTATTGTTAGGTTTCAAAATTCATAATTTCCTGAATCAATATGTGAGCGTGGCAAAAGAAAATGTGTTTTAACAGTTTTAGTCAATTTGGATCGACCTGAAAATGGCCATTTTTCAAACGGTCTCAGAATTCGATGAAATCAGTTTTGTTAGGACCCTATCGTCAATACGAAGCTAGAAAATATTTTTTGGGAATTTTCAGAGTCCGTATGTGGCCCCGGTAAATTGAAATGTGCGTTCAAATTCAATATACATTGATTTATATTTTAATTTGAATGGAAACTGATCGTAACAATCGAATTGGCTAACGTGACATATCCCATTGTGTTCAGAATGGGCGTATTTGGCTAGTGGTGACAGTCGTTGGGTCCGATTTGCAGTTCGATTTAAAAAGCAACTTAAAGGAGGAAAATTAAATAAATAAAATATAAAGCCTTCTCTTTGCATACACCCCTCACCATTCATTATTCCAAAATTGGTTAATTAAAAAAAAGAAAAAAGAGCGGAACCCTAGCCTCCGCCACTTCCATTGTCGTCGCCTCCCCTTCATCCACCTCGCCGCCACCTTTATTTTGTTCCCCCTCAGTCGATCGATCCCCTCCCTCACGCTAGAACCGCGATCCCCTCCCCATTGTAGAAATCGACCGCAACGCCCTCCCCTGGCCCCACCTCCTGATGCCGCAGGTCTTCCATCAACACCCCACCTTCGGCGACCCCCTTCAGCAGCTCCACTATCCCCTCCTCCCGTTGCCGACGTGGAAACCCCCCTTTTTATTTTCACTTTAAGTTTTTCTAATTTTTAATGTTTATTTTCTGAAATTAGATTTTATATATAAAAAAAATCAGTTTTTGCTTTAACCGTATCAAGATTGAAATATGAAAAGAAAAAATTTATTTTTTTTAGTTAAAGAAAGATTTAATTTTTCACTTTAAAATGATTTGATATATATATAACTTCATAATAAAGATTTGATTTTTATCAATGTAGAGTAATAAAAAAATAATTTTTATATATATAGTGAGGTAAAATATAATTTTTATAATTGTAGAGAAGTAAAAATATAATTTTTATTATATTACTAGCAAGATAAAAATATAATTTTTACATGAATGAAGTAGCGATAGTAAAGACGATATTTTTATATATAGAAAGACGATATTTTTATCATAATAAAGATGATATTTTTATGTATAGAAGGAAGTGATTTTTATTGTGTATATCATTATAAATAAAAAGAAGTGAATAGCTATATAAAAATTCGATTTTTACCTATATAGTAGCGGTATAAAAATGTGATTTTTCTATATACAGTAGCATTGTTAAAAATATGATTTTTAATATAAATTTCGTGAAATAGATCTCATTGAAACCGCGACGAAGATTTTCTACATATGAAGAGTCGTGGCGTTTGTATTAGCTTCAAGGTGAGAACTTCTCACTTTTAATTTGTTTTCTAGTTGAAATATATACTAGGATGCAGACGGTGCTTAGCAGCACCCGATCCCCGTCGTCCACAGAACATGGATGGCTTGTTTGTTTGATTGATGTGTTGTGAAAAATGATTGTGTGTAGTGGAATGAAATAAATTATTTTATGGTTAAAAATATAGTTTTTAACATGCATATAAAATAAATAGTTATAAACAAATCGGACGATTTGTTTATGTACACACATTTGACTGATATGGATTGGGATGATAAATTTTACACATCGCCCAACTGCGCAACTGTGTTTGATTGTTTGAATACCCCACACAGGTGTTGGGATGAAATTGGCCATATAGTAACCCAATAATTAGCTGTATGTCGATCGATTGATTGGCAGGCTGTTATAAGCGTTAAATATTTATATTTAATGCTCATGAAGTTGTGTGGTGCACTCTGGATGATGGTTGATGATTTATCGTTGCTATTAGATACATGTGTTGTAGGGAATCCATATAATTAACATTATATGGTAATTGATTAGGCCTCATTCCAATTTGGAAAATAAGAAATATTATAAAAGAAAATTCATGTGTTGAATAGAAAGAAAATTCATGTGTCGAATAGAAAGAAAAATTCATGTGTCGAATAGAATGAAAATTCATGTGTTGAATAGAAAGAAAAATTAATGTGTTGAATAGAATGAAAATTCATGTGTTGAATAGAAAGAAAATTCATGTGTTGAATAAAATAAGAATATTCATGTGTTGAATAAAAATATAAATTCATGTGTTGGATAGAATAAATATTCATGTGTTGAATAGAACAAATATTCTTGTGTTGAAAAAAAAAATCATGTGTTGAAGAAAATATTCATTTGTTGAATAGAATAACGAAGTTATTGAAATATATAAAGCCGTGTCGATTAGATATGCGCCATTTTGACGCGAACGATATTTATATCGATTTTATTCATTTTTATAATGAATATATGAAAGGAAGTGATTCAAAATATAACGTTTTGAAAATATTATCATTTGTATATCGATGATATGGAATATTCAATTTTGATTAGAAATTGAATAGGAAGTTGAAATCGTTTTGAAAATGAATTTAAAACGATTTATAAAATATGTTTTAAAAGGAAATCAACGAAATATATATAATATATATTATATATATAATGGCCTGAATTGAACGCGCCGCGCTGCGGTAGTTCACGAATTTCGACCATTGACTTCGAATAGACGTTACGGGAGATCCGACCGTCGGATTCTCCTAAAACCGGAACCATTAGGTTCGTATCTAAAAGAGATTTCTAAGGAATATTAGAGATTTGAAATCTAACAGTTGGATTTGGAATTATGTCCAAATCAAATTTAGAAAAGGTCGTTGTAAGTGTAGTTCGATGGCCGTTGATGGAAATTAACTGTACGAGCCTTGATAAAATTATTAAAAATAGTAATAATTTGTGTAAAATCATAAGAAATTATTTTTGAAGAATTGGGATGAAAAATTCCATATTTGAAAAGATAAAAATAGATTTTTATCGAAATGAACTAGTTTTGAACTAGAATTATAATCCCATTTATTTTTAAAATAAATAAAGTGGATTTGAAATGGTTTTGAAAATAACCAGAATTTCCAATATATAAAGTGGAAATGGATTTGAATCGAAATTGTCTTTGGAATATTTCGATGTTGGATTTCGTGATTTTTTAGATATTGTTATGGAAATTTGAAAGATATATTTATATCGTTATTTCCAATACGATATTTGTTGGTCGTAGGGTTTGATATTGAATATAAGCCGATATATTTTCTATTCAGAGCCTTGTATTTAATATCAAATGGGATTTGGGTGTGTTGTGAATGGTGTCTTCATTTAAACTGTTCTTAAACCCAGTTGAGAAAAAATCAAGTCTTTTTATTTAGATTTAATGAAGTATACCAATTAAATTGAATTTAATTGGAATTGAATTTGAATTGATTTTGGGTTGTCGTGAATGGTATCTTTAATAATATTGTTCTTAGACCCAACGGAGTTAAGAAAATCAGAAACTAACTGAAGATTAGTTAAGTTGAATGGTTTCTTGGGTATTGATCTGATGTTGGTTTCGGCCTTCGGGGTTATTACTTAGGGAATTGTTCACTTGCTAATTTACTTTTAAAGTCTGATGGAATGGAATATGATTTTGGGTTTATAGTGAACCGTGTTTTAAATGACATTGGTTCTTTAACCTAGTTAAAGACAGAATATGATTTCCCAAGTAAATCAATCATTAATATTGATTTTTGGAAAGATTTAAAACCAAGTGGAGTTTTAATGAATCTTTAATTAGATTGAAATGATCGAGAATGGAATATCACCAGTTTTGCTCCTGGCGATAGTTAAATTTTTAATTAGATTTGAACGTGAAATGGTAATTGAATTTACCGATAACACCGTGTTGTTAGATATGAAGTATTACCAGTTTTACTTCATGGGATGAATAGGTTGGGATGGGGAAATTAAAATAAATCATTACTTTGGTAAGGTTCGTTAATCCCGACTAGTTTGGATAAACCTTAATTTGGTTTGAATTGATATAAAAAGGAAGATTAAAGAACAAATTTAAGGAATTTATCTTTGATAAAATTAATGGGAACCTTTCCCAAAGTATAAGAATATTTAAATAAAAGAATATTCTGAATTGGAATGAGACGTATGTTGCTTTTGTGTAACACTTGTTTATTAAATACGCGGGTTATTCGGAAAGACCGGGTTTATCCCATTCTGAATAACTGATTCGACGATGTGTCGAGGATGAAGATGGTGGTCGAAGACCGGAGGTCTTCACATCGTTTGGATAATTATTGATGATCTTGATTGGGCCGCACACCCAAGAGGAGGGAATCAGTTGGTGATCGTCCAGACGTACTTGGAGATCGATGGATATGCGAGGTACAAGGTGCCTCCGGTTTCGTTCAGACCAGAACGGACTTGTAAATGGACTGTGTGTCTGACATTGGATATCATTCTGTGTGATTGATGGATATCGGTTGCATGGAGTGGTCTATGTGGCATGCTAAGATGCAAATGATTAAGGCTTCTGTTAAAAAGCAAGTCTTGTGGTTGATGATCAAAGCACGGCCTGTGTGGCATAGCTTTGTGTAGAGTTAATTCGCGAGCCTCACACCCCGGTTATGAACCAGAAACGGGAGAGCACATCAGGGAGGGCATGCGTTTCATTCTAGCTAGGGTGGTGTCAGTGACCTACCAGCCCTGACATTTATATTATTTTCACCTGTGTGGTTGTTGGATTGCGAGGCGCCTCAGATATATTGGTGACTATGTAGAGCCGATGGAGTCATTTCGCTCATTTATGCCCAAAAGGGCGGGGAAACACAGTGTTCAGGCATTTTAATCCACATAGGTGGACCGACCCTAACGATCCAAGGGCTTGACTGAGTACTTGTCCTGAGGCTCGGGCTAGAGAGTCTCGAATTCGGTGGGGACGATCCCTTGCCTCGGTTCATAGATGGAAACATAACTTCCAATACGTGACTTTGCGGTTTTGATTGTAGAGCCTAGTATGGCGACATAGTGGTATGAGGCACTTATGTCGTCTATGATTGATACTTATGTTTGAAATTGTTTTGACACTATACACATATAGTAATAATAAAAGATGAAATTTAGCGTATCAAGCATTCTTTGGCTATTATAAGGTAAAAACCCTATTGTGTTGCATTGTGTGATGGGACCTGGGTCTTATATTAGCTTCATTTTTCTTTATTTAGCATTGCGCTGTTGTTTTATGCACTGGTATCCTTGGGAGGAAACCCGTTCCATGTTATATGACGTGGTCCCTTGATTTACCTAACTTTAAAAATAAATATTAATAACTGTTTTAGTTCTCACACCAGTCACATGACTGACCTGGAGTTTATTTTTTTAACCTAAACTTTGGGTGCCCTTATTTTCAACATGGGCAGCTAATAGTTGAGTTTTGCAGATTTATATTCACAGGATCCTGATTTTTAGCTGAAGTGATATTCAGAAAGCTCTGTATCCGCGTATTTCTTTCAGTTATGTTTTGTATTATTTTTCCGCTGCAGTAATGTATTTAAATCTCTGATATTTCTCTAGTGTATTGTATTTGTTTATACTTTGTATATTCTTGTACTCTGATCGAATTGTTGTAATAAGCAATGAAATGTTCATCTGTTTGCATTCTGATTTGTCGTGTTCTCAAAACAATCAGGGGTTTCGAACGGTCTTGGTCGGTTTAGCGATCGATTCAGATCGAGCAAAATTCCTTATCGTTTCAACACATGAATAATATGCAGAAGAAAAATATCAGAGATTCAAATTACATTACATCGTAGCGGAAAATAATACAACTGAAAGAGATACACAGATACAGAGCTTCCCGAATATCATTCCAGCTGTAAACCAGGATCCTGTGAATATAAATCTGCAAAACCAAAACTACTAGTTGCCCGTGTGGAAAATAGGAGCACTCAGAGTTTAGGTTAAAACAATAAACTCCAGCTCATTCATGTGACTGGTGTGAGAACTAAAACAGTTATTTAGAACTTTATTTTGAAATCAGATATATCAAGGGACCACGCCGTATAACCCGGAACAGGTTTCCTCCTAGGAATACTAGTGCATATAACAAAACAACACAATGCTTTTTGGAAAAATGGAGCTATTATAAGACCTAGGTCCCATCACACAATGCAACTCAAGCCGGAGGATAGGGTTTTCACTTATAATAGCCAAACATGCTTGGTACGTTAAATCAAATCATTTGATACATATTATAAGTGCATAGTGTTTAAAACAACTTCAAATATCAATGTATCAATCCTAGACGGCATGGGTAACATATATCATGTTGCCAATACTAGGCTCTACAATCAAAACCGCAAATGTCACGTATTGAAAGTTGGATTTCCGTCTGTGAACCAAGGTAAGGGATCGTCCTTACCGCTTCGAGACTGTCTAGTCTGAGCCTCAGGATCAGAGCTCGAGTGACCCTTGGATCGTCAGGGCCCGTCCACATGGAGTGGATTAAAATGCTTGAACACTGCATTTCCCCGCCCTATCGGGTGTAAAATCGGTCTGTATAAAGACCATACCATCCAACGGCTCCGCAGAGGCCGATATAATCGAGGCGCTTCACTATCCATCATCCACATAAGTAAAACGCCCGGGCATGCAAAACCCAGACACCACTCCTAGCTAGAAGGAAACACATGTCCTCCCTGATGTCCTCTCTCGTTTCTGGTTCACACCGGGGTGCGAGGCTCGCGAATTAATGCTACACAAAGCTATGCTACATTAAAGCCGTTCTTTGATCATCAACACAAGACTCTGCTTTTCAACAAAAGCCTTGATCACTGCATCTCAGCATGCCACACAGGCAATTCATGCCATGCGACTGATATCTATCGATATGTAACCTCTGAGCTCGTACGTCTCAAAGAAGGGCTTTAAGCAAAAGAATAAATTCTCTGCCGCCAAACAGATATATATTTAATAGAAATCAATCAACACAGAATAAAATCCAATGTCAGACACACAATCCATTTACAAGTTCGTTTTTGGTCTGAACGAAACTGGAGGCACCTTATTCCTTGTCCCATATGTCCAAAACATGAGAGAGGTCCTCACATATCCGGTCGATCTCCAAGTGCGTCTGGACGATCACCATTTATTACCTCGTCTTATGTGTACATCCCAATCAAGACATCAGTAATCATCCAAACGATGTGAAGACCTCTGGTCTTCAACCACCGTCTTCGTCGTCGACTTATCGTCGAATCAGTTATTCAAAATGGGTATAAACCCGGCCTTTCCGGATAACTCGCGTATATAATAAACAAGTGCTATAAAAACACAACAAACGCCTCATTCCAATCCAAAATATTCATTTATTCAAATATTCATATCATTTGGGGAAGGTTCCCATTAATTTTATCAAAGATAAATTCTTGAAATTTATTCTTTAATCTTCCTTTGGAGATCATTTCAAGCCATATAAAGGTTTTCCAAACTAGTCGGGATTAGCGAACCACACCGAAGTAATCATTTGTTAAATTACCCAATCCTAACCTATTTGTCCCATGGAGCAAAACAGGTCGTACTCCATATCTAACACCACAGTGTTATCGGCAAATTTGATTACCATTTCCCGTTCAAATCTAATTACAGATTAAACTATTGCTAGGAGCAAAACTGGTGATACTCCATTCTCGATCATTTCCCAAATTTGATAATTTAAATTATCAATTCAAATTTCAATCTAAATAAAGATTCATTAAAATTCCACTTAGTTTTAATCTTCCCAAAAATCAATATTAATGATTATTTAACTTTGGAAACACCAACATGTCGCATCGACAATTTACACGTACTATTGATTTCTGTCGATATATAACCTCTAAGCTCGTACGTCTCAAAGAAGGGTGTTAAGTAAGAGAATAAATTCTCCGCCACCAAACAGATATATATTTAGCATAGATCAACCATACAGTTCGAAATACAGTTACAGACATGTAATCCTGCCATTAACTGGGTTAAAGAACTAATGTCATTAAAAACACAGTTCACGATATAACCAAATCCGTTCCATAAATTACGGAATTTTGACGGAAAAACAAATCAATATATGATCAATATCAATTTCCGTATCCAACTAATAATTTAAATGGAATAACGGCAAAGCCTTTTGAATTCCATATGTATTAACAATCTTCCTCGACAGAAGTTTACTTCGATTATTATCAAATCGAATTCCATTCAATTCCAATTTAATATATTAAATTGGAAAACGTTACATTGGAAAATTCACGTTAAATCTTAATAATAAGATTTATAAATTCCAAATCACATTTCACTGTAAATCGGGTTAAAGAACGAATGTCGTTGAAAACACAATTCACAATAAACCCAATTCACATTCCATTTTCAATTCCAATTAAATGTTTATTAATTGGTAATTCTTCTTTAAATATTAATTAAAAGATTTATTCTTTTCTTGCTGGGTTTAAGAACGATGTCATTTAAAACACAGTTCATGACAAACCCAAAATCCAATTCAATATTAAATACAAGGCTCTGAATAGAAATTATATCGGCTTATATTCAATATCAAATTCTGAAATCAACAAATATCGTATTGGGAAAAATGATATATATATATATCTTCCAAATTCCTCCGCAATATTCGTATAATCATGGAATCCAATATCAAAATATCCCGAAGGTAATTTCGATTCAAATCCATTCCAATTCATATATTGGAAATTAGGGTTATTTTTAAAACCATTTCAAATCCAATTTATTTATTTAAATATTGGATTTATAATTCTAGTTTATAACTAGTTCATTTCGATAAAAATATATTTTTATCTTTTCAAATTTGGAAATTTTCATCCCAATCCTTTCCAAATCATTTATTATGATTTTACACAAATTATTGATATTTTTAATAATTTTATCAAGGCCAGTACTCTCGATTTCCATAAACGGTCATCGAACTGCACTTACAACGACCTTTTCCAAATTTGATTTGAAGATAATTCCAAATCCAACCGTTAGATTTCAAATCTCTCATATTCATTGGAAAGCTATTTTCGATACGAACCCAATGGTTCCGATTTTAGCGGAATCCGACGGTCGGATCTCCCGTAATGTCCATTCGAAGTCAATGGTCGAAATTCACGAACTACCGCGGCGTGACGCGTTCTGTTCAGGCCATTATATATATATACATTATATGTTTCGTCGATTTCCATTTAAAACGTATTTTATAAATCGTTTTAAATTCGTTTTCAAAACGATTTCAACTTCATATTCAATTTCAAATCAAAATTGAATATTCCATATCATCGATATATAAATGATAGTATTTTCAAAACATTAGATTTTGAAATCACTTCCTTTTCGATATTCATTATAAAAATGAATAAAATTGATATAAATATCGTTCATGTCAAAATGGCATCAATCTAATTAACACGGCTATATATATTTAAATATATTCGTGTCCATCCCAAATCGGACATCAAAATCATATTTTGATTCTTTTCTGAATGTTATTTTAAAATATTCATTATTTTAAAATATTCGTTATTTTAAAATATTCATTCTTTCTGAACTGGAATCAAACACAGTCAATTACCATATAATTTTATTTATATGGATTTCATACAACACATGTACACAACAACTACCAAAACACAGTCAACCATCATCCAGAGTGCATTCTACATTGCATAAGCATTAAATGTAAATATTCAGCGCTTACACAGCTTGTCAACCAATCGATTGACATACTACTAGATATTGGGATTAGTGTATGTCTAATATCATCCCAATACCCATGTGGGGTTTCAATCAACAAATAATGAATTTTATTTGTGCAGTTGGGATGTGTAAAATTTATCATCCCAATCAATATCAGTCAAATGTGTGTACATAAACAAATCATCCGATTTGCTTATGAATATTTATTTCATTCATATACATGTTAAAAAAATTATTTTTAACTATAAAATATTTATTTAATCATGAATATTTTACATTCCATTCCACATCAGAATTCATCACAACAACACAATACAATCAAACAAACAAGTCGTCCATGGTCTGTGGACGACGGAGAGCAGCTCATATATGCAGTTATAAAATAAATAACCGAACAAGCAATTATAGTGAAACGTTCTCACCTTTGGGATCCACTCCTCCATTCTCGATTTCTGAACGGTCTAGATTTGGATTCCAGCCGATTCCTTCACTATATTTTCCCGCTATTCATAGTAAAAATCACATTTTTTATATCGTTACTTCATACGTAAAAATCATATTTTTACTACACTTCTTTCTATATAAAAATTATACTTTTATACTTCCATTCAAACAATAAAAATCGTATTTTTACATTTCTAAAAATCTAATTTTTACTTTATAAAAACTTCATCTTTTCTATTTTAAAAACTTAAATTTTTCTATAAACAAAATCTAATCTTTAACATGATGCTTACACCATAAAAATCATATTTTGATTAGCATAAAAACCATATTTTTATACAAGCAAAGGCCTCATTTTTATCTAAGCCAAGATCATATTTTTATCATCAACAATGCTACTTTATATAAATTTAAAATTATATCTTATATAATATAAAAATAAAAATAAAAAGAACTCACTTTCCGATCGGAGGAGGCTCGCCGGAGGTGCTCGCTGGCGCAGCCGCTCGACAGGGGGTGGTCGGTGGCCCTCTCCGGTGGCGGGAATGGGTCATGGCGTCGGTCAACTGCGGATTGGAGGAAGAAAAGGGGGAGGAAGGGAAAGAGAGGGTCGGAGATGAAGGGGAGACGGGTCACGCCGTCGATCTGGGGGCAGGAGGTGCCAGCGCGGCGCCTTATGAGGGCGATTCTGGGAGAAGAGATGGGGTTAAGGGGAAAAAGGGGGCGGGTTTTATTTTGACCATGGAAACTGAAAATGGAGGGTTTGACTTGATATATATATATATAATATTTAAATAATCTTATATTCTCAATTTTTCTTGTTTACCAATATGAACTCCAAATTGAACCCAACGACTGACGCCTCTAGTTAATTACCCCCATTCCGAACACAATGGGATATTTCTGGTAAGCCGATTCGATTGTTTCAACCAGTTTCCATTTAAATTAAAATTTAAATCTACATATTCAATTTTAAACATACATTTCAATTTACCGAGGACACGTACGGACTCTAAAAATTCCAGAAAAATTATTTCTTGTTTCGTATTGACGATACGATCCTAACAAAACTAATTTCGTCAAATTTGAAGACCGTTTGAAAAATGACCATTTTCTGGTCGATTAAATTCAACTAAAATTGGTAAAACGCGTTTTCTTTTGCCACGCTCACATATTGATCCCAAAAATTATGAATTTTTGAATCTAGCAATAACTTTACATCCCGGATCCAACAAAAGTGGTTTCGTCGAAAACGGAGGTCATTTGCAAAATTGTCATTTTTAAAGGCTATATTTTCCATAGCAACTATTCTGAATTTTCAACTGGGCATAACTTTTTATTCCCGTTATGAAATTTCAATTTTTCGGATTCGTTGGAAAGATATTTTCAAACAGATTCAAATATTTTTGGTTTCACTAAAATCCGGTTTATTTTGAATCATGTACATTCATTTGAAATTTGAAATCGAATTTCCAAACTACCGCGCCATTTCCAATTCCTTTTTATAATTAAAATAAATATTTATATTCTAACTTTGATTCAAATAAATATATATGTTCTAATTATATTTCAAATATATTTCTAGTCATTATTATTTAAAATAAATCATTTTAAATAGTCAAAATTCATTAAAATTGCCAAAATAAAAATTTTAAATTGGTTCGGATTTTCCGGCTTGTTACACTTTTAATCTTTTTAAGTTATTTAGGTGGAATAGTTGAAGCTTTAACTTATGATTTTGATATTATAGTTCCAACAACTTGAGTCCGGCCCCTTTTATCCTTGCCAAACACATGTGACAAGATGTCCTTATCCATTGCCAAACCTTCTTCCTCGTTATCATTAATTGCTTCCTTTGCTTCTGCAATTTTCCCTTCAAATATGATAATACTTGATATATTATATGCATTGACAAGTTATTAAACTAAAGTAATATATTGTTTAATTTGCAAAGTATGAAGAATTTGTATCTGATATGGTGCCATCCTTTTTTGTATGAGTTTTCTACCATACTTAATGATGTGTGATTTCTTTTTCTGGATTTTCACTTGCTTGCAACCAAACAAGCATTAAAAAACTAATAATGGTGTGTTATTTGATATAATGACACAATTCAGTCATGTAACAAGTCTTGTTAATTATAACTAACTAATCATTATTTATACAATTTTAAAATGGTTTTCCAAGTTAAAGGCTAGTCTAAATTAAATAGGCCATAAGGCACGTTTATATAGTACTGTAATCTTTTTTTCTGAATTTTAGATAATAAAATGTATATTTAAGTAATCTTCAAAGCTTCTACAGCAGAAAATAGTAATATATTCATTTTCCACTTTGTTTAAATGGCCTCATTAGTAAAAAAATTTGCAGGTAATTTAATCATGTTCCCCATTTTTTTAATCATAATTTTTCTAGGCTTAGAACCACTGCATTGCTTCACAGTCTTTCTCTGTTTTTCATTTTAAGTTTTTATTTTCAATTCTCACAAAAATCTACATAAAGGAAAATGGATTGATGCATTTGTTTTCAATTCTCATTCATTATACAGAAGTAAATTTGAAATATTTCTTACAGAAAAGAAGATCATTCTCCTTAAAAGGTGAATAGTTTTTTAACATCCCATAGATAATGCCAAGAATATTCACATTTTTTGCCAAGTTAATCTAACTAACATCGGAATATAAGATAGGATATCAACATAATATAAAAGATGTGTTGTCTAACAAAATTATTTTGAATAGTTTTCCTAAAATGATAGCTGAGTAGTTTTCTTAAAATCAAGAAATCACCGATACTAGCAGTTTACAAAATTATTCTTGTGGTAATAATTAAATGACAGGTGATTGACACAAGAGATTACAAAAGGAAAGATAAAGAAAGAAAACTAGAAAAAGAGGTAAAAAGACGTAAAGATTATAATTGTACAACAACATAAAATAGGAACAAGAATGTACCATTTTAAGTTAAACTACGGCACGACTTGTATAACCACTATGATGACTATAATTATGCAGTAATCTCTCTCTCTCTCTCTCTCTCTTTTGCATATCTCTTTTCTTTCGCATGCATCAGGTTTTGCTTCGTTTTTCAAGAATCCATTCCAATCTTCTAGATATCAAAATTTTCATAATACTCTGTCCTCAATTCGCTTTTATATCTCCTGAATGACTCGCTCATTTTTTTTATAAATAAAGCTCTATTGCATCTGACTCTAACTCAAAAAAATGTTTGTATACGATGAAGATAAAAAAATATGATAGTGTAATTCAAAACATCAAACCTGTCTATACATATTGGAAACCAAATCCTGCCTTATACTCAATTATTCCCTATAGCATGTTTCACTCACTCTATAACAACCCGGAAAATACGGGCCAATTTAAAAAATTTAAATTGGTGATTTCAAAGGAATTTGAACAATTGAAATTGAATATTTCAATAAAAAAATGAATTAGAAATAGTGAGTCAGCTTGAAAATTTGAATTCAAACTTTGACTGACTCGTAGTTTGTTTCACCTTGCAAACTCAGGTGCCCTCATTTTCACACGGGCAGCCTAGTTACAGGTTTCTGGCACACTTTTGGCTCATGGCGAGGCTTGACTACACCGTGCTGACTTTGATTTTCTCCGCCATTATTGTATCTATATTATGATCCCGCCATTGGCGATGTAGACTGATATTTATTTTGTGTACTCTCTATGTGTGATTTCGCCTCTGGCGATGGTGACTGATTATGTATTATATGCACTAAGTTGTATCCTGCACTGTGCTCTCTGATGTGGTGATATCTATATGATTCCGTTGTCATATGTGTGTAAATTATTCTATTTTCTATTTATGCTATTATCTGTGATCTGGTAATGATGATTAATGTGTTATATTCCAATGATTATCCTTAACACCGTGTCACGGGGTTTTGGGAACGTCACACACTCCCTTTTATACTCAATTATTTTACCTTCTCCATGCACCGGTTAGGCCTAGAAGTTTTCTTATTATATGCCAACAATTTTTGATGCCTAACCAACTACTTTCACAGCACTTTCATGTTCCATTTCCCAATGTGCTTCCACTTGTTTGCATCTCATTTCATGTTTGCATTCCATGCATACTTTGTTACTTAGTTACTCTATATGCTTCATTCTATTCTATGTTGCAGCCAGTTTCATGTTAGATTCATAATACGACTAATTTAACAATCACTCCTTTCACTATTGCTTTTATTTTTGACTAAACTTAAGCGTAAATGCACCTGGAAAAAATCAAAACACAGACGGAACTCATTAGCACCTTTTCAATTTGTTAACAGTCAGCCCTTAACAAGTTATATTCAGAAGTTTGTACATATGCTTGCATTAATATAACTAATATATAATATGTCTATTGCATTTTATGAAATGATTGTGTAATAGTTTTAAGACCAAAAAAATTCCATTGACAAACTTAAGGAAAAAGCGACCGTCCTATACTGAAGACAATAAAATCCTCATTCGTTAGCATAAACTATTCCATCAGAAATTGTAAAAGGCAAAAAATACATCCATAAAAATTGGATTAACATTATAATATCTACTTATTAATTTTAAAATCATTGTGTGACCAGGTGAATGATACTGCTAGCACATTTGTCTCAAACATAGAGAGCGTTATGAACGTTACTTGTTTCAAATTCCAATACCCAAATGGGAATCTCTTTTGTATTATGTGTAAAGTGCTAAAAGGCAGAAATAACTATAGAGGAAAACACAATTTTCCCATTTTACATTCATACAAAATACTTACCAAACTTTATCCGTTGGTATTCCACATCCGAAACCCTCTAATTTAATTAAAACCGTCTTGAATGCTAACCCTAATTGATAAGATATCATTTCCAAGAGTCATCAAAAAGCTGGTAGTCCATTTATAAAGATATCAGAAAGGTATAATAATGTTATGGAAAAGTGGAACCAGTAACAATTTAATGGAAAAGGGAGCTTCATACACATAGATTTGCAACCCTAAGGAAATGACCAATGCACTAATCATCTTAGGATCCCATAGTCAAAATTAAATCCATGCAAATGAATCAAAACTGGCATAGTAGCTAGTAAGCCTTGAACTGTTTTCATATAAGAGGAGAGATGTGTTGGGGAAACAACACGGGTGGAGACCACTCAATCAAATTCCTAACACATTGATAAACAAGCTAGAATGTGTTAGATACTGCACAAACAACCAATCTAATATCAAACCAACCTCAAGCGATTCAAATTCAATCACAACCACAAAACAAGCAATATAATAGATCGATAACAATAAAATAAACCACACAAAGATTTATAGTGGTCCCACTAACAATTTGCTGTTATACGTCCACTTTAGGAGAGAGTAGGGATGGCAATTAGACCCGACCCAATGGACCCAGACCCGACCCATCGGGTCTCGGTTCTAGGCATGTCGGGTTTTGTCGGGTCTGAACTATGCTTTTCAAAAATCTATACCCTACCCGACCCGAACTTCGGGTCGGTTCGGGTTCGGTTGGATTATAACATTATAAATACATGTATTTCAATGTTTTTTGGTCGGTTCTTTCGGGCCGGGTCCATTCGGGTCAGGTTTGATCGGGTCTTAAATGTATTTTTCAACACCTAGACCCGACCTGAGGCCCATCGGGTTCGGTTCGGTTTGGGTTTTCGGTTCTCGGTTCTAATTGTCAGCCCTAAAAGAGAGCTTTTATTTTCACCAAATAAGAAGAGTACAAGACATTAATTACAATGATCCAATATTCCATAGAGAATATAAGTTTATGGAGATTAGAATTGAAGAAACTCTTAGGATTGCCAAACTCTAGTTAATGGAGAACTAAACACTTGATTTGATAAACTAATCACCCGCTTATATAGTTGTGTAGAAAGGGCAGGCAATTGACCATGATGCCCCTTGCTAATCCACAAATCAACACCTTCTTTCCAGGACCAAAAAAGTGCCCAGACCCAATTCAGACGTCTAAATTTATTTCAGACGTTTGAAATAACATTGAGGTTTGCACTCTGGCTCAAATCAGACGTCTGAATTCCTTACCGGAAGTCTGAATGGCTTCCCAGATGTCTAAAAATAATTTCAGATGTCTGGATATTGCTATTTAGGATAACCCTCTAGCTGATTTTAGACGTCTAAATTTCTTTTCAGACATCTGAAAATGCTCTCAGCCTTCTTCACTATATCTTCCACATAAGAGATCCGATTTGCGAACGGTCTTCTCCTACACGAACCTACTTCCATCATCTTCGATTCTACCATATAATATAGCAAAATTTAACACTCCACCTTGATACTATATCCATCTCCAACACCAATGGTACTATACCATCATCTACAACCGATAGCACAAACTATCACCACTTCTAAATTCACCCAAGCTTGAATAGTTTCCCAACGAGTTCCAGGAAAGCCACACCCATTGCACTTCATTCACGAGTTCAAGCAAATCCCCCACCCGCTAATAAAGTGTTGAAAGCACTTAACTCCAAAACTGTCTCAACCAAAGACTAAAGTACTTAGGAGTGCCAACTAGTACTTACAAGAAGATAGAACTTCAATCTTGCACTACTACTCTTCCTTGTCAAAACTAAAGCTCCTCTCTCATCCGTGTCACCTAGTAGCACCTAGCACTTCTCCAAGAAAATCAAGTTCGAGCAATGCTCGAACTTTCCAACCGGCAATGTCTTTGTGAACATATCCGCTACATTATCATTTATGTGAATTTTCCGAAGATATACTTGCTTTTCTTCTTCCATGGCTACCAAAAATGACTCTCTCACTTCTAATTTCTTAGTTCGTGAACTAAAACCCAAGTTCTCCAGCAAATGGATAACACTTTGGGCATCACAATGAACATCGATGCTATCATGTTCAATTCCCAATTCACACGACAAATGCTTCAAATAAAGTGTCTCCTCTGCCGTCTCCACCGCGGCTATAAACTCCGCCTCCGTAGTGGATAAAGCAACTATGGTTTGCAATCTAGAACTCCAACTTCTGGCCATGCCACCAAGTGTGAAGACATATCCGGAAGTTGACTTCCTTTGATCCTTATTACAGGCGTAGTCCAAATCGCAATAACCAACCATATTGCAACTCTTTTCCTTACTACCCCCAAAAACAAGTCCATGAGATGTAGTACCTTTCAAGTATCTCAAAATAAGCTTGACCGCTTTCCAATGGATTTTCATGGATTAGCCATGAACTGGTTAACCACCCCGACGACATTTATAATATCGGGTCGTATACATACCATGGCATACATTAAACTACCAATCGCACTTGCATATGGAATTGTTGCCATATAAGCCTTGATTCTCTCTCCGATAGGTGATCCTTGACTCGAAAGCTTCACATACAAAGGTAAAGGTGTATTAGACGCCTTTGCATTCTCCATGCTAAACCGGTAAAGCACTTTCTTTATATACTGCTTTTGAGTCAATTTCAACTTAAAACACTTTCAATCCCTATCAATTTCCATGCCAATATCTTCTTAGCTTCCCTAATATCTTTCATTTCGAATTCTGCTTTCAATATAAGTTTTAACATGTTGATTTCCACCTTATCCTTTGAAGCAATGAGCATATCGTCCACGTAAAGAGCAAATACACCCAAGAATCATTTCTAACTTTTTGAGACATACACAAGCATCTTTGATGCTTCGATGGAAGCTACTTTCAAGCATGAAATGAATCAACCTCTTGTACCATTGTCGAGGAGATTGTTTCAATTCATATAGTGATTTCTTTACTTCCACACCAAGTTTGACTTACCATCTACCGTAAACCCTTCTGGTTGCTCCATGTAGATGTCTTCATCCAAGTCACCATGTAAGAAGGCGGTTTTCACATTGAATTGCTCCAACTTCAAGTCATGAATAGCAAATATAGCAAGTAACATCTGAATAGAAGTATGGCGCACAACCGGTGTGAATATCTCATTATAATTCTTTCCCTTCCTTTATGAAAACACTTTTACCACTGGCCTAGCTTCGTATCTTCCATCATCATACCTTGTTTATCCATTTGCACCCAATTGCCTGGTTTCCTTTAGGAAGTGGAACCAATTACCAAGTCTGATTCTTCATCAACGATTGCATCTCTTCACTATGACACAAATCCATTTCGGGCTATCACTCGGTTTCATGATGTCATCAAGGTCCATCGGTTCATCTTGGACTACATGAAGTGCATAGTCCAACCTATAACAAAATATTAGGTAGTTCCAATCACCATACCTCTCGAGAGGCCTTTTAGCATGACGACCAACCCGCGTAGCAATACCATCACCCGGACTTCCTTCAGCTCCACCTTGAACTAAATCTTCTCTAGAATCACTCACATCATCAACACTACAAGAGGAACCTTGTGGACTATATGGTGTTCCATCAAGCGATTCTTCGCCACAAGCATCTCCAACAATTCTACTCTCTCTTTTCCTTGCACAAAATGTGGTAATGACCTCCTTCTCCTTTGATTCACCATGAACGAAATACAGAACATCAGATGAGCCATCGTTCTCCTTGAACATAGCTGGCTCATCAAAAGCAACATGAAGAGATAACATAACCTTCTTAGTTTCCGGATTCCAAATCTGATAGCCTTTCACTTTGTTCTCATAACCAAGAAAAATCCCCTTGAACATTCCAGGCTTAAGCTTATCACTTGGATCATGCACATACACGGGACATCGAAAGACTTGAAGACAACTTATGTCAATGCTCTTTCCGTTCCACACTTCCTCCACAATTTTTTTTACCAATAACCGATCATGGAATTCTGCTCACAATATGCACTGCGGTTCACAATGCTTCGGCCCAAAATCCCTTAGGCAAACCCGATGTCAATCTCAAGCATCGAGCTCTCTTAAGTACAGTACGGTTCATCCCCTTCACAACCCCATTTGATTGTGGTTCTCCCAGTGTAGTAAAATGCCTCTGAATATCATGATGCTTGCAATAATCCAAGAATTCTCCGGAAACATACTCCCTACCATTGTCAGGTCTAAGAAGCTTCAAAGACCTATCGCTCTCATTTTCAACAAGGGTCGTCCGTTCTTTGAACTTAGAAAATGCCTCCGACTTGGCCTTCATTACATACACCCAAACTTTATGAGAAAAGTTATTTACAAAGGAAATATTATACATTGCTCCGCCAAAGAAGCTACCGTGCCGGTCCTCAAACATCCGTGTGCACATACTCAAGAATTCCTCTCGAATCAAGTTTTCCTTCACTGAATGTCACTTTAGTTTGCTTCCCCACGACGCTCGCAAAACTCCAACCTGTTAAAAGTTTCTCCACCATTCATCTACCTTTTCCGAATAATATCCAAACTCTTCTCCGAGACATGACCAATCTCAAATGCCACAACCTTGTCGCATCCAAGCCATGAGAACTGTCAATGCCTATGTAAGTTTTACTTTCGAAGGTCACTCCTTGAAGAAAATAAACTCCATTAGCTCTAGCACCTTTCATAACCACAAGCGCCCCCATCAGAACCCTCAGGCAATCAATCTCAATAGTTATCTTGCATCCCAAAGAATCCAACTGGCTTAAAGAGATAAGAGACTTCCTAAGTCCTGGAACATAGCGCACATTGGTGAGAGTACCGTTGAAATAAAAAAATGGCCTTAACATCAAAGGTATTATCACAATACTTCACCAAAAGTATGAAATGAAAAAATGGAGCCATGAACTATAAAAGTAAGTAAAAGCACGAGAATTTAGAGTGGCTCGGCCCATAATCGGCCTACGTCCATTATAAGAGCTATTTCATTACCACTTTTGTATTTACAAAGTACATGATTTGATACATTCCACTCATTTCTCTCTTTTATAATAATCTCCTCTTTTTTCTCTCTCGTTTGCCCTTGATTTCACTTTAATTTACAAAGGAATTGGTGAGATCTCTTGATTTGATATGATAGTTGTGTAGATCTTTAATCACTTGAACAATTAGAGGATCTTCTTTAGTTCCGTGGTGAATTTGTGTTTGATCTAAGCTTGAGAGAAAATTGGCGGATATTAGAGTAGCTTCAATGAGCTTGAGTGATTTTTAATGGAGTTTGAAGAAAATTTGATCCATTTGTTTTTGGAGAGAGACGGATTTATCTTGAGAAGCCATTAATGGAGTTTGGAATGGAGCTTAGGGTGGTGGAGAAATGATTTGAGCAGCCCTTCAGGGTAAAATTTTCGATCCACTTTCATGTGTGAATTATAGGGGTATTTATAGGAGGCGTTGGTGAGCAGTGGCTAGGTTGTAATTATGCGGGTACAATTGGTGACCCACACTTTATGACTTTCATCACGTGCAGGCATCACATGAACTGCTACAATGACTTACGGCATGCAGCTTCAAAATATGTGGCATGAACATTTACGGTATGAGTATTAAATAGCTTGACATGGGGTGCGACTTAATTCCATTGTTTCAATTATTCGAATACGGTCCGTACGAATTAAACATATCCTCCTGACCTTCTTATATTCTTCATGACTTGGTCTCTTATATATACTATACGAATTTCCCACTTTTGTTTGCACATGAGCAGCTTATCCCATCCTAGAACACGTGGATCCACTGGGTCCTCTCACCGAATATATGAATAATTCATTTATATTACAACACTACGTGCCGTATTTCTTTTTTAGAAATCAATGTATTATTTCCATCCCATTTTGGGTTGATGTTTGTAACGCATTTTCCAATCCATTATTATAGGCCATGTGTCCCATATTTTACAACTGTATACAACTATCAATACTTTAACGACCTGCTTGTGTTTGGATACAAATGACTTGTGGCTTGGATGGATACAACTTAGAATTTAAATGACAAGGGCCCTTAACCTTTCAAAACTCTTGGCCCACTACCCTTCAAAACCAGACCCGATTGGGCATCTTCCCCAAATACCCATCGTGTATTCACAGTCGCCTCTCAAGCCATTACCACACCTTCATCCTCCACGTTCTCCTTCTCCAGACCCTCGTTCGACAAGCCAACCCCACCAACCACCTCTTCTTCTCAGACCGCACCTCCCTGTCACCACCGTTACAAACCCGAGCCCCTTCCTCGAGTTGCATTGCCAGGTCCAGACTCGCGCAACCGACGTATCATCGAACTAAGTTGGCAGCTATAATGGCACATGCGACTTCCAACTTGTAGTATGTTTTGAATGGCATGCTTTCATGGAATGTTTGTTCTTTACAATATGGTCCACATTATTCATATGCTTGCAAAATGTGGCTCATCTTTCTAGCTTTCAGGAGCCATTTATTGTTGTGCCACATAGCATCTCTTTACTGCATACATTTGTTCCCACCGATTATGTATGCAACGAGCTGCTCAATTTCATATTTGCTACGCGCCATAGCAAATCGTGTGAAAGGTTATGAAAGCATGTCATTGGAATGACATGAAAGCATGTCGTTTGGGTGACATGGAAGCATGTCTTTTGAACGACATAACTATAGGACATATGTATTCTATACATATAAGTGACATGTTGCATGATTTTGTGTAATCAAGTGTAGTTGTCATCATACGTAGCTGCTGAACGTCCTAAGTATAATTTCAACGACCTGAATTCTTGTATGCTGAATGACTTTAGACCATGGTTCGCTGAATGCCTTAATATCATGCCGTGTTAACGACTTAATCCCATGTCGTGTTAACGACTCTATTTCAACAACATGGTCTGCATATACTGAACGAGCTGATGTGAACGACATGGTTTTTTTTGAAGATTTGAATGGCTTTATCAAGTCATTGAACGTATTTGCGTCATGTCGCCAGAATAGTATTACACCATGTCGTTAGAACATAATTGTGAAATTTTCTGGTTCATTGTGTATTTTATCGTCAACGTATTTTTTTCTAGTACATTGTGTATTATATCATCAACGTACTTTTTCTGAGCCGCATTTATTTAATGGGGTTAACATTTGCCCCTCGAAGCTCATGTTTTTACTTAAAATATAAGCTTCGACACTTATTAGTCATGATGCCATTTGTCTCTGAACAGTAACACTTGAGTTTTGGGACTCTGAGCGTATCTGAATTTAAAATTTGGCTCTACCAGAATTAGGTAGGTTGATTGTGACAACCCGCCCCGTACCATCCGACATTTCCCTGAAATGCGTTGTACAGATGTCCAACCAGCACCGGACGGTCGCCAAAGAAAGGAATTTGAACTAACAAGGAACCTGTAGAATGTCTCACAGCGCATGGAATAAAATGTAATAATAACATACTTGACATAAAACAGGTGAGACAGTACATAAGCTGAAAACTAAACCATAATCATCATAGCAGCGGAAATTCAAAATACAGCTTATTACAACTCCAACATACAATCTCTAAAGAAAAGAAAAGTTGCACTACTAATGCCCAAAGCAGTGATCAGTAACAACACAGGGAGAATATCTATATATATCACACATGGAAGCCTCCTGCTCATTGTGTATTATATCATCAACGTATTTTTTCTGAGCCGCATTTATATAATGGGGTTAACATTTGCCCCTCAGAGCTCATGTTTTTACTCAAAATATGAGCTTCAACACTTATTAGTCATGATGCCATTTGTCTCTGAAGAGTAACACTTGAGTTTTGGGACTCTGAGCGTATCTGAATTTAAAATTTGGCTCTACCGGAATTAGGGAGCTTAATTGTGACAGCCCGCCCCGTACCAGCCGACATTTCCCTGAAATGCATGTCCAACTATCACCGGACGGTCGCCAAAGAATGGAAAAGAAAGTAATTTGAACTAACAAGGAACCTGTAGAATGTCTCACATCGCATGGAATAAAATGTAATATTAACATACTTGACATAAAACAGGCGAGATAATACAAAAGCTGAAAACTAAACCATAATCATCATAGCAGCGGAAATTCAAAATACAGCTTATTACAACTCCAACATACTGTCTCTAAAGCAAAGAAAAAGTTGCACTACTAATGCCCAAAGCAGTGATCAGTAACAACACAGGGAGAATATCTATGTATATCATACATGGAAGCCTCCTGCTCGTCTCCGGTACAAATACTCGTGCATACCACCTAACCTGTCTCTAGTCTGCCCATTTAAAAGCACCTGGAGTAATAAGAAGAGATATAAAACTCTGGTTCAGACAAAAGCCTACTATGAGCGATAAGTAGCAAAACAGAACAATAACAGGTATACTAAACCATACCTGAACCTGGACCTGCAACCAAAGAGTTAGCACAACAGAATGGACAATACTCTAAGGTGACACCAACACATGGTGTAAAGATACAGGGGTGGGGGTATGCATGTCATAATGATGGAAAACAATCAAGCAAAGCAACAATCCTCACATCTCTCACTCAGTGCGTAAAGCATACGATATCCACTTCTTTGACCACCCAATTCCTTTGCTATGATCACTCTTCCCCATGGAGTCATGTTGACACCACTGCACTGATCCATAGCCACTAGTCCTTTGCTATGTCCACTCTACCCCATGAAGTCATGACGACTCCACTGCACTGGCTCATAGCCATGCTACGATCACTCTACCCCATGAAGTAATAGCTACCCCACTGCCCATAGCCTAACCTCCGTCTTGGTGGTGAATCAAAATTATGGACATCGATAACCCCTTTGCACACGTTCCGTAGCAAAGTCCAATCATGAAATCAACTCTTTGTTTCCCATCTGGATCCTGAGTGCTACTTCCCATTTGGACTACCTTTGCATCTCGGGTTTTGGTCTCCTCCGGATTCGTTCGGAAATAAGCTCACATTTGTATCGGTCCTCTTCTACTCATTTAGTCCGTGATCATCAACCCCGTTTGGGTCGGGTCGTGGGTTCCTCCCTAGGTTTATTCGGTTCGTGATGTCTCCTCCAGGGCATCGGATCGGTTCGTGAACACACTCTAGTTCATAGTCCTCATGTCGCTCGCTGAAGGCTCCCTGGTTCGGTTCAGACTCGTGATCGTGCTCCGGTTCGGGTCGAGCTCCCTTGGCCTGTGCAGGCGGGTTGGTTCAAAGAATGATGCTTCCCTCGGGTCGTGATACATGCTTCGCGAGTGGGTGGAGGGGGGCGGCGATCCGATTCGATCCCTGCAATGTTTCCTGCAACTTTTCCAGCGACTGTTTTACGCCATATGACGTCGTTTCCGACCATTCTAACTTTTCTAAATAATCACAAAGCATACCATACAGTCATAGCAACATATGAAATCAACCATAAACACCAAAACAACAATTTAATATGTTTATATTGATCAAACATACCCAAAACCCATGTTTTTCCCTTAATTCCCCTTAATCATGTTTAAGCATACAATTAGCAAAACTTATCCAAATTAGCTCAAATTTCTATCAGAGCCCTAAAATAATATTTTAGAATTTTATAAATTTTTACAAATTTGTCTGAGTAATAATTTCGCTAATTAACACTAATCACCCCTAATTAATCATAATTAGTGAAAAACAATGCAAATCACTCACCTTAGCCACAAATTACTTATAGATCTGAAAGTATCTCTGATATAGGTTGAATCTCTTAGTGTTCCAGCAGCTCTATCCCAAACTTGATGCTAATTTGCCTTGATTTGATGTAGATTAGGCTAATGCTTGACTAAATGGTGATTAAAAGGTGTTTTAGGAGTTGGAGGCCATTGTTAGTGTTGAAGAGAGTAAGTGGTTGCTAGAAAACTGAAATAGAATGAAAACCTAACTCATTTCAGCCTCCCCATAACCCTAATCCCAAAATGGGTTATGGGCCCATTTGCTAATTACCCTAATCAGCCCACTTAAGTAGTTTTTTCACCTTCTAAACTTTGTTTCAGCCATATCTCACAAATGGTGAGTCTGTTTGGTTAATGTGACCATTCTAAACCATTATCCGGATCTAATGGAAGTGGTTCAGATCAAAACTCCTTACCAATCAAAAGTTATGGCTGAAACAAGATCAGTTAGAGGCAAAACAGTCATTTAAAAATCGACAAAAATCATGAACATGGGAAACGACCCCAATAGTCATTCCCCAAAGTTACACAATTATACGACCTCATATGAAAATAAAATAAATATTCTACGATTCTCTGATGTGTAGAATATGGGTCATTGCACTCTCCCTCCCTTAAGAAATTTCGCCCTCGAAATTCCTCAACTAAGAAACAACCAATGGGTCCCGCATGCCTACCAGCCATATCTGGCAATCAAACATACAAAACAAACAAAACAAACCTATCTTAGCATGCGGAAAGACTAAATCGAAATGAAAACCTTACCAGGCAAAGAGTTCTGGATACGTCTACTTTATTCTCTCCTCTGTCTCCAAAGTACAGTCATTCTCATCCCCGCCCTACTGAACCTTGACTAGATTCACCGCTTTCCTTCGAAGTTTCTTTGTATCGTGCTCAAAAATACGAATTGTCTTGCGGTTCCAAACCTCCTCGGGTTCTACTTTGATATCATCCAACTGATCAGGTGAAATAGCCAAATCGGGGTTGTGCACGGATTTCCTTAGCTGGGAAACATGAAATACGTTATGAACTCCGGCCATCTTGTCCGGCAACTCAACTTTATATGCCAAATTCCCAACTTGCTTGAGAACTGGGAATGGACCAACAAATCTTGGTGCCAACTTACCTCTTTTACCAAAACGAATCACACTCTTCAACGGAGATATCTTGACGAATACCAGGACACCAACGAAGAATTTCAAGTCTCTTCATCTCTTATCAGCATAACTCTTCTGCCTATCTTTGGTAGCCTTCATTCGCTGTTGGATTACCTTAATCTTGTCTGAAGTTTCTCTTATCATGTCTGGCCCAAGCACAAACTTCTCACCAGTTTCTAACCAAAATGATGGTGTGTTGCACGGTCTTCCGTACAAAGCTTCAAATGAAGCCATACCAATACTAGACTGATAACTATTATTATATGCGAATTTAACCAGATGCAAATGGTCATCCCATGATCCACCAAAATCCAATATATAAGCTCTCAAGAGATCCTCTAATATACGATTCACCCTCTCAATCTGACCGTTGGTTTGAGGATGGTACGCGGTACTGAGACGTAATTCTGATCCTAAAGCCTCTTGTAAGCTCTTCCAAAACCCACTAGTGAACAACGGATCTCAGTCACTTACAATGCATTTGGGTACTCCATGAAATCTCACAACTCACTTCATATATAGTTCTGCTAACTTAGCTGCTGTTCTATTCGATTTGACGAATATAAACCTTGCACTTTTGATCAATAGGTCCACAATCACCCAAATGCTATGATGGCCCGTTATAGTCCTTGGTAACCCATCAATGAAGTCCATTGAGACTTGCTCCCATTTCCATATTGGAATTTCTAATGGTTGCAATAAGCCACTAGGCTTCTTTTGCTCGGTTTTAACTAGCTGGCAGTTCATGCATTTGGATATAAACTTCCCAATGTCTCTTTTCATTCCTTCCCAGTAGTAGATCTGCTTTCATGTCTCAATACATTTTGTTACCATCGGGATGTATAGTCAGTTTTGAGTGATGACATTCTCTAAGCACTTCATCTCTCAATCCATTGACATTGGGTACATCTAATCTCCCATTCTTTCTGAGCCATCCATCTCGATCAAGCCCGTACTTGTTCATCTCCTCGTCGATACCCATCTCTAACTTGGAGATGATTTCTAGTAGGTTAGGATCGTCCCTCGGACTGGAACCAATCCGCTCAGTCAAAGTGAGTCTGACCGTCAAACTTGCTAACATTTCTGGGTCCAATTCGCACTTTGGTCTGAAATCATACCCAGCGATATACTCCAGTTGCTTCCACTCAAGAAACATAGCCCCTAAACTGGCATGTCTTCTACCCAATGCATCAGCTACCGCATTGCCCTTTCCTGGTGTATATGCGATATCGAAATCATAGGAAGCCCATAATTCTAACCATCTTTGCTGTCGGAGATTTAGATCCTTCTGAGAGAAGAGATACTTTAACGATTTTTGATCAGTAAACAACTCGAATCTTTCTCCCAAGATATAATATCTCCACATCTTCTATGCAAACATGATCGCTGCCAATTCCAAATCGTGGGTGGGGTATTTTTTCTCATCCGGTTTCAGTTGCCGACTAGCGTAAGCTACAACCCTACCTCCTTGCATCAATACAGCACCTAGCTCGGTACCACATGCATCTGTATATACTGCCATCTCTTCATTTCCTTTAGAAATGACTAACACTGGCGCACACGTCAACTTTTCCTTTAGACTTTTTAAAGCAACCTCGCACTTTTCGTCCCAAACAAAAGCTTGATTCTTCTTTGTTAACTGAGTCAACGGTGCCGCTATCTTGGAGAACTCCTTGATAAACTTACGGTAATATCCAGCTAACCCCAAGAAACTTCTTATGTCTGTTACATTCTTGGGCACAGACCAATCTTGTACCGTAGCCACCTTCGCAGGGTCCACGACAATACCGTTCTCTGAAACAACATGGCCTAAGAATCCCACTTCCCTCCTCCAGAAGTGACACTTAGAAAACTTTGCTTTCAATTGGTGATTTCTCAACACCTCCATCACTATCCTCAAATGTTCCTTGTGTTCTTCCTCTGTCCTCGAGTAAACCAAGATATCATCTATGAACACAAGAACAAACTTATTCAGTTGATCCATGAATACCCGATTCATAAGATCAACACAATATGCTGGTGCATTGGTCAACCCGAATAGCATGACCAACCACTCATAGAAAGACGGCGTCCAAAATGTCGTTTTAGCTATACTCGTAGCATCCACTCTGAGCTGATGAAAACCTGTCGCGAGATCCAACTGGGAGAACACTCTCGCTCCACTCAACTTATCAAACAAATCATCTATCTGCAGTAGAGGATACTTATTCTTCCTCGTCACCTTATTCAACTCGCGGTAGTCCACACACAATCGAAGGGAACCATCTGCCTTAGTAGCAAACACAACTAGTGCTCCCCACTCAGAGACACTTCTTCTAACAAATCCCTTCTTCAAAAGATCGCTTACTTACACCTCACGCTCTCGTTTCTCCCTTGGTGCCATACGACGAAGTGGCATCACTATAGGCCTGGCGTCCTTCACTAAATCAATACGGAACTCAATCTCTCGGTGTGGTGGAAGTCCGGTCACTTCCTCGAAGACGTTCGGATACTGGCCAGCCACGGGTACATCTGATAACTCATCATGCGGGATGTCGGGGGAATTTAGAAAACTAGCCATTACCCCATCACTAGGTAGACCACCAAACACTACCCTCCACCCATCATCCGCTCTAATTGTCACCAAAAAGCCCTCACAGTCTACCACCACCCCGTACCTTTTGAGCGAATCGACTCCCAAAATAATGCCAAACCCAGTAAAGCCCAAAACAAAGCAATCACAAACAAACATGCATCCATGACTCGATAAGACCACATTACGATAAATCATACTAAGGCTAGTCGAACCACCAATCAGGTTCATCACTGCTAAAGGTCTATCGACTATCTCGGGTTCCAATCCCAACCTATCTACTAGGTCACTAGAGATGAAGGAACGTGAAGCTCCGGTATCAAACAATACTCAAATAGGAACATCATATATAGAAAGCATACCTTGAATGACGACATTCTTTCCTTTTTCTGCTGCGGTTGGGGCATTCGACGAAGAAGGAACAACATTAATAGCATATGCTTTCACAATCTACTTCTCTTTAGGGTATTGCGGACATTTATTCTTGTGATGTCCCACTTGGCCGCAGTTGAAGCACTTCACGTCCGCGGGCTTTGCTCGACATTCTTTAGCATAATGGCCCTTCTTGCCACATCTAAAGCACTCAACATCTTTCTTGATCTTTTTCTGACCATCCTTAGCTTGGTTCTGCTTCCTCTTATTCTGAGAATTATTCTTGCCTCCACCGCTTTCCTGCGGCTTTGGCCCCTCTGCAGATGCAACAATGACTTCAGTCTTGGGCTTAGAATAAAGGCTCTCTGACCTCAATGCTTTCCCAATAATCGATTCAAAAGTCACATCAATATGGTTTATGAGCCTTTGTCCCAAATATTGATCTAAACCAGTTATGAACTCCTCATTCTTCTTCTCGGGAGTGTCAATAAGGGATAATACATAATTTGATAAAGTATCAAACTCAGCAATATATTCCGGGACTGCCCTACCATTCTGCTTAAGCTCCAAGAACATCCTAAACAATTCTGATTTCTGAGCAGCTGGGATAAACTTATCACTGAATCGGGACTTAAAATGATGTCAAGTAACTTGATCCTCAGGGGTAGCTGCTATAAGAGCATTCCACCAATTTATAGCCCGTCCTTGCAGTTGACGGGATGCTAGCTTCCTCTTCATCGCGTCTTTAATTCCCAGATCCTCAATGATACGCTCACAACTATCAAGCCAATCCTGTACTTTGTAGTCGATTCTGTTCCGTGGAACGGCTTCCCACCAAGACTAGTGTAGTCTTTACAGAGCTTGGCGAAATCGGCCCTAGGTGCCAGCACAGCTGCACCACCACCATTTGCAGCATTAGGAGCTGCCCTCTGAACATCCCTAAGCATCTCTCTCATGAAATCAGTGAACATTGTCCTCATATCAGGAGCATTCCCATTATTAGCTCCTCTACTAGTACCCCTCGTATGCCGGCTCATTGTTCGATCTGTGAGGAGAAAACGAGTAACCATCTTCTTCAGTGGTGCTAGTGCAGTGCAACTTCAACCATAAATATACTAATAGTATATATATAGCTTTTGAAAACCAAAATATCACAAATACACACTCTCATATACGTACTATCTCTCCCTGGTGTCTTTCACTAGGTTAACTACGCAACCTAGAGCTCTGATACCAAATGTGATGGCCCGCCCCGTAACAGCCGACATTTCCATGAAATTCGCTGTACAGATGTCCAACCAGCACGGGACGGTCGCCAAAGAAAGGAATTTGAACTAATAAGGAACCTGTAGAATGTCTCACAGCGGATGGAATAAAATGTAATAATAACATACTTGACATAAAACAGGCGAGATAGCACAAGCTGAAAACTAAACCATAATCATCATAGCAGCAGAAATTCAAAATACAGCTTATTACAACTCCAACATACTGTCTCTAAAGCAAAGAAAAAGTTGCACTACTAATGCCCAAAGCAGTGATCAGTAATAACACAAGGAGAATATCTATGTATATCATACATGGAAGCCTCCTGCTGATCTCCGGTATAGCTACTTTTGCATACCACCTAACATGTCTCTAGTCTGCCCGTTTAACAGCACCCAGAGTAATAAGAAGAGATATAAAACTCTGGGTCAGACAAAAGTCTACTATGAGCGATAAGAAGCAAAACAGAACAATAACAGGTATGCTAAACCATACCTGAACTTGGACCTGCAACCAAAGAGTTAGCACAACAGGATGGACGATACTCTAAGGTGACACCAACACATGGTGTAAAGATACGGGGGTGGGGGTGTGCATGTCATAATGATGGCAAACAATCAAGCATAGCAACAATCCTCACATCTCTCACTCAGTGCGTAAAGCATATGATATCCACTACTTTGACCACCCAAATCCTGTGCTATGATCACTCTGCCCCATGGAGTCATGTTGACACCACTGCACTGATCCATAGCCACTAGTCCTTTGCTTGTCCACTCTACCCCATAAAGTCACGATGACTCCACTGCACTGGCTCATAGCCATGCTACGATCACTCTGCCCCATGGAGTAATAGCTACCCCACTGCCCGTAGCCTAACTTCCGTCTTGGTGGTGAATCAAAATTATGGACATCGATAAACCCTTTGCACACGTCCCGCAGCAAAGTCCAATCATGAAGTCAAATCTTTGGTTCCCATCTGGATCCGGAGTTCTACTTCTCATTTGGACTACCTTTGCATCTCGGGTTTGGTCTCCTCCGGATCGGTTCAGAAACAAGCTCCCATTTGTATCGGTCCTCTTCTCCTCATTCAGTCCGTGGTCATCAACCCCGTTCGGGTCGGGTCGTGGGTTCCTCCCCAGGTTGGTTCGGTCCGTGATGTCTCCTCCAGGGCTTCGGGTCGGTTCGTGCACGTACTTCGGTTCGTAGTCCTCATGTCGCTCGTGGAAGGCTCCCTGATTCGGTTCGGACTCGTGATCGTGCTCCGGTTCAGGTCGAGCTCCCTTGGCCTGTGCAGGCGGGTTGGTTCGGGGAATGATGCTTCCCTCAGGTCGTGATACATGCTTCGCGAGTGTGTGTGTGTGGGGGGGGGGGGGAGGCGATCCGATCCTTGCACCGTTTCCTGCAACTTTTCCAACGACTGTTTTACACCATACGACGGCGTTTTCGACCATTCTAACTTTTCTACTCAATCACAAAGCATACCATACAGTCATAACTACATATCAAATCAACCATAAACACCTAAACAACGATTTAATATGTTTATATGGATCAAACATACCGAAAACCCATGTTTTTCCCAAAATTCCCCTTAATCATGTTTAAGCATACAATTAGCAAAACTTATCTAAATCAACCCAAATTTCTATCAGAGCCTTAAAATAATATATTAGAATTTTGTAAATTTTTCCCGATTTTTCTGAGTTATAATTTTGCTAATTAACACTAATCATCCTTAATTAACCATAATTAGTGAAAAACAATGCAAATCACTCAACTTAGCCACAAATTACTTACAGATATGAAAGTATCTCTGATATAGGTCGAATCTCTGTGTGTTCCAGCAGCTCTATCCCAAACTTGATGCTAATTTGCCCTGATTTGATGTAGATTAGGCTAATGCTTGACTAAACGGTGATTAGAGGGTGTTTTTGGAGTTGGAGGCCATTGTTAGGGTTGAAGAGAGGTAAGTGACAACTAGAAAACTGAAATAGAATGAAAACTTAACTCATTTCAGCCTCCCCTTAACCCTAATCCCGAAATGGGTTCTGGACCCATTTGCTAATTACCCTAATCAGCCTACTTAAGAAGTTTTTTCACCTTCTAAACCTTGTTTCAGCCATATCTCCCAAATGTTGTGTTCGTTTGGCTAATATGGTCACTCTACGGAAAGGTAAACCATCATCCGAATCTAATGGAAGTGATTTTAGGTCAAAATTCCTTGCTAATCAAAAGTTATGGCCGAAACAAATCAAATAGGGGGAAAACGGTCATTTAAAAATCGGCAAAAATCATGAACATGAGAAATGACCCCAATAGTCGTTCCCCAAAGTTACTCGTCTATACGACCTTATATGAAAATAAAATAAATACTCTACGATCCTCTGATGCGTGGAATACAGGTCGTTACATTGATCTTTATGCCAACTTGTATTTTTGGATTGGAATCGGCAATTTTGTGAAATTGCTCAAGTCTGGATTGCTCATATCTTTTTTGTTCGCTATGGTGAATCATGCTTTGACCCTTTGACTCGTTGATCCCAAATGATCCAAGCATAGAACTTGTTAATTGAATTTATATGTCTGTTCTGTAATTAAAACAAACACTTGCACGATTTTGGACTTATATTTTGTTATTGATCGTTCACATCAATACTAGATTAGTTAATTATTAAAAATGAACTGTAACGAATATCATGGCTGGGACTGAATAACTTGTCTATATAGGAACATTTTATTTAACTATTTATAATTAGTCAAACATTGTCTGCATGGATACGATATTCTAACCAGAGTTCGCTACGATACTTGAGTTCTACTAGTCGATACATATACCGACTATAGATTTCAAGCCTTGGTCTTTTAATGACTTGTGTAATGTTGTACAATGGTTTATGTTTTATGAAGCGTGTACCTTTTCAAATTGGAACTTTCGACTTGAGTTTTCTGAGGTTAGGGCGATTGCGGCTTTTGGATTGTAAACGAATCATTCTTTGGTTATTCCTGGTTCTTTTGACAATCTGCCGGGAAGATGCCATTTTGTGTTAATCCAATATATTTTTTAATCAAGCATGCCCTTATTTTGGCATTCCCAAATTTGTTGTAAGACTGTCAGGGAAAGAAGGATTTGCTGATTGTCTATTTTTAGGCCTGCTGCAGTAGCTCAATTAGTTTTAGAAATTTGAACTTGAATTTGCTTTGACACCATGGATCATCCTAGGATATATAAAATTTGGAATCTCTATTTCATGATGGCTTGCCCAGGTGCATAATTATTCCTCAATCTCCTTTTCATATCTCATATTGAAACTATTGACGGATATTAGCTTTAATTCCTTGAGAAGCGTTACCGCTCTATTAGATTCAAAGTATCTCATATTCGCACAGTCGCCTTTTAAGCATCGCTTATCTTCAAATTTGAAGCAAAATATCGTTGAGTCTTTGTGAGATATTTATGGTTGGAGATTTGCAGACAAGGAAGCCTTTGCATTTAGAGATTCTAATTGAGTTTCCCAGGTTGACCCTTATCGGTGTAGTGAGTTTTATCGATATATCGAGCGTATCGATTTCGTCGAATGTTTTCCAATGCCCCATTTTGAAGGCAAGTTCAAGCCAATTGTATTGGCCTCCTTAATGAGAATAAATTGGCTTTTGGATTGTTGAAATGTCGTGATAGACCCGTGGTATTTTTCCTGGGCATTATTTAACTCTTAAGTAGTTGTGTTGCCTCCATACCATGGGTCGTCACGAGTCGCAAGAGTTCAATGTGATCAGCTTGTTGAATTTCATTGATTGTGGTTAACGTGCTACAAGCCTCTACTTTGTTGGATAAAGTTATTTAAACTTGCCAATCATGCATAGAACCTTTCAATATGTCAATTCAATAGGAATTCCAAATTTACTGGTTAGTTTGATGCTTCTTCTTGGAGAAGTTTCTATATCTTTATGCCCACACTAGGGGAGGATCTATATCTGGTGCCTCCGCTAAGGGATGAATTTTATTTGGTGTCCTCGCTATGGGAGTTCTCTGGATTTAGTGCCCCCGCTCGGGGAGGTCTTTTATTTAGTGCCCCCGCTTGGGGAGGACTTATATTTTGTTCCCCCACTCGGGGAGGTCTTATATTTTGTGCCCCCGCTAGGGGAGGTCTTATATTTGGTGCTCGCTTTAGGGGAGGACTTTGGATTTAGTGCCTCCGCTCGAGGAGGTCTTTGGATTTAGTGCCCCCGCTAGGGGAGGACTTATATTTTGTGCCGCTACTAGGGGAGGATTTTGGATTTAGTGCCCCGTTCGGGGAGGTATTTATATTTTGTGCCCCCGCTAAGGGAGAACTTATATTATGTGCCCCCGTTAGGGGAGGGCTTTGGATTTACGGCCCCTGCTCGGGGAGGTCTTTGGATTAAGTGCCCTCACTAAGGGAGGTCTTAGCGCTTCACTTGGGAAGCATTTTTTTATTTGGAAGGGTTTTTCTTCTTGTATCGTTTCGCGGGCTGGCGCTAGTTTCTTTGTTGGACGCTTGACTTACCAGGCTATCTCAATTAAGGAACTGTCATCTTGGATCTCTCATTGGGAAAGTGCCCCTTCAGCAAAAGTTATAACCCACTTGTTTGTTTGTT
The DNA here is from genome assembly GCA_030737875.1 of Allium sativum. Lineage (NCBI taxonomy): Eukaryota > Viridiplantae > Streptophyta > Magnoliopsida > Asparagales > Amaryllidaceae > Allium > Allium sativum. Next base: position 581,155,048 of record CM060913.1, read on the forward strand.
TCAGCGCTTATTCGTTGTTTGAATCTTCACGACTCTTCCCATTCACTTTTCAAGGCAGTGCTTTTCTATTTTTGCATTTGTCCATATTCATATTTACAGCATCTGGCGCCTGAACTAATGATTTTGGGGTCGCTGTGTTTCGTCTGATTTTCATGGAATAAGTGCTCGATAGATGGCTGCAATATAAAATCATCTTTAAGCAAATTTTGATTTGAAATTTTTTTTTTTGCAAGTGAGAGATTTTATTCAAGCAGATATGCTTTTAGTCATAGAGCTAAAGTTTACTACAACGTTCGTAAAATATTACATACCATTTTACAAGAATTTTGAATACAGTAGAAAGTAAAACATGAAGTAAAGCATGAAATCAAGCATGAAATAAAGTTGTGGCGATGATGATTGCTTATTCTAAGCCATTTAGATTTAAGTGCAAATCAACGGTAGCCAGTTAATGACTGACCTTATATTAACTCACGCTAGCGTTTCATTACTTGGACCGGTTTGATTTAAGGGTGCACTTTGCCCTTGAAGTGCTGGAGCATAAGTTAAGGCTTGTTGATCCTTTACATATTGTTGTAGCCTATTTTTTCTGATCATCTCCTCAATGAGGTTCTTCATGTATCGACATTCATTAGTATCATACCCACGTTGATTATGAAAATGACAGAATTATCCGGAATTCGCAGCATTCTTAGAAATATTCAACAATAGTGGTTCTGGATAGTGTTCTGCATCTTTGGTGGTGAGGTATATGTTCTCCGGAGTATTATTTAGAGGGTTGAATTCAACGGGTGTAAGAAGTGAGTCTTCTTACCATCTCAGTTATCTTTTGCGTCGTTTCCACTCTTTTGACCTCCGAGATTCTTTTGATTATATTGCATAGCATCATTTTTGGGAGCTTCAAGAAGTTGATTACCATCAATAATATGGAGAGGCACGGGATTATTGTCCACTTTCATATACTCCTCTTTTTTTTATATAGAATTTTTCAAGCATATTTGGTTCTTTCATTTTAATCCATCTACCAAATTCGCTATTCTCATTTGTGGCGCCAATTAGAGACATTAAGAAAATGTGGGACTTGGGATTCTCCACTTTGGACAAAGCAGTGTTGAACCTCTTGAAGAAATCTTTAACAGACTCTCCTGGATTCTTGTTAATTGTTGTCAAATAGATAACATCCTTAGCTTTTGTAGCTTGCATCCTAAACTGCTCCATGAATTTTAGAGTCAAATCGTCAAATCGGTCAACGGATTTGGGCGGAAGCCTTTTGAGCCATAATGATGCCATACCTTCTAGATAGAGAGGGAAGCATAGGCACTTGATCTCGTCTGTCACTTTGGCTACATTAATATTCCATTCATATCTATACAGGAAGTGATTCATACCAGAAGTCCCGTTGTACGGAGGTAGAGTAGGATGGGTGAAATTTTTGGGGGACTTAACTTTGCGGATCCCCTTCGTGAATGGATTTTGGCTAAGGGAGAAGTCCCATTCCCTCTCACTGTCATTGCGAGCCTTGCTATCTTTCATGATTTGATTTATCATCCTTGATGTACTCCTTCAAGTTGTGGTGTTTCCCAAAGCGGACTTCGATCACTTTTCCAGATGTCCATCTTGGAGAGCGATCACGGTTAGAGGGTCTAGGTATTTTATTTCCACTATGGGGAGCTGCCCCCCTGGCGGGACTTGCAACTCATCGGGTATTTCGATCGGAGTGGATTTTAGCTTTTGGCTTTGAATCTTGAACTTCAACTTCATTTTTATCGCTTTCCCATCCATCTAGTCCTTCCATATTATCGTTACGATTATGATCAGAATGTGCGAAATTCGAGTTCTCTTCAAGGTTGACATGGACCTTTTGAGGAGGAGCGGGATTTGCTTGCGCGTTTAGAAGAGCATTTACCTTATCCATCAAAGAATCATTAGCATCCATCAAAGCTTTATTTGAAGTTTCTATGCATTGATTTAAGTTGGCGACAATGGTGTCTAGTTCAACTCTAGTGTGACACCCCCACGTCCATTAATGTCACTCTTTATCAGAATGCACTAAATTTCGTGAAGCATTATAGGTAAACAGAAACATTACAAGACATATATAAAATAACAATGGAATTAATACTTTATTAAATAGAAAAGCTTCGTGGACCAAACCTAATTACATAATAAGTCTGAAATACTGAGAGCTCATTACATCAACATAAAACTTCTATCTTCTACCAAAATCATCATCAGAGTACACCAATATATAAAATGAGCATAATCCCCAATATGTAGCCATAGTAGAGAAGATAAGGAATCAAGCACTACATCTAAGCAGCTCCACACAGAATGAAAGAAGAATCATGATCAAGTTTGAGTATTCCTACCTTGAGAACCTGGGGGGAAACGGAAGAGAAAGAAGAGGAAATAAAATAGGTCAGATATAAAGTCTGGAGAGTCTAGTTACTTTCAGCATATAAATAAGTAAAAGCATCATGATAGGCACATAAACTGAATGAAAGAAATAACTATATACAAAGCAGGTATGACAGGACAAGCAGGATAGATAGAATAGAATATATTACGCTTCTCGAGTATTTTTCTCTGCACCAGTACTAGTATTATGAGAACAAGATGATCCCCACTAGAACTAGATGGTAGACTTAGGTGTACTTCTAGTAACGGGTTTTACCCCAACAAGAATAACAGGTAGCCCTACAGGAATAACAGGTATTACACCCAATAAGAATAACAGTCTCCCCAACAAGCAAGACTAGATGTACCATAGTTACTACACCAATCGATCGACTCCCTACCCCATAAAAACCCATGCTGGCCCCACAGTAGGACGTATCATTTCTTAAAGTGGCAACCCCATTATTTCCAAGATGCACATCTATATCTACTGATGTCACAATGTCTTATTTTCCCGATAAAGTGGACATATGCACGCACATGGCCTCGATGGAACGCGCCGTCAACACCGTTCACTCAAGTGACCTCTCATAATACGCCCAGTAAGCGTGCCCTGACCCCGAACTAGTTCGGAGTACTCGTTTGATACCTAGATGGGATACTGACTGAAATGGATCCCACACAACATATGGTACAAGCTTCCATCCTAGGCGTGCATCCCCACTACTAGGATTTTAGCAGGTTATGCCTAACAGTTTAACAAGGTTGCATAACCCCCACATGTAAAACAGGTTAAGATTGTCGGGTATGTATGTATGTGTAACCCACCCCTAAAGATTTTACAAGATTAACTTAACCCCCCTTGATTCAAACAGGATTACTTAACCTCTAATCAATTTAACGGGTTCAGGTGCCCCCCCTCCCCCCTCCCCCGCGCGTAGATTTAAACAGGTTAAGCACTACAGATTAACAAGTCATCCAATTATGGTTCTTAATGGAATAAACCTCTCACATTAAGTTTACTACTTTTGGATGCTGGTTATGCCGGGAAGTTCTGGGCATACTTCTACCACAAGTCGGACTTAACCTCGTGTCTTAGCACCATTACTTGTACATTTATGCACTCAACCCCTCACATTAGATTAACCACTTGTGGTTGTTGAATTTGCCGGACGGTTCTGGATAGACTTCTACCACAAGCTTAATCTAACCTCGTGTCTAAGTGCGGTTACAGTTTGTAAATACTGTAGTTTTTAGGCATATTTGTTCTTAGCCAATTGTTTATATTTGTTACAAGTTATGCCCTAAAATCCCAATACAAGGTATGCCCAAAAATTCCCAATACAAGTTATGCCCAAAATTCCTAATACAAGTTATGCCCAAAATACCCAATACAAGCTACAATTTATGCCCCAATATTCCTAATACAAGTTACAATACACTTTATGCCCCAATATTTACATTCCCCATCGTTCCCAATTTCGCATGTTTGCATATTTCAATAGTATGCCTAGGATCGAAGGTGGCCTGGCTATCAAAATGAAAAAGGAAGGGGAAAGGGAAGAGAACAAGAATAGGCATAATTATTAAACAGGCATATGATGATAAAATTTATCAAGATAGGCATAAAATGATAGAATTGTGCATATGAGAATTATAGATCTGGTGTACAAGTAATGATAGATCTGATATGATTCAAATTATTAATAGGCATAGGCTTAAATCTAACTCAAAAACATGTGAAGATAACTTTTAAATGTTTATATCTAAAAATAACATAAACTCAATGTGGTTGGATCTAAAGAATAGAGAATTAATCGTAGATGGTGTAGTACACATCTTTGAATTCGTATAACTTGTTGTTGAAGAAGAATAAGCTATTTTATTCTGAGTTGACGCAACACCTCGTTGTTGCCATGGATTTAGATGAATAAAAAAATGGGATTAAGTTCCTTTATATAGCCATCAGCCAGCGAACCAGGACACACAGCAGGTCCAGATTCGTCTGGGGGAGGGGGTCGACACCCCTGTTGTGGGGTCGACCCATGGGTCGATACACTTAGGGCACGGGGTCGTCCCCAAATGGGGAGAATTCCCGCTCCTTCCTATCTTTGGTTTTTGAATTATTTTGAATTCTGGATATTATATATTAATAAATGGCTTGTATGTATATAAACTTCAAACCTTAATATCTTCTTCATTAGATGTCCGTTTTATGCAAACTCGAAGACAGTCTTAAGCAGAATTTCGAGATAAACGCAATGGCACAGTCCGTTTTACTTAATTCTCAATATTTAATTATTTATTATTTAATCTATCATTATAGTGTCTTTTAAAATTACGGGGTGTCACTTTCTCCCCTACTTAGAGGATTTTGTTCCCGATATCTCCAAGTTAAGAAGAATGTATATCCTAACATCCACATCCATCACTCATTCATCTATCACAGGCATCCATTGTCCTTAAAATGTTCCTAATGCTTATATGAACATATGCAAAGGTGTGTGTATATGTCCCTACACTAATGCGAAAGATCAGGTAGTCTACTGATTCAATTTACCTCCTTAATGCAACGTTGCCATGAATCCAACATGTAAGCAAATAATCCTACTATAACATGTAAGCTCTATATGTGTGTACAATCATCCATCCAAATGCAACGTCCATATGATGATTCACCCATTTTCATCTATGAAAGAAGAAAAATGCACACACATCCATATACAGTATGAGAGTGATTGAGCCGATCTAGTGCCTAACGTGTGCATATATGCATCCAAAAGCAAACACTTGCATCCATCAAACATAGCTTGTCTCAAACACATGTTTACATCCATTGGATTCCTAACTAAAGGTCGAAGCTTCTATAGATAGGATATACGATAGAAATAAATACGAATAAAAGATTTGGAAAAAGAAGTTAAGAACATACCCTTGAAAAGAAAAGGGTACGATGCATGAATCTTGTCTTCAGTCTCCCAAGTTGCCTCATCATGGTCATCTCCTCATTGAACTTTCATCAACTTGACTTCTCGGTTGCATAGCTTCTTAACCTCTGATCCATGGATACGGGTAGGAATTCGTCTAACTGTCGCTTCCCGTTCCACCTCTACCTCCTCAAGCATACTCGACTCAACTACTTCTGCAGTGTCATGCAAACACTTCCGTAAATGAGAAACAAGAAAACATCATGAACACCGGATAGTTTCTCTGGCCGCTTTACTCTATAGGCTATTTGGCCAATCCTTTCTGTTATGGAAATGGCCCTACAAATTTTGGTGCCAATTTCCCTATAGATCCCAAACAAACAACATTCCTCAAAGGTAATACCTTGATGAAAACCATGTCTCCGATCTCAAATTCAATATCGGTCCTTCTCTTATCCGCGTAGGACTTCTGCCTGTCCTGAGCTGTCTTCATGCGCCTTCTAATAAGATCTATCTTTTTTGAAGTTTCTTTAATCATCTTAGGTCCAAGTAGAAGCCTTTCTATAGACTCCCACCAACAAGTCGATGATTTATAGGGTCGTCTGTACAATGCCTTGAAGGGTGCCATGCTAATTCTAGACTGGTAACTGTTGTTGTAGGTGAACTCTACAAAAGGAAGATACTCTTCCTAAGTCCCTCCAAAGTCTAGGATACACAGCCTTAAAAGATCTTTTAGAACTCTACTGACCCTTTCAGTCTGCCCATCGGTCTGAGGGTGATAAGTGGTGCTCAAACACAACTGTGTACCTAATGCCTCTTGCAAGCTCCTCCAAAGTTTACTGGTGAAAATGGGGTCACAGTCACTTACGATACTGAAAGGTGCTCCATGTAAATGGACTATCTCACAAAGATAAACTCCTGCAAACCGTGTTGTCGTCCTCTTACTCTTAATAGAATGAAATGAGCGCTCTTAGTAAGCCTGTCCACTATAACCCAAATACCGGTGTTGCCTTCTCTCAATCTAGGCAAATTATCAATGAAATCCATCCAGATGCTCTCCTACTTCCAATGTGGGACCTCCAAAGGATGAAGTAAACCACCAGGCTTCTTTTGTTTATCTTTGACTTGCTGGCAAATCAAACACCGACAAACTCTGCTACATCCTTCTTCATCCCAACCAAAGGAAAATCCTCTTCATAGCCCTATACATCTTATTACCACTGGGACGAATAGTCATCCTAGAATGATGGGCTTCCTCAAGGACTGTCTTCAACAAACTCCCAACCCGTGGAATACAAAGCCTTCCATCTTGTCGCAACCATCCTCTATCATCCGTGGAATATCTACTGAGATGATTGGAAGTCACCCCTTTACTGAGCTTGTCAAATATATCCGCTATTTGTGGGTCCTCTCGTTGCGAAGTTCCTATCTGATCCATAAGAGTAGGTTGCACTTTTAATGATACTAATGGACTAGGTGTAAACTCGGTAGTGGGACTAAAATCAAAAGTCGATATATAGTGTAAGCTCTGCCTCTCTACAAAAAGAGAACTCAAGGTCATTCTCTGCCTACTCAGTGCATCTGCAACCACATTACCATTGTCAGGGGTATAAGCAATCTCAAAGTCATAAGATGCTAGGAATTCCATATCCATATTTGTTGCCTCAAATTGAGATCCTTTTGTGAGAATAAATACTTGAGAGATTTATGATCGGCGTACAACTCAAAATTCCCTCCAAGTAGATAATGGCGCCAAGTCTTAAGTGAAAATACTATGGCAGCCAATTCCAAGTCATGGGTAGGGTAGTTCTTTTCACGAACTCATAACTGTCTACCTCCATAACATACTACCCATCCCTCTTGCATCAAAACCGCACCACGCCCTGTACCGCATGCATCCGTGTATACTATGAACACCTTGTTCCCATCAGGCAAAGCCAAGATTGGGGATGTTGTCTGAGCCCTCTTCAATCACTGGAAAACATCCGCACAGTCGATAACCCAAGAAAATGTCAGATTCTTCTTCGTCGGTCTAGTGAGTGGGTCCAATATCTTAGCATAGTCCTTAATGAACTTCCTATAATAGTCCGCTAAGCCAAGAAAGCTCCTCACCTCTGTTGCATTCTTTGGAATCTTCCAATCTTGAACTGCAACTACCTAAGCGGGATCTACTGCTATCCCATCTTTAGAGACCACATGACCTAGAAATCTCACTTCCTTTCTCCAAAAATGGCATTTGGAGAATTTCACTTTCAGCTGGTGCAAATGGAGAGTTTTCAAAACCTCCATTAAATGTAGGGCATGCTCTTCCTCCTCTTCGAGAAAATCAAGATGTCATCAACAAAGACCACAACGAACTTATTTAGGAACTCCCGAAACACCCTACTCATCAGATCAAAAAAATAGGGGGTGCATTCGTCAACCCAAAAGGCATGACGAGCCACTCAAAGAAACCGTCTGGAGTTCTAAAAGCGGTTTTGTCTATACTGTCCTCGACCACCCTCAGCTGTGGAAATCCCGTGGCCAAGTCTAACTGATAGAAAACAGATGCACCAACAAGCTGGTCAAACAGACCATCTATCCTCGGAAGTGGGAACTTATTTTTCTTAGTGCGCTTACTCAACTCTCTATTATCCACACATAAGCGAAGCGAACCATCCGCCTTAGTGGCGAATACTACTGGAGCACCCCATTCAGGTATGCTTCACCTAATAAACCCTTTCTCAAGTAGCTCCCTTACTTGCTTGCTGAGCTCCCTCCTTTCTCTTCGAGCCATATGGTGCATAACATCCTCAAAAACATCAGGATACTCACATACAACAGGTACAGATCGTAGATCATCGATAGATGCATCAAGCGATTCTAGGAAACTGAGCATGACAGATCCTTTAAGGTCACAAGAAATCTCGAGGGTCCTCCCATGGCAAGTTAAAAGTCCAACGACCCTCCTCTCACAATCCAGAATGGCACCGTACATGGTTAGCCAATCCATCCCTAGAATCAAACCATAGCCCATAAAACCAAGCACACATGCGTCACACTCAAACTCGACGTCTAACACAGATATTTTCAAACCCCGACAAATCATAGGCAGACGAGCCGTACCACCAATGGGGTTTGAGACAACAACGGGATCTAAAACCATACTAGTACTAAGGTGCAGAGACTCAACCATAGAATCAGATATAAAAGAGTGTGAAGCGCTAGAATAAAAAAGAGTTCTAAGAGGATGATTGGAAAGGGAAATCAAACCTTCAACAGAAACTTTCCTACCTCTATCCGGTACACTGGCCACGAGAGCATACACTTGCCCTCCATAAGATCCTGCGCCTTGGCCTTGTCCTTGCTTCTTCGAGCACTCCCTAGAAAAGTGTCCGAGCTCTCCATAATGGAAACACACATTCTTCTTTCTTTTGCAGTCTTTGACCAAATGACCCTTGCGCCCGCAATTATGACATTTTCTCTTAATTCTAGCTTTGTTGTTCTTTTTGCACTTCTCTTGCTGTTGTTCTTTCTTGGGTCACACTTTCTTGTTCTGTGTTTTATCAACCTTAGCGTCTTTCTTTCCACCTTTATCTTCTTCGTGCATTAATGCTGTATCAACGAGTTTTTCAAAAGTTGCCTCCATCGGAATATGAGACATAGCCAGCCCATGAAGGGGTTCATTCAATCCTCTAGCAAAACTCAAACATTTTTTGTGCGGGGTGTTTACTAGTTCCAAACCAAACCTCGTCAATTGATTAAACTTATTAACATACTCTCTCATAGACATGCCACCTTGCTTAAGTGCCAAAAACCTTTCCATATGCATACTTTGCTTGGCTTGAGAAAAAAACTTCATCTTGAATCTCTGTCGGAAACCATCCCAAGTCTCAACTGGACGTCCCGCATGCGTCACTTCCCACCAAAACGAGGTCTTACCTTTTAGCTGCCAAATGGACAACTTTATTTTATGGGTATTTTTACATTTCATGGGTATTTTATCCCAACTTTCATATGATATCGGCATGTGAATTAGTACCAATTTACCAATTTTACTGTCCAATTTTCCAACATTATTTGAAACTGGAGCACCACTTGCGTTTGCCTCAACTTTCTCAGGTTGTGAGAATGACGAATGAGCGATTGAATGATTCGACGTTTCTACGACTTCTGACGTTACTACTATATAAAATGTAGTTTTTGAGTATTTAACATCTTTTCATGCAATGCACAAAAAACAATAGCAAAACCAACAATGCAAATTATTATAGGTTACAAACGAAATTTGAAAAAGAAAATAAGTGTAACAGATTGTTAGCCTACTTTGTGAACTAGGATACACAAAGAGTAAATAGTGAGAAAGACACCAATCGGTTCGGATCAGAGGAAGATAGTGCAGGAGGTGAGTAAAGATCAAGAACGCAGAGACCACATCGGATCGGATCAGAGAGATACGTCAGTGGCCTCATCACATCGGATCGGATCGATAATACGTCAGCAGTATCGAAGGATAGCAGGTTCCCTCATCACATCGGATCGGATCAGTAATACGTCAGCAGCATCAAGGGATAGCAAGTTGCATCATAGGATTGGATCGGAGACCCCGATCTGAACCCCTTTTTCCCTTTGAATCTGTAGCCATTGCTGTGCATATCTCCTGAAGACTCGGACTAAGCCTGACCATTTCTCGCACGATCTCCTACTAATCAAATGCGCTGTCATCATCTGGGAGCCTCTGAACCCGACTCACATAGGATGGGTGCCACGCAATTCCGAACCGGAGCCACTTCGAAGGGATTTTTCACCTATAAATACACCATCTAGAGGCATTTGAAATGATCTTTTGGCAAATTCTCAGTCCATACTTCCTCCATAGCCAAATTCTACAATCATACTCAGATCAAAATCATCTCTTAAAGTCCATTTTTGAGAGATTTGAGTGAGTTTATGCATTGTAATTGCGAGGTTGAGTGAGAATCATTGCTGTGTTCGTATTCAAATCATCAATTAAAAGAAAACAAAGTGGAGTAGGCTCGTTAACGCCGAACCACTATAAATTGCATGTTCTTTATTGCTTTTTGATTCTATTTCATTGAATTCATATCTAATTTGGGTGTTAGAGCCAATTTTTGGTCTAACATTTTGATGCTTTCACTGAGAAACTTCAAATTCTAAGCCTTTTTGGGATTATCATTCTACTATTTGGACCTTCAAGTTCAAAGAAGTTAATCCCCTTTCTCTGACATCTTTCAATACTTGTTGACTAACCGTTGAAGAATCAAGTATTATGGCTAAGACCAAAGGAAAGGAAGTGCAAGGTGCTAGGGGAAATGATGCTAGAGAAAATTAGTAAGTTATCATGTTAACAAGGTCACGTGCTCAAAGCTCTGGAGCAGATCACTCCAACCAGGAGTATCCGGATCGGATGGCCGTTCCAAACCGAGAGGAAATGAACCGGATCGTGTTAACACTGATCCGACCTGATGATCCGATCCGAACTGATGGTGACGGGGGCTCTCACTCTCTCCATCTGAACCACCCCGAACAGGCTGCTGTGGGCCGATCCGATCCGAATCAGAATGAGGCTGGAACATCTACTCGAGCTCCCTCCAACGCTCCGATTCCAGCCATAATGACTAATGTTCAGCTTGACCCCTCTGCACCCATTACTCAGGGAGATTTTTCACGTTTTCTTGACATGCATCAGAGCACTAAAGAAGCATTGGAGGCCCAAAGGCGTGACAACCTTCGCATGCAGGAAAACATGATCACCATGGGTAGAGAACTACAAGAGCTCCGAAGGCAGAGGACTCCTTCCCCACCACTACAGATGATTCGTCTTCTTCGGAGGAGGAACGTCCTCGCGAGAGAAGGCCGCTTGAACGACCTCAGAACCTTTATCAATTGACTTTAGGATCCCGAGAAGATGCTGCTCGTGTATTGGGCCCTGATGACCCGAGTCTGCAACAGCCTATGTTGCTAACCATGCGCGGATCCCATGTCTTACTCAGGGATCCTAATATTACTAACCCAACTCAGCAACAACTTCTCCAACCTCTACCTCCACAGATTCACCGGGAACACAGAGAGCAACGTAGAGCAGCTGCCGCCAGAAACAGAAGGTTATCGCCTGATCAGGAACCTAGGGGTAATCCGAACATCAGATCAAGAGAGCCTGTACAGACATTAACCAATGCCGATGTATGGGCAATGGTGCGATAGATTATGTCTAAAAGTCAGCGATATACCAATGAAGATTGGGGCATTGAGCGTAGTCATACCCCTTTCACAAATGACATCATGAATTTCCAGTTCCCCCGACGATTCAACTTGCCTCAGATGGATCGATATTCAGGAAGAACAGACCCAGGGCAGCACCTAATGAGATATGAATGGTTCATGAATGCGGCAGCAGCTCCAGATGCCGTAAAATGCAAAGCTTTTCCCATTTATCTTGAAGATGTAGCCTTAATGTAGTTCACTCGACTTCCTCCTCGATCGGTGTCAAATTTCACATCATTGAGTGAGCGTTTCATGAATCAGTTTCGACTCCATGCCCAAAAGTCCAAGACCGTCATAGAATTGTCATGGATTAAGCAGGGCCCAGGAGAATCTTTGAAGTCGTATTTGGATCGCTTCAACCTGGCCGTCACCGAAGTTAGTGATCCCCATGAGCCCACTATCCTAATGGCCTTAATAGAAGGGGTAGATCCTGACATAGAGTTTGGGGATTACATAGTTGGAAAACCACCTCCTACTAGAGAACTGTTCTATGAAAAAGCTAATGTCCGTTTAAGGCGAGAAGAAGCTAAGGCAAATCGAAAGAGAAGTCCGAAGGGGCCTCGAAGGAGGGTGTCCAGAGTAACATTGATGTGAAACAATCTAGTGACTGTTCAGGGGAGGTAGAGGTAAATGTTGGCAACCAGAGTGGTGGTAATAGCAACAGAAATGGAAACGGCAATAGAAGGAACAGAAACCGAGGGAATAACTCTAACAAAAGGCCCAGATTCCAGATTTTTGAAAATTATACGCCGTTAAATGACATGTTTGAGAACATTTATTTAGACACATACAGCATATTGCAGTACAAAAAACCACCACCCAGAGATTCTACTGAGAAGGAGATTGAGACAGGAAAGTTTTGCTTGTTTCGTGGTACACACGGTCATTCCACCAATGAATGTCATCATTTGAGGGATAACGTCGAAAAATTGTTGCGAGAAGGGAAGTTGGATGAGTACAAAGCCGCCCCAAGGGACAGGGGGCAAGGGGGACAAGCCCCGAACCAAGAACAGCCTGCTTTAAAACCCACAGCTCAGCAAAAGGTAAGAGGATCGTCATTAACTCCATTATAGGCGGACCTCACTTGGTTGGTCGTAGTTTTAAAGCAATGGACCAATATGTCAACGCCGCTAAGCATTTTGAAATAGGAGAATGCAGCAGCCTTGAAGACGTCACTCCAATAAAACAGCAAAAAACAATGTTCGATGATGTTGTATTCCGCACTAGAAATGAGTTTGGAGTTCAATCTCCAACCGACGATCCATTAGTGATAACCACAACAATTGGCCCTACCTTAGTCCATAAAGTGTTAGTAGACAACGGAAGCTTGGTTAATATCCTCTTCAAGAAAGCTTTCGAACAAATGAGGCTCGAAGCAAAAGACTTAAAGCCATGTCAAGGATGGATACGTGGTTTTAACGTAGTATCTACATCTCCGATGGGTTTTGTGGAATTACCAGTCATTCTAGGGCAGGGAGATCGCCAGAGAGTAAGGATCCTGCCGTTTGTAGTGTTGGATTTGGAGTCACCCTACAATGCCTTCCTAGGCCGACCGGCCCTTGCTGAATTTAGGGCATGTATTGCGCCTTGGTGCTTGTTGCTTAAATTCTCGATTGACTCAGGAGTTGGGACGATGAGAGGCGACCAAGCTACGGGACGAGCTTGTTACGTGGCAGAGTTAAAGATGTTAATAAAGGGGTTGAATATAGATGCTAAAGATGATTCCGCAGGATAAAGAACCCTGGGACATGAAGGCAACTCCCTACTAAATAACAGTTGATATACCTATTGACGAAACGAATCCAATAAAAGTACTAAAGATCAGCTCGCAACTGGATCCAGTTAGAGCGAGGGAATTGGCTAATTTCTTAAAGGAAAATCTGGATGTGTTTCCTGGACTCACACTGACATGTGTGGGATTTCGCCTACCATTATGAGCCACTCTTTGTGTATTAATCCAAAGCACCCACCAGTCAAGCAGAAGAGACGGATGTTGGGCCCAGAGCGGTCAGCAGCTCTAAAAGAAGAAGTAGAGAAAATAAAAGGTAACAGATTCATTAAGGATTTGAAGTATCCCGACTGGATATCGAATCCTGTCCTGGTCAAAAAGTCAAATGGGAAGTGGAGAATGTGCATCGACTTTTCTGATTTGAACAAGGCTAGCCCGAAGGATAGCTTTCCTCTCCACAGAATTGATCAACTAGTAGATTCAACTGCTAGGCATGAACTTTTATCCTTTATGGACGCCTATTCTGGGTACAATCAAATTCCCATGTACATAGCAGATCAAGAGCATACAAGCCTTATCACAGACTTGGGATTGTATTGTTACGTGGTAATGCCATTTGGGTTAAAAAATGCAGGAGCCACATACCATCGCTTAGTCAACCGCATGTTCTACAATCAAATCGGGAAGACCATGGAAGTTTATGTAGATGATATGCTAGTGAAATCCAAGCAATCTCCCGATCATACGAAAGACTTAGCAGAAATGTTTGGCATACTACGAAGGTATGGGATGAAGTTGAACCCCTTGAAATGTTCTTTTGGCGTGGCATCAGGGAAGTTCCTTGGCTTTATCGTGAGTTCCAAAGGAATTGAAATCAATCCGGACCAAATAGCAGCAATCCGGAATATAGAGGAGCCGTGAAAGATTAGCGATGTTCAAAGCTTAGCTGGAAAGGTTGCAGCACTGGGCAGGTTCATCTCCAGAGCAATAGACAAGGGTGTACCTTTCTTCGATCTCATTAAACGTGGAAAGAGAAATTTCGAGTTGACTCCCGACTGTGTGGAGGCGTTCCAGAATCTGTTAGACTTCTTGGAAAAGCCTCCAATATTATCAAAGCCCGTGCAACATGAGGATTTGTTCGTCTACTTGGCTGTATCATCTCACGCCGTCAGTGCAGCACTAGTACGTGAAGAGGATAAAGTCCAGAGACCTGTGTATTACGTAAGCAAAAAACTAGCTGCTGCAGAACGTGACTACCCAAAGATAGAGAAGCTTGCTTATAGCCTCCTGATTGCTTCCCGCAAACTCCGCCATTATTTTCAGGCACACCCAATAGTTGTGTATACCGACCAACCTTTGAGACAAGTGCTGCAGAAACCCGAAGCATCGGGGCGATTACTTAAATGGAATATCGAGCTGAGTCAGTTTGATTTGAACTTTCAGCCGCGAAGATCAATAAGAGGGCAGGCCTTGGCTGACTTTATAGCAGAATTTAAAATTCCTGAAGAGGAAACGGTGGGTGACAAAGTAGTTGCTTTGGATCATGAATTAGAGCTTAGTCCGTGGAAATTATATACGGACGGAGCCAAGAATGATAGAAAGTCCGGCGCCGGAGTTGTTCTAGTAACTCCTGAAGGACGATCTATCTACTATGCATTACGGTTGGAATTTACTTCTACTAACAATGATTCCGAGTATGAAGCCCTGATTGCCGGGCTGAAACTTGCCAAAGATTTGGGAGTGAAGACACTAGATATATATTGCGATTCCAAAATAGTTGTATGTCAAGTTCGGGAAGAATTTGCTGCTAAGGGACCTCGGGTCATCACTTATCTCAAGAAAGTAAAGGAGTTGTTGGGAGGTTTGGAGCATTATAGCATAACCCACATTCCAAGAGCGGAAAATCAGAAAGCAAATCGATTGGCAAAGATGGGAAGTTCAGATAGTCTTAAAGAATCCGAAATGGTTCTGATAGAGGTGTTGGATTCACCAAGTTTCGACCAGATGGAAGTAGAGCTAGCCTTGGAAGTTGAACCAAAAAGAGAATCCTGGATGACACCAATTAAGAACTTTCTCAAAAATGGAACTCTCCCATTGAAAAAGAGCGAAAGATGAGTTATAAGACATAAGGCCACAAGATACGTTTTACAGGACGACGTCCTTTATCGTCAAGGGTTTTCATTGCCCCTGCTACGGTGTATCGCACACGACGACATCAAGCGTGTACTGCAAGAGGTGCATGAAGTTGAGTGTGGAGATCACACTGGGGGCCAAATCCTGGCAAAGAAAGTGTTATGGTACAGATATTTCTAGCCAACCGTGAATAAAGGCGTGGCTGCTTATTCACGACGCGGCGATAGATGTCTAAGATATGCCAAAGTTCCCAGAGCGCCTCCGACTCAGCTCAAGTCAATGGTAAGTCCGTGGTCGTTTGCCATGTGGAGAATTGACATTATTGGAGTGCTACCTATTGTCAGAGGTGTAGCTAAGTACGTGATCGTTGCCGTGGACTACTTCACAAAATGGGTGGAAGCTAAACCTCTAACAACCATCACGTCAAGGAAGGTGATCAGTTTTGTGGTCAGAAACATTATTTGTCGATTTGGAATTCCAAAGACCATCATAACCGATAATGGGACATAATTTGACAACATTGAGTTCAAAAACTTCTGCCAGAAATATAAGATTGATAAACGATATACTGCATTAGATCATCCGCAGTCAAATGGATAGGTCGAAGCCATAAATAAAGTCATTAAATCAATTCTAAAGAAGCGGCTGAAGCAGGACAAAGCCGGAAGGGTGGATGAGTTGCCGTTAGCTTTATGGGCCTACAGGACGACCTTTAAGACGGCTACCGGCCATACTCCCTATTCACTTTCCTTTGGGTCTGAAGCGGTGATCCCGATAGAATTGGAAGTCCCTTCTCACCGAGTTGCGTACTATGACCCGATGACGAATAAAGCGCTCCTCCTATAATCTCTTGATATGATTGAAGAAAAAAGAGATGAAGCCGACTTGCGTGCCTCAAGACATCGACAACAAGTAGCACGTTATTATGACCAAAAGGTTCGCCTCAAAACCTTTGAACCAGGAGACCTAGTACTGAAGCGGGTCTTCCCGCCTTCAACCCAATTGGGTCCAAAATGGGAAGGACAGTACACCATCCAACGGAAGCTTGATACAAGAGCATTCAAGCTAACGACCGTGGACGGTGTGGAGATTCCCAGAGCCTGGAACGCTCAGCACCTATGACGATATCTGAGCTAAATATGAAATGTCATTTCTTTTGTTTTCATAAGCTATGTAAAAAGTCACGACTTGCCTTAAAAAGTATGTTTATGTGAACAAAGGATTATAAAGTGAATGTAGGCTATGACTTAGCCGAACCACTATAAAAATATCGTGTGTCATTTACTTTCATGCATTATTTATATCTTCAACTATTATTCTATTATGACTGTGAAACACGAAATGTTAAATTAAAGTTGGAGATGACCTGTATGCAGGAACAAACAAAACGACTGTTTGTACGATAAGTCATAGAAGAATGGGAAGACAACATTCTTAACTCTAACTCTCAAGAATCGAGAGAGAGTATAAAGGACGGGAAGACGACGTCCTCTGAGGTGTGAAGGTGCACCCAGATGAGAGACCGCCTCAACGAAAACTCTAACCTGGATATGAGACAGGAGAGTATAAAGATGCCAGAAAGAACAGGCATCAATGACGAAAGGAATATGGCCCTGTCAGAGAATCGGGGACATTTAGACTTTTTAATTTAATTTAATCTTGAATAGTTCTTGCTTAGTTATTTAAGATTGACTGGGGGCATACATGTGCACACATACTCCCCTCCACCATGACCACATTACATAACTTTAGTATGACATACTTTTGTATTTTTACTTAAGTGCTGAACTAACGACTATTAGGCATTGCAGGAAATAAACTATTTTTATTTACAAACGTGTGAGTTTGTACAAGGAAAACAAGCAAAAAAGAAGATGCGAGGGCCGCACTCGCTACAACAATTGCGAACCAATTAAATGCTAAAATAAAATTAAGCACTTCATCATTTGGGCCTCAGATCCGACTTGGATTTTTTGGTAGCTTTCTGAGTAGCCTTAGCTTCCTTTTCAGCTTCGGTCATAACGCGTTTCAACTTTTTCTTCCCTGTAGCCGAAACGCTAGAATCAATTGGTTTTTTCCCAGGAGATGGAACGCTGGAATCAAGAGAAGACTGTTTAGCAAGCTCTTCTGTAATAGATCTAGTTGAAAGCTTAACGACTAACCTTGATCCAGGGTCCACCACTGCAAGAGGCTTAAGGCTTTCGGGGTCCAGGTCTTCAACCTTTAGCTGCATACGTTTATCTTACTCGGCTTTCATTTCAGCCAAAGTGATGTCATCAGCGCTTTTTGGATCCCCGACTATAGCCACATCAGGGTCTTCCTCATGCCCCTCGTTACCGCCATCATCTTTCAAGGCGTCTATCATCTCGTCATCGTGAGGAGCATTAGCCTTATCCTTTTCTCCTTCAGCCTTCTCCACTGACTTTGCTCCGGTGGTAGTTCCCTGAGGTATGTCTGTCTTATCATACGGTTCAACACCAACAGAATGAGAAGCAACAATTATTAACTCAGGAGAAAATAAAGGATCCTTCATTGATTGCCCGATTATGTGATGAAAATTGGAGGCAGTCTTGACGAATTGGGGTGAAAAGGTAGAAATACCTTCCGATGATTTCTCAGTTGGAGTGACTGCCATCTCTGACGCCATCTCGGGAATGGGGGATAAAAGGGATGCCTGAGGGATCTCCGGGTTTTCGGGGTCGTACCCCTCAACTTCAGAAGTTTCAGCGGCAGTAGAAGAAGAACCAACCTCAGAGGTATACTTTTGTTTGGCCATCCTCTTTTCCTCCTCCATAGCAGCAGCGATGAGGCGACGCCCCTCAGCCAGACGTGCCGGCTCATCATCTCTTAGATATTTTTCCATGAGCTTGTCTTCGTCGATGGAATCTACCTTGAGTTCTTCTTTCTCCCATTCAATAATTTGACTCCATACGTGAACCAAGGTAGTCAGATAATCTTCAAACCCAGAGATGTTTCGGCGACGAATTATATGCGCAAAAAATTCGATCATTAATTCGCCAAAACCATGCACGTCCTCCTGGGCCTCTGACAGCTGCTTGTGGGTCTCTTCGGTGGACTTAATAACACTTTCAACATTACCCTCCGCTAGGATAGCCCTATTCTCGGCCTCCATCAACTTGGAAGCCAAGTCAGCGTTACGCTTTTCCAATTCAGTGTTCTTCCTCGCTAGCTCGGCCTTTTCTCGCTCAAGAGCAGTGTAAGCAAGTTGCATTTTGGCGTTATCCGACTTAGCATCTTCTTCTTGCTTTTTCAGCTCCAAGCGCTCTTGACTATGAAACTCGAGCAAGTCATGATAACTTTTTTGTAGCTCTTCAAGTTGCTGCTTGAAGTTGGTAGCATCCAGTTGAGCAACGAAAAGTTGGGCCAGAGTATCCTCAAGATCTTTCCCCAAATTTTTCAAGGCTTTTGCGTCGGCCTCTGCAGTCTTTTTCAACGAGTCAGTATTTGTGATTAGAGTTCGGATGATTTTGGAAAGGTTACGCAAATACTTGAACATCTCCGAATATTGTCTTTCAACTGCGTCAATTTTCGCTTTGGCCTCGTCTGCCCACCTCGAGGAAATGGGCTCGAGGACAGGTAAGAAAGTCAAGTTTTCAAAATAGTGTTCAGGGAATTATATCTCCAGATATGCCCGTTTAACTTTAGCTTCAGCATCAAATGGTGGAGGTGCTCTATATGTTAGCTCAGTATCCTTATGATGAGCGGGCACAATGGCTTCCTCACCCTTCCTAGCCCGCTTAGCAGAAAACTTATGCTTGCCTCGTGAGTCGGTATCTTTCGGCGGGCTGCTTTCCCTACTACGTTTTTCTTGAGGAGAGGTTTGATCTTTTGACTGCGACGTCTCTTCTCCTCGACGACCTTGGTAGCTTTTGTATCGTTCTGGATCCGACCGAACGGGGGAGCGAGAGCGCGAGGTCCGCGACTGATAAGAGTCATGAGGCCTTCTATCCTCTCTACCCCGGCTTTCGCGGCGATCATACTCAACATCAGAAGGGGGCCTAGTCATGCTACGACGAATTTTCCTGATGTCATAATGAGGGCGAGACAATTTACCTGCGCAACAATGCAAGTTGAATACAGAATCAGTATTCTCATGAGAAGTAAGTGTTGTGAAGTGTGGTGCTATTTTGTTAAGTGCATCCTAAGTGGTGTGCCCCCCGACAAACCCGAGTCCGAAGCCAAGCCAGTGTGAGTGGGCTCTTTGGCCTTAACAGGAGTAGTCTCCTTTGAAGAAGTAAAAACTAAAGGATTTGTGCCAAAATCCTCGGAAGTGTAGATAGTTTCAGGTAGGGGGAGATCTCCTAAGCCCTGAAACGTAGGATCATCGGTAGTAGGGGTATCTCCTTGGGAAGCGTCTGTTGGCAGCTCTTTAGGAGATAAAGATTTCTCAGGAGAAATAGCGTCCCTAGGGACGATGTACCCTTCTCGGTGTTTTTCGGCTATGTTGGCCAGCTCATCGTCTTGAGTCGAAGATGGAGAAGGTGAAATTTAAAGTGGCATTGCGGGGCTTTTCGAGCTCTCGCCCGTTCCAGGAATTACATCCACTGGGGGATGTATACATATGGACCCGAACCGTGACCTATGTTACGGGTAATGGACAATAGCCCGTGATGATGAAGGTATTCATCTTTAAGGACTTCATCGATGGTTAGGAATTTTTGGTCGCTATTAAGGAGCTGATGCATCCGATCAAAGTACACTTGACCCGATACTTGTTTTGGATTATCAACTGCAAACAAAAAGAAAATGGATTAATGTGTTGGCGTGAACATTCAGAGATTGAGATTTAAAAAACCAATGCTTTACTTGATTTCGTCCATCTCCTGGCACATCCCGGCTGTTGCCTAATATAAAACCATTCCAGCTTGGAATCGCCGGCCTTGCTGCTGAACGGTGCTGAATTTTTTTTCCTTTTTGGGACTGATTCGAAGTAAGAGAAAGAAGGAGTCTCTCGAGTCCGATGCTTGAATTTATAAAAGAAATGAACGTCATCGAAAATGAGCTCTGTACCTAAAATCTCGCAGTATGCTACATATTAGGTATATAGGTAAGCATAGGAGTTGGGATGTAGCTGCATGGGGGCAATCCGCATCTGTCTTAGAAAGTCGACCACAAAAGTCGAAAAAGGGGGAATAGCCCCGACCATTCACATCAGTCGTGTAATTGCCATAAATCCTTTGGGGGATTGTGAGGACGGTCAGTTTTCGATGGCACCAGGGTATCCATTTTTAGTATCCCGTGCTTTAGACATATGCGGACAAGTCTATCATCGTCGATCGTTGATTCAACAGAGTCTGTGGGTGATTCCAAGATAATGGCAGACTCAAATTCGTCAGGAGCTCTATTATCTCCAATCCCTCCTTCCTCCTCGTAGCCCAGAGAGACTTCGCTGTCAGAAGGCGTTTCGTTGTTATGCGCTCCCATTTCATAGTCTGGGCCCTCATCGTCCCATTTAGCGTCTGAAGACGAAGATATATCATCAATAGTAACTTTCTCAGAAGTTTATGCAACTTCCATCTTCTTTGCCAATCTAGATGAATGTCTTTCGGCCATGATCACTAGACTATCGAAGAAACAATAACAAGAATTAGAGTAAAATTGCCTGTGTCCCCCGTGTGTGTATGTGAACTAAAGTATGTGCTACGTGTAACAAAAATGCAGAGCAAATACATGAAAGCATAATGTAAAGGTCCAAAGGAGCAGTAATGTTCAGAACAATTCTTGATATTTGTCATGTTCGAAAGGCGCTATCCTAACTGTTCGTCAAGTTGAAGGCTATGTCAAGCATTTATTAAGATAGTTGAAAAAATTCTTGCATATTAAGTTAGGCTGTTTCGGTTCGGATATCTGTATTGGGATCGGATCGGGAGGGGGGGGCAAAGTCGAGTTTTGATCGGAAGCGGACGTCCTACCCAGTGAGTTAAGCCGGATCGGATCGGATCGGATGTAGGCTTTCAGAGCGGATCAGATCAGCTTGAGTAATCCTTCTTCTCTTTGTCTCTTATTACCATCCGATCCGAACAGGTGAGTTTTGTTTTCCCTTTATTTTTGCCTTTTTCTACTCCGACCCGACCCGGCCTTGTAAGTACCATACGATCCGATCAGATGGGTTTTGTTTTCTTTCTTTTTCCTTTTTCTGTTCCGACCCGATCCGGTCTTATATGCACCTTTCCCTTTCCCTCACTCCAACACTTCTTTATCCGAACCGATCCCAGCTCCTCTCTTCTCCTTCATCTCCTTCATTCTCTATCTCGTTGAACCAACGTTGAACCCGATTCAATTTCACAAAACCCAAACGAAGCCAAGCACTTACGTGCTCAAGCATACCATAGAATCCTAATTCTCTCTCTCCACACTTCAAAGTGGTGACGGAGCCACCAACGATTATGGCGAGAAGAGAGGAGGCCATGGCATTCAAATCAGGCAAACGCCATGATCGGATCATCCAGTTTTACCGCAAATCTAAATGGAAATCGATGACAGCAAAGTAATTCGAGCTTTTAACCTACCAATTTGTTTGATTTAAGGCAGAACGAAATAGTTTCGGAGCTTTTTGAAGCTTTGGGGTCTTGATGCTAAGTTGCTTGGTCGAGAATAAATAAAAAAGAGAAGAGGAAGAAAGTAGGAGGCGGATTTATATAAAAAACTAGGGTGACCACTCGAATTCCAAGCCAACTTCATTCCGTTCGGACCGGGAGTCGAGCCCATGAAGGAACTCTGGCCTGTTAGTCTATGGTGTAGCAGTATTGAAAAGCCCATCCGAGTGTGCTACTGAAGGAAACCCGTTCGGATCAGGATCCGAACCGAAGGCGATCATTCAATGACTCTAGTTCAAAGGATGTCTTGTAAATTGCATCGAAGCACACTTTATCTTAAATAAGAGTGTACTTTGAGGGGGCAAAATGTTAGCCTACTTTGTGAACTAGGCTACACAAAGAGTAAATAGTGAGAAAGACACCAATCAGTTCGGATCAGAGGAAGATAGTGCAGGAGGTGAGTAAAGATCAAGAATGCAGAGACCACATCGGATCGGATCGGAGAGATACGTCAGTGACCTCATCACATCGGATCGGATCGGTAATACGTCAGCAGTATCGAAGGATAGCAGGTGACCTCATCACATCGGATCGGATCGGTAATACGTCAGCTGCATCAAGGGACAGCGAGTTGCATCACCAGATCGGATCGGAGGCCTCGATCCGAACCCCTTTTTCCCTTTGAATCTGTAGTCGTTGCTGCGCATATCTCCTGAAGACTCGGACTAAGCCTGACCATTTCTCTCACGATCTCCTACTAATCCAATGCGATGTCATCATCTGGGAGCCTCCGAACCCGACTCTCATGGGATGGGTGCCACGCAATTCCGAACCGAAGCCACTTGGAAGTGATTTTCACCTATAAATACACCATCTAGAGGCATTTGAAAGGATCTTTTGGCAAATTCTCAGTCCATACTTCCTCCATAGCCGAATTCTACAATCATATTTAGATCAAAATCATCTCTTAAAGTCCATTTTTGAGAGATTTGAGTGAGTTTATGCATTGTAATTGTGAGGTTGAGTGAGAATCATTGTTGTATTCGTATTCAAATCATCAATTAAAAGAAAACAAAGTGGACGTAGGCTCGTTAACGCCGAACCACTATAAATTGAGTGTTCTTTATTGCTTTTTGATTCTATTTCATTGACTTCATATCTAATTTGGGTGTTAGAGCCAATTTTTGGTCTAAAACAGATGCACTGTTAAGCAACAGAAATCCAAGGACAGTGGAAACAAAACCAATAAAATGAGGAAGTAGTAGAATGCAACAGAAATGAAACACAGCAAACACAAACTGTGAAACAAAACATTTATGCCGATTATTTTCCTATTAAACTGCAAATGCAAAAGAAAAAAAACAAAAGAAAAAAAACCAAAAGAAAAAAAAATATAAAATGAGAGTTGTTTTTTAAAGAAAAATAAACAAACATAACACGAAAAAAGTATAATACAAGTTAATAAAAGAAATAAAAATATAACAATTATGGCAAAAATATTTTTTTGAAACAAAAACCAACAAAAATAAATTCAAAAATTAAAATGAAACTATCTTTCCCAGGGACGAAGATGCCTAAAACTTAATTTGAAGCAAGTCCAATTTATGTTTTATTACTTCGTTAGAGCAAGATTTCTTTTACAAAGGACAGGTATATATGTTTATGGACTTACAACATTCATGCAGAGGACTGGTATATATGTTTATAGACTTACAACATTCAACAATAAAATTATACAAGTCGGCATTAATACAAATGCTACTTTTGGATGCTGTTCGGTCTCTTGAAAATTTAGACACGTGATTTAATCGTTAATCATAAGAAAAATTAAGAGTTAACGGACCAAACTTCCTATGCAAAGTCTAATAAAGCATGGACCGTACCCACAACAGAACGAGATATGCAGTTGATTAGAATAACAGTTCATCTTACACAAGTGGAATGCTCTATATCATCCAAAATGCTTTTGATTTAAATAATAGTTTGTCTTTCTTTATTCCACTTCCACTGATATTTAATTTGAGAAAGAAATAATTGACATTATTATTTAAATTGAAACTCATGATAGAACACACTGCCATTATTATTTAAATCACAACTTATGTTGTAAACCAATTAATGTTATTGTTTAAATCAAACCTATGGACAAAATATGAGGAAATTTGTGACTGAATTTATAATTTCACCTTCCTGACACATCTAGAGGTATTAGGAACACCTATGTTATGTGTTGGCTAGCTTTCGGACCAAACCACCAAGGTTCACTATCCAAGAAAATACGGAACCTCGCTCATCAGGACCCACAGAATCTCGATTGCGGTCACCACATCATCTTTAGCTCATGGTCCACCATCACAACCCCTTCTTGTGATACCCAGAAACGACATGCGGTCGCCCCCTTATATCCACGATCCAACCCGTCCCTGTCATCTCGATCCGTCCTCATTAAAGCTTCGCAACCCGATCCGTTTACAGCAGAACGATCTGATTCGTACCCTCTGCCTCTTCACGATCCAACCCAGAAACCAAGATAAAGGTCGAGACCAAGTCTACCACAATCCAAGAATGCAGGATCTCATGACATCTGTCCATAATGACTATTTTGACTATTTCATCATCAAGCCACGAACCAGTCCGAAATCCTCGGGATTTGTGCCACATATGACCGCGATCCGTCTGCAAATATCAGCTATAAATAGCCCCAGACTTGGCTTTTTCATGATCTTTTTGGGCAATTTTGAGCTCTAATTTCACCATTATTATATCTCTATTATTCTTGTTCAGAGTTGTCATGAATTTACTGAGTGAATCAACATTGTAAAAGTGAGGTTGAGGGATAAATAATTGATTGTACTCGAATTTTAAGTATAATCATAGATATAAAGTGGGCGTAGGCTCGTTAACGCCAAACCACTATAAATCTCGTATCTTTCCTGCTTTTTTCGCATTTTTTAGATATTAATCTTTGTATAATTAAACAACTTGGGTGTTGGAGCCAATTTTGGATCTAGCATTTTGGTGCTTTCACTGAGAACAAAGTCTCAACATACTGGATTGTAATTCTATTATTTGGATAGTCAAGTCCGAAGAAAACAGTCCAAAACCCCACCGTTTCGATTTTTGAAAATTTCATCAAAGCTCAGATATCATGGCTGGAAAGAAGTCTAAAGAAGTACGAGCTTCCCAAGCGACTGAAGCTACGAACGAAGCCATTGAAGAGGGTGTTCAGGAGCAGGTATAAATTCTGTCCCCGGATCATGGAGAGGAGGGGCGAACCGATCCAACGAGGGCGTGGCGACTCGAGCAGCTAAGGGTGTCACGACTAGATCCCAAGATAACGTCGCCATCCCCCTACTAACCCTTCCGCGATTCGATCCCAGCGAACTATCACGAACCGACACCAGGAGGGTACCATGAGCCGCCAGCCTAGGAGGACCACGCTCCGAACTGACAATCAGACTACTGCCCGACCTGGGAAGGAAATTATGGCTCGTTCCGCTCGTGCTAGAACTTCTGCTCGACCCGGTTCAAGTTCCTTGCGTATAAGAGAAGATGAAGATGACTAGTTCGACGCTTCTGCCCTAGTTACCGAAGGACATCTGACTCGAATACTTGAAGCATTGAATAGGCAAACTGATGAACTGGCCGCTCAAAGGCAGGAGAGCTCGTTGCTACGTCAAAATATTACTTCCCTAGGCAGACGAATTGACGATATTCAAAGGCAGGTTTCACCACCTCCAGCTCACCCTTTCTCCCCGGAACATACGTCGTCGTCTGAAGAACCCCGAAGGAACCAACGATGGCCCCCATTAGAAAGGGCTGAGAACATATAGCAGCTTCGATTTGGGTCACTTCCATCTCGAGAAGAAGAGGCACTTAATCAGGGAACTAGTAACCGCAACTTAAATGAGCCCGCTCTACCACCGAGGAACTGCGTGCCTCCCGCTCGTCGCATGATCGACCGCGGCAACATGGGGCAAGGGAGTTCTGCTCAGGGCCCAGACTTTGTAGCAGCACGTCAAAGAAATGCTGGAGGAGGCCGTCAGGCAAGAAGAGCTGATCTCGAATCTACCCTGACCCATGTAGAGGTTGAAGCAATGATTAGGCAAGTCATAGTAGATAGCCGTGGATAGAGGAATGAAGATTGGGGCATAGATCGCAGTCATACGCCTTTTACTGACGACATACTGGATGTTACATTCCCAAGGCGCTTCAATATGCCAACCATGAAACGCTATACGGGCAAGACTGACCCCATCCAGCATCTAATGCGATACTCCTGGTCAATGAATGCCGCTGTAGATACAGACGCGGTAAAATGTAAAGCATTCCCTATATTCCTGGAAGATGTGGCATTATTGTGGTTTACCCACCTGCCAGCACGGTCAATATCCAGCTTCAGGGAATTGAGTGAGAAGTTCGTGAACCAATTCCGTCTTCATGCCCAGAGGTCTAAGAATGTGATTTAGCTATCCCTTATTAAACAACGACCGGACGAAAGCCTAAGGTCGTATTTGGATCGTTTTAACTTGGCTGTCACAGAAGTCAAAGATCCGCATGAGCAAACTGTGTTGATGGCCCTGATCGATGGCATCGATAAAGATACCGAGTTTGGGAGATATGTGGCCGGCAAACCACCCCCGACCAGAGAAATATTTTATGAAAAAGCTAATGTTCGCCTGCGTCGGGAGGAGATATACGCTAATTGGAAAAGAAACGCTTTTGATAAGGAAGATATCCAAAGCAACGTGGCCATCAAGCAAATAGGAGATAGCTCAGGAAAAGTTGAAGTTAACGTCGGGAACAAGAATCAAGGCAGCGGTCACCAATCAGGCAATAGTAATAACAATAATCGGAAAGGAAATCGAGGAAATGACTCTCAAAGGAGATCCCGGCCCAGACCATTTGGGAGCTTCACACCGTTAAATGATACATTGGAAAACATCTTCCTGGATACATATAATGTCCTCCAGTACAAAAGGCCTCCTCCAAGAGATTCTACAGAGAAAGAGCGTGAAACTGGGAAATTCTGTCTTTTTCATCAGATCCATGGTCATTCTACAAACGAATGTCGTCACTTGAGAGACATGGTTGAAAGGCTGCTCCGAGAATGGAAGCTTGATGAGTATAAAGTTACTCCTAGGGACAGGGGGCAAGCCGTACAAGCCCCGAACCAAAGCCAACCTGGTGCCAAACCGACAGCTCAGCAAAAAGGAAAAAATATCGTTATTAATACTATAGTTGGTGGACTTCACCTGGCCAAGCACAGTTTCAGAGCTATGGACCAATATGTAAATGCAGCTAAACAACATTTCGAAGTGGGGGAATGTAGTAACCCCAAGGCAACGCTCTGGTTAAGCAACAAAAGACGATGTCCGATGACGTCATATTTCGCGAGCGAGAGAGTATTGGAGTACACTCCCCAACTGAAGACCCAATGGTGATCACCGTCACCATCGACCCAGCTATAGTTTATAAAGTCTTAGTAGATAATGGGAGTTCAGTCAACATTCTGTTTAGAAAAACATTCGATCAAATGAAACTCGAGCCGAAGGATTTGAAACCATGTGAAGGTTTAATACGTGGATTTAATGGGGCCTCGACTGCTCCAATGGGATATGTGGAACTATCAGTCACCCTTGGAGAAGGAGAACGCCAGAGAGTGAGGATCCTCCCCTTCGTGGTCCTGGATATTGAATCATCGTACAATGCCTTCTTAGGCCGACCGACCCTAGCTAAATTCAGGGCCTGCGTTGCACCCTAGTGCCTGTTGTTGAAGTTCCCAAGGGATGCCGGTGTAGGCATAATCAGAGGAGATCAGGTTGTTGCACGATCATGTTACATTGCAGAGTTAAAGTTGCTCCGCAAAGGGAAAGATGTAGAAGCAAAAGGTGGTTCCTCACCTCCAAGGGAGGAATCGTCATAGCAACTAAAGGAAATACCTTCAGGAGGGTCTCCCAGAGAGTTGCCCAAGGACATAGATCCCAGAGAGGATGAAGAGTCTGGGGGCAGAATGGCGACTCCCAATGAAGAGACTGTGGATGTACCAATCGATGATAGTGACCCAGAGAAGGTCCTGAAGATTGGATCCCAGTTGGATCCTGTTCGAGCCAAAGAATTAACAAATTTCCTGAAAGCTAACTTGGATGCATTCGTCTGGAACCATGCGGACATGTGTGGGATATCTCCCTCGATTATGAGTCATTCGTTAAGCATTAACCCGAAAAATCCTCCTGTCAAGCAGATAAGGCGAATGTTTGGTCCAGAAAGGTCTGCCGCCTTGAAAGAAGAAGTTGAAAAACTGAGAAGTAACGGATTTACTAAAGATTCGACATACCCTGACTGGATTTCAAACCCGGTTTTGGTAAAGAAGGCCAATTGTGACGGCCCGCCCCGCACCAGCCTGCATTTCCTCCGAAAGTGCGCTGTACACATGCCCGACTAGCACGGGACGGTCGCCAAAGAAAGGAAGGAAGGGAATGAACTAATCAAGGGACCTGTAGAATGTCTCACAGCGCATGGAATAAAATATAATAATAACATACTTGACATAAAACAGGTGAGACAGTGCATAAGCTGATAACTAAAATCAACATCAACATCAGAGCAGCGGAAATTCAAATACAGCTTATTACAACTTTCCAAATTTACTGTCTCCAAACAAAAGAAAGCTAAAGTAGAAGATACACCACCAATGCCCAAGCAGTGATCTTCAACAATACAGGGAGAATATTATGTATATTTTTTTTTACGTGGAAGCCTCCTGCTCGTCTCCGGATCATCTACCCGTGCACCACCAGCTAACCTGTCTCTAGTCTGCTCGTGTGAGCACCCAGAGTAATAAGAGGAGACATA
This sequence comes from Allium sativum, assembly GCA_030737875.1. Lineage (NCBI taxonomy): Eukaryota > Viridiplantae > Streptophyta > Magnoliopsida > Asparagales > Amaryllidaceae > Allium > Allium sativum. The sequence continues at coordinate 581,183,910 of CM060913.1, forward strand.
AAACTCTGGGTCAGACATAAAGCCTGGTATGAGCGATAAGCATCTAAGCAAAATAATAACAGGTATACTAAACCATACCTGAACCTGGACCTGCAACCAAAGAGTTAGTACCACATACCGTACAATGCTCTAAGGTGCCATAATAAATAGTGCAAGGATACGGGGTGGGGTGTGCATGTCATAATGATAGCAAACAAATCATTCATGGCAACCATCCTCACATCTCTCACTCAGTGCGTAAAGCATACGATATCTACCACTTTGGAACACTAGACAAATTGAGGTAACGACGAATCCCGACTTGTAGAACCCTGCTGCGACCAAGCTAAACACATGGAGTCATGACCAAACCTTTCAATGACCCACCACATTGGTCGTAGTCCTTGGTCCTACCAATGCCATAATGGCCCTGAATCCGCCTCCGTACCTCCTACCATAGTAGTCCAAAGCTATAGACATCGATAACCCCTTAACACGCGTCCCGCAGCAAAGCCCAATCATGAAGCGAACTCGTTGATTCCCATCTGGATCTTGAGCTCTAGCTTCTCATTTGGACTTCCTTTGCATCTCGGGCTTTGGTCTTCTCCGGATCGCCGGACTTCATCGGATCACTGGACTCCATCGGATCGCTGGACTTCATCGGACCGCTGGACTCCATTGGATCGCTGGACTTCATCGGATCGCTGGACTCCATCGGATCGCTGGACTATATCGGATCGCTGGACTCCATCGGATCGCTGGACTTCATCGGATCGTTGGATCGCTGGACTCCATCGGATCGCTGGACTATATCGGATCGCTGGACTATATCGGATCGCTGGACTTCATCGGATCGCCGGATCGTTGGACTCCATCGGATCGCTGGACTATATCGGATTGCTGGACTCCATCGGATCGCTGGACTTCATCGAATCGCCGGATCGCTGGACTCTATCGGATCGCTGGACTCCATCGGATCGCCGGATCGCTGGACTCCATCGGATCGCTGGACTCCATCGGATTAACCGTTTTCTGCACAATTTCCTGCGACTGTTTTTACGCCATTCGACGACGTTTTTGACCAATCTAACACTTCTAGACAATCACAAAGCATACTATACAGTCATAGAAACATGTATAATCATTCACAAACATCAAAACACAATTATGATAGGATAAAACGGATCAAACATAGCCAAAATCCCATGTTTTCCCTTAAGCATGTTTAAGCAAAATTAATCATAGGATTAACAAAACTTAATCAAATCAACCCAAATTTCTAACAGAGATCTAAAATAATATTTCGAATTTTTAGAATATTTTTCCAGAATTTTAAAGTGCAAGAATTCACTAATTATCGCTAATCACCCTGATTAACTGTAATTAGTGTCAAAACAATGCTAACCACTCACCTTGGCCACAAATAAAATTCTCAGAACTGAAACTCCTCTGATTTGGGTCGAATACTGATGTCCAACAGCAGCTCTAACCTTGCTTTGGTGCTTTTTCTTCTTAATTTGATGTTGCTAAGCCTAATCTTCAATTAAAAAGTGATTTGGGGTGTTTTAGATGTAGGAGGCCATTGTTAGAGTGTCTAAGGATGAAAGTGGCGGCTGGAAAATGTCTAAAGAAATGTTTTCTAACCCTAATCAGCCCCTATATACCCCTAAACCCGAAATTCTCCTCTGGGCCTAGCTGCTAATCATCCGGTTAAGCCCAATTAAGCTGTTTTTCACCATCTGAAACTTGTTTCAGCCATATCTCCCAAACGGTGAGTCCGTTTGACTAATGTGACCATTCTATGGAAAGAGGAACCATCATCCGGAGCCAATGGGTGTGGTTTCAGGTCAAAATTCCTTTCCAGTCAAAAGTTATGGCCAAAACAGTGATAATTAGGGGTAAAATGGTCATTTAAAAATCGGGAAAAATCATGAACATGGGAAATGACCCCAATAGTCGTCCCCCAAAGTTACATGACCATACGACTTCGTATGTGAAAGAAATAAATATTCTACGATCCTATGATGCGTAGAATGCGGGTCGTTACACTCTCCCCCCCTTAAGAAATTTCGCCCCCGAAATTCCTTAACCCAAAACATACAAAGGATTCCGCATGCCTAACAACCACATACAACAATCAATCATGCAAAACAAGCGAACAAGCCTATCCTAGCATGCGGAAAACTAAATCGAAGTCAAAATCTTACCAGGCAAAGAGTTCTGGGTGTGACTTCCTAATGTTCTCCTCTGTCTCCCAAGTACAATCATTCTCGTCCTCGCTCCACTGTACCTTGACTAGCTTCACCGCCTTCCTTCGAAGTTGCTTCATGTCGTGCTCGACAATACGGGCCGACTTGCGGTTCCCAACCGCCTCGGGTTCTACTTCGAAGTCCTCTAACTGATCAGGTGAAATAGTCATATCTGAGTTGTGAACGAACTTCCTTAGTTGGGAAACATGAAATACGTCGTGAACTCCCGCCATCTTCTTTGGTAAGTCAATTCTGTATGCTAAATTCCCGACTAGTTCAAGAACAGGGAATGGGCCAACAAATCATGGTGCCAACTTGCCTCTCCTGCCAAATCGTATTACGCTCTTCAACGGAGAAATCTTGACAAACACCAAGTCGCCAACGGAGAATTTTAAGTCTCTTCTCCTCTTATCAGCATAACTCTTCTGCCTATCTTGGGCAGCCTTCATTCGTTGTTGAATGATCTTAATCTTATCTGAAGTTTCCCTCACCACATCTGGTCCAAGCATAAACTTCTCGCCAGTCTCTATCCAACATGATGGTGAGTTGCACGGTCTTCCGTACAAAGCTTCAAACGGAGCCATACCGATACTGGATTGGTAGCTATTATTATATGCAAACTCTACTAGATGCAAATGGTCATCCCATGATCCACCAAAATCCAATATACATGCTCTCAAGAGGTCTTCCAAGATACGGTTCACCCTCTCCGTCTGACCGTCGGTCTGAGGATGATATGCGGTACTGAGATGTAACTCTGACCCTAGAGCCTCTTGTAAGCTCTTCCAAAACCCACTAGTGAACAACGGGTCTCGGTCGCTCACAATGCTTTTGGGTACTCCATGAAATCTCACTACCCACTTCATATATAATTCTGCTAACTTAGCTGCCGTTTTGGTCGATTTGACTGGTATGAATCTTGCACTCTTAGTCAACCGATCCACAATTACCCAAATGCTATCATGTCCCGATCTAGTCCTTGGTAAACCATCGATGAAATCCATCGAGACTTGCTCCCATTTCCATTCGGGAATTTCTAATGGTTGCAACAACCCACTAGGCTTCTTTTGCTCGGCTTTAACTAGCTGGCAATTCATGCACTTGGATATAAACTTCCCAACGTCTCTTTTCATCCCTTCACAGTAGTAAGTCTGTCTCGTGTCTCGATACATCTTATTACCACCGGGATGTATAGTCAGTTTTGAGTGATGACATCCTCTAAGCACTTCATCCCTCAATCCATTGACATTGGGTACGACTAGTCTTCCATCCTTTCTAAGCCATCCATCTCGATCAAGCCCATACTTGTTCATCTCCTCATCGATACCCATCTCTAACTTGGAGATGATTTCCAATAGGTTAGGATCGTCCCTCTGACTAGAGCCGATCCGCTCAATCAAAGTGGGTCTGATCGTCAAACTTGCCAACATTTATGGATCCAATTCGCACTTTGGTCTGAAATCAAACCCCGCGATAAACTCCAGTTGCTTCCATTCAAGGAACATAGCCCCTAAGCTGGCATGTTTTCTACTCAATGCATCAGCCACCGCATTGCCCTTTCCTGGTGTGTATGCGATGTCAAAATCATAGGAAGCTAAGAACTCTAACCATCTCTGCTGACGGAGATTCAGATCTTTCTGAGAGAAGAGATACTTTAACGACTTATGATCTGTAAAAAGCTCAAATCTTTCTCCCAAGAGATAGTGTCTCCATATCTTTAACGCGAACACGATTGCTGCCAATTCTAAATCATGGGTAGGGTATCTTTTCTCGTGCGGTTTCAATTGCCGACTTGCATAAGCAACAACCCTACCGCCTTGCATCAATACAGCACCCAGTCCGATACCACAGGCATCCGTGTATACCGTCATCTCTTCATTCCCCTTAGGAATGACTAACACTGGTGCGTTTGTCAACTTGTCCTTTAGACTCTTGAATGCATTCTCGCACCTTCCATCCCAGACAAAAGCTTGATTCTTCTTAGTTAACTGGGTCAATGGTGCTGCTATCTTGGAGAAACTTTGGATAAACTTACGATAGTATCCAGCTAATCCCAAGAAACTTCTTACATCTGTTGCATTCTTGGGCGTAGGCCAATCCTGTACCGTAGCCACCTTCGCCGGGTCCACGGCAATCCCATTTTCTGATACAACATGGCCCAAGAACCTCACTTCCCTCTTCCAGAAGTGACACTTAGAAAACTTTGCTTTCAATTGGTGTTTTCTCAACACCTCCATCACTATTCTTAAATGTCCCTTGTGTGCTTCCTCTGTCCTCGAGTAGACCAAAATATCATCAACGAACACAAGGACAAACTTATTCAACTGATCTCTGAATACCCTATTCATAAGATCCACAAAATATGATGGGGCATTGGTCAGCCCGAATGGCATGACCAACCACTCATAAAACCCAGACGGTGTCCGAAATGCCGTTTTAGCTATACTCTCAGCTTCCACTCTAAGCTGATGAAAACCTGCCGCGAGATCCAACTGAGAAAATACTCTCGCGCCACTCAACTGATCAAACAAATCATCTATCCGCGGTAGAGGATACTTGTTCTTCCTCGTCACTTTATTCAACTCGCGGTAGTCTACACACAAACGAAGGGAACCATCCGACTTGGTAGCAAACACAACTGGTGCTCCCCATTCAGAAACACTCCTTCTGATAAATCCCTTCTTCAAAAGATCGCTGACTTGCACCTCGAGCTCTCGCTGCTCCCTTGGTGCCATACGACGAAGTGGCATCACTATAGGCCTGGCATCTTTTACCAAATCAATACGGAACTCAATCTCTCGGTGTGGTGGAAGTCCGGTCACTTCTTCGAAAACGTCCGGATACTGGCCAACCACGGGCAAACCTGACAACTCACTATGCGGAATGTCGAGGGAGTTTAGAAAACTAGCCAATACCCCCTCACTGGGTAGACCACCAAACACTATCCTCCGCCCATCATCCGCTCTAGCTGTCACCAAAAAGCCCTCACAGTCTACCACCACCCCGTATCTTCGGAGCCAATCTACTCCCAAAATAATGCCAAACCCAGTAAAGCCCAAAACAAAGCAATCACAAACAAACATGCATCCATGACTCGATAAGACCACATTACGACAAATCATGCTAAGGCTAGTCGAACCACCAACCGGGTTCGTCACTACTAAAGGTCTATCGACAATCTCGGGCTCCAATCCCAACCTATCTACCAGGTCACTAGATATGAAAGAACTGGAAGCTCCGGTATCAAACAAAACTCTAACAGGAACATCATAAACAGAAAGCATACCTTGAATGACGACATTCTTTCCCTTCTCTGCCGCTGTTGGGGCATTCGACGAAGAAGGAAAAGCATTAAGAGCGTAGGCTTTCACCATTTGCTTTTCCTTAGGGGGCTGTGGACACTTGTCCTTATGATGTCCCATTTGGCCACAGTTGAAGCACTTCCTATCCGCTGGCTTGGCCCGATAATTACTAGCATAATGGCCCTTCTTACCACAGCTGAAGCACTCAACATCTTGCTTATTCGTTTTCTTCTGGCCATCCTTAGCTTGGTTCTGCTTTCTCTTATTCTGGGAACCACCCTTGCCTCCACCACTTGCTTGTGGCTTTGGCTCATCTGCAGATGCAACCTCAGTCTTCGACTTAGGGTAGAGACTTTCTGATCTCAATGCTTTCCCCACAATCGATTCAAACGTCTCATCGATGTGGTTAATAAGTTTTTCCCCCAAGTACTGATCCAAACCAGTTATGAATTTCTCATTCTTTTTCTCGGCAGTATCAACAAGAGATAACCCATATTTTGACAAAGTGTCAAATTCAGCAATATACTCCGAGACAGCTCTGCCATTCTGCTTGAGCTCCAAGAATTTCTTAAACAGCACTGACTTCTGAGAAGCTGGAATGAACTTCTCGCTAAAGCGAGCTTTAAACTGCTCCCAAGTAATCTGATCTTCAGGAGTAGCTGCTTTTATAGCATTCCACCAATTCATTGCCCGCCCTTGCAGCTGACGGGACGCTAACTTTCTCTTCATTGCATCCTCGATACCCAAATCCTCGAAGATACGTTCACAACTATCCAACCAATCCTGAACATCCGTGGCAGACTCCGTTCCATGGAACGGCTTCCCACCAAGGCTAGTATAGTCCTTGTTTAGCTTGGCGAAGTCGACCCTCGGCGCCTGCACTATTGGACCACCACCATTTCCACCATTGGGAGCTGTCCTCTGTACATCTCTAAGCATCTCTCTCATGAGGTCAGTAAACATCGTCCTCATGTCAGCAGCATTCCCATTATTGGCTCCTCTACCAGCACCTCTAGTATCTCGGCTCATCGTCAATCTGGAAAAGGAAACGATTAACGACTCCATAGTGGTGCTAGTGCAGTATGACTTCATCCTTATACTAGTAATAGAATATATATATATCTCTCTTAAAAACCAAAGTAATCACAAATACGCTCTCTCGTATATGTATATTATCTCTCCCTGATAACTTCCCTAGGTTAACTACGCAACCTAGAGCTCTGATACCAAGTGTGACGGCCCGCCCCGCACCAGCCTGCATTTCCTCCGAAAGTGCGCTGTACACATGCCCGACTAGCACGGGACGGTCGCCAAAGAAAGGAAGGAAGGGAATTAACTAATCAAGGGACCTGTAGAATGTCTCACAGCGCATGGAATAAAATATAATAATAACATACTTGACATAAAACAGGTGAGACAGTGCATAAGCTGATAACTAAAATCAACATCAACATCAGAGCAGCGGAAATTCAAATACAGCTTATTACAACTTTCCAAATTTACTGTCTCCAAACAAAAGAAAGCTAAAGTAGAAGATACACCACCAATGCCCAAGCAGTGATCTTCAACAATACAGAGAGAATATTATGTATATTTTTTTTACGTGGAAGCCTCCTGCTCGTCTCCGGATCATCTACCCGTGCACCACTAGCTAACCTGTCTCTAGTCTGCTCGTGTGAGCACCCAGAGTAATAAGAGGAGACATAAAACTCTGGGTCAGACATAAAGCCTGGTATGAGCGATAAGCATCTAAGCAGAATAATAACAGGTATACTAAACCATACCTGAACCTGGACCTGCAACCAAAGAGTTAGTACCACATACCGTACAATGCTCTAAGGTGCCATAATAAATAGTGCAAGCATACGGGGTGGGGTGTGCATGTCATAATGATAGCAAACAAATCATCCATGGCAACCATCCTCACATCTCTCACTCAGTGCGTAAAGCATACGATATCTACCACTTTGGAACACTAGACAAATTGAGGTAACGACGAATCCCGACTTGTAGAACCCTGCTGCGACCAAGCTAAACACATGGAGTCATGACCAAACCTTTCAATGACCCACCACATTGGTCGTAGTCCTTGGTCCTACCAATGCCATAATGGCCTGAATCCGCCTCCGTACCTCCTACCATAGTAGTCCAAAGCTATAGACATCGATAACCCCTTAACACGCGTCCCGCAGCAAAGCCCAATCATGAAGCGAACTCGTTGATTCCCATCTGGATCTTGAGCTCTAGCTTCTCATTTGGACTTCCTTTGTATCTCGGGTTTTGGTCTTCTCCGGATCGCCGGACTTCATCGGATCACTGGACTCCATCGGATCGCTGGACTTCATCGGACCGCTGGACTCCATTGGATCGCTGGACTTCATCGGATCGCTGGACTCCATCGGATCGCTGGACTTCATCGGATCGTTGGATCGCTAGACTCCATCGAATCGCTGGACTATATCGGATCGCTGGACTATATCGGATCGCTGGACTTCATCGGATCGCCGGATCGTTGGACTCCATCGGATCGCTGGACTATATCGGATCGCTGGACTCCATCGGATCGCTGGACTTCATCGGATCGCCGGATCGCTGGACTCCATCGGATCGCTGGACTCCATCGGATCGCCGGATCGCTGGACTCCATCGGATCGCTGGACTCCATCGGATCGCTGGACTTGGGGCTAACCGTTTTCTGCACAATTTCCTGCGACTGTTTTTACGTCATTCGACGGCGTTTTTGACCAATCTAATACTTCTAGACAATCACAAAGCATACTATACAGTCATAGAAACATGTATAATCATTCACAAACATCAAAACACAATTATGATAGGATAAAACGGAACAAACATAGCCAAAATCCCATGTTTTCCCTTAAGCATGTTTAAGCAAAATTAATCATAGGATTAACAAAACTTAATCAAATCAACCCAAATTTCTAACAGAGATCTAAAATAATATTTCGAATTTTTAGAATATTTTTCCAGAATTTTAAAGTGTAAGAATTCACTAATTATCGCTAATCACCCTGATTAACTGTAATTAGTGTCAAAACAATGCTAACCACTCACCTTGGCCACAAATAAAATTCTCAGAACTGAAACTCCTCTGATTTGGGGCGAATACTGATGTCCAACAGCAGCTCTAACCTTGCTTTGGTGCTTTTTCTTCTTAATTTGATGTTGCTAAGCCTAATCTTCAATTAAAAAGTGATTTGGGGTGTTTTAGATGTAGGAGGCCATTGTTAGAGTGTCTAAGGATGAAAGTGGCGGCTGGAAAATGTCTAAAGAAATGTTTTCTAACCCTAATCAGCCCCTATATACCCCTAAACCCGAAATTCTCCTCTGGGCCTAGCTGCTAATCATCCGGTTAAGCCCAATTAAGCTGTTTTTCACCATCTGAAACTTGTTTCAGCCATATCTCCCAAACGGTGAGTCCGTTTGGCTAATGTGACCACTCTACGGAAAGAGGAACCATCATCCGGAGCCAATGGGAGTGGTTTCAGGTCAAAATTCCTTTCCAGTCAAAAGTTATGGCCAAAACAGTGATAACTAGGGGTAAAATGGTCATTTAAAAATCGGGAAAAATTATGAACATGGGAAATGACCCCAATAGTCGTCCCCCAAAGTTACATGACCATACGACTTCGTATGTGAAAGAAATAAATATTCTACGATCCTATGATCCGTAGAATGCGGGTCGTTACACCAATGGAAAGTGGCGTACGTGCATCGACTTCTCGGATCTAAACAAGGCATGTCCGAAGGATAGCTTCTCATTGCCTAGAATCGATCAGTTGGTAGATTCAATCGCGGGTCATCAACTTCTTTCATTTATGGATGCCTACTCGGGGTACAATCAGATCCCCATGCATGTCCCAGACCAAGAGCATACCAGTTTCATTACAGATTTGGGATTATACTGCTATGTGGTGATGCCTTTCAGTTTGAAAAATGCCGGCGCTACATACCAGCGATTGGTGAATATGATGTTCTATAACCAAATCGGGAAAATGATGGAGGTATACGTCGACGATATGTTGGTAAAGTCCAGACAGTCATCCGATCATACTAACGATTTAGCAGAGATGTTTGAAATTCTTCGAAAATATGGGATGAAACTGAATCCTTTGAAATGTTCATTTGGGGTAGCATCTGGAAAATTCCTAAGGTTCATTGTCAGCTCGAGCGGAATTGAGATCAATCCAGATCAAATTACAGCGATCCAAAATATTCAAGAACCAAAGCAGATTAAAGATGTGCAAAGCCTTGCTGGAAAAGTGGCAGCGCTCAGCAGATTTATTTCAAAAGCTATAGATAAATGCATCCTGTTTTTTGAGCTAATAAAGCAAGGCAAGCGCAACTTTAAATGGACTCCTGATTGTATAGAAGCATTCCAGAATCTATTGAATCATCTGGAAAGACCCCCGATACTGTCTAATCCTGTGGATCACGAGGATTTATTTGTGTACTTGGCAGTGTCATCCCGTGCAATCAGTTCGGCTTTGGTAAGAGAGGAGGATAAGGTGCAAAGACCGGTGTACTATGTGAGTAAGAAATTGGCAGTCGTAGAACGGAATTATCCAAAAATAGAAAAGCTTGTGTACCGTTTGCTGATTGCATCTAGGAAGCTTTGTCACTACTTCCAGGCTCACCCCATTGCTGTTTACACTGATCACCCGCTTAAGCAAGTCCTACAAAGGCCAGAAGCATCAGGAAGGTTGCTTAAATAGAACATTGAGGTGAGTCAGTTCGACCTAAACTTCCACCCTGAAGGTCGATAAGAGGGCAGGCACTTGCAGAATTTATAGCATAGTTTACCATCCTAGAAGATGATGTGGTAACCGAGGAAGACGATCCGCCAAAGCTACTCCTTGACCCTAACGCCTGGAAACTATATAACAATGGAGGTAGAAATGACAGACGATCTGGTGCCAAAGTGGTTCTTGAAACTCCAGATAAACAGTTAATATATTATGCTCTTAGACTAGAGTTCCACGCCACTAATAATGATTCCGAGTATGAAGCTCTAATTGCCGGGTTGAAGCTTGCAAAGGAACTTGGGATAACAAAGCTAGACATCTTTTGTGACTCCAATTTAGTTGTGAACCAAGTTAATGAAAAGTTTCAGGCTAAGAGTCCAAGGTTGATATCATATTTGGAAAAAGTGAAGAAGTTGCTGGATAATTTTGATCACCACAGCATATCTCACATTCCTCGAGTGGAGAATCAAAGAGCAGACAAGTTAGCGAAGATGGCTAGTTCCGATAATCCAGAACATACGGAGCTAGTCCTGATTGAAGTACTACAGTTCCCTAGCGTGGATCAGATGGAAGTTGATCTGGTACTAGAGATTGAACCCGAAAGGGAGTCATGGATGACCCCCCTAAAGAATTTTTTGATGAATGGAACGCTCCCAATAAATAAAAGTGAGAGGCGTGCAGTTATACGGAAGGCTTCCTGATATGTGTTGCAAGGCGAAGTCCTGTAAAGACAAGGTTTCTCGATGCCTCTCCTCCGGTGCATTGCCTATTACAACATCAAGCGTGTACTGAAGGAAGTCCACGAAGGTGAGTGTGGCGACCACACTGGAGGGCAAACATTGGCAAAGAAGATATTGCGATACGGCTATTTCTGGCCCACCGTAAACAAGGATGCGGCCAAATATGCACGACGTTGTGATGATTGCCAGAAGTTCTCTAAGATTCCTAGGGCGCCACCTAACCAGTTGAAGACAATGACAAGCCCGCGACCTTTTGCTATGTGGGGAATTGACATTACTGGGAGCTTCCCATCGCAAAGGGCGGAGCAAATTTCGCTACTGTGGCCGTGCATTATTTTACTAAATGGGTAGAAGCAGAGCCCTTGACCACGATCACAACCAAGCGAGTGATCACCTTTGTCGTTAAGAACATTATATATCGATTTGGGATCCCAAAAGTCATCGTAACCGATAATGGGACCCAATTCGACAACACCGAGTTTGAAGATTTTTGTCGGAAGTATCACATCGAGAAAAGGTACTCCTTTATGGCACATCCGCAGTCGAACGGACAAGTTGAAGTGGCAAACAAGGTGATCAAATCCATTCTAAAGAAAGGATTGAAGAGGGCCAAAGCCATGTGGGTTGATGAAATACCCATGACACTATGGGCCTATAGAACAACGTACAAGTCGGCGATGGGTCACACCTCGTTTTCCCTTGCTTTTGAAGCTGAAGCAGTCATTCTGGTCGAGTTGGAAGTACCATTTCATCGAACCATTTATTACAATCCGATGACCAATAATAAGCTGCTCCTTGAATCCCTGGACATGGTTAGGGAAAAAAGGGATGAAGCCGACTTACGCGCCCTGAGGCACAAACAACAAATAGCTCGGTATTACAACAAAAGAGTCCGAGCTCAAACATTTGAACCTGGAGACTTGGTTCTGAAGCGCGTCTTCCCACCCCCAGTGCATATGGGCCCAAAATGGGAAGGACCGTACTCCATTTTACGAAGGCTTGATAGTGGAACCTTCAAGCTAGCAACCGTAGATGGAGATGAAATCCCCAGAGTGTGGAATGCCCAGCATTTGCGGCCTTATCTGACATAAAAATGTCAGTTTTAATCTTCTGGTTTTAGAACTATGTAAAAAGGCTCGACTTGCCTAGAATAGTCTGGTTATTTGAACAAAAGATTATAAAGTGGACGTAGGTCATGGTTCGACCGAACCACTATAAAAATATCACATGTCATTTACCTTTACTGCACCATTCCTTATCTACTCTTTTATTTTGATCAATATAAACCGTTACCATTTCGAAATTTGTTTTAAATTATGCAGTTACCTCAAAACAACTAATTCAAAATGTCGTCTATCAGATTGGAAGGCTCATCGTAATTAAAGCCCCAAAAGGTGCAGCGAGGTAAATCGCACTACTGTTTGCACTCTAACTCCCGAGATCAGGGAGAGAGTATAAAGGACGCGAAGATAATGTCCGCAAGGTGTGAAGGTGCACCGTGATAAAACCGCCTTGATAACACTCTAACCTGCTGAAGGATCGGGAGAGTATAAAGGCGCTGGAGACTTAGCGCCCCCAGAACTTCTGCCCCGCTGAAGGATCGGTGAGCAGACCAAGAATCGAGCTCGAACTCTAACCCGCTGAAGGATCGGGAGAGTGTAAAGGTGCTAGAGACTTAGTGCCACAAGAACTCTAACCCGCTGAAGGATTGGGAGAGTATAAAGGCGCTAGAGACTTAGCGCCACAAGAACCATTACCCCGCTTAAAGATCGGGATAGTGCAAATATAATCCTAATCGATCGCTAATAAGCCCGGGCCAGGCATTATAACGACGATTGATTGGGGCATATACGTGCACCACTACACATTTACTTAGCACGTGTATTTATCGATGATTGTTTTCGTTATGATTAATAATTGTTACTTATAACTTTAATATTTAACTATGAATATTTCAGTTATGACCATTTAAACTCTGCTAACATGATGAATTTGCAGGAACGCAATGGTGCAAAAGAAATAGATCTTCATTTACTGAAAGCAGATTTACAAGAACGAGAAGCTAAACAAAAGTGAGGGCCACTCTCACGACTACATCTTTTGGCCAAAGGAAATCCTAAAACTAAAATATGAACTAATAACTGCATTCTATTTACGCTTGGGAGATGACTTTGATTTCTTCTCCTTCTTCTGTTTCTCCAACTCCTCTTTATCAGTACCAGAGCGGTCACTTTTCTTCTTCTTCCTCTTATCAACAAGAGGCTCCGGGGGAGGACTGGAAGGTTGGGAGGCAAGTTGTGAAGTTATTGATTTGGAAGAGAATCTTATAACCGACTCAGTCCTGGGATCGATTTCAGAAATAGGGGCATGAATACAGGATCTTGTTCACCCTTCCTAAGAACCAACTACTTCTCTTTCCTAGCATGTATGTCATCCAAGGTCTCACTACCATCATCCTTGGCCTTGTCTATGATTTCTACCTCCTCTTCCTCATCTCCATGACCGCCATATGTGTCATGCAAAGAAGCAATAATCTCAGCGTCTTCAGGAGCGCTGGTGCTGGATTCCATGGGTACTACTGTAACTCTCTCACTTGCTGTGCCCTCTGTTCACTTTGGAATTTCGGAAATTTCAATACCAGAACCCGGAGGGACATCAACTTTCTCTGCCACAGCCTTCTCCTATGCACCTTTTTCGACCACTTTGGTACCTACACCATGAGAAGCAAAGGTTAGTGAATCAGGAGGGGATGTGGCCATGTCAGTTGTCTGTCCCGTGAGACGACGACAAGCTACGTTTGCTTTAATGAATTGTGGAGAGAATATGGAGATGCCTTCAGCCGACTCATCTCCCAGATTTGTACTGGTGGTCCCGATAATCGGAGGAGTTGGAGCCAAGGGGATCAGTGGATCATCGGGGTTATATTCCTCAACTTCAGAGGTTTTGGGCTCCACCACAAAGCTCGAGCTTTCGCCAACCTTATCCTTGCTCTTGAGCCTACTCTTCTCCCTCTCCATCTCCTCATGGATTAGGCGTCTACCTTCCTCCAAAGCTTCAGGTTCTTTACCTCTAAGAAAGGTTTGCATCAGCCGGTTTTCGTCAATCTCGTCGACCATTAATCGCTGCTTCTCGCCTTCAACAATTGCATCCCATACATTGGCTAAAGTAACATGATAGTCTGGAATCCAAGAAATATCTTGAGTCTTGATGACTTGACCAAAGAAATCGAACAACAGTTCCTCAAAACTGGCTATATCTTTCTCTTTTTCGGCGAGCTTATCGGCAGCAGCAGTTGCCGACTCAAGATCATTATTGGCATTACTTTCAGCGAGAGCTACACGCTCTTCAGCTTGAGCAAGTTGATCATTTAAAACCTCCTTCTTCTTTTTGGCGAGAGCAAGGTCATCTTTTAAGCTCGCCCTCTCTTTCTCCCAGGCATCTTTTTCAGCAGCAAAGCGTTCCTGTTCTGTCTTTAGTTCGGTGTTAACTGCACTGAGATCTTCCACTTCCTTCCTCATGGCCACCCGTTCCTGGCTATTTAAGTCAAGCTCGCTGCGAAAACGCTCCCTATCACTCTCTAGTTCGGACCTGTAATTCTCTGCGTCTCGCCGAGCTAAAGCCAGTTCGGCCTGTGCATCCTCTAGTTCTTTTTCCATTTTGCTCCTAGCCCTAGCATCATTATCAATCTTTACTCTGGCTCTGGCTGCTTCTGTCTCCATCTAACGGATAATAGTGGAAATTGTAGCAGCATGCTTCTTCATTACCCCGTATTGTTTAGCCACATGGCACACGTACCCTATCACCTCTGTATCCTAATCCTCGGGGACCGGTTCAAGATCCGGGACGAATACCATTCTCTCAAAGAAAATATCAGGGAACTGCTTTCACAAGCACTCTAGCCTGGCCTGAATTTCAGAACTGGGAGCAATATTCTGCGCAGCGGTGATATCCAAGTCGTGCTCACTAGAAGAAGCATGAGATGTCTTTCTCATCTCTACAATCTCACCCTCATCTTTGTTTCTGTCCTCTGGTTTGTTGTGTTTTTTAGAAGGCTGGACATGAGAAGGCTTACTTTTCGGAGGGCTCAAATCTCTAGGAAGTTGTTTGCCCCTAGCTGGTAACGATGGACGACTGTGAGGCCTTTCATAACCTTGCTTCGACGGAGATCGAGACCGTGTAGAATAAGATTGATGAGAATCCCAGGGTCGACGACTATCCCTTCCCCGACTATCACTACGAGTATGCTCGGGATCTAGAAGGAGGCTTGGCGTGCCCTCGCGAAGGGAACAATAAGAATAAGACCGTTTGCGAGACATTTTTCCTGCAAAAGAAACAAGTCCATGTTAAAACTATGAACCTCAGTAGCAAAAGAGTGTTATGGTAAATGGTGCAAGTGATTTATGGATCCCGTGAAAACCCCTTTTTAACGGACCAGGGCCCGGAGTTAGGCTCTTTTGGATGACTTCTTTTTCTCTAATTGGAACACTCGTCCCTTCAGAGATGGGAAAAAGTGGTTCCCCTCCGAAATCTTCTTGAGTATAAATATCGTCTGGTAAAGGAATCTTATTTAATTCCCCGAGTATCGGTTCCTCCGTTGATTCTTCTTGAGCGACAGACTCAACCGGCTATGAAGTTCTTAAGTGAGACTGCCCTCAGAGGTCGGGACCTCCTTTGATTCGTTGGCTCGTCCCTCATCTCCTTTGTATACGTTTAAATCCTCGCCATCCTGATTAATCATTGGCGAAGGACTCTTGCGAAGGGTAGTTGTCTTTACAACTTGAGAAGTTCCTTATCCTTTAGTCGGAGGTATATACTTGTAAGGTTTGCTGCCTGCTCCAAGTCCGAACCTTATGTCTAAAAGATGGTGTTTGTGAAGGTTCTCGTCGGTGATACATTTTTAATCCTTAAGAAATCTGAGTTGCTCTTGAGAAGGCGGGACATTCGGTCTTCATATACCGATCCTTCCGTTCTCTCAAAGTTGTGATCTGTGCAGAACAAAATGATTCGTTAGCACTGAAATTATGTATTCGAATTAAACACGGGGAAGCTGAAAACATACTTGCTTGTTGCCACTTCCTTGCGCATCCGGCTTGATGTTTTATATAGAACCAGTTAGATTTGACATCCCCTATATTACTATAACCATTTGTCACAACTTTCCTATTGGCGACTGATTCGAAGAAAGAGAAATTGGGAGCCCCTGCGGAACGATGTTTGAAGTGGTAATAGAACTTCAGATCTTTAAGGGTAAGTTCGGTCTGTAGAATCTCCATATAAGCAACGTACAAAGTATACAAGGCCGCATAGGCATTCGGGTGGAGTTGCATGGGGGCAATGTGTAACTGTCTTAAGAGATCAACAACAAGTGGAGGAAAAGGAGGAATGGCCCCTACCCAGCACATGAGTCGACTAACAGTCACGTATCCCTCTGGGGCAGAATGAGGTCTATCTTCGCTTTCTGAAGCATTCACATCGTCCTAGGGAATTCCGTGTCTTAAACATATCTTCTTAAGTTTTATATCATCTAATTTAGAGTGTAAAGAATCAGTGAACTTCTCTATTTCCTTAACTCCTGGAATTTCATCAGGAGCTCGATCATCCTCATCTTCAAGGGACGTGCTCTCAGAAGTTGTTGACTCTATATCGGTGCCTATCTCGTAATCAGGATCAGATTTTTCCTCATTTGAATCTGAGCAAAGCACATCAGGGTTATGATGTATTAATGTATTTGGTTCGGTACTCTCATTCGATGTCTCAGTCACTTGTTTATCCAACATAGCTGTGTTGGCAAGTAAAAATTAGAACATAAGTTACCCGCTCCCCGTGTGTGTAAGTGCAAGTGTGTGCCTGTGCTTACATTAAAGGAAAGAATGAAGTCAACCAGATAAGCAGATAACAGCTCTTATATGCTGTAAAGTCAAGTTGTTATTCGATCCAGAAATTTTATCTCGAAGGCTCTAACCTAACTGTCCATTAATATATAATTGCACTATGTTCTTTAGTTAATATGTGCAAGGTATCGTCAAAAGAGCTGATTTGTAAAAATTTGGGGTTCGGATCGTGATTCACTTAGATCGTGGAATGTAAGTTGGATCGTGAAGAACGGGTCGCCTACTAGTCTCACCAGTAGATGAACTTTGGATCGTGAAACATTTCAGTTCGGGGTATACGAGCGGATCGTGAAACATCCCCACGATCCACCTTAATGCCAGTGTCACGACCCGATCCCATTCCAGTATTGCGACCCAGTCCGCTAATCAAATTAACACTACATCTCCATCTCCTCTCCTATCGCATCTCCTTCTCATCCATGAATCGATCAACCGAAGCTCCCCTGTCAGTCAACTTCTTCTTCCATCTGTGATATCGCTCCTCCTATCCGAACCAAACCCAAACTTCTCTTCCATTTATTCACATTTACCCCATTCATCACCTCCTCTCTCAATCCCTGGCGTCGCGATCCACAGCCATGGACTTAAGATCGTCAGAAAATCCGTCGGAAAAGAGAAAAGCACAAGGGAAGCTGATACTCAAGGAAACACAGAGTTCGGAGCCATGAGAATAGAAAAACAGAGAATTAAAACCTTTTTTACCTTTTTAAATTGGGATTACAAAGGGAGGTTGCTCGAATTTGGGTTTTGGATCAAGATAGGCAGCAACAGTAAAAATAATAGAAAAGGGAAAGGTTATGAGAGAGAAGGGAGCGGTTTATATAGGCAAAATAAGGGCTCTTGCACTTCCCTTTTTTTGTCCTATTCGGATCGGCCTGATACACGGACCGTGAAAACATATGGGCCACGTGCAAGAGCCCACCATGGCTCGTGGTACGGCTCGCTCCACCAATGGCCCACGATCGAAACCATAAAGCCCATCGTACTTTGAAAGGAGGCCCGCTCAACCACTGGACTGTGATGAAAGCCCAATTCCACGAACCGCATGGTGTTCCAATCACCCGAACTCGAGAATGATCACGAAATAAAAGATATGGAAATACTCATGGGATTTAAAACTTACCTGACAAGTTGATCATGATATACTTTGGAGTTCAAAAGATGGAAATTAACCAATGAACAGAGAAATAATTGGAAATCCGAACTGATATTCATACTCTTCAATGGGTGCAACCATTCGAAATAGTGCGACGCTATAAACGGATGTGACTATCAATCTGCATCGTTTCATGAAAGGATAGTTCAGCAGTTTCTGTAACACCCCAAAATTTTCTGTTAACTGTAAATTAACAAATTAAAGTATAATTAATTCTAAATGAAAGAAATAAGGGAAACGGGTTACGCCATTGCACTCTTCTCGGAATTTTGCCTGAGATAGAGTCCGAGTTTGCGTGAATCAGACTCCGTATGAAGGAGTTATGACCTCCGGAAATTTCAGAATTCAATTTAAAATTCAAACGGTTCAAATTCGGTTTGAAATTTGAAAAACAGACCCAAACTGGGCTGGGCGGGAAAATTCCCACCCAGGCACCAGGTCGACCAGGGGGTCGACCTGGGTGACCAGGTCGACCATAGGGTCGACCTGCCCAGTCGACCGGGTTTGGCCCTGGCTAACCTGGTCTGTTTCTGGTCGAATTTCTGAGCTTGGCTGTGTCACTAGGGCTGAGTTGTCACTGTCTCATTGGCTTCTCTTGGTATGTATGGTCTGGATTCACTCTATGATCATCTGACGACTCAAATCAATCTGAAATTCTATAAATACAACTCAACACTCAACCTATATTCACACAAATAATATAGAACTAGAGTCGTCATGCTGCTGGGAGGAAACTAAGAGTAGCCGTCAGTTAGAGAAAGCTTAGAGACGAGCCAAAAACTAAAGTTAAAACAAGATTCAAACAACGTTTATCTTCCCAAAGGAAAGCATTGCAAATTCAGAACTCAGAAATCAGAAAACAAGACCGTCATTTGTTGTAAGTATAGTGATTTTTCCGATGGGAATAAAAATTAAGATTTGATTCGATGTAAAATGGAAATAGAATTGTGCTATTGTATAACGACGATGTTAATTCATATCTATGTGTTGCGATGATTGTGATGTGAATAGTATTGAGATGTTTGTGGTATAATTGAGTTGATGTTGGATCCATTAGAATGTTTGTGGATTAATCTAGTTGATGTTGGATCTATTCAAATTCACATACAAGTCATTTGGTTCATATCTACACCTATATGTTTAGGTGATTATGACAAGTTATATGTTGTACAATAGAATTTCTATGCCTAAATGATTAAGTTCATACACATGCTTATATGTTTATACAAAAGTTGCAAGTTCATAATTGGATCCATGCCAAGATCCATTTTAATATAAGTTTCATGTTATAGTAGCAAATATAATTGGATCTAGGTCACACCCTTGTGCTAAAAATAGACATACTTTATGGACATGACATAATTTTGTCATATACTAGTTTGTGTTTGAGATTATGCCTAGATCCACTTTAATATATGTTTCATGTTATAATTGGACATAAGATTTGATCTAGTTCACACATGCGAGGAAATTATTCATACTTTATAGACATGTCATCTTCTTGTCATATGCTAGTGATGTTCGATATTATGCCTAGATCTAGACATGTTTAGGCTTATGTTGTCTAAATCATATGCTAAATCATGTGACACCTGTTTAGATAGATTCCCCTTTTTAATGCATGTTCACATGACAAGTTGAAACCCATGATTCAGTCTATGTTGCAAATTCACATATATGTATATTGACTATTTTGCAAGTTCATACCTATGATGTTCATATTAACCATGCTAAAAAATGTCAAGTTTACACCCATGTCATGTTTAAGTTAATGAATTTCTTATGCCAATTTTGTGTACGCTAAATTAGGCTAAGTTTTTAGCCTAATATTATATGTTAAAAACCATTCAGACGAAAATTAGGCTAAGATTGTTAGCCTAATATTTAGATGGGGTAACATTGGGAAAATTTGGTAATTTGACATAAATTGGTGAAAATATATGTATTGGCATGTTTGTCACATGCCAAAATTGGTGGCACTTGAATGGTATAAATTGTTATACCAAAAATATTAAACTTGGAAAGTGGGCCATAACATTTAATTATTAGCAAATTTACATATAACAAGTAATAAAGACAAATATGTAAATTTAGAAAATACGAGTATGCTTAACACGAGGTTGGATTGAGTTGTGATGTAAACCTGCCCGTACCCGCCCGGCTGTCCAGTAGTCACAACAATACCTATCCAATGTGGGTGGTTAAGCATTGAGCCCAATAAGGACCCGAGGTTAGACTGAGTTATGGTGGAAATCTTCCCGGAACCGACCAGCACATCCAGTAACCGTAACAATACCTGTCTAATGTGAGTGGTCGGTGCTTTAAAAAGCTAATGACAGACAAGTCAGGACGGTGGGGTTAAGTTAACTAAAACACTTAACCAATTCAACATGTTAATTAAACTGATGGGTGGGGTCAGGTAAATACAGACACTTAAACACTTAACATGTTCGACTATAAAACCGTAGTAACGGGGACCAATTTCAGCAGTAACCCAATTAGGTATCATGGTACCCTGAAACTAGACAAAGTGGGGCACGGTTACTGGGCTGATTGTAAGCGGTCAAAAGCGACGGCGGTAGGTGCAACAGTGTGGGTTCTAACGGAGTGCGGGCGTGCACACACTTCGAAGCAGACACACAGGGAACTGGGGGCACCAGTAGTATAACCTATGCATTCTAGAGTTGTGTCGGGCCGCCACCATGGGACCTGATACACCCCATGGTGGGACCAGCATAGGTATCTACAATCTTTGGGGGTCGTAAGACACAGATGATTATGCGAGTAGGAGCCGATCTTTAGAAAGGGGATCACTTCACCCTGATCATGGAGTGCCAGTTGAGAAAATACAATAGGTGCAGAGATTTAGTGTGGGGTGCGATAGTATATTCGTTTTAAACTACTTTATCTTAGTTTATACTTTCCTATTTCCAGTTTATACCTATCATGTCCTTTTTCTTATTCTCATACTGAAGAGTAACTAGACTTACCAGGCTTTATGTCTAACGTTATTTTTCTTTCGTCTTCTTTTCTTCCGTTCCCCCCCAGGTCCACAGGGAGGAAACAACCCAACTTAAGTAGACTCTTTGCATGCTTCAAGATAGTTGATGTGCGGTTTGGACTCTCTTTCCTTGGCTATGGCTATTTGACACATTCTATGGGGATTTATGCAGTTTTAATTATATTTTATGCTTCTTTATTTAATAACCAAGACATAAAATGATGATGTAATGTTTTGGAAGTTATTGTGTGACAATTATGGAAATGTTTTGTATGAACACGTATTTATGAAATAAAAAGTCTGTTTGTTTTCCGCTGCTTATATATATGTGTTTATATCTGTCTTGTGTTTTATTTGTGACTTTTACTTACAATCCTCCACTAAAGTTAAGGCATTCCCTTTGTGAGTGACCTTAATGGAGGTGGGGTGTTTCAGTTTCGAAGCATGTTCCATAACTAATAAAACATAATTCGTGGGGGCAAAATGTTGGCTAACTTTTGGACCAAACCACCAAGGTTCACTGACCAAGAAAACACGGAACCTCGCTCGTCAGGTCCCTCAGAATCTCGATCGTGGTCACCAAATCATCTTTGGCTCGTGGTCCACCATCACGACCCCTGCTTGTGGTACCCAGCAACGACTCGCGGTCGCCCCCTATAACCACGATCCGACCCGTCTTGTCATCTCTATCCGTCCTCGTCAAAGCTTCACGACCCGATCTGTTCACAGCAGAACGATCTGATCCGTACCCTCTGCCTCTTCACGATCCAACCCCAGAAACCAAGATAAAGGTCGAGACCAAGTCTACCACGATTCGAGAATGCAGGATCTCACGACATCTGTCCATAACGGCTACTTTTACTATTTCATCATCAAGCCACGAACCAGTCCGAGATGCTCGGAATTTGTGCCACGTATGACCGCGATCCGTCTACATATATCAGCTATAAATAGCCCTAGACTTGGCATTTTTTAGGATCTTTTTGGGCAATTCTGAGCTCTAATTCCACCATTATTATATCTCTGTTATTCTTGTTCAGAGTTGTCTCGAATTTACTGAGTGAATCAACATTGTAAAAGTGTGGTTGAGGGATAAATCATTGATTGTACTCGAATTTTAAGTATAATCATAGATATAAAGTGGACGTAGGCTCATTAACGCCGAACCAATATAAATCTCATGGCTTTCCTGCTTTTCTCGCATTTTTTCTGATATTAATCTTTGTATAATTGAACAACTTGGGTGTTGGAGCCAATTTTGGATCTCACATTATGATAACTTCAGAAGATGAAACCAGTCTTCTCATCTATTAACAAGTTAAGCCTAAACTGTGATAGATCTGTGGTCAGTGCAACCTTTTACCAGAAATCATCACATGGTCATAAGACAGTAAATCATGCAGAATAAGATGAACAACAACAAGGTGGAACACCAAAATAAAAATGAATTCAATAGCAAAGAGTGGATTAGCATTAAGCCAAAAGGGATAATATTTACTGAACTAGATGTATCATTTACATAAGCAAGTCTTCATATATTCAAGGAGACAATAGGTTTAAACATTAGTTCTATTAGTGTCTATCTGTATATTAAGCCCGCTAGTTTGATAATGCGGTTCCCATGGTCTGGCCTAACCCAGTGTTTTAAAGACCCAACCCGTATATCCAGTGTTATCCGTATATCAGTGCGGTTCTCACGGTATGACCAGTTGAACCACGAAAACCTTGAACCTTGTACTACCACGGTTTGAGTACGGTTTGGTCTTCACAACTATGCATAGGGAATCAATGTATACATGTACGTATGTATATGTGTGCGTGCATATTATATATATACATACACACATACATACATATCTGTAATTTTTATTAAAAATGACATTGTCATTATAAATAAATAAGTAAATAGTATAAAATTTACTTGCATGGTACTAACAAAACACAAATAACCAATTTCTTTTCTTAGGCACCATCTTCTTAGTTTTTTGCTAGTTAGCAATATAGGATCAATGCTAATTAGAGCATAGTAATATTTCATAATTATCTTGAAAAAAGGTAGATGCTTTTGAACAACCATTGAGTACACTAGAGTTAAAATTGAAACTATGCTAAAATGCGAAGGTGATGTACATTAAATCTATCAGACTGTGTATGCAGTGACCAAAACATAACCGAGAGGAAAAACTATAGGTGCCTCAACTTTCATAATTCAATCAATTTTCCTAGAGATGCTAAAAGTTGCATGAAATCAGAGAGAAAGATGCTACTGCTCGGTACAACAACTGGAACAACTAGGGAAATTGAGTTACAGAAAACATAAAAAGATCTTACAACCAGTTAAATTATTTTTGCGACATTTGAAATTCAGCTCAATCCATTTAAAAAACACTTCTTAAATTAGCATATGCATTTGATAATGTCTTCTAATTTTTTGTTATCTTTAAAGACTGATTTATAAGCAGTAGGAAACTAAACGTCATCCACGGTTGTAGTCAGCCGCTTAGATGTGTGTAAAACCACAAACCATCTGCTATTTTTAAAATCTTTTGAGTAGAACACTTGACTCGCTTCCGAAACAAGAATAAACGGTCCATCATTCATCTTATCTTTAGTCTTTAATATTCCAAAGTTAATTGTAATCAAGTCTGAAATATGATCAATCTTGCATCCACTGACTTTGTCTTCGACCTTTACCCAATCACAACAAAAAACCATTTGTTTAAAATTTATGCAATCCAACTCCATTATCTTCTGAATAACTCTGAAATACATTGTTTCTGGTTCTTTATAACTTTTATCTTTCCTACTGACTCCAAAACTTTGTAATTCATGCTCTTATGCATACACCACTATCTTGTGTTACCATCCACTCTTCGTAACTTTTCGAGGAAAATGTAAACCCATTTACATGGTATTTTGTATTCTACGCGCCTTGAACTTCGGTCCATTCACGAGCCGCCAAATAGTTGAATCAATATCTTTTGTTTTCACTAACTAAAAAAATAAAATATATGAAAATATGATTAATATACGATCCATTTAAGTACGCGCGAAATATCAAATAAGCCTTAATATACCTCGCCACGTATCCAAACAGTAAAACTTTGACATGCTTCCATAGATGAAACCCCACTTCGAGGTTGAAATTTAGTACTTTTCACATAAATGGTATATTTCCTACAATAAACACATTTCAAACCATTTGTATGAGCTGATTTACAATGGTGGAGATTTAGGAGTTATTCACGAGCTTACTTCTCTCATTCATCCAATCCATTATATTTATTGAGGACCCATCTACAAACTTTTTTGAACTACATTGAGGTTAAGGTTATGTCTTTACCATTATCCACAGGAATCTCACCATCAAACTCATAATCCTCATCTAAAATACCTCACATGTATGTTTGTGCTGTCATCGCCTCCTTTTGACATATACTCGATGCAGTAAGGCCTAGCTTCCTGTACAATATATCCTTCTGTAATACATCCCTAGCTTCAATCTATCTTCGTTGTGTACATATATTTTGTATGTTTTCATCACCCTATGAATGTAAATTGATTATAATTAGTATCGATTTTAATTGAATGATGATGAACAAAACTAAATTTAGTAATTTAAAAGAATACATCCACTTATATCTAAGAACACAAATCAATGCTTCGTCGGCTGAATGAACCATAATATGGATTCTAGTGTCAAAAATTGCAGGTGGAAATATTTTTCAAACACACAAATTGATTTTACCAAACTACTCTTTGCTTCTAAAAGATATTCTCTATTGATCACCTTTGCGCATAAAACGTTAAATAACTGATTTATACGATGTACAACATTACACAAATCCTTATGCTATGAAAAAGAATGTTGAACCAATATCGAAAGCAATTGTTGCATTATGGTGTGGTAATCATGCAACTCAATATTCGTTAGTTCAGGAGGATTGATGCTTACATTGTTATTGAAGTTGTAAGTGAACTTCTAGGCACTTTCTGGCTTTTCAAAATGGTGCAAAATCGAAACCTTTTGTCTTTACTCAAGGCAAAACTTGTCTCTGGTATGACTATTTTATTTGTTTCAGGGTCTTCCATCACCCACAATTTTTGTTCTATACCCATGATTTTCAAATCCTTACATGCATTGATGACGTCTTTAGACTTGTCTGTATGACCCATGATTGTGTTGATGAGATGCTCAGTGACATTCCTCTCCATATGCATAACATCAATATTATGTCGAACCAAATTTGACTTCCAATATGGTAAATCACCATGCGGGAACATTGTCAACTTCTTCTTCATTGATTTTATTTTCTTGTTTTTGACCGAATTATGGTTTGTTTGTAACAACTTTTATTTTGATATTAGCTACCTTCTCTTCACCTCAATAACCAGTCAATGGCAGTGAAGGATGACGATATTCTTGTTTGTTATCAAAGTTTGTTTTATCATCTCGAAACTTGTGCTTGGAAGGAAGAAATTTTCGATATCACATGTAACACATCTTCTTACTTTCATGAAGATAGTCAGAACAAGTATCCTCCCTATATGTAGGACATGCAAAATATCCATGAGTTGTGCACCCCGATAAAGTCCCAAGTGCAGGATGATCTTGAATTGCCCATAACAACTAAGCCATCATTGTGAACTCGGATTTATTATACCAGTCAAATGCAATGACTCCTTCCCATAACTGTTGTAACTTGTCTATCAAAAGTTGCAAATAAACATCAATAACCTTTCCTTGTTATTTTGCCTCAGAAATCAACAATGTCAACACTGAAAATGCTCTTTTCTTGCGCTTGGATAGAGGATGATAATACAGTACTACATTACTGGCCAACAACTATAATGGCTACTGTGATGACACGTTCCGCCACCTGGCTCGAGCTGATAATCTAACCGACTTAAACCGTTCAACAAGACGTATCACTTGGGGTTACGACTAATAAGAACTGAACAAACTACTTTTTCATTATTATCACAATAACTTTTACATCAGTGTAAAGCTTATATCAGAGTGTAATAATAAATACAATACATAGCGGAAATAACTATCAGAATATAATAAGTACACAACGGAAATCATAAGCTCTCAATGGAAGAAATAAAATGTGTCGACCGCCCATAACTCCTGCACTTAAAAAGAGGAATAATGCACTGAAAGACGTGCTAGATAGCTATGGACGATCATCAGGATAGAATAACACACGCGGATCCTGTCGTATAACTCACAGCGTAAGGATAAAATATAATAGAACATGTACAACATGCAATAATATTGAAGCGAAATTGAGGAGAATCTTAAACTTTTCATAACATCATAAATTATCCACACAACACTGGAGTACATCATAAGAGTCTGTACAAAATATCTCACTACAAGTCACTTGGAGAATACATATCAAATAGAGGAAAACAACAAATGGATGAACAACCCAAGATAATAAGAAGAAGACATAAAACCATTAGTTATATAATAGTCTTAATGATCTATAAACAGCTATCTAACATCATCAATAAAGTATATGAGAAATAGGTAGATCAATAAACCAATCGACCAATTCATTGGAGAAGAACCCAACCCATGTCCTACACATCCGACAGTGATAGTCTTTACAACAATCAAAATGAAACAATAGTACATTAATAGCAACCAGTTATCACGTATAGACCATCCTAATCAAATTCAATATCTCTCAAACATAAGCCCCGAAGGCCTAAACCAACATCAGACAAGCACCAAAAAGATATCTCCTTCAACGTTGGACAATCTACAAAAGACGAAACAAGCAAAACAACAACATCCATGACAATGTCTATCACCATCTGCCTTGCTTTGAAATCATCGTTAACCATATGACTGCCAACCTTTCCATCAGTCAAGGGCTAATGGTATAGCCAGTTCTAGCAAAACTCCATATGCCATTCATCGATACGTATCTAGGCCTTTCCTCGATACCCAAGGTACTCGACCAATCATCTAGTCTTTTACGCGTCCCTATTATACACCTACTTCGAGTCCGCTAGAACCTACAACAATGATAATCTCTTGGCCTTCAATATCTCTAGTCGCCATCATCGACGATTATCCATAAGTTTAAATCATCTTGAGCAACCATTATCCACAAGCTTAAATCATCTTGAGTTGTCCCTACATTTGTTGCATTTCATCAATCAACGAACACATTACAGCACTTCAAAAAATCCTTCTTGAATTTGCATCAAAGACACGACCAACATCGAACCAAAAACATACTTCGTTTGATGGATATTCGATCTACAATGTTTCACCCTTTGCTATGAATCTCAAACCGCAGCGTTTCATTTCCATTCCACAACATTTCAAAACTGCTATAGTCCACCAGCCAAACTTGCGCAATCCATCATGGATCCGTCTCCGATCCATTCATTGCAACGTTTCCAAAATGCTATGATTCATCAGTCATGACAGATCCATCCAATCACTCAATCCATCAGTGCGCCTCTTCCCCGATCAAGTACGGATCCATCCATAAACCAACCTGATCCATGTTGTTGCATTGCCCGATCCATGCCACCTGATCACATCCGATCCATCCAAAGAATTGATGTTGATCTAGCCAAATTCCCTTGCCCGATCCAAATTTTCAAGTGACTCGGCGCCTTTACCAAGCCTTGCTGGTGCACACCAAAATTGACCCAATCCATCGAGTTTTGGCTAGTCCGATCCATTATTTCTTGCATGTCAAGCCATGATCCAAACTTGAATTCTACTCGAAACCAATTCAATTCAAAATCGTACAATTTCAAACACCATTCAACAAAAAGATCACGCAACCATCAATGAACACTAATACATCAAATAATCATCATTCAAGAATATAAAATTCACCAAATCATGATAAACAATGAATGAATCAATATAAATGGATCTAAATTGCATAAACGTAGAATCAACACTTGAATTTACCACTATAAGTTACTAGATTAGATTATATGCTGATCCGAATTGAAATCTACTTATCATGATGTAGATCTAGGTGAAAACAACTAGAAATGATGAAAATAAGATCAAACATCCCATATACTCGATTGAATCTGTGTGAGAGATGCTTGTCACTCACCAAATCTATAAATTTGCTTGAAATCAATAATCTACAAATCTGGATAGTGAAGAACGATCTTCAAATCAACCACTTGATGCGATCTACCTTTCTTCGATGTTGATCTTCAATCTTCTAATCTAAATCTATGAAATTAATGAAGTATAGATGTATTTGATTGAAGTAGGGAGATTCTCAAACCCTAACCAAAAATAGAAATGAAGAAACAAAATCATTCTCCTTGCCTTCACCCTGTTATTTATAGCCATCTAACCAGCCCGCTAATGAGCACACCAAATCAGCCCATTAACAACTAGTTAGCCTGTCTAGAAATTGTGCACCACTAAAACAGAAATTCCTCTAAAACCGCTGAACCAAAACTTCAACGTGACCACTCTATGGAATCAGAAACATCATTTCCTTTCTAATGAAATTGACCTCAGCACCTGATTCGATCCTAGTCAAAAACTATGCCCTATACAAAACTGACATGGGCAAAATGGTCACAAATAAAATTGATAAAAATTATGGACATGTCTCACATCCCCATAACCAACATATCAAAATATGAGAATGATCCAACCCTCAAAGAAATAAATAAAAATATTTTATGATTCTCCAATACGTAAAATACAGGTCAGAGAGAAGTGCTTAAAGGTGTGTTAGTGTTCACTTTACATTCTCTCCCCCTCCCCCTCTTTAGGAATTTCGCCCCCGAAATCTCAAATAAACACAAGAAGCCAGAAACAATTCTGCATGCCTATCATCCACAAGTAGCCAATCCATCATCCAAACTAGCATCCATCAAGCCATGCATTCATAGCCTTATCCAAGCACATGGAATTCTAACGAATAGTACAAGCTACAATGGTGTAAGGGTGACACGATATTAATGGATCGTACCAACGAAGAGTTCTAGATGGATCGTCTTCAAAATCTTTTCTGTTTTCCACATCTAATCATCATCATCCTTACTCCACTACACATTGACTAGCTTAACCACCTTTCTCCTAAGTTGTTTTGTGTCATTCCCCACAATGCGAAGCAGCTTACGATATCTCGTAAGTATGGTCTCAACCTCTAGGTCTTCGTACTATTCCAGAGATACCACCACATTTGAATCATGCAAACACTTTCGTAGAAACGACACATGGAAAACATTGTGCACACTCGATACCTTCTCAAGTAAATCCAATCTATACACGAGCTTTCCTATCCGCTCAACTATCGGGAATGGTCCAACAAATCTCGAAGCTAACTTTCCTTTACTTCTGAATCGAACAACATTCTTCAAGGCTGAAATCGTCATGAAAGCCATATCACCCACGTCGAACTCTAAATCTTTTCGATGTTTATCAGCATAACTCTTTTGATGATCTTGGGTTGCCTTCATTCGTTGTCGAATGATCTCGATGCAATCCGAGGTCTCTCTGATCGTATCAGTCCCAAGTATCAACTTATCTCCAGTATCTAACCAATATGCTGGAGAATTACACGTTCTACCATACAACACCTCATATGGAGCCACCCCGATGCTCGATTGGTAGCTGTTGTTGTATGAAAACTCAACTAGAGTAGATTGTCTTCCTATGATACCTCGAAGTCCAACACATAAGCTCTGAGGGGATCTTCCCAAACTCGGTTTGACCATCAGTCGGGGATTGATAAGCCATACTCAGACATAACTTGGTTCCCAAAGTCTCCTACAAACTCTTTCAAAATCCACTCATGAACAATTGATCTCGATCACCCACTATGCTCTTCGAGATACCATGGATTTGAACTATCCATTTTATATATAGCTTAGCCAACCTCGATATTGTACTAGTTGATATGATAGGAATAAACCTTGCGCTTTTGGTCAAACGATCCACTATAACAAAAATTCCTTTGTTTCCTGCCCTGGTTCTAGGTAGTCCATCGATATCTACTCCCACGTCCATGTAGGAACTTCCAGTGGCTAAAGCAGTTCAGTCGGCGTCTTCTGTTCAGCTTTCCCCAACTGACAATTCATGCATTTGGAAATAAACTTTCCAATGTCCCTCTTCATCCCATCCCAATTGTAGGCTCGCTTCATGTCCTGATACATCTTGTTACCACCGGGATAAATCATCAGCTTCGAGTGATGACATTCTCTCAGAACCTCATCTCACAGTCCTTCAATATCAGGAACAACCAATCGTCCTTTCTTACAAAACCAACCCTCTTTATCGACCTCGAACTCTTTATCCTCTGGTTCTTGATTCTGGATAATCTCGACAAGCTTTGCATCACGCTTTTAGCTTTCGTCAATCCTTTCGATGAGAGTAGGTCTTACCGATAAGCTTGCCAACATTTTAGGCTCTAACTTGCACCTAGCCCTGAAATCGAATCCTGCCGAATACTTGAGGTGCTTCCATTCTGAAAGCATCACTCTCAATTTCAAACTTGCGTGTCTTCGACTTAATGCATCATCCACTGTGCTACCTTTACCAGGAGTATAGGCGATACCAAAATCATATGATGCCAATAACTCAAACCATCGTTGCTACAGAATATTCAAAACCTTTTAGGAAAAAAGATACTTCAACGACTTGTGATTTGTAAACAACTTGAATCGAACTCCCAACAGGTAATGTCTCGACATCTTCAGAGCAAACACGATCGCTACCAACTCCTAATCATGAGTTGGATAATTACTCTCGTACGGCTTTAGCTGTCGACTTGTGTAGGCCCCAATCCTATCCTTTTGCATCAGCACTGCTCCAAGTCCAGTACTGCATGCATCAGTGTATACCACTATCTCTTCATTCCCACTTGGAATCGTCAAAACAGGAGCACTCATCAGTCTCTCTTTTAGGATTCCAAAAGCTTGCTCACACTTTGCATCCCATGTGAACAATTGGTTCTTCTTCGTCAATCTTGTTAATGGTGCAAATATCTTAGAGAAATCCTTAATAAACCGACAATAATATCCAGCCAACCCAAGGAAACTCTGAAATTCCATCGCAGTCTTAGGTCTATCCCAATCTTGGGTTGATGTCACCTTAGCGGGACCCACCGCTATTCCGTTTCCAAAAACAACATGACCTAATAACCTCACTTCACACTTCCATAAGTTACATTTCGAAAACTTAGCTCTTAGTTGATTCTTTCACAAGATTTCCAAAACAACTCGCAACTGCGTCTTATGCTCTTCTTCATTCTGGGAGTAAACCAGAATATCGTCCACGAACACAAGCAAGAACCTGTTAACCTGATCTCTGAATAAACTATTCATAAGATCCACAAAATACGCTGGCACCTTAGTCAACCCAAATGGCATCACTAACCAATCGAAGAAATCAGATGGTGTCCTAAAAGCAGTCTTTGTCACACTATCTTTTGCCACCCTCAACCGGTGGAATCCCGTTGCAGAATCCATCTGAGATAACACCTTGGCTTCGTAAAGCTGATCGAACAGGTCATCTATCCTTGGCAACGGATACTTGTTCTTCTTAGTCAACTTGTTCAACTCACGATAATCAACACATAATCTCAAAGATCCATCAGCCTTGGTAGCAAACACAACTGATGCACCTCATTCAGACACACTTCTCCAAATGAATCCTTCTCCCAAAAGGTTACGTACTTGCACCTCTATCTCTTGTTGTTCCTTAGGCGCCATCCGCCTAATAGGCATGATGATAGGTCTAGCACCTTCGACTAGATCGACTCTGAGCTCAATCTCGTAATGCGACGACAACCCATTGACCTCGTCAAAGATATCATCGAACTCACTAGCGATCGATACAGATGGAAAGTCTTCCCATGGAATCACAAGCGAATATAAATAGCTTACGAAGACCCCATCTTCTGGCTTACATAGAATTACAACCATTCACCCTTCCACATTTGCGACTATCAGCTCCAGCTTTTCGTAATCCTTTTTTGCTGCATAACTCTTGAGCTAGTCCATACCCAAAATAATCCCAAACACAGCGAAGTCCAAAACAAAGCAATCACACATAAAGGGGAAACCATGACTCGACAACGCTAGACCACGACAGATCATATACAAGCAGGGTGAACCTCCAATCGGATTAGTCACAATCAATGGTCTATCACAAATCTCGGGTTCCAAACCCAAGCGGCACATAAGCTCATTACAAATGAAAGAATGTGATGCTCCAGTATCAAACAACACTCGAACTGAAAAATCTCTAATGGAAAGAATACCTTGAACGACGACACTCTTCCCTTTCTCCTCCGCCGTTGGAGCCCTCGAAGAAGATGGAATAGTTTCTAAAGCATACGCTTTCAAAATCTGCTTTCCCTTAGCTAGTTCTAGACAATCCTTCTTGTTATGCCCAGACTTCCCGCATTTGTTGCATTTCTTCTCCGCTTTCGGATTCTTACAATCCCTGGAATAATGACCCTTCTGCTGGCAGTTAAAGCATATCACCTCGCTTCTCTTCTTCTAACCATCATTTCCCTTCTGTTGTTTCTTCTTCCTCATTTTGTTATTACCACTCTGCTATGGTTTTGGTTCCTCTCTAGCTGCAACAACAGTCTCCTCCTTGGGAAACAAACGCTCATGCCTCAGAGCTTTCTCCACGATCTTATCGTAAGTGTCATCCAAATGATCAACTAGTTGATTCCCAAGACATTTTTCTAAGCCTATGAAAAATTTCTCATTCTTCTGGTAAGGAGTCTCAATATACGAATGAGAATACTTGGACAAAGCTTCAAAATCTGAAACATATTCCAACACTGGTCTACCATTCTGCTTCAGCTCAATGAACCTTTTGGACAGAATAGACTTCTGCACGGTAGAAATGATCTTCGTCTTAAACTTGACTTGGAACCGATCCCATATAATCTCATCTTCTAAGGTCTCTAAAGTGATAGAGTTCCACCAATCCATTGCTCTGCCTTGTAGCTTCCTTGATGCAAGCTTCCTCTTTGTTGCATCGTCAATGCCCAAGTCTTCGAATATCCGAATGCAAGTATCAAGCCATCCTTGAATCTCTACAATTGGCTTCGTCCCTTTAAACGGCCTCCCTCCTAGAGTAGTGGAGTCTTTTCATAGCTTCGCGAAGTCTACAACACTAGGCACCTGCACCTGAACCCCCACATCTACCGCAGTTGTCTCTGGAGCGGGTACCCTCCTCATGATCAATCTGGTATACCGCTATCACCCCTCCAGGAACAGTCTCCTCCTTAGCAATATGTCTTAAAGTTCGAGGACTCATTCTAAATCTAAAAGATAGAATGATTAATCCATACATGAGAATAACTGCAAATGGAGTTTAAGCACCACTATATTATACACTAATATATAGTATACATCCATAAAAAGCTACAAATATGTTTCTCATACGTCATTACGTCTTCGAACTTTGGCTAAAATTTATTAAACAGAGCTGTGATACTAAATGTGACGACCACCCATAACTCCTGCACTTAACAAAAGGAATAATGCACTGAAATATGTGCCAGGTATCTATGGACGATCATCAAGGTAGAATAACACGCGGAACCTATCGTATAACTTACAGCGCAAGGATAAAATATAATAGAACATATACAACAGGCAATAATAGTGAAGCGAAATTGAGAAAAATGTTAAACTTTTCATATATCATCATGAATTATCCATATAACAATGGAGTACATAAGAGTCTGTACAAAATGCCTCACTACAAGTCACTCAGAGAATACATTAAACAATGGAAAACAACAAATAGAGATAGTAGAAAATAGTACGTTAGCCTCCTGCTCGTCGTCGCTCAGTAGCTTCATCCTCATCAAGATTTACTACTTATAACATGCTACTCGTCTGCCCATCCATCACATGGATAAATAACCCAAGGTAATAAAAGGGAGGCATGAAACCTTATATCAGACAATAGTTTTAGTGAGTGATAAACAACTATCTAACATCATCAATAAAGTATATGAGAAATAGATAGATCAATCAACTAATCTACCAACTCATCAGAGAAGAACTCAACCCGCCTCCTCCACATCTGATAGTAATAGCCTTAACAACAATTAGAATGAAACAATAGTACATTAACAGCAACCAATTATCAAGTGTAGACCGTCATAACTAAATTCAAAATCTCTCAAGCATAAGCCCAAAAGGCCTAAACGAACATCAGACAAGCACCCAAGATATATCTCCTTCAACGTTGGACAATTTACACCAGACGATACAGGAAAAACAATAGCATCCATGACTTTGACTATGACCGCCTGCCTTTCCTTGAAACCATCGTTAATCGTATGATTGGCCAACCTTGCCATCAGTCAAGGGCTGATTATAACCCCAGTTCTAGCAAAACTCCATACGCATTTCATTGATACGTATCTAGGTCTTTCATCGATACCTAGAGTAATCGATCAATCATCTAGTCTTTTAAGCGTTCCTATTATACCATGCTTTGAGTCTGCTAGAAACTACAACAACGATAATCCCTCGGCCTTCAATACCTCCAGTCGTTACCATCGGCGACCATCCATAAGCTCGAATCTTCTTGAGCAGTCATTATCCACGAGCTCAAATCAACTTGTGTCGTTCCCCACATTCATTGCATTTCATCGATCAATGAATACCTTACAACACTTCGAACATTCCCTCATGAATTCGCGTTAAAGCCACGATCAATGTTGAACCAAAAGCATACTTCATTTGGTCGATATTCGATCCACAGCATTTCACCCTTTGTTATGAATCTCAAACCACAGCGTTTCGTTTTTCATTCCACAATGTTTCTGAAATGCTATAGTTCACCAGCCAACTTGCATGATCCATTCATCCACAGCGTTTCCAAAACACTATGATTCATCAACCAAGCCCAATCCATCTAATCACTCAATCCATCAGTGTGCCTCTTGCTCGATCAAGCTTTTCCACATGCGCACCCTATCTGATCATTATGTCAATCCATCAACATTTTTTGACTGATCCATGAATCCATAATTCTTCTAAAACTGCTACCGATCCATCACATTAGCCATAACCGATCTATAAAAAACATACCCGATC
Source organism: Allium sativum (assembly GCA_030737875.1). Lineage (NCBI taxonomy): Eukaryota > Viridiplantae > Streptophyta > Magnoliopsida > Asparagales > Amaryllidaceae > Allium > Allium sativum. The sequence continues at coordinate 581,219,091 of CM060913.1, forward strand.
CATCCAGTTCTGAACATTGTCTGATCCATGGTTTCACTCGTGTCGATCCATGTTGTTGCATTGCTCGATCCAAGTTGTTGCATTGCCCGTCCCATTCCACCTGATCGCATCTGATCCATCTAAAGATACACTGCCGATCCAGCCAAATTCCCTTTCCCGATACACCACTTTCAAGAGATCTAGCGCCTTTACCAAGCCTTGCCGATCCATGCCAAATTTAACCTAATCCATCGAGTTTTGGCTAGTCTGATCCATTATTTCTTGCATCTCAAAGCCGTGATCCAAACTTGAATTCAACTTGATTCCAAACTCGAAACCAATTCGATTCAAACTCGTGCAATTTCAAACAACCATTCGAAAATCACTCAAACATCAATGGACACTAATACATCAAAAAATCATCATTCAAGAATATAAAATTCACCAAATCATGATAAATAATGAACAGATCAATATAAATGGATCTAGTTTCATAAACATAAAATCAACACATGAATTTACCGTTATAAGTTGTAAATTAGATCCTATGGTGATCTGAATTGAAATCATACTTACCATGATGTAGATCTAGATGAAAACAACTAGAAATGAAGAAAATAAGTTCAAACATCCCTTATACTTGATTGAATCCGTATGAGAGAAGCTTATCACTCACCAAATTCACAAATTAGCTTGAAATCAATGATCTACAATTACAGACAGTGAAGAACGATCTTAAAATCAACCAATTTGATGCAATCTACCTTTCTTCGATGTTGATCTTCAATCTTCTAATCAAGATCAATGAAATTAATGGAGTAGAGATGTATTTGATTGGAGTAGGGAGAATCTCAAACCCCAATAAAAAACAGAAATGAAGAAACTAAACTATCCCCTTGCCTCTACCCCTCTATTTATAGCCATCTAACTAGACCACTAATGGGCCACACCAAATCAGTCCACAAATAGCTAGTTAGCTTGTCCAGAAATTTTGTACCACTAAAACCACAATTATTCCCAAACCGATGAACCAAAACTTTAATGAGACCACTCTAAGGAATTGGAAACATCATTTCATTTCCAATGAAATTGAACTTGGCACCTGATTCGATTCCAATCAAAAGTTATTCCCTGTAGAAACTAACAGGGGCAAGATGGTCACAAATAAAATTGATAAAAATTATGGACATGTCTCACATCCCCATAACCAACATATCAAAATACCAGAATGATCAAACCCTCAGGGAATTAAATAGATTTTATGATCCTGCGAGATGTAAAATGCAGGCCATTACATAAAAAGTTTTGGAAACAGCTTTAGCTTCAATCCAGCACCCGCTCTATAAATTATCTACAAACCAAAACTACTAGCTGTCCGTATGGAAAACATGGGCATCCGGATTTTAGGTAGGAAACAATAAAATCCAGATCAGTCGTGGGACTGGTGTGAGAACTAAAACAATTATTAACCTTTAATTTAAAATTAGGTAAATCATAGGACCACGTCGTATAACCGAGAATGGGTTTTCTCTACATGAATACCGGTCATAAACAACTTGCAAGGCTCTTTGAAAAATGAAGCTATTATAAGACTTAAGTCGCATTATACAATGCAATGCAAACCATAGAAAAAAGTTTTACCGTATAATAACTAAACATGCTTGATACGCGGGAACAAATAATTTTGATATTATTACGACTGCATAGTGTGGAAATCATTTTCGGAAGTAAACATACAAATCGTATCTCACATAATTCCCCATCCCACTATGTTGGCTATATAGTTTACATCTGAAAAATGCAGAGGCACCTATTGGAAATTGGATTCTGCCAATAAACCAAGGCGAAGGATCTTCCTTAACCGCATTCGGAACACCTTTATCAAAGTGTCCCAGGAGTCAACCATTAAGACCTTTTGGATCGGCAGGGCTGGTTAGCACTGGAATCTTTCCTGAACATAATGTTCCCTCAGTCGTATTTGACCGTCATCTGAGATGCCTTGATCTATCATACACATAAGTAAATCTGCCCGGGCTCCATACCATCTCATCACTTTTCATCTAGAAGGTAACGTTAGTCCTTATCTCTATTGTCCATCATCCTTTTTTCGGCTCATTTTTGGGTGTGAGACTCTAGATTCAACATCCACAACGTCTTTGATCTATCTGCCAGCATCACTTAACATGCCACATCGTTAATTCACAACATGTAATCAGTATCTATTAATATATAGCCCTCTAAGTACATAAGTCTCAAAGGAGGGTGTTAAATTAAGAGAATAAATTATCCGCCACCAACTGATACAATATGGATAGAAAACAATTGCTTGCTTATGTCGTAAAATACAACGTCAGACACACATCCATTTACAAGTTCGTTCTGGTTTTGAATGAAATCGAAGGCACCTTATTCCTCATCCAATTAAGGAGAGAGGCCCTTGCGAATTCGTACAATCTCCAAGTACGTCTAGACGGCTGCCATTTATAACCTCTTCTTGGGTGTTCCTCCTAATTGAGACATCGACAATAATCCAAACGATGTAAAGATCCCTGGTCTTCAACCACCATCTTCATTATTTTCAATACTCGTCGTATAGATATTCAAATGGGTCGAAGCCGGCCTTTCCGAAATAACTAGCGCCTCTTTAAAACCAATTTTGATATATAAATATATAACGAGTCTCATTCCAATTCCGAATATTCATTTACTCAAATCTTTCTTTCCATTTGGAATTACTCCCTTAAATCTTATCAAAGATTTACATTATTTAAACTCTTGTTTAAATCTTTCCTCAACCATATCTTTCGCCCAAAATTGTACTTAAGATTTCTTATTATAACAAAGTTCATATTTGAAAATTTGTTAAATTCAAAATTCATTTCTTTAAATCTTACCATTAAGGAAAATTTGTTTATCTTCAAACAATCTTAAAAATTGGTTCCTATTATATTTTTTTGGAGAAAACTCTTTCATTCAATCTTTACATTAAACTTTAATAAAGACTTCTTTTAAGCTAATCTTGAGAAATCATCTTCTCCTTTTACTGGGTTAAAGAACAAATGTTATTTAAAACATCGTTCACAATAAATCCAAAATTATACTTTCAATTTAATTTACTAATTTGAAAACTTTATTAAATCTTTATTAAAAGGTTTATCATTCTATTCCAAATCATATCTTCATCATAGTTCGGCTAAAAGAATTATGTTATTTAAGACGTCACTCCGCAACAAACCTAAAATCCAATTGATATCAAATATAAGATTTAAACTGAATTTTCATCAACTTATGTTCAACACCAATTCTTGTAAACAACGAATACTGATGTAAAACATCTTTCAAATTCCTCAAAATAGTAAATGTCTACACAACGGTAATCAATACCAAATATCCGAAGATCATTTTTATCTAAATCCAGTTTTATTCAAATTTGATTTGCAATTATTTCAAGATCTCGTCGTTGGATTTTTTAACTTCCTTTCTAATTTGGAAGCTTTTTTCATTACGAACTAAATGCTCTTCGTTTCAGGAGAATTCGATAGCTAGATCTCCCAGTACATCAATCTAAATCAATAGTCGACGTTCGTGAACTATCGTTGTGCGACTAGTCCTATTCAGACCAAACTTCGACTTGTATTTTAAATTTAAGTCGAATTACTTTCCAAATTATTTATTAATTATACAAACCATATACAATAGCTTTTAGAAACTATATATTCAGTAAAAACATCGTTTACATTATTTAGCTGTTAGGCTGAGAACACAAAAATCGAAATATAGTACAAAACTTCATATTTATTTTCCATATCTCTTTCAAAATACTTATTGTAATTTTAATTTTTTTCATATTTTTAGCAATTTTTATATGGCCGTTTCAGTCAATTTCCAATTACGGCCATCAAACTGTGTTTACAACGACCTTATTAAAAATAGATTAAAACATAACTTGAAATCTATAAGTTGAAATCTAAATGTTCTTCTTTCATTTGAAAGCTCTTACCAATAGAAAACAAGTGTTTTCAGTTTCGTGCAAATCCAATTTAAATTGCATTAGTTATGGCCATTTGAATTTCATGGTTGAAATTCGCGAAATGTCGCTGCGCGACACGTCCTATTCAAACCATATTATAATTTAATATAAAACTCATCAATTCATTCCTAATATAATTTATAAATCGTTAAACTCGTTTAAAAACATTCATACTTCAAATTCAATTATATAATAAAATTGAATATTCTATATTGTTATAATATTAAAATAATAATATTTTTCAAAATATAATATTTTGAAATCTAAAATTTTCTGATATCCATAATAAAGATAAATAAAATCAATGGAACAGACTTAAAAATATCGTTTATATATGTAACAACCTAAAAATCCCCTCCTTTCGAATCGAACATAAACCACACAGGTTCGATCCAAAGGTCAGAAATCCTCGAACTGTTATGGGAATACAAGAACAGAATACAAAAGAACATTTCATTATTATTATAACAATTTTCATCAAAGTACAAGAATACATCAGAGTGCATCGAAATAATACAGCGAAAGGTAAATTATAGTAAATACAATACACAGCGGAAAACATCATTTAACACCACGGAGGACTCTAAAAGTGCTATTGTAATGACCCGGATTTTTAGCGACTTTGGTTATCGACATAAAAACGATGTCGATAACCAAAACATCGAAAAATCCTGGTAATTAGTGAAAGAAATTAGAGGGTGAGGAAAGATAAGATAGAAACTTAGAATAGAAGAAAAAGAAGAACACAATATCAGAGTAACACGAATTTCACAGCGGAACGAATAACATATAATATGTATAACATAACTTGAAATATACATCTGTACTTGAATATACATATCATTATCAAAGTACATCACTTACAACACAGCGGAAATAACTATAGCTATATGATCCTGAAGCCTCCTGCTCCAGCTCTTCAACTATATCTGTAAATCCCGACTACTTGACTGCCCATACAAATTTAGGCACCCAAGAGTTTAGGGAAGACAACAAAATAAACTCCGGCTCAGTCATGGGACTGGTATGAGTAAACAGTTTAAAAACAGTTTGAACAAGTAAACGATATCTCATAAGACCACGCCGCATAACAGAACGGGTTTTTCCCTTATGAGAATCCAAGATAACTTTATATCAAAAACCTTTTGATATTATAATAATGTCTATCAACCACAGTATAGATAATCGTCTAGCAGAAACGCTTTCATCTCACGTTCTACATATATATTATACAACTCAAAACCACAAGCACGTATTGGGTACTGGATTTCCAACTATGACAAGATATGGAACCACCTTTCGCTCGTGTACCTCTAGAGAGGAATACACTGGGTTCAACAAGAACATCTTGCAACCCGGCCACACATGACCGATCACTCATTTCGCTTGAGTGTATCGAATGTATATCACCCACGGTTGGGATCAACAACCGTTTCCCGAATGGGACAACATCAACAATAGATTTTTTGAAGTAAATGAAACTCTAGATCGGGTGATTATACACCCTACTTCGGTGCGACCGACTTAGCCATGCTGCCTGCCCGATTTCTGTCATTTACCGGATGATGAGGCTAGAGGTTACGCTTCATCATCACATCAGATTCACTTTGAATGCCACATCATCAAATCCATCCAAACACCGATTGACGTCCTCAACAAAACATTATGTGTTAGCTAAAAGAAGTTTCCTTCTTCGCTTCCACTCTTGGTACGGTTGGAGAAATCAATATACGTGATCGTCTGGAAATACTCTGTCAGACATCCGTCCATACAAGTCATCCAGGAACAGGATGAACCGAAGGCACTATTCTGTAAACAGGATAGCCCTTGCATAACTCCGTCTTCAATTTCCTTTGGCATTTATGATTCGCAACGCTTATGCCAATACAGAGTGGTTCTTTGGATAATAATCCAACCGGTCTCTCCATATTAACAACGTTAAAATGGTCAAAACTTCGATAGTCTGTGATTTAACTATCGAATAAAAACAAGTGTGCAAACAACGATATTATTTCCAAATGGAAATTATATCGATCAAACATCATTTAACATTCATCTCCTTAGTTCATTTTTTTCATCTCCTGTTTCCCTATATTCAACATTTGCTATTTTCTAAATTTAGAAAATATATCTTATTAACAATGGAAAACGTTTCCATTCCCTGTTTTCTTTATTAGAAAAAACATTTCTGGTTTCTTATTTGGAAAACATTTCCAAAGCTTCTTCATTGGGCTTAGACAGATGTTTAAACAAACCATCGCGATGCCAACTCAAACCATTTCCTTTTCTGCCGAACCTTAACTATTCCTTAGTTAAAAACGAAGCCAATCAAGTTGGGGTAGAACTACCTCTCAGACCTTAACTGAACAACATTTCTAACTTTGAAATAGGCAAAGTTCACTTTATATCCCTTTTACTAACTTCCTTACTTAACCCTCCTTCGAATAGCTATATTCGATTGACTCTTTTCACTTAACTCTATTCGATTAACCCTTATCAATTAACTCTATTTGACTAACGCTATTGATTTACTCATTTCACTTAACTCCTTTCGAATAAACTATATTCGATAACTCCTTTTACTTTCTTCGAATAAACTATATTCGATTAACTCCTTTTACTTTATTCTCTAATCGATTAACTAACATCGATTAATTCCTTTTTCTTTATTCCCTAATCGATTAACTAACATCGATTAACTCCTTTTAACTTTATTCTCTAATCGATTAACTAACATCGATTAACTCCTTTTAACTTTATCTCTAATCGATTAACTAACATCGATTAACTTCTTTTAACTTTATTTCTAATCAATTAACTAACATCGATTAACTCCTTTTAACTTTATCTTTAATCGATTAACTAACATCGATTAACTCCTTTTAACTTTATTCTCTAATCGATTAACTAACATCGATTAACTCCTTTTAACTTTATCTTTAATCGATTAACTAACATCGATTAACTTCTTTTAACTTTATCTCTAATCGATTAACTAACATCGATTAACTCCTTTTAACTTTATCTCTAATCGATTAACTAACATCGATTAACTCCTTTTAACTTTATTCTCTAATCGATTAACTAACATCGATTAACTTCTTTTAACTTTATTCTCTAATCGATTAAAACATTTTTCCCTTTTATTTATTTTCGAAATATTTCCTTTTATAAAATCTGTTGATTTTAAAAAATCCCTTTATTTCAATATACATTGAAATCATTCTTTTTTACATCCTAGGGTCTTTTATGATATTTAAAATATCGAATAAAAATGATCAACATCATTCCAACACCCATAATCCATAACAGATTATATAACACATCATATACCACAATATATGAAAACAGTAAAATAAATGTTGAGGAATCCAGTTGGATTCCTCCAACCTGTTTCCCTGCATCACAGATGTTAAACAATATAGATAACATCACTTTTCAGTTCCATATGATATATTCTGTTAAACAGAATCAATATAGAAAATTTAACTAACTGACTAGCAGTTCAATCAAACAGTCAACATACAGTCAATCAGCCAATTTCTAACAGTTCTAAAAATACAACATGAAATTATAAACTGTTCAGAGTTAGTGAGATTTACTCACATTTGCAGTTCATCGTTAAAGAACGATAAACTGTTATTTGATTTGAATTAAACAATTTATTTTGCCATAAATTGCAACGAGCTCCGATGGACTTGCGGTCAGTCCCATTGTGTAGTGTCCGTCCATACGATCATGTCGGATCTTGTTTCGCTGAAAACCAATATCGTATGATAAAGTTACGATCTTTAGAAGTTATATATATATTTAAATAAATAAAAACTTGGGTTTAAACTTTAATGGGCTAAGCCCTTTTACCTTGGCCCGTTTACTTCAAACCCCACCTCTCCTTAAATTACCCAACCCGCTATACTTATCTTCATCTCCCCAAATCAATTTGTGTTCTGCTCCTCATTTCATTCACCAAGGCCGACGTCTTCCTCCCCCGTACACTCCTCCTCCTTCATCGAAACCAAAGACCGACCGCACCTCCACCTTCCTCACCTCAAACTGCACGCCCCCGTCACCCTGAGCTTCCACTCGAAGTACTCCTCCACCGTCCATCGCAGGTGCAGGTTGCGACAGCAACTATCACCGCATAACCCCATTTCACGCACACAGGTGCTGCTCGACCCCCTCAATCCATTTCTACACTCAAAACTCGAATTTGATTCACCGAATTCCAAAACCCCTGAACCTTAGTTTTCTATGGAGGTAGTCGATACCACCAGATCGCGTCGCAACTAACGAGATGAGTACAGAATTGAAGCTCTCGCTCTTGTGAATCCGAATATATATATATATATCCTATTTCATAGGATTTTATTTTATTTTATTTTGATTTTCTTCTTTGGGGAAAATTGTTTGCTGTGTTGTTTATACCGTGTATATATATTGTGTATTGGTAGGTAGCAATTGTGGTTAAGAATGAAGGTCTCGTGGCCTCTTTGTTGTCCAAGAAAATGTTGGATATTTTTCTTTAATTGATTTTATATTTTATTTTAATGATTTTATATTCGTTCTTGGTCCTTAAAAATCACTGCGACCGCATATGATACCCAAAAATCACTAAACTGGACATACTGCTACAGTTTGACATTTCGGTCCCAATGAAACTGGTTTCGTCGAATTCCGACTCCGTATGCTCACACAGCGTATTTTTAACCGTCGAAATACCGACTATTTTTCACTATATAGATCCGTACGGCCACACAGTGACTCTAAAAATCACGAAATTGGAAATCTAACAACTATTTGATATTGTGGATCCAACAAAACTGGTTTCGTCGAATTCCGACTTCGTTTGCAAAAGTGGCTGTTTTTAACGCTCTAAATAGCCTATTTAAATATATAAATATATTTAAATATAATTGAATTAAATATTTAAAATAAATATTATCGTCTATATTCACAGTGGCATATCACACAGCTCTAGAATATTCCTGTATGTATTTACAACTTGATATTCACTTATGGGTCAACCCGATATTTGATTTATATTGAAATCCCTTTTAAAAATATAAATAATTCCTTTATAAATTATAAAGGAATTCCACAGCGACTTTTCTAAAATTTGATTTGAACGTACATCAAAATCTACACGACGAAATCCCGATTTTTCTCTTCCACTAGAAAGATATACTCCACCAGCTCCACACGTTTCTTGTTTCACAGAAATCCGGCTTAAAACGAATCCTGTACATTCAGTTGAAGTTCGAATCGCCAATTTACGAACTGCAGCGCCATTTCGAGCTCGATTATAATTATATTATAAACTATACGTTCAACTATCGACGATTGAATATATTCGTTATTCAAATTCAATTCCAAGCTGAATTAAATATCACAGATGATCCGGTTCACACCATATCGTCATTTCAGCCAATTCTGATTATTTCAGAATTAAATATATTTTTAATTTATTATTTTAATTAAATATTCACTATTATTAAATTCCACGATCAATTAATTCACTAAACCACCATTGATGTAATTAAATAAATTAATCATAATACCCCTGCCAATGCGGGTCATTACAATCTTCCCCACTTAAAATAATTTCGTCCTCGAAATTGCTAAAGGTAGAGAACGACCCTATCGACTGGTTAGAACATATTTGTTCACTTCTTAACTTCAGTTTCAACTGAACCAATTTAATTTCAATTAAATTATTAATTAATTCTTATCAACGAAAATTTTCAAAAATCCTGAAAATTTTCTAACGGCTTAACTCTTCGAAAAATTTCGCCAGTACCTCCTTTGTACTGGTCAATCGGTCAAACTCCAACTCGCCTCTCTGGGCCATCTCCAACCCAAAAGAAAATCAAACAGCCAAGCAGCTTGCCAATTCGGCTCATCAAAATCTCATACCATATGAAATATAAACTTGTACCTTTTGTCGGCATATCATTATATCCTTTCCACCTGTTATCAATTCAGCAGATACAAGGGTCATCCCAATCAAATTCCAATCTGCTTTTGTCCACAACACAACCATTCGCTCATATCCGAGCCAAATATCATTTTAACTCGAGTTTCTTCTTGATTCCCAACTCTTAACTTGATTATCACATTACACTTCAAATTTGAATCTCACAATCCAATTTGTCTTGATATCATTCTAATTCAATCTCAATTACCACTTTACTGGCTTTACTTTAATTCAAATTTTTGCTTTCACAAATTTTTGTTAAATTTGTTTTTAATTCAAACAGTCTTTCCCCGGGAGTTTTCAAACAGTTTACTCTTTTCAAAAATCAAATTTTCCAATTTGAAATTCAACTGAGCCCATAATCAATATTTCATTAGTTAAATCACTTCTGTATTTCTTTATCAATATTTGTTAACCAAATATTTTCAATAACCTTATTGGCCTTTTACGTTATTTGGAAAACATTTCCGAATATCGCCTTCCTTTATTTTCTAAACCAATAACCTTTATAATCCTATTTATAATTGGAAAATACCCCAATTACTTATCTCTTTTCCGATCTCGTTTATTTCTATACTTAGGAAATATTTATTATTCTATTTCCAAATTCACACTTATTTGGGTTAAAACGGATGTTGTGTAAAACATCGTTACTACAACCCAAATACTATATTCAACTAACTCTTATCCAACATTGATCTTCGAGCCTGGAATCTTACTATTTATTTGTTAATAATGAAACCAATCAAGTTGGGGTATAACTACCTCTCAGACCTAAACTGAATAACATTTATAACATCAAAACAGATATGACTACTTACTCGAATAATCAATACCATACAACTACTTATTCACTTTTAAACACGTATACACTTTCTCTTTCTATTCTTACTAGATTTTATTCTAGACTTCCTTTTTGATTTTACTATTCTATTTCTAAGTTCGTTTCCTTATCGACTTCTATATATATATATCGATACATTGATTTCTAACTATCAAATTATCTTAAAAATATTCTAACTCCTTAAATTCCCGTAAAAATTCGCCATAACCTCCTTTGTACTGGGAGCATCGAGATATTTCAAATAGCCTCCCATGGCCCTCACCAATCCAAAAAGAAAAAGAAAAGCCAAGCGGCTAGCCGATTCGGCGCATAAAATCTCATATATGAATTAAATACATACCTTTCCGTCGAGCGTTCTATCTATATACCTTCATATCTATCCATACCTATCTCATGTATATTTATACATTTCTAATTCATTTCAACTTAATCCAATCATTTTAACTTAGTTCGTTAAGTGATTTTCAAATTACTGGTTTGCCCATTTCACCTTTTTATTTGAATATACATATTCAAATATATTTTAACTTGTTTATCAACTAATTGAATTCCATTTCAATTTTATTTGAATTTCCTATATTCAAATTCCATTTCAATTCTCTTATTCAAATTCTATATTTGAATTTCATTTCAAATCTCTTATTCCAATTCTATATTTGAATTTTGTTTCAATTTTCTTATTCAAATTCCATATTTGAATTTCATTATTCAAATCTATTTTCAAACTCCATTTGAATTTCTAAATTCAAATTTATTTGAATTCTCTTTATTTCATTTCAATTCCCTTTGAATCTTCTATATTCAAATTTCAATTTCAATTCTATTTGAATCTTCTTTATTCAAATTTCATTTCACTTTCGATATTCAAATCCTATATTCAAACTCCATTGAATTATATATTCCAATTTCCATTTCAACTCTATTTGAATTCGATATTCAAATTCCATTTTAAACTATTTGAATTCTATATTCAAATTCCATTTCAAACTATTTGAATTCTATATTCAAATTTCATTATTACTCTATATGAATTCTATATTCAATTTTCCATTATTTAAATCTTCTTTATTCAAATCTCATTTGAATTTCTATATTCAAATCCCCTTTGAATTTTCTATATTCAAATTCTATGTTTGAACTTCCTTTCTTCAAATTCCTTTTCAAACTTTCTTTATTCATTCTTTACATAAGTCTCGATTTCAATTCCTTTTGAAACTGATATTACTACCTTTGGAAAATAGGTTCCCCTTTCAACTTCATACTTGTATTTTTATTTCTGAATTATCCAATGATAATCCTTTTCACTTCATTTATAAACTTCGTTTATAAAGGAACTTCTCATTTTATTTCTTTTAAAACGAGTTAATATTTCAAATCTATTTAAAAGTTCAAATTCTATATTTTAAATCCCATTTTGAAATTCAACACAACTTGTCTTTCCCAAAACAAATTCAAAACAGTATCTCTGGTAGTAATTCGTCACTTACAACTCGAAAATGAATACTGATGATGCAGCTGTCATCATCAGAATCCATTTTCCAGCGATCGAAGTGAGTTCAATACTATAAAACCATTTTTAAACATTTCCACTTTGAAATTCATTTCAAAATATAATTCACACTGCTTGTAAAACAATTTAAAATCTCCCAGGATCTTAAATTTTCTTTATTTTTAATCCAAATCCATTTACAAACACTTATCCAATTTTCCAGAAATTTTAATTCAATTTCTGGTTTAAATTTCAGATTTAACTTATCTGAATTCACGTATTTCACTTATATGAATTCTGATTGGTTATTTACATAACCATTTAATTTATAATCTTACTCGATTATAATCACAACCAATATATCCAATATGTATCAAAACATACTTTGGGTAAAATTATTTTCATTTACCCTCTTTCAAAACATATCATGCCGACTCATCGTATTCGAGTGTTTAGTAACTCCTACCGATACAGTGGATTAAACTGATCGACCAGAACTCATAAACTACTCAACCAATGAATCTCCACAATATAAAACAATTTTTATATCAATATACAAATACGTTCACTCGTATATATACACTCAAACTCAATCTAGGGTATTACTAACCCTATCTCTACCGAGTCACGCCACAGAGCCAAGGTAATTCACTTAACCTAAGCTCTGATACCAACTGTAATGACCCGGATTTTTAGCGACTTTGGTTATCGACATAAACACGATGTCGATAACCAAAACATCGAAAAATCCTGGTAATTAGTAAAAGAAATTAGAGGGTGAGGAAAGATAAGATAGAAACCTAGAATAGAAGAAAAAGAAGAACACAATATCAGAGTAACACGAATCTCACAGCGGAACGAATAACATATAATATGTATAACATAACTTGAAATATACATCTGTACTTGAATATACATATCATTATCAAAGTACATCACTTACAACACAGCGGAAATAACTATAGCTATATGATCCTGAAGCCTCCTGCTCCAGCTCTTCAACTATATCTGTAAATCCCGACTACTTGACTGCCCATACAAATTTAGGCACCCAAGAGTTTAGGGAAGACAACAAAATAAACTCCGGGTCATTCATGGGACTGGTATGAGTAAACAGTTTAAAAACAGTTCGAACAAGTAAACGATATCTCATAAGACCACGCCGCATAACGGAATGGGTTTTTACCTTATGAGAATCCAAGATAACTTTATATCAAAAACCTTATGATATTATAATAATGTCTATCAACCACAGTATAGATAATCATCTAGTAGAAACGCTTTCATCTCACGTTCTACATATATAGTATACAACTCAAAACCGCAAGCACGTATTGGGTAATGGATTTCCAACTATGACAAGGTATGGAACCACCTTTCGCTCGTGTACCTCTAGAGAGGAATACACTGGGTTCAACAAGAACATCTTGCAACCCGGCCACACATGACCGACCACTCATTTCGCTTGAGTGTATCGAATGTATATCACCCACGGTTGGGATCAGCAACCGTTTCCCGAATGGGACAGCATCAACAATAGATTTTTAGAAGTAAATGAAACTCTAGATCAGGTGATTATACACCCTACTTCGGTGCGACCGACTTAGCCATGCTGCCTGCCCGATTTCTGTCATTTACCGGATGATGAGGCTAGAGGTTACGCTTCATCATCACATCAGATTCACTTTGAATGCCACATCATCAAATCCATCCAAACACCGATTGACGTCCTCAACAAAACATTATGTGTTAGCTAAAAGAAGTTTCCTTCTTCGCTTCCACTCTTGGTACGGTTGGAGAAATCAATATACGTGATCGTCTGGAAATACTCTGTCAGACATCCGTCCATACAAGTCATCCAGGAACAGGATGAACCGAAGGCACTATTCTGTAAACAGGATAGCCCTTGCATAACTCCGTCTTCAATTTCCTTTGGCATATATGATTCGCAACGCTTATGCCAATACAGAGTGGTTCTTTGGATAATAATCCAACCGGTCTCTCCATATTAACAACGTTAAAATGGTCAAAACTTCGATAGTCTGTGATTTAACTATCGAATAAAAACAAGTGTGCAAACAACGATATTATTTCCAAATGGAAATTATATCGATCAAACATCATTTAACATTCATCTCCTTAGTTCATTTTTTTCATCTCCAGTTTCCCTATATTCAACATTTGCTATTTTCTAAATTTAGAAAATATATCTTATTAACAATGGAAAACGTTTCCATTCCCAGTTTTCTTTATTAGAAAAAACATTTCTGGTTTCTTATTTGGAAAACATTTCCAAAGCTTCTTCATTGGGCTTAGACAAATGTTTAAACAAACCATCGCAATGCCAACACAAACCATTTCCTTTTCTGCCGAACCTTAACTATTCCTTAGTTAAAAACGAAGCCAATCAAGTTGGGGTAGAACTACCTCTCAGACCTTAACTGAACAACATTTCTAACTTTGAAATAGGCAAAGTTCACTTTATATCCCTTTTACTAACTTCCTTACTTAACCCTCCTTCGAATAGCTATATTCGATTGACTCTTTTCACTTAACTCTATTCGATTAACCCTTATCAATTAACTCTATTTGACTAACGCTATTGATTTACTCATTTCACTTAACTCCTTTCGAATAAACTATATTCGATAACTCCTTTTACTTTCTTCGAATAAACTATATTCGATTAACTCCTTTTACTTTATTCTCTAATCGATTAACTAACATCGATTAACTCCTTTTTCTTTATTCTCTAATCGATTAACTAACATCGATTAACTCCTTTTAATTTTATTCTCTAATCGATTAACTAACATCGATTAACTCCTTTTAACTTTATCTCTAATCGATTAACTAACAACGATTAACTTCTTTTAACTTTATTTCTAATCGATTAACTAACATCGATTAACTCCTTTTAACTTTATCTTTAATCGATGAACTAACATCAATTAACTCCTTTTAACTTTATTCTATAATCGATTAACTAACATCGATTAACTCCTTTTAACTTTATCTTTAATCGATTAACTAACATCGATTAACTTCTTTTAACTTTATCTCTAATCGATTAACTAACATCGATTAACTCCTTTTAACTTTATCTCTAATCGATTAACTAACATCGATTAACTCCTTTTAACTTTATTCTCTAATCGATTAACTAACATCGATTAACTTCTTTTAACTTTATTCTCTAATCGATTAAAACATTTTTCCCTTTTATTTATTTTCGAAATATTTCCTTTTTAAAATCTGTGGATTTTAAAAAATCCCTTTATTTCAATATACATTGAAATCATTCTTTTTTACATCCCAGGGTCTTTTATGATATTTAAAATATCGAATAAAAATGATCAACATCATTCCAACACCCATAATCCATAACAGATTATATAACACATCATATACCACAATATATGAAAACAGTAAAATAAATGTTGAGGAATCCAGTTGGATTCCTCCAACCTGTTTCCCTGCATCACAGATGTTAAACAATATAGATAACATTACTTTTCAGTTCCATATGATATATTCTGTTAAACAGAATCAATATAGAAAATTTAACTAACTGACTAGCAGTTCAATCAAACAGTCAACATACAGTCAATCAGCCAATTTCTAACAGTTCTAAAAATACAACATGAAATTATAAATTGTTCAGAGTTAGTGAGATTTACTCACATTTGCAGTTCATCGTTAAAGAACGATAAACTGTTATTTGATTTGAATCAAACAATTTATTTCGCCATAAATTGCAATGAGCTCCGATGGACTTGCGGTCAGTCCCATTGTGTAGTGTCCGTCCATACGATCCTGTCGGATCTTGTTTCGCTGAAAACCGATATCGTATGATAAAGTTACGATCTTTAGAAGTTATATATATATTTAAATAAATAAAAACTTGGGTTTAAACTTTAATGGGCTAAGCCCTTTTACCTTGGCCCGTTTACTTCAAACCCCACCTCTCCTTAAATTACCCAACCCGCTATACTTATCTTCATCTCCCCAAATCAATTTGTGTTCTGCTCCTCATTTCATTCACCAAGGACGACGTCTTCCTCCCCCGTACACTCCTCCTCCTTCATCGAAACCAAAGACCGACCACACCTCCACCTTCCTCACCTCAAACCACACGCCCCCGTCACCCTGAGCTTTCACTCGAAGTACTCCTCCACCGTCCATCGCAGGTGCAGGTTGCGACAGCAACTGTCACCGCATAACCCCATTTCACGCACACAGGTGCTGCTCGACCCCCTCAATCCATTTCTACACTCAAAACTCGAATTTGATTCACCGAATTCCAAAACCCCTGAACCCTAGTTTTCTATAGAGGTAGTCGATACCACCAGATCGCGTCGCAACTAACGAGATGAGTACAGAACTGAAGGTCTCGCTCTTGTGAATCCGAATATATATATATCCTATTTCATAGGATTTTATTTTATTTTATTTTGATTTTCTTCTTTGGGGGAAATTGTTTGTTGTGTTGTTTATACCGTGTATATATATTGTGTATTGGTAGGTAGCAATTGTGGTTAAGAATGAAGGTCTCGTGGCCTCTTTGTTGTCCAAGAAAATGTTGGATATTTTTCTTTAATTGATTTTATATTTTATTTTAATGATTTTATGTTCGTTCTTGGTCCTTAAAAATCACTGTGACCGCATATGATACCCAAAAATCACCAAACTAGACATACTGCTAGAGTTTGACATTTCGGTCCCAACGAAACTGGTTTCGTCGAATTCCGACTCCATATGCTCACACAGCATATTTTTAACCATCGAAATACCGACTATTTTTCACTCTAAAGATCCGTACGGCCACACAGTGACTCTAAAAATCACGAAATTGGAAATCTAACAACTATTTGATATTATGGATCCAACAAAACTGGTTTCGTCGAATTCCGACTTCATTTGCAAAAGTGGCTATTTTTAACGCTCTAAATAGCCTATTTAAATATATAAATATATTTAAATATAATTGAATTAAATATTTAAAATTAAATATTATCATCTATATTCACAGTGGCATATCACACAGCTCTAGAATATTCCTGTATGTATTTACAACTTGATATTCACTTCTGGGTCAACCCGATATTTGATTTATATTGAAATCCCTTTTAAAAATATAAATAATTCCTTTATAAATTATAAAGGAATTCCACAGCGACTTTTCTAAAATTTGATTTGGACGTACATCAAAATCTACACGACGAAATCCCGATTTTTCTCTTCCACTAGAAAGATATACTCCACCAGCTCCACACGTTTCTTGTTTCACAGAAATCCGGCTTAAGACGAATCTTGTACATTCAGTTGAAGTTCGAATCGCCAATTTACGAACTGCAGCGCCATTTTGAGCTCGATTATAATTATATTATAAACTATACGTTCAACTGTCGACGATTGAATATATTCGTTATTCAAATTCAATTCCAAGCTGAATTAAATATCACAGATGATCCGGTTCACACCATATCGTCATTTCAGCCAATTCTGATTATTTCAGAATTAAATATATTTTTAATTTATTATTTTAATTAAATATTCACTATTATTAAATTCCATGATCATTTAATTCACTAAACCACCATTGATGTAATTAAATAAATTAATCATAATACCCCTGCCAATGCGGGTCATTACAGCTATGGACACAACTTTTAGCTTCAATCCAGAATCCTGCTCAAATATCTGCAAAACCTAAACTACTAGCTGCTTGTGTGAAAATTATGGGCACCTAGAGTTTAGGTGAAAATAATAAACTCCATGTCAGTCTTGAGGCTGTTGTGAGAACTAAAAATCCAATTCGCTTTCTCTAGATATGACTTTTACAGTGTTTAAAAACGCGCAAATGGATGGTATTTGGGAATGCTTACTATTGTTGTTGCTTTGAGTCATTCTTCTATATCATCATTGGCTTCTTCAAAATGTTTTGATTATGCCACATCACATTTCATCATAATTTCACGTTTGAATTTCAATTGTTTTTTGAAGAAATAAAGGTAAGTATTCTCTTCCTCAACTTTCCATTTTCATTTCCCCTGAACTATGTCTGTCAGTCTCCTTCTTCCTCCCTCATTCCTCTTCCTTTGTTAAATTCCTTCTTTGTAAATTTATAATCTCATCTTCCTCTGCTCCTTAAATAAAAAACAAATTCAAGTTCGAGCTCCCATCTCTTCCTCCTTTCAAATCCTAAAACAAAACCTAAAATCCTAACCTTAAACTCAATTTTTCTGCTCTAGTTTCTCCGTTTTCCATAGATTTTCGCTCAATCTTGCAGAGGCTATAACTTTTTCATAGATAACCCATAACCACTTTTTATTTGTTTAAAGTGGATGAAATTGAAATAAACATCAAATTTTTTTCATGGGTTGTATTTTTTGATATCCAAATTGTGAAACCTCCAGACCAAATTTTGAATCTAGATTTTTGACCTGAAAAATGGATATTTTGGTTTCAGTCAGATCTCTCTCAAAAATTACAAAAAAAAACTTTTTACTTTTCTATATTGGATGAAATTTAAATATGTACGACTTTCATTTTGAATACTTTCTCAGATTTAAAATCCTTATATGTCTAAAAAGCCAATATTTCAAAGACATTTTCTGGCCTAGATTGATGACTCGATGGCAGGAGTTCATAACGTATTTCATGTTTCCCAGTTAAGGAAGTTTGTACACGACCCAGATGTGACTATTTCACCTGATCAATTGGATGATGTCGAAGTTGAACCCGAGGCGGTTGGGAATCGCATGCCTATGCATATTATTGGGAACGATACGAAGCAGCTTCGAAGGAAGGCGGTGAAATTAGTCAAAGTTCAATGGGGCGAAAATGAGAATGACTGTACTTGGGAGACAGAGGAGAGCATTAGGAAGACGTATCCAGAACTCTTCGCCTGGTAAGATTTTAACTTCGATTTAGTCTTTCCGCATGCTAGGATAGGCTTGTTTTGTTTGTTTTGCATGATTGATTGTTGTATATTCCTGGTAGGCATGCGGGATCCTTAGTATGTTTTGGGTTAAGGAATTTCGGGGACGAAATTTCTTAAGGGGGGAAGAGTGTAACGACCCGCATTCTACGCATCATAGGATCATAAAATATTTATTTCTTTCACATACGAAGTCGTATGGTCATGTAACTTTGGGAGACGACTATTGGGGTCATTTCCCATGTTCATGATTTTTCCCGATTTTTAAATGACCGTTTTGCCCCTAGCTGATCTTGTTTTGACCATAACTTTTGACTAGAAAGGAATTTTGATCTAAAACCACTTTCATTGGCTCCGGATAATGGTTTACAATTCCATAGAGTGGTCACATTAGCCAAACGGACTCACCCTTTGGGAGATATGGCTGAAACAAGTTTCAGAAAGTGAAAAACTGCTTAACCGGGCCAAATGAGGTGATTAGTAATGGGCCCATAACCCTTTTGGGATTCGGGTTATAGGGAGGCTGAAATGAGTTAGGTTTTCATTTCATTTCGGTTTTCCAGCCGCCACAAACCCTCTCTTCAACCTAACAATGGCTTCCAACATCTAAAAACACCTCTAATCACTTCTTAATAGGGCTTTGGCTTAAACTACATCAAATCAAGGAGAAATAACACCATTTCAGAGTTAGAGCTGCTGTTAGACATCAGCATTCGTGCCAAACAGATATTCATTTCAGATCTGAGTTTTATTTGTGGCAAAGGTGAGTGATTTGCATAGTTTCGCACTAATTACGGTTAATTAAGGGTAATTAGTGTTGATTAACGAAATTAGACATGATAAAATTCTGAAAAAAATATTTATAAATTCTGAAATATTGTTTTATACCTCTGTTAGAAATTTGGGTTGATTTGGTTAAGTTTTGTTAATCCTATGATTAGGTTTGCTTAAACATGCTTAAGGGAAAATATGGGGTTTTGACTATGTTTGATCCGTTTTAACATATCATATTGTTGTTTTGGTGTTTGTGAATGATTATACATGTTGGTATAACTGTTTGGAATGTTTTATGATTGTTTAGAAAAGTTAGATTGGTCGAAAACGCCGTCGTATGACGTAAATAGCTCGCTGGAAGAGTTGTAGGAATATGGACCGGACCGGATCGCCCCCCCCCCCCCCCCCCGCCCCCCCCCCCCCCCCACACCTGGACCGTGAGGATGGAGCACGATCCACACACCTGGACCGTGAGGAAGGAGCACGATCCACACATCAGGACCATGAGGAAGGAGAACGATCCACACACCTGGACCATGAGGAAGGAGCATGATCCGCACACAGCGACCGCAAGGAAGACCACGATCTGCACACCACGACCTTGAGGAAGACCACGATCCGCACACCGCGACCGTGAGGAAGACTATGATCCGTACACCACGACCATGAGGAATACAAGGAGCTTGGACATGAGAAGACTAAAACCCGAGATGCAAAGTAGTCCAAATGGAAGTTAGAGCTCAGGATCCAGATGGGAACCAATGAGTTCACTTCATGGTTGGGCTTTGCTGCGGGACCTGTGCAAAGGGGTTATCGATATCCATAACTTTGGTTCACCGCTGAAGAAAAGGGGGCATGTAGACGAACCAGAGCTAGGCTGGTTGGCCCATTTGGGTTATTGACTATGGACCAGTGCAGTGGGGACCGTGTAATACTTGTACGAAGTTGCCGTCATAGCCTCAAAAGAGCAAAGTGGGTCGTAGCAATAGTTGTACGGAGTTGCCGTCATGACCCCAAAGATTTGGTGGCCAAGGAAATGGATATCGTATGATTTACGCACTAAGTGAGAGATGAGAGGATGGTTGCTATGCTTTACTTGTTTTCCTTTACTATGACATACACACCCCACCCCCGTATCTTTACACCATTTGTTTTGTGGCACCTTAGAGTATTGTATGGTATGTAGTGCTAACTCTTTGGTTGCAGGTACAGGTTCAGGTATGGTTTAGTATACCTGTTATTGTTCTGTTTTGCTGCTTATCACTCATGCCAGACTTTTGTCTGACCCAGAGTTTTATGTCTCTTCTTATTACTCTGGGTGCTCACATGAGCATACTAGAGACAGGTTAGGTGGTATGCACGAGTAACTGATACGGAGACAAGCAGGAGGCTTCCACGTATGACACATATAGATATTCTCCCTGTGTTGTTGAAGATCACTGCTTGGGCATTAGTAGTTCATCTTCTACTTTAGCTTTCTTTTGCTTTAGGGACAGTTTAAAGTTGTAATAATGATGTTGGATCATAAGCTGTATTTGGATTTCCGCTGCTATGTTGGTTTAGTTTTTAGCTTATGCACTGTCTCGCCTGTTTTATGTCAAGATTATGTTATTATTATATATTGTTCCATGCGCTGTGAGACATTCTATAGGTTCCTTATTAGTTCATTCTTTTCTTTCTTTTCTTCTGACGACCGTCCCGTGCTAGCTGGGCATGTGTATAGCGCACTTTCAAAGGAGATGCCGGCTGGTGCGGGGCGGGCTGTCACACTTGGTATCAGAGCTCTATGTTGCGTAGTTAGCCTAGGGAAAGATACCAGGGAGAGATAATACGTATATAAGAGTGCGTATTTGTGATTGTTTTGGTTTTAAAAGCTATATATATATATATATATATATATATCATTAATATAGCTAAGGATGAAGTTGCACTGCACTAACACCACAAAGAGGATGGTTAATCGTTTTCTCTGTGCAGATTAAACGATGAGCCGATACGCAAGGGGTGCTGGTAGAGGAGCCAATAATGGGAAAGCTGCTGAAACGAGGACGATGTTTACTGACCTCATGAGAGAGATTCTTAGGTATGTGCAGAGGGCAGCTCCCAATGCTGGAAATGGTGGTGGTCCAATAGTGCAGGCGCCTAGGGCCGATTTCGCCAAGCTGAATAAGGATTATACCAGTCTTGGTAGGAAGTCGTTCCACGGAACGGAGTCGGCTACGGATGTTCAGGATTGGCTGGATAACTGCGATCATATCTTCGAAGACCTGGGTATTGAGGATACGATGAAGAGAAGGCAAGCATCCTGTCAGCTGCAAGGATGAGCAATGAATTGGTGGAATGCTATAAAGGCAGCTACTCCCGAGGATAAGATTACTTGGGATTAGTTTAAGGCTCGCATTAGCGATAAGTTCGTTCCAGCTGCTCAGAAGTCAGTGTTGTTTAAGAAAATTTTGGAGCTCAAGCAGAATGGCAGAGCTATCTCGGAGTATATTGCCGAATTCAACACTTTGTCGAAATATGGGTTATCCCTAATAGATACTGCTGAGAAGAAAAACGAGAAGTTTATAACATGTTTGGATCAGTACTTGGGGGAAAAGCTTATTAACCACATCAATGAGACGTTTGAATCGATTGTGGGGAAAGCATTGAGGTCAGAGTCTTTACCCTAAGTCGAAGACTGAGGTTTCATCTGCAGAGGAGCCAAAGCCGCAAGCAAGCAGTGGAGGCAAGAATGGTTCTCAGAATAAGAGGAAGCAGAACTAGAATAAGGATGGCCAAAAGAAGAAGAAAGATGTTGAGTGCTTCAGCTGTGGTAAGAAGGGCCATTGTGCTAGTAATTGTCGGGCCAAGCCAGCGGATAGGAAGTGCTTCAACTGTGGCCAAGTGGGACATCACAAGGACAAGTTTCTGCAACCCTCTAAAGAAAAGCAGATGGTGAAAGCATATGACCTTAATGTTATTCCTTCTTCGTCGAATGCCGCAACTGCGACGGAGAAGGGAAAGAATGTCGTTATCCAAGGTATGCTTTCTGTTTATGAAGTTCCTGTTAGAGTTTTGTTTGATACCGGAGCTTCCAGTTCTTTCATATCTAGTGACCTGGTAGATAGGTTGGGATTGAAACCCGAGATTGTCGATAGGCCTTTAATAGTGACGAACCCGATTGGTGGTTCGACTAACCTTAGCATGATTTGTCATAATGTGGTCTTATCGAGTCATGGATGTATGTTTGTTTGTGATTGCTTTGTTTTGGGCTTTACTGGGTTTGGCATTATTTTGGGAGTCGATTAGCTCCAAAGATACGGGGTGGTGGTAGACTGTGAGGGATTTTTGGTGACAGCTAGAGCGGATAATGGGCGGAGGGTAGTGTTTGGTGGTCTACCTAGTGATGGGGTAATGGCTAGTTTTCTAAATTCCCTCGACATTCCGCAAGGTGAGTTTTCAGGTTTGCCCGTGGTTGGCCAGTATCTGGACGTCTTCAAGGAAGTGACCGGGCTTCCACCACACCGAGAGATTGAGTTCTGTATTGATTTAGTGAAAGTTTCCAGACCTATAGTGATGCCACTTCGTTGTATGGAACCAAGGGAGCAGCGAGAGTTCGGGGTGCAAGTCAGTGATCTTTTGAAGAAGGGATTAATCAAAAGGAGTGTTTCTAAATGGGGAGCACCAGTTGTGTTTGCTACCAAAGCCGATGGTTCCCTTCGATTGTGTGTAGACTACCGCGAGTTGAATAAGGTGACGAGGAAGAACAAGTATCCTCTACCGCGGATAGATGATTTGTTTGATCAGTTGAGTGGCACGAGAGTATTCTCTCAGTTGGATCTCACGATAGGTTTTCATCAGCTTAGAGTGGAAGCTGAGAGTATAGCTAAAACCGCATTTCGGACGCCTTCTGGATTTTATGAGTGGTTGGTCATGCCATTCGGGCAGACCAATGCCCCAGCATATTTTGTGGATCTTATGAATAGGGTATTCAGAGATCAGTTGAATAAGTTTGTTCTTGTGTTCGTGGATGATATTTTGGTTTATTCAAAGACAGAGGAAGAACACAAGGAACATTTTAGGATAGTGATGGAGGTGTTGAGAAAGCACCAATTGAAAGCAAATTTTTATTAAGTGTCACTTCTAGAAGAGGGAAGTGAGATTCTTGGGCCATGTTGTTTCAGAGAATGGTATCGCTGTGGACCCTGCAAAGGTGGCTACGGTACAAGATTGGTCTACGCCCAAGAATGCGACAGATATAAGAAGTTTCTTGGGGTTAGCTGGATATTATCGTAAGTTTACCCAAGACTTCTCCAAGATAGCAGAACCATTGACCCAGTTGACCAAGAAGAATCAAGCTTTCGTCTGGGACGAAAGGTGCGAGAATGCATTCAAGAGTCTAAAGGAAAAGTTGACATGTGCACTAATATTAGTCATTCCTAAGGGGAATGAAGAGATGACGGTATATACGGATGCATGTGGTACCGGACTAGGTGCTGTATTGATGCAAGGAGGTAGGGTTGTAGCTTATGCAAGTCGGCAACTAAAACCGCATGAGAAAAGATACCCTACCCATGACTTGGAATTGGCAGCGATCGTGTTCGCACTGAAGATGTGGAGACATTATCTCTTGGGAGAAAGATTAGAGTTGTTTACCGATCATAAATCATTAAAGTATCTCTTCTCTCAGAAGGGTCTGAATCTCCGACAGCAAAGATGGTTAGAATTCTTAGCTTCCTATGATTTCGATATCGCATACACACCAGGAAAGGGCAATGCGGTAGCTGATGCATTGAGTAGAAGACATGCCAGTTTAGGGGCTATGTTTCTTGAATGGAAGCAACTGGAGTACATCGTTGGGTATGATTTCAAACCGAAGTGCGAATTGGATCCAGAAATGTTAGCAAATTTGACGATCAGACCCACTTTGATTGAGCGGATTGGTTCCAGCCAGAGGGACGATCCTAACCTATTGGAAATCATCTCAAAGTTAGAGATGGTAATCAATGAAGATATGAACAAGTATGGGCTTGATCGAGATGGATGGCTTAGAAAGAATAGAAGACTAGTTGTACCCTATGTCAGTGGATTGAGAGATGAAGTGCTTAGGGTATGTCATCACTCAAAACTGACTATACACCCTGGTGATAACAAGATGTACCGAGACATGAAGCAGACCTACTACTGGGAAGGGATTAAAAGAGACGTTGGGAAATTTATATCCAAATGCATGAATTGCCAGCTCGTTAAAGCTGAGCAAAAGAAGCCTAGTGGTTTGTTACAACCATTAGAAGTTCCAGAATGGAAATGGGAACAAGTCTCAATGGATTTCATTGATGGGTTACCAAGGACTAGGTTGGGCCATCATAGCATTTGGGTGATTGTGGACCGATTGACCAAGAGTGCAAGGTTTATACCCGTCAAGCCAAACAGGACGGCAGCTAAATTAGCGGAACTGTATATAAAGTGGGTAGTGAGATTTCATGGAATACCAAAAGGCATTGTGAGTGACCAAGATCCCTTGTTCACTAGTGGATTTTGGAAGAGCTTACAAGAGGCGTTAGGATCAGAACTACATCTCAGTACCGCGTATCATCCTCAAACCGATGGACAGACACAGAGGGTGAATCGAGTGTTAGAAGATCTCTTAAGATCCTGTGTATTGGATTTTGGTGGATCATGGGATGACCATTTGCATCTAGTAGAGTTTGCATATAATAATAGTTATCAATCCAGTATTGGTATGGCTCCATTTGAAACTTTGTACGGAAGACCGTGCAACTCACCATCATGTTGGTTAGAGACCGGTGAGAAGTTTGTGCTTGGACCAGATGTGATAAGAGAAACTTCAGACAAGATCAAGATCATTCAACAGCGAATGAAGGCTGCACAAGATAGGCAGAAAAGTTATGCTGATAAGAGGAGAAGAGAATTAAAGTTCTCCATTGGCAACTTGGTGTTTGTCAAGATTTCTCCATTGAAGATTGTGATACGATTGGGCAGGAGAGGCAAGTTAGCACCAAGATTTGTTGGTCCATTCCCAGTTCTTGAGCAAATTGGGAATTTGGCATATAAAGTTGAATTACCAGACAAGATGGCAGGTGTTCATAATGTATTTCATGTTTCCCAGTTAAGGAAGTTCGTACACGACCCAGATGTGACTATTTCACCTGATCAGTTGGATGATGTTGAAGTTGAACCCGAGGCGGTTGGGAACCGCAGGCCTATGCATATTGTTGGGAACGATACGAAGCAGCTTCGAAGGAAGGCGGTGAAATTAGTCAAAGTTCAGTGGGACGAAAATGAGAATGACTGTTTCTCCTGGTAAGATTTTAACTTCGATTTAGTCTTTCCGCATGCTAGGATAGGCTTGTTTTGTTTGTTTTGCATGATTGATTGTTGTATATTCCTGGTAGGCATGCGGGATCCTTAGTATGTTTTGGGTTAAGGAATGTCGGGGACGAAATTTCTTAAGGGGGGAAGAGTGTAACGACCCGCATTCTACGCATCATAGGATCGTAAAATATTTATTTCTTTCACATACGAAGTCGTATGGTCATGTAACTTTGGGAGACGACTATTGTGGTCATTTCCCATGTTCATGATTTTTCCCGATTTTTAAGTGACCGTTTTGCCCCTAGCTGATCTTGTTTTGACCATAACTTTTAAGTAGGAAGGAATTTTGACCTGAAACCACTTCCATTGGCTCCGGATGATGGTTCACAATTCCGTAGAGTGGTCACATTAGCCAAACGGACTCACCGTTTGGGTGAAATGGCCGAAACAAGTTTCAAAAGGTGAAAAACTGCTTAACCGGGCCAAACGAGGTGATTAGTAATAACCCATTTCGGGATTAGGATTATGGGGAGGCTGAAATGAGTTAGGTTTTCATTTCATTTCAGTTTTCCAGCCGCCACAAACCCTCTCTTCAACCTAATAAAGGCCTCCAACATCTAGAAACACCTCTAATCACTTCTTAATCAAGCTTTGGCTTAAACTACATCAAATCAAGGAGAAATATCACCATTTCAGAGTTAGAGCTGCTGTTAGACATCAGTATTCGTGCCAAACAGAGATTCATTTCACATCTGAGTTTTATTTGTGGCAAAGGTGAGTGATTTAAATAGTTTTGCACGAATTACGGTTAATTAAGGGTAATTAGTGTTGATTAACGAAATTAGACATGATAAAATTCTGGAAAAATATTTATAAATTCTAAAATATTGTTTTATACCTCTGTTAGAAATTTGGGTTGATTTGATTAAGTTTTGTTAATCCTATGATTAGTTTTGCTTAAACATGCTAAAGGAAAAATATGGGGTTTTGGCTATGTTTGATCTTTTGGTGTTTGTGAATGATTATACATGTTGCTATGTCTGTTTGGAATGTTTTATGATTGTTTAGAAAAGTTAGATTGGTCGAAAACGCCGTCGTATGACGTAAATAGCTCGCTGGAAGAGTTGCAGGTATATGGACCGGATCAGATCGCCCCTCACACCTGGACCGTGAGGAAGGAGCACGATCCACACACCTGGACTGTGAGGAAGGAGCACGATCCACACACCTGGACAGTGAGGAAGGAGCACGATCCGCACATAGCGACCGCGAGGAAGACCACGATCCGCACATCGTGACCTTGAGGAAGACTACGATCCGCACACCGCGACCTTGAGGAAGACTACGATCCGCATACCTCGACCGTGAGGAAGACAAGGAGCTTGGACATGAGAAGACTAAAACCCGAGATGCAAAGGTAGTCGAAATGGAAGTTAGATCTCATGATCCAGATGGAAACCAATGAGTTCACTTCATGGTTGGGCTTTGCTGCGGGACGTGTGCAAAGGGGTTATCGATATCCATAACTTTGGTTCACCGCTGAAGAAAAGGGGGCATGTAGACGAACCAGAGCTAGGCTGGTTGGACCATTTGGGTTATTGACTATGGACCAGTGCAGTGGGGATAGTGTAATACTTGTACGGAGTTGTCGTCATAGCCCCAAAAGGGCAAAGTGGGTCGTAGCAATAGTTGTAGAGAGTTGCCGTCATGACCCCAAAGATTTGGTGGCCAAAGAAATTGATATCGTATGCTTTAGGCACTGAGTGAGAGATGTGAGGTTGGTTGCTATGCTTGACTTATTTGCCTTTACTATGAACCCCACCCCCGTATCTTTACACTATTTGTTTTGTGGCACCTTAGAGTATTGTACGGTATGTAGTGCTAACTCTTTGGTTGCAGGTACAGGTTCAGGTATGGTTTAGTATACCTGTTATTGTTCTGTTTTGCTGCTTATCACTTATACCAGATTTTTGTCTGACCTAGAGTTTTATGTCTCTTATTATTACTCTGGGTGCTCACACGAGCAGACTAGAGACAAGTTAGGTGGTATGCACGAGTAACTGATCCGAAGACAAGCAGGAGGCTTCCACGTATGACACATATAGATATTATCCCTGTGTTGTTGAAGATCACTGCTTGGGCATTAGTAGTGCATCTTCTACTTTAGCTTTCTTTTGCTTTAGAGACAGTTTAAAGTTGTAATAATGATGTTGGATCATAAGCTGTATTTGGATTTCCGCTGCTATGTTGGTTTAGTTTTCAGCTTATGCACTAGGGCTGTTATGGTAACGGTTACCGTTACCGTTTGGCAAATATCGTTACCGTACCGTTTTTACTGGTAAACCAGAATTGCTTACCGTTACCGTTACCGATCGACTGGTATACCGATGATTGGTATACCGATAATCTGGTAACCGTTACACTGGTAATGATAAATTACCGTTTGTCCAACAAAGTTTATATCTTAACATATTTTTTGTACATGGTGCATCTTTATTATACTATATGTAGTGTTAGTTTATAAAAAAACATAAATGAAAAAGAAAATAAGTGTATCTGGAATTATTTCATTTGATTATTGAACTAAATACAATCATTTATTTGGTTCTACGTGCATGTTATAAAGCATATCAGATGAGTATGCTTGGGTTTTGAATTAACTGGTAAATTACCGTTACCGCTGGTATTGAAGAAACGTTATCGATAATTTACCGTTAAAAATGGTAAATTTACCGTTACCATACCGTTTTAACTGGTATACCAATTTCAATCAAAAATGGTTACCGATCGACCGGTAATGGTATGGTAATGGTAAATTTACCGTTACCGTAACAGCCCTATTATGCACTGTCTCGCCTGTTTTATGTCAGGATTATGTTATTATTATATTTTGTTCCATGCGCTGTGAGACATTCTATAGGTTCCTTATTAGTTCATTCTTTTCTTTCTTTTCTTCTGACGACCGTCCCGTGCTAGCTGGGCATGTGTATAGCACACTTTCGGAGGAGATGCCGGCTGGTGCGAGGCGGGCTGTCACAATTTATATACATATGTATGTATGTATGTATATGTTTGTATGTATGTATATGCAGGATTTATATACGGGTAATAGATATTGAAGACTGTACAGTTAAAGAGATTCAAGATTTCAAAATATAAACAAGACTCATGAGCATCAAGATATCAAGAGTCCAAGAATCCACGATTATCAGAGCAATAGAGTCTAGTTAGTATGTAAAACTCTGAATATCACTCCAACTCTGTTTTCGAATTATTTCTTTTCAAATTTATTTTAATTATTATTTTCAAATTGATTCCAAACTTCTCCCAAAATGACTTTTTATGAACCAAGGATTTTAAACTTATGATTTCGAATATATATTTCCTTAGTTTCTCATATTTATATATTATAAAGTTTTAATTATAATATATGTGTTTATAATTATATTATATGGTATTATATCACTTACATATGTAGTTTTTAAATCATATGCTTAAATCATATTTTGTTATGTTTTTATGCTTGAAAAATAATATTTTAACAAATAGTTCTATTTCAGAAATTTCCATAATATATATATATATATATATATATATATTGTCTTAAATGCTTTAAAAATGATTTAAATTTAATTTTTTAAATATATTATACTTGCATGTTGACATATAACAGTCATATTTTATTTAAATTTAAAAGTTATGTCTTTTCATTTTAAAACATTTTAGAAACAGTTGTGTCCTTTGGAACACTATATAAAGGCCTTAATTTCAAAAAAATTGATAACTAATCTTCTCCTTCTTCTACTCTTAACATACCACCATTATTCTTCTCAAATTTCTAAGATTATACTCTGCCGATTTCAATACAAATTATATCATTCTTCTTCTATTTTCATTCTCTATCAAATACTCTCTATTTGGAAGTGCTATTCAAGAGTCTACGGTAATTGTAATAAAAAATAGTAAGGGTGTTTTCCTTGTAGACCGTAAATCAAGGAAAAGGATAGGGTGTGTTACTTGTAGCCCCATAAATCAAGGAAAATGAGCGGTGTTAACCTTGTAGTCATGAAATCAAGGGTGTTGTAAGCGGTGTTAACCTTGTAGTCATGAAATCAAGGGTGTTGTAAGCGGTGTTAATCTTGTAGTCATGAAATCAAGGGTGTTGTAATTGGATGCTAATATTAATAAAACTCTGCACAACCCAGCATTGTGCAGGACTGGACGTAGCAGCAGTGTGAACCAGTATAAAAATCCGGTGTGTTCTTTCCTTCTTTGCACTTAACTTTTGTTTGTATTTGCATCTGTATCTGTTTCTATTATAATATTCATTCTATGATTCATACATTACTTTGAGTAATTGATAATTAGTTAAGATTTCTATAAACTCCTTAAAACTATATTCATCTCCTCTAGTGTTTGTTTTGCCTTAAGATCCTTGATCTTTAACCCTAATAATAGGTATTAGGGCATAGATTTTCAAAATTTCATCATCTGAATTTTGAAAATATTAAATGGCAATTTTGTAAACACTATTTATGAAAAGATATGTCATAGAACCATCATGATGGTATTATTCAAAATTACGTTTAGTTATTTTGAAAAGACACTTGATTCTTTAAAAAGTTGTGTTGTTTTGCAGGAGAAGAGTTATGTCTGATGACTACTGGCCAAAAGACACCAATATGATAGTTCATTAATCAAGAAGAAAAAGATGGATATGCAATTTGACAATCTACAACAAAATGAGTACCTGATCAATACAAAACTTTTGTTTTTCTTCTACAACTTGATTCAATACTGTTCTTCTCTTCATCCGCTTCGCAATGCCACTAGTGTTGTGCAAATCCATCTAGAAATGACCAAGTTATGATCAAAAGAAGTTTTGGTGCATAAGGAGAAAAAGGAACCAAAACCGTCACTGGTATTCCTCTTGTTTCACTCGGATATTTGAAATACTAGTGTGAACCCGTGCTTCGCACATGGTCGTAGTGAAAATAGTATATTGATACAGCGTAGCGTAGATTTCAATGTGTGTTTCAGATAATATATTATCTTGTAGAAGTTTATTTATTCAATAGAAAAAATGGCGTTCGAAATTGTAACTTGTGTCAATAAGGCAGTATTTTTCATTTCCCACACCATTGACAAATTCATCAAGTTACGATATGGAATTTGTAATTTGATTTCTTTATCACAACTTTATTTGTTGGATTACTTTTATAACATCTAGTCAGAATAAAAGAACTTAGGAAAATTACAGAACTTAGGCAAATTACAGTAGCTTCTTATAGATAATAATCTGTAACATAATATATCAAATCAAGGGAAACCATGCACGATTATCACAACAGTTGCAGCATAAAGAATAAAAACCGCATGATAATATGGCCAAATAATGCAGAGAACATGGGAAAACACAACATAGTCCAGAACAACGAAACATAAATAAAAGCACAACTTCACATGTATATAACAGAATATAGCACTACTTTTTTATTTACAGGCGTTATTCCAATGACAAATTACTAAACATAGATATGCTAACAGCTAATTTCTCCATTTTTATGACTTATTTTAGTAGTGGTAGCAAAAAAAAATATCTCTTCTTGATGTAAGAAGACTTCTTGCAATCAATCCACGTCCATATTCTGGTCGTAGTGTCAGTCTTTTAGGCAACAACAGTATGTTGCTGACATTGATGACTCCTAGACAATTGCAGCTACAAGTAATAGTATGTTAGAAAATAGCTAAGAAATAAACACGATGTTATTGATCACCAGTGTTAACTCAGTGACTACCAATTAAATTTATATATATGCTAAACTAAATAACCTACGTAATTTTGTTATGTGTTCAATCTTCTACCTATGAACTCTATGTGCAAAGTTTGAAATGCATTAAAAATGTCTTCATGCACCCAAAATGATATATGTATTTATAAAAAAATATCATATTGTATTTAGCCAAGTTAAGCATTGCCACCAGAATATGCTAAGAAAGCAACAGACCAACATAATTCAGTATAGGTGAACTACATCTACTCATGGATGAGTTAGTTTTTGCAATCTGCAAAAATATTTATTAAACACCATGATATGATATTGCTAAAAAAAATTGAAAAACTATCATTTTTTACTGAATAATAAGATCAGCTGAATGATAAGTGCATATCGACGAACTTAACCATATATTATTCATATTCCTAGCCATTTTCTCCTTACTTTTCTCTCATTGCTATATTGTTATTAGTGACATGACTTTTAGTACAGTTTCAAAAAGTTACATAATCGAAATCCACTACAGTTCAACTAATTTTACTCATCAAGTGCATCTCTGTACATTTCCAAACAAACTACAATATTTATAATCTTAATCTACTCACGATTTATCGATCTGTGCCTTAGGGTTGATAAATAATAAACATGAAATTTCACCTTTTTAAAATATTTGAACAATTTTGCAATTGCATTGATTGTGTCTGATTTTGGAAACTTCATTAATTTTTATGGTTGAAACTTCAAGAAAACAAATTCCATCACATTTAGCCTGTAGTAGTTCTAAAATTTATAAGTTTATGGATAAGCATTCTTTATTTGAAAGAAAATATGTTAGGAATAATTCATATAAATCTATATAAAAAATATGTTATAGTTGCAAATGCAAAGCTGCAACTCCCTACAAATGTCCACCGATTATATTCAAACGCTCTTCATTCATATTTCAAGTGTAAAGAAAGTACTACACATACGTACTGTCTACTTAAAACCCATAGACTAAATACAATAGTATGCTTGCGGAATGCAGAATTTCAATCATATCTATTTTGATTTATCTAAAAATATAACACAGTATTATAGCATAATTGAGCTCAATCTCACCTAAAATTACATTAACTTAAACCATAGGACCACCACAGCGGAAAGTTTGTTGCCAAAGTAAATAAAAAATATAGAGTAATAACAGTTATATTATATTTAAACATTCAAATTTCCAAGAAATTTAATTGTTCCTTGTGATCGAGAAATTTTTACAGTGTGCATAATTTGAAAGGAGGCCGTGGCTTGACAATTGTATAATATCGGATTATTTCATCTGACATATGAATAACATTTGAATATTTGGCCCTACACCAATTAATGATTTATATTTGAAACTAACCAATATGTATGGAAGACAAAAACTACATTTTAAAATACCAGCAAGGACAACAGAATATTAAACAAAATACTCAATATGTTTGAAACATATTACAACATTGTTCAATTTCAAATCAGATGGATAACTTTAATTTGATAAATTACAAAACATAACATGGTTTTTAATGGAGAGATAACTTGTTCTTCTATGGTAAATTACTCTATAAGCTATATTAGTTATTATAATTTCACTTTCATTATTATCGTTTCCAACAGCTGTGATTTACTATTTCCTGTAATATAATAGTACCCACTTGGGTTTATTCATGTGATCAATGAAAAAGAAGGAAATAATGATGCAAACCATTTTTATTAATAGCAAGGCAACATAATAATTTCCGCAGTACCTGCCTCCCAAGAGTTTGATGCAGTCATTCGGCCTATCCTCCGTTCTCTTTGACTTATCTCTACAATATTACCTATGTCACATAGCATATTCAAAAGCAGCTATTTATTAAAGCATATTTCATATATTAGGAGTAAAATTAAATGAAATAAGCATGTGTAAACTATGAAAAAATTATTTTCTAGTTCGTATTACAGGCATGTATATAGCTTATGAATCATCACTATAACGAAATTATGCAGCTGAATTCAAAAAAGTATGTTAGGTTAACACTTACGGACAACCCTAGCGTAACTATATACTTTTCCATACAAAATTATATAACCAAAATTTAGCTTATTTGTTTCATTGATTATTTATAACTGCGGCAAGGAAAGTTTCAACTGAAAATATACATCTTACAAACTGATTAAAACCAAAAACACTACCTGTGAAAAAATGCAAGCATATGCATACAAATGTCTACTTCTAGGTAGCAAGAATTTGGCGAATAACAATAGAGAATACATTATAGATGCTAAGATTATTGTGATGGGACTTTTTTTTCCAAACTTATTCCCAATACCCACTCGCATATTCAGATATCTACCCAAATTACATTCTTTGATTAATCCTCTTTTCCATTGTTTTTATGTTAGTAATTAGTCAATCCATTGTATATATTGTAAAAATAAATAATAATGATATGTGTCTGAACAAAATTGGTAAATTTACAAAGAAATTACATGTAATCTTTGATAAATTTTATATTGATTTTATAGATAAATATACCATAAAATAGCAATTGACTGCACAAAAGTAATTCTTGCTATTTGTACTCAATATTAAGGTACGAAAAAATTGTTGTAAGCTCCATATTGAAATGTTTCCTTATACAAACAAACATTTTAGCATCATAAAATAGATTTTAAATTCATTTAAAATGCATAACACCATTTCAATAGGTAGCGAAGAAGATACACACAAATGTGTGTGTATTCACATCCTACATATTTTATGCTAGAGAAACACATTCCAATCAACTGATATATTCTCCTAAGTCTACCCAGATTTACCCCAATGTTAATCTAATTGTTCTTAAGTATGTCGCTAAAAAACATAAATCAGCATAATCTAAAATGTCAATGCCACAAACAAAAAGGAAAGAAAAGACACATCGCTATCTTGAGCTAAAGCAAAAACAACATCTGCAGTTCTTGATTGCAACATAGCATGACACTCATATTAAACTAACAACAATTTTTTTATAGTTGCTTATTAATAAGGAGACCTTATATATAAAATAGGAGCAGTTTGGTTTGTATCCTCTAAAAATAATTTATATCCTCAAAATGGAAAATAAAATGGTAGATCAAAAAGAAAGTTGCAATTCTTTTGGAATCTATTGTCATAATGTCGGATGTTCCACTAAACTAAACCAGATCTTCAAATGCAGGTAGAAAATCAAAATCACAAGCAGATGTAAGCTGTTTAGAAGTTCAAAGGAGGAATTCTAGGAAATATATAAAAATTTACACATTGAAAAGGAATAAAAACTGCACCAATTTAAAAACTTTATGTCTCGTTAATAAAAACTCGGTAAAACATAGTGACAAACAAGTATTTACAAACCTAGACTAAGATTAGAAATGGATATGGTTACCTTTATGGAAAGAAATGGTTACAATCTTTCTTAGACGAATGGGGTATTACATAAATAAAGATGAATGGTTAACTTTTGGAAAATAAAAAATTATTTACTTTTTTTATTATTTACTTTTTTTATTATTTACTTTTTTGGATGCCTACTACTGATGAGCTAAATATTCTGCTAAGTCGCATAGACGCTTGTTCAAAGGTATAAAGAAAGCATAAGACACAGAAAAACAGCTAAATTAGAAGTGTTGCACTGCATGATGAAAAAAAAAATCTCCTACAGCATGATAGTTAACATTGCACAATTTATTTTATTTCTATTGAAAAAACATCTACTTCAACTGCAATAGCATATAAAAGCATGAATAGAAAATGGTGCGATTTAAAAGAATCGAGCCAGGGCAGCTTTTGCCTTTGAAGTAAGAAATCATAAATAAAGTTCAGCCATCGAATATTTATAGTGATGGAATACTAATAACAACTTTAGCTCATGAATGTTATTTGGTGTTACATTTAAGGTAGGCAGTAAACTTTTGTAAGCAACATAAGATATATTTATCCATTATGGTATAATTTTGTGGTTTATGAATAAGTAAGTTCAAAAATAGAACCAATGTCTTGCCATAAAACAAATCACCCAATGATTTAAAGGGATGATTGAT
The DNA here is from genome assembly GCA_030737875.1 of Allium sativum. Classification (NCBI taxonomy): domain Eukaryota; kingdom Viridiplantae; phylum Streptophyta; class Magnoliopsida; order Asparagales; family Amaryllidaceae; genus Allium; species Allium sativum. The sequence continues at coordinate 581,255,281 of CM060913.1, forward strand.
ATTGGAAGAAACATTATATATCATTCAAAACACAACTAAATGCAGGTAGATGTTATGTATCTCATGAGTATTTAAGCATTATAACTAAAATGAAATTCGCATTAATCATATTTTAAACTTTAAAGATATATATGTAAAATATGATTCAAAACATTACATCAAAAAAACGTATACAAAAATCAGTAAGATTTTTTTCGTAGTATGAAATAATTCGAAATTAGAATTCTTAATGTTTCAAACACAAAAGATAAGAAGAAAAAATTTAAAATAAGGTTAGCCTCCGTATGAAATTAGTTTAGGCTAGGTAGTAAAACAAATAGACCATGATACAAAATCTGGTGTTAAAAAATCAAAATATAAAATAATTGAGTCCAGTAGATAATGCATACAAAATTAGAATCAAAAATTTAAAAAAAATTAACTTAATAAATTAGAAGCACATGTTGAAGATGAAGTTTTATGTCATGTAGTAATGTTTTCTATAACATATATTCAAAAAAAATCGGACCAAGCAATATATGAGAAGTTCAAAAAAAAAAAATTTAAACTTTTCATAATTTACTTAGCATATATTGGGATTAAATCACAAGATGAATAATGACCTATACCCTATATATTTAGTTGTTAAATATTTTATATCAATCCAGGATTGCACAGTAAAAGCTTATTAGGTGGCCTACATACAAAACTGGTTGCAGAAGTTATCTCAGATAGATCTCTAAAATGTCCACTAAGGCTGTGTATAGTATATAAATTCAAAAAGGTTACATTCAAATATTCAAAAAGAAAATACTTGCATTATGTCCATAATTTGATTAAGAACTACAAAGATAAAATATGAACAAAAATGTATCAAAGAAATGAAAGGGATTAGAAGTCAAAATTATAGCTAAAGAAAATGTTGATTGCTATAGCTAAACTATATGTGACTTTAGTTTATAGAGCTGGTTATATTAAAGTGGGTTAAATTGTGTGGACCACAAACTCCATAATGCCAATAAGTTAAATGGTCTTATTGACTGCAACCCTCTCTTTAATGGAGAGTGCCAATATTAATTGCATACAGTGGTTTAAATTCGCTAACTTGTAAAGAATTTGTATCTCATTCATAAAAAAATATAATACTAAATATAAGTCCTATGAGATTTACCCAAGGATAGCATGTGTATTACTTGAGACTTCAACTAAGAGGAACATATTTATTTTTAGTAAATAAAATTAGCACACTATAAATGAGTATATATCCAAGGAAATCTAATAACGTCATATGGAGAAAAAACTAAGGTGGTTTCAACTTTCAAGCAGCAAATTTAAAAAAATGGGTAAAAGACGTCAATGAATGACATGTAATAAAATCACTTAACCATTTAACATGGAAACAACATAGAATTTACATAAATATAGAATATATATCACATACAATGAAAGAAGAACTACTGATAAATACAAACATGACTTTACGCACATGGGAGAATTTATTTACTAACCCATACAAAATGTATCAGTGTAAGCAAATATTTCCACCCATTCATTTATTAAATGAAACTAATACTAAGATATTTTTTTTCAGAGTAAAAACACTAACCTATTCGTGCATTAAATGAAAAAAAAACCATGTTTACAAAATTAAAAGTGGTCTTCATCACTTATTAATTTCACATTTGTATATTGCAAACAGTAATATAATGATTGACCTACCATGAAGCTACTTTCAACTGAGAATAATAGAAGTTTCAAGGTGAAGAAGCCACATGAACTAACAAAAGGCAGGATTGTTGATGTTCATTGTTTAATTAACTGACATCATTTTCATAGAAACATTTTGTGTATCCAAATCAGCATGTACAATATGATTGGAAAATAACACACTCCGCATCTCAAAGTTAACAACTACTGATTAGCACAAGAATTTTACAACCCTTATTATTAAAAAAAATTAAGATGTTTCTTTTAGTATTTCAATGTAAATCTGAGGCTTTGAGCTTTTTTTTTTTTGCACCCCAAAGAATCAAACTAAATAATGATAACAAAATAACGATTCTCGAAATGAAGAAAACAAAGTAGCACCTGACACCCAATCGACGATCTGAATCCCAACCGTAATCATAAACAACTTCATGATCAACGTCTTTAAGTGGATGCATGTCATCATACAATAATAAATATTACTTATACACTATTGATATAGTTTATAATCTATCTTTTCAAAATGATTAATCTTGTATGGTGATTTTGAAATTTTTAATTTTGTCTTTCAAAGATTTGAAGCTTTGTAGAGGAAGGTTAACTTCGAAATCTAGCACATTACGATGCCTTTTATATAAATTTGACTGTAACGTTAATTTTATATTATCTAGCGTGTATTATCATATCTTATGAGATGAGATTTCATTGGTCTGTGTGTACATAAACCCACCCACCACTTTTTATGACATTTTCTTACTAATCAACTCTAAAGTTTCTAAACCTGCCTTAGTAATCAATTTTCATACCCATTAAATCATATGGATCTAATGTTGGTTATATTATATTCCCTTCCTAAAACAATTCATAATGTACTATAATTGCATTAAAATAATATTCATAATTGCTTAACATAAAACCATCTGATATAACTAACTATAAGGAGAATTAGAACCTAAAATAAAATTAAAAAAGTTAAAGAAATAAAGGAAACATATGCATGAGAATAGGTGATTAAGAAATATATTAAAATAACTGAATGAAGAGTAAAATAATCAGTATTGTTGATCAAAAGAGCGGGCAAATAAATCATTATAGTATGGTTCTCAGCAATCACCATAGGCTATGGAAAAATAAGCTTGAATCCAGCGATTGTCGAAACCTACATTCCAAGTAAATCAACTTAACCATCTGAGTATACAAAATCTAACAGAAGCCTCATGCTTTTATTTTTTAAACTGCCCCTAACAATAGAGCGAACAATCCTAAAATTGTAAAATAAATCAGTTGGAAACAAAATGAAAATTCACATTGAACATAAACAATCCAAAAAGCGCGTTTGTTGCGAGAAAATTATATTGAGATAAGAACTGTTAGATATTTATTTTGTTTGAAATAATCTTTGGCCTGTTGTTATTTGTTATTTAATAAAGTCCTATTCTGGAGTAGGGACTATTCTTTAGGAAAGATAAAAGTTAGCATTTTAGTAGCTTGTTGATTTTTGTAAGGCTATATAAAAGCCATACTGGTTCATGAATAAATTATCTGCTTTGCTGTTTCGTATATCATTTAAGAGTTTCAGAAAACTAACATTTGGTATCAGAGCGAAATGTCAACCTCAGAGAAGTTTGTGCAACCCTCCATTCCGAAGTTTGACGGCCATTATGATTATTGGTCAATGACGATGGAAAATTTTCTGAGGAGCAAGGAGATGTGGAGTTTGGTGGACGAAGGAATCCCTGCAGCGGCAATTGGAACAACGGCAGCGAGTGAAGCACAGAGAAAGACCGTGGAAGAAGCCAAGCTGAGGGATCTAAAGGTCAAGAATTTCCTGTTCCAAGCAATTGATAGAGAAATTCTGGAAACAATTCTGGACAAGAGGACATCAAAGGCAATTTGGGACTCAATGAAACAGAAATATCAAGGGTCCACGAAGGTGAAAAGGGCACAACTTCAAGCATTAAGAAGGGAATTTGAGTTGCTTGCCATGAAAGAAGGAGAAAAGGTAGATAGCTTCTTGGGGCGAACCTTGGCAATTGTGAACAAGATGAAGACAAATGGTGAGACACTGGAGCAAAGTACAGTAGTTAGTAAGGTACTCAGATCATTGACTGCAAAATTTAATTATGTCGTTTGTTCAATAGAAGAGTCAAACGATTTAAGTACTTTGAGCATTGATGAATTGCATGGAAGTCTACATGTCCATGAACAAAGGATGCAGGGATACCAAGAGGAGGAACATGTGTTGAAAGTGGCACAGGATGATAGATCAGGCAGAGGAAGGGGTCGAAACATGTTTAGGGGAGGACGTGGTAGAGGTAGAGGAAGACAACCCCTAAATAAAGCACTCATTGAATGTTACAATTGTCACAAGTTAGGACATTTTCAATCCGAGTGTCCTGACTGGGAAAAGAAAGCTAATTATGCTGAATTGGAAGAAGAAGAGCTCTTGCTAATGTCTTATGCAGAACTTCATCAAGCAAAAAGAGAAGAAATATGGTTCCTTGATTCGGGTTGCAGTAATCACATGACGGGGAACAAAGAATGGTTTTCGGATTTGGAAGATTTCAATCGGACGGTGAAGCTTGGCAATGATACAAGAATGGAGGTGGTAGCAAAAGGAAGTATAAGGATGCAAGTGAATGGCATAATCCAGGTAGTATCTGATGTTTATTATATTCCTGAGCTTAAAAATAATTTATTAAGCGTAGGACAACTTCAAGAAAAAGGGTTAGCCATTTTAATTCGGGATGGAAATTGTAAAGTATTTCATCATAAGAGGGGACTAATTATGCAAACTGATATGAGCGGAAATAGAATGTTTTGTGTGTTAGCATCTATGCCACATAAAAATTCAATGTGTTTACAAGCTGAAGACGAGTCAGAGAAAGAAGCTCACATGTGGCACTGTCGATTTGGGCACTTAAACCACAAGGGGCTGAAATTGTTGTCTCACAAAAGGATGGTGGTTGGCTTACCTCTCTTGAAATCTTCTAAGGAGATATGTACTACCTGTTTAACGGGGAAACAACATAGAGAATCCATACCAAAGAGAAGTCAGTGGAGAGCATCAAGACGGCTTCAACTAGTGCATTCGGATATATGTGGTCCGATCAAACCAGCTTCACACAGTGACAAGAGGTACATTCTCACTTTTATTGATGATTTTACCCGCAAAACTTGGATTTATTTCCTACATGAAAAGTCAGAAGCTTTTGTTACATTTAAAAATTATAAAACTAGTGTTGAGAAGGAGACAGGTGCATTCATAACTTGCTTAAGGACAGATAGAGGTGGCGAGTTCACTTCAAATGAATTTGGAGAATTTTGTAAATTACATGGCATCAGTAGGCAATTGACGACTGCTTATACACCTCAGCAAAACGGAGTTGCCGAGAGAAAAAATAGGACAATTATGAATGCTGTTCGATCCATGTTAAATGAAATGCAAGTGCCTAAAACTTTCTGGTCTGAGGCTGCGAGATGGTGTGTGCATATTCTGAATCGAAGTCCAACAGCAGCAGTTGAAAACAAGACCCCCGAAGAGGCTTGGAGTGGTGAGAAACCAATAGTGGATTATTTTCGGATTTTTGGTTGTGTGGCACATGTTCATATATCAGATCAAAAAAGAAGCAAACTAGATGACAAAAGTAGAAAATGTGTTTTTCTAGGCGTTAGCGACGAGTCCAAGGCATGGAGATTATATGATCCGAACTCAAAAAAAATCATTGTTAGTAAGGATGTTGTGTTTGAAGAAGAAAAAAACTGGGATTGGGGCAGATCAGTCGAAGAAATGAGGCGAGATATATTAGAATGGCGAGATGAAGATAATGATAATGAAGTGAATGACTTGACCGAAGAAGAAACCGGTGGAACAAATAACTCATGCAGCAGCTCCGGAAATTCCAATAGCAGCTTCGGAAATTCCAATAGTCCTTGTAGTTCAAAAAGCTCTAGTAGCAGCTCCAGCAAATCGAGAAGACCGATTGATTCATCTCCAAATGAGACAAACTCCGAAGATGAAGAATTTGTTGAAGGGAGAAGTGTGCGAGAAAGAAGAGCACCGGGTTGGATGATAGATTATGAAGTAGGAGAAAGATTCCCTGAAGAAGAAAGCTTAAATGCAATGATGATGGTGACTGAGAGTGACCCGACTTCGTTTAAAGAAGCGGTGAAAAACAAAAAATGGAGGGATGCAATGTCAGTGGAAATTGAAGCCATTGAGAGGAACAAAACCTGGGAGCTTACTGTGTTGCCTAAAGGAATCAAACCTATTGGAGTCAAGTGGGTTTTCAAGACAAAACTTAATGAAGATGGGAAGGTGGATAAATTCAAAGCTAGACTTGTAGCAAAAGGGTACGCACAACGCCATGGAATAGATTATAATGAGGTGTTTGCTCCAGTGGCCAGACTCGACACCATCCGTGTAATCCTTGCAATAGCTGCACAATTTCGCTGGGAAGTTTTTCAACTTGATGTGAAGAGCGCTTTTCTTCACGGAGAACTCAAGGAAGAAGTATTTGTGCAGCAACCCGAAGGCTTTATAAAGAAAGGAGAAGAGGAAAAAGTCTACAGGTTAAAGAAGGCTTTATATGGCCTTAAACAAGCACCGCGTGCTTGGTACAGTAGAATCGAAGCTTATTTCATTCGAGAAAACTTTGAAAGATGCCCCAGCGAACACACACTGTTTACAAAGTCAAAAGAAGGTAAAATATTAATTGTTAGTCTTTATGTTGATGACCTTATTTTCACTGGAAATAATGAAAACATGTGTGATGAGTTTAAAAATTCAATGATGTTGGAGTTTGATATGTCTGATCTGGGAAAGATGAAACATTTTCTTGGAATAGAAGTTAAACAATGTGCAGGTGGAATTTTTATTTGTCAAAGGAGATATGCAGGAGAAGTGTTAGCAAGATTTGGCATGGCGGATTGTAATGCTGTAAAGAATCCAATAGTGCAGGGTACGAAGTTGTGCAAAGAAGAGGGTGATGTTAAAGTTGATGAAACACTATTCAAGCAAGTGGTTGGAAGCCTCATGTATTTGACAGTGACTAGGCCCGACATGATGTATGGGGTTAGTTTAATAAGCAGGTTTATGGCCAATCCTACAATGTCACACTGGCTCGTAGCTAAGAGACTTTTAAGGTATTTAAAAGGTACAACTAATCTGGGAATCTTTTACAAGAAAGGAGGAAGCATCTTGAAGCTCATGGCCTTTACCGATAGTGATTATGCCGGTGACTTAGACGATCGAAGAAGTACTTCTGGGTTTGTGTTTATGTTAGGGTCTGGAGCTATTTCTTGGGCCTCAAAGAAACAGCCAGTAGTCGCTCTCTCAACAACAGAAGCAGAGTACATAGCAGCAGCTTCGTGTGCGTGTCAATGTATCTGGCTTAGAAGGGTGTTAGCAAAACTTGGAGTTGAAGAGAAGACAGGGACTGTGATTATGTGTGATAACAGCTCAACTATACAGCTTTCAAAAAATCCAGTATTTCATAGAAGAAGTAAACATATTGATGTGAAATTTCATTTTCTTAGAGACTTGGTGACAGATGGGATTGTTAAGCTAAGCTACTGCACATCTGAAAATCAAATTGCGGATATTATGACAAAACCATTGAAGTTGCAGCAGTTTGAGAAGCTTCGTGCTATGCTTGGAATGGTCGAAATGGCTGAAATAAGCTAAGTTCATATGAATTAGCTTAAGGGAGGGATTGTTAGATATTTATTTTGTTTGAAATAATCTTTGGCCTGTTGTTATTTGTTATTTAATAAAGTCCTATTCTGGAGTAGGGACTATTCTTTAGGAAAGATAAAAGTTAGCATTTTAGTAGCTTGTTGATTTTTGTAAGGCTATATAAAAGCCATACTGGTTCATGAATAAATTATCTGCTTTGCTGTTTCGTATATCATTTAAGAGTTTCAGAAAACTAACAAGAACAGGCAAATCAAATATTTTTAAATTACCTTAAACATTCCAGTTTAGAGTAGCCACCATAATTCTATAATGACCGGGGAGGGAATCAGTGAGTTATATGAAACATTTTGTTGACTGAAATAAAATGAAGGGAGAACATACCTGAAATAATCAAATCAGATTCACCGACTTCAATTAATGCCAACGAAATCTTATGATCGGTGGTAGTTAAATAAGGAAGATCGCCATCGCCTCTCAATCTAGATTAATCTGTCAATTTATTCGTCGTATGGAGATCAATTCTATAATCGAGGATCTAATAAATAAATTGGGGATTATGAAAGAAGCAAGGGGGCTTACACATAAGAATGAAAAGAGAAATTGTGATGCCTGAAAGGACGCAGAAATTTGAAGAGGTAGGGTTTTGCGATAAGCAACAGATGGGAGGCGGACATCGATGGATGGGAAGAGGTAGAAGAATATTTAGAGGGTGGAAGGGTTTGGAGAGAGATAAAACATGCGGTTGAAGATAAACATGCGTGTGACAATTGGAATGAAAAAATAGTGAGACCCTTCAGTAAACATTACACGTGTCAAGATTAAATGGAGTCCTTACAAAAATTGGAGAAGGCAAGAGAGCCACTGAAAAATAACTCAGCTTTAATAGTATAGTACAGATTTTATCCCAACTCCTTTTAGAGATTGTCGTTCTTGTTCGCATGGTCGTTTCGATGGTTGGATCTTCAGATTCCAATTAAAGCCTAGTAAGATATGGCATTTGAAGTTGACTATCCAAAATAGAAAATTATATACAGAATTTTCTGTATTTCTCTCATTGATTCGGCCTAATACACCATAATATCATTCAGATTCTTCACCAAACTATTATTGAATCATATACTTTGCCTTCCTCTTCAGTTTGCCACTGGTTTCATCCAACTCCGTTAAGAAATGAAGAAGTTATGCCTCCCAGAAGATTGATTGAAAGTGAACAAACATGAAGAAGTAGAAGAGAAATGTTTATGAAGGGATATGACTATGGGGCCAATTTATAGTAGTTGAAGTGTCCTTTCATTCAAATTCAAATTTTTGGGGCCAAGATGGTTAAACTACTAAATCATCAATATCTTTCTCATACGTTCCTCAAATTCAATAATTGAATATACTATGCTGATCAGAAAAACGAGTCTGTCATAGTAGAGAAGATCTCATCGTCAATTCTAGAAGATGTGAATGTGGGGTTCATGACAATGGAAGAACAACAAAAAGAAGGATTGCAAAAAGAGATATGCTTTACAATTATTTCATAACTATCATTGAATTTAGGAATATACATCTATGCACATAGTTAGGTATAGAAATTTATCTCTTTTATAATTTTAGATATTTAGTATACATATCAATATACAAATCTAATTAAAATCTCTTCTTATTTTAAATTTATATTTCACTACTCTTTGATTTGGTTTTGGAAATTGAAAGGATACCTTTTCAATATGAAAATTCAGTTCAACCTCTAGTTATCAATTTTGTTCATTTACTTATGTTTCATATATTTTGTTTCAAAAATATATATTGAAAATATAAATCAATAAAATTATATATATATATATAGTACATATATATGTTAATATGCTTGAAGTAATTTAAAATTTTCAAACATTTGATATTGTTATAAAATATTTATATTTATATATTTTTATATGAAGTTTAGACATACATAATTTAACTTATATAATTTCATAATAGTTTTGCGTTACATTATCATAAATACTATTTATAACTTAATACTAATTTTGATCTCTTATTCTATTAAGATTTATAAAACTTGTAATTTAACTTAATATTTTGGTATAATATATATATATATATAATTAAACTTGTAGTTTAAATATAAGGAGTTATAGTTCTATAGCTTACTTTATTTCATCAAAATAATTTTGCTACATATATATATATATATATATATATATACACACACACACACACACACACACATTTCTTTTAAAGTATAAATGGTTCTTTAGCAAATTAACCTGTTTTTGATTTCTAAAGTTTAAATTTAAAATTGATTTGTATCAAAAGATTATTGTATATCTCATAATTAAATTTTAAAGTCCTTTTTAAATTTAGTTTTATATATATATATGATTATGAATATATGTTTGTAATTTACTTCATATGATAAAATTTTATATTCTCTTTAAATGGATCTTTAATTTTTACTATACTATTTTTAAAAGCATCCTACTAAGATTATTTAACTCCGTATTTCTCATAGAATTATTCTAAATATTTTACTACCTATCATGAATATATTTTTAATTACCATTAAACTCTTATCTTTACTATTATTTCAATATTCATTAGTATCATTAACCTGATTTTAAAGAAAAGTTAATGAATATGACCTTTGTTTGGTTGACATAGAATATTACTGTAACAATCCAGAATTTCAAAACAAATTTAAAATTTTTATTTTAGCTATTTTAATTGATTCTGAATATTTAAAATGATTTATTTTAAATAATAACGACTAAAAATTTATTTTAAATGAAGTTAGAATGTATAAATTTATTTTAATTATAAAACGAACGCGAAATGGTGCGGTAGTTTCAAATTTCGATTTCAAATTTAAAATGAATGTATAGGATTCAAAATAAATCGGATTTCAGTAAAACTAGAAACATTTGAATCTGTTTAATTATATCTTTATAGCGAATGTGAATAATCCGTATTTCATAATAGGAATTGAAAGTTATGTCTAGTTTAAAATTTAAATTAGTCGCTATGGAATTTAATATAATATATAGCCCTTAAAAATAGCCATTTTTCAAACGACCTCCGTTTTCGACAGAACCACTTTTGTTTGATCCGGAATGTCAAATTACTGCTAGATTCCAATTTTCATCATTTTTGGAATTGATATGTGAGCGTGGAAAATTGAAACGTGTTTTGTCAATTTTTGTTGAATGGGATCGACCAGAAAATGGCCATTTTTCAAACGGTCTCCAAATTCAACGAAATTAGTTTTGTTAGGACTATATCATCATATCATAGCTAGATTTATTTTTTGAGAATTTTTGAAGTCAGTATGTGGACCCAGTAACTTAAAATGTACGTTTAAATTCAATATATATTGATTTATATTTTAATTTAAAGAAAAACTGATCAAAATGATAGAATTGGCTTACGAAACATGTTCCATTGTGTCCGGAATGGGCGTAATTAGCTAGGGACGACAGTTGTTGGGTTTTATTTGGAGTTCGTATCAATAAGAGGGTATTTTTGAAATTAAAATAAAATAAATTATTATTATATAACCGTCCGGCAATTCATAATTTACAAAAATAAAAAATTCTCCCCCATTGACTGCGAAGAACGACGGAAATGACTCAATCGTTCTCTCTTCCTTTTCTCCTAATCCACGCTATGAAATCAGGAGCTCCTGAAGGGAAAATCGAAGTCCTCTCTCCGCTCTACAAATCCATACCCGTTTGGACATGTATCATGGAGAATTAGGTTCGGATTTTGGCCACAAAGTCACGGGTTTTGTGCATGTTTGTCATGGCGCTGGGGGAGGTGCGGTCTTCGCGGGGAGGGGAGGGGCGACGCTGGGGCGTAGCGCTTTGGCGAGTCAGTGCAATGGTCGGATCCGCCTTGGTTTGCTGACGTGGCGGCGACGACGACATTCCAGATCAAGCAAAAGGGACAGCGACGGGTTTGCTTTAGGGAGGTTAATTAAAAGAAGGTAACGATTTAAAAGCGTTACTAATTTAGTTAATTACGTTTTAAATTAGTTCAATGTTTAAAAATTCATATCTGGGTCCAGCTTGGAGCATGTTAGAATTTTGGGAAAATTCAAATCCAACCTGTTCAAAAATTCAAAAATAAAACTGGCGGAGTGGAAACCGACAGTGAGAACTCCTTCTCACTGTGATTATTTTACAGTTAAATATATATTAGGATGCAGAAGGTGCTTAGCAGCACCCGACACTATTTATTGTACAAACCATGGTTGTTTGTTTGGACTGTATTGTGTTGTGATTGTGATGTGAAATTGAAAATAAAATATTCATATGTTGAATAAAATATTTGAACAATAAAAATATCATTTTTATTGAATGTATAAACAATATAAAATATTCATGTGTTGAAATAAATATTCATTTACAAATCGGACGATTAGTTTATGTGCACCTATTTAACTGATATTGATTGGGACGAAAATATTTTACATATCACCCAACTGCACAAATAATAAACAGTATTTGTTGGTTGAAAATCCCACATAGTTATTGGGATGATATTTGACATACACTGATCCCAATAATTAGTGGTATGCCAGTCGATGGGTTGACAAACTGTATAAGATTTATTTATTTATTTTAATGCTTATACAGTTGTAAAATGTACTCTGGATATTGTATGAATTTTTAATGATTGTTTATCATTATTGTTGTATACATGCGATGTATGAAATCCATATAACTGAAATTATATGGTAATTGATTGAGTCTGATTCCAATTCAAATTTAACGAATATTTTTAAATGATATTCAGTGTATAATCAAAATTAGATATTTTGAAAATATTATCATTTTAATATTATAATGATAAGAAATATTCAATTTTGATTTAAAATTGAAATGAAGTAGAAATCGTTCTAAAATAAATTTAAAAAGGATTTATTAAGAAATATTCAATTTTGATTTCAAAATTGAAATCGTTTTAAAACGAATTTATTAAGGAATATTCAATTTTGATTTGAAAAGAAATTGAAATCGTTTTAAAATGAATTTAAAACGAATTTATTAAGTAATATTCAATTTTGATTTGAAAATTGAAATGAAATTGAAATCATTTTAAAATGAATTTATTAAGAAATATTCAATTTTGACTTGTAAATTGAAATGAAATTGAAATCTTTTTAAAATGAAATTAAAAAAAAATTATTAAGAAATATTCAATTTTGATTTGAAAATTGAAAAGAAGGCAGAATCATTTTAAAACGAATATATAGATGATTTATAAAATACGCTTTAAATGGAAATCGACGAAATATTATGTGTATATATATATATATATTATATATTAATGGCTTGAATAGAACACGCCACGCTGCGACCGTTCGCGAATTTCGACCATTGACTTCGAATTGACATTACAGGAGATCCGACCATTAGATTCTCCTAAAACCAAAACCGTTGGGTTCGTATCGAAAAGAGATTTCCAATGAATACATGAGATTTGAAATCTAACAGTTGGATTTGGAATTATGTCCAAATCAAATTTGGAAAAGGTCATTGTAAGTGTAGTTCGGTGGCCGCTATTGGAAACCGGCTGTATGGGCCTTGATAAAATTATTAAAAATATTAATAATCTGCATGACATCATAATAAATGATTTGGAAAGAATTTGGATGAAAAATTCTATGGTTGTAAAGATAAAAATATATTTTTGTCGAAATGAACTAGTTAATAACTAGAATAGAAAATCCAACGTTTTTTAAATAAATAAATTGGATTTGAAAAAGGGTTTTAAAATAACTGGAATTTTCCAATGAATATATTGGAATGGATTGGAATGGAAATTATCTTTGGAATATTTTGATATTGGATTCCGTGACTATATGGATATTGTGGAGGAATTTGGAAGATATATATATATATATATATATATATATATATATATATATATATATTGTCATTCCCAATATGATATTTGTTGGTTTCAGAATTTGATATTGAATATAAGCGGATATAATTTCTATTCAGAGGCTTATATTTAATATCGAATTGGATTTTGTGTTAATGGTGTCTTTAGTAACACTGTTCTTAAAACCCCGTGATAAAAGAATAAATCTTTTAATTAAGATTTAGTGAAGATTTCCAATTAATTAATATTTAATTGGAACTGAATGAAAGAATTGAATTTTGGGTTTGTCGTGAATGGTGTCTTCAGTAAAACTGTTCTTAAAACCCCGTGTGAAAAGAACAAATCTTTTAATTAAGATTATTAGAGTTTTCAATTATATTTAGTAATTGGAATAAAATGGAAAGTGAATTGGGTCTATTGAGAACTGTGTTTAACCGACATTCGTTCTTTAACCCGATTAACAGTGAAATATGATTTGGAATATACAAATCTTTCTACTAAGATTTAATGGGATTTTCCAAAGAAACGTTTTCCAATCTAATAAAATAAATTGGAATGGAATGGAATTAGATTTGGTAATAATAGAAGTGAACTTCTATGGAGGAAGACTGTTACAATATTTGGAATTTAAAAAGCTTTGCTGTTATTCCATTTCCATTATTGGTTGGATATGGATGTTTATATCAATTATATATATATATACACATATTGATTTGTTTTCTATGAAGATTCCATAATTAATGGAATGTGATTTTGGGTTTATCGTGAACTGTGTTTTAAATGACATTGGTTCTTTAATGAAACGACCCGAACTTCCCCGGTCTCCGAAGAGAAAGAACGAATTGTTTTGAGAACACGACAAAATAGAACGCAGACGGAAGAACATTTCATTGTATATTACAACAATGCATCAGATTACAAGAATATACAGAGTATAAATGAATAAATATTACACAGAAATATCAGAGATTTAAATTACATTTAAATACATAGCAGCGGAAAATAATACAATACACAACTAGAAGAGATATACGGATACAAAGCTTTCCGGATATCATTCCAGCTGTAAACCAGGATCCTGTGAATATAAATCTGCAAAACCAAAACTACTAGCTGCCCGTGTCAAAATAGGGGCATCCAGAGTTTAGGTCAAAACGATAAACTCCAGGTCAGTCATGGGACTGGTGTGAGAACTAAAACAGTTATTATTCTTTATTTTAAAGTTAGGTAAATCAAGGGACCACGCCGTATAACACGGAACGGGTTTCCTCCCAAGAATACCAGTGCATCAAACGAACAGCGCAATGCTAAATAAAGAAGAATGAAGCTATTATAAAACCCAGGTACTATCACACAATGCAACGCAAGCCGAAGTATAGGGTTTTTACCTTATAATAGCCAAGAATGCTTGATACGTTTAAAACAAATCATTTGATACTATTATAAGTGCATAGTGTATAAAACAACTTCAAATCATAAGTATCAATCATAGGCGACATGAGCGTCCCATGCCACTATGTCGCCATATGTAGGTTTACAAATAAAACCGCAAAGTCACGTATTTGGAAATTGGATTTCCATCTATGAACCGAGGCAAAAGATAGTCCTCTACCGATTCGAGACGCTCTAGCCCGCCCCTCAGGAACAGCCACAACTGCCCCTTGGATCGTCAGGGCCGGTCCACCGATGTGGATTATTATGCCTGAACACTGCGTTTCCCCACCCTTTGGGGTGTAAACGAGCCAACAAATGACTCCATCGGCTTCACATAGTCACCGGTATATCCGAGGCGCCTCGCAACAGCAACAACCACATAAGTCAAACTCGTCAGGGCGTGTAAAACCACTGACGCCACTTGTGACGGCCCGCCGCGCACCAGCCTGCATTTCCTCCGAAAGTGCGCTGTACACATGCTCGACTAGCACGGGACGGTCACCAAAGAAAGGAAGGAAGGGAATGAACTAATCAAGGGACCTGTAGAATGTCTCACAGCGCATGGAATAAAATATAATAATAACATACTTGACATAAAACAGGTGAGACAGTGCATAAGCTGATAACTAAAATCAACATCAACATCAGAGCAGCGGAAATTCAAATACAGCTTATTACAACTTTCCAAATTTACTGTCTCCAAACAAAAGAAAGCTAAAGTAGAAGATACACCACCAATGCCCAAGCAATGATCTTCAACAATACAGGGAGAATATTATGTATATATTTTACGTGGAAGCCTCCTGCTCGTCTCCGGATCATCTACCCGTGCACCACCGGCTAACCTGTCTCTAGTCTGCTCGTGTGAGCACCCAGAGTAATAAGAGGAGACATAAAACTCTGGGTCAGACATAAAGCCTGGTATGAGCGATAAGCATCTAAGCAGAATAATAACAGGTATACTAAACCATACCTGAACCTGGACCTGCAACCAAAGAGTTAGTACCACATACCGTACAATGCTCTAAGGTGCCATAATAAATAGTGTAAGGATACGGGGTGGGGTGTGCATGTCATAATGATAGCAAACAAATCATCCATGGCAACCATCCTCACATCTCTCACTCAGTGCGTAAAGCATACGATATCTACCACTTTGGAACACTAGACAAATTGAGGTAACGACGAATCCCGACTTGTAGAACCCTGCTGCGACCAAGCTAAACACATGGAGTCATGACCAAACCTTTCAATGACCCACCACATTGGTCGTAGTCCTTGGTCCTACCAATGCCATAATGGCCCTGAATCCGCCTCCGTACCTCCTACCATAGTAGTCCAAAGCTATAGACATCGATAACCCCTTAACACGCGTCCCGCAGCAAAGCCCAATCATGAAGCGAACTCGTTGATTCCCATCTGGATCTTGAGCTCTAGCTTCTCATTTGGACTTTCTTTGCATCTCGGGTTTTGGTCATCATCTTTATCCGGATCGATCTTCATTCAGTTCGTAGTCATCACTGTCGGATCGTGAATAACCTCCTCCCCAGCTCGGATCGTGGCACACTCTCTAGGTCGGGTCGCCATCATCGGATCGTGCTCCACCTCGGATCGGTTCGCGGATCGTATCGCCTTCACCAGGTCGGATCGGGTCGAGGCACTCCCACTGGTTCGGGTCGTGCTCCATAGCTCGTGGCGCTTCCCTTCGGTCGTGGAGGCACATCGGTTCGGATCGTGAGCTTCTGAAGTGGATCGGTTCGGGTATGCCCACGAGAGGCGGATCGGGTCGTGCCATCGGATCGGGGTCTTCAACCATCGGCGGATCGGGTCGCGCCATCGGATCGGATCGCCCTCACTCCCACCGATCCGGTTCGGATGATTTCCTGTAGTTCTTCCAGCGAGCAGTTTATGCCATTCGACGGCGTTTTTGACAAATCTAACACTTCTAATCAATCATAAAACACACCATAGAGTCATAGCAACATGTAATAGCAACCACAACAGCAAACAACCATTTAAATGAATCAAAATGGATCAAAAGTGGCCAAAACTCCTTATTTTCCCTTAAGCATGTTTAAGTAAAACTGATCATGGGGTTAACAAAACTTAATCAAATCGAACCAAATTTCAACCAGAGGTATAAAACATTATTTAAGAATTTCTAAACATTTTTCCAGAATTTATTAGTGTATAATTTCAGTAATCTTCACTAATTACCCTTAATTACCGTAATTAGTGCAAAAACTATGCAAATCACTCACCTTTGCCACAATAAAACTTTCAGATCTGAAGTGAACATCTGATTTGCACGAATTCCAATATATAACAGCAGCTCTACCTCGGTCCTTGTGCTAATCCTCCTTGATTTGATGCCTTTAAGCCTTAATCCTTGATTAGGAAGTGATTTTGGGTGTTTTAGAGAGATTTAGAGAGTGGAGGCCATGGCTAGGTTAAGAGGAATGAAAGTGGCGGCTGGAAAATGTCTAAAGAAATGTTTTCTAACCCTAATCAGCCCCTATATACCCTTAAACCCGAAATTCCCCTTTGGTCTTAGCTGCTAATCACCCGGTTAAGCCCAATTAAGCTGTCTTCCCCCATCTGAAAATTGTTTCAGCCATATCTCCCAAACGGTGAGTCCGTTTGGCTAATGTGACCACTCTACGGAAAGAGAAACCATCATCCGGAGCCAATGGAAGTGGTTTCAGGTCAAAACTCCTTTCCAGTCAAAAGTTATGGCCAAAACAGTGCCAACTAGGGGTAAAATGGTCATTTAAAAATCGGGAAAAATCATGAACATGGGAAATGACCCCAATAGTCATCCCCCAAAGTTACATGACCATACGACTTCGTATGTGAAAGAAATAAATATTCTACGATCCTATGATGCGTAAAATGCGGGTCGTTACACTCCCCCCCCCCCCCCCCTTAAGAAATTTCGCCCCCGAAATTCCTTAACCCAAAACATACAAAGGATCCCGCATGCCTAACTACCACATACAACAATCAATCATGCAAAACAAACGAACAAGCCTATCCTAGCATGCGGAAAACTAAATCGAAGTCAAAATCTTACCAGGCAAAGAGTTCTGGGTGTGACTTCCTAATGTTCTCCTCTGTCTCCCAAGTACAATCATTCTCGTCCTCGCTCCACTGTACCTTGACTAGCTTCACCGCCTTCCTTCGAAGTTGCTTCATGTCGTGCTCGACAATACGGGCCGGCTTGCGGTTCCCAACCGCCTCGGGTTGTACTTCGAAGTCCTCTAACTGATCAGGTGAAATAGTCATATCTGAGTCGTGAACGAACTTCCTTAGTTGGGAAACATGAAATACGTCGTGAACTCCCGCCATCTTCTCCGGTAAGTCAATTCTGTATGCTAAATTCCCGACTAGTTCAAGAACAGGGAATGGGCCAACAAATCTTGGTGCCAACATGCCTCTCCTGTCAAATCGTATTACGCTCTTCAACGGAGAAATCTTGACAAACACCAAGTCGCCAACGGAGAATTTTAAGTCTCTTCTCCTCTTATCAGCATAACTCTTCTGCCTATCCTGGGCAGCCTTCATTCGTTGTTGAATGATCTTAATCTTATCTGAAGTTTCCCTCACCACATCTGGTCCAAGCATAAACTTCTCGCCAGTCTCTATCCAACATGATGGTGAGTTGCACGGTCTTCCGTACAAAGCTTCAAACGGAGCATACCGATACTGGATTGGTAGCTATTATTATATGCAAACTCTACTAGATGCAAATGGTCATCCCATGATCCACCAAAATCCAATATACATGCCCTCAAGAGGTCTTCCAAGATACGGTTCACCCTCTCCGTCTGACCGTCGGTCTGAGGATGATATGTGGTACTGAGATGTAACTCTGACCCTAGAGCCTCTTGTAAGCTCTTCCAAAACCCACTAGTGAACAACGGGTCTCGGTCGCTCACAATGCTTTTGGGTACTCCATGAAATCTCACTACCCACTTCATATATAATTCTGCTAACTTAGCTGCCGTTCTGGTCGATTTGACTGGTATGAATCTTGCACTCTTAGTCAACCGATCCACAATTACCCAAATGCTATCATGTCCCGATCTAGTCCTTGGTAAACCATCAATGAAATCCATCGAGACTTGCTCCCATTTCCATTCAGGAATTTCTAATGGTTGCAACAACCCACTAGGCTTCTTTTGCTCGGCTTTAACTAGCTGGCAATTCATGCACTTGGATACAAACTTCCCAACGTCTCTTTTCATCCCTTCCCAGTAGTAAGTCTGTCTCATGTCTCGATACATCTTATTACCACCGGGATGTATAGTCAGTTTTGAGTGATGACATCCTCTAAGCACTTCATCCCTTAATCCATTGACATTGGGTACGACTAGTCTTCCATCCTTTCTAAGCCATCCATCTCGATCAAGCCCATACTTGTTCATCTCCTCATCGATACCCATCTCTAACTTGGAGATGATTTCCAATAGGTTAGGATCGTCCCTCTGACTAGAGCCGATCCGCTCAATCAAAGTGGGTCTGATCGTCAAACTTGCTAACATTTCTGGATCCAATTCGCACTTTGGTCTGAAATCAAACCCCGCGATATACTCCAGTTGCTTCCATTCAAGGAACATAGCCCCTAAGCTGGCATGTTTTCTACTCAATGCATCAGCCACCGCATTGCCCTTTCCTGGTGTGTATGCGATGTCAAAATTATAGGAAGCTAAGAACTCTAACCATCTCTGCTGACGGAGATTCAGATCTTTCTGAGAGAAGAGATACTTTAACGACTTATGATCTGTAAACAGCTCAAATCTTTCTCCCAAGAGATAGTGTCTCCACATTTTTAACGCGAACACGATCGCTGCCAATTCTAAATCATGGGTAGGGTATCTTCTCTCGTGCGGTTTCAATTGCCGACTTGCGTAAGCCACCACCCTACCGCCTTGCATCAAAACAGCACCCAGTCCGGTACCACAGGCATCCGTGTATACCGTCATCTCTTCATCCCCCTTAGGAATGACTAACACCGGTGCGCTTGTCAACTTGTCCTTTAAACTTTTGAATGCATTCTTGCACCTTTCATCCCAGACAAAAGCTTGATTCTTCTTGGTCAACTGGGTCAATGGTGCTGCCATCTTGGAGAAACCTTGGATAAACTTACGATAATATCCCGCTAACCCCAAGAAACTTCTTACATCTGTTGCATTCTTGGGCGTAGGCCAATCCTGTACCGTAGCCACCTTTGGCGGGTCTACGGCAATACCATTCTCTGATACAACATGGCCCAAGAACCTCACTTCCCTCTTCCAGAAGTGACACTTAGAAAACTTTGCTTTCAATTGGTGTTTTCTCAACACCTCCATCACTACTCTTAAATGTTCCTTGTGTTCTTCCTCTGTCCTCGAATAGACCAAAATATCATCAACGAACACAAGGACAAACTTATTCAACTGATCTCTGAATACCCTATTCATAAGATCCACAAAATATGCAGGGGCATTGGTCAGCCCGAATGGCATGACCATCCACTCATAAAACCCAGACGGCGTCCGAAATGCCGTTTTAGCTATACTCTCAGCTTCCACTCTAAGCTGATGAAAACCTGTCGCGAGATCCAACTGAGAAAATACTCTCGCGCCACTCAACTGATCAAACAAATCATCTATCCGCGGTAGAGGATACTTGTTCTTCCTCGTCACTTTATTCAACTCGCGGTAGTCTACACACAAACGAAGGGAACC
This sequence comes from Allium sativum, assembly GCA_030737875.1. Taxonomy (NCBI): domain Eukaryota; kingdom Viridiplantae; phylum Streptophyta; class Magnoliopsida; order Asparagales; family Amaryllidaceae; genus Allium; species Allium sativum. The sequence continues at coordinate 581,275,705 of CM060913.1, forward strand.
ATCCGCCTTGGTAGCAAACACAACTGGTGCTCCCCATTCAGAAACACTCCTTCTGATAAATCCCTTCTTCAAAAGATCGCTGACTTGCACCTCGAGCTCTCGCTGCTCCCTTGGTGCCATACGACGAAGTGGCATCACTATAGGCCTGGCATCTTTTACCAAATCAATACGGAACTCAATCTCTCGGTGTGGTGGAAGTCCGGTCACTTCTTCGAAAACATCCGGATACTGGCCAACCACGGGCAAACCTGACAACTCACTATGCGGAATGTCGAGGGAGTTTAGAAAACTAGCCAATACCCCCTTACTGGGTAGACCACCAAACACTATCCTCCGCCCATCATCCGCTCTAGCTGTCACCAACAAGCCCTCACAGTCTACCACCACCTCGTATCTTTGGAGCCAATCTACTCCCAAAATAATGCCAAACCCAGTAAAGCCCAAAACAAAGCAATCACAAACAAACATGCATCCATGACTCGATAAGACCACATTACGACAAATCATGCTAAGGCTAGTCGAACCACCAACCGGGTTCGTCACTACTAAAGGTCTATCGACAATCTCGGGCTCCAATCCCAACCTATCTACCAGGTCACTAGATATGAAAGAACTGGAAGCTCCGGTATCAAACAAAACTCTAACAGGAACATCATAAACAGAAAGCATACCTTGAATGACGACATTCTTTCCCTTCTCCGCCGCTGTTGGGGCATTCGACGAAGAAGGAATAGCATTAAGAGCGTAGGCTTTCACCATTTTCTTTTCCTTAGGGGGCTGTGGACACTTGTCCTTATGATGTCCCATTTGGCCACAGTTGAAGCACTTCCTATCCGCTGGCTTGGCCCGACAATTACTAGCATAATGGCCCTTCTTACCACAGCTGAAGCACTCAACATCTTGCTTATTCTTTTTCTCTGGCCATCCTTAGCTTGGTTCTTCTTTCTATTATTCTGGGAACCACCCTTGCCTCCACCACTTGCTTGTGGCTTTGGCTCATCTGCAGATGCAACCTCAGTCTTCGACTTAGGGTAGAGACTTTCTGATCTTAATGCTTTCCCTACAATCGACTCAAACGACTCATCGATGTGGTTAATAAGCCTTTCCCCCAAGTACTGATCCAAACCGGTTATGAATTTCTCATTCTTCTTCTCGGCAGTATCAATAAGAGATAACCCGTACTTCGACAAAGTGTCGAATTCAGCAATATACTCCGAGACAGCTCTGCCATTCTGCTTGAGCTCCAAGAATTTCTTAAACAACACTGACTTTTGAGCAGCTGGAATGAACTTCTCGCTAAAGCGAGCTTTAAACTGCTCCCAAGTAATCTGATCTTCAGGAGTAGCTGCTTATATAGCATTCCACCAATTCATTGCCCGCCCTTGCAGCTGACGGGACGCTAACTTTCTCTTCATTACATCCTCGATACCCAAATCCTCGAAGATACGTTCGCAACTATCCAACCAATCCTGAACATCCGTGGCCGACTCCGTTCCGTGGAACGGCTTCCCACCAAGGCTAGTATAGTCCTTGTTTAGCTTGGTGAAGTCGACCCTCGGCGCCTGCACTATTGGACCACCACCATTTCCACCATTGGGAGCTGCCCTCTGTACATCTCTAAGTATCTCTCTCATGAGGTCAGTAAACATCGTCCTCATGTCAGCAGCATTCCCATTATTGGCTCCTCTACCAGCACCTCTAGTATCTCGGCTCATCGTCAATCTGGAAAAGGAAACGATTAACGACTCCATAGTGGTGCTAGTGCAGTATGACTTCATCCTTATACTAGTAATAGTATATATATATATCTCTTAAAAACCAAAGTAATCACAAATACGCTCTCTCATATACGTATATTATCTCTCCCTGATAACTTACCTAGGTTAACTACGCAACCTAGAGCTCTGATACCAAGTGTGACGGCTCGCCCCGCACCAGCCTGCATTTCCTCCGAAAGTGCGCTGTACACATGCTCGACTAGCACGGGACGGTCGCCAAAGAAAGGAAGGAAGGGAATGAACTAATCAAGGGACCTGTAGAATGTCTCACAGCGCATGGAATAAAATATAATAATAACATACTTGACATAAAATAGGTGAGACAGTGCATAAGCTGATAACTAAAATCAACATCAACATCAGAGCAGCGGAAATTCAAATACAGCTTATTACAACTTTCCAAATTTACTGTCTCCAAACAAAAGAAAGCTAAAGTAGAAGATACACCACCAATGCCCAAGCAGTGATCTTCAACAATACAGGGAGAATATTATGTATATATTTTACGTGGAAGCCTCCTGCTCGTCTCCGGATTATCTACCCGTGCACCACCAGCTAACCTGTCTCTAGTCTGCTCGTGTGAGCACCCAGAGTAATAAGAGGAGACATAAAACTCTGGGTCAGACATAAAGCCTGGTATGAGCGATAAGCATCTAAGCAGAATAATAACAGGTATACTAAACCATACCTGAACCTGGACCTGCAACCAAAGAGTTAGTACCACATACCGTACAATGCTCTAAGGTGCCATAATAAATAGTGTAAGGATACGGGGTGGGGTGTGCATGTCATAATGATAGCAAACAAATCATCCATGGCAACCATCCTCACATCTCTCACTCAGTGCGTAAAGCATACGATATCTACCACTTTGGAACACTAGACAAATTGAGGTAACGACGAATCCCGACTTGTAGAACCCTGCTGCGACCAAGCTAAACACATGGAGTCATGACCAAACCTTTCAATGACCCACCACATTGGTCGTAGTCCTTGGTCCTACCAATGCCATAATGGCCCTGAATCCGCCTCCGTACCTCCTACCATAGTAGTCCAAAGCTATAGACATCGATAACCCCTTAACACGCGTCCCGCAGCAAAGCCCAATCATGAAGCGAACTCGTTGATTCCCATCTGGATCTTGAGCTCTAGCTTCTCATTTGGACTTCCTTTGCATCTCGGGTTTTGGTCATCATCTTTATCCGGATCGATCATCATTCAGTTCGTAGTCATCACTGTCGGATCGTGAATAACCTCCTCCCCAGCTCGGATCGTGGCACACTCTCCAGGTCGGGTCGCCATCATCGGATCGTGCTCCACCTCGGATCGGTTCGCGGATCGTATCGCCTTCACCAGGTCGGATCGGGTCGAGGCACTCCCACTGGTTCGGGTCGTGCTCCATAGCTCGTGGCGCTTCCCTTCGGTCGTGGAGGCACATCGGTTCGGATCGTGAGCTTCTGAAGTGGATCGGTTCGGGTATGCTCACGAGAGGCGGATCGGGTCGTGCCATCGGATCGGGGTCTTCAGCCATCGGCGGATCGGGTCGCGCCATCGGATCTGATCGCCCTCACTCCCACCGATCCGGTTCGGATGATTTCCTGTAGTTCTTCCAGCGAGCAGTTTACGCCATTCGACGGCGTTTTTGACAAATCTAACACTTCTAATCAATCATAAAACACACCATAGAGTCATAGCAACATGTAATAGCAACCACAACAGCAAACAACCATTTAAATGAATCAAAATGGATCAAAAGTGGCCAAAACTCCTTATTTTCCCTTAAGCATGTTTAAGTAAAACTGATCATGGGGTTAACAAAACTTAATCAAATCTAACCAAATTTCAACCAGAGGTATAAAACATTATTTAAGAATTTCTAAACATTTTTCCAGAATTTATTAGTGTATAATTTCACTAATCTTCACTAATTACCCTTAATTACCGTAATTAGTGCAAAAACTATGCAAATCACTCACCTTTGCCACAATAAAACTTTCAGATCTGAAGTGAACCTCTGATTTGCACGAATTCCAATATATAACAGCAGCTCTACCTCGGTCCTTGTGCTAATCCTCCTTGATTTGATGCCTTTAAGCCTTAATCCTTGATTAGGAAGTGATTTTGGGTGTTTTAGAGAGATTTAGAGAGTGGAGGCCATGGCTAGGTTAAGAGGAATGAAAGTGGCGGCTGGAAAATGTCTAAAGAAATGTTTTCTAACCCTAATCAGCCCCTATATACCCTTAAACCCGAAATTCCCCTTTGGGCTTAGCTGCTAATCACCCGGTTAAGCCCAATTAAGTTGTCTTCCCCCATCTGAAACTTGTTTCAACCATGTCTCCCAAACGGTGAATCCGTTTGGCTAATGTGACCACTCTACGGAAAGAGAAACCATCATCCGGAGCCAATGGAAGTGGTTTCAGGTCAAAATTCCTTTCCAGTCAAAAGTTATGGCCAAAACAGTGCCAACTAGGGGTAAAATGGTCATTTAAAAATCGGGAAAAATCATGAACATGGGAAATGACCCCAATAGTCGTCCCCCAAAGTTACATGACCATACGACTTCGTATGTGAAAGAAATAAATATTCTACGATCCTATGATGCGTAGAATGCGGGTCGTTACACCACTTCTAGCTAGAAAGAAACGCATGCCCTCCCTGAGGTCCTCTCCCGTTTTTGGTTCATACCGGGTGTGAAACTCGTGAAGTAAACGTTACACAAAGCTACGCCACAAAGGCCGTGCTTCGATCACCAACCACAAGACTCTGCTTTTCAACAGAAGCCTTGATTATTTGCCACTTAGGCATGCCACACAAGCAATTCACTCTATGCGTTTGATATCCATCAGTATATAACCCCTGAGCTCGTACGTCTCAGAGAAGGGCGTTAAGCAAGAGAATAAATTCTCCGCCGCCAAACAGATATATATTTAATAGAAATCAATCACACAGACTAAAATCCAGTGTCAGACACACAGTCCATTTACAAGTCCGTTCTGGGTCTGAACGAAACCGGAGGCACCTAGTACCCCGCATATCCATCGATCTCCAAGTACGTCTGGACGATCACCAACTGTTTCCATCTTCTTGGGTGTACATCCCAATCAAGATCATCAGTAATCACCCAAACGACGTGAAGACCTCCGGTCTTCGACCACCGTCTTCATCTTCGACTTATCGTCGTATCAGTTATTCAGAATGGGATAAACCCGGTCTTTCTGAATAACTCGCGTATATTATAAACAAGTGTTACACAAACACAACATACGCCTCATTCCAATTCATCAGTCACTAACCGTAAATTAACAAGAGAATAATTCCCAAAATATTAACCCCGAAGGCCGAAACCAACATCAGATCAATATCCAGAAAACCATTCTGCTTAGCTAACCGACAGTTAGTTTCTAAATTTCACTTTCTTAGGGAAAGGTTCCCATTAATTTTATCAAAGATAAATCTTTTAAATTTATTCTTTAATCTACTTTTGAATATCAATTCAAACTAGTCGAGATTAACGAACCTTACCGAAGTAATCATTTGTTTTAATTTCCCAATCCCAACCTATTCATCCCATGAAGTAAAACTGGTAATACTTCATATCTAACACCACGGTGTTATCGGTAAATTCAATTACCATTTCACGTTCAAATCTAATTAAAGATTTAACTATCGCCTGGAGCAAAACTGGTGATACTCCATTCTCGATCATTTCAATCTAATTAAAGATTCATTAAAACTCCACTTAGTTTTAATCTTTAACTGGGTTAAAGAATCAGTGTCATTTAAAACACGGTTCACGATAAACCCCAAAATCACATCACATTTCAATCAGTCCCTAACCATAAATTAGCAAGTGAGCAATTCCCAAAATATTAACCCCGAAGGCCAAAACCAACATCAGATCAATATCCAGAAAACCATTCTGCTTAGCTAACCGACAGTTAGTTTCTAATTTTCTTAACTCCTTTAGGTCTAAGAACAGTATTATTGAATATACCGTTCACGACAACCCAAAATCACGTTCCATTAATTATCGGGTTAAAGAACAAGTGTTATTTATAACACTGTTCACGATAAACCCGAATCACGACAAACCCGAATCACATTTGATATTAAATACGAGGCTCTGAATAGAAAATATATCGGCTTATATTTAATATCAAATTCTACGACCAACAAATATCGTATTGGAAATAACGATATAAATATATCTTTCAAATTCCCATAACTATATCTGTATCATCACGAAATCCAACATCGAAATATTCCGAAGACAATTTCGATTCAATTCCATTCCAGTTCAATTATTGGAAATCCTGGTTACTTTTAAAACCTTTTTCAAATTCAATTTATTTATTTAAAAATAAATAGAATTATAATTCTAGTTCAAAACTAGTTCATTTCGATAAAAATCTATTTTTATCTTTTCAAATATGGAGTTTCTCATCCCAAATCTTCACAAATCATTTCTTATGATTTTACACAAACTATTACTATTTTTAATAATTTTATCAAGACCCGCACAGTCGATTTCCATCAACGGCCATCGAACTGCACTTACAACGACCTTTTCCAAATTTGATTTGGACATAATTCCAAATCCAACCGTTAGATTTCAAATTTCTAATATTCGTTAGAAAGCTCTTTTCGATACGAACCCAACGGTTCCGGTTTTAGGAGAATCCGACGGTCGGATCTCCCGTAATATCCATTCGAAGTCAATGGTCGAAATTCGCGAACTGCCGCTGCGCGTTCTATTCAGGCCATTATATTATATATATAATATATATAATATATACTTCGTCGATTTCCTTTTAAAACGTATTTTTATAATTCGTTTTCAAAACGATTTCAACTTCATTTCTAATTCAAATCAAAATTGAATTTTTCCTTATAAATTCGTTTTAAATTCATTTCAAATTGATTTCAATTCAAATTGACTTCTAATTCAATTTCAGTTTGTTTTCAATTCAATTTGAATTCATATATATTCAATTTCAATTCGAATTCATTTCTTTTCAAAATATCAGATTTTGAAATCACTTTCGATATTCATTATAAAATGAATAAAATCGATATAAATATCGTTCACGTCAAAATGGCGTCAATCTAATCAATACGGCTTCATATATTCCTATTTTCAAATATTCTGTTTCAAATATTTCTTTTTTTAAAACTGGAATGAGGCCCAATCAATTACCATATAATGTTAATTATATGGATTTTCTACAATATATGTATACAATAACAACGACGAATAATCAACCTTCATCCAAAGTGCATTCTACACTGTATAAGCATCAAATATAAATATTTAACGCTCATAACAGCCTGTCAATCAATCGATCGACATACAACTAAAAAATCAGGATTAGTGTACGTCAAATATCATCCCAATACCCGTGTGGGGTTTCAAACAATCAAACACAGATTTTATTTGTGCAGTTGGGCGATGTGTAAAATTTATCGTCCCAATCAATATCAGTCAAATGTGTGTATATAAACAAATCATCCAGTTTGTTTATTTTTATTTCATTTCATATACACATTAAAAAATTTATTTTTAACTATAAAATAGTTTCAACTATATAAATATTTTATTTCATTTCACATCACATCACACAATCAACTACACATCAAAATCAAACAACCAAGCATACAAGCCGTCCATGGTCTGTGGACGACGGGTGTCGGGTGCTACTAAACACCGTCTGCATCCTAGTATATATTTATAAATAGAAAAATAAAATTAAAAGGTGAGAAGTTCTCACAGAATTGCTAATCTAATCCCACGACTCTTCAAATTTAGAAATCTTCGTCGTTCTTGCCTCTTGTCACTTTCTTTGCCCGTATTCTCAACATATGTAAAAATCGAATTTTTACTTCGCTATTCAATATATAAAAATCGAATTTTTACTTTGCTATTCAATATATAAAAATCGAATTTTTACTTCGCTATTCGATATATAAAAATCGAATTTTTACTTCGCTATTCAATATATAAAAATCGAATTTTTACTTCGCTATTCAATATATAAAAATCGAATTTTTATATTTCTCTTCGCTTAATAAAAATTATATTTTTAACCTTTCTATATGATAAAAATTATATTTTTACATCCTAAAAATTGTATATTTTCAGTTTAAAATCAAATCTTTCTTAAAAATCTAATCTTTAACCTTATAAAAATCTAGACTTGCATATAAATAAAAACTAAACTTAGATTTTAAATAAATAAAAATTAAAAATAAACTTACAGTAAAATTAGCGAGTGGGGGGGGGGGGGGGGCTTCGCTGAGATGAGTCGCGGCTTGGAGGAGGAGCAGGCGGAGGTGCTGGTCATCGGAGGTAGGGAGGGGGTCGGCGGGACCTGAGGGGGAGTCGGCGGGGCGGAATTGGACGGAGGCGCGTGGGGATTGGAGCTGCCATCGTTCGAAGAGGAGAGAGAAGGGAAGCGGGGGGAGGGAGAGAGGCGGAGCGAGGTGGAGGCGCGCGCCTGGCGCGGCGGCGCGATGAACAGGGGGGGGGGGGGGGGGCTGAACAACGTCGGGGGTTTTTTCCTTTCTTTTTTTTTGTTTGATCTGAACGAATGGTATGGGGGGGGGGTCGTTGACTAGGAAAAGGGAATGGGTTTTTTTATTATTTAATTTTATTTTAAAATCCTCATAAAGTAACTTTTTACAACGAACTCAAAATCGAGCCCACCGACTGTCGTCCCTAGCTAATTACCCCCATTTCGAACATAATGGGATATGTATCGTAAGCTGATTCGACTGTTTCGATCAGTTTTCATCAAAATCAACATATAACCCTATATATTGAATTTGAACGCGCATTTCAATTTACCGGGGCCACATACTAACTAGAAAAATTCCCGAAAAATATTTTCTAGCTTCGTACTGACGATACGGTCCTAACAAAACTAATTTCATCAAATTCTGAGACCGTTTGAAAAATGGCCAATTTCCAGTCGATTAAAATCAACTAAAATTGGTCAAACGCTTTTTCCTTTGCCACGCTCACATATTGATTCGAAAAATTATGAAATTTGAAACCTAGCAATATCTTTACATCCCGGATCCAACAAAAGTGGTTTCGTCGAAATCCGAGATCGTTTGCAAAATTTCCATTTTTAAGGTCCTGAATTCCATAGCGACTATTCAGAATTTTCAACTGGACATATCTTTTGATTCCCGCTATGAAATTCCAATCTTTCGGATTCGTTGGAAAGATATTCTCAATTAGATTCAAATATTTTTGGTTTCACAAAAATCCGGTTTAATTTGCACCCGGTACATTCATTTGTAATTTGAAATCGAATTATCGAACTACCGCGCCATTTTCAATTCCTTTTATAAATATAAATAATTATTTATATTCTATCGTCGATTCAAACGAATATATACGTTCGAATTATATTCGAAATAAATTTCTCGTCGATATTATTTAAAATAATTCATTTTAAATAATCAAAATTCGCTAAAATTGCCAAAATAAAATTTTTAAATTGGCCCAGATTTCCGGGTTATTACAATCTCCCCTACTTAAAACTTTTCGTCCCCGAAAAGGAACGAAGCCGAAAGTTGTTTAACAAATCAACTCAACTTCCAGTGTTTGCACTACGGCTTAAGTTCTTCAACTTTTCAGTTTCTAAGAACTTTTCAAATTTTTCAAAAATTTGGCTAACACCCTAAATTTTCGAAAAATTTCGCCATAACCTCCCCTGCACCGGGAGCACGGGAAAATCCCGAAATTGCCATACAGGCCCTCTGATCTCAAAAAGAAAAAGAAAAAGCCAATCGGCTCATAAAATCATCATCACCCAAACAAAACAGTAAATTATGGTAAACATGTACCTATTTGTCGGGCAAACAAATTTTATTCTTCTGCTCTAGCCTCCTTGCTATGACCTGTTCAATGTAAGTACATGTATATGCAAGCAAATGCGACCAAATTTCAATACAATTCACTTTTTGGTCATATTGGCCAAAGGTTCAACATTTAATTAATCAAACTATAATCAAACAACACAATCAGCAATCAATTAGTGAATTATCATTTCAAATTCATAACTTTGATATATAGTCAAAAAAAACACATTTTTGATGCCAAATCACAACAATAAATCCTATATAGCTTTGGTTCTCACACCAATCCAATGGAAATATATAGATATCCCACTTTCGAAACACGAATATAAATACTGATGATGTCCGGACATCACCAGAATTATCCCCGAGCGACTAGAGTGCGAATCTATATCTATCCAGTATATTAAAACTTCGAATACATGTGGATCAGACGTATATGCAAAATCTATATATACTGGATTGTCCACATCAATATAAATAATCAAATACAAATGATTGATTTAAATTTTCAAAACAAAACTTGTTTTCATTTCGAAAATATACTCTTCACACTCGTTCTAGGATACTACTGATCCCATCTCTAACGAGTCATTCCCATTGGATATTACTAATCCAATATCTGATGAATTCTTTCGTATGGTTCTAACGTGTCTTGTTCTCTGAGCTTTGTAAACCAAAGCTCTGATACCACGCTGAAACGACCCGAACTTCCCCGGTCTCCGAAGAGAAAGAGAAAGAACGAATTGTTTTGAGAACACGACAAAATAGAACGCAGACGGAAGAACATTTCATTGTATATTACAACAATGCATCAGATTACAAGAATATACAAAGTATAAATGAATAAATATTACACAGAAATATCATAGATTTAAATTACATTTAAATACATAACAGCGGAAAATAATACAATACACAACTAGAAGAGATATACGGATACAAAGCTTTCCGGATATCATTCCAGCTGTAAACCAGGATCATGTGAATATAAATCTGCAAAACCAAAACTACTAGCTGCCCGTGTCAAAATAGGGGCACTCAGAGTTTAGGTCAAAACAATAAACTCCAGGTCAGTCATGGGACTGGTGTGAGAACTAAAACAGTTATTATTCTTTATTTTAAAGTTCGGTAAATCAAGGGACCACGCCGTATAACACGGAACGGGTTCCCTCCCAAGAATACCAGTGCATCAAACGAACAGCGCAATGCTAAATAAAGAAGAATGAAGCTATTATAAGACACAGGTCCCATCACACAATGCAACGCAAGCCGGAGGATAGGGTTTTTACCTTATAATAGCCAAGAATGCTTGATACGTTTAAAACAAATCATTTGATACTATTATAAGTGCATAATGTATAAAACAACTTCAAATCAAAAGTATCAATCATAGGCGACATGAGCGTCCCATGCCACTATGTCGCCATATGTAGGTTTACAAATAAAACCGCAAAGTCACGTATTTGGAAATTGGATTTCCATCTATGAACCGAGGCAAAAGATAGTCCTCTACCGATTCGAGACGCTCTATCCTGCTCCTCAGGAACAGCCGCAACTGCCCCTTGGATCGTCAGGGCCGGTCCACCGATGTGGATTATTATGCCTGAACACTGCATTTACCCACCCTTTGGGGGTGTAAACGAGCCAACAAATGACTCCATCGGCTTCACATAGTCACCGGTATATCCGAGGCGCCTCGCAACAGCAACAACCACATAAGTCAAACTCGTCAGGGCGTGTAAAACCACTGACGCCACTTCTAGCTAGAAAGAAACGCATGCCCTCCCTGAGGTCCTCTCCCGTTTATGGTTCATACCGGGTGTGAAACTCGTGAAGTAAACGTTACACAAAGCTACGCCACAAAGGCCGTGCTTCGATCATCAACCACAAGACTCTGCTTTTCAACAGAAGCCTTGATCATTTGCCACTTAGGCATGCCACACAGGCAATTCACTCTATGCGTTTGATATCCATCAGTATATAACCCCTGAGCTCGTACGTCTCAGAGAAGGGCGTTAAGTAAGAGAATAAATTCTCCGTCACCAAACAGATATATATTTAATAGAAATCAATCACACAGACTAAAATCCAGTGTCAGACACACAGTCCATTTACAAGTCCGTTCTGGGTCTGAACGAAACCGGAGGCACCTAGTACCCCGCATATCCATCGATCTCCAAGTACGTCTGGACGATCACCAACTGTTTCCATCTTCTTGGGTGTACATCCCAATCAAGATCATCAGTAATCACCCAAACGATGTGAAGACCTCCGGTCTTCGACCACCGTCTTCATCTTCGACTTATCGTCGTATCAGTTATTCAGAATGGGATAAACCCGGTCTTTCCGAATCACTCGCGTATATTATAAACAAGTGTTACACAAACACAACATACGCCTCATTCCAATTCATCAGTCACTAACTGTAAATTAACAAGAGAATAATTCCCAAAATATTAACCCCGAAGGCCGAAACCAACATCAGATCAATATCCAGAAAACCATTCTGCTTAGCTAACCGACAGTTAGTTTCTAAATTTCACTTTCTTAGGGAAAGGTTCCCATTAATTTTATCAAAGATAAATCTTTTAAATTTATTCTTTAATCTACTTTTGAATATCAATTCAAACTAGTCGGGATTAACGAAACTTACCGTAGTAATCATTTGTTTTAATTTCCCAATCCCAACCTATTCATCCCATGAAGTAAAACTGGTAATACTTCATATCTAACACCACGGTGTTATCGGTAAATTCAATTACCATTTCACGTTCAAATCTAATTAAAGATTTAACTATCGCCTGGAGCAAAACTGGTGATACTCCATTCTCGATCATTTCAATCTAATTAAAGAATCATTAAAACTCCACTTAGTTTTAATCTTTAACTGGGTTAAAGAATCAGTGTCATTTAAAACACGGTTCACGATAAACCCCAAAATCACATCACATTTCAATCAGTCCCTAACCATAAATTAGCAAGTGAGCAATTACCAAAATATTAACCCCGAAGGCCAAAACCAACATCAGATCAATATCCAGAAAACCATTCTGCTTAGCTAACCGACAGTTAGTTTCTAATTTTCTTAACTCCTTTATGTCTAAGAACAGTATTATTGAAGATACCGTTCACGACAACCCAAAATCACGTTCCATTAATTATCGGGTTAAAGAACAAGTGTTATTTAAAACACTGTTCACGATAAACCCAAAAATCAATATCAATTCAATTCCAATTAAATATTATTTAATTGGTACACTTCATTAAATCTAAATAAAAGGATTTAATCTTTCCTCAACTAGGCTTTAGAACAGTGTTAATGAAGACACCATTCACGACAAACCCAAATCACATTTGATATTAAATACGAGGCTCAGAATAGAAAATATATCGGCTTATATTTAATATCAAATTCTACGACCAACAAATATCGTATTGGAAATAACGATATAAATATATCTTTCAAATTACCATAACCATATCTGTATCATCACGAAATCCAACATCGAAATATTCCGAAGACAATTTCGATTCAAATCCATTCCAGTACAATTATTGGAAATTCTGGTTACTTTTAAAACCTTTTTCAAATTCAATTTATTTATTTAAAAATAAATAGAATTATAATTCTAGTTCAAAACTAGTTCATTTCGATAAAAATCTATTTTTATCTTTTCAAATATAGAGTTTTTCATCCCAAATCTTCACAAATCATTTCTTATAATTTTACACAAACTATTACTATTTTTAATAATTTTATCAAGGCCCGCACAGTCGATTTCCATCAACGGCCATCGAACTGCACTTACAGCGACCTTTTCCAAATTTGATTCGGACATAATTCCAAATCCAACTGTTAGATTTCAAATTTCTAATATTCGTTAGAAAGCTCTTTTCGATACGAACCCAACGGTTCCGGTTTTAGGAGAATCCGATGGTTGGATCTTCTGTAATATCCGTTCGAAGTCAATGGTCGAAATTCGCGAACTGCCGCGGCGCGTTCTATTCAGGCCATTATATTATAAATATAATATATACTTCGTCGATTTCCTTTTAAAACGTATTTTTATAATTCGTTTTCAAAACGATTTCAACTTCATTTCTAATTCAAATCAAAATTGAATTTTTCCTTATAAATTCGTTTTAAATTCATTTCAAATTGATTTCAATTCAAATTGACTTCTAATTCAATTTCAGTTCGTTTTCAATTCAATTTGAATTCATTTATATTCAATTTCAATTCGAATTCATTTCTTTTCAAAATATCAGATTTTGAAATCACTTTCGATATTCATTATAAAATGAATAAAATCGATATAAATATCGTTCACGTCAAAATGGCGTCAATCTAATCAATACGGCTTCATATATTCCTATTTTCAATTATTCTGTTTCAAATATTTCTTTTTTTAAAACTGGAATGAGGCCCAATCAATTACCATATAATGTTAATTATATGGATTTTCTAGAACACATGTATACAATAACAACGACGAATAATCAACCATCATCCAAAGTGCATTCTACACTATATAAGCATCAAATATAAATATTTAACGCTCATAACAGCCTGTCAATCAATCGATCGACATACAACTAAACAATCGGGATTAGCGTACATCAAATATCATCCCAATACCCGTATGGGGTTTCAAACAATCAAACACAGATTTTATTTGTGCAGTTGGGCGATGTGTAAAATTTATCGTCCCAATAAATATCAGTCAAATGCGTGTATATAAACAAATCGTCCGGTTTGTTTATTTTTATTTCATTTCATATACACATTAAAAATTCTATTTTTAACTATAAAATATTTTCAACTATATAAATATTTTATTTCATTTCACATCACATCACACAATCAACTACACATCAAAATCAAACAACCAAGCATACAAGCCGTCCATGGTCTGTGGACGACGGGTGCCGGGTGCTACTAAACACCGTCTACATCCTAGTATATATTTATAACTAGAAAAATAAAATTAAAAGGTGAGAACTTCTCACAGAATTGCTAATCCAATCCCACGACTCTTCTTATGCAGAAATCTTCGCCGTTCTTGCCTCTTGTCACTTTCTTTGCCCGTATTCTCTACATATGTAAAAATCGAATTTTTACTTTGCTATTCAATATATAAAAATCTAATTTTTACTTCGCTATTCAATATATGAAAATCGAATTTTTACTTTGCTATTCAATATATAAAAATCGAATTTTTACTTCGCTATTCAATATATAAAAATCGAATTTTTACTTCGTTATTCAATATATAAAAATCGAATTTTTACTTCGCTATTCAATATATAAAAATCGAATTTTTATATTTCTCTTCGCTTAATAAAGATTATATTTTTAACCTTTCTATATGATAAAAATTATATTTTTACATCCTAAAAATCGTATATTTTCAGTTTAAAATCAAATCTTTCTTAAAAATCTAATCTCTAACCTTATAAAAATCTAGACTTGCCTATAAATAAAAACTGAACTCAGATTTTAAATAAATAAAAATTAAAAATAAACTTACAGTAAAATTAGCGAGTGGGGGGGGGGGGAGGGGGCTTCGCTGAGATGAGTCGCGACTTGGAGGAGGAGCAGGCGGAGGTGCAGGTCATCGGAGGTAGGGAGGGGGTCGGCGGGGCCTGAGGGGGAGTCGGCGGGGCGGAATTGGGTGGAGGCGCGTTGGGATTGGAGCTGCCATCGTTCGAAGAGGAGAGAGAAGGGAAGCGGGGGGAGGGAGAGAGGCGAAGCGGGGTGGAGGCGCGCACCTGGCGCGGCCGCGCGATGAAGGGGGGAGGGGGCTGAACAACGTCGGGGTTTTTTTCCTTTTTTTTTTTGGTTTGATCTGAACGAATGGTATGGGGGGGTCGTTGACTAGGAAAAGGGAATGGGCTTTTTTTTTAATTTTATTTTAAAATCCTCATAAAGTAACTTTTTACAACGAACTCAAAATCGAGCCCACCGACTGTCGTCCCTAGCTAATTACCCCCATTCCGAACACAATGGGATATGTATCGTAAGCTGATTCGACTGTTTCGATCAGTTTTTGTCAAAATCAACATATAACTCTATATATTGAATTTGAACGCGCATTTCAATTTACCGGGGCCACATACTAACTAGAAAAATTCACAAAAAATATTTTCTAGCTTCGTATTGACGATACGGTCCTAACAAAACTAATTTCGTCAAATTCTGAGACCGTTTGAAAAATGGCCAATTTCCAGTCGATTAAAATCAACTGAAATTGGTCAAACGCGTTTTCCTTTGCCACGCTCACATATTGATTTGAAAAATTATGAAATTTGAAACCTAGCAATATCTTTACATCTCGGATCCAACAAAAGTGGTTTTGTCGAAATCCGAGGTCGTTTGCAAAATTTCCATTTTTAAGGGCCTGAATTCCATAGCGACTATATTCAGAATTTTCAACTGGACATATCTTTTGATTCCCGCTATGAAATTCCAATCTTTCGGATTCATTGGAAAAATATTCTCAATTAGATTCAAATATTTTTGGTTTCACAAAAATTCGGTTTAATTTGCACCCAGTACATTCATTTGAAGTTTGAAATCGAATTATCGAACTACCGCGCCATTTTCAATTCCTTTTATAAATATAAATAATTATTTATATTCTATCGTCGATTCAAACGAATATATACGTTCGAATTATATTAGAAATAAATTTCTCATCGATATTATTTAAAATAATTCACTTTAAATAATCAAAATTCGCTAAAATTGCCAAAATAAAAATTTTAAAGTGGCCCAGATTTCCGGGTTATTACATTTAACCCGGTTAAAGACAGGATTTATATCCTAAATTTGAATAATCATTAAGTAAAGATTTTTGGAAGATTAAAACCAATTGGAGTTTTAATGAATCTTTAGTTAGATTGGAATGAGGATGAGATAATTAAATATATTAAATCTAAGAAATGAACGAAAATGGAGTTCCACCAGTTTTACTCCAGGTGATAGTTAAATATTTAATTAGATTTGAACGTGAAACGGTAATTAATTTTACCAATAACATCGTGGTGTTAGATATGGAGCACTACCAGTTTTGCTCCATGGGGTGAATAGGTTAGGATTGGGAAATAAAATAAATGATTACTTCGGTGTGGTTCGTTAATCCCGACAAGCTTGGAAAACCTTAATTTGGTTTAAATTGTGAAAAGAATATTTGAATAAAAGAATATTATGGATTGGAATAAGGCATATGTTGTGTCTTTTATAGCAGTTGTTTATATGATACACTAGTTATTCAGAAAGATCGGGTTTATCCCATTTTGAATAATTGCTACGATGGTAAGTCGACGATGAATTGAATATCGGAGATCTTCACATCGTTTGGATGGTTAATGATGTCTTGATTGGGAGGCATCCTGAAACAAGGTAATAAATGGTGATCATCCAGACGTACTTGGAGATCGATCAGATATGCGAGGACCTCTCTCCTGTATTGCACATATAGGACGAGGAATAAGGTGCCTCCGATTTTGCTCAGACCCAGAATGGACTTGCAAATGAATAGTATGTCTGACATTGTATTCCTTTATACTGTATTTGTTAATCTCTGCTAAATATATATTCATTTGGTGGTGGAGAATTTATTCTCTTGCTTAACACCCTTCTCTGAGACGTATGAGCTTAGAGGTAATATATTGGCAGAAATCAGTGGTACGGTATGGATTGACAGTGTGGCATGCTGAGTGGCATGTGATCAAGGCTTTTGTTGAAGAGCAAAGCCTTATGGTTGATGATCAAAGCACGGCTTTAAATAGCATAGCTTTATGTAGCGTTAATTCGCGAGCTTCACACCCCGGTATGAACCAGAAACGGAATGGAGGACGGCAGGGAGGACATGCGTTTCTTTCTAGCTCGGAGTGGTGTCATGGTATGAACCCCAGACATTTTACTCATGTGGAAGTTGCTTATTATTTTATGGATAGCGAGGTACCTCGGATATATCGGTCACTACGGGGCCGATGGATGATATGGTCGACATACTGACCATTACGCCCCATAGGGCGGGGAAATGTATTGTTCAGAGATTATTAATCCACTTAGTGTGGACTGGCCCTGCGTTTTCCTAGGTGTAGTTGCGACTGTATCCTGAGACATGGTAGGCTAAATTATCTCAAATTCGGTAAGGATGATCCCTTGCCTTGGTTCATGATGGAAATCCAACTTGCAATACGACATTGTGCGGTTTTAATTGTAGAACTAGTATGGCGACATGACATATGGTACCCATGTCATCTATGAATGATACATTTATATTTGAAGTTGTTTTTAACACTATGCACTTATAATAGTATCAAATAATTTGTTTTTAAAAGTACCAAGCATGTTTGGCTATTATAAGGTAAAACTCTATCCTCCGGCTTGCGTTGCATTGTGTGATGGGACCTGAGTCTTATAATAGCTTCATTTTTCAAAAAGCATTGTGTTGTCTATAAACTGTTTTATGCACTGGTATTCTTGGGAGAAAACTCGTTCCGTGTTATACGGTGTGGTCCCTTGATTTGCCTGATTTTAAATTAAAGTTTTAAATAACTATTTTAGTTCTCACACAGTCACATAACTGACCTGTAGTTTATTGTTTTAACCTAAACTCTAGGTGCCCCTATTTTCCACACAGGCAACTAGTAGTTTTGATTTTGCAGATTTATTTTTACAGGATCCTGGTTTACAGCTGGAGCTATATTCGGAAAGCTATGTATATGTATATTTCTTTCAGTTGTGTTATGTATTATTTTTTCCGCTGCATTGTAATTTAGATCTCTGATATTTTTCTAATGTGTAATATTTATTCATACTCTGTTATATTCTTGTACTCTGATGTAATTATGGTAAAAGCAATGAAATGTTCTGTTGTTTGCGTTCTGGTTTGTCTTGTCCTCAACTCAATCTGGGCTTTCCCGTAAGGGTGAGTTTGGGTCGCTTCAATTACCTTTGTTTGGTTGATATAATAAATTAGGTATTACTTAAGATTAAACTTTGAATATCTTTTACCGAAATACATATAATCATCAAACACATTCTTCATAATTATTGTCATATTATCATTAAACATCCAAGTTCATATCACACCTCATTACTATAGATTACAATGCATGTTAAAACCATTCATATCACAAGTTGAATTTCATTCAATAATCATTCGTATTGCTTTGTATATGACATATCATATTATAAACAACATACTGCACCCACTGCATTACGTGTTAACTTTTTAAAAAGCATATTGTATGGGAAGTTTTGTATTGTTGTCATAGAAATGTATAGGGTTATTAATTAAACAAATAGCATGTTTACTTTTACTTGATTGACTTAATTGACTTGTTTAGCTTGATTGATTTATTTGACTTGATTGACTTGTTTGGCTTGATCGATTTATTTGACTTAATTGACTTGTTTGGCTTGATTGATTTATTTGACTTGATTGACTTGTTTGAATTGTTTTACCTGATTGACTTATTTGAATTGTTTGACTTAATTGACTTGTTTGATTTGTTTGACTTGAATAATTTGATTGACTTATTCGACGTGGTTAAATTTGATTGGGTGTAAAATATACTTATGCATATGTAGATATTAAAAAGTATAATTGTACTCATCTTTTTTAGATTTTAGTACTTCACTTTTATATAGTTCTTCTAGTATTAGATTAAAAGTGGGCTTTATAGGCTTTTAAGATAAATAAAAGTTAGAAGAAATGTTTGACTTTCTGTTTGAATTTGGTATAATTGATTTAATTTGAGTTGATGTTTTGTAACAACAAGACTTAAATTGGTTGATTGTTTGGTTTAAATTATACAATACATGTATTAATTATACTGTTGTTTGGTTTACTTAGTAGAATTACAATAGTATAGCCATAAATTTAGGGGGAGTTATAAGAAAATTATAGATTTAGGGAGAGTTACGGATTCAGGGGGGAGTTATATATATATATATATATATATATAGAATTAGTCACTATGATTTTTCTAAGTATAGATAGATATGTTTTTTGTTGATGACAAAAGGGGAGAAATTATAAAATAGGAATAATTTAGATAAGTATAGTTTAGGCGAGAGATAGAAGGAATAATCAAAGAATCAGATTAAAAAGTAATATCAGGTATGAATATTTTATAAACCAAGATTGTCATCATCAGAAAGAGGAGATTGATGGAGAATGGAATGTTTATGATTTTTTGATGACAACAACCTTGTCTCAGTCACTATTATTATTGATTATAAAATATACACGAACACGTTTATCCAGAATATATATATGTATGTATATGCAGGATTTATATACAAATATTAGATATTGAAGACTATACAGTTAAAGAGATATAAGATTTCAAAAGAGAATCAAGACTCATGAGTATCAAGACATCAAGAGTTCAAAAGTCCAAGATTATCAGAGTAATTGAGTCTAGTTAGTATGTAAAACTCTGAATAGCAATCCGACCCTGTTTTCAAGTTATTTCTATTCAAATTGATTTTAAAACTATTTTCAAATTGATTTCATACTTCTCTCAAAATGAGTTTTTATCAACCAAGGGTTTTATACTTATGATATCAAATATATATATACTTCTTAAGTTTCTTATATTTATATATTATGAAGTTTTAATTATATTATGTGTGCTTATAATTATATTATATAGTTTTATATCACTTATATATATAGTTTTTAAATCATATTTTATTATTATTTTTACTTGAAAAATAATATTTCAATAACTATTTTTATTTTATGAATTTCTAGAATATGTATTAGCTTGAACACTTTAAAAAATGATTTAAATTTAATTTTTTAAATATATATCGACATAAATATAATTACATGTCGACATATAATAGTCATATTTTATTTAAAGTTAAAAGTTGTGTCTTTTCATTTTAAAACATTTCAGAAACAGTTGAGTCTTTTGGAACACTATATAAAGGCCTTATTTTCGAATCTTTTGATAACTAATCTTCTCCTTCTTCCTCTCTTAACATACCACCATTATTCTTCTCAAAATTCAAAGATTATACACTTGTACTCTACCAACTTCAATACAAATTATATCAATATTCTTCTATTTTTCCGTCTCTATCAAAAACTCTCTATTTGGAAGTAATGCTCAAGAGTTCTAAGGCAATTGTAATAAAAAAAATAGTGATGGTGTGTTCCTTGTAGCCCGTAAATCAAGAAAAAAGATAGGATGTGTTCCTTGTAGCCTGTAAGTCAAGGAAAAGGATTTGTGTTAACCTTGTGACTGTGAAATCAAGTGTGTTGTAAGCGGTGTTAACCTTGTTGCCATTAAATCAAAGGTGTTGAGTTCGATACTGATATTAATAAAACTATGTGCAATCCAGCGTTGTGCGAGACCGAACGTAGGAGCAATGCTAACTAGTATAAAAATCCACTGTGTTGTTTCCTTTTCTGTACTTTACTTTGTTTATGTTTACATCTGTGACTATTTCTGTTATATTATTAATTCTGTGATTCATATACTAGTTTTAGTAATTGATAATTAGGTGAGATTTCTATAAATTCTTTAAAACACTATTCCCCCTCTAGTGTTTGTTTTGCCTTAAAATCCTTGATCCTAAACCCAACAATCCCCTCTACTCCCTTCTTTTAAATTGTTTGGGTTTGATTTGTTGATTGATCCATGCTTAGATGTTGGAGTTGCGTAGTTGTTTTGACTAAGTTTCCATGCCTGTTATCTACATTCTCCAAGTTACTTTGTTTCCATGAAAATGTAAGTTTATCTCACACGTGACTTAGATGTTCATTGATGTTAAATTCAACATGAACGAATTCTCGCAAAATGTGTAGTATTGCCGGTAGAAATAATTTTTGTTTGAAATGTAAATTGTTCATTTATGACGCATTATAATCCGACCTACAAGACACGTAAGTGCACGAATGATATAAGATTTGTGATGATGATATGTATGCTATGCGACATTTTATTTATATTGTTTATGTTGCTCAGTACCATAGACTCAGAAAAATCACTATGTGTAACACCCCGCATTTTCAAGATAACAAAATATGAGTAACTTAATTAATTAAGGAGAATTAAGTAAACTGCACTGCGCCATTGCGTCCGTCTCGGAATTTTGGTCAAGATAGACAACTGGTTTGCGTAAAACGGACATCATATGAAGAAGTTATTAAGCCTAGAATTTTGTATACGTGCAAGAGAATTATATATAAACAAACAAATAAAAAAAATTCAAAACAGTGATTGGAAGACCCAGGAGCTGAATCGCCCCATTCTGGGGGTCGACCCGAGTCCCTGTTGGGTCGACCCAGGGGTCGACGCCATAAGAGGGGGGTCGACCCTATTTAGATATGGGCAGAATTAACTTTTGTGAACGTGGACTCGTTTCTTGACCAAATTCGTTGCTGAGCACCTATAAATAAGCTTGTAAATACTAGCATAAATATCATCTTTCTGAGATGACGCCTATACTCCACCATTCTTCTTCCTCCTCAAATTTCTTTAGGAAAATAGATAAATAGTTTAGGAAAATTCTGAATCTAGACCTGGAGGAAAAGAATGAATCTTAATAAGAAGGTGTTCAGAGTCATAATCAAAGTGAGGTAATTTTCTGGATCTAGTTTATTTCAATTTCTCTTCTTTCTTCCACTTTCTTCCCTTTTCTTTTAATAAAAATTGTGGATCCATGGTTGTTAGGTTTCAAATCCAATTAAGGGAAACCATGGAATGCAATATCTGGAACAAATCCAGGAATTGGAAAGCAAATTAGGTGAGTGGATTTAAGTTATATCATTTTTGATAATGATATATTATCGTTTAACATTCCCTGTTACCATACAATGTGAATTGCTAGAATAGCCAAAGTATTGAAATGTTATTATGACGTGTTGAAATATGATATGTTGACACTTCAAACATATGTTAAAATGGTTAAAGTGACGAATATGACATTTTAGAATATTAATATGCTAAGATATTAATATGTTAGAAAATTCATATATTGAAGTATAAACTTGTCAAAATATGTTAGCAATTACTATTGTTCCAATTCCATGTTAACTTGTGACATTTAGGTACCTGAACCATTAGTTGTAGAAATTGAAATAATTACATGTTAGTTTGTTGATTTGAACAATTACATGATTAAATGATTACATGTCAGAATAGAACTGATTATATGTTAAAAAGAACATATGACATAAAATAGGCATAATATGATGGCATGAAAAATATAAATAACAGTGAAAATTTGGAAGAATAGACATGCCTAATTAAATTATATAGAAAATTTACAGTAGATAGAAAACTGTAACTGTACTTAGATATGAGGTTAAATTAAACTTGTGGTAGAAGTCTGGCCGGAACCGCCCGGCAAATCCAACGTCCACAAGTTATTAATTTAATGTGAGAGGTCTAAGTGCGTAAATAAAACGTGCAACTGTGCTAAGACACGAGGTTAAGTCAACTTATGGAAGAAGTCTGCCCGGAACCGGTTGGAAAATCCAACATCCACAAGTGTAGGCTTATTGTGAGAGGTCTAGTGCATGAACATATATATAAATATATGTAAATGGTAGGATTGATAAATTGCATTAATTGTAATTAATGGATATGAATGGAATTGAAAGATAATTGCAACAGTAAGAGGAAATGGGAATGAACAGAGAATGATAATAACCTATTATAAATGAATTACATTAATGAGAGTGTTGTATAATAGGTAGACTTGTCCTAGGGACAAGTGAAGATTATAACTTAGGTTATAATAAACTAGTAAGGAAAATGAGATAACTAGTGAAATGAGACAAGTGTCACTTAATTGTAAATTAAGTAATCAGTAAATAGGGAAAAATGAAACAGGTTGTTTGCAATTAGTAGAAAAAAGGGGGAAATTTATGAAATGTAAGGAGTTGTATTTAATTATAAATTAAGTAATCTGTAAACTTGGAAATCTGAAATATGCTGATAAGAATAATGTGTTAAGGCTTGTCCTAGTGAAAAAATGAAATTACAAAATAAGTTATATTTATGGGAAAGAAACTTATTAGTAAACCTTCGTTAAGAGATCTAAGTTAATAAGTAAACAACGTTAAGTTGTAACAACAGTATAAGATGAAATTATGTTTAAATAAGAAAGAATGAGGCAAACTTATGAAGTGAAATAAGTTGTATTTAATCATAAATGATAAGTGACATGTTAAGCAGAAAACATGTGAATTGAGATATACTTAGTTACATATTAAGTAGAACATGTTATTGCAACTATGAAATTAGACATTGAATGATATAGAGAGATTGTAGATCACAGGCATTGTATTACAATCTAGAGAATAACATGTTATGGGCTTATTAATAAACTTTAAGGGGTTAAGTTATGTAACAGAAATTAATAAGAAAAAGGAACTTGGTAACTTGAATAAGAAGTCAATGTGAATCGGAATAACCAACTTATACGGAAGCCTGATGAGGTAAAGCAAACACATAAAAGAATGTTAAACGTAGGGTATAATAACATGTTAAAAATGAGGCGCTTGAACCAGTCCGTACGTTTGAGGGTGAATAACCCAACGGGGTAGATCATCATGGTGTCATGAGGCACGAGGGGAGCGCATGTTCATCTTATTATTTTGTCGGCCCCGAGGGATTGGAAGGGGAAGCCCTCGGCCTCCTGAGATACGTAAGGTGATCATGGTAGTCCTCTATGCGGTGGCAGATGTTTAGGCTGTGCTCGCAGAGGTTGGGTCTGCGCGTTACTACCAGGTGGGTGGGCCTTGACTGCAAAAGTAGCTTTGCAGTCAGAATGTTGTGACGTGGTGACACTAAGGTGATTCGGCGGTCCCCTCAACGGGGAGGTAGAGGTCAGGACATACATAAATAGTAGATCGGCGGGTGCCCATCATCGGCAGCCAGTGGGATGCGAAAGACTAGAGCTAAACCCAATAAACCATTCACCATTCACTGTTGGGCTACGGCGGTTGAGGGGAGATGCCAACTGGATGTTTAAATTGTTATTTAGGGACAAGTCGCTTAGCTCTTGCAGTCTTTACTAGTTCAGGGAGGGGCCGAGGTGGGGAAATAGCCACCATGAAAAACAAACTCGAGGGATATCTATATTTTGAGGCTCTTAAAGGTGGACCTGTACAGATATGGAAAAGCTCCCGATTGAGTTCCATGTTTCTTGTATCGCCCTGCCACGGAACTCAGTGCACACTAGAGGATACGTGCAGTTAAGGCATCGAGCTACAATTGACGATACGTATATGGGAAAGTCTAGATACATGCATGTCTGCTCTAGGCAGTGTATCGTAGACTGAGGAAATCACTCTGTGATAGAGTCTGATTCAATCGAAGGTGGCAGCCCGTACGCTTACGTAGCATAGTAAATGATAGATATATGCAGAACGTAACATTGTTATATAGAGATCCGTACGTCACTCCGACGTAGGATAAGGGACTGCACACATTTCTATGGCATTACGGTGGAGACTGTGTGAGTGGGGTACCTAGTGTGGACCTTAATATTAGGGGTAGCTACATATATACTGTATTAGGTTAATCCATCGGAGAGTAAATGGGTACGACGTGTGTGTAAGCCTTGAGTGTTATTAGCCTAAGTAACCTAATAAATATGAAAATATGATTGAACCATATATGTAGGATTATCCAAAGTGTATAGTTTAAATCCAGTCACCATAACTTGTGTTCTGACCCCCTCCTCATGACATACTTGCGGGTTAGACTTGTGGCAGAGACATGATAGCTTTGGATGCTAGTTAGCCAGTATTATTAATACGGTAAGGCTAAATTTTGATTACATTATATTTTATCCATTCCGCTGTCAAATATTTTTTGAGCTCTTACGTGTTTTATGTCTCTATATTTTTAGCAGGATACCAGCGCAAACCAACACAAGTTTCAATAGATTAGAATTTTGAAAAAAAAATCGGTCTTTCGGAATTTAGGTTGTCACATCTTGTATTAGAGCTTAGGTTTAGGATTTCTGTATAAGTAGTGAGTGAACGTATTCGTATTTTTTTAATATAAATATTATATATACACCTAGATCCATATAGGAACCCACTAAATAGAAAGGATATAAAATGGTAAGAATTGGGATGGCCGTTTTGTACACTAAAGGAATGAATATGGAAATTTGAGACCCTTAGGGAATTGGGGTGGAAAATGTACAATATATTTTGAAATAAGAGAAAGGAGGATCCCATATGTTGATGTTTCATATTAGTGGGTTTAGCAGAAAACCATATAAATTGGAAAAGGTTAAAACGAGAAAAATAGATTAGGAATATATGTAGTTGAGAGAATTGACTTTGTGGGAGTGTCTAGGAAAGCCTAGAAAGATTGGAAACCCACTTTGAGTCTAACCCCATTGTTAACTTTTAAGGATTTGAAATTATAAAATCTTTTGGGGGATGATTCGTGGTGTTTTCAACTTTTAATTTTAAAAGTTATAGTTTTGATATATGTAAAGAAGTACATGTTGGGTTTCGAAGTAAAATGGGGTATATTTTGTAAATAGTGATTTCTTGTGAAAACTTTATCTAAAATAAAATTCTCTTAGTAAAAGGTGCATATTATAGAGCATGTATAACTCGCTAGTTTTCTTGTTATATTTCATACAAGAATTTCTAATAAAAAGTTTTGAAATCTCTATTCTTTTGACAATCATTTTTGATAAATTGTTTTAACAAGTGTAACGACCCGCATTCTACGCATCGGGGGATCGTAGAATATTTATTTCTTTCCCGTATGAAGTTGTATGGTCATGTAACTTTGGGAAACATCCATTAGAGTCATTTCCCATGTTCATGATTTTTGTCGATTTTTAAATGACCATTTTGCCCCTAGATGGTACTGTTTTGGCCATAACTTTTGACTGGAAAGGAATTTTGACCTGAAACCACTTCCATTGGCTTCGTTTGATGGTTTACCTTTCCGTAGAGTGGTCATAATAGCCAAACGGACTTACCGTTTGGGAGATATGGCTGAAATAAGGTTTGGAGGGTGAAAAACTGCTTAACCGGGCCAAATCGGGTGATTAGTGAGTAGGCCCATAACCCATTTCGGGATTAGGGTTATGGGGAGGCTGAAATGAGATAGAGGACCATTCCATTTCAGTTTTCTAGCCTCCACTTATCACCAAGGAACCCAAAAAATGGCCTCCAACCTCTAAATCACCTCCAAATCACCTTTTGGTTAAGGATTAAGCTTAGCAACCCCTAATCAAGGAAGATCTACACCAAAACAACATTGGAGCTGCTGTTTAGCACTGGGATTCACGTCAAATCAGAGATTTATTTCAGATCTTAGTTTTATTTGTGGCTAAGGTGAGTGATTTGCATAGTTTTGCACCAATTATGGCTAATTAGGGTTGATTAGTGTCAATTAGCGAATTTAAACATGATAAAATTCGGGAAAAATGTTCATAAATTCTTAAATGATGTTTTAGACCTCTGAATTTGGGTTAATTTGGTTAAGTTTTGCTAATCATATCATTAGTTTCACCCAAACATGCTTAGGGGGAGATATGGGATTTTGGGGTATGGTTGATCCATTTTAACCTATTATATTGATGTTTTGATGTTTGTGGTTGATTATGTATGTTGCTATGACTGTATGAAATGCTTTGTGATTGATTTCAATAGTTAGAGTGGTCGAAAACGTCGTCGAATGGCGTAAACACTTGCTGGAACAGTTTCAGAAAACAGTGCAGGGTTCGGATCGGATCGGATATGGGGCTCGGATCGGATATGTTGAACTGAGCAAGGAATTCGATCGGATCGGAACCCAACACTTGGGGAAAATGGCAAAAAGGAAGGCCACGCTAGCTGACTGGGATCGGATCGGATTAGGGAGTAGGGATCGAAGCGGATAGAGGAGGATGGATCGGATCGAAGTACGTAAAGGATGAGGAGGCGGATCGGAGCGGAAGCATGAACTGGAGGGGGAGTGACACCCGACCCGAACCGAGGAGAAACGCCCGACCCGAACCGATAGAGTGGCACCCGACCCGACCCGCACCAGAAGAAGACCCGACCCGAACAGATGGAGGATACCCGACTCGAACCGATGGCTTGAGAAGGAACCCGACCCGACCCAGTATTGACCAATAACCCGAGATGCAAAGGTAGTCCAATATGGGAAGTTAGAGCTCAGGATCCAGTTGGGAACCAATGAGTTCACTTCATGGTTGGGCTTTGCTGCGGGACGTGTGCTAAGGAGTTGTCGACGTTCATAACTTCGATTCACCACTAAAAACAGATGATGGGCTACTTATCAGTGCAGTAGGGTCATTATGACCTGAGGGGCAAAGTGATGGTAGCAAGACTACGTTATCAGTGCAGTAGGGTCATTGTGACCCGAGGGGCAAGGTGATGCGTAGTAAGACTATGAGCCAGTGCAGTGGGGTTCTTGTGACTCCATGGGGCAGAGTGGACAAGGATTAGTAAGGCTATGAGCCAGTGCAGTGGGGTTCTTGTGACTCCATGGGGCAAAGTGGACATAGCAAAGGATTAGTGGCTACGTTATCAGTGCAGTGAAGCCATTTATGACTTCATGGGGCAGAGTGATCGTAACAAGGTATGTTGGGTGATCGAAGTGGTGAATATCGTATGCTTTACGCACTGAGTGAGAGATGTGAGGATGGATGCTATGTTTGTGTAACGGCTGGGAATTTTCGACTCCTCGAGAGTCGAAGATCCCGAGACGTTAGTGAAAGAAAGTAGAGGGTGAGGAAGAAAAGATAGAACTAATAGAATAGAAGAAGAAAAAGAACTTACATCATCAGAGTAAACACGAATCTCACAGCGGAACGAATAAAATATAACATAACTTTGAAATACAAATCAGTACTCGTATATACATACCATTTCAAAGTACAACACTTAACAACACAGCAGAATAATAATAGCTATAATCCTGAAGCCTCCTGCTCCAAGCTCTCCAAGTGTATATGTAAAATCCCGACTACTTGACTACCCGTACAAATTTAGGCACCCAAGAGTTTAGGGAAAACAAAACAAAATAAACTCTGGGTCAGTCATGGGACTGGTGTGAATAAAACTCCAACACTTGGTTAAATAAAGGATAACTTTCTGATATTATAATAATGTCTAAATACAAATAGATATCAATCTAGCATAACGCTTGCATCTCACGTTCCACATACATAGTAGACAAATAAAACCGTGAGCGCTTATTGGAGATTGGATTCCAACAGACAAGGTTTGGGAGCACCTTCCGATCAGTGTACTGTAGAGGAGATACACTAGGGTTCAACAAGAACGTCTTGCAACCCGGCCACACATGACCGTTCACTCATTTAGCTTGAGTGTAACGAATATATTATCACCGATGGTTGGGATCAGCAACCATCCTTCCCGATAAGGGACAGCATTGAAATATATTATAAAGAAGTACAATTGAATATTCTCTAGATGGTGATAATACACCCTGCTTGGGTATGGTCCAACTAGCCATGCTGCCTAGCACAACTTCTGTTATTTCCCGGTTGTGAGGTTTTGAGGTCACGTTTATCACTTTGACAGATTATTTCTTCAATTACTTTGAATGCCACATCGTCATACCCGCCAAATCATTATCGATTTCTCAAGGCATCACGAGTATAAAAGCTAAGAGAAACGAATTTCTCCGCCACCAATGTAATACGTTTAAAGAGATCAACATATATGATTCGTTAAGAATACTTTGTCAGACACTCGTCCATATACGTTGTTCTGGGACTGAATAAACCGAAGGCACTATTCAGTGAATCCATCCTACCTAGGCTTTCCACAATAGCCCTTGCACTTCACTCCGTCTTCAATTATCTTCAACGTACTTGATTCGCAACGCTTATGCTAATACGGAGTGGTTCTTCGGATAATAATCCAACCGGTCTCTCCATATTTACAACGTAAATATGGTCAAAACTTTGATAGTCTGTGATTCAACTATCAAATGAAAACATGTCGGTGTACAAACAACGATCTTATTTCCAAATGGAAATTCGATCGATCAATCATCATATGTTCATATTTCCTTATTTCACATATTTAGAAAATATCTGTTATTAATCATTGGAAAACATTTCCATAGCTTATTTTCACATCACTATTATTTCGCAATTATCAGTCCCTAACTGTAACTAGTATGAGAACAATTCTCTAAGTATCAATCCGGAAGGTCGAAACCAACATCAGATCGTCACTTAGAAAACCGTTCAACTTACCCTCTCCAGTCAGTTTCTGAATTTGCTTAACTCTATTTCTTAAATTCTTATCATGAAAACATTTCATTTTCTATGTTTAGAAAACATATCTGACTATATTTGGAAAACGTTCCCAAAACTCATTTACGGATTTCAAATGAACGTTGTATAAAACATCGTTACGCTTAATCCATTAATCGCTTATTACTTAACTATATTTCAAATCAACCTTTTCTATCGAACCACAACTATTCCTTTGTCAATTCTGAAGTCAATCAAGTTGGGGTATAATTACCTCTCAGACCTTAATTGAACAACGTCCTTTACTGTGAAATAGATGAAGCTCATTACTCACTTTTTCCAATCATCTGTTTACGCAAATTCTCGGATTCAGGTTACGAATCCACTTCTTATATGACAACGTTTGATTATAACTATAACGTTATAATTCCTACCCCTAAAATGTCTAACCTAAATTATAAATTTATTTCCTAACTCGAATAATTTAACAGACACCTAATTTCTAAATCAATAACTAAATCTTGATTTAAACCCTGGAAAGTAAATAGTACTTTCCCGAATTCGCTATAATCGAATTCGACGTATAACTCTCTTTCGAGTAATCTCTATTCGATTAACTCTCCCTTTTTAATAACTGATATTCGATAAAATCTATTTCGATTAACTCCTATCGAATAACCAATATTCGAATAACTCTTCTTGGTTGGCTCTATTTCATTAACTCTTATCGAATAACAAATATTCGATTTTCTTAAATGTGTCAATTCTTATCGAATAACTAACATCCGATTTAACTTAAATGGATTTACTCTTATCGAATAACTTTTTCGATTAACTTAACTTGATTTTCTTAACTCGATTATCTCAACTCGATTACTTAACTCGATTACTTAACTCGATAAATCTTAACTCGATTACTTAACTTGATAACTTAACTTAACCCAAATCGATTAACTCAACTCTAATCGATTAACTTAATTTGATTTACTCCTTCGAATAACTCATTCGAATAACTTAATTGATAAATTATATTCACTTCTATCCTATCGAATAAACTATATTCGATATCTCCTCCAACACTATTCGAATGAACTATATTCGATTAACTTCTCTCACTCTATTCGAATAAATTATATTCGATTAACTCTTTTAACTTTACTCGAATAACTATATTCGATTAACACTTTCTTTCGAATAACTATATTCGATTAACTCTTCGACTAACTCCTTTGGATTAACTAACTTCGAATAACTCCTTTGGATTACTAACTTCGAATAACTCCTTTGGATTAACTAACTGCGAATAACTCCTTTGGATTAACTAACTTCGAATAACCAATATTCGATAACTACTCTTCGAATAAATAATATTCGGTAACTCTTCTCAAATGAATAACATTTGATTTCTCCACTCGAATAAACTATATTCGATTACTCTTCCCTCGAATACACTATATTCGATAACTCTACTTCGAATAAGTGATATTCGGCAACTCTACTCGATTAACTCCACTTGGATAACTCTAACTGGTCAACTCTAACTGGTCAACTCTAACTGAGTAACTCTAACTGATCAACTCTAACTGGTCAACTTTAACTGGTTAACTTTAACTGGTCAACTCTAACTGTTTATCTTTAACTGGTAAATTTTAACTGGTTAACTCAAATGGTTTAACCTAACTAGTTAACTCAAATGGTTTAACCTAACTTGATTTACTTGTCTCGATTAACTGAACTAATCCACTTAGTTTAACTTAGATAATTCACTTTGATTAACTCTAACCGATTTACTTAGTTTAACTCAGCTAATTCACTTTGATTAACCCAACTAATTTACTTCGATTAACCAATTTGTTTAACTTGACTAATTCACTTAGTTTGACGCAACTAATTCACTTTGATTTACAAATTAGTTTAACTTAACTAAGTCACTTAGTTTGACACAACTAATTCACTTTGATTTACCAATTAGTTTTAACTTAACTAATTCACTTCGATTAACCGCTTAGTTTATCTTAACTAATTTACTTTGGTTAACTTAACCAATTACTTTGATTAACTCGACTAACTTGCTTTGGTTAACCTAACAAATTACTTTGTTTAACTCGACTAACTTGCTTTGGTTAACCTAACCAATTACTTTGTTTAACCCTTTTATCACACTCTGGTTATAATTCCTACTTCTACAATATCTCCTTAAAATCCATACCGTGTTATACTTGTGTGCGAAGCACGTGTTTAAATCTATCCTTGTATAATTCTATTTATTTTCCGAACAAGTGTTCCTTTATTTATTCCCTAAATAAATATTCCTTTATTCCATTTATTTATAATCTAAATAAATGTTCCTATATTTATTTCCTAAATAAATATTCCTTTATATTCTAATTCATTTATTTTCTAAATAAATGTTTCTATTTTATTTCATTTATTTTCTAAATAAATGTTTCCTTTTTCATTTATTTATTTTCAAATTAAATAAATGTTTTCCTTTTATAAAATCCTATCGATTTTATAAATAAGATTCATTTTCAATATAAACATTGAAAATCCCCTTATCAACATTTCGGTATGTTATGGTATTCAATCATATCAAATCACGATATTCAATATCGTCCAAGCACATATAATCGCCCGCAGATTTTATATCACATCATATAACAATATATGAAAAATAATAAAATAACTGTTGAGGAATCCAGTCGGATTCCTCCAACCTGTTTCCCTGCATCACAGATGTTAGACAATATAGATTACATCACTTTCAGTTCCATATGATATATTCTGTTAAACAGAATCAATATAGAAATTTAACTAACTGACTAGCAGTTCAATCAACACACAGTCAAACAGACAATTTTAACAGTTCTAACAATACAATTTGAAATTATAAACTGTTCAGAGTTAGTGAGATTTACTCACATTTGCGCGTTAGCCGTTAAATAACGGTTTGCGTTAATTGATTCAGTCGAACAATTTATTTCGCCATAAATTGTAACGAGCTTGGATTCACTCCCAGTCAGTCTCATTGTGTTGCTCCCGTCCATACGATCCCAACGCAACTTACGGTTCGTCAATCTGATACCGTATGGGAGAGTTATGAATTTATAAAGTATATATATATATAAATTTGAATTTAACTTCATTAAATAAATTGTTTGGGCTTTTACCTTAAACAGGCCCATACCCCTACTATTTGAACCCTCCCCCGTTTGGGCCTTCTTCCCCAAATCACCAAATTGTTTCGTGAACTCCTGTAATTAACTTTCCTTTGACCGCACCTTTGACCTTCCTCCACCATCACTCCGGCCATCGCATCCACCTGCAACCACCGCCAAACACCTCGGCATTCCACCCTCTACTCGAACGCCACCTCAACTCCCACACCGGTTCCAGCCTTCTCGTTGCATCATCGACCTCATCGAGCACTGCTACAGTGCATCATCGACGGAAAATGTTGCGGACGTCCACCAAGCTCGCACATAGGGTGCGGATTCTCTCCCTGATCTCAAAAACGACCATCACCACTTCATTCGATCACTACACCTCTCGAATCCTAGAACCCTAAAAAAACCGTGCACTGTCGAGCGATAGAAACTTCATCCAACTCAAACCGAACTTGTACTGAATGGTAGAGGAAGATTACAGGAACTAAATCATGTATATAGAATGATTTATAGAAATTTATTTGGTTTTCTCTTGATTATTTCCTTTCGATTTTGCTTGCTGTGTTTGGGATAATGCGATTATATAGAGCTGTGGGTGGTAGGTAACATTGGTGGTTGAGAAACGGTGAGGCGTGGCCTGCTGTGGATCCAAAGAAAATAGGGGGGATATTTTTAATTTGATTTTTATATTTATTTTATCGATTTTCTCCTTGTATCCGCCTTCTAAAAATCCTAGTGATTACATACGATACCTAAAAATCACCAAACTGGACATGTAGCTAGAGTTCGACATTACGGTCCCAACGAAACTGGTTTCGTCGAATTCCGACTCCATATGCTCACACAGCGTATTTTCAACCGTCAGAATATCGACTGTTTTCCCTCTAAAAATCCGTACGGCCACACAGTGACTCTAAAAATCACGAAACTTGACATCTAGCAATTATTTGATATTGCGGATCCAACAAAACTGGTTTTGTCGAATTCCAACTTCGTATGCAAAAGTTGCTATTTTCTAAGGCTCTAATTAGACCGTTTTAAATATAAATATATTTAAAAAAATTTAATTAAATATTAATAAATTAATATTATCGTATATATTCACAATAGAATATCATACGGCTCCAGGATAATTATATATTTCATATTCTAAGTCCAGGTTGAATCGATATTCAATTTACATTGAAAATCCCTTTTTATAACGTATATAAAGCGTTACGAATTATATACGAATTCCATAGCGACTATTCTGAAATTTGATTTGGACATAACTCAAAATCTACACGACGAAATCCTGATTTTTCTCTTCCACTAGAAAGATATACTCCACCAGCTCCACACGTTTCTTGTTTCACAGAAATCCGGCTTATAATGAATCATGTACATTCAGTTGAAGTTCAAATCGCCAAATCGCGAACTGCCGCGACGTTTCAGGTTCGTTTTAATTATAATTATAAATTATAAGTTCGAACGTTTTACTTTAAGTTATCGATATCACCAAATCGATATATAAATAATTAAATAAATTAATTATTCGACTTAACAAAACGCGCCGTTACAGACTTCCCCCCTTAAAATAATTTCGTCCTCGAAATTGCTAAGTTAGAAAGATGCTACTAACTCTACTAACTAGATTTAAAAATCCTTTTTTTTGTTTACCTCTAAATTTCAGTTTCGACTGGACCCATTTAATTTTAATTAATTTATTAATTCATTTCCGACCAACTAAAATTTTCAAAAATTCTGAAAATTTTCTAACACCTTAAATTTTCGAAAAATTTCGCCATAACCTCCTTTGTACGGCTCAATACGTCAAACCACAACTCGCCTCTCTAGGCCTCCTCCAATCCAAAAGGAAATCAAAATAGCCAAGCGGCTTGCCAATTCGGCTCATAAAATCCAAACTCATATATGATATAAACTTGTACCTTTTTGTCGGGCATTTAACTCTATCCCTTGCATCTGCTACCACTTCAACATATACCTATGTTATCCATTCCAATTGATCTCCAATTAGTTCATATCCTCAAATCCAAATCGAATTCCATTCGAACTCTAATATCAAATTCCAAATTATTGACTTATCAATTTGGTTCCATTCTAGATTATCTCTAATCCAATTCAATTTTATTTAACTCGGTTCAAGTTAAATTTCAATTTATTTTTACCATCTCATTTTATTTAACTTCATTAGTTAAATTTTAATTCCAAAACTTAAGTTCCTGGGTTTCTTTCAAATCAATTTGAAATCATAATGCCAATTCAAAACCTTTGAATTTCTAAACAACTTGTTTTCTCAAAACAATTCAAAAACAAAACTTTTGGTAGTAATCCGTCACTTAGAACTCGAAAATGAACACTGATGATGTCTAGATTCATCATCAGAATCTATTTTCCAGCTATCGAAGTGAGTTCAATACTATATCATTTTCAATTTGAAAAACATTTTCAAAATCTCCCAGGAACTTAAAATTTCCCTATTTTAAATTCCAAATTCTGATTTAAATTCATATTTAATTCAAACTATTTCATATATTACATTCATATGAATTCTGATTGGTCATTTATAACCATTTCACCCTTTTATAATCTTATTTGATTATAATAACAACCAACACAATCAATATACTATAATAATTTCAAGATATATATTTCTTCTATAAACAAATATATTTGGGAAAAATTATTTCCTTTACCCTCTCTCAAAACATACCATGACGGTTCATCGTATTCGAGTGTTTAGTAACCCTTATCGATACAGTGGATCAACTGATCGACCAGAATTTATAAGCCACTCAACCAACAAATCTCCACAATATAAAACCATTTTATATTGAATAACAATTACGCGCTCATATATATACACTCAAACTCAATCTAGGATATTACTAATCCCATCTCTATCGAGTTATGCCACAGAGCCAAGGTAATCACTTAACTTAAGCTCTGATACCAACTGTAACGGCTGGGAATTTTCGACTCCTCGAGAGTCGAAGATCCCGAGACGTTAGTGAAAGAAAGTAGAGGGTGAGGAAGAAAAGATAGAACTAATAGAATAGAAGAAGAATAAGAACTTACATCATCAGAGTAAACACGAATCTCACAGCGGAACGAATAAAATATAACATAACTTTGAAATACAAATCAGTACTCGTATATACATACCATTTCAAAGTACAACACTTAACAACACAGCGGAATAATAATAGCTATAATCCTGAAGCCTCCTGCTCCAAGCTCTCCAAGTGTATCTGTAAAATCCCGACTACTTGACTGCCCGTACAAATTTAGGCACCCAAGAGTTTAGGGAAAACAAAACAAAATAAACTCTGGTTCAGTCATGGGACTGGTGTGAATAAAACTCCAACACTTGGTTAAATAAAGGATATCTTTCTGATATTATAATAATGTCTAAATACAAATAGATATCAATCTAGCAGAACGCTTGCATCTCACGTTCCACATACATAGTAAACAAATAAAACCGTGAGCGCTTATTGGAGATTGGATTCCAACAGACAAGGTATGGGAGCACCTTCCGATCAGTGTACTCTAGAGGAGATACACTAGGGTTCAACAAGAACGTCTTGCAACCCGGCCACACATGACCGTTCACTCATTTAGCTTGAGTGTAACGAATATATTATCACCGATGGTTGGGATCAGCAACCATCCTTCCCGATAAGGGAAAGCATTGAAATAGATTATAAAGAAGTACAATTGAATATTCTCTAGATGGTGATAATACACCCTGCTTGGGTATGGCCCAACTAGCCATGCTGCCTAGCCCAACTTCTGTTATTTCCCGATTGTGAGGTTTTGAGGTCACGTTTATCACTTTGACAGATTATTTCTTCAATTACTTTGAATGCCACATCGTCATACCCGCCAAATCATTATCGATTTCTCAAGGCATCACGAGTATAAAAGCTAAGAGAAACGAATTTCTCCGCCACCAATGTAATACGTTTAAAGAGATCAACATATATGATTCGTTAAGAATACTTTGTCAGACACTCGTCCATATACGTTGTTCTGGGACTGAATAAACCGAAGGCACTATTCAGTGAATCAATCCTACCTAGGCTTTCCACAATAGCCCTTGCACTTCACTCCGTCTTCAATTATCTTCAACGTACTTGATTCGCAACGCTTATGCTAATACGGAGTGGTTCTTCGGATAATAATCCAACCGGTCTCTCCATATTTACAACGTAAATATGGTCAAAACTTTGATAGTCTGTGATTCAACTATCAAATGAAAACATGTCGGTGTAAAAACAACGATCTTATTTCCAAATGGAAATTCGATCGATCAATCATCATATGTTCATATTTCCTTATTTCACATATTTAGAAAATATCTGTTATTAATCATTGGAAAACATTTCCATAGATTATTTCCACATCACTATTATTTCGCAATTATCAGTCCCTAACTTTAACTAGTATGAGAACAATTCTCTAAGTATCAATCCGGAAGGTCGAAACCAACATCAGATCGTCACTTAGAAAACCGTTCAACTTACCCTCTCCATTCAGTTTCTGAATTTGCTTAACTCTATTTCTTAAATTCTTATCATGAAAACATTTCATTTTCTATGTTTAGAAAACATATCTGACTATATTTGGAATACGTTCCCAAAACTCATTTACGGATTTCAAATGAACGTTGTATAAAACATCGTTACGCTTAATCCATTAATCGCTTATTACTTAACTATATTTCAAATCAACCTTTTCTATCGAACCACAACTCTTCCTTTGTCAATTCTGAAGTCAATCAAGTTGGGGTATAATTACCTCTCAGACCTTAATTGAACAACGTCCTTTACTGTGAAATAGATGAAGCACATTACTCACTTTTTCCAATCATCTGTTTACGCAAATTCTCGGATTCAGGTTACGAATCCACTTCTTATATGACAACGTTTGATTATAACTATAACGTTATAATTCCTACCCCTAAAATGTCTAACCTAAATTATAAATTTATTTCCTAACTCGAATAATTTAACAGACACCTAATTTCTAAATCAATAACTAAATCTTGATTTAAACCCTGGAAAGTAAATAGTACTTTCCCGAATTCGCTATAATCGAATTCGACGTATAACTCTCTTTCGAGTAATCTCTATTCGATTAACTCTCCCTTTTTAATAACTGATATTCGATAAACTCTATTTCAATTAACTCCTATCGAATAACCAATATTCGAATAACTCTTCTTGGTTGGCTCTATTTCATTAACTCTTATCGAATAACAAATATTCGATTTTCTTAAATGTGTCAATTCTTATCGAATAACTAACATCCGATTTAACTTAAATGGATTTACTCTTATCGAATAACTTTTTCGATTAACTTAACTTGATTTTCTTAACTCGATTATCTCAACTCGATTACTTAACTCGATTACTTAACTCGATAAATCTTAACTCGATTACTTAACTTGATAACTTAACTTAACCCAAATCGATTAACTCAACTCTAATCGATTAACTTAATTTGATTTACTCCTTCGAATAACTCATTCGAATAACTTAATTGATAAATTATATTCACTTCTATCCTATCGAATAAACTATATTCGATATCTCCTCCAACACTATTCGAATGAACTATATTCGATTAACTTCTCTAACTCTATTCGAATAAATTATATTCGATTAACTCTTTTAACTTTACTCGAATAACTATATTCGATTAACACTTTCTTTCGAATAACTATATTCGATTAACTCTTCGACTAACTCCTTTGGATTAACTAACTTCGAATAACTCCTTTGGATTACTAACTTCGAATAACTCCTTTGGATTAACTAACTTCGAATAACTCCTTTGGATTAACTAACTTCGTATAACCAATATTCGATAACTACTCTTCGAATAAATAATATTCGGTAACTCTTCTCAAATGAATAACATTTGATTTCTCCACTCGAATAAACTATATTCGATTACTCTTCCCTCGAATACACTATATTCGATAACTCTACTTCGAATAAGTGATATTCGGCAACTCTACTCGATTAACTCCACTTGGATAACTCTAACTGGTCAACTCTAACTGAGTAACTCTAACTGATCAACTCTAACTGGTCAACTTTAACTTGTCAACTTTAACTGGTCAACTCTAACTGTTTATCTTTAACTGGTAAATTTTAAGTGGTTAACTCAAATGGTTTAACCTAACTGGTTAACTCAAATGGTTTAACCTAACTTGATTTACTTGTCTCGATTAACTGAACTAATCCACTTAGTTTAACTTAGTTAATTCACTTTGATTAATTCTAACCGATTTACTTAGTTTAACTCAGCTAATTCACTTTGATTAACCCAACTAATTTACTTCGATTAACCAATTTGTTTAACTTGACTAATTCACTTAGTTTGACGCAACTAATTCACTTTGATTTACAAATTAGTTTAACTTAACTAAGTCACTTAGTTTGACGCAACTAATTCACTTTGATTTACCAATTAGTTTTAACTTAACTAATTCACTTCGATTAACCACTTAGTTTATCTTAACTAATTTACTTTGGTTAACTTAACCAATTACTTTGATTAACTCGACTAACTTGCTTTGGTTAACCTAACAAATTACTTTGTTTAACTCGACTAACTTGCTTTGGTTAACCTAACCAATTACTTTGTTTAACCCTTTTATCACACTCTGGTTATAATTCCTACTTCTACAATATCTCCTTAAAATCCATATCGTGTTATACTTGTGTGCGAAGCACGTGTTTAAATCTATCCTTGTATAATTTTATTTATTTTCCGAACAAGTGTTCCTTTATTTATTCCCTAAATAAATATTCCTTTATTCCATTTATTTATAATCTAAATAAATGTTCCTATATTTATTTCCTAAATAAATATTCCTTTATATTCTAATTCATTTATTTTCTAAATAAATGTTTCTATTTTATTTCATTTATTTTCTAAATAAATGTTTCCTTTTTCATTCATTTATTTTCAAATTAAATAAATGTTTTCCTTTTATAAAATCCTATCGATTTTATAAATAAGATTCATTTTCAATATAAACATTGAAAATCCCCTTATCAACATTTCGGTATGTTATGGTATTCAATCATATCAAATCACGATATTCAATATCATCCAAGCACATATAATCGCCCACAGATTTTATATCACATCATATAACAATATATGAAAAACAATAAAATAACTGTTGAGGAATCCAGTCGGATTCCTCCAACCTGTTTCCCTGCATCACAGATGTTAGACAATATGTAACGACCCAACGGATTTCGGCCTCGAAAATCGACATAAATACCTTTACCGTAACTCATGCCGACCTTCCAACACCGAAAACACTGGATAGTATTAGAAAGAAATTAGAGGGTGAGATAAGAAAGAAAGAAATATTAGAATAGTAGAAGGAGAAGAAACAACACCACAACACAGAGTCTCACATCGCAGCGGAACAAAAATATAATATAGAAATAAAACTTTATTGAGAGCTTTTAAAAATACTTACAATATCAGAGTTCAACACACATCTGGACAGTTTTGATAATCTGTCCTCATATATATAATCACACAGCGGAATATCATTCATCTGAACATCTTCAGCTCGTCTCCGAATTTCTCAGTATCTGATAACCTGAACCTGTACACCTCGGTCTAACCCGAGCATTTACAAAATACCGGGTCAGTCTGGTGGACCAGAGTGAGATAAACTCGCACAGCATTAAAGGTAAATCATCCAACAAGATTTTAAAGTTCAAAATCTCTTCAAAGAAAAGGATAATCGTAAGACCAAATCCACACATAAACACAGACGGTTTTTCCCTTACGATAACCCAAAACATCTTTTGAAATCATATATTGATCTGATATTATGATAATGTCTAGATACAAATAAATATCAATCTAGTGGAACGCTTGCATCTCACGCTCCACATATATAGAATACAATCAAAACCGCAGGCGCTTATTGGAGATTGGATTCCAACCTTGACAAGGTATGGGACCACCTTCCGCTCGTGTATCTCTAGAGGCGAATACACAGGGTTCAACAAGAACGTCTTGCAACCCGGCCCTCACATGACCGACCACTCATTTCGCTTGAGTGTATCGAATGTATATCACCAACGGTTGGGCTCAAACCACCGTTCCCGAATGGGCAGAATCGATAGAATAAGAACAAAAGGAATTTCTCTAGATAGGTGATTATACACCCTAATGGGAGCGACCCACATAGCCATGCTGCCTGCCCGATTTTTGTCCTTCCCCGGTTGATGAGGCTTGAGGCAAAAATTCATCTCTTCGAACATCTGGCCATCATTCACTTTGAATGCCACATCGTCAGATCCGTCAAATCACTAATTGACGTCCACAAATATACTTTGGTATTGAAGAAGTGCCCCTCTTCGCCACCAACTCGGTGTATTTGTAAAAATCAACGTACGTGGTTCTAAGGAAATACTCTGTCAGACATTCGTCCATACAAGTCATCCAGGAACAGGATGAACCGAAGGCACTCTCCTACTGCATCTCATATAGGAATCACCCCATGGATCAGTAGCGAGAAGTCCTTGCAACCCGTGGATTCCAACCACGACAGAATCACAGTGTATCTCGGGCCGCTAAACCAGAGATTTTAAGTAATCCTTCCGCTTATGAAGATCCACGGTCTTCATTGCTCCATCTTGACCGTCTTCTGATATCTTCACGTATTTGTTAGTCGGAATGGTTTTTGAATATAAATTCGATCCCGGTCTTTCCGTACCAACAATCGTATGGGTCCGATTTGATAGTTGGTGATTTAACTATCAAAATAATCAGTGTTTCAATCATGATAACCCAATGAGTTCACTGGCTCAGTATTCAGCACCACTTGGCCTTTAACAACTGATTTACTTTTGTTAAACCAAAACTTCTAGCTCTTTTAACATTCAAAATACGATATTTGAATAGCTCTAATTCGATTAAACTCCAATCGATTAACTCTAATTGATTAACTTTAACTGGTTAACTCTAACCGAATAACTCTACTTGTTTAACTTCTATCGAATTAACTTATACTCGACTTACATCCATTCGCTTGTCTCTAGATCACAGTGATCACAATGGTTACGCCTGATTCCCTCAGGAAACATCCGACCCCCGTAGGCTATCAGCAGCCCTGCGAATTTCGCTAGCAGTCGTACGAAATGACAACTCATCACTTATTATTTAAATCGGAAAAATCCATTTGTTTTTAATAAGGAAATTTATAGCACATATGTTATAACAATAGCATTAAAATTACTAGTTAGATTTACAAACAACAGCGCTATAATCGCTGTTTAGGTTTACAATCCATTTACTATAGCAACAGTGCTAAAATCGCTATATTTGATTTACAAAACATGTATTATAACAACAGCGCCAAAATCGCTGTTTACAAAACACTTATTAAAGTTTAACCATTCATCTCATTTCTTATGCTCATAATTGTAGATCTGATTAACATCAGAACACATCGAAGTCTTAAACAAATAAAATATTTATTTATTTATTTACTTTTCTTTTATAAACCTTTATTCAAAATAATATATTCAAAATCCAACTCCAGTTATATAATAAATTTTATAACCTCATCTTTCTCGATTCCCCTGACGGTGAATCAATATTTATAACACGATTGATTTTATAGGCCATACACTGCTAAATACTCAACCAATACCGCTCATTGGTTTAAACACAACACAGGTTGAATTCCCAGTCCAAATCAATAATCAAATCAATCAACCAAACAGGATAGTTCATATGTGAGAATATGAAATAAATAATATATTTGAGGAATCCGGTTGGATTCCTCCAACCTGCTCTTCCCTGTATTCAACTGGTTATCTCAACAGATTGTTCAATTCAAACAGATCAACAATTCAAACAATTCAACCAATTAAACACGTTTATTTTATAAACGTGACCAACAAGGTAAGTTACCTTTATTGGAACCAATCGTTAAAATAACGATTTGGTACTTTCACTGAAATTAAACACAGTTTAATTTCATCAGTTAAATCAACAAACAACTGTATAATTAGCAAATAAGCAACCATCAGCAAGCAGAGCACACAAAATAAAGAACCCAATTTATATAAAATATAAATGGGGAAACTGAGTGAGTTTAACTCACCTTGATTTCAATCTATCGTCAGAATAGTTTGTTTTTAATCAAATTAAACAAGGGTTTAATTTAATCAAAACCTCCATCAGCGTCCAACTCTGTCTGCACCATCTTCAAAATAAAGCGTTCACTGGTACGGTTACAACGCTCCTTGTTGAGCTCCTTGTTGATTTGATTCTGTGTACGTATGACACAGTTATACGTTAAATTGTTGCCCACTTTTAAAAATATTATAAAACCTAAATATACTATTATTTAATCTTTAGTCAAGGTAGGGGTGTATAAATCATTCTAAATTGGCCATGCTATCCCATATTTAGGCACATTCCCTACTGTGCAACGTTATATAATATATTAGACAAGACTTAATAAAATCAAAGGTATTGGTTACTAACTTACTATGAACCGCGGTTGTATATATTAGAATTCGAGGCCATCTACAACAGTTTATTGTTTACTTAAACGTGGTTAAGTATTAAATCGGGTTAGGTACAAAAGGACTTAGGCACAACGAATTCTACTTTCTTCCTGCTATAGTCGAACTCGTACTTTAAAACTCGTCAACAAATGAGTAACGTAAAATAGCCATCTTAAAATATTAATATCCTAGCATATATAGATATAATTACTTACTTAATAATCATGTTTTGGCACGCTTAACTTTAATTAGGTACCCTGGCCACGTTATGATACCCCGAAGCCATGCTCCTACTGTTCATCTTTTCTTTTCCCCAATATCTTATTAAACTAATTTCACATTTAAAGCTTGTTTATGTTAATAACATGATTGGGCACTTATCAAACTACCAGGTCATATGCACGTAGGATTTGGCACGTACAAGTTTGGATTATACATTATTTAAGTGGCCATATTATATAAAGGACTAGGCATACGTGTAATGGGATTTAGGCATGGTATACTTCAATTAGGTGTTTACATTAAAACCGTACCGGTATAATTAAATATGGTTTAAAATTTTAATAATATACTAAAGGTTAAATGCTACTTACTTAAGTAAATCCTTCTCCCCAACGCGAGCTGCTGCCATCCTCTCTTCACAGTTCACAAACCGGTACACTGCTACTGAAAAAAAACTCACGCCTGCTATTCTTGTCCCATATTTCCGGTTACAACTTCTCCTTTCCCTTTTCGTTCTTCTTTTCATTTGAAATCATCCATGCGACTTCAACTGCCACGTCCTGACCTGCTGCATGCACCATTCCTGACGCCGCACCTCCTCTAACTTCACCACCCTCCTCCTCTAAATGCAAACAACGAAACCTGCTACTCGAATAACTTCTCTGCTTCCTTCTGTCTTCACGAATAGCTCTTCACACTTGTTCATCATCAGCCGCTTCCAAGCTTGCCATCAGACTTTGTTTCGTTCCGTTTTAGAAATAGTGGTCTGCGTTTTTTTTTTTTTTTTTTTATGTGAGAGGATGGGTTAGATCTCATTTGTTATGCTGAAATGAGAATGGGTAGCAGCGGCTTTTATAAGGGATGTTTCGTGGGTGTCAAGGTGTTATAGGATATAGGTTAGTGGAGTAGCTGGGTACATCCAAAACGTGGTCGGCACGATTGCTATTTATTCGTACGTTTTGCACACTCTGATTTAATATGAAATGATACGTTA
Source organism: Allium sativum (assembly GCA_030737875.1). NCBI lineage: Eukaryota > Viridiplantae > Streptophyta > Magnoliopsida > Asparagales > Amaryllidaceae > Allium > Allium sativum. The sequence continues at coordinate 581,320,566 of CM060913.1, forward strand.
GGGCTGCTGTACGTTGTTGTTCAGGCATGCACACGGTGTAGGCTTATTTGTCTTTTCACCTCTAGGGCGTAGGTGGTACTAGAAAATAGCTGGAAGGATATTGATTGGCGTGCGAGTGATAATATAGGGTACATAGCCACTGTAACACAACTGGAGAAGAAAATAATATATAGCGAAACTTTGTTGCGAAGTAACTCAATAAAACTACTAGAGACGACCTCTGTCTTCTGATAAAAAGGCTAATCTTGGTGTAAAACGGTATTCCGAACCCAATGGGACAAGTTTCGTCGAAATCCGATGTCGTATGGAAAAATTTCCTTTATGAAACCAGAAATGAACACGCATTTAATTTTTCCACGGTCACTAGATAAATCAAATCAACTTGAAACTGCGAACATCGACAATAACTTTTCGATACGAACCCAACGGCACTAATTTCGTCGCATTCTGAGACTGTTGCCCCGGTAGGCTATTTTTACCTCGAACCGCCCTACCCCTTTTAACGCCAAATTTCTCGATCTCTAAAAATAACAAACTATATACATATCCTGACTCTAATCAACGATACGAACTCAACGGCACTAGTTTCGTGGCCTAATTCGATCGTCTGCTCCAGTTGTATCCCCATAACCCTTTATTGAATTAATAATGCGCTATATAATTTGAACGGACGTTTACAACTACCGTGGTCACATACGACACCTGTTTGCCACGCCATTCAACATCGTACAATAATTTAATGATACGGTTCCAATGAAACTGATCTCGTCGAAATCTGAGTCCGTTTGCAAAACGGCTATTTTAAAGGCCTTTATTTTAATAACGATTTTTCACAGCGACTATTTCAAAATTTGATTTGGCCATATCTAACAATCTATAACACGGAATCTGGATTTTTCTCTTTCATATGAAAACTATCGTCACTACGGTTCCAACGTTTCTCGTTTCACAGAAATCCGACTTATATCGGACTCTGTATATCCATTTGAAGTTCAAAACTCCAATTTACGAACTGCACGCCATTTTCAAGCTCGTTTTATATTTAAATAAATATATATCGTTTAAACTTCGTTTAAATAGCGATTTAAATATAAAAATCCATTTATATTCCAAATAAAATATTTAAAACCGATTTAAATATTCAGATTCAAATGGTCGAAAAACACGGGTCGTTACATTCTTTCCCCCTTAAAATAATTTCGTCCTCGAAATTGCTAAGTAGAAGAAATGCCGTTAACTATTACTTTTACAAAATGTTTAAATTTCAAACTCAATTTTTATTTTCCAACTGACCCATTTGGTTTTTAAACCAATTTATTTCAAATAAAATAATTTCCCAAAAATTTCCAAAAATTTTCTAACTCCTTAAATTTTAGAAAAATTTCGGCAGAGTCTCCCCTGCACGGAGGACCATCTGCAATATCGCAGGATCAAGAAATATGTATGCCTCGACTCTCATGGTCGGAAAATCAAAAATCAAACTCAAAACCCCAAAGAAAACCAAAATTTCATATTTGCGTAAGCGTACCTTTTGGCAAGCGTTATTATGCGATAAGCGATATATTTTACTTGAGTCTGCTTAATGGTTTTACAACTCTATTCAAACTGGAGACGATGAACTCCAGAATTCCTCTTGGATAAGTTTTAAAACTGAATTGGCGCTTCTGTACCTGTTCTCAACTCAAACAAATTCATCAGCTATTCCTACAAGGTCAGTTATGTTTAAAACATCCATATAATTTCCTATCAACTCATTCCACACACAGTTCAATCCACACGGGATTTATTATTCATAATTACTTCCTTTATTACTATAATTACCCATTCGGATTTATTTCCCTGAATTGGTTTATATTAATTACCCATTCAAAATTATTTGAATCAGGATTGATTGGTCAACTTAATTATTTCCAGATTTGTTTCAACCAACCCTATTCAGGTTCAGATTTATATTCGAGCATCCATCAACACAATTCAGCATATCACACAATCAACAAATCCAAACAATTTTCCCATACTATAATAAACTTTACTTTTATTTTATGATAAAATAAATTGGGCCAAAAATAGTTTCAAAAATAATTTTATATCAAAATACCAATACGCGCTCTCGTATATATACACTCAACTCAATCTAGGGTGTTACTGACCCTATCTCTATTGAGTCACACCACAGAGCCAAGGTTATCTCTAAACCAATAGCTCTGATACCACTGTAACGACCCAGCGGGTTTCGGCCCCGGAAATCGACATAAATACCTTTACCGTAACTCATGCCGACCTTCCAACACCGAAAACACTGGATAGTATTAGAAAGAAATTAGAGGGTGAGATAAGAAAGAAAGAAATATTAGAATAGTAGAAGGAGAAGAAACAACACCACAACACAGAGTCTCACATCGCAGCGGAACAAAAATATAATATAGAAATAAAACTTTATTGAGAGCTTTTAAAAATACTTACAATATCAGAGTTCAACACACATCTGGACAGTTTTGATAATCTGTCCTCATATATATAATCACACAGCGGAATATCATTCATCTGAACATCTTCAGCTCGTCTCCGAATTTCTCAGTATCTGATAACCTGAACCTGTACGCCTCGGTCTAACCCGAGCATTTACAAAATACCGGGTCAGTCTGGTGGACCAGAGTGAGATAAACTCGCACAGCATTAAAGGTAAATCATCCAACAAGATTTTAAAGTTCAAAATCTCTTCAAAGAAAAGGATAATCGTAAGACCAAATCCACACATAAACACGGACGGTTTTTCCCTTACGATAACCCAAAACATCTTTTGAAATCATATATTGATCTGATATTATGATAATGTCTAGATACAAATAAATATCAATCTAGTGGAACGCTTGCATCTCACGCTCCACATATATAGAATACAATCAAAACCGCAGGCGCTTATTGGAGATTGGATTCCAACCTTGACAAGGTATGGGACCACCTTCCGCTCGTGTATCTCTAGAGGCGAATACACAGGGTTCAACAAGAACGTCTTGCAACCCGGCCCTCACATGACCGACCACTCATTTCGCTTGAGTGTATCGAATGTATATCACCAACGGTTGGGCTCAAACCACCGTTCCCGAATGGGCAGAATCGATAGAATAAGAACAAAAGGAATTTCTCTAGATAGGTGATTATACACCCTAATGGGAGCGACCCACATAGCCATGCTGCCTGCCCGATTTTTGTCCTTCCCCGGTTGATGAGGCTTGAGGCAAAAATTCATCTCTTCGAACATCTGGCCATCATTCACTTTGAATGCCACATCGTCAGATCCTTCAAATCACTAATTGACGTCCACAAATATACTTTGGTATTGAAGAAGTGCCCCTCTTCGCCACCAACTCGGTGTATTTGTAAAAATCAACGTACGTGGTTCTAAGGAAATACTCTGTCAGACATTCGTCCATACAAGTCATCCAGGAACAGGATGAACCGAAGGCACTCTCCTACTGCATCTCATATAGGAATCACCCCATGGATCAGTAGCGAGAAGTCCTTGCAACCCGTGGATTCCAACCACGACAGAATCACAGTGTATCTCGGGCCGCTAAACCAGAGATTTTAAGTAATCCTTCCGCTTATGAAGATCCACGGTCTTCATTGCTCCATCTTGACCGTCTTCTGATATCTTCACGTATTTGTTAGTCGGAATGGTTTTTGAATATAAATTCGATCCCGGTCTTTCCGTACCAACAATCGTATGGGTCCGATTTGATAATTGGTGATTTAACTATCAAAATAATCAGTGTTTCAATCATGATAACCCAATGAGTTCACTGGCTCAGTATTCAGCACCACTTGGCCTTTAACAACTGATTTACTTTTGTTAAACCAAAACTTCTAGCTCTTTTAACATTCAAAATACGATATTTGAATAGCTCTAATTCGATTAAACTCCAATCGATTAACTCTAATTGATTAACTTTAACTGGTTAACTCTAACCGAATAACTCTACTTGTTTAACTTCTATCGAATTAACTTATACTCGACTTACATCCATTCGCTTGACTCTAGATCACAGTGATCACAATGGTTACGCCTGATTCCCTCAGGAAACATCCGACCCCCGTAGGCTATCAGCAGCCCTGCGAATTTCGCTAGCAGTCGTACGAAATGACAACTCATCACTTATTATTTAAATCGGAAAAATCCATTTGTTTTTAATAAGGAAATTTATAGCACATATGTTATAACAATAGCATTAAAATTACTAGTTAGATTTACAAACAACAGCGCTATAATCGCTGTTTAGGTTTACAATCCATTTACTATAGCAACAGTGCTAAAATCGCTATATTTGATTTACAAAACATGTATTATAACAACAGCGCCAAAATCGCTGTTTACAAAACACTTATTAAAGTTTAACCATTCATCTCATTTCTTATGCTCATAATTGTAGATCTGATTAACATCAGAACACATCGAAGTCTTAAACAAATAAAATATTTATTTATTTATTTACTTTTCTTTTATAAACCTTTATTCAAAATAATATATTCAAAATCCAACTCCAGTTATATAATAAATTTTATAACCTCATCTTTCTCGATTCCCCTGACGGTGAATCAATATTTATAACACGATTGATTTTATAGGCCATACACTGCTAAATACTCAACCAATACCGCTCATTGGTTTAAACACAACACAGGTTGAATTCCCAGTCCAAATCAATAATCAAATCAATCAACCAAACAGGATAGTTCATATGTGAGAATATGAAATAAATAATATATTTGAGGAATCCGGTTGGATTCCTCCAACCTGCTCTTCCCTGTATTCAACTGGTTATCTCAACAGATTGTTCAATTCAAACAGATCAACAATTCAAACAATTCAACCAATTAAACACGTTTATTTTATAAACGTGACCAACAAGGTAAGTTACCTTTATTGGAACCAATCGTTAAAATAACGATTTGGTACTTTCACTGAAATTAAACACAGTTTAATTTCATCAGTTAAATCAACAAACAACTGTATAATTAGCAAATAAGCAACCATCAGCAAGCAGAGCACACAAAATAAAGAACCCAATTTATATAAAATATAAATGGGGAAACTGAGTGAGTTTAACTCACCTTGATTTCAATCTATCGTCAGAATAGTTTGTTTTTAATCAAATTAAACAAGGGTTTAATTTAATCAAAACCTCCATCAGCGTCCAACTCTGTCTGCACCATCTTCAAAATAAAGCGTTCACTGGTACGGTTACAACGCTCCTTGTTGAGCTCCTTGTTGATTTGATTCTGTGTACGTATGACACAGTTATACGTTAAATTGTTGCCCACTTTTAAAAATATTATAAAACCTAAATATACTATTATTTAATCTTTAGTCAAGGTAGGGGTGTATAAATCATTCTAAATTGGCCATGCTATCCCATATTTAGGCACATTCCCTACTGTGCAACGTTATATAATATATTAGACAAGACTTAATAAAATCAAAGGTATTGGTTACTAACTTACTATGAACCGCGGTTGTATATATTAGAATTCGAGGCCATCTACAACAGTTTATTGTTTACTTAAACGTGGTTAAGTATTAAATCGGGTTAGGTACAAAAGGACTTAGGCACAACGAATTCTACTTTCTTCCTGCTATAGTCGAACTCGTACTTTAAAACTCGTCAACAAATGAGTAACGTAAAATAGCCATCTTAAAATATTAATATCCTAGCATATATAGATATAATTACTTACTTAATAATCATGTTTTGGCACGCTTAACTTTAATTAGGTACCCTGGCCACGTTATGATACCCCGAAGCCATGCTCCTACTGTTCATCTTTTCTTTTCCCCAATATCTTATTAAACTAATTTCACATTTAAAGCTTGTTTATGTTAATAACATGATTGGGCACTTATCAAACTACCAGGTCATATGCACGTAGGATTTGGCACGTACAAGTTTGGATTATACATTATTTAAGTGGCCATATTATATAAAGGACTAGGCATACGTGTAATGGGATTTAGGCATGGTATACTTCAATTAGGTGTTTACATTAAAACCGTACCGGTATAATTAAATATGGTTTAAAATTTTAATAATATACTAAAGGTTAAATGCTACTTACTTAAGTAAATCCTTCTCCCCAACGCGAGCTGCTGCCATCCTCTCTTCACAGTTCACAAACCGGTACACTGCTACTGAAAAAAAACTCACGCCTGCTATTCTTGTCCCATATTTCCGGTTACAACTTCTCCTTTCCCTTTTCGTTCTTCTTTTCATTTGAAATCATCCATGCGACTTCAACTGCCACGTCCTGACCTGCTGCATGCACCATTCCTGACGCCGCACCTCCTCTAACTTCACCACCCTCCTCCTCTAAATGCAAACAACGAAACCTGCTACTCGAATAACTTCTCTGCTTCCTTCTGTCTTCACGAATAGCTCTTCACACTTGTTCATCATCAGCCGCTTCCAAGCTTGCCATCAGACTTTGTTTCGTTCCGTTTTAGAAATAGTGGTCTGCGTTTTTTTTTTTTTTTTTTATGTGAGAGGATGGGTTAGTTCTCATTTGTTATGCTGAAATGAGAATGGGTAGCAGCGGCTTTTATAAGGGATGTTTCGTGGGTGTCAAGGTGTTATAGGATATAGGTTAGTGGAGTAGCTGGGTACATCCAAAACGTGGTCGGCACGATTGCTATTTATTTGTACGTTTTGCACACTCTGATTTAATATGAAATGATACGTTAGGGCTGCAGTACGTTGTTGTTCAGGCATGCACACGGTGTAGGCTTATTTGTCTTTTCACCTCTAGGGCGTAGGTGGTACCAGAAAATAGCTGGAAGGATATTGATTGGCGTGCGAGTGATAATATAGGGTACATAGCCACTGTAACACAACTGGAGAAGAAAATAATATATAGCGAAACTTTGTTGCGAAGTAACTCAATAAAACTACTAGAGACGACCTCTGTCTTCTGATAAAAAGGCTAATCTTGGTGTAAAACGGTATTCCGAACCCAATGGGACAAGTTTCGTCGAAATCCGATGTCGTATGGAAAAATTTCCTTTATGAAACCAGAAATGAACACGCATTTAATTTTTCCACGGTCACTAGATAAATCAAATCAACTTGAAACTGCGAACATCGACAATAACTTTTCGATACGAACCCAACGGCACTAATTTCGTCGCATTCTGAGACTGTTGCCCCGGTAGGCTATTTTTACCTCGAACCGCCCTACCCCTTTTAACGCCAAATTTCTCGATCTCTAAAAATAACAAACTATATACATATCCTGACTCTAATCAACGATACGAACTCAACGGCACTGGTTTCGTGGCCTAATTCGATCGTCTGCTCCAGTTGTATCCCCATAACCCTTTATTGAATTAATAATGCGCTATATAATTTGAACGGACGTTTACAACTACCGTGGTCACATACGACACCTGTTTGCCACGCCATTCAACATCGTACAATAATTTAATGATACGGTTCCAATGAAACTGATCTCGTCGAAATCTGAGTCCGTTTGCAAAACGGCTATTTTAAAGGCCTTTATTTTAATAACGATTTTTCACAGCGACTATTTCAAAATTTGATTTGGCCATATCTAACAATCTATAACACGGAATCTGGATTTTTCTCTTTCATATGAAAACTATCGTCACTACGGTTCCAACGTTTCTCGTTTCACAGAAATCCGACTTATATCGGACTCTGTATATCCATTTGAAGTTCAAAACTCCAATTTACGAACTGCACGCCATTTTCAAGCTCGTTTTATATTTAAATAAATATATATCGTTTAAACTTCGTTTAAATAGCGATTTAAATATAAAAATCCATTTATATTCCAAATAAAATATTTAAAACCGATTTAAATATTCAGATTCAAATGGTCGAAAAACACGGGTCGTTACACAATATAGATAACATCACTTTCAGTTCCATATGATATATTCTGTTAAACAGAATCAATATAGAAATTTAACTAACTGACTAGCAGTTCAATCAACACACAGTCAAACAGACAATTTTAACAGTTCTAACAATACAATTTGAAATTATAAACTGTTCAGAGTTAGTGAGATTTACTCACATTTGCGCGTTAGCCGTTAAATAACGGTTTGCGTTAATTGATTCATTCGAACAATTTATTTCGCCATAAATTGTAACGAGCTCGGATTCACTCCCAGTCAGTCTCATTGTGTTGCTCCCGTCCATACGATCCCAACGCAACTTACGGTTCGTCAATCTGATACCGTATGGGAGAGTTATGAATTTATAAAGTATATTTATATATAAATTTGAATTTAACTTCATTAAATAAATTGTTTGGGCTTTTACCTTAAACAGGCCCATACCCGTACTATTTTAACCCTCCCCCGTTTGGGCCTTCTTCCCCAAATCACCAAATTGTTTCGTGAACTCCTGTAATTAACTTTCCTTTGACCGCACCTTTGACCTTCCTCCACCATCACTCCGGCCATCGCATCCACCTGCAACCACCGCCAAACACCTCGGCATTCCACCCTCTACTCAAACGCCACCTCAACTCCCACACCGGTTCCAGCCTTCTCGTTGCGTCATCGACCTCATCGAGCACTGCTACAGTGCAGCATCGACGGAAAATGTTGCGGACGTCCACCAAGCTCGGACATAGAGTGCGGATTCTCTCCCTGATCTCAAAAACGACCATCACCACTTCATTCGATCACTACACCTCTCGAATCCCAGAACCCTAAAAAAACCGTGCACTGTCGAGCGATAGAAACTTCATCCAACTCAAACCGAACTTGTACTGAATGGTAGAGGAAGATTACAGGAACTAAATCATGTATATAGAATGATTTATAGAAATTTATTTGGTTTTCTCTTGATTATTTCCTTTCGATTTTGCTTGCTGTGTTTGGGATAATGCGATTATATAGAGCTGTGGGTGGTAGGTAACATTGGTGGTTGAGAAACGGTGAGGCGTGGCCTGCTGTGGATCCAAAGAAAATAGGGGGGATATTTTTAATTTGATTTTTATATTTATTTTATCGATTTTCTCCTTGTATCTGCCTTCTAAAAATCCTAGTGATTACATACGATACCTAAAAATCACCAAACTGGACATGTAGCTAGAGTTCGACATTACGGTCCCAACGAAACTGGTTTCGTCGAATTCCGACTCCATATGCTCACACAGCGTATTTTCAACCGTTAGAATATCGACTGTTTTTCACTCTAAAAATCCGTACGGCCACACAGTGACTCTAAAAATCACGAAACTTGACATCTAGCAATTATTTGATATTGCGGATCCAACAAAACTGGTTTCGTCGAATTCCGACTTCGTATGCAAAAGTTGCTATTTTCTAAGGCTCTAGACCGTTTTAAATATAAATATATTTAAAACAATTTAATTAAATACTAATAAATTAATATTATCGTATATATTCACAATAGAATATCATACGGCTCCAGGATAATTATATATTTCATATTCTAAGTCCAAGTTGAATCGATATTCAATTTACATTGAAAATCCCTTTTTATAACGTATATAAAGCGTTACGAGTTATATACGAATTCCATAGCGACTATTCTGAAATTTGATTTGGACATAACTCAAAATCTACACGACGAAATCCTGATTTTTCTCTTCCACTAGAAAGATATACTCCACCAACTCCACACGTTTCTTGTTTCACAGAAATCCGGCTTAAAATGAATCATGTACATTCAGTTGAAGTTCAAATCACCAAATCGCGAACTGCCGCGACGTTTCAGGTTCGTTTTAATTATAATTATAAATTATAAGTTCGAACGTTTTACTTTAAGTTATCAATATCACCAAATCGATATATAAATAATTAAATAAATTAATTATTCGACAGTTAACAAAACGCGCCGTTACAGTTTGATTGTTTGCCATCATTATGACATGCACACCTCCCCCACCTCCGTATCTTTACACCGTTTGATATGGTACCTTAGAGTGTTGTATAGTATGTAGTGCTAACTCTTTGGTTGCAGGTCCAGGTTCAGGTATGTTTTAATCTACCTGTTATTGTTCACTTTATATGCTTATCGCTCATAACAGGCTTTATGTCTGACCCAGAGTTTTATGTCTCCTCCTATTACTCTGGGTGCTCACACGAGCAGACTAGAGATAGGTTAGCTGGTGATGCGCGAGTAGCTGATTCGGAGGCGGGCAGTAGGCTTCCACGTATGATATATATATACACATTCTCCCTGTGTCGTTGGTGGTCGCTACTTGGGCATTAGTAGTGTACCTCCTTTATCTTACTTTAGCTTTGAGACAATTTGAAAGTTGTAATAAGCTGTATTCTGGATTTCCGCTGCTATGATGTTTAGTTCTGATTTTCAGCTTATGCACTGTCTCTCCGGTTTTATGTCAAGTATGTTATTATTATATTTTATTCTATGCGCTGTGAGACATTCTAAAGGTTCTTTGTATGTTCATTTACTTCTTCCCTTTCCTTCTCACGACCCGTTCCATGTCAATTGGACATGTGTACAGCGCACCTTTGGAGTAAATGTCGGTTGGTGCGGGGCGGGCCGTCACACTTGGTATCAGTGCTCTAGGTTGCATAGTTAACCTAGGGAAAGACACTAGGGAGAGTTAGTACGTATATGAGAGTGCGTATTTGTGATTACTTTGGTTTTCAAAAGCTATATATGTATATACCATTAGTAGTATAAGAATGAAGTCGCACTACACTAGCACCACTATGGGGTCGTTAATCGTTTCCCTTTTTCAGATTGACGATGAGCCGAGACACGAGGGGTGCTGGTAGAGGGACCAACCAAGGGAATGCCGCTGACATGAGGGTGATGTTTACTAACCTCATGAGAGACATGCTTAGAGAAGTGCAAGGGGCAGTTCCCAATCCCGGAGTTGGTGTTGGCCCAGTAGTGTAGGCGCCTAGGGTCGAGTTCGCCAAGTTGTGCAAGGATTACACTAATCTTGGTGGAAAGCCGTTCCACGGAATGGAGTCGGCCACAGATGTTCAAGATTGGATGGATAGCTGTGATCGTATCTTTGATGACTTGGGTCTTGAGGATGCGATGAAGAGAAGGCTAGCGTCTCGTCAGCTATAAGGGCGAGCGATGAATTGGTGGAATGCCATTAGAACAGCTACTCCAGAGGACCAGGTTACTTGGGATCATTTCAAGGCTCGCTTTAGCGAGAAGTTCATTCCAGCTTCCCAGAAGTCAGTATTGTTTAAGAGGTTCTTGGAACTCAAGCAGAACGGAAGGGCAGTTTCTGACTATATTGCTGAGTTCGACACTTTGTCGAAGTACGGACTGTCTCTCATTGATACTCCTGAAAATAAGAATGAGAAGTTCATTACTGGTTTGGATGGATACTTGGGGGAAAGGCTTATTAACCACATCGATGAGACTTTTGAATCGATCGTGGGGAAAGCTTTGAGATCGGAAAGCCTTTACCCTAAGTCAAAGACTGAGGCTGCATCTGCAGAAGGGTCAAAGCCGCAAGCAGGCGGTGGAGGCAAGAATAACTCTCAGAATAAGAGGAAGCAGGACCAATCTAAAGTTGGTCAAAAAAAGAGCAAGAAGGATGTTGAGTGCTTCAGCTGTGGAAAGAAGGGCCATTATGCTAAAGAATGTCGGGCCAAGCCAGCGGAAAGGAAGTGCTACAACTGTGGTCAAGTGGGACATCATAAGGATAAGTGTCCGCAACCTCTTAAGGAGAAGCAGATTGTGAAAGCATATGCTATTGATGCTGTTCCTTCTTCGTCGAATGCCCCAACTGCGGCGGAGAAAGGAAAGAATGTTGTTATTCAAGGTATGCTTTCTATTTATGATGTACCAGTTCGAGTTTTGTTTGATACTGGGGCTTCCCGTTCCTTCATATCTAGTGACCTGGTAGATAGGTTGGGACTGGAACCCGAGATAGTCAATAGACCATTGGTTGTGACGAACCCGATTGGTGGTTCGACTAGCCTTAGTATGATTTGCAGGAATTTGGTCTTATCGAGTCATGGATGTATGTTTGTATGTGATTGCTTTGTTTTGGGCTTTACCGGGTATGGCATTATATTGGGAGTCGATTGGCTCCAAAGATACGGGGTGGTGGTAGACTGTGAGGGCTTTTTGGTGACAGTGAGGGCGGATGATGGGCGGAGGGTAGTGTTTGGTAGTCTACCTAGTGATGGGGTTATGGCTAGTTTTTTAAATTCCCTCGACATCCCGTAGGATGAGTTGTCAGATGTGCCCGTGGTTGGCCAGTATCCGGACGTCTTCGAGGAGGTGACCGGGCTTCCACCACACCGAGAGATCGAGTTCCGTATTGATTTAGTGAAAGATGCCAGACCTATAGTGATGCCACTTCGTCGTATGGCACCAAGGGAGCAGCGAGAGCTCGGGGTGCAAGTTAGCAATCTTTTGAAGAAGGGATTTATTATAAGGAGTGTCTCCGAGTGGGGAGCACCAGTTTTGTTTGCCACTAAGGCAGATGGTTCCCTTCGTTTGTGTGTGGACTATCGCGAGTTGAATAAGGTGACGAGGAAGAATAAGTATCCTCTACCACGGATAGATGATTTGTTTGATCAACTGGAAGGAGCAAGAGTGTTCTCCCAGTTGGACCTCGCGACAGGATTTCATCAGCTTCGAGTAGCGGGTGAGAGTGTTCCGAAAACGGCCTTTAGGACGCCGTCTGGATTTTATGAGTGGTTGGTCATGCCGTTTGGGTTGACCAATGCACCAGCCTACTTTGTGGATCTCATGAATCGAGTATTCAGAGATCAGTTGAATAAGTTTGTTCTTTTATTCGTGGATGATATCCTTGTTTACTCAAGGACAGAGGAGGAACACAAGGGACACTTGAGGATAGTGATGGAGGTGTTGAGGAAACACCAATTGAAAGAGAAATTCTCTAAGTGTCATTTTTGGAGAAGGGAAATGAGATTCTTGGGTCATGTTGTTTCAGAGAGTGGTATTGCCGTGGACCCTGCGAAGGTGGCTACGGTACAGGATTGGCCTACGCCCAAGAATGTGATAGACGTAAGAAGTTTCTTGTGATTAGCTGAATATTATCGTAATTTTATCCAGGACTTCTCCAAGATAGCAGCACCGTTGACTCAGTTGACTAAGAAGAATCAGTCCTTCGTCTGGGACGGAGTGTGTGAGGATGCCTTCAAGAGTCTAAAGGAGAAGTTGACGCGTGCGCCAGTGTTAGTCATTCCTAAAGGGAATGAAGAGATGAAGGTATACACGGATGCTTGTGGTACCGGACTAGGTGCAGTATTGATGCAAGGAGGTAGGGTTGTAGCTTATGCTAGTCGACAGCTAAAGCCGCATGAGAAGAAGTATCCTACCCATGATTTGGAATTGGCAGCGATTGTATCTGCGCTGAAGATGTGGAGACACTATCTCTTGGGAGAAAGATTTGAGTTGTTTACCGATCATAAATCGTTGAAGTATCTCTTCTCTCAGAAAGATCTGAATCTCCGTCATCAGAGATGGTTAGAGTTCTTGGCTTCGTATGATTTTGATATCGCATATACACCTGGGAAAGGTAATGCGGTAGCCGATGCCTTGAGTAGGAGACATGCTAGCTTAGGAGCAATGTTTCTTGAGTGGAAGCAACTGGAGTATATCGCGGGGTTTGATTTCAGACCAAAGTGCGAATTAGATCCAGTTATGCTAGCTAGTTTGACGATCAGACCCACTTTGATAAAGCGGATTGGTTCCAGCCAGAGGAACGATCCTAATCTATTGGAAATCATCTCCAAGTTAGAGATGAACATCGACGGTGAGGAGATGAATGTGTATGGGCTTGATCGAGATGGATGGCTTAGAAGGAATGAAAGGCTAGTTGTACCCAACGTAAATGGTTTGAGGGATGAAGTGCTTAGAGAATGTCATCACTCAAAACTGACTATACATCCCGGTGGTAATAAGATGTATCGAGACATGAGACAGACTTACTACTGGGAAGGGATGAAAAGAGACGTTGGGAAGTTTATATCCAAATGCATGAATTGCCAGCTAGTTAAAGCCGAGCAAAAGAAGCCTAGTGGGTTGTTGCAACCATTAGAGATTCCCGAATGGAAACGGGAGCAAGTCTCGATGCATTTCATCGATGGTTTACCAAGGACTTGATCAGGATATGATAGCATTTGGGTAATTGTGGATCGATTGACTAAAAGTGCAAGATTTATACCAGTCAAATCGACCAGAACGGCAGCCAAGTTGGCAGAATTGTATATGAAGTGGGTAGTGAGATTTCATGGAGTATCCAAAAGCATTGTGAGTGACCGAGACCCGTTGTTCACTAGTGGGTTTTGGAAGAGCTTACAAGAGGCTCTAGGATCAGGATTACATCTCAGTACCGCATATCATCCTCAGTCCGACGGTCAGACGGAGAGGGTGAATCGTATATTGGAAGATCTCTTGAGAGCTTGTATATTGGACTTTGGTGGATCATGGGATGACCATTTGCATCTAGTAGAGTTTGCATATAATAATAGCTACCAATCCAGTATCGGTATGGCTCCATATGAAGCTTTGTACGGAAGACCGTGCAACTCACCATCATGTTGGATAGAGACTGGCGAGAAGTTTGTGCTTGGACCAGATGTGGTGAGGGAAACTTCCGATAAGATTAAGATCATTCAATAACGAATGAAAGCTGCCCAAGATAGGCAGAAGAGTTATGCTGATAAGAGGAGAAGAGATTTAAAATTCTCCGTTGGCGACTTGGTGTTTGTCAAAATTTCTCCGTTGAAGAGTGTGATAGGAGAGGCAAGTTGGCACCAAGATTTGTTGGCCCATTCCCTGTTCTTGAATTAGTCGGGAATTTGGCATATAGAGTTGGCTTACCAGAGAAGATGGCGGGAGTTCACAATGTATTTCATGTTTCCTAACTAAGGAAGTTCGTTCACGACTCATATATGACTATTTCACCTGATCAGTTAGAGGACTTCGAGGTAGAACCCGAGGCGGTTGGGAACCGCAAGCCGATTCGTATTGTGGGGCACGATACGAAGCAACTTCGAAGGAAGGCGGTGAAGCTAGTCAAGGTTCAGTGGGGTGAGAGCAAGAATGATTGTACTTGGGAGACAGAGGAGAGCATTAGGAAGGCATATCCAGAACTCTTTGCCTGTTAAGATTTACTTTGCGATTTAGTTATTCCGCATGCTGGGATAGACTTATTTTACTTGTTTTGCATGTTTGATGGTTGTTTTATGGTTGATAGGCATGCGGGACCTTTGTGTGTGTTTTGATTAGGGAATTTCGGGGGCAAAATTTCTTAAGGGGGGGGGGGGGGAGAGTGTAACGACCCGCATTCTACGCATCGGGGGATTGTAGAATATTTATTTCTTTCCCGTATGAAGTTGTATGGTCATGTAACTTTGGGAAACATCCATTAGAGTCATTTCCCATGTTCATGATTTTTGTCGATTTTTAAATGACCATTTTGCTCCTAGATAATACCATTTTGGCCATAAACTTTTGACTGGAAAGGAATTTTGACCTAAAACCACTTCCATTGGCTTCGTTTGATGGTTTACCTTTCCGTAGAGTGGTCATAGTAGCCAAACGGACTTACCGTTTGGGAGATATGGCTGAAATAAGGTTTGGAGGGTGAAAAACTGCTTAACCTGGCCAAATCGGGTGATTAGTGAGTAGGCCCATAACCCATTTCGGGATTAGGGTTATGGGGAGGCTGAAATGGGATAGAGGACCATTCCATTTCAGTTTTCTAGCCTCCACTTATCACCAAGGAACCCTAAAAATGGCCTCCAACCTCTAAATCACCTCCAAATCACCTTTTGGTTAAGGATTAAGCTTAGCAACCCCTAATCAAGGAAGATCTACACCAAAACAACATTGGAGCTGCTGTTTAGCATTGGGATTCACGTCAAATCAGAGATTTATTTCAGATCTTAGTTTTATTTGTGGCTAAGGTGAGTGATTTGCATAGTTTTGCACTAATTATGGCTAATTAGGGTTGATTAGTGTCAACTAGCGAATTTAAACATGATAAAATTCGGGAAAAATGTTCATAAATTCTTAAATGATGTTTTAGACCTCTGATATGAATTTGGGTTAATTTGGTTAAGTTTTGCTAATCCTATCATTAGTTTCACCCAAACATGCTTAGGGGGAGATATGGGATTTTGGGGTATGGTTGATCCATTTTAACCTATTATATTGATGTTTTGATGTTTGTGGTTGATTATGTATGTTGCTATGACTGTATGAAATGCTTTGTGATTGATTTCAATAGTTAGAATGATCGAAAACGTCGTCGAATGGCGTAAACACTTGCTGGAACAGTTTCAGAAAACAGTGCAGGGTTCGGATCGGATCGGATATGGGGCTCGGATCGGATATGTTGAACTGAGAAAGGAATTCGATCGGATCGGAACCCAACACTTGGGAAAAATTGCAAAAAGGAAGGCCATGCTAGCTGACTGGGAACGGATCGGATTAGGGAGTAGGGATCGGAGCGGATAGAGGAGGATGGATCAGATCGAAGTACGTAAAGGATGAGGAGGCGGATCGGAGCGGAAGCATGAACTGGAGGGGGAGTGACACCCGACCCGAACCGAGGAGAAACGCCTGACCCGAACCGATAGAGTGGCACCCGACCTGAACCGCACCAGAAGAAGACCCGACCCGAACAGATGGAGGATACCCGACTCGAACCGATGGCTTGAGAAGGAACCCGACCCGACCCAGTATTGACCAATAACCCGAGATGCAAAGGTAGTCCAATATGGGAAGTTAGAGCTCAGGATCCAGTTGGGAACCAATGTGGTCACTTCATGGTTGGGCTTTGCTGCGGGACGTGTGCTAAGGAGTTGTCGACGTTCATAACTTCGATTCACCACTAAAAACGGATGATGGGCTACTTATCAGTGCAGTAGGGTCATTATGACCTGAGGGGCAAAGTGATGGTAGCAAGACTACGTTATCAGTGCAGTAGGGTCATTGTGACCCGAGGGGCAAGGTGATGCGTAGTAATACTATGAGCCAGTGCAGTGGGGTTCTTGTGACTCCATGGGGCAGAGTGGACATAGTAAGGATTAGTAAGGCTATAAGCCAGTGCAGTGGGGTTCTTGTGACTCCATGGGGCAAAGTGGACATAACAAAGGATTAGTGGCTACGTTATCAGTGCAGTGAAGCCATTTATGACTTCATGGGGGCAGAGTGATCGTAACAAGGTATGTTGGGTGATCGAAGTGGTGAATATCGTATGCTTTACACACTGAGTGAGAGATGTGAGGAAGGATGCTATGTTTGATTGTTTTCCATCATTATGACATGCACACCTCCCCCACCTCCGTATCTTTACACCGTTTGATATGGTACCTTAGAGTGTTGTACATTATGTAGAGCTAACTCTTTGGTTGCAGGTCCAGGTTCAGGTATGTTTTAGTCTACCTATTATTGTTCACTTTAGATGCTTATCGCTCATACCAGGCTTTATGTCTGACCCAGAGTTTTATGTCTCCTCTTATTACTCTGGGTGCTCACACAAGCAGACTAGAGACAGGTTAGCTGGTGATGCGCGAGTAGCTGATTCGGAGGCGGGCAGGAGGCTTCCACGTATGATATATATATACACATTCTCCCTGTGTCGTTGGTGGTCGCTACTTGGGCATTAGTAGTGTACCTCCTTTATCTTACGTTTGCTTTCAGACAGTTTGAAAGTTGTAATAAGCTGTATTCTGGATTTCCGCTGCTATGATGTTTAGTTCTGATTTTCAGCTTATGCACTGTCTCTCCTGTTTTATGTCAAGTATGTTATTATTATATTTTATTCTATACGCTGTGAGACATTCTACAGGTTCTTTGTATGTTCATTTCCTTCTTCCCTTTCCTTCTCACGACCCGTTCCGTGCCAATTGGACATGTGTACAGCGCACCTTTGGAGTAAATGTCGGTTGGTGCGGGGCGGGCCGTCACAACAAGAGAATTTTGTTGGGTGGACAAAATAAGTTATAGAAATTAAGAATAGAGTGGATGTTTGCACCTTGTAGTAAGATACTAAACTGACCTTATAGGCAAGAACCAGTCATAAACCTGATTGAGAATTAGTTGTCCTTGTCTACTCCAGTTTTTGTGATGCAAAAAAAAATGATTTACATTTTTTTTAAGATAACATGTTTTTAGGGTTTGGCAAAAATAAATTTTCATGAGGAAAATAAAATTTTGACACTTCTATTTTTTGGAAAAAAAGTGAAATGAAAAGGCCAAACCGTGTTTTAAAAAGTATGGAGTAGGTAAGGATTAAAGCCTATGAAGGACGGGAAAGTTTTGAGGCTATGAAATAAATAGAAAGAATGGAATAATGGTAAGTTCCTGCAGAATGCGTAAGCATTGAAAAGCCTAGGGTGTTGCTTGAAATAATTGTTGGTACACGGCTAGAATTAGTGATGATTACTAGATAGAAAAAAGGGGCAAGTAAGTGTTTAGACCCTGTCGCTAATTTTCATATTAGGGGTACAACCCGTTACTGTATTTCTGTCGGGATCATTCTATTATATTGTTTCTGTTAGGTAGTTAGGGTAACACCTAAACCTGTCATGGATCCCATGGTTTGGACTTTTCTGCCTGAGGGGGACATAGTCCTGAGATTCTTGACCCTTAGTAGTAGTTGTGTAGGGTCTTTGTTTTCCTGTTTTAGTTAAAAGACTAGAAGGCTTATTTAAATTTAAACTTAGATCAGATGATTAAATAAGCAAAGGAAAGAGAAATGGTACAACTAAAAAGGAAACAACAAATTTATTAAAGCAACAAACATGATAAATTATGAGAAAAGAGCGATAAGAATAAAAATTCCTAAGATAAGATGGAAAAAAAATCTGTAACAAAGAAAATTTTCTTATGTGGGCTGTGCTTTGATCGGAAAAATAGGGAATCTTTAAAAATAGTTACATAAAATCCAAGTGCGGTTAGAAAAAATGTACATAAAAGAAGAACGGAAGATGTGAAAATTTTCCGTTTTCCACCTTTTTGTAACATTAGAAATCGAATTTAGAAAATTAGATTTTTCTGAAATTCAAAAAATAAAGTTGTTTGGTAGGGTTTTGGATGGGAAAATTCAATGAAGTACGCTTTTGCTCAATAAGAGTGTGGAAAAATTTGGATGAAAAAACATTTTTGATTTTCAAAATATTGCATTCATGTAGAACTGCCAGTATATTTTGGATGTATGCATCATATTTTAAAAGGGTTTTTGAAAAACATGCATACACATAGGAGGTACCACTTAGGCATACATGTATTATTACATTGTATTACACTTTGCATAAGCGTACAATGGTTGCAAAAATTGGATGCACACATTATGGATGGATATTATGCGAGTGGTTATTTGATTTTACCCTTATCAAATTTCGGGGACGAAATTTCCTAAGGATGGGAGAATGTAACAGCCCGCATTTTTAAGATAATAAAATATAAGTAACTTAATTAAATAATGAGAATTAAGTAAAATGGACTATGCCATTGAGTCCGTCTAGGAATTCCGGTCAAATTAGACACCTGGTTTGCGTAAAACATACATCTATGAAGAAGTTATTAAGCCCTTAAGTTTGTACGCGCACAAAAGAATTATATATATACAAACAAATATAAAATAAATAAATTCAAAACAGCGATCAGAAGACCCAGGAGCCGAACCGCCCCATTCTAGGGGTTGACCCGAGACCCTGCTAGGTCATCCTGGGGAGAAATAATTATTGTGAACGTGGACTCGTTTCTTGACCAAATTCGTTGCTGAGCACCTATAAATAAGCTTATAGGGCCTAGCCTAAATCTCATCTTTCTGAGACGCCGCCTATACTCTGCCATTCTTCTTCCTCCGTAAATTTCTTCAGAAAAATAGATAAATAGTTTAGGAAAATTCTGAATCAAGATCTGGAGGAAAAGAATGAATCTTAATAAGAAGGTGTTCAGAATCATAATCAAACTGAGGTAATTTTCTAGATCTGGTCTATTTCATCTTCTCTTCTTTCTTCCTCTTTCTTCCCTTATTCTTTTAGTAAAAATTATGGATCCATGGTTGTTAGGTTCCAAATCCAGTTAGTGGAAACCATGGAATGCTAGATCTGGACCAGTCCAGGAATTGGAAAGCAAATTAGGTGAGTAGATTTAAGTTATAACATTTTTGATAATGATATATTATCGTTTAACATTCCCCATTATCGTACAATGTGAATTGCTAGAATAATTAAAAGTATTGAAATGTTATTATGACATTTTGAAATATGATATATTGAAATGTTCAAACATATGTTAAAAGGGTTAAAGTGACGAATATGACATGTTGGAATATTAATATGCTAAGATATTAATATGTTGGAAAATTCATATGTTAAAGTATAAACTTGTCAAAATATGTGTAGCAATTAATGTTGTTCCAAATCCATATTAACTTACGACATTAAGGTACCTGAACCATTAGTTGTAGAAATTGAGAAAATTACACTTTAGTTTGTTTATTCGAACAATTACATGATTAAACGATTACATGTTAGAATAGAATTGATTATATGTTAGAAAGAACATATGACATAAAATAGGCATAATATGATGGCTAAAAAATATAAATTACAGCGAAAAATTGAAAGAATAAACATGCCTAAATTATATAGAAAATTTACAGTAAATAGAAAATTGTAACTACACTTAGACACGAGGTTAAATTCAACTTATGGTAGAAGCCTGGCCGGAACTGCCCGGCAAATCCAGCATCCACAAGTTTTTAATTTAATATGAGAGGTCTAAGTGCATAAATAAAACGTGTAATGGCACTAAGACATAAGGTTAAGTCAACTTGTGGAAGAAGTCTGCCCGGAACCGCCCGATAGATCCAGCATCCACAAGTGTAGGCTTAATGTGAGAGGTCCAGTGCCTGAACATATATATATATATATATATATATATATATGTATATATATATGTATATATATATATATGTATATATATATATATATGTGCAAATGGAAGGATTGATAAATGGCATTAATTGTAATCAATGGGTATGGATGGATTACAACAATAAAAGGAAATGGGAATGAACGAGGAATAATAATAACCGATTATAAATGAATTACATTAATGAGAATGTTGTATAATATTTAGACTTGTCCTAAGGACAAGTGAAGATTATAACTTAGGTTATAATAAATTAATAAGGAAAATGAGATAACTGGTGAAATGAGATAAGTGGCAGTTAATTGTAAATTAAGTAATCTGTAAATAGGGAAAACTGATATCGGTTGTTTGTGATAAGTTGAAAAAGGGGAAAATTTATGAAATGTAAGGAGTTGTACTTAATTATAAATTAAGTAATCTGTAAACTTGGAAATCTGAAATATGCTGATAAGAATAACGTGTTATGGCTTGTCCCAGGGACAAGAGGAAATCATAACATAAGTTATATTTATGCGAAGAGAAACTTATTAGTAAACCTTAGTTAAGAGAACTAAGTTAATAAGTAAACAACGATAAGTTGTAATGACAGTATGAGATGAAATTATGATTAAATAAGAAATAATGAGGCAAACTTATGAAGCAAAATAAGTTATATTTAATCATAAATGATAAGTGGCATGTTAAGCAGAAAATATGTGAACTGAGATATACTTAATTACATATTAAGTAGAACATGACATTGAATAATATAAAGAGATTGTAGATCACATACCTTGTATTACATTCTAGAGAATAAAATGTTATGGGCTTATTAATAAACTTAAATGGGCTAAGTTATATGACTAAAATTAAGAAGCAAGAGGAACTTGGTAACTTGAATAAGAAGTCAATGTGAATGGGAATCACCAAGTTAAATAAAAATCTGGTGAGGAAAAGTAAGCGCATAAAAGAATGTTAGACATAGGGTCTAATAATATGTTGAAAATGGGGCGCTTGGACCAGTCCGTATGTGACACCCCACGTCCGTTAATGTCACTCACTAAGGGAATGCATTAAGTTCCGTGAAACGTTATAGGTAATCAGACACAAAATAATTACAAGATAGATATAAATAAGATAGCAGCGGAAATTTAAATTTTTATTTCAATAAAAATACCATGGTCCACAATTTCATAAGTCACAAAAATCATTACAATAAAATAACTTCCGTCTTGCATCATCAGAGTACATAAGTAAATAAAAATCATAATTCCCCAAATGAACACTACAAGAAAAAGCTATATTAATAGCAAGTAAGGATGACAAGAGAGTGTCTTGCCATAGTTAAGTGGTTAGTGGCTAACAATGATGGAGGATGACATGTACAGATGCCTTTATTATTCCCATTCATGCCATTGCTACTAACGCAGAAATTTTTGGCATTTCCCTCTATCCTTTTTTTCATTGCCGCTCTAAAATCACTTTATCCCTTTTCTCCTTCATTCCCAATTAACACGATTCCTCTTTATTCTGGCTCCACCGCAACCTTCTACTTCCCTAATCGTTCTTCCTTTTCTCATTCTAATCATTATTTATCTCTAATTGCTTGTTTCCCTTGTCACTCAATGTCACGTTGTTTGTTGTCAGAGTCCATAGCATATTTCTCTCGATCCCCTTGGCAACTTCATTTGATTTCGACTGTCATCAATTTGCATCAGATAATTCCTCTATTTGTTGTTCGCTTTCATTTTAGATAATGTATTATTTTGATTTCACGTGAATCGTTGTATATTGTCCTATTTACGTTAAAATCGATTTAGATTCGTGTTTATCTCTTTTTTAGAGCACTTACATATAGGGGTTTATGCTGGTTAAATTTTAGGTTTACGTCCTTGATAGGATGCTTCCTCGGTAAATCTGATGAATTTCTTACTGTGAGGGTTTGGTACTTCATCGCCTTTATATATCAAGTTTGTGCTTTATTTCTCTTATGTTTTTTTTTACTTCTTGTTCTGGATAGGTACTTTAATCTGTTAGGTTTGCATATGTTCGGTTTCTATGAAGAAATTATCCTACCTACTCGATATGCAACCAAGTTTGATTATCATACAAAGAACATTTACTTTGCTCTACAGTTATATTTATTATAACAAGGATATTTCCCACTGTCACAATGATTTTGCTCTTAATTCTGTTTCAATTACTTCCATCTAATATACTTAATGAACCCAGCAATCCACCACCTTTTAATTGTATCCTTTTGTGCCTTGATTTTTTTTAAATAACAAGCTATATACTGCAATGTTGTCAATAGCTATCTACCGATTATGATTTCCAATAGCTATCTACCCGATTATGCTTAATTTTGTCTCATTATATAATCGCGGATAGTTTTATGTGGCTAAGTTACATGGCAAAGATGTTATTATTGCTGAGGCAATTACATATATTTCATCTTGTAGCTAAGGAAACGTTTAGTTGCTCAGTGTTGGTACACTCATTTTTAATTAACTACGCAATAGTGGTATTATTTTTTGGTTTCCACTATCTTGCATAATGACAGCTATACTCTATGGTTTGGTACCAAAGTGAGTAATAGTCTGATAAGTTAGTCTACTAATTATGTTAAACTTTGAATAATTTATTTTTTGTGCTCTTAATTTTTTTATATGGTATACTGCATTGTTTCATGCTGGATGAAATTATAGGATAATATTTGTTATGTGCTATATGCTAATTATCATATGGCATGAATATTTAACAGTTGTTGGACTACCTCGGATGTGCAAACATATTTGATGGAGTACAAACAGTTGCAATAAAAAAAACACAGTCTGTCCTGGCACGTCTCTCATTCTTGAAATTGAAATAAATTGACAATTGGAGGTGAGTTTATGAGTTTTTACTTTTTATAAGTAATTAAGTATGCAGTGTCATTTTCCCAGTAATTGTTATTGTTTTTTCTTTCTTTCTAGCCCCTTTGTTTATAACTTGGTTACTAAGCAGTAAAAGTAATGTAATGTTGGTGAAATTTGTGTCTTATTTTTTGTCATATGGGTGGATGCATATTGCACTTATAAGTTTGGTGTATAATATATCTTAATTCAGTATGATCTGAATGATAGTAATATGATTGCTTATTTATTGATGATTGCTGGCTGGGTTGTGGATGTTGGCACTACTTGCTTTTGCTGCCTTTATTTTGCACATGATGTTTGCATAGGATCTTATATACATTTATATATATATATACACATGTCGACTCAAAATATTTGAGGCATCACAAAATTCTAATATTCTGATTTCATTCACCTTTAAAGGCTGTATGTATTTATTATTATGCATCAAAGTCATACCTATGGTATCTTTGATTTATGGATCGATGGCATATTACTATGATTTTACAAGATTGTTTATTTTCTTTGCGCTTTAACTCTATGTCTGCGGACAGAGGAATACTAACTGTCCGATATATTTATAATTTAGTAGTAGTTCGATAATATTGTTTACGACAATGGTAGATTTTAACCATTATATTTTATATCTAACGGTTTTGTTTTATAGTCATATATATACTACTCTAAGTTGATAATTTAAATACTAGTTTGACTTAGTATCAGTTTTATATAGTAATTAATTTCTTATATGTCTTTCAGAAATAGTTCGGATTTTTTTACATGAGTTCAGCTCAAATTAAACAGTTTTTCTTTTACGTCTCAATTGCATATGAGAAAGTGTACTAATAATTTCATAGTAACATGTTTTGTGAAGTATGAATGAACTATTTTATTTTTGTATTTGTCTACGTGCATACACTATTGTGTTTGCATTATAATAAGTGAAATAATATTTGTTATCAGTATTACCAACTTCTAAAAGGTAGCCGTGTATTAACAAGTGTTCTGAACCTCAATTTCGATCTTTTGTATTTTTAGGATTGCAATCTAATTTGTAAATTAAGGAAATTTCATTCAAATGTTGGTTTTGGATTTCATTGATTATTTTTCATACAATCACAACTTAATTTATTTAATTAATTGCATATGATGTGTTATGTATCTCTGGTTGAAAACTATGATATAAACGAAAACAATAATAACGACATTGAGTGGCACTAATTATGAGGCAAGATAGAGCTAGAGCAAATGCTCTATACTGCATTTGTTTACTTAATCATAGTCTTTGATAATTTATTAACATTCCGTGTATAAAACATGAAAATACTCAAAACTGAAAATATTTGGTATTTAAGTGTCATAATGTACATTTCCTTTGAATACATATAATTTGTTTCTTATGTACCTCATATTGATGTACTGCCTTATTTTTATACTTATAAGAACTGATTTTAGTGTCTGTGTTTAACAATCTGCACTTCAGTTGTTTCAGACTGGAAATCAATAGGCACTTTTGTTAAATCCACATCCATAACCTTATTTAATTTGAAATTTTAATTCACATGGATTTAATTTAGCTAAGAAAATTGGCACTTCAAAGTATTCTCAATCAGCATTAGTTTAACTTTCAACACAGTCACTGGGTAATTGTGAAATATCAATTGTTGTACTTGTTGACTGCTTTTTCTTTTTTTTCTTTTCTTTTTTTGGGTTTGTTTATTATCTTATCTGCTATTGAATTCCTATTTTTGAAGACCTCAAATTATTGGTAATAAGTTCAAATAGAGCATACAATTCTATGCAACATAAAGTTTCATTATTCTTTTTCCATCACTATTAGTTGTAATAGTTTATTCCATTGCAAGAAGAGCAAGGTTTCTGCAAAACCAAACTTTAGGAATCAAAGTCTCATTATTATTTTTGGTTTCCGATAGTTTAAGTTTTTTTTTTCACTTTTGTACCCAGTGGTTTCATGATCCCTCTTGAAATTAATTTCTTGATTTGATTTATGAGTTAGTTAACATTTTAATTATATATTTACGCAAAAAATTGGTGGATGATTCCAATATTTGATATAATAATCATAATTTTATTTTGAGATATTCATTTGCTTTCCTTTTTCTTTACAATTTTCCTCATACTTTTTTATGGAATAGTGGTCCTGTTATGAGGAGCGCAGTCATTTTTTATTAAACAAACAAAAATCATACTGAAGTTTGTTTTGCTTAGCCATTACAAATATTCAAGATCGTCGCTGTGATGATCAAATAAATTAAATGAGACTGAGGTGAAAAAGAACAAAGAAAAATGCTTACAATTAATTGTATTATCAACTGCAGCTACTTGATGATAAAATATAATATTCATTGGCGGCAACAAGAGGGCTGGAGTCGATAATGGGCTGAGGCGATGGGTTAATCTCAAGGGCAGCAAATGCTGCTTGGTAGTAGGCGAACAAATGCATGTCCTAGAACTGGGTTGCCAAGGAGCTATAGATAGTAGATGAGAGAACGCGAAGCATCAAGGAAACAAAGGAAAATTGGAGCTGTGAAGGTGTTGTTGTTAACATTCAATGAGATGAAAAAGAAAGAGCATGAAAAGTGGTGCCGAGGTGTTGTTGATAGTCGGCAATGTTGCATCAATGCTGGAATCAGTCTTGAATCAATCCCACAACAACCATGAGGTAAGCGAATTGCTATTTTACAAATAGTTATTCCATAATTATATGACGCATATTTTTCTACTTTAGTTTGGTATAACTGCCCATTTGCAATAGTTATTTGGTGCTACAGGGGCCTCTATCTATATAATTACTTGAATCATTTTTAATATGATATTTGAATTGAAGTTTCAAACATATGGGTACAAGTAGCAGACTAACCTAAATAGCAGACTTTTCCATATAAAGCTTTATATCGTTTTTTCATGTATCATTAACTCCTCCTGCGTTGTTTGTCAAGTGCCCTTTAGAAAAGAGTCTCATTGGTTTTTATCTTTTAATGATCTTACTGTGTTTGAATGACCAAACTATCTTAGAGTAATTGTTGTTGCCGACAGTGCCGAATTTATTTGATTTACAACGATGTCAGAAAAATTTGTAATCATTTACAGGACTCATTCATTGTCAGCAAATATGGTCCGCAAAGAATTAGGTAGGAATGCTATAAATGAAAGAAGATTTTCAGTCAAGGAAAAGAAAAGAAATAATTCCACACCGTTAGTCGATGGAGTGGGATGGAGTAAGAAAGAGGCAACTTGAACTACAGTTAAATGGTGCATATAATAGGCTAATAGCATCATCGGGAAAGCCAAACTAGCTTAGATGGTAATATTAGTGCAACTGTAATTGCATCATCATGTTATGAAAAATTCGTGAAAATAATTTAGGTTTTACATTTAATTTACTTTAAGATTAAACAAATTTACATGTATTACTCAGTTTAATGATTTTGTACATAATGATTAATTTCTGCACTCCTGCCATTTCTTTTAATTTCGCACACTATATAACGTAGTTTGCGTAAAGTTATACTCAACATTGTACAAATAAGTTTTCTATAGTAGTTAACCTGATAGTGATGTAATCATTGACCAATGGTCCAACGGTCAACCATACTTTCTGAAATAACTATATGCACTTTAAATGATAAAAACTTATATACAGATGGGCTAATATATTTATATACTTTTCAGGCTAATTAAAAAATGGTTGTTGGTATGCAAAAGAGCTCTGGAAGAAATTCAAAGAAAAGGAAGAGGTAGGCATGGAGGTGGTTGACATCATAGGAAAAGTACGAATATTTGCTTTTCTTCAACCTTTGTCTATAGCTTTGTAAACTAATTACCATGTTACTTTGCAAATTCGTTTGTTCTACAATGGCTATGCTGTTAAGTGAACTATTTTTTTGTAGAAGCACTATAACACCCCGAATTTCAATTAACACTAATGGTTAGTAATTAAAGTATAATTAATCTCAGATATGAGAATCAGGGGAAACGGGCTGCGTCATTGCGTTCGTCTCGGAAAAATACGCGAAATAGAGTCCGAGTTTGCGTAAAACGGGTACCGTATGAAAGAGATATGGACGAACGAATTTAGGCAGAAAAACCCGAAATAGGCCAGAAATGCACTGACGCACTTGTGAAGTGCGCCAGTACAACAATACACTGGCGCACTTGGGAAGTGCGCCCATGTCGGGACAGGAAACCTGCACAGTTTCTAGAGAGTTCTGTGGTTGGGTGCACCAGTTTGGGGTTTGGGCTTGGTCTTAGGGCTGGTTTCTGGAAGGTTCCGAAATCTAAGGGTCCTAATCTAATTTAGGGTTAATCTAAGGGCCTAACACACTCACCTAATCTATAAATACACCCTAAACCTACCCTAATCCATACTAAAAATAGAATTGAGGGCTACATGCTGCCAAATTAAATCTTAGAAGGAGCCTCCACTAATTTATGAAGAGGGTTACAAGCTAATCACTCTCTAATCAACCTCTAATCCATTCTAAGCATCTTAATCTTCTTCATTTGGAGTGCAAATTGGCTAGTTGTGAGTTTCTATCACTCTAATGATCAATTGCTAAACTAAGTAGATGAGATATGATGAGATCATATGGTTTTGTTTGGGGATTAATGGGTTTTAAGTCATATGACATGATGTTAGTTTGCTAATGTATGTGGGTTATGCAAGTTTTGTGCTTTGTGATCATATGTTAATATGCAAGTTACATGTATGATAATAAGCAAGTTACATGTATGATAATTATGCAAGTTGTATGTTTCTTCATATGCAAGTTTATGAGTTCATATGCAAGTATGTAACATGTTATGCAAGTTCATATGCAAGTTTATGAGTTCATATGCAAGTTATGTAACATGTTATGCAAGTTCATATGCAAGTTATGTGACATATTATGCAAGTTCATATGCAAGTCATGTATTTGTTAGTATGTAAGTTTATGTAACATGTTATGCAAGTTATGTGACATATTATGCAAGTTCATATGCAAGTCATGTATTTGTTAATATGTAAGTTTATGTAACATGTTATGCAAGTTAATATGCAAGTTATGTGACATGTTATACAAGATTATATGCAAGTTATGTGACATGTTATACAAGTTAATATGCAAGTTATGTGACATGTTATACAAGATTATATGCAAGTTATGTGACATGTTATGCAAGTTCATATGCAAGTTATGTGTTTGTTAATATGCAAGATGGCACCTTCGAAACATGTTCATACATATGCAAGTTGACACCTTTTATATGTGTTATGTCATGAGAACGAAATTACGTGGGAACGATGGGGTTAATTCAATGCATATGTTAATAAGATTGTGTGAAATTAATATAATTATGCATAACATAAAATAAATGAACATAGTATGGGAATTTGCCTATTAAGTTAGGTGTACCCATACTATGTGTTGGGAATTTGCCTATTAAGTTAGGTGTACCCACAATTTGGAGTTGGGAATTTGCCTATTAAGTTAGGTGTACCCATATTCCTAAAATAAACATGATAATTAACACAAATTATGGGGGTGATTAATTAGGAGTAATTAATCGATTAAGACACGAGGTTGGACCCGTTTGTAGTGTAAGACTGCCCGGAGTTTACCGGCTTAACCAGGAATCTACAAATGACGGTCCAATGTGAGGGGTCTTAATCATAAATTAAAAACGTAACAAGGGTAAATGACACGAGGTTGGACCCGTTTGTAGTGTAAGACTGCCCGGAGTTTACCGGATTAACCAGGCATCTACAAATGACGGTCCAATGTGAGGGGTCCTTTACACGGTTACGGTGTTAATCAATTAAGAAACACTTAACCAGATAAGCATGTAGTGGGGGCATAGGGGTTAAGTGGGTACCTTGGGTGGTATGTGGAAATTGCTAGTGGTTGCCAATAGAAAATATGATAAAATACTTAACCAAGATGAAACATGTAATTAAACATGATTAAAGGGTTAAGTGGGAAACACTAGTGTGTGGGCCAAGCTTAGGGGGATGGCTTGTGCTGGGGGCCCATTTCAACCAGTAACCCATACGTATCTTAGTGGGCTCGACCCATGTCGAGGACGGGACACGCATACTGGGCTTGACTATAAGAGGCCAAAATGGGTTAGCGGTGGCAACGCATGACCAACGGGTTTCATATGCGTGTGTGGACCCGGGCTGGTAAATAAGACGTTGTTGCATCGTGTAGATATAAGCCGTGCACCGTTAGTTTTATCAGGTTGCCACGTTGGGGAATGGTACACCCCACGGTGGGGCCAGCACGGGTATCTACGTTAGGGAGCCGATCGAATGGGGAGTAGTGTGTACACCTAGTGGATTGTAGGGCCCCGTGGCGTCTACTTAGTCACCTAGGGGTACGCGAGAACTATTAAGTTAATTTTATAAGTCCATAGGTGGGATCAACCTTTAAGTTAGGAATGACTGGTGTGGTGCAGTTTAGTAATTTACCTTTGGAAGGGTAGATGTGTCTTTATCTTTTATCTTAGTTTAGTTGACTTCTTAGTGTAGCCATTCATCCCCATTAGTTACCATATATCAGTTTATGTCTTCTCTGGTTACTTTAACGATTGTATTGTTAAAGTTATAGGAATCGCTCAGACTTATGTCTGACCCCGTTGTTTTTATCTTTTTTCCCAACCCTCAGGTCCTACGGTGGATCCTAGCAGTAGTGGAGCTTGATCGGATTGCTGTTCCAGTCTTTAGGAGCTTGGATAGATGTAAAGCTCCAGTTACCCAGTTATCTTTTCTTTTGTCATGGCTATTGTATGAGAGTGGGATTATGTACTTCTTTATTTTGATGGATATTGTACTTGACTTTTATTGTGGTTTTATGATGTAACCAGACATGTTTTACTTCCGCTGTTATGAGATGATGTTTTAAATTTCAAGTACTATTTATATTTATCTTGTTGTAATTTTTCTGTTCTATATTCACTAAAATACTCCACCGATGCTATGGCATTCCCTTAGTGAGTGACCATAGCGGGAGTGGGGTGTTACACGCACTGCTTATACCATGTAGACCAAGCAGAGAAAACTCCATATGTGTGTGTGTGTGGACATATGTGTGTGTACATGTGTGTGTACATATGTGTTCGTCTTTACATATATGTGTGTACACGTGCAGGCATTTGTGTTTGACTTGCAAATGTGGATGTCTTACCACTGTAATTTAATACTGATGAAAGAAGGCTTCAGTCCAAGGTACCTTTAGTGCTTTAGTACACCCAGATAGGGGGTGTGCAAGAGACTGATGCATTATATTTTGTTATTTAGCAATTGATCTTCACTCAAGGAAGAATGGATGTGCGAGGAAGAATGGTTTTGGTCGAATGCAGGGGATATACAGGGAAGAATGGATGTGGTCAAATGCAGAGGGATGTGCGGCTGATGGTCTGGAGGAGGTGTTGGTGGTGAAGTAGTAGGGGATTGCATGTGGGTGGCCACTCACGTGGAGCAAAGAGATTGGTGTTAGGCCGTGCTTGTGATATTGGCTGTCGATGTTCACGAATATTTTTAGTATGTATCATTTTGGTTTGCTATAGTCATATGTATTGTTGGCGTTTATGATTAAATTACCATGTATGAAATATTATGGGTATATATATTTTGTGATTTGGCTTATGACCATTTGTGTACTTAGATTAATGTGACAAATATGTTTTATTTTTTTAATTGTTATAATATATTATTAGAATTATAAATTGTAAACTTTGAATGTTATGGCAACAAAATGTTGCAATAGAATGTTTTGAATGTTTTTACAGCAATAAAACGATGCTGTAGTAAATAGTACTGAATTTTCCATTGCGTGTTTCGATGCATCGTAAAAACTTTTAATGGCTTATTCATATGCCATAACAACAAGGAATGTCAACATATTACACCATTTAAATGACGTTTCGAAAACATTCCATAGCATGCTTCACAAGCTATAGAAAAGCAGTTGCATCAATATTGCCTGTTTAAGATGGCAACAAAAGTACGTTTTCTATTGCAAAAATTACACGTCATAATATCTACCAGAATTTTAATAACATGTTGATATATGACGTTTATAGAATCTTCATAGAAAGTTTTTATGATGGTTTTTAAATGTCATAAAAAGGTCTTTTTGTTGTAGTGGAAAGAGTTAAGCCATAGTAGAGACAAGAACTTGAGCCATACTTCAGAAATAGCTCCTAGCAAGGTGATATCTGAATCCTGACTAAGCCTGGGTGTTTCCTCCCTGAGAACCTGGGGGGAGGAAACAGAAGAAATAAGGAGAAACAGAAAGGATCAGACATAAAGTCTGGCGAGTCTAGTTCCTTTTAGCCAGTAGACAAATAAAAGTAACACGAGAGGCATATAAAGTGGATAAGGGAGATCACTACATAAATGGCAGGTGTGACAAGGTAAGCAAGATAAGGTGTACATGCCTCACTAATGATTACTCTGCACTATTACTAGTATATCCAGAAAGAGACGATCCCTTCAACTATAAGGTGGTAGACTTAGGTATGCGTCCAAATGTATCCTAATTACTATCCGGATCGATCGGCTCCCTAGCCCTCGTAGATACCTTGTGCTGGCCCCACAGTAGGAGGTATCACTTACTAAAGTGGCAACCCCTCGTCGTAACAATGTGCACAACCATATCTACAGGTGTCACGGTCGTCTTATCCCCCTCTACCCGACTCATGCACGCATATAGCCCGGTCGGGTTGCCCCGCCCACACCATCCTCCACATTTGGATCTATTACAATCAGTCAGTAAGCATGCCCCTTCTCTGCCTTGTATGGTTGTTTGATACCTACTCCGGGTTACTGACTGAATCAGGTCCCACACAATATGATACAAGCTCTCCCTTTTGTCTTGTATCGCCCACTAGGTTTTCACTAACTATGTATACCACTAAGTGTCTTTAATTACATAGCCTTGTTTATGTCTACCGGTTATGCTTACCTATAGGTGTCTTTGATACATAACCCATAATCTTCCAACCGGTTATGCCTACCTATAGGCGTCTTTAATTACATAACCCTATCACTTCTACAAGTTATGTTTACCCTAAAAGGTGTCTTTAATTACATAATTTTATTATTTCCACCGATTATGTATACCACTAGTTGTCTTTAATTACATAATCTTAACGGGTTAAGTTTGTGGGCATATTACCCATCCCCTCTTCAGATTTACTTAACCCATAACTCAACCATGTTTACTTAACCCCCAACTTAAATTTAAGTTCATACAATCCCTATGGATTAACTTAGGTTAAGTAGTCCAATTCTTTACCATGTCCATTTATGGTTTCATAATGGGCCAGACCTCCCATATTAGGCCTACAACATGTGGATGATGGATATGCCGGTCGGGTCCGGGCAGACTTATTCCACAATTGGGCCTAACCTCGTGGCATAGTCCGATTCGTATTTACGTACTTAGACCTCCCACATTAGGTTCACCATTAGTGGTTGCTGGATATGCTGGTCGGGTGCGGGCAGACTTCCACCACTAATGCAACCTAACCTCGTGTTATAAGTACAATTACAATTCCTAATTGTTATTACTAGACATTCCATTTTAATTAATTAATCGATTAATTAACCCTTTCCTTTTATAGATGTCAATACCTATTTTTCTCAATAATTTGAATTACATGTCCATAAATGTTCATATTCAAAGTATGCCATTTTTAGTTAATTTACCAATTAATGAATCCTTTCCTTTTATAGGTTTCAATACCTGTTTTGCCCAATAATTTGAATTACATGTCCACAAATGTTCATATTCAAATTGTGCCATTTTTATCCCATTTTTTCCCGTTCCTTAATTAACGCCCTCACAAAATTGGCAACATGCATAGGCTAGACAATAGCCTAGTCATAAACGATAATAGGGAAAATAATGGGAATATATTAAAATGATCATCTTGACATAAACGTAGACTTGTATTATAATAAAGTGAACATACATACTAGCATGGACATGAAATTGTAATCATAACAAGGTGGACATAAAACTAATGAACTATGATGTCACAATATCTAAATTAGCCATTTTAGATGTCTAATCGATTTAAATCTAACATGATAACATAGGGTGACAATTTAGATCACATAAAATAGATCTAACATGTTAACATAAGGTGACAATTTAGATCACATAAAATAGATCTAACATGAATCATAAGGTGACAAATTTAGATCACATAGGATAGATCTAACATGAATCATAAGGTGACAATTTTAGATCACATAGGATAGATTTAACATGAATTTAAGGTGACAATTTTAGATCACATAGGATAGATCTAACATGGATCTAAGGTGACAAATTTTAGATCACATAGGATAGATCTAACATGAATCATAAGGTGACAATTTTAGATCACATAGGATAGATCTAACATGAATCATAAGGTGACAATTTTAGATCACATGGAACAGATCTAACATGATAATTTTAGATCACATAGAATAGATCTACATACATCCGCATCATAACATATCATAAAAGTTACAACCCAAGATCCATAATGATAACATAGTAGAACAATTTGAATTGGATCCAAAGAAATAGATCTATCATGACATAACA
Organism: Allium sativum; assembly: GCA_030737875.1. Lineage (NCBI taxonomy): Eukaryota > Viridiplantae > Streptophyta > Magnoliopsida > Asparagales > Amaryllidaceae > Allium > Allium sativum. The sequence goes on from CM060913.1 coordinate 581,354,970, forward strand.
TAAGATCTAACAATAACGTATACTTAAAGTCTACAACATATCCAAACCACAGTCTTTCATAGTTCACTATTATTTATCTAAACCTAAAAGCAACTAGAACCCACTGTGATTGGATCGCTAAGATGATAGAAAAGGTGTTGAGTCTATGTTTAAATCTCAGAATTCGATATGCTTTAGAAGAAGATGAGAGATCCTAATTCAGTTTAGAATCCAGCAGATTCCGGCCACCACTGTTTCTCTTTGAAGAAAGCAAAGGATATGAGATATATTTATAGCTACTGGGTTACAGAATTCGGATGCCACCTCAGCCCTAGGGAATTTGGGTCAGGTCACGGGTCGTCACTCACTCGAAAAAGGCCCGAAAACCCAGAAACTGTTCTGGATGCAATTTACAGGTGCGCCAGTGCAAAATTGCCTTGGCGCACTTGGAAAGTACGCCAGTTATACCCGATTCTGATTTTCAACTTTTTATCATCCGTAATTTCTTCATATGTTATCCGTTTTACGCAAACTAGCTGTAACACCCCGAACTTTAGCTAATACTAAAATTCTCTAATCATAGGATAAATAATCTCAGATGTGGGAATAGGGGGTAACGGGCTGCGTCATTGCGTTCGTCTCAGAAAAATACGCGAAATAGAGTCCGAGTTCTCGAGAATCGGAGTCCGTATGGCCCGGTTATGGCCCAAAGAAGTTTGCAGAAAATTCAAAGTTAAAAACAGATTTAGAAATTTAAATTCAGATTTCAAATTAGAACCAGCGGGGCCAGGCGGGAAAATTCCCGCCCTGACCATGTCGACAGGGCTGTCGACAGGCCTGTCGACAGGGGGAGTCGACTTGCCTGTCGACTTGCCTGTCGACACGGCGTCTCGAGCCAGAAGGTTGGGTGCACCAGATTTGGTTTTCTGGCTAGGGCTGGGCTGGGTTCTAGAGATTTCCGAGATCTAAGGGTCCTAATCTAACCTAGGGTTAATCTAAGGGCCTAAAACACTCACCTAATCTATAAATACACCCTAAACCTACCCTAATCCATACTAAAAATAGAAATGATGGCCTCATGCCGCCAAATTAAATCTTAGAAGGAGCCTCCACTTGTTTATGAAGGAAGTTGCAAGCTAATCCCTCTCTAATCAATCTCTAATCATCACCATCTTCATATTTAGCAACTAATTCCCCCTTCATAAGTTTGCTAATCTTGGTTTTGGTGAGTTTCTATCACTTTAACATCAATTGCTAAAGTAAGTAGATTGGGTGTAATGAGACTTATGGTCTTAAATGCGGATTAGTGAGTTTGAATCAATTATAATGATATGCTAATCTATGTTTTCCTATGTTTATCCATGTTTGATAAGTTGGTTTATCCATGCTTAATAAGTTGGTTTATGCATGTTTAACATGTGGGTTTATGCATGTTTAATAAGTGGGTTTGTGCATATTTAATAAGTGGATTTATGCATGTTTAACAAAGTGAGTTATGCAAGTTCATATGCAAGTATATGGATGCTTATGCAAGTATATGGATGCTTATGCAAGTTATGTATATGCTTAAATGCAAGTTTAATGTGATATGCAAGTTATGCATGCTTATGCAAGTATATGAATGCTTATGCAAGTTATGTATATGCTTAAATGCAAGTTTAATGTGATATGCAAGTTATGCATGCTTATGCAAGTATGTGAATGCTTATGCAAGTTATGTGTATGCTTAAATGCATGTTTAACATGTTATGCAAGTTATGAGAATTCTTATATGCAAGTTCAACATGTTATGCAAGATATGTGTATAATGATATGCAAGCTCATATGCAACATGTTATGCAAATCATGTGTATGATAATATGCAAGTTTGGGTTAAATGTAGTTGGGTTAATATGTGCTCATATATGCAAGTTGACATCCTCTTAACCCATGACAAAGTTATATGCTAAACCCATGATATTTGTGATGGATCTTCCCCTTTATTATGTCATGAAATGAGAACGATTTACGTGGGGAACGATGGGGTTGGTAAATATGTTAATAAAAGTATGATTGGGTATGATTAAGCATACCATAAAAATAAATTAACATAAGTGGGAATTTACCTATTGAGTTAGGTCTACCCCATGGGAATTTACCTATTGAGTTAGGTCTACCCATGTTATGTAAAACTTGATATTAATTAGGGATAATTAATATGGGGGTGATTAATTAGGTGTAATTAATCGACTAAGACACGAGGTTGGACTCATTTGTAGTGTAAAACTGCCCGGACCCGACCGGCTTAACCAGTTGCTACAAATGTCAGCCCAATGTGAGAGGTCTTAGCCATAAATTAAATACGTGATTAAAGTAAAGACACGAGGTTAGACTCTGTTATGACGTAAGACTGCCCGGACCCTACCGGCTTAACCAGGCGGTCATAACAGCCAGTCTAATGTGGGAGGTCTTTATGGGAGATCACGGTCTTAATTAATTAAGAAACACTTAACCATATTAGCATGTAGTGGGACATGAGGGGTTAAGTGGGTGCCTTGGGTGGCATGTGGAAATTTAATGGTTGCCTTGGGTGGCATGTGGAATCTAGTGGGTTGCCTTGGGTGGCAATAGAAAATACGATTAGAATACTTAACCAAGTGAAACATGTAATTAAACATGATTAAAGGGTTAAGTGGGATACACTAGATAAGTGACAAGCTTAGGTGGGTAGCTTGTGGGGGCCCATTTCAACCAATATCCCAAACGTATCTTTGTGGGCTCGACCCAAGTCGAGTGACGGGACACGCATATTGGGCTTGATTATAAGAGGCCAAAACGGGTTAGCGGTGGCAACGCAAGTCCAACGGGTGTCATATGTGTGGGCCCGGGCTGGTAGATAAGCCGTTGTTGCATCGTGTAGATATAAAGCCGTGCACCGTTGATATTATCAGGTAGCCACTTTAGGGGAGTGATACACCCCACTGTGGGACCAGCACGGGTATCTACGGTAGGGAGCCGATCGCTGGGGAGTAGTGGGTACACCTAATAAAGATAGGGGCAGACGGCACCTATGTAGGGGTACACGGAACTACTGGGTAAAATTACTAAGTACACCTAGTGGAGATAGGGGCAGACGGCACCTATGTAGTCAGCTAGGGGTATACGAGAATACTGGGGAAAAATTTTCTAAGTCCTTGGGAGGGATCAGCCTTTAAGTAGAAATGACTGGTGTGGTGCAGTTAGTAATTATCCTTGGGTGGGTAGATGCGTCTTTACAGTTATCTTAGTTTATCCTAAGTCTATCAAGCTGCTTAGTGTAGCCATTCATCCCCAGACATTACCGTGGGTCAAGTTTATATCTTCTCTGGTTACTTTAATGATTGTATTGTTAAAGTTATAGGACTCGCTCAGACTTATGTCTGACCCCGTTGTTTTTATCTTTTTTCCCAACCCTCAGGTCCTACGGTGGATCCTAGCAGTAGTGGAGCTTGATCGGATTGCTGTTCCAGTCTTTAGGAGCTTGGATAGATGTAAAGCTCCAGTTACCCAGTTATCTTTTCTTTTGTCTTGGCTATTGTATTGAGAGTGGGATTGTGTACTCCTTTATTTTTGATGGATATTGTACTAGACTTTTATTTTGGTTTTATGATGTAACCAGACATGTTTACTTCTGCTGTTATGAGATGATGTTTTAAATTTCAAGTACTATTTATATCTGTCTTGTTGTAATTTTTCCTGTTCTATATTCACTAAAATACTCCACCGATGCTATGGCATTCCCTTAGTGAGTGATCATAGCGGGTGTGGGGTGTTACACGTGGTATCAGAGCAAAGGTTACCGGAACAGATAAAATTTTTAGAAAACTATTTTTCTAAAACATTTTTGGAAGAGATATTTTCAAAAACATGTCTTTAAAGAGAAAGGTTTTTGAAGGAAAAGCATAATCCCCAATAGCCATATCTATATCCTTCGAATTCTCCGTTTTGAATCTTTCCTTTTTCGTTTCAGCATGGCCGAGAATCTTAACTTTCCGGAGGGTGTGACGGTACCAGTATGGTATAGGAGATTGATGGAGGCTAGGGCCACCACTATGGGTCCAGCAAATGTTCCTTCACCAACCGTAGCACCCGATCTTCCTCCTCCCCCTCCTCCTCGCACGGATACTTTTGCTAAGACTTGCAAGGAATTTAAAGCTATGGGAGGGAAACCTTTTCAAGGATCTGAAACTTTTGTGGAGGCTAGAGATTGGCTTAAGGAGGTGGAAGAATTGATAGATATCTTTGAGATGGAAGAAGGAAAGAAAGTCAAGTTGGCTGCTTGGTTAATGAAGGGAGAGGCCTCATTCTGGTGGGAGGTCACTAATGGAGAACGCCCCGTTGACTCTTAGGCGGATTTTAGGCAAAGATTTGTGGCAAAGTTTCTCTCAAGGGCGGAGGAAAACTTGTATATGGAAAGATTCTTGACTCTAAAGCAAGGAAATCTCTCGGTGAAGGAATATGTCAACAAGTTTAATCAATTGGCAAGGTTTGGCCTAGACATGGTGAATACACCGGAGAAGAAGGCTTTGAGGTTCGTGAAAGGCTTGAATGAACCAATGCATGGGTTGGCTATGACTCATATCCCTATGGGGGCCACCTTTGAGAAGCTAGTTGACATGGCACTCATGTATGAAGAAGAGAAGGGTCCCAATGCTAATAGGGCACCCGAGAAGAAGGGAGATCAAAAGAGACCTCAGCATCAACAGCAAAATAAAGGTGGGAAAGGCAACGGTGGCAAGGGCAAGAAGAAGAAGTGTTTCAATTGTGGGACACCTGGCCACCTAAGCAAGGATTGTCGCAAGAAGAAGAAGACTGGCTGCTTCCACTGTGGCGAAGCAGGGCATCTAGTGAAAGACTGTCCTAAGAAGGGGCAAAGGACGGGGTCTACCTCAGGAGGACAGGTGCAAGCTCTTATGGCACCGAGTCAGGCTAGGGGGCAAGTACAGGCTCTCGCGGTTCCACCGATTCAGGAAAGAGGTAGAACTATCTCCGTTGAAAGTCTGGTTTTTCTATTTGATCATCCTGTCCGTACATTGTTTGATTCAGGCGCATCACATTCGTTTATCTCATCATCATTAGTTGAGTCACTGCACTTAGACACCAGTCTGGTAGATGATCCCTTGGTTGTTTCAAACCCAATTGGGGGCTCCACTTATTTGTCCATGATATGTTTGGGTTTGAAGATTTCTATACTTAGCATTGAGTTTAGATGTGATGCTTTTGTTCTGGGCTTCACGGGCTATGGGTTGATTTTGGGCATGGACTGGTTATCCAGTAATGGTGCCGTTCTTGATTGCGAAAGGAGAGTTGTTAGGCTCATGACCCGCTTGGGTAACACTCTCGAGATTTCTTGTAATCCCAGGGACTCTGTTATGCTAAGTTATCTTGAATCGCTTGACGCTTCGGTCGAGAGTTTGCAATCTGTTAGAGTGGTCCGGGAATATCCGGATGTGTTTGAGGAGGTGAAGGGCTTACCTCCGAAGCGGGAGATTGACTTCTGAATATATCTGGTGGATAATGCTAAACCTGTATCTTTACCAGTGCGCCACATGGCTCCTCGTGAGAGGAGGGAACTCCATAAGCAAGTAGGGGAGTTGCTTGAGAAGGGGTTCATAAGACGAAGTATATCGGAGTGGGGTGCTCCAGTAGTATTTGCTACGAAGGCGGATGGGTCCCTCAGACTTTGTGTAGAATATAGAGAACTCAACAAGCTCACAAAGAAGAATAGACACCCATTGCCGAGGATTGATGATCTTTTCGATCAGTTGGTTGGCGCTTCAGTATTTTCTCAGTTGGACTTAGCCACGGGGTTTCATCAGTTGAGGGTGGCTGAGGATAGCATAGACAAGACTGCCTTCAGAACACCGGATGGTTTCTATGAGTGGCTGGTGATGCCATTTGGGTTGACGAACGCCCCTGCATACTTTGTTGATTTGATGAGTAGGGTGTTCAGGGAGTTCCTTAATAAATTCGTGGTGGTCTTTGTGGATGATATCTTAGTATTTTCTAAGAGTGAAGAAGAGCATGCCCTACATCTTGGGGAGGTATTGAAGACTCTTCGGGCACATAGCCTTAAGGCTAAATTCTCTAAATGTCACTTCTAGAGGAAAGAGGTGCGGTTCTTGGGGCACGTGGTCTCCAAGGAAGGGATAGCTGTGGATCCCGCGAAGGTAGTATCAATTCAGGATTGGAAGGTTCCGAAGAATGCTACCGAAGTAAGAAGTTTCTTGGGGTTGGCGGGTTATTATAGGAAGTTTATTAAAGACTTCGCAAAGATATCAGCCCCATTAACCCGCTTAACGAAGAAGAATCTTGTTTTCGTATGGGACGTAGATTGTGATGATGCGTTCCGACGGTTAAAGAGAGCTTTAACCACTGCTCCAGTTTTAGTGTTGCCAGATGGGAGTAAGCCATTTGTTGTCTATACTGATGCTTGTGGGACAGGGCTGGGCGCAGTCTTAATGTAAGAGGGAAGGGTGATAGCCTATGGTGGAAGGCAGTTGAGGGCACATGAGAAAAATTACCCTACCCATGATTTAGAGTTGGCCGCTATTGTTTTTGCGCTTAAGATTTGGCGTCATTATCTTCTTGGTGAGAGATTCGAGTTGGTCACTGACCATAAATCATTGAAGTACTTATTCTCTCAGAAGGATTTGAATCTGAGACAGCAAAGGTGGATGGAATTCTTAGCATCCTATGATTTCGAGATAGCGTATACCCCTGGCAAGGGTAACGTGGTGGCGGACGCCTTGAGCAGGAAGAGGTTGTCCTTGAGTCCATTGTTCGTGGAACGACGAAGCTTGGAATTTATCTCGATGTTTGATTTCAGACCTTCCATTGATTATGTACCCGGTTTGCTAGAATCCTTGGAGGTTAGACCTACTCTTTTGGGGCGGATTGGAGAAGCACAGAGGGACGACCCACAGTTGGTTGAGTTGGTAGAGAAGCTCATAAGGGGGGAGTCATCCAGCCATTTGAGTAGGTACACCCTAGACGATAAGGGGTGCTTGCGTAGAGACGGTAGACTTTGTGTACCGCAAGACGAGGGTTTGAGGAAGGCTATTCTTGATGATGCACACCGTTCTAGGATGACCATTCATCCCGGTGGGGACAAGATGTACCGAGACATGAAGAGGGTTTTCTTCTGGGCCGGTATGAAGAAAGATGTGGCCGAGTATGTCGTTCAATGCTTGGTGTGCCAACAAGTGAAGGCGGAGCAAAAGAAACCTGGTGGGTTGCTTCACCTATTGGAAGTTCCGCAATGGAAGTGGGATAGCGTCTCGATGGATTTTATTGACGGGTTACCCAGATCGAGGAAGGGTAATACAGGAATTTGGGTGGTGGTAGACAGACTTACTAAGAGCGCCCATTTCATACCTGTGAAGAGCAAGAGGACCGCTCCATGGCTAGCTTCTGTATATCTTCGAGAGATAGTTCGATTACATGGGGTACCCTCTAGCATAGTGAGTGATCGAGATCCTATCTTCACTAGCGAGTTCTGGAGAAGTTTGCAAGAAGCAGTGGGGACTCAATTGTGTCTGAGCACCGCATATCATCCTCAGACGGACGGCCAGACTGAGAGGGTGAATCGTGTTCTAGAAGACCTTTTGAGGCTTTGTATCTTGGATTTCGGAGGTACATGGGAAGAGCATCTTCCATTGGTGGAGTTCGCATATAATAACAGCTTTCAGTCCAGTATTGGTATGGCACCTTTCGAAGCTCTCTATGGAAGGCCTTGTCGATCACCTACATGTTGGTGGGAATCTACGGATAAGATCTTGCTTGGGCCTGATATGGTTAGGGAGACTTCTGAGAAGATTGACTTGATTCGAAGAAGGATGAAAGCAGCGCAGGATAGGCAAAAATCTTATGCGGACAAGGGAAGGACGGATCTTGAGTTTGAGGTTGGGGACGTGGTTTTTGTCAAAGTATCTCCGTTGAGAAATATTGTTCGCTTTGGATCCGTTGGGAAGTTAGCACCGAGATTTGTTGGGACATTTCCTATTAAGGAAAGGATTGGACGGATGGCATATAGGGTGGAGTTGCCCGACAGACTTAGTGGTGTTCATGATGTATTCCATGTATCACATCTGAGGAAGTGCTTACATGAGACGGCAGAGGTGGTAGAGCCAAGCTTGCTTAGAGATGTAGAGGTAGAGCGTGATGCGACGATTCGACGAGCTCCTACTCGCATCCTTGGGTCAGAGACTAGGAAATTGAGGAATCGAGAGGTTCAGCTAGTCAAAGTACAATGGGGAGAAGATGAGAGCAACGCAACTTGGGAGACGGAAGCGAAGATGCGTTCATTGTACCCATTTCTTTTTGAGGGTATGTCTTTACTTTCTCCTCTATCGTTGTCTAGTACTTATCTTATCTTTAGTATATCCTCTCGTTAGTACTGATTGACCTTTAGATAGGGTAAACCTATGGTTGAAACATGTGTTTGAGACATGTTATGGTTGATGGATGCAAGTGGATGCAAGTGGTTGCTAGTGGTTGCTCGTGGATGCATATACACACACTCTAGGCACTAGATCGGCTCAGTCACTTCATATTGCATATTGCATAAAATTGTGTGTAGAAAGCTATATTTATGGATGTATAATGATTGTGTTATCATATGGATGATGCATTTTGGGTGGATGATTGTGCACTCATGTAGATATTGTATGTGTCGATAGGGTTCTCTCGCATACATAATGGATGCATGGCACTATCATGGTTTGCATATGTTCATACATTAGATAGGGAACATATACACACACTTTTTGCATATGCTCATACATCATTAGAAATTGTTTTAAGGACAATGGATGCCCGTGTTTTGATGGATTGAGTAGATGGTTGTTTGGATGGTAGGATATGCATTCTCCTTAGCTTAGAGATTTCGGGGACGAAATCCTTTAAGGAGGGGAGAATGTAACACCCCGAACTTTAGCTAATACTAAAATTCTCTAATCATAGGATAAATAATCTCAGATGTGGGAATTGGGGGTAACAGGCTGCGTCATTGCGTTCGTCTCGGAAAAATACGCGAAATAGAGTCCGAGTTTTCGAGAATCGGAGTCCGTATGGCCCGGTTATGGCCCAAAGAAGTTTGCAGAAAATTCAAAGTTAAAAACAGATTTAGAAATTTAAATTCAGATTTCAAATTAGAACCAGCGGGGCCAGGCGGGAAAATTCCAGCCCTGACCATGTCGACAGGGCTGTCGACAGGCCTGTCGACAGGGGGAGTCGACTTGCCTGTCGACTTGCCTGTCGACACGGCGTCTCGAGCCAGAAGGTTGGGTGCACCAGATTTGGTTTTCTGGCTAGGGCTGGGCTGGGTTCTAGAGATTTCCGAGATCTAAGGGTCCTAATCTAACCTAGGGTTAATCTAAGGGCCTAAAACACTCACCTAATCTATAAATACACCCTAAACCTACCCTAATCCATACTAAAAATAGAAATGATGGCCTCATGCCGCCAAATTAAATCTTAGAAGGAGCCTCCACTTGTTTATGAAGGAAGTTGCAAGCTAATCCCTCTCTAATCAATCTCTAATCATCACCATCTTCATATTTAGCAACTAATTCCCCCTTCATAAGTTTGCTAATTTTGGTTTTGGTGAGTTTCTATCACTTTAACATCAATTGCTAAAGTAAGTAGATTGGGTGTAATGAGACTTATGGTCTTAAATGCGGATTAGTGAGTTTGAATCAATTATAATGATATGCTAATCTATGTTTTCCTATGTTTATCCATGTTTGATAAGTTGGTTTATCCATGCTTAATAAGTTGGTTTATGCATGTTTAACATGTGGGTTTATGCATGTTTAATAAGTGGGTTTGTGCATATTTAATAAGTGGATTTATGCATGTTTAACAAAGTGAGTTATGCAAGTTCATATGCAAGTATATGGATGCTTATGCAAGTATATGGATGCTTATGCAAGTTATGTATATGCTTAAATGCAAGTTTAATGTGATATGCAAGTTATGCATGCTTATGCAAGTATATGAATGCTTATGCAAGTTATGTATATGCTTAAATGCAAGTTTAATGTGATATGCAAGTTATGCATGCTTATGCAAGTATGTGAATGCTTATGCAAGTTATGTGTATGCTTAAATGCATGTTTAACATGTTATGCAAGTTATGAGAATTCTTATATGCAAATTCAACATGTTATGCAAGATATGTGTATAATGATATGCAAGCTCATATGCAACATGTTATGCAAATCATGTGTATGATAATATGCAAGTTTGGGTTAAATGTAGTTGGGTTAATATGTGCTCATATATGCAAGTTGACATCCTCTTAACCCATGACAAAGTTATATGCTAAACCCATGATATTTATGATGGATCTTCCCCTTTATTATGTCATGAAATGAGAACGATTTACGTGGGGAACGATGGGGTTGGTAAATATGTTAATAAAAGTATGATTGGGTATGATTAAGCATACCATAAAAATAAATTAACATAAGTGGGAATTTACCTATTGAGTTAGGTCTACCCCATGGGAATTTACCTATTGAGTTAGGTCTACCCATGTTATGTAAAACTTGATATTAATTAGGGATAATTAATATGGGGGTGATTAATTAGGTGTAATTAATCGACTAAGACACGAGGTTGGACTCATTTGTAGTGTAAAACTGCCCGGACCCGACCGGCTTAACCAGTTGCTACAAATGTCAGCCCAATGTGAGAGGTCTTAGCCATAAATTAAATACGTGATTAAAGTAAAGACACGAGGTTAGACTCTGTTATGACGTAAGACTGCCCGGACCCTACCGGCTTAACCAGGCGGTCATAACATCCAGTCTAATGTGGGAGGTCTTTATGGGAGATCACGGTCTTAATTAATTAAGAAACACTTAACCATATTAGCATGTAGTGGGACATGAGGGGTTAAGTGGGTGCCTTGGGTGGCATGTGGAAATTTAATGGTTGCCTTAGGTGGCATGTGGAATCTAGTGGGTTGCCTTGGGTGGCAATAGAAAATACGATTAGAATACTTAACCAAGTGAAACATGTAATTAAACATGATTAAAGGGTTAAGTGGGATACACTAGATAAGTGACAAGCTTAGGTGGGTAGCTTGTGGGGGCCCATTTCAACCAATATCCCAAACGTATCTTTGTGGGCTCGACCCAAGTCGAGTGACTGGACACGCATATTGGGCTTGATTATAAGAGGCCAAAACGGGTTAGCGGTGGCAACGCAAGTCCAACGGGTTTCATATGCGTGTGTGGGCCCGGGCTGGTAGATAAGCCGTTGTTGCATCGTGTAGATATAAAGCCGTGCACCGTTGATATTATCAGGTAGCCACTTTAGGGGAGTGATACACCCCACCGTGGGACCAGCACGGGTATCTACGGTAGGGAGCCGATCGCTGGGGAGTAGTGGGTACACCTAATAAAGATAGGGGCAGACGGCACCTATGTAGGGGTACACGGAACTACTGAGTAAAATTACTAAGTACACCTAGTGGAGATAGGGGCAGACGGCACCTATGTAGTCAGCTAGGGGTATACGAGAATACTGGGGAAAAAATTTCTAAGTCCTTAGGAGGGATCAGCCTTTAAGTAGAAATGACTGGTGTGGTGCAGTTAGTAATTATCCTTGGGTGGGTAGATGCGTCTTTACAGTTATCTTAGTTTATCCTAAGTCTATCAAGCTGCTTAGTGTAGCCATTCATCCCCAGACATTACCGTGGGTCAAGTTTATATCTTCTCTGGTTACTTTAATGATTGTATTGTTAAAGTTATAGGACTCGCTCAGACTTATGTCTGACCCCGTTGTTTTTATCTTTTTTCCCAACCCTCAGGTCCTACGGTGGATCCTAGCAGTAGTGGAGCTTGATCGGATTGTTGTTCCAGTCTTTAGGAGCTTGGATAGATGTAAAGCTCCAGTTACCCAGTTATCTTTTCTTTTGTCTTGGCTATTGTATTGAGAGTGGGATTATGTACTCCTTTATTTTTGATGGATATTGTACTAGACTTTTATTTTGGTTTTATGATGTAACCAGACATGTTTACTTCTGCTGTTATGAGATGATGTTTTAAATTTCAAGTACTATTTATATCTGTCTTGTTGTAATTTTTATGTTCTATATTCACTAAAATACTCCACCGATGCTATGGCATTCCCTTAGTGAGTGATCATAGCGGGTGTGGGGTGTTACACTAGCTGTCTATCCTAACCATAATTTCAAGACGAACGTAATGACGTAATCATTTTCCCTTAATTCTTAATATTAAATTTTTTATTCTTTAATTGTCTTCTTTAATGTCGTTAAAAATTCGGGGTGTTACATTCTCCCCTACTTAAAGGATTTCGTCCCCGAAATCTCCAAGTTGAGAAGAATGCTTATCCTACCATCCATCATCCATCTACTCATCCATCAATCACTGGCATCCATTGTCCTTAAGGATTTCTAATGCTTTCATGAATATATACAAAAGTGTGTGTTTATGTCCCAACACCATTGCGAAAATCAGGCGGTCTACTGGTTCAGTTGACCTCCTTAATGCAATGTATGTTGGTGCCGTGAATCCAATATGTATGGAAATAAGCCTATTATAACATATAAGCTCTACATGTGTGCGTACTCATTCATCCAAATGCAACATCCATATGCTAGTTCATCCATTTCCATCCATAAATGAAGAGAAAATGCACACACATCCATATGCAGTATGAGAGTGGTTGAGCCGATCTTTGTGCCTAATGTGTGTGTATATGCGTCCACAGGCAACCACTAGCAAACACTTGCATCCATCAAACATAACATATTTCAAACACATGTTTACATCCATAGGATTCCTATCTAAAGGTCGAAAATACTATGGATAAGATGTACTCAGATGATAGAAACAAGTACTCATAAAGCTTTTGGAAAAAGGAGTTAAGAACATACCCTCGAAGAGAAAAGGGTACGAAGCACGAATCTTGTCTTCGGCCTCCCAAGTCGCATCCTCTGAGTTATCTCCCCATTGAAACTTTAGCAACTTGATCTCTATATTGCGTAGCTTCTTAACTTCTGATCCCAGAATTCGGGAAGGAACTCGCCTGACTGTAGCCTCCCATTCCACTATTATCTCTTCCAACATTCTCTGCTCAACAACTTCCGCGGTGTCATGCAAGCACTTCCGCAGATGAGAAACATGGAAAACATCATGAACACCAGATTGATTCTCAGGAAGCTTTACTCTATAGGCCATTTGGCCAATCTTCTCGGTTATGGGAAATGGTCCCACAAACCTAGGTGCCAACTTCCCTACCGATCCGAAGCGAACCACATTCCTCAGAGGTGACACTTTGATAAAAACTAAGTATCCTACTTCAAATTCGAGGTCAATCCTTCTCTTTTCTGCATAGGATTTCTGCCTATCCTGAGCTGTCTTCATTCGCCATTGAATAAGGTCAATCTTTTTGGACGTTTCTCTAACCATATCTGGTCCAAGTAATAATCTTTCTATAGATTCCCACCAACAAGTTGGTGTTCTACAGGGTTGTCCGTACAATTCTTCGAAGGGTGCCATGCCGATGCTGGCCTGATAGCTGTTGTTATAGGAAAACTCTGCTAAAGGAAGATGCTCTTCCCAAGTCCCTCCGAAGTCTAGGATACACAGCCTTAAAAGATCTTCTAAGATTTTGTTCACCCTCTCAGTTTGCCCATCGGTCTGAGGATGATAAGCGATGCTCAAACGCAACTGTGTACCTAATGCTTCTTGCAAGCTCCTCCAAAATTCGCTGGTAAAGATGGGGTCATGATCGCTCGCGATGCTTGAAGGAATTCCATGAAGACGAACTATCTCTCGGACATAAATTGCTACTGACCATGATATTGTCCTCTTACTCTTAACTGGAATAAAGTGAGCGCTCTTAGAGAGTCTATCTACCACAACCCAGATACTAATGTCGCCTTTCTTTGATCTAGGCAAACCATCTATGAAATCCATAGAGACGCTCTCCCATTTCCACAAAGGAACCTCCAACGGATGAAGTAAACCACCAGGCTTCTTTTGCTCAGCTTTGACTTGCTAGCAAACTAAACATTGAGAAACAAATTCGGCCACATCTTTCTTCGTCCCAGCCCAAAAGAAAACCCTCTTCATGTCCCTATACATCTTATCACCGCTTGGATGAATGGTCATCTTAGAATGATGGGCTTCTTCTAGGACTGCCTTTATCAAGCTTCCAGTTTGAGGAACACAAAGCCTTCCATCTCGTCGTAACCACCCTTTTTCATCTAAGGTATATTTGCTGAGGTGACTAGAAGTCTCCCCTCTTCTGAGCATATCCATGATGCCTAGAATCTGTGGATCACCTTGTTGCGATGCTCCTGTCTAGTCCATAAGAGTCAGTCGTACCGCCAAGGATGCAAACAAATCAGGCAAAATCTCGATGGAGGGTCTAAAATTGAAAGTCGATATGAACTCCAAGTTCTTTCTTTTCACAAACAGAGGACTCAGGGCTACCCTCTGCCTACTTAGTGCGTCTGCCACCTTATTACCCTTGCCAAGGGTATAGGAAATCTCAAAATCATAAGAATCTAGAAACTCCATCCATCGCTGTTGCCTTAAGTTGAGATCCTTCTGCGAGAACAGGTACTTGAGAGATTTATGATCGGTGTATAACTCGAACTTCTCTCCAAGCAAATAATGATGCCATGTCTTTAATGCAAACACTATGGCAGCCAGCTCAATATCGTGGGTAGGGCAGTTCTTTTCATGAACTCTCAGCTATCTACCCCCATAACACACTACTTTCCCTTCTTGCATTAGGACCGCACCAAGCCCTGTACCGCATGCATCAATGTAAACGGTAAACACTTTAATTCCGTCAGGTAAGGTCAAGACTGGGGCTGTTGTCAGAGCCCCCTTCAGTCGTTGGAAAGCAATGCCATAGTATATATCCCATGACAATAACAAGTTCTTCTTCATCAGCTTGGTGAGTGGGGCTGATATCTTTGCGAAGTCCTTAATGAACTTCCTATATTAACCTACCAACCCAAAAAAGCTTCTCATCTTGGTTGCATTTTTACGAACCTACCAATCTTGCATTGCAACTACCTTCGCGGGATCTACAGCTATCCCTTCTTTGGAGACCACATGCCTTAAGAATCTCACCTCTTTTCTCCAAAAATGGCATTTGTAGAACTTTGCTTTAAGCTGATGGTCACAGAGAGTTTTCAAAACTTCTCTCAAATGCTGGGCATGCTCTTCTTCGCTTTTGGAGAAGACCAAAATATCATCAACAAAGACTACCACAAACTTATTTAGGAACCCCCAAAACGCCCTACTCATCAGATCAACAAAATAGGCGGGTGCATTCGTCGGCCCAAAAAGCATAACTAGCCATTCAAAGAAACCGTCTGTAGTCCTTAAGGCAGTCTTATCTATACTGTCCTCAGCCACCCTCAACTGATGGAACCCCGTGGCCAAGTCTAACTGGGAAAATACCGAGGCACCAACAAGCTGATTAAACAAATCATCAATCCTCGGAAGCGGGTGCCTATTCTTCTTAGTGAGCTTATTCAGCTCCCTAGAATCAACACACAAACGAAGCGAACCATCCGCCTTAGTTGTGAATACCACTGGAGCACCCCACTCAGATATGCTTCGTCTGATAAACCCTTTCTCAAGTAGCTCCCCTACTTACTTATTCAGCTCCCTCCTTTCCCTTGGAGCCATGTGTTGCACTAGTAATGCAACTGGCTTTGCATTATCCACCAGATATATGCGAAAGTCGATCTCGCGCCTTGGAGGTAAACAGCGAACCTCATCAAAAACATCGGAAAAATCTCGGACTACTGGAACAGATTGCATATCATCGATAGATGCATCAAGAGACTCTAGGAAACTAAGCATAACTGATCCTTGTGGGTCATACGAAATCCCGAGGTTTTCCCATGACAAGTCAGAAGCCTAACAACCCTCTTCTTACAATCCAGAATGGCACCATAAGTGGTAAGCCAATCCATTCCTAGAATCAACCCATAACCCATAAACCCGAGCACATACGCATCGCATTCAAACTCGATGCCTAACACAGATATTTTCAAACCCCGACAAATCATCGATAAATGAGCCGAACAACCAATGGGGTTTGAAACAACTACAAGGTCTACAACCATAATAGTAATTAAGTGCAGAGATTCAACTACAGAACTTGATATAAATGAATGTGAGGCACCAAAATCAAAAAGTGTTCTAACAGGATGGTTTGAAAGAGAAATTAAACCTTCCACAGAAATTTTTCTACCTCTATCAGGAGCATTGGTAGCGAGAGCATCCACCTGCCCTCCATAATTTCCTGTCCTTTGACCTTGTCCCTGTGTTCCCCATTTCTTCGGGCACTTTTTAGCAAATTGTCCGGCCTCTCCACAGTGGAAGCAAGAATTCTTCCTTCGCTTACATTCTTTAACCAGATGACCTTCCTTCCCACAATGGTGACATTTTCTCTTATCCTTGCCTTTATCATTTTTCCCTCCTTTCTTCTGTTGTTGTTGTTATTGTTGTTGCTGCCCCTTCTTGGGCCACACCTTCTTACTTTGCGATGTACCCTCAGCTTTTGTATCCTTCTTTTCTCCCTTATCCTCCTCAGACATCTGGGCCATATCGACAAGTTTTTCAAAGGTGGCCCCCATTGGAATATGGGACATAGCTAAACCATGCAGAGGCTCATTCAGCCCTTTAGCAAACCGAAAAGCCTTTTTGTGTGGTGTATCCACAAACTCTAACCTGAACCTTGCTAGCTGGTTGAATTTGTTCACATATTCTTTCACCGTCAAGTTTCCATGTTTGAGTCTAAGAATCTCTCCATCTGCATGCTGCTTTCAGATTGGGAAAGAAATTTCATTTCGAACCTCTGTCTAAAGTCTTCCCAAGTTTCCACCCGACGTCCAGCTTGGGTGACTTCCCACCAAAATGAGGCTTCGTCCTTCAATAGCCAAGCAGCTAATTGAATCTTTCTTCGGTCCTCCACTTCAAAGATTACGAATAAGTCCTCAGTCTCCTTAAGACAATTCTGAGCTTCCACGAATGTCTCGTTCCTATGGAATTACTTCCCTCCCATAGCACGGAAGTCCTTGCAGATCTTGGCGAAGCTATCTGCTTTTGGAGGGGGAGGAGGAGGAATGACTGGTGCAGCTGGCGGAGGAACGTCTCTTTGGCCTTCTGCCGGCATCGTGGCCTCCAAATACCTACGGAACCATCCGGGTATAGTGACGCCCTCTGGGATATTAGGGATGTTTTGTTCCCCAGACATGCTGAAAAAGGGAAAAGGAATAAATTTAGATAAGGGACCGAAGGAGACTACATGTGGCTTTTTGGGGAATGTTTTTCAAAACAGACTTTTAAAAAAAAAACTTTTTGAAAATAATTTTCAAAAACTTTTATCTAATCTGGTAACCTTCAGCTCTGATACCAAGTG
This sequence comes from Allium sativum, assembly GCA_030737875.1. Taxonomy (NCBI): domain Eukaryota; kingdom Viridiplantae; phylum Streptophyta; class Magnoliopsida; order Asparagales; family Amaryllidaceae; genus Allium; species Allium sativum. Next base: position 581,372,400 of record CM060913.1, read on the forward strand.
TGACACCCCACGTCCATTATTGTAACTCACTAAGGGAATGCATTAAGTTCCGTGAAGCGTTATAGGTAATCAGACACAGAATAATTACAAGACAGATATAAATAAGATAACAGCGGAAATTTAAATTTTTATTTCAATAAAAATACTGTGGTCCAAAATTTCATAAGTCAAAAAAACCATTACAATATAATAACTTCTGTCTTACATCATCAGAGTACATAAGTAAATAAAAAAGCATAATTCCCCAAATGAAAGAGTTAAGCCATAGTAGAGACAGGAACTTGAGCCATACTTCAAAAATAGCTCCTAGCAAGGTGATATCTGAATCCTGACTAAGCCTGGGTGTTTCCTCCCTGAGAACCTGGGGAGAGGAAACAGAAGAAATAAGGAGAAACAGAAAGGGTCAGACATAAAGTCTGGCGAGCCTAGTTACTTTTAGCCAGTAGATAAATAAAAGTAACATGATAGGCATATAAAGTGGATAAGGGAGATTACTACATAAATGGCTTGTGTGACAAGGTAAGTAAGATAAGGTGTACATGTCTCACTAATGATTACTCTGCACTGTTACTAATATATCCAAAAAGAGACGATCCCTCCAACTATAAGGTGGTAGACTTAGGTATATGTTCAAATGTATCCTAACTACTACCCTAATAGATCGGCTCCCTAACCCTCGTAGATACCTTGTGCTGGCCACATAGTAGGAGGTATCACTTCCTAAAGTAGCAACCCCTCGTCGTAACAATGTGCACAACCATATCTACAGGTGTCATGGTCATCTTATCCCCCTCTGCTTGGCTCATGCACGCACATGGCCCTGTCGGTTTGCGCCGCCGCCCACACCGTCCTCCACGTTTGGATCTCTTATAATCAGTCAGTAAGCATGCCCCTTCTCCACCTAGTACAGAATACTTTGTTTGATACCTACTTCAGGTTACTGACTGAAATGGGTCCCACACAATATGGTACAAGCTCTCCCCTTTTTTCTGCATCCCCCACTAGGTTTTCATTGACAAATGTATACTACTAGGTGTCTTTAATTACATAGCCTTGTTTATGTCTACCGGTTATTCTTACCTACAGGTGTCTTTAATACATAACCCCTAATCTTCCAACCGGTTATGCTTACCTATAGGTGTCTTTAATTATATAACCCTATCACTTCTACAAGTTATGTTTACCCTAAAAGTTGTCTTTAATTACATAACTTTATTATTTCCATCGATTATGTATACCACTACGTGTCTTTAATTACATAATCTTAACGGGTTAAGTTTGTAGGCCCATTACCCATCCCCTCTTCAGATTTACTTAACTCACCCCTCAACCATGTTTACTTAACCTCCAACTTAAATTTAAGTTCATACAATCTCTATGGATTAACTTAGGTTAAGTAGTCCAATTCTTTACCATGTCCATTTATGGTTTCATAATGGGCCAGACCTCTCACATTAGGCCTACAACATGTGAATGCTGGATATGCCGGTCGGGTCCTGGCAGACTTATTCCACAGTTCGGCCTAACCTCATGTCATAACCCGATTCGTATTTACGTACTTAAACCTCCCACATTATGTTCACCATTAGCGGTTGCTGGATATGCCGGTCGGGTCCGGGCAGACTTCTACCACTAATACAACCTAACCTCGTGTCATAAGTACAATTACAATTCCTAATTGTAATTACTAGACATTCCATTTTTAATTAATTAATCAATTAATTAACCCTTTCCTTTTATCGATGTCAATACCTATTTTGCCCAATAATTTGAATTACATGTCCATAAATGTTCATATTCAAATTATGCCATTTTTAATTAATTTACCAATTAATTAATCCTTTCCTTTTATAGGTGTCAATACCTATTTTGCCCAATAATTTGAATTACATGTCCATAAATGTTCATATTCAAATTAAGCCATTTTTATCCCTTTTTCCCCCGTTCCTTAACTAGCGCCCTCACAAAATTGGCAACATGCCTAGGTTAAACAATAGCCTAGTCATAAACGATAATAGGGAAAATAATGGGAATATACTAAAATTATCGTCTTGGCATAAACATAGACTTATATGATAATAAGGTGAACATACATACTAGCATGGACATGAAATTGTCTGTGGACATAAAACTGATGAACTATGATGTCACAATATCTAAATTAGCCATTTTAGATATCCAATCGATTTAAATCTAACATGATAACATACGGTGACAATTTAGATCACATAAAATAGATCTAACATGTTAACATAAGGTGACAATTAAGATCACATAAAATAGGTCTAACATGAATCATAAGGTGACAGATTTAGATCACAGATTTAGATCACATAGGATAGATCTAACATGAATCATAAGGTGACAATTTTAGATCACATAGGATAGATCAAACATGAATCATAAGGTGACAATTTTAGATCACATAGGATAGTTCTAACATGAATCTAAGGTGACAAATTTTAGATCACATAGGATAGATCTAACATGAATCATAAGGTGACAATTTTAGATCACATAGGATAGATCTACCATGAATCATAAGGTGACAATTTTAGATCACATAGAACAGATCTAACATGATAAAATTAGATCACATAGAATAGATCTACATACATCCGCATCATAGCATATCATAAAAGTTACAACCCCAAAATCCATAATGATAACATAGTAGAACAGTTTGAATTGGATCCAAAGAAATAGATCTATCATGACATAACATAAGATCTAACAGTAACATATATTTAAAGTTTATAACGTATTCAAATCACAGTCTTTCATAATTCACTATTATTTATCTAAACCTAAAAGCAACTAGAACTCACTGTGTTTGGATTGCTAAGATGATAGAAAAGGTATTGAGCCTATGTTTGAATCTCAGAATTCGATATGCTTTAGAAGAAGATTAGAGATCCTAATTCAGTTCAGAATCCAGCAGAGTCCGGCCACCATTGTTTATCTTTGAAGAAAACAAAGGATATGAGATATATTTATAGCTGCTGGGTTACAGAATTCGGATGCCAGCTCAGCCCTAACGAAATTGGTTCAGGTCACAGGTCGTCACTCGCTCGAAAAAGGCCCGAATCCCCAGAAACTGTTCTGGGCACACTTTACAGGTGCGCCAGTGCAAAATTGCCTTGGCGCACTTGGCAAGTGCGCCAGTTATACCTAGTTCTGATTTCCAACTTTTATCGTCCGTAACTTCTCCATATGTTATCCGTTTTACGCAAACTAGTTGTCTATCCTGACTAGAATTTCGAGACGGACTTAATGACATAATCAATTTCCCTTAATTATTAATATTAAATTATTTGCTCTTTAATTTTTCTTCTTTAATGTCGTTAAAAATTTGGGGTGTTACACCGTATGTTTAAGGGTGAATAACCCAATGGGGTAGATCATCGTGGTATCATAAGGCACGAGGGGAGTGCATGTTCACCTGATTAATCTGTCGGCTCCGAGTGACTGGAAGGGGAAGCACGTGGCTTCCTAAGATACGTTAGGTGCTCCTGGTAGTCCACTGTGCTATGGCAGATGTTTAGGTTGTGCTCGCAGAGGTTGGGTCTGCACATTACAACCAGGTGGGTGGACCTTGACTGCAAAAGTAGCTTTGCAGTCAGAATGTTGTGACATGGTGACACTAGGGTGATTCGGCGGTCGCCTCAATGGGGAGGCAGAGGTCAGGACTAGCAGAGATAGTAGATTGTTGGGTGCCCTTCATCGGCAGCCAGTGGGATGCGAAAATACTAGAGCTAAACCCAATAGACCATTTACCTTTCACTATCGGGGTACGGTGGTTGAGGGGAGATGTCAACTGGATGTTTAGATTGTTTGTTAGGGGAAAGTCGCTTAGCTCTTGTAGTCTTTACTAGTTGAGGGAGGGGCCAAGATGGGGCCATAGCCACCACGAAAAACAAACCGAGGGATATCTATATTTTAAGGCTCTTAAAGGCGGGCCTGTACAGATATGGAAAAGCTCCCGACCGAGTTCCTTGTTTCTTGTATCTCCCTTCCACGGAACTCGATGCACATTAGAGAATACGTGTGGTTAAGGCATCGAGCTACAATTGACGATATATACGTGGGAAAGTCTAGATACATGCATGTCTGCTCTACGTGGTGTATCGTAGACTGAGGGCATCACTCTGTGATAGAGTCTGATTCGATCGAAGGTGACAGTCCGTATGCTTACGTAGCATAATAATTGTCAAATATATGTGGAACATAACATTGTTATATAGAGATTCGTACGTCACTCCGGCATAGGATGAGGGACAGCGCATATTTTTGTGGCATTCGGTGGAGACTATGCGAGTGGGGTGCCTTGGGGTGTACCTTAATATTGGGGGTAGCTACATATATACTGTATTAGGTTAATCCATTAGGGAGTAAATGGGTACGACGTGTGTGTAAGCCTTGAGTGTTTTTAACCCAAGTAACCTAATAAATAAGAAAATATGATTGAACGGTATATGTAGGATTATCCAAAGTGTATAGTTTAAATCCAGTCACCATAAATTGTGTTCTGACCCCCTCCTCATAACATACTCGCAGGTTAGATTTGTAGCAGAGACATGATAGCTTTGGATGCTAGTTAGCCAGTATTATTAATACGGTAAGCCTATATTTTGATTAAATTATATTTTATCCATTCCGCTGTGAGATATTTTCTGAGCTCTTATGTGTTTTATGTCTCTGTCTTTTCTGCAGGATACCAGAGAAAACCAATACTAGTTTCGATAGATTTGAATTTTGAAAAAATAATCGGTCTGTCAGAATTCGGGTTGTTACACTATGAGTTGAAATGATATATACCCTAATCACTATACAGATTTAGGAAACGAAACTGAATTGAGTTGGGATGCAGGTTGAAATGATATATGCCTAAGATTCGAATTTAAAATTATGGATTGAAACAATACATATCCATATTACTCGTACTAGGTAGAAAATTGTATGGGGACATCGCTGGTCTATTTTGAAAAGTATTTTCTAAAATTTAATTATGTATTTTGATTTAAATAAAACTACTTTATAATTTTAATTATAACATTTTTTAAATTTAATAAAATTTAAATTATTTTACACATAATTTAATAAATATTTTAGAATATTTTAATATAAATTTTAATTGAATATATAAATATATATTTTTATAATAATATGAAAATAGATTTTCTAAATACTTTAATGAAGAAAGTGCTAAAAGAGAAGATAGAAATTTAGTTGTGACTTAATTTGTTTAAATGCCATAATTGAATGAAATTACCAGACTTAGTTAAATTGAATTAATATGTGATGTAGAAATTAATGAAATGGGTTTTGTATGAATATGTTATGATTATAAACGTAATAAATTTATTTGATAATAATTTCTTGAATATACGATTAAATCTAAATATAACTGAAATTAAATATTTAGAATTGATAAAATTTGAAAATGTAGACTTAATTTGTATGAAATGGTTAAGATATGATTAAAAGGTAGTTTTGAAATGAATTGGGAAATATGATTTAAGTAATAAAACCTAAAACTAACTTGAATACTATTGTGAAATAAATTGGAATTGAATTTTCTTGTTAAGTTGAAACTGATTTGAAATGAGGTTTTGGAATATGAATTGATAACAAGTCGAATCGTTTGAACTATGGAAATTTTGTTTAGGATTGGATTATTATTATTTTTAAATTATTATTTATATCAAACTATTTTACTTAAACTAATTTTTCATATTAATTATTGTAACGATCTGCTTTTTCAACCATTTCAAGTCGATAATCGAACCCACTCAAACCATTCGAAACAACAGATAATTATTGCTTATGGGGCTTTGCAGAATCGAATCACAGAATCACAAATACCATAAAATATATATTGTCTTACAACGGAATAAAATAATAAAATATTATCAGAGTTATAATAGTGAAAAAACAAAAGTAATATGTATAAATTTCATTGGTACATACATAAATGACAAAAATGATGGACATGAGCACGAGGTCTTCACAAATCTCTAGCCCCAAAAAGCTGTTATCCCAAGCTATAAAACTCGGTCTGACCCGAGTACCATCCATAAAAATACAAAATACTCGGATCAAAACTAACATTTTCATCTAGCTAAATTAGCCCAAGTGAAATATTCAAAGAAATGCACAGTAATTATTCCACTCCTAAATTCTGAAATATGTAGCTTCAGATATAATTTAACTCAAATCTATAAATTCATGGATTCATGTAATCAATTTATTCACATTTTTAACTCATATTCTTTAAGGAATCAATTCAGTTTAATCTGATCAGCTCATATTTCAAGGATTTATCTATAACCATTCACTCCAATTAGTTCCGCATCTGTTCTTATTCCAAATTAAATTTAAATGATTCTTTATCCATATGAATTCAGATTTATGTTACTGTATCACAATTATGGTATTGATCAAAATCTTGACATCACTGCGGACTCCATGACTTAGATTGGGAATGTTTTAGTTAAATTAATAATATATATATATATATATATATTGAACTTAGAATAATTAATATATATACCATATATTAATAGAGATTGGTTTACTAAGATAGTTTTTTTTAATAAGTAAAAACTTTTATTAAGTAAAATAGTTTAACCAACTGGCTTCGAAATCATTTTGGAAGTAATAGTCAAAGAAATTTATTTTTAGAAAGATAATTTAGTACAGATACTAGAAATCAAAAATAGTTCAAATATAAGGACCCAATGCGAGTCAAAAAAAATTCCATCCTTTTCACATCTTGACCTCTCATTCTTCTTAGGTTACTAATTCCCATTCATTCGTTTGCAACCTTTATCTTTAAGTTCTCTAGTTCATTACGTTATATATTACAAGATATATCCATTATACCCAGTTGACAAACTTAACAATTCATCACAATTTGACTTCAAGCTACAAACCCTAGTACATCTTGAGTTTGATTAGCTTGAAGTAAGTTAATCGTTTTGCTTATCGCGGTCCCTTTGTTAAAGTTTACTTTTATATTAGCTAGATATTTTCAACTATCCTGTCTTAAACAAATTTACCTAACTTAATAGATATCATTGTATGTATTGATTAAATCAATTCCGAATGATCCCTTCAAATATCCCTTAGCATTGATTCAACTTAACAGTGTATTGTTAATGCCACTCCAAAAATGGATTGGGGGGGGGGGGGATGAGTGAAATTCAGCGAGGCTTTGCCGAATTTATTCATGGAATTTGGCGAAGGTGTGATTGAGTTTCACCCTTAAATTTGATAATGGGCCATTGAAAATGAAAAAAAAAACGAAGTCGGTGTATACTGAAATTTATTTTCAAACTTGTCTCCTCCTTAACCACTTTTGGAGTTGCATTAACAACACTCACTTAACAAATTGGTTCATTTACTGACGAAAGTCAATTTATTAAATTTCACACTAGACCCAATTATACGCCTCAAGGTATCCTAGCTTAATAAATTTAAACTAAAATCCTAGACATAACTTTATCCATTATATTATATCGTAATAAAGTTATAAATAATCTTTGTATTCAATTTTGAATAAATTTGCACCAAGTTGCCAACCCATTGACATTCAAGTTCAACATTGAATTTTTTAATAGTTAGGCATAAAACTAATACTTATCTATACATCACATTTCATTATTGGCTATATCAAGAATTACTTATATATATATTTAAATAATGTTATATTTCAAAATAAATTATTTAAATATTTTAAAAAAATATTAATTTTTGATTTGAAAATTTTAAGACATATCATTTTATATTTGACTTTAAGTTCTAAACTTTTGTTCAAATGTAATTCTTAATAAAGATACTAATTTAAAGTTAACTTAAAATAAAATCATATATACGTTTTCTTTTAGAATTACTTAAGTTAGCATTTTAATCCATTCAAATTAAATTTCTGCATATTTTTCATTTCAACCCTTTTTTCAATATATTTAGTTCAATTCCTAAAATATACACGGAAGTTCAGATATATGTCATTTCGATCCATGGTGATATTTCTAAGTCGACGAGAATAATGGACAACAAACAAATAGATAACTAAAGACTGCAAATTAGTAACTAAACTAGTTTAGTCATTAGCTAAAAACTAGTCAAAGACTGAAAAATGCAGTCTCTAATTTCATAAACTTGTAACTGAAATTCAGTTACAAATCAGTTGCAAACAAATAAAAATGCAAAATGTTTTTAATTGAGTTGCTAATTGATATTCCATGAATGAATTTGTAGCCGTCCAGATTTTTACTCTCCTTGCTGATCCAACGGCCAAATGTTGTTATCCGAGCCATTATGTTCTAGATTATAACAGCCGAGTTTATTCTCACTTCCACTTTCTCGTTATTATTATATTTCACTATCCTTTTTTATTATTATATTTCTTGTTATCAAAATGATCCGTAAATCAACGATTTTAATTCTCTTTCATTATGCCCTCGTCCTCAGTCAGTTTTCCTATCAACCTCTCCACGGCCTCTTCCCAAAGCCACTCTACACTCCTTCACCGGCTAGCAACCTCTTCCACCCTCTTCTCTACCTGCATCGCCTGGACCCACTCGGCCTTCCCTCCTCCACCACTCAGATCCAACCGCAACAGCTTGGCGATGCCCCTGTCTTGTGATTAGACATGTCAAAAGGGTGAGGTAGGGTCATATAAGGGTCAACTAAAATTTGACCCTATCCTTTAGCTGCATATAATAACTTGACCCTTTATAACTTTCTTGATTGAAGGGTTAACCCATTACAACCCTTGTAACCCTTATAACACTAATAGTAAATGAAAGTTTTTAAAATTAATTTATTTAATAAAAACAAATGTTAAATTTTTTTATTTTCAAAATATTCCATAAAATTTTAAACTTTCAAAATTTGAAATTCAAGTGTCGAATTATTCGAAAATAAAAGTTAATAAAAGAATTATTCGAAAATAAAAAAAATTTAAAGTTAAAAAAGCCAAAATTACGAAAATATACTTTATGTTGAAAAAAGAGCAAAAAACAAAATAAATTTTAAAAATCCAGAAAATTACTAAATGAAAAGTAAAAAAAAGAATTATTTTAAAATAACGATTTTTAAAGCTAAAATTACGAAAATACCCTTCATTTTGAAAAAAGTGAAAAAAAAACAAATAAATTTCAAAAAATCCAGAAAATTACGAATTGAAAAGTTAAAAAAGAATTATTTTACAATAACGATTTTTAAAGCTAAAAATGCTAAAATTACGAAAATACCCTTCATTTTGAAAAAAGTGAAAAAACAAATAAATTTCAAAAAATTACGAAATGAAAAGTTAAAAAAGAATTATTTTACAATAATGATTTTTAAAGCTAAAAATGCTAAAATTACGAAAATATCCTTCATTCTGAAAAAAGTGAAAAAAATAAATAAATTTCAAAAAATCCAGAAAATTACGAAATGAAAAAGTAAAAAAAGAATTATTTTAAAATAACGATTTTTAAAGATAAAAATGCTAAAATTAAGAAAATATCCTTCATTTTGAAAAAAGTGAAAGAATAAATAAATTTCAAAAAATCCAGAAAATTATGAAATGAAAAGTAAAAAAATAATTATTTGAAAATTACGATTTTTAAAGCTAGATATGCCAAAATTACGAAAGTAAAGGGTATTTCATTTAGTAATTTTAGCCAAACATGTAACAAAATTTACTTTTTCCAAAATATAAGGTATTTTCGTAATTTTTAGCTTTAAAAATCGTTATTTTAAAATAATTCATTTTTACTTTTAATTCAGTAATTTTCTGGATTTTTTAAATTCTATTATGTTTTTTTCACTTTTTTCAACATGAAGGGAATTTTCGTAATTTTGGCCGTTTTAAGTTTAAAAATTATTGTTTTCGAATAATTCTTTTATTACTTTCCATTTCATAATTTTTTGAATTTTTTTATTTTCCCACATTTTCCTATATGAAGGGTATTTTCGTAATTTTTACATTTTTAGCTTTAAATGTCGTAATTTTCAAATAATTCTTTTTTTACTTTTCATTTTGTAATTTTCTGGATTTTTTGAAATTTATTTATTTTTTTCACTTTTTTCAAAATAAAGGGTATTTTCGTAATTTTAGCATTTTTAGCTTTAAAAATCGTTATTGTAAAATAATTCTTTTTTTACTTTTCATTTCGTAATTTTCTGGATTTTTTTAAATTTATTTATTTTTTCACTTTTTTCAAAATGAAGGGTATTTTCGTAATTTTAGCATTTTTAGCTTTAAAAATCGTTATTGTAAAATAATTCTTTTTTAACTTTTCATTTCGTAATTTTCTGGATTTTTTGAAATTTATTTGTTTTTTTTTCACTTTTTTCAAAATGAAGGGCATTTTCGTAATTTTGGTCCTTTTAGCTTTAAGATTCATTATTTTCGAACACTTCATTTTTTTTATTTCATAAGTTTCTGGATTTTTTGAAATTTTTTTTCCACTTTTTTCAAAATAAAGGGTATATTCGTAATTTTGACATTTAAAAATCGTTATTTTAAAGTATTACTTTTTTACTATTTGGGTAAGTGGGTTACCCATTTGTAACCCTTTTAAAAATGGCTCAACCCTTTTATGACCCCTTTAATAAAAAATTATAAAAGGGTTGACCTAATAAGGTTGTAATTAGGGTAAAGTGGGTTGGGTAAAAGGGTAGGTCATATTTTGACAGGTCTACTTGTGATCTTTGCATGATAAAGAAGATGGTGGGATGATGTACATGTCAACTGTGTTTGCACAACGTGTGATTCACTTGATGTTGTTGGGAACGAGCTGTGGCTGCCGGCCTTGGAGGTAGGAGAGTGGATGGTGTAAGTTAATATGAGGTCTTACGCCAAGGCCATGGCCTCCTTGTTTAATGGATTTTTAACCCGGGATATAAATGTTTATTTGGTTTGTTCTGTGAATCCGATCATATCTGAAGGTTGAGGCAGAGCATATACATCTGGTTATGTGTTTTTTGTGTTTGGAGATTGATACTCAAGAGAAAGAAGAAAAGTAGTAGACAATCTAAGAAGATTGTGGAAAGGTTGATTAGATGTTGTGATGTTTGTGTTTAGGGCTGTCAATGAGTGCTTTCGGATATAGATAGTGCTATATCCGTATCGAAAAGTATTTTCGGATATCAGATATCTGTATCCGTTTAATTTTCGGATATCGGATATCCGTATCCGCTTAATTTTCGGATACGGACGGATATCGGATATTTATCCGCTCCGTCTGTAATCAATAAGTTTAGGAATATAAATAAAAAAGTTTGGATCAACATAAAATAATTTTTACACTAATATTTGTAAAAAAGCTAGAAAATAAAGAAATGTCATGATGAAACATTGTTTTTTTACTAATATCCATAGGCATATCAAAAAATATTCCAAAATTAAACACTAAAACTACCATTTTTCACTAAAAATTGACAAAAATTTATATCATAGTAACATCCAACAGTTACAAAATAATTACTAACTCTATTTTTCTATTTTGAGTAATATATATTACATCAATTAGTCGGACGGATATTTTTTGGATACGGATACCACTATAACCATACCCGTATCCGAAAGGCTTTTCGGATATCGGTATCCGCTTTTTGGATAATGCCGGATAACGGATATTTCGGATATAGATTCGGACGAATATCGGATTTTTCGGGTATTCATTGACAGCCCTATTTGTGTTTGACTTTGTGATGGCGAGAAGTTATTTGTGTTTTCATGATGTTAATATGTTGTTGTTACAATTTTTTTTTTTTTTTTTTTTTTTTTTTTTTTTTTGAGTTTTTTCAGGGGAGAAACCGACATAGTTACAAAATTTAAGCATCTATCTATTTACAACATCTTTTTCCAATCTAAAGTTCCGGAAAATAAGTATGATTCTACTATACATAGATTCTTTTGTGATTTAGTATTTCTAATAATATGCATGGTTCCATCATTTGAAATATGTCAACGACAAAGATGTTGATGAACAGTTTTCATATATGTAAAACCAATGAAATGCGAATTAAATTAGGAATAAACTAAAATGAAAATAGACATTATATATATACAATTTGAAACTGACTTCGGTCTTTATAATTCTGTCTTCAACAAAATTTATAAATGAAATATCAGTCTTTAGAATTTTAAGATTGAAAATTCAGTTTCAAATTTTATTTACGACTTAAGATGCAAAAACTGAAACTTTATCTTTAGTCTGCCTTTTCGTATAGTATAAAGATTGAATTGCTTTATTTAAAACTGAAATTTTCGGTCTTTATATCAACTATTTTTAGTATTGATGGTGATCAAAATAAAATAATATTTTAGATACTACATAAGAATAGCCAATGTTATATAGTCAAGGTCCGTGTCATATGAGTCGTTGTGTGCATGTCACTTGTGCATAAGTTACATAATCACTAATTTTTAATTTTCTACGGTAATTCTAATATTTCACGTGTCATCTCGACGGATCAATTTTACTAAATGAGAATGATAGTCATGAATGAGCGAACTCACCTTTCGTGGCATCCAAGGAGAATTGAATTTGACTCAAAACCCGAATAAACCAGGTTCGACAAGGTCCAGCTTAGGACGAAGTCGACGATATGGTGAATTCACGAACCTAACCCAAACGAGTACAAGTTACCTAAAATTTAAATGGTACGATTCAATACTTAAGATGCCACACTAATTTCAGAACAACTTAACAATGAGTTTCTATCAAAAGTACAAACCTACATCATAGGAACAGTCTCAAACTGGTGGCCTACAAACAAACGCCAAACCATTTTGATATATATGATATTTCTTGTTGATTTTAGAAGCCTGGGAAGTAAAAGATGGCTTGAATTAGTCGTTGCTGCAACATAGCAACGTGGACAGAAAGGCGGCACAAGTGGTGCAAACAACACAACTGCTTAGACACGGGACAAATACGCGCATCAAAACAGATGTAAGAGGCACATGAACAAGAGCATGGCCACGAACAGCATAACATGGCTACGTGATCAGAAGAGTGAAATCAGATAGCAAGCTCAGTTTTATCACAAGTGCATAGCAGAACAAGAGAGCAAGTGCCCAAGGACAGTGCACCAAGTACACAACAAATGGAACATGCAACAAGAAGGCAAAAAATACACAAAGCATGTCCAGGAAACTCAATTTCAAGGATACAAAATGGTGCAAACAGTGGAGAAAAAGGCCGAAAGTTTGGCAAACGCAAAAGATACAGTGCACAGTAGCGCAAACAGCAAGGTGAAAAAGTGCAAGGCTATACAACTCAAACAGGTAGAAGAGAAGTGAACATGTACACAAGGCAGTGAAATGGGAAGCATGAGCCATGCAGCAATGAACAAGGGAAGAAGTAAATATACCGTGGGCCGAAGCTCGCATGACCGGGAAAGGCTAGGATGGAGGTGCAGTAGAGCTTTCAGGTGATAGCGATGGTTGAGGCTCTGGCGACTCACAGTATTGACAGTTTCCTCTTTTTTTATTTGCTGGGGACTTGGCTGCCCTGGAAGAGGAGTGAGGCCCGCGAGAGCCGAGGATGGCCGGATATCGGAGGTGGGATAGCTTTCCGACGATCAGGTGACGGCAGAGCTGTGTGACTATTCACATATAGGAGCCATCATACACTTATTTCTATATTTTAAATAATTCACATAAATTTCCAACAATCCCCCACTTGAATTTTTAAAATATTATCGAGCAGTTTCTAAAAACATAAGACTGTGCATAAACAAAGGTGTCATCCGACTTGAACCTTTGCATAGTGAGAAAGATTCAGTTTTTACTAGAGTGACACGTAGTCTTGAACTCTATTCCTGACATCAAACCACACACAACCTTTTCTATAGTGCAATCAAATAAGCCCGTGCGTTTATGGCCATGCACGTCTATCCCAGTTTAGTGAACGCTCTAGAAGTTCTGCCCAAAACTCCATAGGAAACGGTCACATTTCCACATTCACACAGGTGAGTCTATCAAGAGTACTCCTGAAGGTAGGTATGTTGTATATAACATTGTTGTATACACAATTATATGATTTTTGTTTGATGATAACAACCAAATAAATATTATTATAAATGTGTTTGAAATCGTACTGTTAAATATATACATCACTGACTGAAATATAATATTTATATTTAAATGGAATACGACCATACGGACATTGATATATTCATACTGTATTCTATTTAAATTGAATATTCTATTTCAATAACACAACAGTACAAATCTTATAAACTCCACTATTTAAACACTCACAGAATATTTGTACTAATAAATAACAGAATGAAGTAGACGAGTTTGTTTGACAACAATAAAATATTATTTTATTTCAATCAAACTTATGTATTACAAATTACAGTACAATTCCATTTCAGTACACAGCTTCCCACTACAACACTCACACTCGTATATATAAATACTTTGATTTCATACATTTCAATATACAATTTTATATACACTCTTTTACATATTGACACACTGGCTTCTTCAGTCTTCTGTCTTCACTTCACAGTCAGTCCAGTCTTCGTACCTGTCATTCACAGAAATACACACACAATATATGGAACAGAAATAATATTCTAATTGCACGCGAATATAAATTTTATTTTTAAAATTTTATTTGCCTCAGTTTTTCTGGTGTGTTTCTCATCATTTTTCTGACTTGATATGATTTGTTAATCCGACTGTGTCTAGACAGTATATAGTACAGGGACAGAAAAATTCGTCTGTTGGCTACATATACACACGTGTATACACGTGTGCATTGCCACGCCAATTCAGTGTACAACTGAGGAGTAGCCACGTGGACCTTCTCGACTCAGAGCACATGAAAATAAAGTCAAACAGCAAAGAAAAACATGTTCAACTCAAATAGCTGAGCTCAATACATGTACAAAAGCTGGTGCGGACACAAAGTCAATAACAAAGCAAAGCAGCTATGACAAGTGATGGATGCTCATATACAAACATACAAGTGCAACATGGTTCAGGATCAAGACAGTTAACACATGCCAGAATGGTGCAGTTGAATGGTTCATACAGCAATGTGCAAGTGGACAATACATTTCAGATTTTCAAGTAAGTCTATGGTCGAGCATGTTCATGTGCAACAACATGTCTTAGCAATTCAGAGAAAGCACAAGTGAATATGTGCACAGAAATAGATGGAGGGTTCAGCAAATACAAAAACAAGTCATGACAGCAAGGACCAAGAGCTCATAAATCAGCAGTACATGGTAACAACAATCATATGTGTACAACTCAGTTTTCATGTAGCAAGGCAAAGCATGACCAACCATCAACACAGCACTGTGAAACAACATGTCAAAGTAATCAAGCAAATGGATATGTCAAATATGGATCATGGCAAGGTATGATGTTTTATTATGTCATGTTTTTGATCAAAACAGTTTTCAAGCCTGCATAGAGTACAAATCAAGAGTGCAAGTGGTCGAGGCATAATTCCAGGTTTCACAGTGGTCAAGCATGGTGGAGTCAACATTTGTTTTCAAAGTGCACAGTAAATGTCTCTACATCGAGTGATTCAACAGTGAATAACAAACCAGCCATTTTTCCAGTTTTAAAAATGGAGGTGGACAAATATACGTTTCCTGATTCAACAAGTTTAGTTTAAGCATGGTAAATTGGTCGATCTTACAGTAGAGAATACATGAATATGTTTTCATGAAATAAAACTATTCAACCAGTTGTTTTTGGCATATTCAAATCATGTTTCTAGAGATACAGGCATGAACAGGTATGTTTCCAGAAATAAGCAATCAAATTTGGCGAGTTTCCAGAAATCACATAATCAAATTTGCCATTTTTAGAAATGATTTTTAAGCAGATTTTTATCAAGTAAAATGCAGAGAAAGTCAAGCTAAAATTCTAGGCATATGTCCAGCATATTCATGGAATCCAAATCTGGAAATTCTTTCAAGGCTGTTTTTAAAATGGATTCATGCATGGCAATATTTCGGACAAGTATATTTAATCATTTTAATTCAATCAAGCCGTGGGGATCAAAGTATTTTTGGCAACAAATCCAAATGAGGAAATCGAGCAAGTCATTCGTAATTTCAGGGGACAATCAATTCAAGCCAACCTCATCAAAGAACCAAAACTGGAAATACACGCAATTTATATCAATCCCGAGATTTTTAAATGGGAAAACGAGCACAAATCAACCAAGCCAAAATATGGAAATCAGAGACAATTAAAGGATTGTTTAATCCTATTTATAACACCATTTTCCTCACAAGCAAGGGGATTTTTTTTAGAGAAAAACCACAGAGAATCGAAAACCACAGAGAATCGAAAACCAAGCTTCATAAATTTCAAGAAAGGATTTAAATTTCGAATAACTCACGATTTTTCTGTTTTCGATCGTCAGTGAATTCCCAATCAACAACGAAGAGGAAGACATCAGACTCGAGCTTCAGAGATTAACCAATTCCATCAAGCAACGAATCGACTTGGGGATTCCAGAGAAACCCTAGCACTATTTTTTTAAAAGCCGCCATCGCCATTTTCTATCTTCCAGAGACAAAAGAGGAACGGACCAAAATGATATGGAGCAAATGGGCTGGCACTTTTTCAATGGGCTAAGTCCTCTTTTATATTTCAACTAGGGTTTTGTATTTAGTTTTGTTTTTCTTGTATTTGTTTTTATTTTTGAGTTGTAAAAATCAAACGAACAGTTTTCTAGAGGTCGGTAAAAATTTCTGGGATTCAGTCAGGATGTTGACTGACAGTTGACAGAGTCTGAAAAATTCTGAGATACGGATTACGGGATTGTAATTCGGGGAATCTGATCGAGGGGACATCGTTCAGTCTAGGGTTTTGAGCGTAGGGTTAGAATAGGAGCAGGGTTTGCAAGTGTACATGGTCTTGTATGCGGGATCTGTTCTATCACCTAGTAGAAACCTTAGAAATGCAGCAGTAGGCAGGGTTTTGCCGAAGCTGGGTATATCTGTGTGTGATTTATTTTCTGCATTTCTGTTTCTGCTATATTCTGTGATCTGTTTATTATTTTAATATCCTGTCAATTTTTCAATTTAGTTAAAAACTGTGATAAACCCTATTCACCCCCCCTCTAGGGTTAATCTAGATCCAACAAGTGGTATCAGAGCAGGTATTTTTTGTTAACTCTAGAGAAATGGTGAATCCTTGTTGTCAGTCTTCTAAGAGTCAGTCCAGTGATATTCGAATGATTTTCAATGGAACAGATTTTCAAATTTGGAAATCAAAATTCAAATTATATTTAAAATCTGTAAATTTTGAATATTGGAATATTATTGAAAATATGGGAGACATGTTAAATAAGAGGAATAAGGTTTTAAATGCTCAGGTTATGCATATTATTTATTCTTTTCTTGGTAATAATCAATTAAAATTTATCTCTCATTGTTTGACTGCGCAGGATATTTGGAAAACTCTTGACAAGGTTTACAGAACAGACAACAATTTCTCAAAACCCCACGAGATCAACTCAGATTCAGATCTTTGCTTTATAGGTCATGTCGACGAAATTTTAGATGGATCAGATGATGAAGATTCAACAGATGATGGAGACTCAACAGATGATGAAACAGAAAATTTCTCTTATGAAGACTTAGTTTATATGTGTCTTGATTTAACTAAATCTGTTGATGAACTCCAACTGAAAATTAAAAATTTGAAATCTGAAAATTCTGAGTTGCGACTCAAAAATAGTGATTTGGAATTGAAATTTGAAAGTAGAGATTGTTCTAATTCTTTGTGCGAAAATTGTTTGAATTTGGAAAATAATCTTGCTCATCTTAATAAAAAATTTGAACATCTTGAAAACCAAATTTTGATTTTGAAAAATAATGAGAATGAGAAAACTTATAAAAACAATTTGTAGCAAAAGGAATTAGATAATTTCAAAACATACGAAAATCCCGAATTTGAAATTTGTGAAAAAGAAAAGTTGTTGGAAACTGAATCAGCTTTGAGAATGCTTGAAAACGAAATTGAAAAATTCAAGATTTTTGAAAAACAACAATTTGAAAAGCAAATTCAGTTTGAATCTGAGATTCTTGAATCCAAGACCAAAATCAAAGTACTTGAAAATGAAAATTTGATTTTGAAACAAAACGAGACTGAAAAGAAAAAGATCAGCATTAATCGTTGTTCGAATCTGATAAAAGAAAATTCTGATCTAAAATCCAAAATCAACGATCTTGAATTGAGTTTGAAACATTTTTCAACAAGTGAAAAATCTTTGAATATGCTGTTGAAAAATCAAAATTCTTTTGGAAATAAAAGAGGTCTTGGTTTCGAGAAAGAAAATGATTTTGAAAAACGAAACTCGAATGATTTGAAAATTCCTTCAAACCTGTTTAAGGACAATAAATTTGAAAACTTGAACTCTAATAATTCCAATGGATTTTTTAATCATAACCGAGATGTGAATTTGTTGTTTAACAATCCAGTTGAACAATCATGGACCCCAAAAATAAATAAAACCATTTTTGGAAAAACTAAACGGTTTTGGGTTCCTAAGGGCACGAAAGTAAATTCAGTTGGGTTGTTATACAAACAGGCTTGGGTACCAAAACGCACAAGCGAAACTGTGAGTGGTTTTACAAATTTTGTTAGACCACTCGATCCTCTTAACTGTTAGGTACCAAAGGAGGCTGAGGAACTGCTTTGCTGAAAAGAGAAACTGAATCCAAACTGCTTCATATCATTGAACTATTCTCAGTTCCTTAGCAAGTCCGACGAGTTGGAGATTCACATCGTCTACTGCAAAATCAGGTATGATCTCTAGACTCAACTTTGTAAATAATTTTCTGTTTTTATGTTCTTGTCTTATTCCTTCTCTACCTCTTCTGTTCCTTCTGTTTTTGTTTTGTTTTAGATTTATCACTGCCACATATTTTTGTCTTATTCTGTGCTAATTAAACTTCCAGTTGCAGAATTCACAATTTTCTGGAAATTCGTTTTTAATTGTATAATCCTCTCATATTTTAATTTTTTTTCCAGAATCTTGATTTTAACTTGTATATATCTGCAATTGTTTTTTTTTGGAGCGTATTTTCTGTGTTTTGAATTCCTAACAGTGTTGATTATTCATGTTATATCTTGAACACTGTTACTTTGAATTCTATATTATTTTTTGGTGATCTGAAATATTAATGAGATTTCAAACACCTTTGTTGTTTTGAGGTTCTTCCAATTCATTTTGGAAACACTTAAGATACTATACTCATTACAGTACAGAGCTTCTTATCAGTTGTGATAATTTCATTGATATTCAAATTGGCTTGGATATTTTAATTTGTCTTGAATCAGTGATACATCTTGAAATTCATCGTTATTTGTGATCATTGTTTTTGATTGAAATATGTTTGTTTGAAATCGATTGAAATTCTTGATGTTTTGAATGTCACACACCTCTTAAATCTGAAATTATCAATCTTCTGTGACTTATTCAATTTATCTCAAAACTTGACATTGATTCAAGTGATTTCAAATAAATTATTCTGGATCATGAATATCTCTCATACCTGATGTAAATGATCTGATTTTTCTTTGGGCTTGTCTGAAATATTGTGGAGAAATTCTTTGAAACTTTGGTTCTAAAAATCACTGTTATTTCATGATTATTTTGATTTAAATATTTGTTTGTTTAACATCTTTTGAAATTATTGATTTATTGAATCACACACATATCTCGAATCAAAAATTTATAATTTGGTGTGATTGATTCATTAAATTCTGATATTTTCATATTTCTTCAAATGATTTAAAATAAACAATATTTTTAATCTTGGATCATGAATCATCTTTTGTAACCACCATCTTGACTAGTCTGCTTCGAAAATGTTTTCTGTGCTGCTCTGATACTGATTCGACATTTTTTTTATGACTATTTGCTTTGGTAAATACAACTTGCTGCTATGATAATCTTGTAAAATTTGTGAGTCTTGTCTGCTTTAGCTTTATGTTTGGGATACTCTTGTTAGTCACCTATGTCATGTTAAAATCCTCAAGATTGAAACACCAAGTGGTATCAGTTTAGATGCGCTGATTTTTTTTTATCATGTATATATTTTTAAACCCCTCATTTCGTTTGTAAATTTTTCATATTCCTCTTGTAATTGTCTTTCAATTTTAAATTATTTATTGATTATTCACTCAGAAATTAAAATCAAATTTCGAATTGAAATTCAGTTGAAACTCATCAAAATTATTATCAGACTTTGAAATGGTGATGAGTTATGACCGCATATTTCACAACAAGAGGAGATTCTATTTAAATTTTCATGACAATTGAACAGTTATTATAATATCTTTGAATTGGCGATTATTTCACGAACATCTTCTATGCCTCTCATCATTCTGTCATCCATTATGAGTTTATATTAATGTGGAGAGTTTATATTTTTAAAATAATCTTAAAACAGTGAAAATAGTTGTGATGGAAATGTGACTGCATTATTTTTCAGAATTAGTGACAATTGAAAATTTTCAAGAATCCCGGTACAGTTCATGCATATCTCATAATATAATTAATTTAGAAATTTATTTCATAGTCCATCTCTGTACTTACCACATTTCTATCATCCATATTGGTTTTATATATCGAGGAGTTTTTCCTTTTAAAGCTGAAAATGATGAAAATATAATTAATATATAAGTGTGTCTCTAACCTCATTTAAAAATCCAAGCTCTGGTCATGAATGGTTAAGAGACAACTTATAATTTAAGCTGCGACTGACCTCATTTAAAAATCCAAGCTCTGGTTATGCGTGGTCAGTGTGCTCTTAAATAAATAAAAAGAAAAAGGAAAATTGTGCTATAAATTGAAATTAATTTGAAATTCTCCTTGGTGTTTATAAAAACCAGCCTATCAATCCATCTTTCTAATCTGTGAAATGTGTTGAAATCTTATGAAATATTATGATTTGTTGATTGATAGCTATTGGGATTTGAGATTATACTACTTTGTCACTTAAATTGGATTATTAATTATAGTTCAAGTCCATCACTGTTTTTGTGCTTTACTTTTAAAAATCTTTTGAAAATAATTGGAAATGATGAATTTTATAAAACTCTCCCCATTTTATATAAAATTCATCGTAAATTCGTCATTCTCTACAATGTGAGATATGCCACCAGTTCTTAATTTATTATGATTTTTGTTTGACTGATTGAAATTTATGATGACCGTTCTTCCTCTTAAGATGAAATTATATTTTTAGTCAATTTTTCATCTGTATTTTAAAATCTGTATCCTTTTGATGATAACAAAAGGGGGAGAATGGATTAGATTTTGATTTATGAGTGAATATTTTATAAATATTTTTTATTTTATTTTTGAAAATTCATTATCATTCAGTTCAATTCACTCATGCACAGTTATAGGGGGAGTTTTTTTGTTGTAGGGGGAGCTAATAAATAGGGGGAGTTCAATATTCACTGTCAAACACATTTATTGGATTTTTCAAAATCTTTTATTTGTTTGTCATCATCAAAAGGGGGAGATTGTTGTATATAACATTGTTGTATACACAATTATATGATTTTTGTTTGATGATAACAACCAAATAAATATTATTATAAATGTGTTTGAAATCGTACTGTTAAATATATACATCACTGACTGAAATATAATATTTATATTTAAATGGAATACGACCATACAGACATTGATATATTCATACTGTATTCTATTTAAATTGAATATTCTATTTCAATAACACAACAGTACAAATCTTATAAACTCCACTATTTAAACACTCACAGAATATTTGTACTAATAAATAACAGAATGAAGTAGACGAGTTTGTTTGACAACAATAAAATATTATTTTATTTCAATCAAACTTGTGTATTACAAATTACAGTACAATTCCATTTCAGTACACAGCTTCCCACTACAACACTCACACTCGTATATATAAATACTTTGATTTCATACATTTCAATATACAATTTTATATACACTCTTTTACATATTGACACACTGGCTTCTTCAGTCTTCTGTCTTCACTTCACAGTCAGTCCAGTCTTCGTACCTGTCATTCACAGAAATACACACACAGTATATGGAACAGAAATAATATTCTAATTGCACGCGAATATAAATTTTATTTTTAAAATTTTATTTGCCTCAGTTTTTCTGGTGTGTTTCTCATCATTTTTCTGACTTGATATGATTTGTTAATCCGACTGTGTCTAGATAGTATATAGTACAGGGACAGGAAAATTCGTCTGTTGGCTGCATATACACACGTGTATACACGTGTGCATTGCCACGCCAATTCAGTGTACAACTGAGGAGTAGCCACGTGGACCTTCTCGACTCAGAGCACATGAAAATAAAGTCAAACAGCAAAGAAAAACATGTTCAACTCAAATAGCCGAGCTCAATACATGTACAAAAGTTGGCTCGGACACAAAGTCAATAACAAAGCAAAGCAGCTATGACAAGTGATGGATGCTCATATACAAACATACAAGTGCAACATGGTTCAGGATCAAGACAGTTAACACATGCCAGAATGGTGCAGTTGGATGGTTCATACAGCAATGTGCAAGTGGACAATACATTTCAGATTTTCAAGTAAGTCTATGGTCGAGCATGTTCATGTGCAACAGCATGTCTTAGCAATTCAGAGAAAGCACAAGTGAATATGTGCACAGAAATAGATGGAGGGTTCAGCAAATAGAAAAACAAGTCATGACAGCTAGGACCAAGAGCTCATAAATCAGCAGTACATGGTAACAACAATCATATGTGTACAACTCAGTTTTCATGTAGCAAGGCAAAGCATGACCAACCATCAACACAGCACTGTGAAACAACATGTCAAAGTAATCAAGCAAATGTATATGTCAAATATGGATCATGGCAAGGTATGATGTTTTATTATGTCATGTTTTTGATCAAAACAGTTTTCAAGCCTGCATAGAGTACAAATCAAGAGTGCAAGTGGTTGAGGCATAATTCCAGGTTTCACAGTGGTCAAGCATGGTGGAGTCAACATTTGTTTTCAAAGTGCAAAGTAAATGTCTCTACATCGAGTGATTCAACAGTGAATAACAAACCAGCCATTTTTCCAGTTTTAAAAATGGAGGTGGACAAATATACGTTTCCTGATTCAACAAGTTGAGTTTAAGCATGGTAAATTGGTCGATCTTACAGTAGAGAATACATGAATATGTTTTCATGAAATAAAACTATTCAACCAGTTGTTTTTGGCATATTCAAATCATGTTTCCAGAGATACAGGCATGAACAGGTATGTTTCCAGAAATAAGCAATCAAATTTGGCGAGTTTCCAGAAATCACATAATCAAATTTGCCATTTTTAGAAATGATTTTTAAGCAGATTTTTATCAAGTAAAATGCAGAGAAAGTCAAGCTAAAATTCTAGGCATATGTCCAGCATATTCATGGAATCCAAATCTGGAAATTCTTTCAAGGCTGTTTTTAAAATGGATTCATGCATGGCAATATTTCGGACAAGTATATTTAATCATTTTAATTCAATCAAGCCGTGGGGATCAAAGTATTTTGGGCAACAAATCCAAATGAGGAAATCGAGCAAGTCATTCGTAATTTCAGGGGATAATCAATTCAAGCCAACCTCATCAAAGAACCAAAACTGGAAATACACGGAATTTATATCAATGCCGAGATTTTTAAATGGGAAAACGAGCACAAATCAACCAAGCCAAAATATGGAAATCAGAGACAATTAAAGGATTGTTTAATCCTATTTATAACACCATTTTCCTCATAGGCAAGGGGATTTTTTTTTTAGAGAAAAACCACAGAGAATCGAAAACCAAGCTTCATAAATTTCAAGAAAGGATTTAAATTTCGAATAACTCACGATTTTTCTGCTTTCGATCGTCAGTGAATTCCCAATCAACAACGAAGAGGAAGACATCAGACTCGAGCTTCAGAGATTAACCAATTCCATCAAGCAACGAATCGATTTGGGGATTCCAGAGAAACCCTAGCATTATTTTTTTAAAAGCCGCCATCACCATTTTCTATCTTCCAGAGACAAAAGAGGAACGGACCAAAATGATATGGAGCAAATGGGCTGGCACTTTTTCAATGGGCTAAGTCCTCTTTTATATTTCACCTAGGGTTTTGTATTTAGTTTTGTTTTTCTTGTATTTGTTTTTATTTTTGAGTTGTAAAAATCAAACGAACAGTTTTCTAGAGGTCTGTAAAAATTTCTAGGATTCAGTTAGGATGTTGACTGATAGTTGACAGAGTCTGAAAAATTCTGAGATACGGATTACGGGGTTGTAATTCGGGGAATCTGATCGAGGGGACATCGTTCAGTCTAGGGTTTTGAGCGTAGGGTTAGAATAGGAGCAGGGTTTGCAAATGGTCTTGTATGCGGGATCTGTTCTATCACCTAGTAGAAACCTTAGAAATGCAGCAGTAGGCAGGGTTTTGCCGAAGCTGGGTATATCTGTGTGTGATTTATTTTCGGCATTTCTGTTTCTGCTATATTCTGTGATCTGTTTATTATTTTAATATCCTGTCAATTTTTCAATTTAGTTAAAAACTGTGATAAACCCTATTCACCACCCCTCTAGGGTTAATCTAGATCCAACAAGGTACTCCACTCCAAATAGAGTATAGATCTCATTAAGATTTTTTATTAACTCATCCACTAATCACTTCAGGAATACATGCTTCTTAGTTTATTAAATAGCATGTTCTACTTATACCACTACACAACTTGTTTTTACCCATTGAACCTATTTCTTGGGATCTCCAGTCATTTAGGTCGGGTTACCCTTGTGCGTGATTCCACAATCTCAGGGCAATAGTCCCATTCTTTTAGAATTATTAAGGACTTTCTTTCTGGTCAATCCTTTCGTCAAAGGATCTGCCAAATTATCGTCACTTCATATGTGATGTCCTCTAACAATACTGTGCATACGACTGCCATTTCTTACCGTTGTATTATCGGTTTTGTTTTTCTTTCAATAGTCGTCAAATCTTTCATCACTATATATGTGATGTTCTTTTACAGTACTGTGCTTACGACGTCGTTTTCTACCGTTGTTATAACGGTTCTATACTTTTTGTAATAGCCGCAGAACTATCACAATCGATTACACCACTGGTGTCTATCTTTCCCGTATAGGGATCTCAACTAGCAGATTTCTTTAGTTCTCTGCTTCTTTACTAGCTGTGGCTAGTGCTCTTATCTCAGTCACTATAGTATACTGAGTCAAGATATTCTGTTTCTTAAATGTCCAAGAAATAGTTCTTCCAGCAATGCTAAATATATAGCCACTGGTCGCAATAGAATCATCAGATAAAATATTCTAGTCAGCATCGGAATATCCTTCAAGTACAGCTTGAAACTTTTCATAATGTAATCCAAGGTTCATGGTTCGTTTAAGGTATCTCATGACCCTTTCAATAACATATCAGTGCTCTATACTGGGTCTACTGGTAAATCTGCATAATAATCCCACGACATAGTCAATGTCGGGTCTAGTACATTCAGTGGCACACCGAAGGCTGCCAATGATGCTCGCAAAATCAGACTGTCTTACACCTTCATCAGTGTTCTTAAATAACTTTACACTGAGACCATATGGTGTATATGCAGGTTTACAGTCAAAATAATTGTATTTCTTTAGAGTATTCTAATTTAATGAGATTGATCCAAAGAAAATCCCCTTTTTACCCAGTAATCTTAATACCAAGGATTACACTCACCGCACCTAGATCTTTCATATCAAAAAATTGGCACTTAATAAGAATTTGACTGAATTTATGGCATGAATATTTGACCTAAAGATGAGTAGGTCATCTACATAAAGGCATATAATAGTGCAAATGTCATTCTCATATTTGTAATAAATGCATTTGTCACTTTCATTAACTTTAAAACCATGTGAAATGATTAAAGTTATCAATTTTTTTTATGTCATTGTTATGTGCTTGTTTTAAACCATATAATGGTTTATCTAATTTGCATACTTTATGTTCTTGACTATGTACTACGAATCCTTCAGGCTGGTCCATATGAATTTCTTCTTCTAATTCACCGTTCAAAAATGCGGTTTTAACATCCATTTGGTGTATTAATAAATTATGAATGGAAGCAAGTGAGATTAATACCCGGATGGATGTTATTCTAGTTACAGGTGAAAAAGTGTCGAAGAAATCTATATTTTCTTTTTCTCTAAAACCTTTAGCTACTAGTCGTGCTTTGTATTTATCAATAGTACCATCAGGTTTTAGCTTTCTTTTTAAGTACTCATTTACAGCCTATAGATTTACAACTAGAGGGTAAATATGTCAAATGCCAAGTCTTATTGGATTTCAAAGAATCCATCTCATTATTTATAGCCTCTCGCCAAAAATTGGCATCTAAAGAAGATAAGGCCTCTTGGAGGTTTAAGGGATCCTCCTCTATAGTAAAAAATTCGAACCAAATTCGTTTACGGTTCTTGCTCTTTTACTTCTTCTAGGTTCAACATCAGAACTTTTATTAAGTTCTGTTCTAATAGGCGTACTTGATGTGCCCCCACTATTCCTTAATTTAAAAAGAAATTTCGCTTCATAAAAATTGGCATCATTTGATTCAATTTATATTATGTGTATTTAGGTCATAAATTCTGTATGCTTTGCTATTAACAGCATAGCTTATAAATACACATTCGTCTAATTTACTTGCCAATTTTGTTCTCTTAGGGTCTGGAATGCGAACATATGCTAAGCAACCCCAAGTTCTAAAGTATGACATATTGGATTTATATTTCTCTAAAATTTCATAAGGCGAATTTTTATTCTTAGATTTGGAGATTCTATTCAGAACATAACATACAGTCTATAAAATATCCCCCCACTAATGTTTTGCTGCACCAAAATTTAATAAAATGACAATTACTAATTCGGTAAAGGGCCTTTTTTTTAGCTTTACCTTCCATTTCAGGTGAAAATGGTGCAGTTCTCTTATGTACAATAAATCACATAAAAAATCCAGAATAGAATTTGATTTATATTCTGTTCCTCTATCACTATGTAGTCTCTTAATTTTCCTATTTGCTTGATTTCAATTTTGAATGTTTCAAACATATCAAATGCATCACATCTTTAAGAATCAATGTCTTTCCAATCATATGTTTTATTTTCATATTACCAGTCTCTATAGCTTAAGTGGTGCGAGAATCTCACAACACACTTTTTGATCGTTAGCAACCGTGTATATTGTGAATATATCACGATCATAGCAAACATGGAGAGAAACACCAATGTCTACCCACCAACCTCTGATTCACCAATAAGGCGAATCTCAGTAATCATAGCCGTAAGTGGCTTCTCAGTCAGGTTAGCCTGCGGTGCAAGGCCTGGCCTGTTCCAATACATTCGTGTCATATGATCTGGTTTTCTACAGTTGTATTATAGAATAACTGTCCAGAATCATTCATTTGGGTTGATTACTGCTGTCATTTATGGTTTCCTTGCGGATTTCATTCTGTTATTTACTGGTCGGTTATTGATGCTTACTATTTTTTAGAGATGTTAATATGTTTGAGAATTTATATTTTCTCATAGGAAAATATTCATAAACTCAGAGACTAACATAAATTATCCACATGTATGCAACAAAGATGTTCTATATTCTATCTTTTCACTTGCATGCATATAAACTATGTCAATTTATTTGATGCAAAAAACCTATTCATCCAATTAATGTCAATTCTTAAGTACATTATCAAATAACATACACATTCTATTAATATCAAATTTTTAGTGACATTTTCCAATATTATATGTGTTCTATAAATGTCAATTTTAATGACATTTCCATATAATCATATGCATTTCAAATGTAATGACCAATTATTTATTTTGGCCACTTCTTATCTTCCCTAAAAATATATATAAATAAATCGAGAGATTTATGCATCATAATACAGTCTGAACATCGCAATTCATGCATTTCTACTTGCTCAACCTTGTGGTCATCAGTTGAGTGTGTAATTACATTTAACCATGTATATGTACTTCTGCATTCACAATCAATTTAATCCGCATTAACAAAGCACATTACTGTATAAGTTATCATACTTCAAACGTCACATGGAGCAAAAGAAACGATAAAAAATTAAAACCATACCAGGCATTAAGTTGCAAGTAGGAAACAAGTTCTGAAGCTTTACTTCTCTTTATGACCGCGCATCAGCTCTCTCAACTCAACTATCTCATCTTCACCGTACATGTATTTCTTCAGATCTAGGGTATACCCGAAAGCTCAATCAGGCCAAATTATTAGATCTGGGATCTTTAGTGAATATCGAGAGTGGTAGTTGCGTTCTGGTATGTACAAATAAACATAGAAATGAATACAGCAAACCCTAGACGGGTATCAGAAATGAGCGAGGTTGAAGATGTTTGGTCGCCGAATGTAAATGGGGCAGTCGAAGCCATTGTTTCACGGTTCGTCTTAAAATTGTTGGGAAACCATGGCTGAGTCGCGGACCAGGTCGCTCTCTTGAAGACGATTCGGCGATCTGGTCGGTGGTGCAAAACCAGTTCGTACTCTCGCCGCCGCCTCTAGGATAAAACAGCCTCGTAGAACAGTAACTGATTTGCTTGCACAACAAATCAGTGCAGATTTGCATTTCCGGAATAAACAACTACTCGAAAATTTCTATAAGAATATTTTAATGGCGGAGGAGAACAAAAATATTTTTTTCTGTACTAATCTCGTCTACAACTGAAGATAATATATAGATGGGGATTAGGGTTAATCGAAAAAACTGGGCAGTAGGAGAAAATAGGATCTGCTGAAATACTGGGTCAAAAGTTTACTGCTTCATGATAAAGTCGACTCAGAAATATTTTTCGTAAAAACGGTTTGAAAAAGTCAAGGTTTTCTGGTCCAAAAATATAAGTGTCTACAACACACAGCCAAGGCCCAGGCCCAAGCCCAAGCCCGAACCGAACCGAGATGGGCAGGGTCGGGTCAAGTCGGTCGGTCGCGCGCGCGTGTGTGGTGTTCATGATGCATGGTCTCCCTCCTCACAACAAAGCATGCATTGGGAGCCCAAGGCCCCAACATGACTTCTTAGAAACAGGTATAAATACTTACATCTTTCTTATAATCCCATGATGTAGGACTATTCACATATAGGAGCCATCATACACTTATTTCTATATTTTAAATAATTCACATAAATTTCCAACAATCCCTCACTTGAATTTTTAAAATATTATCGAGCAGTTTCTAAAAACATAAGACTGTGCACAAACAAAGGTGTCATCCGACTTGAACCTTTGCATAGTGAGTAAGATTAAGTTTTTACTAGAGTGACACGTAGTCTTGAACTCTATTCCTAACATCAAACCACACACAACCTTTTCTATAGTGCAATCAAATAAGCCCATGCGTTTATGGCCATGCACGTCTATCCCAGTTTAGTGAACGCTCTAGAAGTTCTGCCCAAAACTCCATAGGAAACGACCACATTTCCACATTCACACAGGTGAGTCTATCAAGAGTATAGATCTCATTAAGAGTTTTTATTTACTCATCCTCTAATCACTTCAGGAATACATGCTTCTTAGTTTATTAAATAGCATGTTCAACTTCTACCACTACACAACTTGTTTTTACCCATTAAACCTATTTCTTGGGATCTCCAGTCATTTAGGTCGGGTTACCCTTGTGCGTGATTCCACAATCTCAGGGCAATAGTCCCATTCTTTTAGAATTATTAAGGACTTTCTTTCTGGTCAATCCTTTCGTCAAAGGATCTGCCAAATTATCATCACTTCATATGTGAAGTCCTCTAACAATACTGTGCATACAACTGCCATTTCTTACCGTTGTATTATCGGTTTTGTTTTTCTTTCAATAGTCGTCAAATCTTTCATCACTATATATGTGATGTTCTTTTACAGTATTGTGCTTACGACGTCGTTTTCTACCATTGTTATAACGGTTCTATACTTTTTGTAATAGTCGCGGAACTATCACAATCGATTACACCACTAGTGTCTATCTTTCCCATATAGGGATTTCAACTAGCAGATTTCTTTAGTTCTCTGCTTCGTCACTAGCTGTGGCTAGTGCTCTTATCTCAGTCACTATAGTATACTGATTCAAGATATTATGTTTCTTAGATTTCCAAGAAATAGTTCTTCCAGCAGTGCTAAATATATAGCCATTGGTCGCAATAGAATCATGAGATAAAATATTCCAGTCAGCATCGGAATATCCTTCAAGTACAGCTTGAAACTAATCCAAGGTTCATGGTTCGTTTAAGGTATCTCATGACCCTTTCAATAACATGTCAGTGCTCAATACTGGGTTTACTGGTAAATCTGCATAATAATCCCACGATATAGTCAATGTTGGGTCTAGTACATTAAGTGGCATACCGAAGGCTGCCAATGATGCTCGCAAAATCAGACTGTCTTACACCTTCATCAGTGTTCTTAAATAACTTTACACTGAGACCATATGGTGTATATGCATGTTTACAGTCAAAATAATTGTATTTCTTTAGAGTATTCTCATTTTAATGATATTGATCCAAAGAAAATCCCCTTTTTACCCAGTAATCTTAATACCAAGGATTACACTCACCGCACCTAGATCTTTCATATCAAAAAATTGGCATTTAATAAGGATTTGACTGAGTTTATGGCATGAATGTTTGACCCAAAGATGAGTAGGTCATCTACATAAAGGCATATAATAGTGCAAATGTCATTCTCAGATTTGTAATAAATGCATTTGTCACTTTCATTAACTTTAAAACCATGTGAAATGATTAAAGTTATCAAATTTTTTTTTATGTCATTGTTATGTGCTTGTTTTAAACCATATTATGGTTTATCTAATTTTCATACTTTATGTTCTTGACTATGTACTACGAATCCTTCAGGCTGGTCCATATGAATTTCTTCTTCTAATTCACCGTTCAAAAATGCGGTTTTAACATCCATTTGGTGTATTAATAAATTATGAATGGAATCAAGTGAGATTAATACCCGGATGGATGTTATTCTAGTTACAGGTGAAAAAGTGTCGAAGAAATCTATATTTTCTTTTTCTCTAAAACCTTTAGCTACTAGTCGTGCTTTGTATTTATCAATAGTACCATCAGGTTTTAGCTTTCTTTTTAAGTACTCATTTACAGCCTATAGATTTACAACCAGAGGGTAAATATGTCAAATGCCAAGTCTGATTGGATTTCAAAGAATCCATCTCATTATTTATAGCCTCTCACCAAAAATCGGCATCTAAAGAAGATAAGGCCTCCTGGAGGTTTAAGGGATCCTCCTCTATAGTAAAAAATTCGAACCAAATTCGTTTACGGTTCTTGCTCTTTTACTTCTTCCCGGTTCAACTTCAGAACTTTTATTAAGTTCTGTTCTAATAGGCGTACTTGATGTGCCCCCACTATTCCTTAATTTAAAAAGAAATTTCGTTTCATAAAAATTGGCATCATTCGATTCAAATTATATTATGTGTATTTAGGTCATAAATTCTGTATGCTTTGCTATTAACAGCATAGCTTATAAATTCACATTCGTATGATTTACTTGCCAATTTTATTCTCTTAGGGTCTGGAATGCGAACATATGCTAAGCAACCCCAAGTTCTAAAGTATGACATATTGGATTTATATTTCTCTAAAATTTCATAAGGCGAAATTTTATTCTTAGATTTGGGGATTCTATTCAGAACATAACATACAGTCTGTAAAATATCTCCCCACTAATGTTTTGCTGCACCAAAATTTAATAAAATGACAATTACTAATTCGGTAAAGATCCTTTTTTTTAGCTTTACCTTCCATTTCAGGTGAAAATGGTGCAGTTCTCTTATGTACAATATATCACATAAAAAAATCCAGAATAGAATTTGATTCATATTATGTTCCTCTATCACTATGTAGTCTCCTAATTTTCCTATTTGCTTGATTTCGATTTTGAATGTTTCAAACATATCAAATGCGTCACATCTTTAAGAATCAATGTCTTTCCAATCATATGTTTTATTTTCATATTACCAGTCTCTACAGCTTAAGTGGTGCGAGAATCTCACAACACACTTTTTGATCGTCAGCAACCGTGTATATTGTGAATATATCACGATCATAGCAAACATGGCGAGAAACACCAATGTCTACCCACCAACCTCTGATTCACCAATAAGGCGAATCTCAGTAATCATAGCCGTAAGTGGCTCCTCAGTCAGGTTAGCCTGCGGTGCAAGGCCTGGCCTGTTCCAATACATTCGTGTCATATGATCTGGTTTTCTACAGTTATATTATAGAATAACGTTCCAGAATCATTCATTTGGGTTGATTACTGCTGTCATTTATGGTTTCCTTGCGGATTTCATTCTGTTATTTACTGGTCGGTTATTGATGCTTACTATTTTTTAGAGATGTTAATATGTTTGAGAATTTATATTTTCTCATAGGAAAATATTCATAAACTCAGAGACTAACATAAATTATCCACATGTATGCAACAAAGATGTTCTATATTCTATCTTTTCACTTGCATGCATATAAACTATGTCAATTTATTTGATGCAAAAAAAATATTCATCCAATTAATGTCAATTCTTAAGGTCATTATCAAATAACATACACATTCTATTAATGGCAAATTTTTAGTGACATTTCCCAATATTATATGTGTTATATTAATGTCAATTCTTACTGACATTTTTCAAATGACATACACATTCATTTAATGTCAAATTTTTAGTGACATTTCCCAATATTATATGTGTTCTATTAATGTCAATTCTTACTGACATTTTTCAAATAACATACACATTCTATTAATGTCAAATTTTTAGTTACATTTCCCAATATCATATGTATTCTATTAATGTCAATTTTAATGACATTTCCATATAATCATATGCATTTCAAATGTATTGACCAATTATTTATTTTGGCCACTTCTTATCTTCCCTAAAAATATATATAAATAAATCGAGAGATTTATGCATCATAATACAGTCTGAACATCGCAATTCATGCATTTCTACTTGCTCAACCTCGTGGTCATTACTTGAGTGTGTAATTACATTTAACCATGTATATGTGCTTCGGCATTCACAACCAATTTAATCAGCATTGACAAAGCACATTACTGTATAAGTTATCATACTTCAAACGTCACATGGAGCAAAAGAAACGATAAAAAATTAAAACCATACCAGGTGTAACACCCCACCTCCGCTAGGGTCACTCTTTCGGGGGCACTAGCTTCTGGGGGGCGTTAGAACTGGGTAAGCATGCATAATGATATATCAAGGCAGAACAAGAACATAAATATATATTTAAAACAGAGTAAGTGAGAATAAAACAACGGAATATCTCAAACCATCTCAAAACAAGTCTAGTACATCATAAAGTCAACTGCCAAAATAAACATGTCTAGTACATCATAAACAGAAATACCGAAATACATAGTGCTATCACCAAAATAAAGATGATAAACCATAACGAGCTCAATGTCCAGACATACATGAGCTATCCAGCAAACAAGCAAGCGATCCAAGCTAAGCACCACTATTCCCTCCCTGAGAACCTGGGGACGGGAGGGGGGGAACGGAAGAAAAGAAGCGAAAGAAAACAGGTCAGTCAAAAAGACTGGTAAGCCCTACTATGATCAGTCTATAAACTAATAAAGTTAACATCATGATGGAAACTGAGATGAACATACTGGCAATAGATAAAGGTGTCATCACATAAAGAAGATTAAGCTTTGCACCACAGTGTACTAGCAAACTAACATAACAGGTATTGATCCCTCAGCCCAAACTTTGGCCCAATAACATGAGGTGACCTTAATACAAGGTCCAGCCCAACGGTCTAGTCGATCGGCTCCCTATAAACCTAACACGTCAAGTGTTGGTGTCCATACGGCCCACATATGGTTGTAGTCAGACGTGCTGGGTCCACCTTCGGGTGTATCAAGCCCTCGGGTGTCAACCCCAGACACCTAAGCAATAATGCACAGTCTAAACCTACTGGTACCTGTGCCTCGAGTTTGTCCAACACCGGACTACGTGCACGTCCGTAGCCCGCCTGGACCCGCACCGCTGTACCACTCAGCCGTCGCTTTGGTCGCTTACATCAGTCCAGTAATCGTGCCCCGCCCTAGCCTAGCCTCTAGGGTTGTGAATGATACCAAACTGGGATTACTGCTGGAACAGACCACATTGCTAGGGTTTTCTAAGAGGGTTAAGTGTGGTTTAACCCCTCACTAATCATGGATTAAATTAGTTAAGTGTAACCAACAGTTCACCACTTAACCCCATTTAATCCCTCGTATCCCCAAAATTGGTTAAGTATTAGTGGGCCATGACTTAACCCTAATCATGAGGCATTAATTAATTTAATTGTGCCTTAACCTCTCACATTAGACTTTGTTGCGGTTACCTAGTTAAGCCGGTGGGTTCCGGGTAGATTTACACCACAACTTGGTCTAACCTCGGGTCTTGGCACCACATGACCAACTTCTCACATTGGATCCTATTGTTTGTAGCCACTAGTTAAGCCGGTAGGTTCCGGGTAGAATTACGCTACAAACTCAACCCAACCTCGAGTTGGCCACACTTATGTTTTCTAAGTGTCATGTCCACTTTATTTTCAAAACATAATTACAAGTTTAACAAATACTTGGGTAGACCTAACTTAATAGGTAAATTCCCAAGGGGTAGACCTAACTTAATAGGTAAATTCCCAATCTTATATTTTCATGTATTTTAAGTTTTACCCAAACCCCCCAACGTCATTCTATCGCTTACATATTCGTCATAACGCATAAAGGATAGAAAGAGGGAACTTGGCACAACATACATGATGAATCTTACATATCATAATAAACATGCATAACATGTTGGACTTGCATAACTTAGCATAGTGAACTTGCATAAACATGCATAACTTGTTAAACTTGCAAATCATGGCATAGTGAACTTGCATAAACATGCATAACTTATCAAACATGTGTAACATGGCATAGTGAACTCGCATAAGCATGCATAACTTGTTAAACTTGCAAATCATGGCATAGTGAACTTGCATAAACATGCATCACTTATCAAACATGTGTAACATGGCATAGTGAACTCGCATAAGCATGCATAACTTGTTAAACTTGCAAATCATGGCATAGTGAACTTGCATAAACATGCATAACTTATCAAACATGTGTAACATGGCATAGTGAACTCGCATAAGCATGCATAACTTGTTAAACATGTGTAACATGGCATAGTGAACTCGCATAAGCATGCATAACTTATTAAACATGCATAAATCCCAACTTTCATCACATATTAACTTTAGAGTTTCTAAAATGAAGGTAAGAGGGCTTACGAATATTATGAAGACACAAATCTACAAGTAAAGATTGAGAAGCCCTTTATGCAAGCATAAAAACCCAAAACAAAGCTCCAATAAGAAACACCCTTAACAAAAATCCCAAAAACTCTAGCTTAGCAAATAAAACTTGCAACTTGATGATGTATGCAAGCTAATGATCATTCATACAACTTAGAAATGCTTGTATGAACATCATAATCTTCATAGGAATGATTTATGAAGAGGGTGGAGGCTAGGGTTTTTAAGTGGAGGCCATTTGAGAAATCAATTTGACATAGTTTGGTTGCTAGAATGAATAATGGGGTTTTAGGGTAGGATTAGGGTCTTATTTATAGATTAGGCTAGTGTTTTAGGCCCTTAGATTAACCCTAAATTAGATTAGGACCCTTGGATTTCGGAGCCTTCCAGAAACCAGCCCTAAGACCAAGCCCAAACCCCAAACTGGTGCACCCAACCACAGAACTCTCTAGAAACTGTGCCGGTTTTCTGGCTCGACACGGGCGCACTTCCCAAGTGCGCCAGTGTAAAAATGTATTGGCGCACTTCACAAGTGCGCCAGTGCATTTATTGTGTTGGCGCACTTCACAAGTGCGCCAGTGCATTCTGGCTAGTTTTCGGGTTTTTCTGCCTAACTTCGTTCGTCCATATCTTCTTCATACGGACTCCGATTTTCGAAAACTCGGACTCTATTTCGAGTATTTTTCCGAGACGAACGCAATGGCACAGCCCGTTTCCCCTTGATTCAGATTTTTAAATTAAATTCTGCCTCAATTTATATCTTAACAGGTTATTAAAAATACGGGTTGTTACATTCTCCCCTCCTTAAAGGATTTCGTCCCCGAAATCTTCAAGTTAGGAAGAACATATCCTACCATCCAACATCCATCTACTCAAAACATCATCCACGAGCAACCATTGTCCTTAAAAGATTCTAAATGATGTATGAACATATGCAAAAGTGTGTGTATATGTACTTATCTAATGCAAAGATCAATGCAAAATATGTTAGTGAAATGTATCCATATGTATGCAAATCCCTAACATAATGTATAATATCTACATGCGTGCTCAATCATACATCCATATGCAACATCCATGTGATAGCATACAAATTTCATCCAAGAATAAGCATAAACACTCATGCACATGCAATATGAGGAGTGTGTGAGCCGATCTAGTGCCTAATGTGTATCATGCATCCACGAGTAACCACTTGCAAACACTTGCAACCACTTGCAACCATCAAACATAACATGTCTCAAACACATGTTTCATCCAAAGGATTCTACCTAAGGTTCTCATGATAAGATAGACACGATGAACTAGATAAACTAGATAGACATGGAAAGATAAAGAGATTGAGAGTGTACCCTCAAAAAGGAATGGATAAAGCCTACGCATCTTCTCTTCAGTTTCCCAAGTTGCGTCTTCCTCGGCTTCACCCCATTGAACCTTCACCAACTTGACCTCACGATTCCTTAGCTTCTTGATCTCTGTCCCCAAGATACGAATCGGAGCTCTCCTCAAGGTAGCTTCTTTCTCTACTTCCACATCTTCTAGAACACTTGGCTCAACCACCTCTGCTGACTTATGCAAACACTTCCGGAGATGCGAAACATGAAAAACATTATGCACTCCAGCTAGCTTCTCGGGCAATTCCACTCTATAGGCCATCTGCCCGATCCTCTCTACAACTGGAAACGGTCCAACAAACCTTGGTGCTAACTTTCCTACTGCTCCAAACCGAACCACATTCCGCAAAGGAGAAACCTTCACGAAAACCATATCCCCAACATCAAACTCCAAATCAGTCCTTCGCCTATCAGCATAAGATTTCTGTCTGTCTTGGGCCGCCTTCATCCGTCTTCTAATCAACTCGACCTTCTCGGATGTATCTCTAATCATGTTAGGTCCAAGTATAAGCTTATCTGTAGTCTCCCACCAACATGTAGGTGACTTGCACGGTCTCCCATATAAAGCCTCAAATGGTGCCATCCCAATGCTCGCCTGATAACTGTTATTATAAGCAAATTCCATAAGAGGAAGATTGTCTTCCCAAGTACCACCAAAATCCAGAATGCAAAGCCTCAACAAGTCCTCAAGTACCCTATTCACTCTTTCTGTCTGACCGTCCGTTTGTGGGTGATAAGCCGTACTCAGGTTCAACCTCGTGCCCATAGCTTCCTGCAAACTGTTCCAGAACTGACTAGTAAAGATGGGGTCTCGGTCACTGACTATGCTAGAAGGGACTCCATGTAGTCGTACTATCTCACGAAGATATACTGATGCTAGTCCAGATGCGGTCCTTTTGCTCTTCACCGGAATGAAATGAGCACTCTTCGTAAGCCTATCCACAATGACCCATATGCTTGTATTCCCTTTCCTTGACCTTGGCAATCCGTCAACAAAGTCCATAGAAATACTCTCCCACTTCCATAGCGGGACCTCTAGAGGATGCAATAGCCCACCGGGCTTCTTCGACTCGGCTTTTACTCTCTGACAAACAACACATCTAGAGACAAACTCTGCCACATCCTTCTTCATTCCAGGCCAGAAGAAAATGCGCTTCATATCCTTATACATCTTATCTCCACCCGGATGTATAGTCAACTTGGAGCGATGTGCTTCCTCAAGAACTTTCCTCACCAAGTCTTCCACCATCGGAACACAAAGCCTTCCGTCTCTCCTCAGCCAACCCTTATCATCTATAGAATATCGAGCAAGGTGACTAGATGTCTCCCCTCGAATCAGCTTATCCATAATCTCAATTATCTGAGGGTCTTCCTTCTGCGAAACCCCAACTTGATCCAGAAGGGTAGGCCTGAGCTCAAGAGATGCTAAAGAACCGGTCATCGACTCAACTGCCAAAGAGAAATCAAAGGTTGCCAAGAACTCTAAATTCTTCATCTCAACAAATAGAGGACTTAGTGTCAACCTTTTTCTACTCAACGCATCCGCTACAACATTCCCCTTGCCAGGGGTATAGGCTATATCAAAATCGTAGGACGCCAAGAATTCCATCCACCTTTGCTGCCTCAAGTTCAGATCCTTCTGCGAAAAGAGATACTTCAAAAACTTATGATCAGTATACAGCTCAAATCTCTCTCCCAGAAGATAATGACGCCAAGCCTTGAGTGCATATACTATCGCTGCCAGCTCTAGATCATGAGTGGGATAATTCTTCTCATGCACCTTAAGTTGCCTACCACCAAAACATATAACTCTGCCTTCTTGCATCAGAACGGCGCCCAATCCCGTGCCACAAGCATCAGTGTACACGGTAAACATCTTACCACCATCGGGTAAAGCTAGAACTGGTGCTGAGGTAAGGGCTCTCTTGAGTTTCTGAAAAGCAAGCTCACAGTCCATATCCCAAGCAAAAACTAAGTTCTTCTTCGTCAACTTAGTAAGAGGAGCGGATATCTTCGCGAAGTCCTTGATGAACTTCCGGTAAAAACCTGCAAGACCTAGAAAACTTCTCACTTCGGTTGCATTCCTTGGAGTCTTCCAATCCTGCACAGCAACTACTTTAGCGGGATCCACCGCCAAGCCTTGCTTAGATACTATATGCCCAAGGAACCGAACTTCCCTTCTCCAAAAGTGACACTTGGAGAACTTGGCCTTTAACTGATGCGCTCTAAGCGTATCCATCACCTCTACAAGATGCCTCGCGTGCTCTTCTTCATCCTTAGAGAAGATCATAATATCATCCACAAAGAGCACGACAAACTTGTTCAAGAACTCTCGAAACACCCTACTCATCAAGTCCACGAAATACGCGGGTGCATTCGTCAAACCGAACGGCATAACAAGCCATTCAAAGAATCCATCTGGAGTTCTGAATGCAGTCTTGTCTATACTATCTTCAGCCACTCTGAGCTGATGAAATCCAGTAGCAAGATCAAGCTGAGAGAAAACAGAAGCACCAACAAGCTGGTCAAAAAGATCATCAATCCTCGGTAATGGGTGTATGTTCTTCTTAGTCAGCTTATTCAACTCTCTATAGTCCACACAAAGTCGAAGAGAACCATCTGCCTTAGTAGCAAACACCACAGGCGCTCCCCATTCGGATATACTTCGTCTGATGAAGTTCTTCTCAAGCAACTCCTTTATTTGCTTGCTGAGCTCCCGTCTCTCACGCGGAGCCATGTGCCGAACGGGCAAAGAAACAGGCTTAGCATTATCCACCAGATAAATGCGAAAATCAATCTCTCGTTTAGGGGGCAACCCCTTAATTTCTTCAAAAACATCTGGATAATCTCGGACCACCCTTACAGACTGAAGGGTTTCCTCTGACGAGTCGAGAGATTCAAGATAGCACAACATGACGGGATCCTTCGGATTGCATGAAATCTCTAAGGTGTTGCCAAGGCGAGTCACAAGCCTCACAACCCTATGCTCACAATCAAGAATGGCTCCATGTCTAGACAGCCAATCCATGCCCAAAATCAATCCGTATCCCCTAAAACCAAGAACATACGCACTACACAAGAACTCTACACTGAGTATAGAGATCCTCAGATCCTCACATATCATAGATAGATGAGCAGAACCCCCAATGGGATTCGAAACACAAACGGGATCATCCACTAAGCTAGTACTAAGGTGCAAACTATCAACAAGATCAGATGAAATAAAGCTATGTGATGCACCAGAATCAAACAAGGTACGAACTGGAAGATCGGAAACATAAACAAGGTTCTCAACAGAAACACTACCTCGATCGGGAACTGGAGCGGTATTGAGAGCATGAACTTGCCCTCCTGAAGGTCCAGCACGCTGAGTCTGACCCTGCCCTTTCTTCTTCGGGCATTCCTTGCTGAAGTGTCCAGTCTCACCACAGGAAAAACATCCACCACTAAGCTTCCTTTTCTTCTTCCTACAATCCTTAGCAATGTGTCCAGGCACACCACAGTAATTGCACTTTCCCTTGCCTTTGTTGTTGTTCCCCTTCTTGTTCTTGCTCTGATTCCCCTGACTACTTTGACCACCTTGATTGCCTTTATCCTGAGAATCAGTCTTCTTTGCTTGAGTATCACTCGACTTGACCTCTTTCTTTCCATCCCCCTGAAGTAGAGCCATATCGAACAAACTCTCAAAAGTAGCCCCATGCGGAATATGTGACATCGCCAAACCCTGCAGCGGCTCATTCAACCCTCTAGCAAATCGAAGAGCCTTCTTCTCAGGAGTGTTCA
Organism: Allium sativum; assembly: GCA_030737875.1. Taxonomy (NCBI): domain Eukaryota; kingdom Viridiplantae; phylum Streptophyta; class Magnoliopsida; order Asparagales; family Amaryllidaceae; genus Allium; species Allium sativum. The sequence continues at coordinate 581,413,008 of CM060913.1, forward strand.
CCATATCCAAACCAAAACGGGCCAGCTGATTAAACTTGTTCACATACTCCTTGACAGACATATCACCTTGCTTTAATGCAATGAACTTCTCCATCTGTAAATTCGCCTTAGCAGAAGATAGAAACTTGGCCACAAATCTAGCCCTCAAACCGGCCCAAGTCTCGACGGGCCTCGTCCCATTGGTGACCTCCCACCAATAGGCTGCTTCGTCCTTCAAAAGCCACACTGTCAATAAGATCTTCCTCTCGTCATCAATCCTAAAGATAGCAAACAAGTCCTCAGTGTCTTTCAGCCAATTCCTAGCTTCAACAAAAGATTCCGTGCCTTGGAAATTCTTGCCTCCCATCGCCTTGAAGTCTTTACAAACCTTCGTGAACTCAACCTGAGGATGCTGAGGGGGAGGAGGAGGAAGAGGAGCCTCAGCAACTGGAGGAGGAGGAACAGGAACCACCGGAGGAGGGACATTAGGGGGAGGATTCTCAACTACAGGAGGAGGAGTGGGAGTAGGGTTTGCGGGGCCAGCTGCCGCACTAGCTTCTAGAAGTCTCCTATACCAGAGTGGTACGTTTACTCCATCCGGGATGGCAAGATTCTCAGCCATACTGAAACGAAAGATAAGATAAGATTAGGTCAAGGGAACGAAGGATAACGCTAATGGCTTTTTGGGGAATAGCCTTTTAAAGTACTAGACTTTTCTTTGGAAAATACTTTATACTTGTTTTGAAAATAGTTTTTCAAAAGTCTTTTAAAAACTTTTTGTTCTTTCTTGTAAACCATATTCTCTGATACCAAATTTGTAACACCCCACCTCCGCTAGGGTCACTCTTTCGGGGGCACTAGCTTCTGGGGGGCGTTAGAACTGGGTAAGCATGCATAATGATATATCAAGGCAGACCAAGAACATAAATATATATGTAAAACAGAGTAAGTGAGAATAAAACAGCGGAATATCTCAAACCATCTCAAAAAAAGTCTAGTACATCATAAAGTCAACTGCCAAAATAAACATGTCTAGTACATCATAAACAGAAATACCGAAATACATAGTGCTATCCCCAAAATAAAGATGATAAACCATAACGAGCTCAATGTCCAGACATACATGAGCTATCCAGCAAACAAGCAAGCGATCCAAGCTAAGCACCACTATTCCCTCCCTGAGAACCTGGGGAGGGGGGGGGAAACGGAAGAAAAGAAGCGAAAGAAAACAGGTCAGTCAAAAAGACTGGTAAGCCCTACTACGATCAGTCTATAAACTAATAAAGTTAACATCATGATGGAAACTGAGATGAACATACTGGCAATAGATAAAGGTGTCATCACATAAAGAAGATTAAGCTTTGCACCACAGTGTACTAGCAAACTAACATAACAGGTATTGATCCCTCAGCCCAAACTTTGGCCCAATAACATGAGGTGACCTTAATACAAGGTCCAGCCCAACGGTCTAGTCGATCGGCTCCCTATAAACCTAACACGTCAAGTGTTGGTGTCCATACAGCCCACATATGGTTGTAGTCAGACTGTGCTGGGTCCACCTTCGGGTGTATCAAGCCCTCGGGTGTCAACCCCAGACACCTAAGCAATAATGCACAGTCTAAACCTACTGGTACCCGTGCCTCGAGTTTGTCCAACACCGGACTACGTGCACGTCTGTAGCCCGCCTGGACCCGCACCGCTGTACCACTCAGCCGTCGCTTTGGTCGCTTACATCAGTCCAGTAATCGTGCCCCGCCCTAGCCTACCCTCTAGGGTTGTGAATGATACCAAACTGGGATTACTGCTGGAACAGACCACATTGCTAGGGTTTTCTAAGAGGGTTAAGTGTGGTTTAACCCCTCACTAATCATGGATTAAATTAGTTAAGTGTAACCAACAGTTCACCACTTAACCCCATTTAATCCCTCGTATCCCCAAAATTGGTTAAGTATTAGTGGGCCATGACTTAACCCTAATCATGAGGCATTAATTAATTTAATTGTGCCTTAACCTCTCACATTAGACTTTGTTGCGGTTACCTAGTTAAGCTGGTGGGTTCCGGGTAGATTTACACCACAACTTGGTCTAACCTCGGGTCTTGGCACCACATGACCAACTTCTCACATTGGATCCTATTGTTTGTAGCCACTAGTTAAGCCGGTAGGTTCCGGGTAGAATTACGCTACAAACTCAACCCAACCTCGAGTTGGCCACACTTATGTTTTCTAAGTGTCATGTCCACTTTATTTTCAAAACATAATTACAAGTTTAACAAATACTTGGGTAGACCTAACTTAATAGGTAAATTCCCAAGGGGTAGACCTAACTTAATAGGTAAATTCCCAATCTTATATTTTCATGTATTTTAAGTTTTACCCAAACCCCCCAACGTCATTCTATCGCTTACATATTCGTCATAACGCATAAAGGATAGAAAGAGGGAACTTGGCACAACATACATGATGAATCTTACATATCATAATAAACATGCATAACATGTTGGACTTGCATAACTTAGCATAGTGAACTTGCATAAACATGCATAACTTGTTAAACTTGCAAATCATGGCATAGTGAACTTGCATAAACATGCATAACTTATCAAACATGTGTAACATGGCATAGTGAACTCGCAAATCATGGCATAGTGAACTTGCATAAACATGCATAACTTATCAAACATGTGTAACATGGCATAGTGAACTCGCATAAGCATGCATAACTTGTTAAACATGTGTAACATGGCATAGTGAACTCGCATAAGCATGCATAACTTATTAAACATGCATAAATCCCAACTTTCATCACATATTAACTTTAGAGTTTCTAAAATGAAGGTAAGAGGGCTTACGAATATTATGAAGACACAAATCTACAAGTAAAGATTGAGAAGCCCTTTATGCAAGCATAAAAACCCAAAACAAAGCTCCAATAAGAAACACCCTTAACAAAAATCCCAAAAACTCTAGCTTAGCAAATAAAACTTGCAACTTGATGATGTATGCAAGCTAATGATCATTCATACAACTTAGAAATGCTTGTATGAACATCATAATCTTCATAGGAATGATTTATGAAGAGGGTGGAGGCTAGGGTTTTTAAGTGGAGGCCATTTGAGAAATCAATTTGACATAGTTTGGTTGCTAGAATGAATAATGGGATTTTAGGGTAGGATTAGGGTCTTATTTATAGATTAGGCTAGTGTTTTAGGCCCTTAGATTAACCCTAAATTAGATTAGGACCCTTGGATTTCGGAGCCTTCCAGAAACCAGCCCTAAGACCAAGCCCAAACTGGTGCACCCAACCACAGAACTCTCTAGAAACTGTGCAGGTTTTCTGGCTCGACACGGGCGCACTTCCCAAGTGCGCCAGTGTAAAAATGTATTGGCGCACTTCACAAGTGCGCCAGTGCATTTATTGTGTTGGCGCACTTCACAAGTGCGCCAGTGCATTCTGGCTAGTTTTCGGGTTTTTCTGCCTAACTTCGTTCGTCCATATCTTCTTCATACGGACTCCGATTTTCGAAAACTCGGACTCTATTTCGAGTATTTTTCCGAGACGAACGCAATGGCAAAGCCCGTTTCCCCTTGATTCAGATTTTTAAATTAAATTCTGCCTCAATTTATATCTTAACAGGTTATTAAAAATACGGGTTGTTACACCAGGCATTAAGTTGCAAGTTGAAAACAAGTTCTGAAGCTTTACTTCTCTTTATGACCGCGCATCAGCTCTCTCAACTCAACTATCTCATCTTCACCATACATGTATTTCTTCAGATCCAGGGTATACCCGAAAGCTCAATCAGGCCAAATTATTAGATCTGGGATCTTTAGTGAATATCGAGAGTAGTAGCTGCGGTCTGGTATGTACAGATAAACATAGAAATGAATACAGCAAACCCTAGATGGGTATCAGAAATGAGCGAGGTTGAAGATGTTTGGTCGCTAAATGTAAATGGGGCAGTCGAAGCCATTGTTTCACGGATCATCTTCAAATTGTTGGGAAACATTGGCTGAGTCGCGGACCAGGTCGCTCTCTTGAAGACGATTCGGCGATATGGTCGGTGGTGCAAAACCAGTTCGTACTCTCGCCGCCGCCTCTAGGATGAAATAGCCTCGTAGAACAGTAACTGATTTGCTTGCACAACAAATCAGTGCAGATTTGCACTTTCAAAATAAATAACTGCTCGAAAATTTCTGTAAGAATATTTTAATGGCGGAAAAAAAATCTGTTCTAATCTCGTCTACAACTGAAGATAATATATAGACGGAGATTAGGGTTAATCGAAAATACTGGGCAGTAGGAGAAAATAGGATCTGCTGAAATACTAGGTCAAAAGTTTACCGCTTCATGATAAAGTCGGCTCAGAAATATTTTTCATAAAAACGGTTTGAAAAAGTCAAGGTTTTCTGGTCCAAAAAAATAAGTGTCTACACCACATATCCAAGGCCCAAGTCCAAGCCCAAGCCCAAGCCCGAACCGAACCGAGCCGGCCCGGGTCGGGTCGGGTCGAGTCGGTCGGTCGGTCGCGCGCGCGTGTGTGGTGTTCATGATGCAAGGTCTCCCTCCTCACAACAAAGCATGCATTGGGAGCCCAAGGCCCCAACATGACTTCTTAGAAACAAGTATAAATACTTGCATCTTTCTTATAATCCCATGATGTGGGACTATTTACATATAGGAGCCATCATAAACTTATTTCTATATTTTAAATAATTCACATAAATTTCCAACAATACCCCACTTGAATTTTTTAAAATATTATCGAGCAGTTTCTAAAAACATAAGACTGTGCATAAACAAAGGTGTCATCCGACTTGAACCTTTGCATAGTGAGTAAGATTCAGTTTTTACTAGATTGACACGTAGTCTTGAACTCTATTCCTGACATCAAACCACAAACAACCTTTTCTCTAGTGCAATCAAATAAGCCCGTGCATTTATGGTCATGCACGTCTATCCCAATTTAGTGAACGCTCTAGAAATTCTGCCCAAAACTCCATAGGAAACGGCCACATTTCCACATTCACACAGGTGAGTCTATCAAGAGTACTCCAGAAGGTAGTTACTCCACTCCAAATAGAGTATAGATCTCATTAAGAGTTTCTATTAACTCATCCTCTAATCACTTCAGGAATACATGCTTCTTAGTTTATTAAATAGCATGCTCTACTTCTATCAATACACAACTTGTTTTTACCCATTGAACCTATTTCTTGGGATCTCCAGTCATTTAGGTCGGGTTACCATTCTGCGTGATTCCACAATCTCAGGGAAATAGTCCCATTCTTTTAGAAATATTAAGGACTTTCTTTCTGTTCAGTCCTTTCGTCAAAGGGTCTGCCAAATTATTATCACTTCATATGTGATGTCCTCTAACAATACTGTGCATACGACTGTCATTTCTTACCGTTGTATTATCGGTTCTGTTTTTCTTTCAATAGTCATCAAATCTTTCATCACTATATATGTGATGTTCTTTTACAGTATTGTGCTTACGACGTCGTTTTCTACCGTTATTATAACGGTTCTATACTTTTTGTAATAGCCGTGGAACTATCACAATCGATTACACCACTGGTGTCTATCTTTCCCGTATAGGGATCTCAACTAGCAGATTTCTTTAGTTCTCTGCTTCTTTACTAGCTGTAGCTAGTGCTCTTATCTCAGTCACTATAGTATATTGAGTCAAGATATTCTGTTTCTTAGATTTCCAAGAAACAGTTCTTATAGCAGTGCTAAATATATAGCCACTGGTCACAATAGAATCATCAGATAAAATATTCCAGTCAGCATCGGAACAACCTTCAAGTACAACTTGAAACTTTTCATAATGTAATCCAAGGTTCATGGTTCGTTTAAGGTATCTCATGACCCTTTCAATAGCATGTCAGTGCTCTATACTGGGTCTACTGGTAAATCTGCATAATAATCCCACGACATAGTCAATGTCGGGTCTAGTACATTCAGTGGCATACCGAAGGTTGCTAATGATGCTCGCAAAATCAGACTGTCTTACACCTTCATCGGTGTTCTTAAATAACTTTACACTGAGACTATATGGTGTATATGCAGGTTTACAGTCAAAATAATTGTATTTTCTTTAGAGTATTCTCATTTTAATGAGATTGATCCAAAGAAAATCCCCTTTTTACCCAGTAATCTTAATACCAAAGATTACACTCACCTCACCTAGATCTTTCATATCAAAAATTGGCATTTAATAAGGATTTGACTAAGTTTATGGCATGAATGTTTGACCCAAAGATGAGTAGGTCATCTACATAAAGGCATATAATAGTGCAAATGTCATTCTCAGATTTGTAATAAATGCATTTGTCACTTTCATTAACTTTAAAACCATGTGAAATGATTAAAGTTATCAAAATTTTTTATGTCATTGTTATGTGATTGTTTTAAACCATATAATGGTTTATCTAATTTGCATACTTTATGTTCTTGACTATATATTACGAATCCTTCTGACTGGTCCATATGAATTTCTTCTTCTAATTCACCGTTCAAAATTGCGGTTTTAACATCCATTTGGTATATAAATAATTATGAATGGAAGTAAGTGAGATTAATACCTGGATGGATGTTATTCTAGTTACAGATGAAAAAGTGTCGAAGAAATCTATATTTTCTTTTTCTCTAAAACGTTTAGCTACTAGTCGTGCTTTGTATTTATCAATAGTACCGTCATGTTTTAGCTTTCTTTTTAAGTACTCATTTACAGCTTATAGATTTACAACCAGAGGGTAAATATGTCAAATGCCAAGTCTTATTGGATTTCAAAGAATCCATCTCATTATTTATAGCCTCTCGCCAAAAATCGACATCAAAAGAAGATAAGGCCTCTTGGAGGTTTAAGGGATCCTCCTCTATAGTAAAATCACAAAAATTCGAACCAAATTCGTTTACAGTTCTTTCTCTTTAACTTCTTTTAGGTTCAACTTCAGAACTTTTTATTAAGTTCTGTTCTAATAGGCGTACTTGATGTGCCCCCACTGTTCCTTAATTTAAAAAGAAATTTTGTTTCATAAAAATTGGCATCATTTGATTTAAATTATATTATGTGTATTTAGGTCATAAATTCTGTATGCTTTGCTATTAACAGCATAGCTTAAAAATACACATTCGTATGATTTACTTGCCAATTTTATTCTCTTAGGGTCTGGAATGCGAACATATGCTAAGCAACCCCAAGTTCTAAAGTATGACATATTGGATTTATATTTCTCTAAAATTTCATAAGGCGAAATTTTATTCTTAGATTTGGGGATTCTATTCAGAACATAACATACAGTCTGTAAAATATCTCCACACTAATGTTTTGCTGCACCAAAATTTAATAAAATGACAATTACTAATTCGGTAAAGATCCTTTTTTTAGCTTTACCTTCCATTTCAGGTGAAAATGGTGCAGTTCTCTTATGTACAATATATCACATAAAAAAATCCAGAATAGAATTTGATTCATATTATGTTCCTCTATCACTATGTAGTCTCCTAATTTTCCTATTTTCTTGATTTCGATTTTGAATGTTTCAAACAACTCAAATGCGTCACATCTTTAAGAATCAATGTCTTTCCAATCATATGTTTTATTTTCATATTACCAGTCTCTACAGCTTAAGTGGTGCGAGAATCTCAAAACGCACTTTCTGATCGTCAGCAACCATGTATATTGTGAATATATCACGATCATAGCAAACATGGCGAGAAACACCAATGTCTACCCACCAAACTCTGATTCACCAATAAGGCGAATCTCAGTAATCATAGCCGTAAGAGGCTCCTCAGTCTGGTTAGCCTGCGGTGCAGGGCCTGTCCTGTTCCAATACATTCGTGTCATATGATCTGGTTTTCTACAGTTGTATTATGGAATAACTGTCCAGAATCATTCATTTTGGTTGATTGCTACTGTCATTTATGGTTTTCTTGCGGATTCCATTCTGTTATTTACTGGTCGGTTGTTGATGCTTACTATTTTTTAGAGATGTTCATATGTTTGAGAATTTATATTTTCTCATAGGAAAATATTCATAAACTCAGAGACTAACATAAATTATCCACATGTATGCAACAAAGGTGTTCTATATTCTATCTTTTCACTTGTATGCATATAAACTATGTCAATTTATTTGATGCAGAAAACATATTCATCCAATTAATGTCAATTCTTAAGGTCATTATCAAATAACATACACATTCTATTAATGTCAAATTTTTACAGACATTTCCCAATATTATATGTGTTCTATTAATGTCAATTCTTACTAACATTTTTCAAATAACATACACATTCTATTAATGTCAAATTTTAGTGACATTTCCCAATATTATATGTGTTCTATTAATGTCAATTCTTACTGACATTTTTCAAATAACATACAAATTCTATTAATGTCAAATTTTTAGTGACATTTCTCAATATCATATGTATTCTATTAATGTCAATTTTAATGACATTTCCATATAATCATATGCATTTCAAATGTATTGACCAATTATTTATTTTGGCCACTTCTTATCTTCCCTAAAATATATATAAATAAATCGAGAGATTTATGCATCATAATACGGTCTGAACATCGCAATTCATGCATTTTTACTTGCTCAACCACGTGCTCATCACTTGAGTGCGTAATTACATTTAACCATGTATATGTGCTTCGGCATTCACAACCAATTTAATCAGCATTGACAAAGCACATTACTGTATAAGTTATCATACTTCAAACGTCACATGGAGCAAAAGAAACGATAAAAAATTAAAACCATACCAGGCATTAAGTTGCAAGTAGGAAACAAGTTCTGAAGCTTTACTTCTCTTTATGACCGCGCATCAGCTCTCTCAACTCAACTATCTCATCTTCACCGTACATGTATTTCTTCAGATCCAGGGTATACCCGAAAGCTCAATCAGGCCAAATTATTAGATCTAGGATCTTTAGTGAATATCGAGAGTGGTAGCTGCGGTCTGGCATGTACAGATAAACATAGAAATGAATACAGAAAACCCTAGATGGGTATCAGAAATGAGCGAGGTTGAAGATGTTTTGGTGGCCGAATGTAAATGGGGCAGTCGAAGCCATTGTTTCACGGATCGTCTTCAAATTATTGGGAAACAATGGCTGAGTCGTGGACCAGGTCGCTCTCTTGAAGACGATTCGGCGATCTGGTCGGTGGTGCAAAACCAGTTCGTACTCTCGCCGCCGCCTCTAGGATAAAACAGCCTCGTAGAACAGTAACTGATTAGCTTGCACAACAAATCAGTGCAGATTTGCACTTTCGATATAAATAACTACTCGAAAATTTCTGTAAGAACAATTTAATGGCGGAGGATAAAAAAATATTTTTTCTGTACTAATCTCTTCTACAACTGAAGATAATATATAGACGGGGATTAGGGTTAATCGAAAATACTGGGCAGTAGGAGAAAATAGGATCTGCTGAAATACCGGATCAAAAGTGTACCGCTTCATGATAAAGTCGGCTCAGAAATATTTTCCATAAAAACGGTTTGAAAAAGTCAAGGTTTTCTGGTCCAAAAATATAAGTGTCTACACCACATAGCCAAGGCCCAAGCCCGGCCCGGCCGGTCAGTCGCGCGCGCGTGTGTGGTGTTCATGATGCATGGTCTCCCTCCTCACAACAAAGCATGCATTGGGAGCCCAAGGCCCCAACCTGACTTCTTAGAAACAGGTATAAATACTTGCATCTTTCTTATAATCCCATGATGTGGGACTATTCACATATATGAGCCATCATACACTTATTTCTATATTTTAAATAATTCACATAAATTTCCAACAATCCCCCACTTGAATTTTTTAAAATATTATCGAGCAGTTTCTAAAAACATAAGACTGTGCGTAAACAAAGGTGTCATCCGACTTGAACCTTTGCATAGTGAGTAAGATTAAGTTTTTACTAGAGTGACACGTAGTCTTGAACTCTATTCCTGACATCAAACCACACACAACCTTTTCTATAGTGCAATCAAATAAGCCCGTGCATTTATGGCCATGCACGTCTATCCCAGTTTAGTGAACGCTCTAGAAGTTCTGCCCAAAACTCCATAGGAAACGACCACATTTCCACATTCACACAGGTGAGTCTATCAAGAGTACTCCTGAAGGTAGGTACTCCACTCCAAATAGAGTATAGATCTCATTAAGAGTTTCTATTAACTCATCCTCTAATCACTTCAGGAATACTTGCTTCTTAGTTTATTAAATAACATGTTCTACTTCTATCACTACACAACTTGTTTTTACCCATTGAACCTATTTCATGGGATCTCCAGTCATTTAGGTCGGGTTACCATTGTGCGTGATTCCACAATCTCAGGGAAATAGTCTCATTCTTTTAGAATTATTAAGGACGTTCTTTCTGGTCAGTCCTTTCGTCAAAGGATCTGCCAAATTATCATCACTTCATATGTGATGTCCTCTAACAATACTGTGCATATGACTGTCATTTCTTACCGTTGTATTATCGGTTCTGTTTTTCTTTCAATAGCCGTCAAATCTTTCATCACTATATATGTGATGTTCTTTTACAGTATTGTGCTTACGACGTCGTTTTCTACCGTTATTATAATGGTTCTATACTTTTTGTAATAGCCGCAGAACTATCACAATCGATTACGTACCACTGGTGTCTATCTTTCCCGTATAGGGATCTGAACTAGCAGATTTCTTTAGTTCTCTGCTTCTTCACTAGCTGTGGCTAGTGCTCTTATCTCAGTCACTATAGTATACTGATTCAAGATATTCTGTTTCTTAGATTTCCAAGAAACAGTTCTTCCAGCAATGCTAAATATATAGCCACTGGTCGCAATAGAATCATCAGATTAAATATTCCAGTCAGCATCGGAATATCCTTCAAGTACAGCCTGAAACTTTTCATAATGTAATCCATGGTTCATGGTTCGTTTAAGGTATCTCATGACCCTTTCAATAGCATGTCAGTGCTCTATGCTGGGTCCACTGGTAAATCTGCATAATAATCCCACAACATAGTCAATGTCGGGTCTAGTACATTCAGTGGCATACCGAAGGCTGCCAATGATGCTCGCAAAATCAGACTGCCTTACACCTTCATCAGTGTTCTTAAATAACTTTACACTGAGACCATATGGTGTATATGTAGGTTTACAGTCAAAATAATTGTATTTCTTTAGAGTATTCTCATTTTAATGAGATTGATCCAAAGAAAATCCTATTTTTACCTAGTAATATTAGTACTAAGGATTACACTCACCTCACCTAGATCATTCATATCAAAAATTGGCATTTAATAAGGATTTGACTGAGTTTATGGCATGAATGTTTGACCCAAAGATGAGTAGGTCATCTACATAAAGGCATATAATAGTGCAAATGTCATTCTCAGATTTGTAACAAATGCATTTGTCACTTTCATTAACTTTAAAACCATGTGAAATGATTAAAGTTATCAATTTTTTTTTATGTCATTGTTATGTGCTTGTTTTAAACCATATAATGGTTTATCTAATTTGCATACTTTATGTTCTTGACTATGTACTACGAATCCTTCAAGCTGGTCCATATGAATTTCTTCTTCTAATTCACCGTTCAAAAATGCGGTTTTAACATCCATTTGGTGTATTAATAAATTTTGAATGGAAGCAAGTGAGATTAATACCCGGATGGATGTTATTCTAGTTACAGGTGAAAAAGTGTCGAAGAAATCTATATTTTCTTTTTCTCTAAAACCTTTAGCTACTAGTCGTGCTTTGTATTTATCAATAGTACCATCAGGTTTTAGCTTCCTTTTTAAGTACTCATTTACAGCCTATAGATTTACAACCAGAGGGTAAATATGTCAAATGCCAAGTCTTATTGGATTTCAAAGAATCCATCTCATTATTTATAGTCTCTCGCCAAAAATCAACATCTAAAGAAGATAAGTCCTCTTGGAGGTTTAAGGGATCCTCCTCTATAGTAAAATCACAAAAATTCGAACCAAATTCGTTTACGGTTCTTGCTCTTTTACTTCTTCCATGTTCAACTTCAGAACTTTTATTAAGTTCTGTTCTAATAGGCGTACTTGATGTGCCCCCACTATTTCTTAATTTAAAAAGAAATTTCGTTTCATAAAAAATGGCATCATTTGATTCAAATTATATTATGTGTATTTAGGTCATAAATTCTGTATGCTTTGTTATTAACAGCATATCTTATAAATACACATTCGTATGATTTACTTGCCAATTTTATTCTCTTAGGGTCTGGAATGCGAACATATGCTAAGCAACCCCAAGTTCTAAATTGGATTTATATTTCTCTAAAATTTCATAAGGCGAAATTTTATTCTTAGATTTGGGGATTCTATTCAGAACATAACATACAGTCTATCAAATATCCCCCCACTAATGTTTTGCTGCACCAAAATTTAATGAAATGACAATTACTAATTCGATAAAGGTCCTATTTTTTTTAGCTTTACCTTCCATTTCAGGTGAAAATGGTGCAGTTCTCTTATGTACAATATATCACATAAAAAATCCAGAATAGAATTTGATTAATATTCTGTTCCTCTATCACTATGTAGTCTCTTAATTTTCCTATTTGCTTGATTTCAATTTTGAATGTTTCAAACATATCAAATGCATCACATCTTTAAGAATCAATGTCTTTCCAATCATATGTTTTATTTTCATATTACCAGTCTCTACAGCTTAAGTGGTGCGAGAATCTCACAACACACTTTCTGATCGTCAACAACCGTGTATATTGTGAATATACCACGATCATACCAAACATGACGAGAAACACCAATGTCTACCCACCAACCTCTGATTCACCAATAAGGCGAATCTCAGTAATCATAGCCATAAGTGGCTCCTCAGTCAGGTTAGCCTGCGGTGCAGGGCCTGGCCTGTTCTAATACATTCGTGTCATATGATCTGGTTTTCTATAGTTGTATTATAGAATAACCGTCCAGAATCATTCATTTGGGTTGATTGCTGCTGTCATTTATGGTTTCCTTGCGGATTCCATTCTGTTATTTACTGGTCGGTTGTTGATGCTTACTATTTTTTAGAGATTTTCATATGTTTGAGAATTTATATTTTCTCATAGGAAAATATTCATAAACTCAGAGACTAACATAAATTATCCACATGTATGCAACAAAGATGATCTATATTCTATCTTTTCACTTGTATGCATATAAACTATGTCAATTTATTTGATGCAAAAAACCTATTCATCCAATTAATGTCAATTCTTAAGGACATTATCAAATAACATACACATTCTATTAATGTCAAATTTTTAGTGACATTTCCCAATATTATATGTGTTCTATTCATGTCAATTCTTACTGACATTTTTTAAATAACATACACATTCTATTAACGTCAAATTTTAATGACATTTCCATATAATCATATGCATTTCAAATGTATTGACCAATTATTTATTTTGGCCACTTCTTATCTTCCCTAAAAATATATATAAATAAATCGAGAGATTTATGCATCATAATACAGTCTGAACATCGCAATTCATGCATTTCTACTTGCTCAACCTCGTGGTCATCACTTGAGTGTGTAATTACATTTAACCATGTATATGTGCTTCGGCATTCACAATCAATTTAATCAGCATTGACAAAGCACATTACTGTATAAGTTATCATACTTCAAACGTCACATGGAGCATAAGAAACGATAAAAAATTAAAACCATACCAGGCATTAAGTTGCAAGTAGGAAACAAGTTCTGAAGCTTTACTTCTCTTTATGACCGCGCATCAGCTCTCTCAACTCAACTATCTCATCTTCACCGTACATGTATTTCTTCAGATCCAGGGTATACCCGAAAGCTCAATCAGGCCAAATTATTAGATCTGGGATCTTTAGTGAATATCGAGAGTGGTAGCTGCGGTCTGGTATGTTCAGATAAACATAGAAATGAATACAGCAAACCCTAGACGGGTATCAGAAATGAGCGAGGTTGAAGATGTTTGGTCGTCGAATGTAAATGGGGCAGTCGAAGCCATTGTTTCACAGATCGTCTTCAAATTGTTGGGAAACAATGGCTGAGTCGCGGACCAGGTCGCTCTCTTGAAGACGATTCGGCGATCTGGTCGGTGGTGCAAAACCAGTTCGTACTCTCGCCGCCGCTTCTAGGATAAAACAGCCTCGTAGAACAGTAACTGATTTGCTTGCACAACAAATCAGTGCAGATTTGGACTTTCGAATTAAATAACTGCTCGAAAATTTCTGTAAGAATAATTTAATGGCGGAGGAGAAAAAATTATTTTTTCTGTACTTATCTCTTCTACAACTGAAGATAATATATAGACGGGGATTAGGGTTAATAGAAAATACTGGGCAGTAGGAGAAAATAGGATCTGCTGAAATACCGGGTCAAAAGTTTACCGCTTCATGATAAATTCGGCTCAGAAATATTTTTCATAAAAACGGTTTGAAAAAGTCAAGGTTTTCTGGTCCAAAAATATAAGTGTCTACTCCACATAGCCAAGGCCCAAGCCCGGCACGGCCCGGCCCGGCCGGTCGGTCGGTCGTGCGCGCGTGTGGTGTTCATGATGCATGGTCTCCCTCCTCACAACAAAGCATGCATTGGGAGCCCAAGGCCCCACTATGACTTCTTAGAAACAAGTATAAATACTTGCATCTTTCTTATAATCCCATGATGTGGGACTATTCACATATTGGAGCCATCATACACTTATTTCTATATTTTAAATAATTCACATAAATTTCCAACAGTGGGTTTGTTTAAGAGAAGGTAGGCGAGTTCGAGTGGTGACGGACGATGATCGTCGGAGTTGGCCGGAGGAGGGCAGGGTCGGAGCAGTGTCAGGGGCGGTATACAAGGCGGAGCTGGGCGGATGCGTGAACTCGAGAAGAAGGCAGTGTGCTAAGCGAAAACAAGGCGAAGAAGAGTTGTGATATTAATTTTCTTTGTTTTTGAATTGTTCGAGGCACAGTTGTGAAGATCGAACGGTCCATCAAACCGTGATACTGCAATGTCCAAGGTTTTCGTGGTTCAACCGATTAGACCGTGAGAACCGCGCTGATAGTTTATTTTTATTTTTTGATTCAAATGTAAAATTAAATTAAATATAGATAAAATTTAATCAATTATGACAAACATCCGTGTCCAAACTACCTAGCTGAAATAATTATAGATGTAAATTTACTAATTTTCTGTTGTAAAAGAGGATTAGTTCAATAATAGATCGTAAAATGTACATAATAATGAATTATATAATCCAAAATTTAATGACAATTGCTATAGAATTATTTATTAAATTTATTATAGTAAATAATAAAGAGTGAAACAATTATATTTTCGCAAATTTGAAGAACCGTGAGGTTCAAAGAGGTCGAAACAGAGGTTTTTATGGGGTTTTAAGTTTAAACCGCGGATCTATGAACGCGCAAGGTTATTTCATTTTAAGAGTCGTGGCGCTTCAAGGTCGAAGATTAACCGTGGTCGAACCGAGATTTGGTTGGGTCTTTAAAACACTGGAACTTTGAGGCAATTGTTTGTTTCTTTTTTTAATCTCTTTTTTTTTATCTTTTCATTTCTTTCGATGTGAAGATGAGGAAACACAGCAATCACGGGGGAAGAAAAACGTGGGATATATATATGGGATAGGATCAAGGAGCCCCCCTGAATTTCAGCCCCCCCCATTTGCCCCTGAATTTCAGCCACTCATTTATATTAAAAAAAGTGAGTTGGAGGTGAGAGAGTTAATGGAAGGAGAGAGAGAGGAAATGTGTGGTGGAAAAGTGGTAGGCTAAAGGGGTGCTCACTATTTGGGGTGCCACTGAACCTGCCCCTATATATATATATATATATATATATATATATATATATATATATATATATATATGAGGAGCGTTCAATGGCACCCCTAATAGTGAGCACCCTATTTGCTCCCTATATAAATCAAGCATTTATATTAGAATAAGTGAGTGAGAGGTGAGAGAATGAGTGGATGGAGAGAGAAACGGGATATGTGGTGGAAATCAGGGGGCATTTAGGGGTGCTGCACTGTTTAGGGTGCCATTGAACGCTCGCATATATATATATATATATATATATATATATATATATATATAAAGAGAAAATCATGCACAAATTTACTGAACGAAGAAAATGAAGTTATTTTCCACTTTTCAGAATATATTCTAGCACTTTTAGTTTAAACTCGCTCAAATTCTGACAACGTTTATTCGTAGCGATTGTTTAATTAACTAACGCGAATGGTACAAACATGTGTATTTTACTACGGAATTCCTTCTTCCCCTATGTCCAATTGGCGTATCTCAACTATCAAATTTTGAAATTTTATTTCAAATTTCTAATTTTATTTCTAATTATGATATTTCTGTTGCCACTGTTGCAAATCGATCGTTATTTAAACAAAGTGAGCCAACTTTGACATTTTGGTTATATAATTATTTAGATGACTTCTATACGAAAATGTTAAATCTTTAAGAATCAATGTTTCATTATTTATTCAGGTCACGTTTTAGATTTAAAATCAACACATACAATTAAAATGGGCTTATCATTTCTATTCATATTCTGGATTAAGCATACATGTTTAAATTTATAATCTTAAATCAGATTCATACATTAAAAATAAATTAGATTTTAAATTTTTAGTTGACGATATATTTTAAAACGTTTAAATTCACGAGTCGTTACAGTTATCTTCATATATATTATTTTATAACTATTTAATGTTAACTATTTTTTCTATTAAAAATTTATAACTAATTTTTATAAACTTTCTAATATGTTTTTAAATATTATTATTTTTATAACTATTTTAATAAAGCTTTGCAAGGTAAGCCGGTTTTATAGTGGTCGTACCACTTTTATTAGAAAGACCAGAAGAAGAGGGATACTGCACAGGCACAGTATCTCAATCATGTTTGAAGTGCCAGAACACTTTACAGAACCAGAGAGAAACTGAACGTTTCTACTACTAATATGGATATCTAATCCTTTGAAACAGGGGAGGATGAAGATTAGGTGACGTTGCAGGTAGTCAGCGACTCATGTAGCGCCAATGCAAAGAGAGCTAGGAGATTAGGAACATAATTTGAATACTCTAAGCCGTATTGGTACTTCCTGTCCCAATCGTTAGCCATCAGTTATGAGTGTTATGTCATCATCTTCCACAATATAATGCAAGCATCTATTCTCTCTGACGTCTTCAATTTTAATAAAACTCCTTTTTTATAAAACTATTTTATATCAAATTAAATTTTTATATATACCTGAATTATTTTAAATCTAAACCATTTTTCAAAACATATTTTATTATTAATAAAGGCTTTTCCAGTTTGAGCTATTAAATCTATAATGTTTAGTAAAAAGATTTGAATAACGATATTTGTGAAATTAAAATTGAAATCAAAATGTTATTTTTGTCAACAAACTGTTTTGTAAATTTGAACGAAATTAAAATAATGAGTTAATTGAAATATAATTTATAACATTGAAATATATAAATATAATTGGTTAAATAAAACCAATCATGTTGGATATTTGATTTATGAAATTTTAATATGATTTTTAATGATAAATGACCAACGTGTGAAATAAGCGTTTGAGTTTGTTAAAAATACCGGGGTAATTAGATATTGGCATACTCTCTATCAGTACCAAACTACTTTAGCAACTGTGTGCATGGCGGAAAATCCAGAATGAAGTTGGTTGATTTGGCAAATCCTACTAATATAAAGTTAAAGAACGATGATAGATAAGCTTGACTTTTCGCTTATAATTAAAATAACTAAATGATGAGATATATCCTTGTCAATTGAGGTCACTTCTTTACTATATATCGTATTCCCCACCCTCTCGAAGAAACAAACTAAACATTTAAACTAGGGTTGTTACGGTTAACCATTAAACCGCCGAACCGTTCAAACCATTCACACGGTTGCCGCCTACTACGGTAACGGTGACGGTAACGGTTGTGGATTTTGATAACCGCTGTAAAATATACCGAACCGCACATGATTTTTTTGTAGTATTTCGTAAAAAATATATGTATTTTTAATAACTTAAGCTAGAGAAATAACACATGTATAAATAATACGTGCTTTTATTTATAGACAACATGCATATGGATGGTTTGTTTCATAACTAAACAAACTAACTCTTAAGAAAAGAGTTTGAATCTGAATTATTTATGGATAATAATGTAAATTTATGGTAATGGTTGCGGTAACGGTTAGGCGGTTACGGTAACGATTATAAAAATTGCTAACCGTCAACGACGGTTGCGGTTGCGGTTGCGGTTACGGTTGCCGTTAAAATTGGCGGTTGCGTTAACCGTAACACCCCTAATTTAAACATAAAAAGAAAATACTGAATGAACAAGGGAACATGCAACATCAGCCTGAAATAACATCACAACCCCAGTTGTTTTATTACATATGAAAACCAACAATCAACATGCAATATTATTTTAGGATTCTGAATTCTGATTCTTCCTCTGCTAGGAATACAAAGAAAGACTTCCCTGCGATCTGCATAGTCCAACTCTGACTATTTTATAAAACAAAGAAGTCACATATGAAGAAACAAACAGAGGATGAATCATCATAAAAGGAGCTAAAGAAACAGTTTAAAAAAATGAAAGAAAAGCATGAACAGTATAGTTTTTCTGCCATTGATTGATCAGTTATCCTAGTTTGTTCCTGTAGAACTTAGTGTTCATTTCTTTCATACCGCTCATTTCCTTCCTTTTCTTCTTGATGTGATCTCTATTGGACTCAGTGGCACTGTCAGGTATCATCCTGTCGAGTCTAGCATCATCGTTAGCCGGAAATCTCCGTCTATATCCACAGCTCGTTGCATTCTGTGCCTGCATACTTGTAAGAAATGAACTTTCAATCCAGTTAAGAAATGATGAGTGCTTCTTCTCCGTCCAAGCACAGTTTAGGTTTTGAAAATCCATGTCTTTTATGGGATTTTTTTTTTGATATTTTCCTCTCTTTAGCGGTACATATAGGAGGATATTATGCAGCTGGCTTCGCTATGTATGTATGTACTTAAGGCTGAACGGGCAAAAATATCTTGTGAAGATATTTTCTTGAGGTGATAGAGTCGGTAGAGTTTGGACATGATATAAAATCTAGATTTTTTTGGTTATGAGGACATAAATGTAGTTGTGTGCTTATATTCGCCTTTATACAACAACAAGATACGATTTACGGACAGTAAGCTGTAGGATATTTTCCCGTACGAATATCTGCTATTAAGGCATGAAACCAGATTGTTTCCAAATCAAATTCTCTGTACCCAACATCCCCTGTATCTCCTATCCAACAACCAGGATATTTTGATTTCTCTGACTTAGTTGCAAATTCTGATTGGTTGAATACAAATATAAATAAGGGATTTTGGATACAGACGAATCGCTCAATTAATTTGCCTATTTAATGTAGGTTGACCTTTTACTAGTACTTATCTGCACGTTAGGAAATAGTCACTTATTTTGTAAGGTTTCACATCTGAACCAAAGGTTTTTTGATTACTTTGTGTGTTTTGACGTTATCTTTAGATTTAGAATTAGAATTTTTATAACATTTATGAATAAAATACACATTAAATAAGAGGTTTTCTTAAAAATGAAATTTAAGAGGAAAAAACATTATGTTTTTCAACTTCTACCATGAAAAGCAATTTGAATTAATAATAATTTTGGTTATCTTCAGGTTTATTCAAAACATAACTTTTTGCCTATTTTAAAAGGAAAATAGATTCGAATGCATTATACATACATGCACGTATTTATGTATGTATGTATGTATAATGCGCCCACACATCCAACATATACATATATTGAAGATTCATAAGAAGACCACATGGATGAGATTTTGTATGCCAAATTTTTTGTTACTTTTTTGGTGTGCAAATAGACTTTCCTTCTATATGTGGTTGACAAGTAATGGAACAATTGAAGCAGTTACCTTTGTTTCAGATATTTGTTGGAGGATACTGCTATAATAATATGATTTACTAAACTGATTAAACCAGTAAAAACGTGACTAATTTCAAAATAGAAATGTATTCAGTAGTAGCAAACTTTTGAAGGAGATATGATATCTTTTCTGGCAGGACAGCTGATACGAATCACATGAGCACATGATCACATGGTCCTAGAAAGAAGTTTGATTAGGGTTAGCTAAGTCAGTGCAGTCGCTTGAATCACTTTTGTTTGCACAGCAGGCCCATACTAGATACAGGATGTGATGTTTGGAATCTATATATTAACTGAAAGAAAATCTATTAAACGTGCTTATATTTCCTTTTCTGTCATTTAATTATATGGGTACTTCATCGTTTGCAAGAGAGGAAATTTGGTATGATATCACAATAAAGAAGAAATCATGTTCGTCCCCATCCTTTGTTGCCACTCGGATATTTTATAGCATCGAATGCTTTTTCTCTTTTCTTTGATCTTTAGTTTGCTGAGTTGGGTGAACTTGATCTGTGATCCACCAAACCTTTCACGAGTTGGGTCGGTTCTAGACCTGTCATGGGTTTCTAGGGATAAGATGGAAACATGGCTGGTAAATCCCCTCATGGATGTGAGTTGCCTTGACCACAAAACATTTATCTTCCTCTTTTTTACCAAGGTCCATTTCTCCTACTATGTTTCTACTAAGATCGAAAAAAAAAAAAAAAAAAAAAAAAAAAGTTAATGTTAGACCGATCTGACCAAAAGTAGGTGTGAATTCTATTCTATAAGAGATTCGGATGAACGAGAACCGAATAGCCTTTAAATTTCGGCGTTGTTCGTATAGGCTCAGTTATGAGTTTGGTAATATGTTTCACTGATAGCTCATATAAAAAAACGAATATACGGTTATTTTTTTTTTTTATTTTTTTTTTTTAAATGTCATATGTTTCAACCCTTCAACCCATAGTGTTTTCAACTCGTTGATCAATGATTGTAGATAAACATCGATATGTTTTGTCGTATCATCAAAATCAAAAAAGACAACAGTGGGAACAATATTTGAAGTTTTCATACACATACATGAAGGTAAATTATAAGATATAACGACAATAGCTCAAGATGAATATTTACTACTAAACTGAGAGAATGATAAAAACTCATCCGTACATATATCATCTGACGTTATGGCTCTTTGCGGCAAATATTGGATAAGTCCTATCAAAATGTTTTCATGCTTCTTCATTTGATGGATGTGTCAAAATTCTATTTTCTGGTGTTCTCACACTGTGTTATCGTAACACCCTGCATTTTAAATAATAAAATTGTTAAAATAATTAGGAATAATCTGCATTTGAAATTTGAAAAACAAACGCATGTGATAAATAGAATAAAATCAAGAAAGTGAAAGTAATTAACATTAAATTGCAATGTCCACTTATCAAGTGCGTCATTAATGACATTAAAAGAGACAAATAGAAATAACTTTAAAGTTTGCAAGGAGAGAATTAATTTTAGAATGATAACACACACACACATGTGTGTGTATATCTATTTATTTCATATAAAAATATATAAATATAAATTTCAGAAAAGTAACATGCGTTTGAATTTGAAAATAAACGCGCGTCATAAACAAAATTAAATCAGAAACTAATGGAAATTTATTAATAAACTTGACGTCACTAAGAAATTAATACATATAAAATTCTAGAAATAACCACGTTTGCAATTGAAATTATACGCGTGTCAGAAACAGGAAGGAAATTGAATAAATTGGAAATAAAAATAAGCATTTTGAATAACAGTCACAAGAATTAACACACAGAAATTAAAAACGGAAGAAAATTATTGCGTAGGAATTGAAATAGGGAAACTAAAATAACATTAACAAACAATTTTCAAAATAATTAATTACACGCAAAGAAAAGGGACCCAAAACGTATTAAAAACACGTATGAGTCGACCCTTTGGGTGGGTCAACCCATGTATGAGTTATGTCGACCTACGTGTCGACCCAACCAAAAGAATGGGTCGACCCATGTTATTTGATGACGTTGTTTTTGGGTCTGAGTTTTTTTAAAACAGGCTCGGGTTTCCTTTGAATCGAGATCTATTTTAATTTAAATCGGATGGATACAACTAGTTTGGACATCCGTAAACAAACATGCAGGGCTTTGCCATCAAACTCATATTTTTGAGAGGGTGGTGAAACACTTCCATTCTCTTTCTTCTTCAAATTCTTGGGAAATAGAAAATTATTAGATTTAGGTTTTATGATTCGAAATTTGAAGCCAAATGTAGCAGATTCAAGTTTTAGATGTCCAAACTTCCTATCAAATGGATTTGTTGATTCAAATTGAAAAGGGAACTAAAATAAACCTAGACTCAAATCAGACTCAGACCTTAGAACACACTAAAGGTGAGTAGGTTCAAATTATATTTTTGTATAATGGTACATGATATGGTTTTGTTCATATTAGATGAAGAAATCTTGGTAATTCAGAATTATCCAATTGTGGTAATTTATTCCTTACGCAATTTGAATATAATTCTATTTACACTACTTTAGTTCTTTCTATAAATCCTTGTTGGAATGATAGTAAGAAGTTTCATGTGTAATAAATTTGGAATTTGAACTGTAAATCTGAGAATTCTCATTTTTGTTTGTTGAAACCATGGTTTAAATTTTGAATTGGGTAAACATCAGAATAGATTGGAACAGGAAAGGGACATAAGCTGTAACAACCCGCTCGGAGCGGGCCTAAATTTCAACCTAGAAAAGGCCCATCGAAACTTAGAGTCACTCTAAACAAGTCGTTGGTTCCTATAAAGAATTACATTTGCATAGGAAAAAAAAGTAATATAACGAGATGGAATATCACACAAAGGAGCGAGAAAATATAATAATCAAAGTAAAGATGTAACCTATATTAAAAACCACATCTTCAAATACAAAATACCAAATCCACATGTTTACAATGATACATCATTATTATTCACCATCAAGTTCTTCCAACAATAAAATAGCAATAACAGCCAATAACATAATAATAGTTTTGTTTCCTTCTTCAAGCTCCATTATCGTCTCGTCCATCATGCCTACGCCTCACCTACTGACCTGTTTAATATGTTAAGGAAAAGGGTCAGAACATAGAGTTTTGGTGAAAGAAAATAACATGTATTTAAAGACTATACTCTAAATTTAGTAGATTATATACTTCAAAGTACGTCTATGTAACATACAGGCATGCACACACAAAAGCTTATTTTAATTAATGAGGTAGACATCTGAATTAGTCACTTAAGACCTTCATTAATTTATTTAGGGTCGACCAGCGATCACTTAAGACCCAAAGAGGTGGACATTCTCCGTCACTTAAGGTCCATTCTAGTATATTTATTAAGGGTGGATCCCTGTGATCTCTTATGACCCTAAGAAGGAACCTAGCCACTAAAGACCCCGTCCTATCACATCAACGTTATCAATATATATATATATATATTCTCACAAGTAATATGAGAAGCAGTACCTCGCCACTTAGTACCGGTTTAGGATAGACCCATATAGAGCCATTTAAGACCCCTTTGGCGGACACCTCACGTTATTACTTAACTGATATTACGGTAGTAGACCTATGCCACTTAGGACTTCCCTTGGGCGGTGGTTAATATTTGCATGCAACGTTCCACGTATACCTAATCTGTCCCTAGGTTGGCCCTTACATAGCTCACAGAGGAAGTGGACATTCCGGTAAACTACCCTACTCTGCTACCGTCATGACTAGACCAATTTAGAGAAAGAGGACTGTAGACCACTTCAAATCTAGTAAGGGAGAGTCCCTTGACTTTGGCCCAAACCAAGGAATAAACCTTCAGAACGGGACCGTGCCTAGCCCTAACCACCTAAGACCCAAACTAGACAAGAAGAAAGTTAGCCACTTAAGACCTTCTCAAGGAGGGTAGTAAGCCTACCTATTAACACACATATAATAGGTATATATATACACACTAGAATTCTCACATTAAATCAACTACTCGTAGATATCGGATTTGTCGGGCGGTTGCAGGCATACTTCTACTATGAGTGGGCTTAACCTCGTGTCATAGTGTACTAAACTTAATGGTCCATGACACCGAAACCTCTCACATTAGCCGGACTCACTTGTGGTTGCTGAATTTTCCAGTTGCTTCCGAGCAGACTTCTACCATGAATGACGACTAACCTCGTGTCCGTGTGTCATTATTATATATATATATATATATATATATATATACGAGCCATTTGTAAACACATAAGCAATGATTCCTATGGGGAACTTTAAAATTCAAACCTTATCCTAATGTATTTGTTAAGCAATTATTATCTTTATTTATGCTGATTACGCTGTATAAATGTATAAATTAATAATCCGTATAAACAAATTAACGTTCTAATTATATACTGTTCTAATGATGAATTTTGTCAATCCTATACAAATATAAGGTATACAAGCCTAATTCGCATAATAAACTATTCAATTCATGGCATAATTAATAACAGGCAGCAAACGGGAAAATATCAACACTAATCATTCAAACTTGTATTCCAGGATTATCAGAATTATTTAGGCAATGGAAGAGAAACAAGGCATTATATACATATATACATATTCAATATACATATATATACACACACACACACACACATAAACTTCTGTTTGAGTCAAATATTCCCTTTTCTACGTTGCATATAAAAACGTTAATATTTAATTATTACAGATCTGAATACGTTCAAATGCTCCATTAAGAATAGAGATCTAAACTTATCCAAATTCTGCAATTAATCAAATCTTAACCCTTTTGTTCCACAAACATTTTATAATTAATTTTACATTTAAATAGACAAATCCAACCAAGGAGAAGAATAACCACCAAATCACTCCTTAAACATAAATAAATAATATAAAATCCCAAAATATTGATTGAAAAACTTCACGACAAATAAAGATAGAAGATTTGGAGGGTTTTTACTGTGATATTATTGTGACAACCCAAATCCCCGAGGCATATAGATTCCTGTAAAATCTACAAAATAGAGGGAATTGTCTAAACAATCTTATTTTCACTCATAGCTGTAGCAGTGATGAAATATCGATAATTGAAAACTATATACGCGAATTGACATTGTTCTCCAATTCTGGTTGTAGATCTATATGAAAGGACTCCGTAAAATTGAGTCTCCTATGTAGATTCAAAATTCCAGAATGTTAATCTAATAAGAATTAGGATTAGAAAAGAAAATAGAATAGAATTGAGATAGGAGAAGAAGAAAAAATCTATTTTCTAGAATTCCAACAAAATGGAGGCACAAGAAAATGAGATGGCTAATGTATGGTGTGGTGAATGGGGTGGTATTTATAGGAGTGTAAATGAATAAAATTCATTAGATTAATATAATTTAATCTTGACTGTTAATATCCTATAAAACTAATCGTCATATTCACCTAAATCACCCTCACTACGCCTGTGCCGCACTAAGAGATCGCCACCCACCCATGAAGGGCAGTTGACCCATGGGTGTCGACCACTTAAGGGGGGAAATGCCCAATAAGCCTGGAAATGCCCTATAAAACTTTCCTTATATTATTTATTCCTTTCCTTATGTAATTTATTTTGTGTCCCTTTGATCTTATCTATTCGTTTGAATTTTGAATTCACCTAAGGGATGCTTTATTATTCTAGTTAAACCATCGCTATCCCTTATATGTTTATATACATTATTAATTCAAACGTCTATATGTATATATTTACCGTATGATTTCATTTAATTATTATTTCTTCATACGGACTCCGTTTTCAATATATTATATATGAAAACGTATCTGAATTTCGTTACGAACCAAAATATAATAGTTTCATGGCTGAATTCGTATTTGTACAAAATATCCATTTTTCCACTGTTTACATTTATTATTTATTTAACTCATTAAATTACTTAGTCTAATTAGTGTACTTTTACGGGATGTTACATTCTTCCTGCTTAAAATAGATCTTGTCCTGAAATTTGTCTGAAAGGGCGAAAACACATCTCACTCTAAACATCCATGTTATACACTCATGTTATATTAAATACATCCATAAGACATCCATGTCTTGCAATGATTATGAACTGCAGACTTACTAATTTGAGCTCGATCCTAGTGTGTTTGTTGTTAGGGATTGTGGAAAGGATCGTTAAGGCAAAACAAACACTAGAGGGGGGGGGGGGGGATGAATAGTGTTTTTGAGAATTTAAACAAAATCTAAAACTTATGTGATAAACTATATGAATCAAACACCAAAGAAACAATCACAAACACAGAATCAAACACTGATGCAAAATAAATAGAAATAAAAATGCAGAAAAGGAAAGTACACACCGGATTTTATACTGGTTCTGATTGCTCTTACGTCCAGTCCCGCACAACGCTGGATTGCGCAGAGTTTTATTACTATATCTGTAACGGCACCCCGAAATCCGGTAGGCTTTGCAACCATCCCTTCGTCCCCCAGTGCAGCAGGTAAAGCCCACCGTGGCTTACAGTTGTACCCCAGACACCTTGTTTTACGGCGACCCTTTCGGGATCCCCCGGCCGCAGCCTACCAACCCTAAAAAGGGACATGTGGGGGTAAGAGTCTCCCGTTCGCCACCAAACCGCGAAGCGAGAACCCCCCATCATGCTGCATCCTATTACCAGGCATGCCAAACAAGGACTGGTGTGAGGATTCTTAACTAATTTAAGTAATAGTAGTAAGGCAAATCCAAAGACCATGCCGCTAACGCGGAACGGGTTTATTCCAAAGGATTGTCGTGCATAATTTAAAGTGACAGAACATATAGATAAATAAATCGCAAAACAACGCAATGCTTTTGGAAAAATGGAATCATCATAAGACGCAAGTCTCATCACACAATGCAACGTAAACCAGAGGATAGAGTTTTCCCTTATGATGATTAAAAGATGATAAATACGTATAAAACGATATTATTATTAGTGTATATGTTTTAATAAAACATTTCAAAATAAATGTATCAATCCTAGGAAGCATAGGTACCCATATATTATGCCTCCGTACTAGTAATACAATCAAGTCCGTATGGTCGTATTTGGAATTTGGTTTCCATCATGAGTCAGGGCTAGGGAGGAGCTCCTTAACGATTCGAGACACTCTAGCTAATGCCCCAGGATTCCCCGCAGAGAACCCTTGGAACCTGCAGGGCCGGTCCTCACATACAGCTTTGAGGATTGGCAATTCCTAAGCACACGTTTCCCGATCCTATAGGACCTAATATCCGAGGCTCCTAATTCCATCATCCACATAAGTAAATATCAGCCAGTTTAAGCACCGACACCACTTCTAGCTAGAAAGAAATGTGCTGCTCTCCCTGCGTTCCCTTCTCCCGTTTTAGACTCCACCGGTTTGTGAGGCTCGTGAAGTCATGCTATAGTCTTCAACCACAAGGCCCTGCTTTTCAACAAAAGCCTTGATCATAACATCTTAGCATGCCACATTGTCAATCCATACCGTACCATTGATCATCCATCAATATATAAACGGGTGTTAGGTAAGAGAATAAATTCTCCACCACCAAAATTTATATATTAAACAGAAAATCAATAACATGATATTTAACAGAGTACAATGTCAGACACACAATCCATTTATAAGCTTATGCTCTGTGTCTGAGCGAAAACCAAATCCGTACAAATCAACACACATGTTTGGACAATTCACACTATTAACCCTATCATGGTAGCGAGCCAATCCAAAGCAACAGTCATTGTCATCCGTTCTAGGTGAAGATTGTCGGTCTTCTATTGTTGTCTTCAAATCTTGAATTTTAAGCGTCGTTTAAATTATTTGGAATGAGATAGACTCGGACTTTCCAAATAATTCTCGCATATACATAAGTTGGAAATCATTTCATATCGTTATTAGTAATTTATAACGATTTATTCATTATAATTTATGTTTATAAATAAATATAAATGTAAACCATTCATATTATCGCTCATGTAAAAAAGCGACCAATAAATCAAACAAACAACACACAATTATTATTAACCATGTGGTGATGAAATATGACATGTCCATGTTCATGTGTTAAAACGATGAACATTTTAATTATTTCCTTTCCATATTTTATCTATTCATAAATACAAATGAAAATGTTACTTTATTTCATTACATATAAAATGTAATTGGAAGTGTCCCTTTATTATCTTCTCTATGAAAGGAAAAATAGAAATGTTTCTCTTTTTATATTATAAGAAAGGTGACAAAAAGGTGTCCTTTTGTTTACAATGAAAATTTCGTAAAAAGATATATATTTATATCCTATAGAACCAACATATTAAAATTCATATACACATTCTATACTCAACAATGTATATTTTTCTTTTACCCTTCGATTCACACAAAAATGTATTTTTCGTGTATCATTCTAATTTAACAAAAATGAAGATTTTTGTGTCATTTCAATTGTCTAACAAAAATTCAATATAATTTGGTGTCAACCTCAATTCTACAAAAATGAATAATTTTGTTTGTTTAATTTCAATATAACAAAAATAATAACTTTGTTAATCTTTTAATGGATTCTAATTCATTTAAAACTAAATTTCCATCGTTATAATTTTCATTGAAAATCTCTTTACACAAATATGTAAATTCCATACCGTTGTTCTTTTTAATAATAATTTAATTTAGATAAAAATAAATAAATAATGTAACCTTTACTTTTATTACATTACATGAAAATGTAACTCTTACTTTTAATCTTAATTACATGAAAATGAAATTCTTCCTTTAAGTCCTAATTACATAAAAATGAATTTTTCTTTTAATTCTTATTTACATTAAGAAAATGTAACTTTTCTAATTCTTATTTACAAAAAAAATGTAACTTTTCTCTTTCCTTTATTATATTATATCAAAATTGTGGTGTTTGATACAAACATATTTTTATTTCAAAAATATGATCATTTTTCTGGTTTCATGACTTGCATTAAAAATGTACTCTTTTATTTCAATGCATCATTTCATTTCAAAATGAAATCTTTTACTTCAACCTTTGATTGCATTAAAATGCAAATTTTCATTTCATTCTTTATTTACATAGTTAAATGTAAATTCCTATGAAATATTTATTTACATTAAAAATGTAATTTTAAATACTTAGCTTTGATTACATATAAAAATGATTTTTTTTATACTTCATTCTTTGATTTCATTAAAAATGGAATCTTTTATACTTTTTATTACAATTACAAATAAAAATGTACTATATATTTTTACATTGAGAAATGTAAATTCTTGTTCATACTTTGTTTACATTTGAGAAATGTAACTATCCTTTCTGCTTCGTTTACATTTGAGAAATGTAAACTTCCTTTCGAGGTGTCATTACATTGAATAGTGTAACTTACTATTTTCAATATTTATCATATTGAAAATATAAATCTTTATTTCATATTACTACTTGACACTAAATTTCAATCATTTTACATAAAAATTAACGATGCTAGAATTCCTATTTACTTCATATAAACTTAACGACGCTAAAGTTTCTATTCTTTTTGAATGCGACTAAATGACGCTAAAAATATATCTATTTTGAATATATAAATGTGACATCAAAAATATGTTTCATTTTCTAATATTAACTTGACGCTAAAAATATGTTTAATTTCCATGTTAACACATAATGCTAAAAATATCTTTTTTTTTTCCATGAAATCACATATGGTGTTTTATTTCTGATGTACATCTCATAGCAAAATGTGACCTTTATTTATATAACAAATTTCTTAACAAAGATGTTATTTTTGTTAACATAACCAATCTCTAACAAAATGTTCATTTAATTACCATGATCATTTATAACAAGATATATATATTAACATGCCACATTTTGATTAACATATATTTCCTAACCACACAACGACATATTTTATTTAATGTAACATTTGCCAATGAAATAATGTTTTCAAACAAATGTAAACAAAATAATATTTTTTTTAAAGTAACATTCTATAACAAAATGATACTTTTTATTTCGCTAACATTTTTTTTACAAAAATGGAAAATTTGATATGTTAACATTTTATACAAAAAAAGATGACGTTTATTTGTATGAACAAGTTTTGACTAGCATGAATATTTTATTCAACATATTCAACTCAATTCAGTCGTCAATCACAAACACAAACAATCAATTTCAATATACAACACGTACATGAGACATACAAATTAATTCAATCATTCATCGCAATTATAAAACAACCAACACCGAATAAATATATACACAACATTAAGGTGGATTCTATATAACATGAATATAAATTTTGCAGTGAAATAAATAAATAAATTTATTTTAAAGTAGAATTCTCACCTTGTCATTGATTTCTGCGCTGTTCAGATCCAAAATTTATCAAAAATTCGGCTTGCTCAGAATCAGGTCTAGTCAGTGTCATCGCGAAGATCTCATTTTTCTGATTCCAACGGATCCGAAATCGTCAAATTCTGTTTTGTTTCGAACGAGTTATGGGTTTTCAAAGATTTGATTACATAAAGAATATAATAATTAATTTTAATTACACTACCCCTTAATCCATCCTCTACATCGTTCCCCTTCAAGACTTGAACCGAACCCATCGTCGTCCTCATCCCTTCTCCGCGCGCCACCATACCGCCACCAGTTCAAGATCGCATGCCACCACTTCAAAGCCCGTACAACGAGCCACCATCGCCCAGACGTGGGCCCCACTCGCCCTTCACCACCGCCCAGAAACCCGCTCCAAAACCCGCCACTTCCTGCTCCAATCTCGACCGCCTCACTACATAAGATTCGATCATAGCCGTTGATAATAACGAGCTTGTTGTCCTCTTCGATCCGGTATATGGGACTTGATTCAATTCGAAGTAGAGAGGGAGAATTTGATGGAGGAATTCCGGAGTGTTTTAGCCATCGAGTAAAACATACGGCGGCTCTGGTATATAGAAATTAGGGTTTTGTGAAATGGCTAATATTTATATTATTAAATCCCTAATTAATCCAATTAAGGCCCGATTAGCAACTTCGCCCGATTTCAGCCCAACGACTGTCGTTCTTAAGGTTTTAACGCCTTCTGAACGCAATGGGACAGGTCTCGTGGCCCAATTCCGAAATCTGTAAAAAAATTATTTAAATTTATATTAAAAATTAATTAATTAAATATTTACCGTACATTTAAATACGTCGGGGCCACATACGAACTCTAAAAATTCCAGAAAAAATATTTCTGGCTTCGCATTGACGATATGGTTCCAATGAGACTATTTTCGTCGAATTCTGAGACTTTTTGAAAAATGGCCATTTTCAATTCGATTAAATTTGACTGAAATGGTCAAAACACGCTTTCCTTTACCACGCTCACATATTGATTCGAAAAATTCTAGAAAATTAAACTTAACAATAATTTGATATTCTGGTTCCAACAAAAGTGGTTTCGTCGAAAACCGAGGTCGTTTGCAAAGTGACTATTTTTAAGGCCAATATATTATATTAAAATATAATAAATTCTACAGCGACTTTTCCATATTTTGAATTGGACATGACTTTTAATTTTCAAATTAAAATTTCAGTTTTTCAGATTTGTTAGAAAGATATGATTAAATAGATTTAAATATTTCTTGTTTCGCTCAATTCTGATTTAATTTGAATCCTGTACATTCAGTTAAAGTTTGAAATCGAATTTTCGAACTACAGCGCTATTTTTAACTCCTTTTATATTCAAATTAAATTTATTCATTTTAACTTCAATTTAAATCAATTTTTAATCATTACTATTCTAAATAAATTATTTTAAATATCATAAACTCATTAAAATTACTTAATATAAAATTTTAAATTTACCCCAAAATTCAGGGTTGTTACAATATCAATATCCAATTACACCCCTTGATTTCATGGCTACAAGGTTAACACCGCCCCCGTTCGTTGATTTCATGGCAACAAGGAAAACACCGATTCCGTTCCTTGATTTCACGGCTACAAGGAAAACACCGATTCCGTTCCTTGATTTCACGGCTACAAGGAAAACTCTGATTCCCAAATACTTCCCAAACAATTACAATACCCTATAACTCTTCAATAGCACTTGATTCAGAGAGTAATGAGTAGAGAGTGTAGAGAGAAGAAGATTGGTGAAAACAAAATTGAATTCGGCAGAGTATAGGCGTAGGAATCATAAAAATGATAAGAAATAATGTTGTAATGAAAGAGAGTGAAAGTGGAGAAGGAGTGATTAAAAATTCGAAGTCAAGCCCTTTTTATAGTGTGTGAAGGTTGCAACGCTCCAGAACCGTCACAAATAGTGAAAAGACACTTCCTTTCAAATTTGAAAAAATGACAGTTATATGTCGACATGGTGTTTTCTATATATCGACATATACTTAGTACAAAATTAATTTTTGAGCATTTTTCAAGTGTTTTGATATAAATATAATTCTGGAAATTCTTGAATTAAAATATAGTGTTATAAATTAATATTATAAATTTGGAAATCATATGAAAACATACATATAAATTATATAAACATATTTATAAAATTATAAAGTTTAAAAATATAAATAATATAAATATATAAAGATATAAAACTTGAGTTTGAAAACAAAATTAAAGTAAGAAAGAAAAATAGAAAAGATAGAAAATAAAATAGAGAGGATTGAAGATAGAATTTAAAATTTGAAAACAGAAATTGAGAAACATAATTTGAACCTGGAGTGCTATTTTGAGTCTTACATAATCTAGACTCTATAACTATATTAGTCTTGAACTCTTGAAATCTTTAATACTTATGAGTCTTGAAATATCTTTGAATTCTGAATCTCTAATATCTTTAAACTGTACAGTCTTCAGTAATATTTCCTGTATATAATTCCGGCATATGTGTGTGTGTATATATATATTCTAGACAAAAGTGTTAATAAATATTTTATAATCAATTAATATTGAAATAATGTTGTTGTCATTAAAACTCCATTCTCCAACAATCTCCCCCTTTTTGATGATGACAACCTTAGTTTATAAAATATCATACCGGTATATACCTATTGATGATGATCCTTCAAATACTCCCCTATCTATATAAATCCTATATTTTATAATTTCTCCCTCTTTGGCATTATTAAAAAGAAATTCTAAAACTACTCCCCTTAAATCCTATCTAAATAATTCCTATACTAAAGTAAATTACTCCCCCTAAATTTATGCCTATACAATATCATAATTATTAAATATCGCTATCACTGATTTTGATTCTAATCGTAAAAGATTATAACTCCCCCTAAAATTATGACTATACTATTCTAATAAACTAAATAGTAGGATAATAAACTAAGCAAACCAATCAATATTTAAAATCAATTTAAACAAGCAAGTCAATCCAAATAAGACATTCAAACAAATAATTCAAGCAATCAACTCAAGAAATCAACTCAAGCAATCAATTCAAGCAATCAAGCAATCAATTCAAGAAATCAACCAAATCAACCAAATTAAATAATATGTGTTAATAAACACTTCTTGAACCTTCAATTAATCCTGGAAACTATAAAACTCCCCCTTAATCCAATACAATACTAAACCCAGCATATTGTAACAATCTAGAAAATCAGAACCAACTTAAAAATCTATTTTAATGAAATTTTAACAAAAATTTGGTCAGAATTCAAAAATCCCATTTTTAAATAATAGCAAATCCCTTAAAAATAGCCATTTTGCAAACGACCTTCGTTTTCGACGAAACCACTTTTGTTGGATCCAGAATGTCAAATTATTGCTAGGTTTAAAATTCCATAATTTTTGAAATTAATATGTGAGCATGGCAAAAGAAAACGTGTTTTGCAAATACAGTGCAAATTGGATCGACCAGAAAATGACCATTTTTCAAACGGTCTCCAAATCTGACGAAATTAGTTTTGTTAGGATCGTATTATAAAAATAAAGTTAGATTTGTTTTTCGGGAATTTTTGGAATCAGTATGTGGCCCCGGTAAATTAAAATGCATGTTCAAATCTAATATTGAATGTTTTATATTTTAATCTGAAGAATAACCAACTGAAACAGTCGAATGGGCTTACAAAATACATTCCATTGTGTTCGAAATGGGGGTATTTAGCCAGAGGCAATAGCCGTTGGGTTTGATTTGAAGTTCGTATGGATAAATGGGTATTTTTGGAATTAAAATATAAATATATGGTCCAATAGAAATTCACCGTTGACCTATTCATTCTCATTCAAACCCGTAAACCCTCCAGTTATGAACGGTGACTGAAGCTCGAAACTTCCCTCTTCAATTTCTTGCAATCTACTCAATAAATTTCAATGGTTCTTAAGGGAATTTTGTAGAGAATCTTCCCCTCTTCAAATCCATATAAGTTTGGTTCTCTATCGTTGAGTATTTGGGCTGAATCGTCGCTCTGAAGTCGCGCCGCCCCACCTTGTTTTCCATCTCGGTCCGACCACCGAGCTCGACACCCCCACCCTCGAATGACGCGCCTCTCCACGCTCTACAGCGTGGTGCAACCTGATCCTCCTCTCGTGCAACGGATTAGGAGAAAGATCGAATCCTAGTTCTGAATCAAACTGAAAGGTAACGGCTGTTATAATTTTGAAAGGTTATAACACTTAAAAGCGTTGTGAATTTAAATTTATTTATAAAAATCATATCTTTTTGATACGATGTCGAAATCCGATGAAACAGGAAGCATTGGGATCGTGACATCATACACTACATTCTAGAAGTGACAGGGAGAATTTTAGAGCTAGCCATCAAATTAGAAGGAGTGGAACCCAATGTGAGATTTCTAAATTTAAATAAAATGGAGAAAAATATATTAGGTTGCAAACGGAGCTTAGTAGCTCCCGACACTACTTTCTGTTAAACCATGGATGATTGTCTAATGGTTGTGGTGTGAAATTGATTATGATTGTGAATGATTGATTGTGGTTGCAACAAAATTGATTGTGTTTGTGGTAAATTCATTGTGTTGTGAAAATGAATTGTATTATAGAAATGAAATTATTGTAATGCTACAAGGCCTAGGTTAGCAGAGGAGTCGTGCTCAGACACGGTGCCGTTGCTAAATACCCTGCCGTTGTAATGCCGAAATTTTCTGTAATGAACTATATAAAATAGTTGTTGTTTTAAATAAATTGCGTGAACAATAAAAATATCATTTTTATTGTGTATATGAAGTGCTAAAAAATATTTATGTGTTGAATAAATTATTGAACAATAAAATTATCATTTTTATTGTATATATGAAGTGTTAAAAATATTCATGTTTGAAATAAATTGTTTGAACGATAAAAATATTATTTTTATCATGTATGTGAAGTAATAAAAATGGTCATGTGTTGAAATATATTTTTTTTCGCTAAAAATTTATTTTTTATCATGTATGTGAAGTAATAAAAAAAATGGTAATGTGTTGAAATACATTTTTGTTTGCCAAAAATATTATTTTTATCATGTATGTGAAGTAATAAAAATGGTCATGTGCTGAAATATATTTTTGTCCGCCAAAAATATTATTTTTATTATGTATTTGAAGGAATAAAAATAGTCATGTGTTGAAATATATTTTTGTTCACCAAAAATATTATTTTTATCATATATATGAAGTGTTAAAAACAACCATGGGTTGAAGTAAATGTTTGTTCATTAGAAATATTATTTTTAACATGCATATGAAGTGTTAAAAATAGTCATGTATGGAAATAAATATTTGTTCGCTATAAATATTATTTTTAGCTTCGATATGCATATATATACTCATGCTAAACAACCAAATGGATTTGCTGTTGAGTAAAGAATTTATTTGCGTGCCCGACAAATAGGTAAACCTTAATGAGTTGGCTGCACAATTTTATTTATTATATACACTCCTGTGAATGCCAATGGATGCGGTGTGTTGGTTGTTCTGTATGAGATTTTAAACAACGCTATAAAATAGTAACAATTAATTTTAAACTAGACTACGTGGCATAATTCGTGAAGATAACATACTCTATCATATACCATATAACCATTTGGAGCTTATGTGACGAGGTTGGAATTACCATACAAGCGAGAGGCTTGTATGGCGATGACTACATTTCAGGTTGAACCGAAGACGAACTATTGATGTCATAGTATATCATATTCCATATAAGCATTTGGAGCTTGTATGACGAGGTTGAGATTACCATACGAGCGAGATGGTCGTATGGCGATGATTGAACTACCGGTTGAACTGAGGACTGATATGGACTAAACACTACGCCATAGATGGCCTACAGCAACCCCAGAGAAGTGACGCAGTAGGTGCCAAAAAGTGTTGCTATAGGCAAAAAATGATCTATGGCAACACTTTTTTGGGGTTGCCATTTGCCACGTTGACTTAGAGTCAAAGGCAACACCTTTGCGACTCAATGACAATATAAGTACAGGTGTTGCCACAGGTACCAATACAACAACAAAACTCCCTTTCACAACTGCCAAAAACAGTTGTAATATGTCTAGTACAGCTAGCAATTGTAATAAAGTCAACCATTTTTACAACTGTTTCTAGCAGTTGTTAAAATTTGTTTTACAACTGCTAAAAGTAATTACACCTCAACTGTTGTTAATCAAAGATTTCATAATATAATAATAAATATTATTATGATGCAGTATTTTATTCGAATAAATATTTTATTTCAACATTTCAAATGGTACAAATATTTTGACTCCATTATTGTACATTCACTCGTATATTACACAATCATTCATATTTACATACATTCTTCGCTACATTGTCACTCGATTCACTCATATGCAGAATCACACGTACAACCATATGAATCACTGATTTTCAAGGCTAAGTTAAATTCAGTTCAGTAACAACTTTTCAGCAGCATGATTAGTGGAAATAATGTCACCTGGGTTCACTTACATTCTTCTGCTATACACTTCTACTCTCCCCAATCTTCAAGCTATTACAGCCATTAGAAACTGAATAAAATAACAATTAAATGAGAAAAATTATACACAGAAATATTAGAACATGAAATCAAATAAGAAACTGAAAAAAAATTATAAGAAATGCAGGACGGGATACAAGTTCAAAAATGCTATACATCTGATTGTATTTTCAGTATAATATATAAAAAATGCTAAAACAACGTGCAAGTGCAATATAACCACAATAACATGCATAAAGTTCAGATTCTGGTAAACCAGTTAAAGCACAGCAACCACTAAGGCCATAACAAGTTCAAAAGAGAGAAAACTACAACCTGCCTCGGCCAATTCAAGTGCAGTTCAAAGCACAACAATAAATAAGGATCAATGATTCTAATGCTCAATTTTGATTGGGTGTATTACCAAATATATGTTTTGCAGCAGGTCTGCTCGTTGAGTTTCCTTTCTGTACATAATTAGTTGATCCATGAATATTTAAAAGTATTTAATAAAAAAACCATGTAAACTTACTCATTATTACCTTTACTACCTTATCAAATAGCTGAAAAGCTACATTAAGAAGCAATCCACCCATATTGTCTTAGTAGGAGGTCCTAATCTGGATGAATTGAGAATCTACAAGGAAGAACTAGGACACGAACTGAGTCAGCACCATTCATTACTTGTTGCATGCCATTACCATCTACTGGAGCATATACCACTATGATCATCCTATTGTTACCTCCATGGCTCCATCCATCATTATTCACTTAATCAACATGAGGGCACACTATTGGCAGTTTCAACAATTGATAGCAAAATCAGAATCTTGGCTAATTCAGATAGATTGTGCCTGCTTCGGACATTTCAAAATTGAATCATTGGTCCTTATTTATTGTCAGAACCTTCAACAAACCCCATGCTCAAGTCATCGGCCACTACTACTGAATCTAGCTCTGGTATACAAGGTCAAAATGCTTCCACAATCATATTTGTAATGAATGGAGAGAACAAGAATTTGATAGATGTAAAACCAAGGATGCTAGATGAGTTATACATGAATCAAAGACTTGAATGTTTGCTGAAGTAAATGACCCAGCACAATGTCATCTTTTAAGACATGCATATAATATGTGGTTAAACAAGATATCATGACTAATTTGTACCAACTCCAGTGCTTCCATTTTGGCATTAGAGTCCAACAACATCCATTTACTATGTAAGTGGATCAAAATGATGACAACTCAAGTGGAAAGGCTACTATAACTACAGGTTTAGCTCCTCAGCTACGACACCAAGTTGTATGATTCATAGCCTGAAGAAGCACCGTCCAGCTTTGCATTGTCCAAGAATGATTCATATGTTATGTCGGCATCAGGTGAAAGATTTCACTATTTAACATTCATATGTTATGTCTGCATTCACAAACAAACCAAATTCAATAGCTGCTTCCTTTGATAAATGGAGAAACGACAACCAGATAATAAGACTTCGTGATAAAAATAATCATTATTAAATATATGTGATAGTTGATTCCTTTGCGATTCATTCTCTAATTCAGCTCTGGCTTATAATCTATGTTCACTGTTCTGTTTTCTTATTTGAGTTCAAACTCCAACACCTGTCTATATCTCCATCATGAAACCTGGTGCTTTATCCTTTATGCACAACTACACATCAGTTTATGTCACAAGGCAAAAAACCTAAATAGTAAATATATACAAATGCTGGCTTGTCTTGAATGCCAGAAGACAAAATACTCTGTCTACTGAGTGCAAAAACTAGCAGCGTAACCCACTACGGTAAATCAAACCTTGTTTGTCCATCAGTTCCACTAGGGCATATTGTTCTCGTAGTGCATAAAA
Organism: Allium sativum; assembly: GCA_030737875.1. Taxonomy (NCBI): domain Eukaryota; kingdom Viridiplantae; phylum Streptophyta; class Magnoliopsida; order Asparagales; family Amaryllidaceae; genus Allium; species Allium sativum. Next base: position 581,451,849 of record CM060913.1, read on the forward strand.
ACAGTACTGTAGGGGAGTGAATTAGTCATCAGGCATCAGATGTAAAGCAATTTTAAACTAGACTCTTTTCAAAACAGAAATTAAGTTCCAGATAGCAATTTCAATCTAACACCCCAAACATTTTATAATATTTCAAGTTAACATCACTGCTTACCTTACTTTTGTTTGCGTCCATCTCCATTGCAGTATTGTCAACTGTAGAGGCTTCAGCATGAGATTCAAGAGATAGTTCGTCACAACCGTGAACAAATTGCATGAGACTCATGAGATAGTTTGTAACAACTATAGAGGCTACAGCAAGAGATTCAACATGAGATTCATAAGATATTTCGCGAACAAATTGGACCACTTGATGGGCGGTGGTATCGTTGTGGTATCTTGAGACGATGGTGGGGGTTCAGGAAGCGGTGGATTTGGTTTTGCGGGTGCGTGGATTGTGGAACGAAGAGATTAGGAAAAAGAGTAGAGGTGGCGGAAGAAAAAGAAAGGTGACCTAGTCATGCAGATTGAAATCAATTAGATTTGGGAAACTGGCACGGAAGATGACATGAATTAGTTTCAGCGGGAAAATGAAAATTTGGGGCAAAGAAGGCGGGGGCGGTGAAGGAAAATCACATTGACACGGATTGATAACATCGGCCGTTAGATTAGAGTCACGCAGATTACTAACTTTATTAATTTGAGTATATCTATGGTTACTGCAACACATGTTGATATCTACGCTAACACATTGAAGCGTGCATTGCAATAGACAAAAAACAACATAGCAATGGCAACATTGTAGCTAGCAACATCATGCATTTTCGTTGTGATAGGCCATCTATGGCATAGTGAAATAAAATATAACGGTAAATGGTAAGATTAATAAAAAAAACCCACCCGGGTCTAGAGTTGACAATAATTCACGCCTCTCCTGTTTTTATATACGACACATGAATTATTTATTTTCCAACACTGGACAAGGTGACGAGATTTATCTCTGGAGTTATGATCTTTACATACTCTCTTGAGCATAGAATAGGTCACTAAAAATAATGTATGTTATTTCTGGATTTATTGGGTGCCTAATACAGCCCAATAAATTACCAAAACGCTCTCCGAACAAAGGAGGCTATGGCGAAATTTTCTGAAATTTAAAGGCATTAGCCAAAATTTTGAAGTGAAAACGGTTTGGAAATCGTCAAATGAATTATATATATATTTATAAATATAAATTAAAATTAAACGAATCGCGCACGATAGTTCGCGTTTTGGAATCATAACTTTAAACGGTTATACCGAGAGATCCGACCGTCGGGTTTTCTCGAAACCGGAATCATTGGGTTCGCTTTGGAAAGATTTTTCCAACAATATTAAATTTGTTAAGATCCAATGGTTAGATTTTGATAAATGTGTAATTCAAATCTGAGTAAAAACAGCGCCAGGGCCGCGTAATGACCTGAAGCGTCGTTTAATTAAAATGGACTACTTTTATATAAATAAAAATAGCGATAAATCTTTTTAAAATATTATAAATGATGTGGAATGGAAATAAACCAACTTTACTTGGTTTATTATGTATTTTTTATGGTTAGATGTATTTGACGTGAAAATTATATTAATGAATTGAAACATGAATGTCATATAGTTTAACCATGGAAAGAATTGATTTGAATTCTATGTTTACATGAATTATTTGAAAAGGCCGAGTTAATTCTCATTTCAAATAATTGATCGACGATTAAAAGTCGAAGATATGAAGAAGGCGCAAGACCAGTGATCTTCACATCGTGCGAATTACTACAGATGCCATAGATATGGGTAGCTTCCTTGATGAGGTTACAATGGTAGTGGTCTGGACGTACTTGTTGATTGTCCGGATGTGCGAGGGCATCTCTTCCGTATTGGACATATGGAATGAGGAATAAGGTGCCTCCGGTTTTGTTCAGAATCAAAACGGACTAGTAAATGGATATGTGTCTGACATTGGATTTCATTCTGTGTTGATTGATCTCTATTAAATATATATCTGTTTGGTGGTGGAGAATTTATTCTCTTGCTTAACACCCTTCTCTAAGACGTACGATCTTAGAGGTTGTATATCGATAGACATCAGTCGCATGGCGTGGAATGTCAATGTGGCATGCTGAGATGCAAATGATCAAGTCTTTTGTTGAAAAGCAAAGCCTCGTGGTTGATGATCAAAGCACGACTTTAAATAGCATAGCTTTGTGTATAGCGTTAATTCGTGAGCCTCACACCTCGGTATGAGTCAAAAACGGGATAAGGGACGAATGGAGGACATTATGTTTCCTTCTAGCTATGGGTGGTGTCATAGTATGGAGCCCAGACATTTATTTATTTTTACCTATGTGGATGATGGATAGCGAGGCATCACGGATATATCGGTCACTACGGGGACGATGGATTGGTCTGATAGGACAGGGAAACGTGTGTTCAGGAATAACTAATCCACTAAATATGTGTGGACCTGCCCTGCAGGAACCAAGGGTTGCCCCGCGGTGTGTAATCTTGAGGCATTTGCGAGAGTGTCTTGAATCGGAGAGGAGCCATCCCTGGCCTCGACTCATGATGGAAATCCAATTTCCAATACGACATTTTGGTTTTGATTGTAAACCTATATATGGCGGCATAGTGGCATGGGACGCTCATGTCGTCTATGATTGATACATTATGATTGAAATTGTTTTTGAAACATATATGCACTAGTAATAATATCAAATGATTTTATTTTATACGTATCAAGCATATTTTGGCTATTATAAGGTAAAACTCTATCCTCTGGCTTGCGTTGCATTGTGTGATGGGACCTAAGTCTTATAATGGCTTCATTTTTGTAAAAAGCATTGCGTTGTTTAAATGATTCACTTGTTTTATTCACTGGCAATCCAATGGAGTAAAACCATTCCGCGTTAGCGGCGTGGTCCTGTGATTAGCCTTATTATTAAATAAGTTAAGTAAATTTCTCATACCAGTCCCATGACTGACTCGTAGTTTGTTTCACTTGCAAACTCGGGTGCCCTTATTTTTACATGAGCAACCAAGTAACAAGTTCCAGGATTTATTTTGGCTTAGCACTGTAGCCTGGAGTGCACTTTTGGCTGATGGCGAAGACTAGCTTTTCTCTGTATATTAGACTATTGACATTACCGCTTGTACTATCTTATGTGTATGTGTCGCTGATCGCGATGTAGACTCATTATTTCTATTATGTACTATCATATGTATATGCATCGTTGATCTCGATGTAGACTGATCATTTCTTTTATGCACTAAGTTGTATCCTTAAACTGTGCAACTCTGATGATGATGTTTATTACATTTTATGGTTCCACTGTCATATTGATGTAAATTATTATGTCTCATGTTTACGCTATTATCTGTAATCTGCTAATGTGATTAATGTGTTATATTCCAATGATCATCCTTGCTTCAATGGCACGGGAGTTTGGGGTTATCACAGCTGGTATCAGATCTTTGGTTTATCTTAGTTCTAGAATTAAACACATTAAACACCTCATCAAAAATAGAATTAGTAGTATTCTAGGGAGAGTAGCTCATTAGAGATAGGATTAGTAATGTCCTAGAATGAGCACAACAAAATAGCATAATAATTTGATCAGTACATCATTGTTTTTCATATGTCCTTCTGCTTTTACCATTCCTTAAAATTTTCATTTCTATTGGTCTAACTCTTTTCTTGCTTGTACAGAACTGAATGAGATGAGTGCTAGAGGTAAAGGTAGGGGAGCCAGGGGCCGAGGAAGGGGTGGTATCCCTGCTGCTTTGAATTAGCCCAATCTTGAGGCTGTAGTGCCACAATAACCGCCCCCGCAACCATTTGATCTTGATAGGGTGGCAAAGAAGTATAGGAATCTCGGTGGCCTGCCATTATCTGGCAATGGTACAATGGAAGAAGCCCAAGCCTGGTTGAAGTCATGCGAACGAATCTTCGCAGGCCTGGAGCTAGAAGATCATAGAAAGAGGTTCATGGCATCATGGTTGTTGAATGATAAAGCACTGATATGGTGGGACGCCATCACAGTAGGCGAGCTTGAAGTAGATATGACATGGGCTAAATTCAAAGAAGTGTTCAATGAGAAATTCATCCCTTGACAGGAGGTCGAGCGCTTACATGATGAGTTTGCTAATCTCCAAAAAGGAGATCACACTATCCATGAGTATCTCGAAAAATTCACCGAAATATCTTGCTACGCACCCTAGCTTATTAAGGATCCTATCGAAAAGAACAAGCAATTTATCAATGGTCTTCTTCGTAGGTACCAAAGTCGAACAACTGGACACATTGACCTTCTATTCACCAAGACGGTTGAGATGGCATGTAGATATGAAAGTTTAGATAAGAAGAACTAAGCTAGCAACAAAAGAAAATCTTCTGGAAAGAAACCTGAAACTAGCAACATAAAAGCAACTAAGGCTCCGGGGGATAGGCGATCAACGGTCAAATGCTACAATTGTGATCAGTTTGGACATTACTCAAATGAATGCAACGTTCCAAAGAGGAAAAATACAAATCAATCAAACCCGAGTTAGAATCCCAGGGATACTAGAGAGTGCTACAAGTGCCACAAGACGGGGCATGTTATCAGAAACTGTCCATTGGGAAAGAAGGCCGAAGTAGCTCATGTATACGACGGGGTGGATACGCTAGCTTCTTCTGAGGGAGCAGGTAAACCTGATGTTTTGGGAGGTACCCTTACTATTAAAAATATTCCTGTTTCAGTATTATTTGACACTGGTGCATCACAAAGTTTCATTTCAAGTAACACAGTTAACAAGCTAAAGTTAAAACTAAGAAAGCTTAAAGAATCGATTAGAGTTCATAATCCGATAGGAGGTTCTCTTGTTCTCGGTTCATATGGTAAAGTGCCTATTTCCTATTCTTGTTTCCGGTTTTCTTTCAAGTCGATCATCATGAAATTTTCTGAGTTCGATATTATTCTTGGGCTGGATTAGTTAATGCAATATGAGGCCGAAGTTAGATGTGCCGAAAGAATCGTTAAAGTTAAAACGAAGCTTGGGGATATATTCATACCATGCCAAGGCTCTGATTCAGATAGAAAAGAATTTTGGTCTGCGCTAGAAGTTACTCCCACTTTATTAGAGAAGATTCTGGTCGTTAAACATTATGTGGATGTGTTTGAAGAAGTAGATAGCTTACCTCCGCGAAGAGAAATTGACTTCAAAATCGATTTAATTCCGAATGCAAGGCCAGTAGTGCACGCTATTCGGAGAATGACATTAAAAGAGAAAGAAGAATTGGGCGATCAAACTCGACAATGGCTATGGAAGGGTCTGATCAGACCAAGCTTCTCGTGTTGGGGAGCAACCGCAGTGTTTGTTCCTTAGTCAGACGGTACCCTCAGGTTGTGTGTCGACTACCGAGATTTAGATAAGCAAACGCTCAAGAATAAATATCCATTACCCCGTATTGATGATTTGTTGGATCGATTGAATGGAGCGCAGGTATTTTCTAGAATGGACCTAGCTATAGGTTTCCATTAATTGCAAATTACTGAAGAATTTGTTCCTTTGACAACTTTCAGAGGTCCAGACTTATTTTATGAGTGGTTAGTAATGTTGTTGGCTTATGTAACGCTCCAACTTATTTTGTTGATCTAATGAACATAGTATTCAGAGAAGTCTTGAATAAATTTGTGCTGGTTTTCATTGATGATATTTTAATCTTGTCTAAGTCAGCTAGTGAGCATGCGAAACATTTAAAACAAGTGTTGGAGATTCTGAGAAAGAACGTATTAAAAGCCAAATTTTCTAAATGCATATTCTGGAAAGAAGTGAAGTTCCTTGGTCACGTAGTATCAAAGAAAGGAATATCAGTGGATCCAAGCAAAATTACAGCTATGCAAGATTGGAAGCAGCCTAGTACACCCACAGAAGTCATAAGTTTTCTAGGATTGGCTAGTTATTATCGGAAATTTGTTAAAGATTTTTCGAAGTTATCTAGTCTATTAACAAAGCTTACAAAGAAGCACACAAGATTTAATTGGACTCCAGAATGTAAGGCGGCTTTCCAAGAGCTGAAATTAAGATTAACTACTGCTCCAGTTTTAACAATTATCGATGGCAATCAAGATTTGATGGTCTATACAGATGCTTCTCTTAAAGGAGTAGGTGCGGTATTAATGCAAAGAGGCCAAGTAGTTCTTATGCTAGCCGTCAGTTGAAGCCGCATGAGAAGAGATATGCTACTCATGATCTTGAGTTATTAGCCGTCGTGTTTGGTTTAAAAATATGGAGGCACTATCTATTGGGTGAGAAGTTCGAATTATACACAGATCATAAGTCGTTAAAGTATTTGTTCACCCAGAAGGATTTGAATTCTAGACAACAACGTTGGCTAGAATTTCTTGCAGCGTACGATCTAGATATTTTGTATAGTCTGGGGAAAGCCAATGTTGTAGCTGATGCACTTAGCAGAAAGAATGTAATCATCGCCAGTCTTATCATTACGCCTTCATTGATTGACAAGATCTCTGCTCTCCAAAAAGACGATGAATTTATTCAAAGAATTAGCCAGCGAATTCAAGAAGGTAAAGCTTCAGATTTCCAGCTTGATAGTAAGGGGATTCTAAGATTACAAGATCAAATTTGTGTTCCCGAACTTCCGGAACTCAGAAGAGAAGTACTGGATGAATGTCACAAGTCCAAGCTTAGTATTCATTCAGGAGTGAGCAAAATGTATAATGATCTCAAGCGCACATTCTGGTGGAAGTCGTTGAAAAAAGACATTTCCATATATGTTATCAGATGTTCTACTTGCCAACAGGTTAAGAGTGATCAACGGAAACTCGTCGGATTGTTGCAACCGTTGGAGATTCCAGATTGGAAGTGGGATCAAATTTCCATGGATTTCATAAATGGTTTGCCTGGAACTAAGAAAGGAAATGACAGCATATGGGTGATCGTAGATCGTTTCACAAAGGCCGCCCATTTTATTCCTGTCAGATCGACTAGAACAGCACAGAGTCTAGCGCAAATATATTTTAAAGAAATTGTTAGACTACATGGAGTGCCCAGCAATATTGTTAGTGATAGAGATCTGATCTTCGCTGCTAAGTTCTAGGAAGCATTTCAGGCAGAATTGGGAACAAAGGTGAATCTTAGCACCGCATATCATCCTCAGACAGACAGCCAAACTGAGAGGGTGAATCGTATATTAGAAGATTTTTCGCAGGCATGTATTCTTGATTTTGGCGGATCCTAGGAAGATCACTTGCATTTGGATGAGTTTTCATATAATAACAGCTATCAAGCGAGCTTGGAAATGTCACCATTTGAAGCATTGTACGGTTGACCATGTAGATCTCCTGTATGTTGGGTAGAACCAGGCAATCGACTAGTATTGGGTCCTGACATGATTCGAGAAGCTTCAGATAAAGTTGATTTCATTAAGAAGCGACTACAAGCAGCTCAAAGCTGACAGAGGAGTTATGTTGATTCTAGAAGAAGAGATTTGGCTTTTCTGTTGGTGATTTTGTGTATTTAAGTGTTTCTCCGATGAGGGGAGTAGTCCGATTCGGGAAGACAGAGAAGTTGGCGCCTAGATTTATTGGTCCATTTCCTATACTTGAAAGAATTGGAACTCTTGCTTACAGGGTTCAATTGCCAGACTGGTTGCCTAGAGTACATGATGTGTTTCACATTTCTCAACTTTGTAAACATGTTCATGATCCAGATTTGATTGTAGAAGCAGCAGTGCAACAAGATTTGGATATTACTCCGAAATTAGCAGTGAGAAGAGAGCCATTGAAAATTATTGGCAAAGAAACCAAGGTTCTGAATAACAAGAAGTTACATTTAGTTAAAGTGCAGTGGAGCGGAGATCATTGAGACTATACATGGGAAATAGAAGATAGCATTAAACAGGCTTATCCCAAGTGCAGAGTAGACACCTCTGATTAGCTCTGGTGCAACGTACATTTACAACCTTTTACATTTCCGTTTTGTTTCCTACTTTACTATTGTTTCCTTTTCGAGGACGAAAAGTTTTAAGTGGGGGAGATTGTATCAACCCGGAAAATCAAAACCAATTTAAAATTTTATTTTGAGGAAATTTTAACAGAATTTTGGTCATAATTTAAAAATTCCATTTTTAAATAATAGCAAAGCCCTTAAAAATAGCCATTTTGCAAACGACCTCCGTTTTCGACAAAACTACTTTTGTTGGATCAGGAATGTCAAATTATCACTAGGTTTTAAATTCCATAATTATTGGAATTAATATGTGAGCGTGACAAAAGAAAACGTGTTTTGCAAATATAGTGCAAATTTGATCGACCAGAAAATGGCCATTTTTCAAACGGTCTCCAAATCCGATGAAATTAGTTTTTTTAGGATTGTATCGTCAAAACAAAGCTATATTTATTTTTTGGGAATTTTTGGAACCGGTATGTGATCCCGGTAAATTAAAATATACGTTCAAATCTAATATTGAATGTTTTATATTTTAATTTGAAGAATAACTGACTGAAACAGTCAATAAGGCTTACGAAACATATTCCATTATTTCCGAAATGAGGGTATTTAGCTAGGGGCGACAGTTGTTAGGTTTGATTTGGAGTTCGTATGGATAAATGGGTATTTTGGAATTAAAAGAATAAAAAATTAAAATATAAATATATGGTCCAATAGAAATGCACCGTTGACCTATTCGTTCTCGTTCAAACCCGTAAACCCTCCAGTTACGAACGACGACTGAAGCTTGAAACTTCCGTCTTCAATTTCTTGCAATCCACTCAATAAAATTCAATGGTTCTTTAGGGAATTTTGTAGAGAATCTTCCCTCTTAAAATCCATATAAGTTTGGTTCTTTATCGTTGAGTATTTGGACTGAATCGTCGCTTTGAAGTTGCGCTGCCTCACCTCGTTTTCCGTCTCGGTCCGACCATCGAGCTCGACATCCCCACCCTCGAACGGCGCGCCTCTCCATGCTCTATAGCATGGTGCAACCCGATCCTTCTCTCGTGCAACAGATTAGGAGAAAGATCGAAACCTAGTTCTGAATTAAACTGAAAGGTAACGGCTGTTATAATTTAGAAAGGTTATAACACTTAAAAGCGTTGCGAATTTAAATTTATTTATAAAAATCATATCTTTTTGATACGATGTTGAAATCCGATGAAACAAGAAGCATTGGGACCGTGACATCGTACAGTACATTCTAGAAGTGACCGAGGGAATTTTAGAGCTAGCCATCAAATTAGAAGGAGTGGAACCCAATGTGAGATTTCTAAATTCAAATAAAATGGAGAAAAATATATTAAGTTGCAGACGGAGCTTAGTAGCTCCCGACACTACTTTCTGTTAAACCATGGATGATTGTGTGATGGTTGTGGTGTGAAATTGATTGTGATTGTGAATGATTGATTGTAGTTGCAACAAAATTGATTGTGTTTGTGGTAAATTCATTGTGTTGCGAAAATGAATTGTATTATGGAAATGAAATTATTGTAATGCTGCAAGGCCTAGGTTAGCAGAGGAGCCGTGCTCAGAAACGGTGCCGGTGCTAAATACCCTACCGCTGTAATGCCGAAATTTTCTGTATTGAACTATATAAAATAGTTGTTGTTTGAAATAAATTGTGTAAACAATAAAAATATCATTTTTATTGTGTACTAGTGAGTATCCCGTGCTTCGCATACGGGTAGTGTTTAATTTATGTTTATGCTATAGTTGAAAGAATAGAATAATGATGGCAGTAGGTTGGTAAATGGTTTTTGTCACGTGCATTGGATTTGCGATTGATGTAAATATTAACCGGAGTGTTTGATAGAACTACCACTTAGTGTCTTTATATTTAAATTTGATTTTATGTTGGAATAAAAACAGGTACGCAAGTAATTAGGGGGCAGAAATATTTTTGTAAACAATGATGGGAAAAAATTAGATGGAAGTTTAGGAAGTAGACATGGTTAAGTAACAACCAAAGGTAGCAACGTAGCTAGCACATGTTTAATGTTGTTGAAAGTAAGCAATGAAGCATGGGTGATTATTGTATAAAGCAACGACATGGTAACCTTTAGGAATAAACCAAGAGTAATAATGAAAGGATGCATGAAAGTAAAGTTGGTGTTAAAATAATATAGTTTAAAGATTAATTCATCAGAACCACATATTCGTATTTCCAAGTTCCATTGTAGCAATAATAAAGGAAGCAAGTGGTTGCAATGGAAATGTAAGAATGAATTAAATAAGGAGTTGTTGGAATGCATTATAAATAAGGTGAATGAAAGAAAGATATACGTAGATATAAGCTACAACAAATAATACATTGTTCGTTCAACTACTGTTTGATGAACAACAATAAATACACGTAGGTCATAAGGTACAACAAAGCAGATATATTGTTTTTAAAAAGAAAAACATAGGAAAATTAAATAAGTACTAAAAATAGGACAGGGTACACAGATAAAAGTAGAGTGCAGCTGGGAAAGAAGTCTTCTTTGACGGCGAAACAGATGTAGTTCTTTTGTCATCCAGTTCCTAAAAAGAAAGCTAAAAAATGCAAGTAGTAAAATTATTATTCATAAGGTGTACAATTAATATATATTCCTTTTTCGGTGGGCAGAATAACATTAAATATTTGGGTTATCGTCAAAAACTAATTGCACGTGTCACTTATGTGATGATGAAAAAAAAGGTCATTCAACACTGAGTAGATGTTAATGAGAATCGTAAATTTAGTAGCAAGTTCAGTACATTATTTACAAATGACCTAAATTTTTTTTAATGAAAATCGTAAATTTAGGAGCAAGCACGATAAATCAATGGGTATAAACTAACCAGTTTCAACAGAAATAATAAAAAAAAAAAATAGAAAGAAGTTGAAGAACTACCAATTTACCCCGTACAACACTGATGCACTTGTATGCCTAGGGAACAGTGTAAATGAAAATGCATACTTCAGTTAGGATAAGAGTTGTGCAGGTAAAAAAAATTCATATTTTCGCTCACATTTTAAAAGTAGGGATGCTTACTTTTATGTGATGATTTAGAATAAAATTTTCACATGAAAATCTCATTAAAAATAACAACCATATTAATAAAAACTTGTAATCTAACCTGTATCACATTCCCTTGGGTAAGACTTTTTTTTTGGTCGGAAGCATATTTGATGTTCTTGTGGTGAAACAGTGTCCTGAAACCAAAATTCAAATCTCAATTTGTATGCGTTGAACGGTCGTTGTAACTATATACATCTGTAAGACATACCTCAGTCATTTTTTTCCCTTTGTCGACGATTGAATATCGTGTAACAGAACTATCCATTGGTGATCAAAAATATGGAGTAGAGCTAAGTTCACTTGGTGGAGTTAACTATGACATTAGAAATTAGTTAATATAACATTAAACGCTGAAGTAATGACATTAAGTGAAAATTTAGTGTAATTGAACCTGTAATTGCACATCTGCGGCAGTATCATAGTGTTTCTACTCAATGGGTATAAACTAACACTGATTGCACATCTGAGATCGCACAAGGGAAAATGGTAGCATAGGATGAGAATTATATTACACAGGAAATATAATCGCTTATTTCAATCATCATCATCTCATGCGTCCCTGGGCTATACTCCCTTTATACTCAGTACGCAAGCAAAACTCAACTTATTTTACAACTACATATTTTACACCAAATGTACTGAAAACAAAATAGACATTTCCTATACTTATAATACTAAGTTCACTTACATAGCTGTTATTTATTTATTCTTCAAAGATAAGTCGAATACAATTGTTTAGTAATAGAAACATACCCTACGGCATTTATAACTTAACATTGTAAAACACGCACAAATATAATTCACTACAAAGATGAACTTAAATAGAAATTTGACTATTTCTTTGCTTCATATGTATAAATACTATAGACTTGTACATTTGAACACTATTCTTACATTTACAAATATTTCCTAGTGCTAAATGATGATAGATTATTATTACCTTGGAATGATTTTTGTAGGAGTGGACCAAAATATATCAGCAGTTGAAGCATCAGGCTCTTCCATAATTCTATCAATTAGATATGCATGAGTTTTCATAAAACTCGTCGTGCCTTCATCATACATGAGGACCTCTACCAGCTGGAAAAAGAAATTATATTGTCATCTAACACAGACATGCATGTATATAAACAAATATGTACAGAACTGCATTCTTACACTTTCTACCTATCCTTCTTTGACAAATGGTCATTTTCACTGATGCTAATATAAATAAGAAAAGGACCCAATGATTATAAAAAATGGGATAAAAATAAAAAATAAAAAATTCATATAGAATCTTTCGTATCAAACAATGAACCATTCATCACTACTTTATTACCCGGTATGGCTATTCGTCACTTGACATAATATGCAGAACTACATAAGACCTTGATTCGGAAAAATTTCCCTAAGTAGATAATTCAGATCATATTAAAACATATTATTACCTTATCAACCAATTGCTGCAATGCTAATCAAAATTTTTATGTTTTGATAAGAAGATTTAGGTGCAGAAATAGAAAATAATTTTTCACTAATTCAACGAAAACTTAGCTATGCAATTATCTTCAACAAATAAAAAGAATGAATACAAATTATAGTATCAACCATCTTCCCATTTTTATTACAAATAATTACTTATTTCAATCAAAGTAGTGAAGAGAGAAGAAATGAAATATTGTGTACCATAAAATTTTATGCAAAGAAAATACCACCTGTGAGAACATTATTTGATATAGCAAACAGTCCAAGCTCAACCCATGCCCTCGCTGCAAGCTTGAAGTTATATCTTTTATGTTAAGTCAATCCTTGTTAAAGCTTCTTAAATTGTATTACCTTTCTAGTGCACTTGTTGGACAACCATCTTGCATAGCCAATGAAAGAAAAATGGAAATCATTTCTGTAAATTAGGGATTGACTAAGTGATGACAAAGATACTTTCAATATTTGGAATGTAACGAAGGGAAGATTTATAATTTTCCCAATGGTAGAAGGACATGACCAAAACGTACATAAATAACTTCTGTTATCAGCGGTAAATATAATGCATTACCTGTCTTCAAATACTCTAGCTTAGAACTGGCAATGAATACAAAAAAATAATAATTGAAATCTATCTGCATCCACATTCGAAAAATGGATAAATATCCGATATCTGAAAGAACGAATGTGAATACGGATGTAGACACATTCACATCCAAAAATTATCCGTCCACTCTTTTTATGATTATAATTTAATTATGTGTATTTTAGCACAATGAAACATATTAATTTCTTATTTATTTGGTTGAAAATCTATATTATGCACAATAAACACATGTTAGATGGTCAAAATTATTTAATATCATCATATTTGTTTATTTTTAGCACTTTAATGTTCAACTGGATTGAAAAAAAACTTTATGTTAATAAAAAAAATCATTTATGTCCCTTGGTTTATCTGCTATCGACGAATCTGACGATTATTAAATATCTGTCCATATCTGTAGACGCGGATATCCAATATCCGAAATTGATTTCGGATGCGAATGCGGTACTATTCGCATCCGAAAGCATCGGTTGACAGCTCTACTCTAGTTTACTATAAATCTTAGTAAATTTATTTTTGTTAAATGAAGGAAATTAAACCGTCTTCCTAATATTAGAAAAGTTACATGTGCATTTTTCATACAGATGCATTATTTTGCATGTACACTTGTTTTTTGCACCATGACTATCGGTTCTCTTGTTTAAATGCATTTGATTACAAATCAACAACAGTAGGAGTCGCCGACAACGATCAATGCTGTAACACCCCACGTCAGTTAATGTAACTCACAAAGGGAATGCATTAAGTTTCGTGGAGCGTTATAAGTAAATAGAATAGAATATTACAAGACAGATACATAAAATAGTACTAGAAAAATTTATAACTTTATTGCAGCGGAAATAGAAATAAGTTTGGTTACATCTTTATACCCATCGCACCAAAACCAAGTACATAATATCAGTCTTGTACAAAAGCCATCAGAGTACATAATTTTTAAAACCATAATCCCTAATCCAAAATGCCATATGAAAGAGAAACAAAGCTAAGTATTACTTTCAGCACTTCAAGCAGGAAAGTCCTAGTCAAGCTTTAACGTGCCCACCCTGAGAACCTGAGGGGGGGGGGAAGGAACGAAAAGAGGCGAAAGAAAAAGGGTGGAACATAAAGTCTGGCGAGTCCAATGACTTTAACAATATAATTAGTAAAGCAACATGATAAGAACATAAACTGGATATAAGAGATGACTGTAACATAAGCAGATACGACGAGGTAACAAGATGAACAAGATATAACATTGACTGCGTTTCTAACTACTATAAGATATTCTCTACACCGCACCAATACTAGTTTCAAACTAAAAGATGATCCTCCTTGGCTAAATAGAATGATGATAGTTTCATGTACTTCTAGCTGCCATCATAGGTAACCAACGTGCACCTATCACCACTAGATGTATCCACTATCCTCCATGTTCGATTATGTACCTCTAGCTGCTATCATAGGCAACCAATATGCACCTATCACCACTAGATGTACCCTCCGTATTCGATTATGTACCTTTAGCTGCTATCATAGGTAACCAATATGCACCTATCACCACTAGATGTACCCACTACCCTTCCCGTTCGATTGGCTCCCTAACCTCATAGATACCTGTGTTGGTGCCACAATAGGGTGTATCACTCCCTAAGGTGGCAACCCCGATACTACTGAAATGCACTGCTTACACCTACACGATGCAACAACATCTTACCTACCAGCCCGGACCCACACACGCACATGACTCCGTTGGACTTGCACTGCCATCGCTAACTCTTTTATTGACCTCTTACTATCAACCCCAGTAAGCATGTCCCTGTCCTTGACCTAGTTCGAGCTCATATAGATACTAAAATGGGTTACTGGTTGAAAAGGGTCCACACACTTGACACAAGTTTCCCTCCTAAGCTTGGTCCCCACTAGGAATTTCCACTTAACCCCTTTTTATCCCCATGTCTTATCACATGTCTCATCTTGGTTAAGTGCTTTTATTATGTTTCACGTGCTACCCATGTCACCCACTTAACCCCTTCACTATTCGCATGTCTTACCACATGTCTTATCTTGGTTAAGTGTTCATTATTTATGTTATACATGCTACCCATGCAATACATGCTACCCATGTCACCAACTTAACCCTTTTACTTTTCCCATGTCTTCCCACATGTCTTATCTTGGTTAAGTGTTTTTAATTGTGTTTCACATGCTATCCATGTCATCCACTTAACCCTTTTACTATTCCCATGTCTTACTACGTGTCTTATCTTGGTTAAGTGCTTATTAATTTATTATACCCGTAATCGTGCAAGACCTCCCACATTAGATTACCGTTTGCGGTTGCTGGATATGTCGGGCGCTTCTGGGCAGACTTCTACCGCAATTAGAATCTAATCTCGTGTCTTAGCATTATTACGCATCTAATTTCTGCCTTTGACCTCTCACATTAGATTACCAAATTGCGGTTGCTAGATATGCCGGGCGGTTCCGGGCAGACTTCTATCGCAATCCAAATCTAACCTCGTATCTTAGGCGTTCATTATCCTTTCTTAATTCATGCACAGTTTCAAATCTTTGATTATAGTGATTTTCAATTACCCATAAATTCCAATCCAATTTATGCTTATAATCTAATCCAATTTATGCCTATAATCCCATGTATACAAGTTATACCAATTTCTACCCAAATCAATTTGTGTTCATTGTTATTAACAGTGCCAAATCTCATGTATACAAGTTATACTCAATTATGCTCCACAATTTATGCCAAATCTCATTTTTTTACATATTTCCCAAACTTTTCCCAATCGTTCCAACGTTATTCGTACGTAAATCTCAACGCAATATGCTTAGGGTCGAAGTTAGCCTAATATCAAAAAGGAAAAAGGAAAAGAAGAAGGAGAGAGAATCAAAACATCCAAACTGGCATAAAAATATAAATGGGCATGTGAAATGAATAACGACAAAGTAGATCAGATAGGCATATGATAATAGCAATTGGGTATTAATCTAAAGGATAACAAATTACAAAACTTGATATGATTCATCTTATTTACAGGCATATACATCAGATCCAATTTACAATCCTGTCACAATTACTTTTTAATTTAATTATATGTGAAAGTAACATAGACTCACAACGATAGGATTCTTAGAAAAGAGAATTAGGTGTTGTTGTAGCAATTCTGATCTTGAATAATCTCTACTTTGATATTAGGAATGTTTTGTTCCCCAGACATGCTGAAAAAGGAGAAAGGAAGAAATTTAGATAAAGGAACGAAGGATACTACATATGGCTTTTGGGGATTGTTCTTCAAAACAGACTTTTCTTTATGAAAATGCTTTCTTTTAAAACCCTTTTGAAAATAATTTTCAAAAACTTTTATCTAATCTGGTAACCTTCAGCTCTGATACCAAGTGTGACACCCCACATCCATTAATGTCACTCAGTAAGGGAATGCATTAAGTTTCGTGAAGCGTTATAGGTAAACATACACAGAATAATTGCAAAACATATATAAATAAGATAGCAGCGGAAATTTAAATTTTTATTTCAACATAAATCATAATACCGTGGTCCACAATACCATAAGTAAAAAAAACCATTACAATAAAATAATTTCTGTCTTCCATCATCAGAGTACGTAAGAATATAAAAATAAAATTCCCCAATTGAAAAAGTTAAGCTATAGTAGAGACAAGAACTTGAGCCATACTTCAAAAGTAGCTCCTAGCAAGATGATATCTGAGTCCTGACTAAGCCTGAGTGTTTCCACCTTGAGAACCTGGGGGGGGGGGGGGGGGGGGACGGAAGAAAGAAGGAGAAACAAAAGGGTCAGTCATAAAGGCTGGCGAGTCCAGTTACTTTTAGCCAGTAAATAAATAAAAGTAACATGATAGGCATATAAAGTGTATAAGGGAGATCACTGCATAAATGGCAGGTGTGACAAGGTAGACAGGATAAGGTGTATATGCTTCTAATGATTACTCTGCACTGTTACTAGTATATCCAGAAAGAGATGATCCCCTCAACTATAAGGTGGTAGACTTAGGTACATGTCCAAATGTATCCTAACTACTACCCTGATCGATCAGCTCCCTAACCCTCGTAGATACCTTGTGCTGGCCCCACAGTAGGAGGTATCACTTCCTAAAGTGGCAACCCCTTGTCGTAATAATGTGCACAACCATATCTACAGGTGTCACGGTCGTTTTATCCCCCTCTTCCCGGCTCGTGCACGCACATGGCCCGGTCAATTTGTGCTGCCCACACCGTCCTCCATGTTTGGATCTCATACAATCAGTCAGTAAGCGTGCCCTTTCTCCGCCTAGTATGGAGTACTTTGTTGATACCTACTCCGGGTTACTGACTGAAATGGGTCCCACACAATATGATACAAGCTCTCCCCTTTGCCTTGTATCCCCCACTAGCTTTTCATTGACTATGTATACCACTAGATGTCTTTAATTACATATCCTTATTTATTTCTACCAGTTTTGCTTACCCTAAAGGGTGTCTTTAATTACATAACTTTGTTATTTCCTCCGGTTATGTATACCAATAGGTGTCTTTAATCATATAACCTTAACATGTTAAGTTTGTGGGCCAATATGAGAATATTACCCACCCCCCTCAGATTTACATAACCCACCCCTTTTGTTTAACCAAGTTTACTTAACCCCCTACTTAAATTTAAGTTCATACAATCCCTATGGATTAACTTAGGTTGAGTAGTCCAATTCATTAACATGCCCATTTATGGTTTATAATGGGCTAGACCTCCCATATTAGGCCTACAACATGTGGACGCTGGATATGCCGATCGGGTCCGGGCAGACTTATTCCACAGTTGGGCCTAACCTCGTGTCATAGCCCAATTCGTGTTTACGTACTTCGACCTCCCACATTAGGTTCAACATTAGTGGCTGTTGGACACGCCGGTCGGGTCCGGACAGACTTCCACCACTAATGCAACCTAACCTCGTGTCATAAGTACAATTTCAATTCCTATTGTAATTACTAAATATTCCATTTTTAATTAATTAACCAATTAATTAATCCTTTCCTTTTATAGGTGTCAATACCCATTTTACCCAATAATTTGAATTATATGTCCAAAAATGTTCATATTCAAATTATGCCCTTTTTAACCCTTTTTCCCCTTTCCTTAACTAGTGCCCTCACAAAATTGGCAGCATGCTTAGGCTAGACAACATCCTAGTCGTAAACGATACTAGGGAAAATAATGGGAATATAACCAAAATGATCATCTTGACATAAACATAAACTAGCATGATAATAAGGTGAACATACATACTAGCATGGACATGAAATTGTCATCATAACAAGGTGGACATAAAACTAATGAATGGTTGGCATTCAATTGATTCTAACATAACTATGATGTCACAATAAACATAGTAAGATCTAAATTAGCAATTTAGATGTCCAATCGGTTTAGATCTAACATGATAACACTAGGTGATAAATTAGATCACATAATTCAGATCTAGAGGTTAAAACAGATCTAACATGATAAACACAAAGTGATAATCTAGATCTGACTAATAGTTTCAATGTCCACATAAATTAGATCTACTAGTTTAGAAATAGATCTACACAAATCCACATCATAGTATGTCATAAAAGTTACAATTAAGACAAAGATTTAGATCCAATCCTAACCAATTCAAGGTGACATATGTTCATGATTTACGTAAATGATTAGATCTATCCAATGATATAACTGTCCAGATTAACATATTTATATTAACCACAATATAGTTACAAACCAAGATCCACAATAATAACATAGTAGAATAATCACAATTGAAATGGATCTAGAGAAATAGATCTATCATGACATAGCATAAGATATGATAATAGAATAGATTCATGGTTTACATCATATCCAATTCACAGTCTTTCATAATTCACTTTTATTTATCTAAACCTAAAAATAACTAGAAATTCACAACGTTAGGTTTAGAGAATAGAGAGAATGGATCTTGAATTTATGGATTTGATTTTCCTTAATTGATAGAAGAAGATAAGGGATCCAGTTCAATTCACACATCGGCAGAGTCTGGCCGCCATTGTTTATTTGTGAAGAAAACAAAGGAATTGAGGTATATTCATAGCTGCTAGGTAACAGAATTCGGATGCCACCTCAGCCCTAAAGGAATTGGGTTATGGGTCGCCACCCACTTGATAAAGGCCCGAATACCAAAAAACTATTCTGGGCACACCTTACAGGTGCACCAGTGTAAAATTGCCTTGGCGCACTTGTGAAGTGCGCCAGTTATACCTGGTTTGATTTTCAAACTTTTATCGTCTGTTACTTCTTCATATGTTATCCTATTTATGCAAACTAGGTGTCTATCCTGACCAGAATTTCGAGATGGACGTAATGACATAGTCTGTTTCCCTTAATTCTTAATATTAAATTAATTATTGTTTAATTTATCCTCTTTAATGTCATTAAAAATTTGGGGTGTTACATTCTCACCTACTCAAGGGATTTCGTCCCCGAAATCTCTAAGTTGAGTAGAATGCATGTCCTACCATCCATCATCCATCTACTCATCCACCAAACACTGGCATCCATTGTCCTTAAAGATTTCTAATGCTTATATGAATATATGCAAAGGTGCATGTATATGTCCCAATACTAATGCGAAGATCAGGCGGTCTACTTATTCAATTGACCTCCTTAATGCAATGTGTGTTAGTGCCATGAATCCAATATGTATGCAAATAGCCTTATTATAACATGTAAGCTCTATATGTGTGCACACTCATTCGTCCAAATGCAACATCCATATGCTAGTTCATCCATTTCCATCCATAAAAGAAAAGAAAATGCACACACATCCATATGCAGTATGAGAGTGATTGAGTCGATCTAGTGCCTAATGTGTGTGTATATGAATCCACAGGAAACCACTATAAAACACTTGCATCCATTAATCATAACATGCCTCAAACACATGTTTACATCCATAGGATTCCTATCTAAAGGTCGGAAATACTATGGATAGGATATACTCAAATGATAGAAACAAGTACAGATAAAACTTTGGAAAAAGGAGTTAAGAACATACCCTCGAAAAGGAAAGGGTACGAAGTACGAATCTTGTCTTCGGTCTCCTAAGTCGCATCTTCTGGGTTATCTCCCCATTGAGCCTTTAGCAACTTGATCTCTTTATTGCATAACTTCTTAACATCTGATCCAAGAACACGGGAAGGAACTCACCTGACTGTCGCCTCCCGTTCCACTTCCACTTCTTCCAATATGCTCGGCTCAACAACTTCCGTGGTGTCATGCAAGCACTTCCGTAGATGGGAAATGTGGAAAGCATCATGAACGCCGGATAGATTGTCTGAGAGTTTTACTCTATAGGCCATTTGGCCAATCCTCTCGGTTATGGGAAATGGTCCCACAAACCTAGGTGCCAACTTCCCCACTGATCCGAAGCAAACTACATACCTCAGAGGTGACACTTTGATAAAAACCAAGTCTCCTTCCTCAAATTCGAGGTCAGACCTTCTCTTGTCTGCACAGTATTTCCTCCTATCTTGAGCTGTCTTCATCCGCTATCGAATAAGGTCAATCTCTTCGGACGTTTCCCTAACCATATCTAGTCCAAGTAATAATCTTTCTGTAGACTCCCACCAACAAGTTGGTGATCTACAGGGTCGTCCGTACAATGCTTCGAAGGGTGCCATGCTGATGCTAGCTTGATAACTGTTATTATAGGCAAACTCTACCAAAGGAAGATGCACTTCCCAAGTCCGTCCGAAGTCTAGGATACACAGCCTCAAAAGATCTTCAAGAATCCTGTTTACCCTCTTTGTCTGTCCATCGGTCTGAGGATAGCGGTTGTCAAACACAACCGTGTACCTAATGCTTCTTGCAAGCTCCTCCAAAATTCACTGGTGAAGATGGGGTCACGATCGCTCACGATGCTGGAAGGTACTCCATGAAGACGAACTATCTCACACACATACATTGCTGCCAACCACGATGCCCTCCTCTTACTCTTAACTGGAATAAAGTGAGCACTCTTAGTGAGTCTATCCACCACAACCCAGATATTGGTGTTGCCTTTCTTCGATCTAGGCAAATCATCTATGAAATCCATAGAGACGCTCTCCCATTTCCACTGCGAAACCTCCAACGGATGAAGTAATCCACCGGGCTTCTTTTGTTGGCAAACTAAACATTGAGAAACAAATTCGGCCACATCTTTATTCATCCCAGCCCAAAAGAAAACCCTCTTCATGTCCCTGTACATCTTATCACCGCCTGGATGAATGGTCATCTTAAAATGGTGGGCTTTTTCTAGGACTGCCTTTATTAAGCTTCCAGTTTTAGGAACACAAAGTCGTCCATCTATTCGTAACCACCACTTTTCATCTATAGCGTATCTGCTGAGGTGACTAGAAGTCTCCCCTCTTATGAGCTTATCTATGATGTCTAGAATCTATGGGTCACCTTGTTGCGAAGCTCCTATCTGGTCCATAAGAGTCGGTCGTATCTCCAAGGATGCAAACAATTCAGGCAAAATCTCGATGGAGGGTCTAAAATCAAAAGCTGATATGAACTCCAATTTCTTTCTTTCCACAAACAGAGGACTCAGGGCCACCCTCTGCCTACATAGTGCGTCTGCCACCACATTACCCTTGCCAGGGTTATAAGAAATCTCAAAATCATAAGAAGCTATAAACTCCATCCACCGCTGTTGCCTTAAATTGAGATCCTTTTGCGAGAACAGATACTTGAGAGATTTATGAACGGTGTATAACTCGAACTTCTCTCCAAGTAAATAATGATGCCACGTCTTTAACGCAAACACTATGGCAGCTAGCTCTAGATCATGGGTGGGGTAGTTCTTTTCATGAACTCTCAACTGTCTACCCCCATAACATACTACTTTCCCTTCTTACATTACAACCGCACCAAGCCCTGTACCACACGCATCAGTGTAAATAGTAAACACCTTATTCCCGTCAGGCAATGTAACGACCCGTATTTTTAACGGATAATAAATAATTTATTTAATTATTTATATAATGGTTTGGTAATTTAAAATGACCTGAATTAAATAATAGTGAATATTTAATTAAATTAAATAATAGAATAATATATTTAATTTCTGAAATAGTCGGAAATAGTAGAATTCACAATATTGTGTGAATTGGATTATTTATAATATTTAATTTAGTTAGAATTGAATTATACTAACGAATATATTATTTAAACGAAGTTTGACGTATAATTATATTATAATTATAATCGAGCTCGAAATGGCATGGCAGTTCATAATTTGGCAATTCGAACTTTAAACGAATATACAGAATCCGTTTTAAATCGGATTTCTGTGAAACTAGAAACGTTCGGAGCTGGTGAAGTATATTTTTCTAATGGAAGAGAAAAATTGGGATTTCGTTGTGTAGATTTTGAGTTATGTCTAAATCAATTTTCAAATAGTCGCTATGGAATTCCTTTATAATTTATTACGATTTATAAAAGGATTTAAATATAAATCGAATATCGATATAACTGAGAATTTTGAAATATCGAGTTTTAAATCCTGATATGTTTATTTTCGAGCCGGATTATTTTCTAGTGTGAATATATACGATAATATTAATTTATTTATATTTAATTTAATTATTTTTAAATATATTTATATTTAAATAGGTTTAATTATAGCTTTAAAAATAACAAGTTTTGTAAACGACCTCCCTATTTGACAAAACTAATTTTGTTGGATCCGGAATATTGAATTATTATTAGATTTCAATTTTTGTAATTTTTGGAGTCAGTATGTAGCAGTATGGATTTTTAATGTGAAAAACATTCAGTATTTCGACGGTTAAAAATACGCTGTGTGAGTAAACGGAGTCGGAATTCGACGAAACAAGTTTCGTTGGGTCCGTAATGTCGAACTCTAATTGTATGATAATTTTCATGATTTTTTGATATTGTATGTGATCATAGAGATTTTTAAAGGAAAAATACGAATAGCGATAGCTTAAAATCTAATAAACTAAACGAATAAAAAAATATTAAACCAACTCTATAAATAATATTTAACATTCCCAACCCTAAACCAT
This sequence comes from Allium sativum, assembly GCA_030737875.1. NCBI lineage: Eukaryota > Viridiplantae > Streptophyta > Magnoliopsida > Asparagales > Amaryllidaceae > Allium > Allium sativum. Next base: position 581,475,064 of record CM060913.1, read on the forward strand.
TTCCTCATTCCACAGAAAACAATCCGCCTTCATCTATTTTCTTTCCAACGTGAGGTTTCTCCCTTTGGAAAATCAAAAGAAATCAACCATAATTCTATAAATCAATTCCCTTGTGTATTCGATCTACTATGAAGTTGCTCTTCATGTTGGTATCAGTTTAAAGTGGTTCAAAGCATTTTCTTTTCGTTGGAAAATCGATAGTAAACTAGGTTTTGAGATTCGAAAGGATTGGAGCCGTGATGCGAGTTTTGAAGGTGATGTTTGGGTTTGTGAAGTGAAATGAGGTTCGTTGGCAAGATTTTTGTGGTCTTCGATGAAAATAAAGGTCGCAAGTCCTCTGTAACGCGCGCGACAGTCAGTAACCCGCATCTCGTTTGAAGCTAACGAGTTGTGTGATTTGGGCATGGACTGAAAGAGGATGGAACGAGATGTATTTAGATGATTTTATTTTGAATTTAAGTGGAGAGATGAGTGAGTTATTGGGGATGGAAAGGGTGGCAATGGCCATTTCAGGAAAGCAGGCGACGTGATTTTTTTGGAGTTGGAGGAAGATGAATTAGAGCGGGTATGGGTTTTGTAAGGGTTTTGGGCCAAGAATCGTAAGTGAGGCCCAATTTATTTAAGTAGAATTTAGTTTAAATTAAATATAATTTACGTATAAACTTGTTAATATTATATCTTATCCATACGTAGTCAGAATTGCGAACGGTCAGATCCGTTGGGATCGTATGGACGGCGGCTACGCAATGGAACTGACTGGGAGTGGATTGGAGCTCTTTACAATTTACAGCGAAATAAATTGTCTGATCTGAATCAACGACAATTATCGTTATTTAACGATGATCGTCCAATGTAAGTAAATCTCACTAACTCTTATCAATTTATATTTTTATAAACATGACCTAGTAATGATAAATGATAAATGACTGTTGTGTGATGATTCTTTGGTTAAATTGTTGATCGTTGGTTGAAATCATAGATAACAATATATATATAGAAATTGTTAATCAAATATTGATTTTGTTTATTAGAATATTTCATATTGAAATGAAATTGATGTTAATTATATTGTTTAACATCTGTGAATGAAGGAAATAGGTTGGAGGGATCCAACTGGATTCCTCAACATTTATTTTACTATTTTCATATATTGTGATATATGATGTGATATATAATCTGTTATTGATTATGTGTGTTTGAATGATATTGATCATTGTCATTTGGTATTTTAAATACCATAAAAAATACTGGAATATAAAAAGGGATTTTTCAATGTTATATTGAAATAGAAATATTTATAAAATCAAAGGATTTTATAAAAAGAAATATTTTTAAAATGAATTTTTTTATAAAAGGAATTATTTATAAAATAAATAAGATTTTATAAAAAGGAATATTTGGAAAATGAATAGAATTATTAAAAAGGAGATTTCGAATTATAGAAGAAATTTGAGATGATTTATTCAAATTAGATATTAAATAAAAATATGTTTTATCAAATGAATTGAGAAGAATAAATTATAAATAATATTTTATAAATTTAGGAAAATATTTATCATTGGATAAATAAAGATATATAAGTCTGAACTTATATAAAGAAGTAAACCAGATAAAGGGAGAAAATTAATTTATAAATAATATTTTGCAAATTAAGTTAATTACTATCAGTGGATAAATGGAATATATAAGTCAGAACTTATATAGAGGAGTAAGAATCGATGTTAACATCGACAATTGAAATGGGATATGAAAGTAGAGTTGTAATGAGAATTTTAGATGCAATTATTAAGTGGTGAATATAAAATAAGATTTTATATGAATTGTTTATAAATAGAAGTATAAATAGAATATTTAAAATAAGATATTATTTTAAATATGAAACCAAACTGTTTTGATTATATAAAGGCTATATTATTCATATTGAGTATGAAAAATGGATTAAGGCAAGTATTTTGCAAAGAAAGGATTTTAAAGAAATATTATTCACATTCGATGTGAATAATGGATTAAAATAAATATTTTATAAATTAAAACATTTATAAAGGAAACTGGTTTTGCAATAGGAATTTAAATTAGAGTTAATCAAATATACATTATTTGAATATAGTTAATTGAATACATTTATTCGAAGAGAGTTAATTGAATATACATTATTCGAATAGAGTTAATCGAATATATTTATTCGAAGAGAGTTAATCGAATATAAGTTATTCAAAAAGAGTTAATCGAATATAGTTATTCAAAGATAGTTAATCAAATATATTTATTCGAAGAGAGTTAATCGAATAACTTATTCGAAGAAAGTTAATTGAATATATTTATTCGAAGAGAGTTAATCGAATATAAGTTATTCAAAGAGAGTTAATCGAATATAAGTTATTCGAAGAGAGTTAATCGAATATAAGTTATTCGAAAGAGAGTTATCGAATAGATTATTCGAAAGATAGATATGCGTATAAATTCAATTATATCGAATTAGGGAAAGTACTATTCACTTTCGGTTTTTAATCAAGATTTATTTATTTATTAATAAATTTGTTGTTTGTTTATTTATCCAAATTAATAAATAAAAGTTATATTTAAGTTAATATATTTCAGAAGCATGGAATTATAACACTATTGTTATAATCAAATGATTTCTGTTAAAGAAGTGGATTCGTAAATAGAATCCGAGAGTTACGTAAGGAAGTTTGTTAAAGATTTAAAACAGCACTTTGTCTATTTCGAGGTTAGAAATGTTGTTCAGCTAAGGTCTAAGAGGTAGTTATACCCCAAATTGGTTGATTACATTTTTAACTAAGGAATGGTTAAGGTTAGATAATGAAGGTTGGTTAAGTGAATTTAGTTAATGAGTGTAATGGGTTGAGTTGGCATAGCGATGTTTTATTTAAACATCTGTTTAAATCCAATGAAGGAGTTTTGGAAATGTTTTCCAAATAAGAATCAGAAATGTTTTCTAATATAAAAAAATTAGAAAGGAGAGTAAATATGGAAATGTTTTCCAATGATTAATAACGTATATTTTCTGAATTTAGAAAATAAAAATTTACGAATATATAGAAATGGGAATAGGGAAATGAATAATTGAATGACAAATCAAATTAAAGGGGATCAATGTTGATTGATGATTTGGTCGGTAAGATTTCCACGAAATACGACTGTTGTTTGTACACATGTTTTCCTTTGATAGTTAAATAACCGACTGTCAAAGTTTTTGACCATTTCCATTGTCGATATGGAGAGACCGGGATCAGATTTATTATCTGAAAACCACTTCGTATGGGAAATAGCGTTGCGAATCAAATACGATGAAGATAATTGAAGACGGAGTTTATGCAAGGACTATTCTGGCAATCCTAGGTAGAAATTGCCTAAGATGGATTTACTGAATAGTACTTTCGGTCTTTCTAGTCCTAGGACGACCTGTATGGAAGAATGTCTGACAGAGTATATTTAATATATCGCGTAAGTTGATCTCTCCAAACGTATTTACGTTGGTGGTGGAGGAATTCGTTTCTCTTAGCTGTATACCCGTAGTATTTTTGGGAAAATTAATTTGTGATTTGGCGGGTATGACAATGTGACATTCAATGTAAATAAAGGTGTGATCTATACGTTATGGCCTCTAGCCTCACAACCAGGAAATGGTATAAAATCGGGTAGATCGCATGGCTAAGTGTTTAGCTGCCAATTAGGGTGTATTGTCACCTGATCTAGAGAAATTCCATTTACTTCTATAATCTTTTTCGATGCTGTCTCTTTCGGGAAACGGTTGCTGATCCCAAACATTGGTGATAATACATTCGGTACACTCAAGCGAAATGAGTGACCGGTCATGTTTTGCCTGGGTTGCAAGATATTCTTGTTGAACCCTGTGTATTCCTCTCTAGAGATACACTGTCAGAAGGTGGTCCCATACCTTGCCAGTTGGAATCCATTAACCAATAAGCGCCCAAGGTTTTTGATTATATATTATGTATGTGGAGCGTGAGATGAAAGCATTCTGCTAGATGATTATTATATTATGATAGATAGACACTATTATAATATCAAAAGAATTTTTATATAAAGATTATCTTTTATTTCAAAAGGATTTTTGAATGTCGAGTCAAGTGTTTGGGATTCTCATAAGGGAAAAACCCGTTCCGTTATACGGCGTGGTCTTATGAGATATCGTTTAATTGCTCAAACTGTTTTAAATGGTTTTACTCATACCAGTCCCATGACTAACCCGGAGTTTATTTTGTTTTGTTTTCCCTAAACTCTTGGGTGCCCAATTTTGTACGGGCAGTCAGGTAGTCAGGTTTTTACAGATATACTTGGAGAGCTGGAGCAGGAGGCTTCAGGGTTGTATAGCTATTATTTATTTCCGCTGTGATGTAAGTGTTATACTCAAATGACAAATTTGTATTTCCAAGTTATGTTATATAATATATTTATTCATTCCGCTGTGAGATTCGTGTTACTCTGATGTTGTATCTATGTTCTTCTTCTTCTTCTATTCTAATTTTCTATCTTATCTATTCTCACCCTCTAACTTCTTTATATTAACTATACGGTATTTCCGATGCTTGGATAGTCGACATTGAGTTTATGTCGATAACCAAGGTCGCAAATTCCCCGGGTCGATACAGTGGTAACAGAGCTGAAGGTTAAGTGATTACCTTTGCTCTGTGGCGTGACTCAGTAGATATGGGGTTAGTAATACCCTAGATTGGGTTTGAATGTATATATATAAGTGAACGTATTTGTTATTTGATATAAAATGGTTTTATATTGTGGAGATTTATTGGTTGAGTTGTTTATGAATTTTGGTCGATCAGTTTGATCCACTGTATCGGTAGGAGTTTATAAACACTCGAATACGATGAACCGACACGGTATGTTTTGAAAAAAGGGTAAATGAAATAATTTACCCCAAATTATATTTTGATATAAAGGGTTTATATTGGAATGATTATAATATATTGGATGTATTGGTTGTTATTATAATCGAGTAAGATTATAAATTAAATGGTTATATATATATAACCAAGTAGAATTCGTATAAGTGTTATGAATTGAATTGAATCTGAATTTAAATCATAATTGGAATTAAACCAGGGAAACCTGGGATGGTATTTGCAAATGAATTTGGGTTAAGTATTTGGAAGTTTTAAAATCCTGGGAGAGTTGGAAATGTTTTCCAAGCCTTGTGAAAGATATTTTGAAATAAATTTCAAAATGGAAGTGTTTGAGAATGAATTTTGAAAGAAATATAGTATTGAACTCACTTTAGTGACTGGGAAATAACTCTGATGATGCTGGCCACATTATCAGTGTTCATGTTTGAGTTTCTAAGTGACGGATTACCACCAAAGATTTTGTTTTTGAATTGTTTTGAGAAAAACAAGTTGTATTGAAATTCCAGAAAAGGATATTTGATTTTTGGAAAGGCTAAGCTATTTGAAACTCCTAGGTAAAGATTGTCTGAAATAAAAACAAATTAAATAGAAATTTGTGAAAGCAAATTTGAAATTTAAATAAGGCCAGTTCAGCGGTAATTGAATTGAATTGGATTAGAATGGTATCGAGAAAAATTGGATTATGAGTTTGGAATCAAAAATGAAACTTGAATTTGAAATTGAATTTGGCTTGTATAAGTGAATGGTTGTGTCGGAGATAAAAGTGATTTGAGTTTGATTGGGACAACATTTGTATATGTTGAATTAGTAGCAGATATGAAAGATGGAATGATATGCCCGACAAAAAGGTAGAAGTTTATATTCTAATTGGGTATGAGATTTTAATGAGCCGAATTGGCAAGACGCTTGGCTATTTGATTTCCTTTTGGGTTGGAGAGGGCCTAGAGAGGCGAGTTGTAGTTGTACCGATTGACCTGTACAAAGGAGGTGCTAGCGAAATTTTTCAAAAATTTCGGATGTTAGAAAATTTTCAGGATTTTAGAAAATTTTCGTTGATAAGAATTAATTAATATTTTGATTGAAGTTTATTTGTTCAGTTGAAATTGAAATTTAAGAAGTAAACAAATAATTTTTAACCCAGTTAATAGGGTTTGTTTTCTACCTTGGCAATTTCGAGGATGAAATTATTTTAAGGGGGGAAGAATATAATGACCCGTATTTTTAATGGATAATAAATAATTTATTTAATTATTTATATAATGGTTTGGTAATTTAAAATGACCTAAATTAAATAATAGTGAATATTTAATTAAATTAAATAATAAAATAATATATTTAATTTATGTTACGACCCGAACTTCCCCGTGAAGGAAAGCGCGGATTGAGTTGAGGACAAGACAAATCAGAACACAAACAGAAGAACATTTCATTGTTATTTACAACAATTCCATCAGAATAAAAGAATATACAGAGTAGGAATCAATATTACACATCATAAAATATCAAAGATTACAATTCATTACATAGCAGCGAAAAATAATACGAAACACAACTGAAGGAGATATACAGATACAAAGCTTTCCGGATATCATTCCAGCTGTAAACCAGGATCCTGTGAATATAAATCTGCAAAACCAAAACTACTAGCTGCCCATGTCGAAAATAAGGGCACCCAGAGTTTAGGTTAAAACAATAAACTCCAGGTCAGCCATGTGACTGGTGTGAGAACTAAAACAGTTATTTAAAACATTACTTTGAATCAGATATATCAAGGGACCACGCCGTATAACACGGAAAGGGTTTTCTCCCAAGAATACCAGTGCATATAACAAAACAGTGCAATGCTTTTTGGAAAAATGAAGCTATTATAAGACCCAAGTCCTATCACACAATGCAACGCAAGCCGGGGGATAGGGTTTTCCCTTATAATAGCCAAACATGCTTGGTACGTTTAAAACAAATCATTTGATACTATTATAAGTGCATAGTGTATAAAACAACTTCAAATATAAATGTATCAATCCTAGACGGCATGGGTACCATATATCATGTCGCCAATACTAGGCTCTACAATCAATGCCGCAAATGTCACGTATAGGAAGTTGGATTTCCATCTGTGTACCGAGGCAAGGGGTCGTCCTCACCGCTTCGAGACGCTCTAGCCCGCCCCTTAGGTCAGAGCTCGAGTGACCTTTGGATCGTTAGGGACGGTCCACCGATGTGGATTAAAATGCCTGAACACTGCGTTTCCCCGCCCTTTGGTAGCGTAAATGAGTCCTATGACCCCATCGGCTCCACATAGTCACTGATATATCCGAGGCGCCTCGCAATACAATAACCACACAGGTGAAAATAATATAAATGTCAGGGATGGTAGGTCACTGACACCACCCTAGCTAGAAGGAAACGCATGCCCTCCCTGATGTCCTCTCCCATTTCTGGTTCACAACCGGGGTGTGAGGCTCGTGAATTAACGCTACACAAAGCTACGCCACAAAGGTCGTGCTTTTATCATCAACCACAAGACTCTGCTTTTCAACAAAAGCCTTGATCATTTGCATCTCAGCATGCCACACAGGCAATCCACGCTATGCAACTGATATCAATCACACAGAATGAAATCCGATGTCAGACACACGTCCATTTACAAGTCCGTTCTGGGTCTGAACGAAACCGGAGGAACCTTATTCCTCGCATATCCATCGATATCCAAGTACGTCTGGACGATCACCAACTGATTCCCTCCTCTTGGGTGTACAACCCAATCAAGATCATCAGTAATTATCCAAACGATGCGAAGACCTTTGGTCTTCAACCATCGTCTTCATCCTCGACACATCGTCGATTCAGTTATTCAGAATGGAATAAACCCGGCCTTTCCGAATAACTCTCGTATATAATAAACAAGTGTTACACAAACACAACATACGCCTCATTCCAATTCAGAATATTTTTTTATTCAAATATTCTTATACTTTGGGAAAGGTTCCCATTAATTTTATCAAAGATAAATTCTTTAAATTTATTCTTTAATCTTCTTTTGAATATCAATTCAAACCAAATTATGGTTTATCCAAACTAGTCGGGATTAGCGAACCTTACCGAAGTAATCACTTGTTAAATTTCCCAACTGCACAAATAATATTCAGTGTTTGTGGATTAAAACCCCACACGGGTGTTAGGATGATATTTGGCATACACTAATCCCAATTATTTAGTTGTATATCGATCGATTGGTTGACAGACTATGTAAGCGTTAATTATTTATATTTAATGCTTATGCAGTTGTGTGGTGCACTCTGGATGATGGTTGATTATTTATTGTTGCTATTATATACATGTGTTGTATAGAATCTATATAATTAACATTATATGGTAATTGATTGGGCCTCATTCCAATTTGGAAAATAAAGAGTATTATAAAATGAAAATTCATGTGTTGAATAGAATAAAAATTCATGTGTTGAATAAAAGAAAATTCATGTGTTGAATAAAAGAAAACTCATGGAAATAGTCGGAAATAGTAGAATTCACAATATTGTGTGAATTGGATTATTTATAATATTTAATTCAGTTAGAATTGAATTATACTAACGAATGTATTATTTAAATGAAGTTTGAACGTATAATTATATTATAATTATAATCGAGCTCGAAATGGCGCGGTAGTTCGTAATTTTGCGATACGAACTTTAAACGAATATAAAGAATCCGTTTTAAATCGGATTTCTATGAAACAAGAAATGTTCGGAGCTGGTGAAGTATATTTTTCTAATGGAAGAGAAAATTCGGGATTTCGTCATGTAGATTTTGATTTATGTCCAAATCAAATTTTCAAATAGTCGTTATGGAATTCCTTTATCCTTTTATAACGATTTATAAAAGGATTTAAATATAAATCGAATATCGATATAACTGAGAATTTTGAAATATCGAGTTTTAAATCCTGATATGTTTATTTTGGAGCCGGATTACTTTCTAGTGTGAATATATACGATAATATTAATTTATATATATTTAATTTAATTATTTTTAAATATATTTATATTTAAATAGGTTTAATTATAGCTTTAAATATAGCAGTTTTGCAAACGACCTCCGTTTTCGACAAAACTAATTTTTGTTAGATCCGGAATATTGAATTATTTTTAGATTTCAATTTTCATAATTTTTGTAGTCAGTATGTGGCCGTACGGATTTTAATTGTGAAAAACAGTTAGTATTTTGACGGTTAAAAATACACTGTGTGAGCAAACGGAGTCGGAATTCGACGAAACAAGTTTCGTTGGGTCCGTAATGTCGAACTCTAGTTGTATGTCCATTTTCATGATTTTTGGATATTGTATGTGATCATAGGGTTTTTTAAAGGGAAAATACGAATAGCGATAGCTTAAAATCTAATAAAACAACCGAATAAAAAAATATTAAACCTACTCTATAAATAATCTTTAACATTCCCAACCCTAAACCATTTCCTTATTCCATAGAAAACAATCAGCCATCATCTATTTTCTTTCCAACGCGAGGTTTCTCCCTTTGGAAAATCAAAAGAAATCAACCATAATTCTATAAATCAATTCACTTGTGTATTCGATCTCCTCTGAAATTGCTCTTCATGTTGGTATCAGTTTAAAGTGGCTCGAAGCATTTTATTTTCGCTGGAAAATCGATAGTAAACTAGGGTTTGAGATTTGAAAGGATTGGAGCCGTGATTCGAGTTTTGAAGGTGATATTTGGGATTGTGAAGTGAAATGAGGTTCGTTGGCAGGATTTTTGTGGTCTTCGGTGAAAATAAAGGTCGTGAGTCCTCTGTAATGCGCGGGACAGTCAATAAGTCACATGTCATTTAAAGCTAACGAGTTGTGTTATTTGGGCATGGACTGAAAGAGGATTGAACGAGATGTATTTAGATGATTTTATTTTGAATTTAAGTGGAGAGATGAGTAAGTTATTGGGGATGGAAAGGGCAGAAATGGCCATTTCAGGAAAGCATGCGACGTGATTTTTTTGGAGCTGGAGGAAGATGAATTGGAGCGGGTATGGGTTTTGTAAGGGTTTTGGGCCGAGAATCATAAGTGAGGCACAATTTATTTAAGTAGAATTTAGTTTAAATTAAATATAATTTGCGTATAAACTTGTTAATATTATATCTTTTCCATACGTTGTCAGAATTGCGAGCGGTTAGATCAATTGGGATCGTATGGACAGCGGCTACACAATGGAGCTGACTGGGAGTGAATTGGAGCTCGTTACAATTTACAGCGAAATAAATTGTTTGATCTGAATCAACGACAATTATCGTTATTTAACGATGATCGTCCAATGTGAGTTAATCTCACTAACTCTGATCAATTTATATTTTTATAAATATAATCTATTAATGATAATGATAATTGACTGCTGTGTGATGATTGTTTGGTCAAATTGTTGATTGTTTGTTGAAATCATAGATAACGATATATATATATATATATAAATCGTTAACCAAATATTGATTTTGTTTATCATAATATTTCATATTGAAATGAAATTGATGTTAATTATATTGTTTAACATCTGTGAATGCAGGGAAACAGGTTGGAGGGATCCAACTGGATTCCTCAACATTTATTTTACTGTTTTCATTTATTGTGATATACGATGTGATATATAATCTGTTATTGATTATGCGTGTTTGAATGATATTGATCATTGTCATTTGGTATTTTAAATACCATAAGAAATACCGTAATATAAAAAGGGAATTTTCAATGTTATATTGAAATAGAAATATTTATAAAATCAAAGGATTTTATAAAAAGAAATATTTTTAAAATGAAAAGAATTTTATAAAAGGAATTATTTATAAAATAAATAAGATTTTATAAAAAGAAATATTTGGAAAATGAATAGAATTATTAAAAAGGAGATTTTGAATTATAGAAGAAATTTGAGATGATTTATTTAAATTAGATATTAAATAAAAATATGTTTTAACAGATGAATTGAGAATAATAAATTATAAATAATATTCAATAAATCTAGGAAAATATTTATCATTGGATAAATAAAGATATATAAGTCTGAACTTATATAAAGAAGTAAACCAGATAAAAGGAGAAAATTAATTTATAAATAATATTTTACAAATTAGGTTAATTATTTATCAGTGGATAAATGGAATATATAAGTGAGAACTTATATAGAGGAGTAACAATCGATGTTAACAACGATAATTGAAACAGGATATGAACGTAGAGTTGTAACGAGAATTTTAGATGGAATTATTAAGTGGTGGATATAAAATAAGATTTTATATGAATTGTTTATAAATAGAAGTATAAATAGAATATTTAAAATAAGATATTATTTTAAATACGAAACCAAAATGTTTTAATTATATAAAGGATATATTATTCATATTGAATATGAAAAATGGATTAAGGCTAGTATTTTGCAAAGAAAAGATTTTAAAGAAATATTATTCACATTCGATGTGAATAACGGATTAAAATAAATATTTTATAAATTAAAACATTTATAAAGGAAACTGGTTTTGCAATAGGAATTTAAATTAGAGTTAATCGAATATACATTATTCGAATAGAGTTAATTTAATACATTTATTCGAAGAGAGTTAATCGAATATACATTATTCGAATAGAGTTAATCGAATATATTTATTCGAAGAGAGTTAATCGAATATAAGTTATTCGAAGAGAGTTAATTGAATATAGTTATTCAAAGAGAGTTAATCGAATATATTTATTCAAAGAGAGTTAATCGAATAAGTTATTCGAAGAAAGTTAATCGAATATATTTATTCGAAGAGAGTTAATTGAATATAAGTTATTCGAAGAGAGTTAATCGAATATAAGTTATTCGAAGAGAGTTAATCGAATATAAGTTATTCGAAAGAGAGTTATCGAATAGATTATTCGAAAGAGAGTTATACGTTGAAATTCGATTATATCAAATTCGGGAAAGTACTATTCACTTTCTGTTTTTAATCAAGATTTATTTATTTATTTATTAATAAATTAGTTATTTGTTTATTTATCCAAATTAATAAATAAAAGTTATATTTAAGTTATTATATTTCAGAAGCATGGAATTATAACACTATTGTTATAATCAAATGATTTCTGTAAAAGAAGTGGATTCGTAAATAGAATCCGAGAGTTACGTAAGGAAGTTTGTTAAAGATTTAAAAGGGCACTTTGTCTATTACGAGGTTAGAAATGTTGTTCAGCTAAGGTCTGAGAGGTAGTTATACCCTAACTTGGTTGACTTAATTTTTAACTAAGGAATGGTTAAGGTTCGATAGTGAAGGTTGATTAAGTGAATTTAGTTAATGAGTGTAATGGGTTGAGTTGGCATAGCGATGTTTTATTTAAACATCTGTTTAAATCCAATGAAGGAGTTTTGGAAATGTTTTCCAAACAAGAATCGGAAATGTTTTCTAATATAAAAAAATTTAGAAATGAGAGTAAATACGGAAACGTTTTCCAAATGATTAATAACGTATATTTTCTGAATTTAGAAAATAAGAATTTATGAATATATGGGAATGGGAATAGGGAAATGAATAATTAATGACAAATAAAATTAAAGGGGATCAGTGTTGATTGATGATTTGCTCGGTAAGATTTCCATTTGGAAATACGACTGTTGTTTGTGCACATGTTTTCATTTGATAGTTAAATAACCGACTACCAAAGTTTTTGACCATTTCCATTGTCGATACGAAGAGACCGGGATCAGATTTATTATCTAAAAACCACTCCGTATGGGCATTAGCGTTGCAAATCAAATACGATGAAGATAATTGAAGACGGAGTTTATGCAAGGAGTGTTCAGGCAATCCTATGTAGAAATTGCCTAAGATGGATTTATAGAATAGTACCTTCGGTCTGTCCAGTCCCAGGATGACCTGTATGGAAGAATGTCTGACAGAGTATATTTAATAGATCGCATAAGTTGATCTCTCCAAACGTATTTACGTTGGTGGTGGAGGAATTCGTTTCTCTTAGCTGTATACCCATAGTACTTTTGGGGATTTTATTTTTTGGTGGGTACGACGATGTGACATTCAAAGTAAATAAAGGTGTGATCTGTACGTTATGGCCTCTAGCCTCACAACCAGGAAATGGTATAAAATCGGGTAGGTCGCATGGCTAAGTGGTTAGCTGCCAATTAGGGTGTATTATCACCTGATCTAGAGAAATTCCATTTACTTCTATAATCTATTTCGATGCTGTCCCTTTCGGGAAACGGTTGGTGATCCCAACCATTGGTGATAATACATTCGGTACACTCAAGGGAAATGAGTGACCGGTCATGTTTAGCCTTGGTTGCAAGATGTTTTTGTTGAACCCGGTGTATTCCTCTCTAGAGATACACCATCGGAAGGTGGTCCCATACCTTGCCAGTTGGAATCCATTAACAAATAAGCGCCTGAGGTTTTTGATTATATATTATGTATGTGGAACGTGAGATGAAAGCGTTCTGCTAGATGATTATTATATTATGGTTGATAGACACTATTATAATATCAAAAGAATTTTGATATAAAGATTATCGTTTATCTCAAAAGGATTTTTGAATGTCGAGTCAAGTGTTTTGGATTCTCATAAGGGAAAAACCCGTTCCGTTATACGGCGTGGTCTTATGAGATATCGTTTAATTGCTCAAAATATTTTAAATGGTTTTACTCATACCAGCCCTATGACTGACCCGGAGTTTATTTTGTTTTGTTTTCCCTAAACTCTTGGGTGCACAATTTTGTACAGGCAGTCAAGTAGTCAGGTTTTTACAGATATACTTGGACAGCTGGAGCAGGAAGCTTCAGGGTTATATAGCTATTATTTATTTCCGCTGTGATGTAAGTGTCACACTCAAATGACAGATTTGTATTTCGAAGTTATTTTATATAATATATTTTATTCGTTCCGCTATGAGATTCGTGTTACTCTGATGTTGTATCTATGTTCTTCTTCTATTCTAATTTTCTATCTTATCTATTCTCACCCTCTAACTTCTGTCTATTAACTATCCAGTATTTCCGATGCTTGGATAGTCGACATTGAGTTTATGTCGATAACGAAGGTCGCAAATTTCCCGGGTCCTTACAGCCAAGGTCAAGACTGGGGCTGTTGTCAGAGCCCTCTTCAGTTGTTAGAAAGCAACATCGCAGTCTATTTCCCATGAGAATGCCAAGTTCTTCTTTGTCGGCCTGGTGAGTGGGGCTGATATCTTTGCGAAGTCCTTAATGAACTTCCTATAGTAACCTGCTAACCAAAGAAAGCTTCTCACCTCGGTTGCATTTTTAGGAACCTGCCAATCTTGCACTGCAACCACCTTCGCGGGATCAACAGCTGTCCCTTCTTTGGAGACCACATGCCCTAAGAACCTCACCTCTTTAGTAATGTCCCATAAATTTTGACAACTGAGATGCGATATTTATAAAAGATTAACTATGAATAATCAATTTTTATTGATACTTGATTTAGAAATTTAAAATCAAATATATTATCTTGAGTGTGAATTGAATTTGGTTGGATGTTTGAATTGGATTTAAAATTCAGTTGGAAAATGTAAATGGTTGAATTTGAAATTTAACGTTGTTGACGTTAAGTGAATTAGGAATTTTATTTGTTAAAATATAAGGGAAATTGGCTTGGATATGCGTGTATTTATATAAAAAAATAAATAGAATGTAACATTTCAAATTTGAATCGAACAGAGCTATTGATGGATAAACAAAATTAAAACGGGATATGGTAATTCGCAGTAAAAATATAATAATCAATTTAAACTAAATACTACCTACTCGAGGAATCAACAATACAAGAATTTAATATGAGCTGAAAGTAAGAATAGACGAGAACACAAATTTTGTATATAATAAGAAACTAATTAACTGTAAAGACATGATATCAAGAAAAACATAATTGAGTTGGATTTGGAATGTAGATTGAATTTACAAGAATTCACTGTATTGAATTAATACTGCAGAAATTAGGTCGAATTAAAGCCATGAAATTTACTGATAATAATATGAAAGGGAGCACTATAATATTGCAAAAAAAGGTATACTGTCAAAAGGAAAGTAAGAACCAGCATATGAATATCAAGTGCAACATGTTAACAGTAATAACTTGACGAGAGTTAGATACAAACTTCCTCATCCAATTCTACGCAGACCAATTTCTGATGAGCTGCCCTAACCTAAAGTCTACGACTCGACGTTGTTCTTATCTCAGTTTTTCCTTCTATATAATCATGCTTCTTTCCCATTTTTCTTCAATAAGAATTCATTTCATTCCCAAAATTTTCCGCGAAATCAGTTTCCCCCAAATCTCGTTAATAGCCTCCTTCCATCGAGATTAAATCGTTACTCTCCGAATCGCTGCTCTTCCTGGCATCACCACTTTAACATCACCTCCGTCCTTTGTTTCTTCGCCGCGTCAATCAGAGCCACCATCGTTGAATCGCCATCGCGTTGATCGACGGCAGCCAACCGAACCACCTCCAAGTTGCCGCCTTTCGATTGAAGAGACTCAACCACTGGCTGTAGCTTCACAACGCCGTCGTTCGTTCCCTGTTTCTATCGTGCTGTTCCATATTTCTTTAGTCGTTCTAAGATGAGCTACTCACTCACGATTAATTGTAATTCAAGTATTTTGATTTCAATAATTTATTGAATTAAATAGTAAAATTTGGATCACTTCGCTGAATGTTTTGTCTAACCTGCTCGTGCTCGACATCTTAGATGCGAGGTGTTTAAAACATTATACTATTTGGCATTTCGGTTGATGCTTATGTGAACTGTTATAACGACCCGGAAAATTGGAACCAATTTAAATTTTTTAAATTGGCTATTTTAGTGGATTTTAAATATTTAAAATAAATATTTTAAATAATAGCGATGAAATGTATGTTTGAATCGATGTTGAAAATGAAAATAATTAATTTGAATTATAAACATGGCCTGAGATGGCGCGGCAGTTTCAAATTTTCAATTCAAACTTTGACTGACTGTACCGGGTGCAAAACAAAACGGATTTGAGTGAAACCAAAAATATTTAAATCTGTTAGCAAACATCTTTCTAACGAATCTGAAAAATCGAAGTTTCGTAGTGAGAGTCAAAAGTTATGGCCAAATGAATTTTCAGAAAGGTCGTTGTAGAAATTATATAGCCCATGAAAATGGCCATTTTGCAAACGACCTCAGAATTCGACGAAACCACTTTTGTTGGATCCGGGATGTCAAGTTATTGCTAGGTTTCAAATTTCATAATTTTTGAAGCTAGTATGTGAGCGTGGCGAAGGAAAATGTGTTTTGGTCAATTAAAGTTAAATTGGATCGACCAGAAAAGGGCCATTTTACAAATAGTCTCAGAATTCGACGAAACTAGTTTTGTTGGGACCGTATCGTCAAAACATAGCCAGATTTATTTTTCTGGAATTTTTCGAGTCAGTTTGTGGCCCTGGCAAATTGAAATGTACGTTCAAATCAAATATTGAATGTTATATATTTTAATTTGGAAGAAAACAGACTGAAACAGTCGAATGGGCCTACAAAACATATCCCATTGGGTTCGGAATAGGGGTAAAACGCTAGGGACGACAGTCGTTGGGTCTGGATTGGGGTTCGTGTGTGAAAGAGGGTATTTTCAAAATTTAAAAATTTATAAATTAATAAAAAAATCTGATTGGCCGTTCATTTCTCTCTCTCCCTTTTCTCTCTCCCCGCTCATCGCGATTAACGACGGAAACCCCTCAAAACCTTCCCCCTCCGATTCCTCCTCCTACACGCAATAAATCACCATGCTGCTTTGGAGAATTTTGTAGTGCTCCTCACGATCTTCAAATCCATACCAACCTTGGATTTTTTCATGGCCTGTGGAGCTCGAATCGAGCTCGAGAACATCCGGTCTTTGGACCGCCGCCGCCGTCAGCCGGAGCCACCGAACTGGCCCCACCTCCTAGCACACGTGCGCCTCTCCTAGCTCTACGCTGTGGCGCTAGCCGATCGTTCTGAAGTAGCACGGATTTCGAGTTATTGGCAAACCTAGTTTTGAAGATCGAGGTGAGCTAACGGCTGAAACTATTTAATAGCAGTTTAAAGCGCTACGGTTTTTTGATTTCATTGTAAAAATCATATCTTTTTCATTTCTTGACGAAATTCAGTGAAACAAGAGACAATGGACTCGTGTGGTCGTCTTCTACATTCTAGAAGAGACCGCATATTTTTCTGAGCCTTCTGCTATTTTTGGTGGAGTGGAACCCAATGTGAGATTTCTAAATTATAAACGATATGGAAAACGACGATGTATAAATTATATAGTCGATGTATGAGTTATATAAGCATTGTACACCTCATGTTTAAGCGTTGTATAAGTTGTACGTTCGATATATAAGTTATATATGCGTTGTAAAAATTATATATATGTTGAATAGAAGTGAAATGCTTATATATATATATATATATATATATATATATATATATATATATATATACGCCCCTCGTCCACAAACCATGGACGATATTTATTGGTTGTGATTGGTGTGAAAATTGATTGATTACGAATGGTTGATTAGAATTGTTTGTGGTTGAAATTGATTGGTTGTGATTGAAAAATACCCGTTTGTGGTTGAGAATTATTTGGTTGAAACCACATAGGATTAGTTTGTGGAAATGAAAAAAATATACATGCCGCCTGCGTGTGAACTAGATGTATGAAATCCCCATTGTCAAAAGCTGCGAGGCTTTAAGGTAGAGCGAGGAGCCGTACTAGGGACAACCCCGGTTTTAACTACGCTGCCGTTATGCTGCTGAAATTTTGAATAATATTCGGTTGTTAGAATTATATTCATGTGTTGAAACTATATTCGTGTGTTGAATAGAAATTCATTCATTGAATAGAAATTCAAGTGTTGAATGGTATTCGTGTTTTGAAATAAATTGTTTTACAATAAAAATCCTATTTTTATCATCTATATGAACTATATAAAATAATCGTGTTTTTAAATAAATTGTTTTACAATAAAAATCATATTTTTATCACCTATATGAACTATATAAAATAATCATGTTTTGAAATAAATTGTTTTACAATAAAAATCACATTTTTACTATATACATGAATAGTTAAAAATAGCGAAGTGTTGAAATAATTGTCGGTTGGATAAAAATATCATTTTTATCAAATGTGTGAAAAGCATATAGCTTTGAAATCGAAGAATCGATATATATATATATATATATATATATATATATATATATAGAATTGAAATATATCGAATAACGAAGCTGCAGTTCGTATTTTGAAAACGTGATTTCAAACGATTAGTGCGGGAGATCCGACCATCGGATTTTCACGAAACCGAAACCGTTGGGTTCGCTTTGGGAATATCTTTCCAACGACACCAAATTTGTGAAGATCCAACGGTTGGATTGTTTGGAATGTTTAATTCAAATTTGAAGAAAAACAGCGCTAGAATCGATTATATTTTTATATATACATATAAATATAATTAAATTAAATCGAATAACGACGCTGTAGTTTGTATTTTGAAATCGAAACTTCGAACGATTGTACCGGGAGATCCGACCGTCAGATTTTCCCAAAACTGGAACCGTTGGATTCGTTTTGAAAAGATCTTTCTAATGATGTAAATTTTGTGAAGATCCAACGGTTAGATTTTTAGATATGTGTAAATCAAATCTGAAGAAAAACAGCGCCACGACCGTGTTATGGCCCGAAGCGTCGTTTGAATAAATTGGCTATTTTAAAATAAATAAAAATAGCGGTAAATCGTTATAAAATATTATAAACGATATGGATGTGAAATTTAGAAACTAACTGAAGGTTGGCTAAGTCGAATGGTTTCCAGGGTTTTGATCTGATGTTGGTTTCGGCCTTCGGGGTTATTATTTGGGAAATCGTACTCCTACTGATTTACGGTTAGTGACTGATGAACTGAAATGAAGTGTGTATCGTGTTTGTGTAGCATTTATTGCATACGCGTGTTGCTCAGAAAGACCGGGTTTATCCCATTCTGAATAACTGAATCGACGATGAGAAATCGAAGATGAAGACGGTGGTCGAAGACCGGAGATCTTCACCTCATTTGGATGGTAACTGATGTCCTGATTGGGAGGCATCCCAAAATATGGATAATGAGTGGTGATCGTCCCGATGTACGTGGAGATCGATGGGTATGCGAGGTATATAGTGCCTCCGGTTTCGTTCAGACCCATAACGGACTTGTAAATGGACTGTGTGTCTGACATTGGATTTTATTCTGTGTTGATTGATCTCTATTAAATATACATCTGTTAAGAAGCGGAGAATTTATTCTTTTGCTTAACGCCCTTCTCTGAGACACACGAGCTCAAAGGTTGTATATCGATGGAGATCAGTCGCATGGCGTGAATTGCTAGTGTGGCATGCCTATGTGGCAAATGATCAAGGCTTCTGTTGAAAAGCAAAGTCTTGTGGTGATGATCAAAGCACCGCCTGTGTGGCGTAGCTTTGTGTATAACGTGAATTCGCGAACCTCACACCCCGGTATGAACCAGAAACGGGAGAGGACATCAGGGAGGGCCTGCGTTTCTTTCTAGCTAGAGGTGGTGTCGGTGCTTAAACTGGCTGACATTTATATTATTTTCACCTATGTAGTTGTTGCTGCTGTGAGGCGCCTTGGATATACCGGTGACTATGTGAAGCCGAAGGAGCCATTCGTTGGCTCATTTACGCCCAAAGGGTGGGGAAACGCAGTGTTCATGGATAATAATCCACATCGGTGGACCGGCCCTGATGATCCAAGGGGCAGTTGCGGCTGTTCCTGAGGGGCGGGCTAGAGCGTCTCGAATTCGGTGAGGACGATCCCTTGCCTCGGTTCATGACGGAAATCCAATTTCCAAATACGACACCGTGCGGTTTTGAGTGTATATATATATATGGCGACATGATATATGGTACCCATGCCGTCTATGATTGATAGTTATGATTCGAAATTGTTTTTGAAACATGTAAACACTAGTAATAATATCAAATGCTTTTGTTTTATTCGTATCAAGCATATTTTGGCCATTATAAGGTAAAACTATATCCTCCGGTTTGCGTTGCATTGTGTGATGGGAACTGAGTCTTATAATGGCTTCATTTTTATAAAAAGCATTACGATGTTTAAAAGAATTATTTGTTTTAAAGCACTGGCAATCCGATGGAGTAAACCCGTTCCATGAAAGTGGCGTGGTCCTGCGATTAGCCATATTTTAAATGTGTTGAGTAGATTTCTCATACCAGACCCATGACTGACTCGTAGTTTGTTTCACTTTCAAACTCGGGTGCCCCTTTTTTCTACACGGGCAACCTTGTATTCAGGTTTTAGCTGGCTCTTTCTGGATAGCTGGATCTAAAGACGGATTATATCATTTATCTCTTTTAATGCTGTTCAGCTCCTATTGTACATATTATGTTTGTTTTTCCGCTGTAGACATTTATGTATAGCTGAACTGTATTTGTACTAAGTATGATCCTGTATGCTGTGTAACTTTGATGATTATGTTTATCCAGTGTATTACTGTCCATTATCTGGTGTATTTATTTATTTTTGTTCTGCTATTATCTGTTTATGTGTTATATTCCAAAGATTACCCTTAACACCGTCAGTACGGGTTTTGGGGTCGTCACATCGTGGTATCGGAGCTTTGGTTAAGCTTAGTGCTGGAATATAACATATTAACGAACTCGTCAGAAATAGAACCAGTAGTGTTCTAGGACGGGTAACTCATTATAGATAGGATCAGTAATATCCTAGTATGAGTAAAGCAGATTTATTTCAAGGAAATTGTTAGGCTACATGGAGTGCCGATCAGTATTGTTAGTGATAGAGATCCAATATTTACTAGCAAATTCTGGGAGGCATTTCAAGTAGAGCTAGGAACGAAGCTGAACTTGAGCACCGCTTATCATCCTCAGATAGATGGTCAGACTAAGAGGGTGAATCATGTGCTAGAAGATTTATTGCGGGCTTGTGTTCTAGATTTCAGTGGATCACGGGAAGACCATTTACATTTGGCTGAATTCTCATATAACAATAGCTACCAGGCAAGCCTGACGATGTTACCATTCGAAGCGTTGTATGGTAGACCATGCCGATCTCCTGCTTGTTGGGTCGAACCCGGTAATAGACTAGTATTGGGACCTGATATGATCCACGAAGCTGCCGACAAAGTCGATCTCATTAAGAAACGATTACTCGCCGCTCAAAGTTGACAGAAGAGCTATGCCGATAAAAGAAGAAGAGATATATCATTTGCTGTTGGCGACTTTGTATATTTGAAAGTATCGCCGATGAGAGGAGTTATCCGGTTCGGTAAAACTGGGAATTTGGCGCCCAAATTCATTGGTCCGTTTCCTATTCTTGAACGGATTGGAACTCTCGCTTATAGGGTTCAATTGCCTGATTGGTTGCCTGGAGTGCATGATGTATTTCACGTATCTCAACTTTGAAAGCATGTTCATGACCCAGACTTGGTTGTGGAAGAGGCCGCACAGCAAGATATTGAAATTACTCCAGAATTGGCTATGAGAAGAGAGCCGCTAAAGATCATCGGTGAAGAAACCAAAGAATCGAGGAACAAGAAAGTTCACTTAGTCAAAGTGCAATGGAGTGGGGATCCGCGAGATTGTACTTGGGAGACCGAGGAGAGCATTCAAAAAGCCTATCCAAGGTGTCGAGTGGACATCTCTGATTGACTCTGGTGCAAGGTACATTTACCATACTTTGCATTACCATTTAGTTCTCTACTTTGTTGTTATTTGCTTTCCATGGATGTGCACTTTTAATTCTATAGTCTGATTAATTAAAAAGAGTGTATGAATTAATTTGTATGATTTTGAAAAGTTAAAAACAAATTGTTTGTTGTTTGTGTTGTGTGATGGTTAATTTGATTAATTAAATTATCAGAACGATAGTCAATTTAATTAATAAGAGAATGAATTGTAGAATTTATTCGATTAAATCACACATTGAACTGATTTAAAAATAGGAAGAAATATATACATGTGCATTATATATGTTTGAACAGGTAATTGGATTAGCTATTGAGTAAATATTTTATTTGCGTGCCCGACAAATAGGTAAACCTTAATGAGTTGGATGCGCAATTTTATTATTATATCAACTCCTGTGAGTGCCATTGGATGCAGAGTGCTGGTTGTTCTGTGTGTAATAATAAATATCGCCATAAGATAGTAACAATTAATTTTGAACTACATTACATGGCATACTTCCTGAAGATAGGCATACTTCATCATGTACCACATGAGCATTTCGAGCTTGTGTGAGGAGGTGGAAGATTTACCATACGAGCAAGAGGCTTGTATGGCGATGACAATATTTTACAGGTTGAACTGATGACTGATATGACCATATAAAATTGTAATGATAAAATTGCCAGAATAATAAAAACCCTACACGGGTCTGGAGTTGACAATAATCATGTCTCTCTAGTCATTAGATACGGCACATGGATTATTTATTTCCCACACGGGACGAGGTGACGAGAATTTATTCTCTGGAGCAATTAAAATACACACTCCCTCAGGCTTTGACAGGGTGACGAGAATTTATTCTCTGGAGTTATTATCTATACACGCTCCCCTGTAAACACCAGAATATATCACTATAAATATGTGTGTGCTTTATAGGATTTATTGGGTACATAATACGGCCCAATAAATTTCCAAACCCCTCCCCGTACAAAGGAGGTTATGGCGAAATTTTTCGAAAATTCCGGGTGTTAGCCAAATTTTTGAAGAATTTGAAAATTCTCAGAAACTGAAAAGTTGGAGAATGGAAGCCAGATTGAACGTAGTGTTGATTAATCAAACCACTTTCGACTTTGTTCCTTTTCGGGGACGAAAAGTTTTAAGTGGGGGAGATTGTAACAACCCGGAAAATCGGAACCAATTTAAAAATTTTAAATTGGCTATTTTAGTGGATTTTAAATATTTAAAATAAATATTTTAAATATTTTAAATAAATATTTTAAATAATAGCGATGAAATGTATGTTTGAATCGATGTTGAAAATGAAAATAATTAATCGGAATTATAAACAAGGCCTGAGATGGCGCGGCAGTTTCAAATTTTCAATTCAAACTTTGACTGACTGTACCGGGTGCAAAACAAAACGGATTTGAGTGAAACCAAAAATATTTAAATCTGTTACTAAACATCTTTCTAACGAATCTGAAAAATCGAATTTTCGTAGCGAGAGTCAAAAGTTATGGCCAAATGAATTTTCAGAAAGGTCGATGTAGAAAATATATAGCCCGTGAAAATGGCCATTTTGCAAACGACCTCGGAATTCAACGAAACCACTTTTGTTGGATCCGGGATGTCAAGTTATTGCTAGGTTTAAAATTTCATAATTTTTGAAGCTAGTATGTGAGCGTAGCGAAGGAAAATGTGTTTTGGTCAATTATAGTTAAATTGGATCGACTAGAATAGGGCCATTTTACAAACGGTCTCAGAATTCGACGAAACTAGTTTTGTTGGGACCATATCGTCAAAACATAGCCAGATTTATTTTTCTGGAATTTTTCGAGTTAGTTTGTAGCCCTGGCAAATTGAAATGTACGTTCAAATCAAATATTGAATGTTATATATTTTAATTTGGAAGAAAACTGACTGAAACAATCGAATGGGCCTACGAAACATATCCTATTGTGTTCGAAATGGGGGTAAAACGCTGGGGACGACAGTTGTTGGGTCTGGATTGGGGTTCGTGTGTGAAAGAGGGTATTTTCAAAATTTAAAAATTTAAAAATTAATAAAAAATTCTGATTGGCCGTTCATTTCTCTCTCTCCCTTTTCTCTCTCCCCGCTCATCGCGATTAACGACGGAAAACCCTCAAAACCTTCCCCCTTCGATTCCTCCTCCTACACGCAATAAATCACCATGCTCCTTTGGAGAATTTTGTAGTGCTCCTCACGATCTTCAAATCCATACCAACCTTGGATTTTTTCGTGGCCTGTGGAGCTCGAATCGAGCTCGAGAACATCCGGTCTTTGGACCGCCGCCGCCGTCAGCCGGAGCCACCGAACTGACCCCACCTCCTGGCGCACGTGTGCCTCTCCTTGCTCTATGCTGTGGCGCTGGTTGATCGTTCTAAAGTGGCACGAATTTCTAGTTATTTGCAAACCTAGTTTTGAAGATCGAGGTGAGCTAACGGCTGAAACTATTTAATAGCAGTTTAAAGCGCTACGGTTTTTGATTTAATTGTAAAAATCATATCTTTTTCGTTTCTTGATGAAATTCAATGAAACAAGAGACAGTGGACTCGTGTGGATGTCTTCTACATTCTAGAAGAGACCGCATATTTTTCTGAGCCTTCTGCGATTTTTGGTGGAGTGGAACCCAATGTGAGATTTCTAAATTATAAACGATATGGAAAACGACGATGTATAAATCATATAGTCGATGTATTAGTTATATAAGCATTGTACACCTCATGTATAAGCGTTGTATAAGTTGTACGTTCGATATATAAGTTATATATGCGTTGTAAAAATTATATATAAGTTGAATAAAAGTGAAATTCTTATATGTAAATATACATATACATATACATATACATATACATATACATATACATATATATATATATACATATATATATATATATATACGCCCCTCGTCCACAAACCATGGACGATATTTATTGGTTGTGATTGGTGTGAAAATTGATTGATTACGAATGGTTGATTAGAATTGTTTATGGTTGAAGTTGATTGATTGTGATTGAAAAATACCCGTTTGTGGTTGAGAATTATTTGGTTGAAACCACATAGGATTAGTTTGTGGAAATGAAAAAAATATAAATGCCGCCTGCATGCGAACTAGATGCATGAAATCCCCATTGTCAAAAGCTGCGAGGCTTTAAGGTAGAGCGAGGAGCTGTACTAGGGACGATCCCGGTTTTAACTACCCTGCCGTTATGCTGCCGAAATTTTGAATAATATTCGGTTGTTAGAATTATATTCATGTGTTGAAACTATATTCGTGTGTTGAATAGAAATTCATTCATTGAATAGAAATTCAATTGTTGAATGGTATTCGTGTTTTGAAATAAATTGTTTTATAATAAAAATCCTATTTTTATCATCTATATGATCTATATAAAATAATCGTGTTTTTAAATAAATTGTTTTACAATAAAAATCATATTTTTATCACCTATATGAACTATATAAAATAATCATGTTTTGAAATAAATTGTTTTACAATAAAAATCACATTTTTACTATGTACATGAATAGTTAAAAATAGCGAAGTGTTGAAATAATTGTCGGTTGGATAAAAATATCATTTTTATCAAATGTGTGAAAAGCATATAGCTTTGAAATCGAAGAATCGATATATATATATATACATATATATATATATATATATATAAATAGAATTGAAATATATCGAATAACGAAGCTGCAGTTCGCATTTTGAAAACGTGATTTCAAACGATTAGTGCGGGAGATCCGACCATCGGATTTTCCCGAAACCGAAACCGTTGGGTTCGCTTTGGGAATATCTTTCCAACGACACCAAATTTGTGAAGATCCAACGGTTGGATTGTTTGGAATGTTTAATTCAAATTTGAAGAAAAACAGCGCCAGAATCGATTATATATATATATATATATATATATATATATATATATATATAGAATTAAATTAAATCGAATAACGACGCTGCAGTTCGTATTTTGAAATCAAAACTTCGAACGATTATACCGGGAGATCCGACCGTCGGATTTTCCCAAAACTGGAACCGTTGGATTCATTTTGAAAAGATCTTTCTAATGATGTAAATTTTGCGAAGATCCAACGGTTAGATTTTCAGATATGTGTAAATCAAATCTGAAGAAAAACAGCGCCACGGCCGCGTTATGGCCCGAAGCGTCGTTTGAATAAATTGGCTATTTTAAAATAAATAAAAATAGCGGTAAGTCATTATAAAATATTATAAACGATATGGATGTGAAATTTAGAAACTAACTGAAGGTTGGCTAAGTCGAATGGTTTCCTGGGTTTTGATCTGATGTTGGTTTCGGTCTTCGGGGTTAATATTTGGGAAATCGTTCTCTTACTGATTTACGGTTAGTGACTGATGAATTGAAATGAAGTGTGTATCATGTTTGTGTAGCATTTGTTTATTGCATACGCGAGTTGCTCAGAAAGACCGAGTTTATCCCATTCTGAATAACTGAATCGACGATGAGAAATCGAAGATGAAGACGGTGGTCGAAGACCGGAGATCTTCACCTCGTTTGGATGGTAACTGATGTCCTGATTGGGAGGCATCCCAAAATATGGATAATGAGTGGTGATCGTCCCGAGGTACGTGGAGATCGATGGGTATGCGAGGTATATAGTGCCTCCGGTTTCGTTCAGACCTAGAACGGACTTGTAAATGGACTGTGTATCTGACATTGGATTTTATTCTGTGTTGATTGATCTCTATTAAATATACATCTGTTTGGCAGCAGAGAATTTATTCTTTTGCTTAACGCCCTTCTCTGAGACGCACGAGCTCAGAGGTTGTATATCGATGGACATCAGTCGCATGGCGTGAATTGCTAGTGTGGCATGCCTAAGTGGTAAATGATCAAGGCTTCTGTTGAAAAGCAAAGTCTTGTGGTGATGATCAAAGCACCGCCTGTGTGGCGTAGCTTTGTGTATAACGTGAATTCGCGAACCTCACACCCCGGTATGAACCAGAAACGGTAGAGGACATTAGGGAGGGCCTGCGTTTCTTCCTAGCTAGAGGTGGTGTCGGTGCTTAAACTGGCTGACATTTATATTATTTTCATCTATGTGGTTGTTGCTGTTGTGAGGCGCCTCGGATATACCATTGACTATGTGAAGCCGAAGGAGCCATTCGTTGGCTCATTTACGCCCCAAAGGGTGGGGAAACGCAATGTTCTTGAGGGGCAGGCTAGAGCGTCTCGAATTCGATGAGGACGATCCCTTGCCTCAGTTCATGATGGAAATCCAATTTCCAAATACGACACCGTGCGGTTTTGAGTATATATATATATATATATATATATATATATATATATATATATATATATATAGCCACATGATATATAGTACCCATGCCGTCTACGATTGATAGTTATGATTCGAAATTGTTTTTGAAACATGTAAACACTAGTAATAATATCAAATGATTTTGTTTTATTCGTATCAAGCATATTTTGGCCATTATAAGGTAAAACTCTATCCTCCGGTTTGCGTTGCATTGTGTGATGGGAACTGAGTCTTATAATGGCTTCATTTTTATAAAAAGCATTGTGATGTTTAAAAGAATTATTTGTTTTAAAGCACTGGCAATCCGATGGAGTAAACCCGTTCCATGAAAATGGCGTGGTCCTGCGATTAGCCATATTTTAAATGTGTTGAGTAGATTTCTCATACCAGTCCCATGATTGACTCGTAGTTTGTTTCACTTTCAAACTCGGGTGCCCCTTTTTTCTACACGGGCAGCCTTGTATTCAGGTTTTAGCTGGCTCTTTCTGGATAGCTGGAGCTGAAGACGGATTTTATCATTTATCTCTTTTTATGCTGTTCAGCTCCTATTGTACATATTATGTTTGTTTTTCCGCTGTAGACATTTATGTATAGCTGAACTTTATTTGTACCAAGTATGATCCTGTATGCTGTGTAACTCTGATGATTATGTTTATCCAGTGTATTACTGCCCATTATCTGGTGTATTTATTTATTTCTGTTCTGCTATTCTCTGTTTATGTGTTATATTCCAAAGATTACCCTTAGCACCGTCAGTACGGGTTTTGGGGTCGTCACAACTGTCTACTAAGAAGAAGAAAGATATTCCAGATTTGTTGGAATGAAGTATAAGTGAGATTTTGTATATCCACTAATAAATGGTTTATCATATAAAACTGTCAAACTTTGACCTTAACTGTTATCCATGCTTTGAGTCAATTATGATTAGTGTTCTCTGATTGTATGCAACATTATTTCATTGGAAGTCGGTCGTAGCACTGCTCCTATTCACCATGTTAAGTCCAACCTGCTCGCTTATGAAATTGGAACATGATTGAGTATATATGCATGTGTATTAAGTTATAGTTAGGATGTATAATGTTTTTCTTGATTACATACTGGAATCATGTAGCAGACCTAAATGGTTAGTTTATAACTATATAGCTATAATACATCAAGATGGGTTTATTATCTGGATGATTACACATAATGTTTTAGTTACTACATGTTTGCAATTATTTAATTAGACTTGCCTGGATTAGAAAAAGGATACTATTATTACTAGCAAAACATATTTAAATATAAGGATTTGTTCATACGAAAAGCATTACTGTTATTTTTGGGAAAAATATTTGAACATAAGGGTTTGTTTATACTAAGAGTCTCACTGTGATTTCTGGAGATCTGAGATAACATGGGCAATTAGGGTAAACATATTCAAGAAATTTTTGAAGTGCTAAAAGTGATCATGTCAAGTTGGGTTCCCATGGATACCCAGTGTGTTTTAAATAAGTGCTAACACTCAGCGTTTTAACAAACAGTCGCCATATGTTTGTCAAAACAGTCCCATTTGTTTGCCAAAACTGTCGCCATATGTTTGCCAAAACAATCGCCATATGTTTGCCAAAAACTACTGTGTTATTAACCCAAAACTGCAGTGTTTTTCACCCAAAACTACTGTGTTTATGCACCCAAAACTGCTGTGTTTATGCACCCAAAACTGCTGTGTTTATTCACCCAAAACTGCTTTGTTTTTCACCCAAAACTGCTGTGTTTTTCACTCAAACCTTCTGTGTTTTTCACCCAAAACTACTGTGTTATTAACCCAAAACTGCTGTGTTTATTCACCCAAAACTGCTGTGTTTTCACCCAAAATTGCTTTGTTTATTCACCCAAAACTGCTGTGTTATTGATCCAAAACTGCTGTGTTTATTCACTCAAAACTGTTGTGTTTTTCACCCAAAACTGATGTGTTTAGTAACCCAAAACTGCAGTGTTTATCAACCAAAAACTGCTGTGTTTACTGTCGTGTTTATTTACCCAAAACTGTCGTGTTTATTTACCCAAAACTATCGTTTTTATACCCAAAACTATCGGGTGTAATTTACCAAAATGCCGTTATTCATTATATTTAGTAGCTTGTAACTCAATTATGTTGCCATACCCTGCAAATTGAAGATGTGTGCTAAAATCTAATATATGGCAAACTCTGTCCCTTGTTGTACTTTGAGAACCTGCAAACATTAAGTTGCATCCTTGTTTTGCTTATTATACCATGATGTGCCTGGTGAAATGCTAATGCCATGCATCTTTGGTTTGTGTGTCTTAATTTCTGAAACCGAAATCTACTCACTCAGCACTACTGTGGACTATACCTTGCTAGTTCTTTCTACAAAGTACTTGTTGTGTGGAATGTTTTGTTCTCTTTTCCTATGATAAAATGAAGCATTTGATATTAGCTAAGAAATCAGTAGGCAAACTAATAATGTACAAACAAATATATGAGATCCTTTGTTTTACTTTTATGTTTACTTTCCAACCAGACTTAGTATAATTTATTTGTGTCATCATTATTTACGTTCACAAGATGTTAGCTAAACCCGCTTTTCAGTTCAGTACAATGTTGTAATTCGAAAGTAAAGGCACGGTTTCAGAAACATGAACTGTAATATGTCATTCCACCAATCAAATTCATCAAACATTTCTATGTTGTTATTCTCTACAACCACATGTAACCAATAAAAGTATTACCCATATCAATTGGTAACAATACACTATACAGTGAAAGTTTGATCATTTATACATTATTAGTGGAGACATTGTATAGACTATCAAACTACACTGTCTTAAAAAGAAATTATGCCTTACACGGCCATGCTGGGTTCATGCTCACCATGCGTGATATATGTACGAATGTAGGGGTTTGCGGTATGTGGTAGGTTGTTAACTTGCTTTAAGACGCCTGAATATATATATGCTGCTTGTAGTGTTCTTGCATGTCCGATTTTCGGCAGTATTCTCACGGGTATATGCTCGAATCATTAACATCCGTTTGGATTAAACCAATTATATTTTTGTGTGTCTATTCGAAATTAATTTACTTGAACTATGATTAATCCTGACTCGAGTATTTTATTTTTTTGCACGAAATAGCTCGGGTCAGACTCGAGCATTTCAGATTTAAAAATTTCTGCTTAGATTTCAAAGATTGGCGAAGCTGGGTATTTCGAAGACGACGCGCTCTGAAGACTTAAAACCAATAAATACTTTTCTTGTATTCAAGACTATATTTTAAAATTTCGCTGTATAGAAAAATATTGTATCAATTTTTTTTTGATGATATATAAAAGTTTATTTTGCTTTTCAAATACCATGTTAGTTATTTATTCTGTGTTGTTTCTATTTTTTAAACTCTGTTACCTAAATAACGATCCGTCGATTTGAATGTTTTAATTTGGTTCACTTATCGTTTTGAAGCGGTCAAAAAGGCGGGACGTTACAAGTGGTATTAGAGCTTTGGTTTATTCAAAGCGTAGCTTATTGGGTTTAAAAGTAGGCTCGGCACTAGAAAAACGAATTTTAAAAATAAAAAGGTTTCGAAATATAAATTGTTGAAAATGAAAATAATTTTAAAGTAAGTTTTGAAAAGAAAAGTATTTTTAAAATATTATATATTATGAAGATTAGTATTTTTGAATTGATACAGCGGAAATTAAAAAAATTATTTTGAGATTTAAAAAAATTCGGAATCCCCAGTCTTTAGAATCTCGATTTGCTAGAGCCAGTTCTTCGATAAGGTCTCCTTAGGTTGAATCTCGAATCTATTATCGAATGGTATCCAAGGAGAATAAGTATAATAGAATTGACGAATCTATTTTTGTAATCAGGTATTTTAGAAATCAAAGACGTTTGAAATTTATTAGAAATAAATTTCAGGTAAGAATTTGAATGAAAAGGGAAATTTAAAATCGTTTCAAAAGTGAAACGATTTTTTTTTCGATAATCGGAATATAAATTAATGAAAATAAAATAAGAAAAGAAAATATGACTGGAACACGACTGTACTAAATTTGATTAATTCATTTAAGTTATCCAGATTTTGGCAAGATGATTTATATTTGGGTTCAAACTGATAATGTATAATCGAATACAAGAATTCGATAGTGAAGTATAAAATAGTAAATTAATTCACAAGAAGTGAATTGTAAATGAAGCGATATACCAATGAAGATTGTAAAGAGATTTAAACCGATATTTAATGGAATTAAAACTGATTTAATGTTACGAGTTCAGATCCCCATAAAAGGAATGATATTCATTTTTAGAAGCGAACGCCGTTGAAAGAAAATATGTTGCAAGTAAAATTGGAAATGCAGTTGACCGATACGGTGAAATTATTCTGAAGTTCAGAATGTAAATCAAATAAGATTTTTTCCGAAGTTCGGAGTATATTATCGAATAAGGATGATTCAGAAGGAAGTTATTCATGTAAGTCAACTATGTCGAATGTCAGGAAAATGCTATTTATTTTCCGTTTTTGATCAAAATTAATATATTATTTATCAATTGTTTATGTAATCAGATTAATGAATAAACTATATTTTTAAGATAACTAATTTGAAGGCATGGAATATTGTTATAATCACCGATATTTGTAAAAGAAGTAAATTCTTAAGTTGAATTCGGAAGTTACGAAATAAACGTTTTGTGAGTATTCGAAGTTGTGAACTTTATCTATTTCAATGTTAATAGTGTTTTTCAGTTAAGGACTAAGAGGTAATTATATCCCAACTTGATTGACTTCATTATTGACTAAGAAATGGTTAAGGTTCGATAAGAGTGGTTAAGTGAAGTAAAGAAATGAGCGTCAACAATTAAGTGAAAATAGCGGTGTTTTATTTAATATCTGTTTTAATTCAAATAATGAATGTAGAAATATTTTCCCCTTGAGAATAAAGTGTATTTTATATAGAAAATAAAGATGTGTGAATGTTTGGAAATGTTTTCCAATGGAAATAAGATATTTTCGGGAATTATAAATATGATAATTGGAAAAGTTTTTAAAATATCGCGAGAGGCTAACGAGTTTGGATAAATCAGAATGGCAAGGACCGAAGAGTAAAAAGCCGCACATCGAGAACGAAGAACATAAAGAGAAGAGGATTCGTAAGTTGAATCTGAGAATTATGTGATAAGAAATTAAGGAATGAAGTTAAGGAATTTAGAAACTGACTGGAGATTAGTTAAGTTGAATAATTTCTTAGGTGTTGATCTGATGTTGGTTTCGGCCTTCGGGGTTGATACTTAGGAAGTTGTTCGCTTGCTAATTTGCGGTTGAATGATGTGAATGGGGAAGAGTAATAGTGCATGGATGAAAGATTTAAAAAAAAGGAAAAAAAAATCTGAAATTTTGGAGCATAGAGAGTTGATTTAAGCGATGATTGTTATAATAGGAAAATTGGAAGAAAGATTTGGCTTATAACCAATGGATTCATAAAAGTTCAAGTTTGAGGAGTTATCAAATAGCTAAGCGGATTAAGAGATCAAAAATGAAAATTTGAAACTGAAGTGGAAATTTGTGGATATTCAATTTTAGATATTGAATATAGATGATTTCGAAACTTAAAAAAATAAGAATGTAGTGCACTTGGAAACTAATGATTTGGGAGGTTGATAAATCTTATAACAAATTTTTCATGAGGAGATGTTTGAAATATGATTTGGAAGGAAAATTTTATGATTCATGAGGAGTATGAAATGAAGTACTATATATGTATATAGTATTATATGTTTTAAATTAAAATAAAGGAAGTACTGTCCTTCTCCTTTGAATTTCGAACTCAGTTGAGATGTGCTGCTGGTGGTAGTAGGTTGTCCGGACATAAAACTCGAGTTGTCTGAAAGAACACGACTGTGTAGCGTAATTCGCAGGGCTATAGATGGCCTACGGTAGGTGGATATTTCTTGGGGGAACCAAGCATAACCATTGTGTCTGCTGCGGTCTACAGTCGTGAAAATGGCGTAATTCGCAGAGCTGTGAAAGCTTACGGGTATGGATATTTCCTGAGGGAATCAGGCTTAACTATTGTATACCTGCGGTCCACATGGCATATCTACAGGTGAAAGAGATGTAACCTCTAGAGTTACAAAAGGTAGAATGGAGCCATGCGATGTTGAGATATAGTGATGTTGAGCCACCTGTTTAATTCACCAGTTTGTCTTTGTGACTCGAATTGTCTTCGTGACTGGGTTCGTCTTCATGACTTGATTCGTCTTCGTGACGTGAATTGTCCTTGTGACTTGATGAATCCTCACGTTTTGATTTATTTTCATAATTTGTTTAGTGATCCTGAGATAGAGCTGTCAACACTTAGTGACCTCATATTTCCTTTTGATTCTTAAATATTATCCGTTGATCTGTCCATGACGAAATTCGCAGGGAAGTAATTTCCTATGGATATAGATGTTTTCTGGAGGATCCAGCCGAAACCATTGTGTATCTGCGATTCATGAACAATCAACATATCAATATCACATTGGTACTTTCCGTATCTGTTTTTAAAAGAATTTTTGAAATATTTTCACTCGGAGTTGAAGTAAGGATATTCAGTACTTATAGATTTTAGTCATGCGCCTGGCCAGCGTATGCCTAATATCTGTGAGAATGACAATAGACTTGTCAGACTTCGAGTCATCAAATACTTTTCAAATCAATAATTTGAATTTAAAATATACCTAACTTAATAAGTAAAAAGAGAATTTCTAAGTATTTTTTTTAAAATCCATAACTTTGTAATAATAATACAAATATTTTCTGCATGGGTTTCGTGTTATGTATAAAACTTATAAAAAGATTTTTGATTTCGGAATGTTTTCGAGTTGAAAAATTTTAACTTGAAGAAGAGATATACACTCTTCAATGAGTGTTGTAAAATATTAAATGGATTGTAAATAAGAAATGTAGTTGAATTTGGATCGAGTGCAGCGATGGATAAGTAAACAGTGGAAGATGGGGAATAATTTGAGATGCATAAATCCGACTTATACAGGATTTGAAATTTTAAAAAAGAGAATGGTCTTGAAAAGAAATTATATGATGGTGGATATCTTAAACGATTCAATAAAATGGGAAATGGGAAATATCTTAGAATAATTTGAGATAGAAAATGGGTCTAAGAAAATTTATTGGAACTAAAAGATCATAGAAATAAATAAAATCGTGTTTGATCAAGATTGATCTCGATTATGAGAAAGAAAAATTGATTTTCCGAGTAAATTGAAGGTGATGGATAAACACAAAAGTTCGATGACTTAAATATCGATATTTGAAATAATTGGAGGAAAATTACACATGAATATGAAAATTTGGAGTATACATTGGCATAACTCAAACAGACTCTCCTTTTCGAGGACGAAAAGTTCTAAAGGGGGGAAGATTGTAACGTCCCAGAAATTTCGACAACTGAGATGCGAGATTTATAAAAGATTAACTATGAATAATCAATTTTTATTGATACTTGATTTAGAAATTTAAAATGAAATATATTATCTTGAGTATGAATTGAATTTGGTTGGATGTTTGAATTGCATTTAAAATTCAGTTGGAAAATGTAAATGGTTGAATTTGAAATTTAACGTTATTGACGTTAAGTGAATTAGGAATTTTATTTGTTAAAATATAAGGAAATTGGCTTGGATATGCATGTATTTATATATAAAAAGAAATAGAACGTAACATTTCAAATTTGAATCGAACAAAGTTATTGATGGATAAACAAAATTAAAACGGGATATGGTAATTTGCGGTAAAAATATAATATTTAATTTAAACTAAATACTACCTACTCGAGGAATCAACAGTACAAGAATTTAATATGAGCTGAAAGCAAGAATAGACAAGAACACAAATTTTGTATATAATAAGAAACTAATTAACTGTAAAGACATGATATCAAGAAAAACATAATTGAGTTGGATTTGGAATGTAGATTGAATTTAACAAGAATTCACTGTATCGAATTAATACTGCAGAAATTAGGTCGAATTAAAGTCAAGAAATCTACTGAAGATAATATGAAAGGGAGCACTATAATATTGCAAAAAAAGGTATACTGTCAAAAGGAAAATAAGAACTACATATGAATATCAAGTGCTACATGTTAACAGCAAGAACTTGACAAGTGTTAGATACAACCATCCTCAGCCAATTCTGCGCAGACCTATTTCTGATGAGCTTCCCTAACCTAAATTCTACGACTCGACGTTGTTCTTATCTCATTTTTTCCTTCTATATAATCACGCCTCTTTCCCATTTTTCTTCAATAAGAAATCATTTCATTCCCAAAATTTTCCGCGAAATCAGTTTCCCCCAAATCTCGTTAATAGCCTCCTTCCATCGAGATTAAATCGTTCCTCTCCGAATCGCTGCTCTTCCGGGCATCGCCACTTCAACATTACCTCCGTCCTTCGTTTCGTCGCCGCGTCAATCGGAGCCACCATCGTCGAATCGCCATCGCGTTGATCGACGGCAGCCAACCGAACCACCTCCAAGTTGCCGCCTTTTGATTGAAAAGACTCAACCACTGGCTGTAGCTTCGCAACGCCGTCGTTCGTTCCCTGTTTCTATGGTGCTGCTCCAAATTTCTTTAGACATTCTAAGGTGAGCTACTCACTCACGATTAATTGTAATTCAAGTATTTTGATTTCAATAATTTACTGAATTAAATAGTAAAATTTGGATCACTTCGCTGAATGTTTTGTCTGACCTGCTCATGCTCGACATCTTAGATGCGAGGTGTTTAAAACATTATACTATTTGGCATTTCGGTTGATGCTTATGTGAACTGTCTACTAAGAAGAAGAAAGATATTCCAGATTTGTTGGAATGAAGTATAAGTGAGATTTTTTAGATCCACAAATAAATGGTTTATCATATAAAACTGTCAAACTTTGACCTTAACAGTTAACCATGCTTTGAGTCAATTATGTGTTAGTGTTCTCTGATTGTATGCAACATTATTTCGCTGGAAGTCGGTCGTAGCACTGCTCCTATTCACCATGTTAAGTCCAACCTGCTCGCTTATGAAATTGGAACATGATTGAGTATATATGCACGTGTATTAACTTATAGTGAGGATGTATAATGTTTTCTTGATTACATACTGGAATCATGTAGCAGACCTAAATGGATTGTTTATAACTATATAGCTATAATACATCAAGATGGGTTTATTATCTGGATAATTACACATAATGTTTTAGTTACTATATGTTGGAAATTATTTAATTAGACTTGCCTGGATTAGAAAAAGGATACTGTTATTACTAGCAAAACTTATTTAAATATAAGGATTTGTTCATACGAAAAGCATTACTGTTATTTTCGGGAATTTTTTTTGAACATAAGGTTTTGTTTATACTAAGAGTCTCACTGTGATTTCTGGAGATCTGAGATAATATGGGCAATTAGGGTAAACATATTCAAGAAATTTCTGAAGTGCTAATAGTGATCATGTCAAGTTGGGTTCCCATGGATACCCAGTGTGTTTTAAATAAGTGCTAACACTCAGTGTTTTAACAAACAGTCGCCATATGTTTGTCAAAACAGTCTCATATGTTTGCCAAAACAGTCGCCATATGTTTACTAAAACAGTCGCTATATGTTTGCCCAAAAACTGCTGTGTTATTAACCCAAAACTGCTGTGTTTTTCACCTAAAACTGCTGTGTTTATGCACCCAAAACTGCTGTGTTTATGCACCCAAAACTGCTGTGTTTTTCACCCAAAACTGCTGTGTTTTTCACCCAAAACTGCTGTGTTTATTCACCCAAAACTGCTGTGTTTTTCAACCAAAACTGCTGTGTTTTTCACCCAAAATAGTTGTGTTATTAACCCAAAACTGCTATGTTTATTCTCCCAAAACTACTGTGTTTATCAACCAAAACTGCTGTGTTTATTCACCCAAAACTGCTGTGTTATTAACCCAAAACTGCTGTGTTTATTCACCCAAAACTGTTGTGTTTTTCACCCAAAACTGCTGTGTTTAGTAACCCAAAACTGCTGTGTTTACTAACCAAAAACTGCTGTGTTTATTGTCGTGTTTATTTACCCAAAACTGTCGTTTATTTACCCAAAATTTTCGGGTGTAATTTACCAAAATGTCGTTATTCATTATATTTAGTAGCTTGTAACTCAATTATGTTGCCATACCCTGCAAATTGAAGATGTGTGCTAAAATCTAATAAAGGGCAAACTCTGGCCCTTGTTGTACTTTGAGAACCTGCAAACATTAAGTTTCATCCTTGTTTTGCTTATTATACCATGATGTGCCTGGTGAAATGCTAATGCCATGCATCTTTGGTTTGTGTGTCTTAATTTCTGAAACCGAAATCTACTCACCCAGCACTATTGTGGACTATACCTTGCTAGCTCTTTCTACCAAGTACTTGTTTTGTGGAATGTTTTGTTCTCTTTTCCTATGATAAAATGAAGCATTTGATATTAGCTAAGAAATCAGTAGGCAAACTAATAATGTACAAACAAATATATGAGATCCTTTGTTTTACTTTTATGTTTACTTTCCAACCAGACTTGGTATAATTTATTTGTGTCATTGTTATTTATGTTCACAAGATGTAAGCTGAAACCAACTTTTCAGTTCAGTATCATGTTGTAATTCGAAAGTAAAGGCACAGTTTCAGAAATATGAAATGTAAACTGTCATTCCACCAATCAAACTCATCAAACATTTCTATGTAGTTATTCTCTACAACCACATGTAACCAATAAAAGTATTACCCATATCAATTGGTAACAACACACTATACAGTGAAAGTTTGATCATTTATATATTATTAGTGGAGACACTGTATAGACTATCAAACTACACTGTCTTAAAAATAATTATGCCTTACACGGCCATGCTTGGTTCATGCTCACCATGCGTGATATATGTACGAATGTAGGGGTTTGCTGTATATGGTAGATTGTTCACTTGCTTTAAGACACCTCAATATATATATATATATATATATATATATATATATATATATATGCTGCTTGTAGTGTTCTTGAATGTCCTATTTTCGGTAGTATTCTAATGGGTATATGCTCGGATCATTAACATCCGTTTGAATTAAACCAATTATATTTTTTTTGTGTCTATTCGAAATTAATTTACTTGAACTATAATTAATCCTGACTTGAGTATTTTATGTTTTTGCATGAAATGCTCAGGTCAGACTCGAGCATTTTAGATTTAAAGATTTCAGCTTAGATTTCAAAGATTGGTGAACCTGGGGATTTCGAAGACGGCGCGCTCTGAAGACTTAAAACTAGTAAATACTTTTCTTGTATTCAAGACTATATTTTAAAATTTCGATGTATAGAAAAATATTGTATCGGAAATTTTTTGATGATATATAAAAGTTTATTTTGCTGTTCAAATACCATGTTAGTTATTTATTCTGTGTTGTTTCTGTTTTTTAAACTCTGTAAGCTAAATAACGATCCGTTGATTTGAACGTTTTAAGTTGGTTCACTTACCGATTTGAAGCGGTCGAAAAGGCGGGACGTTACATCTTTTCTCCAAAAATGGCATTTGGAAAATTTTGCTATAAGCTGATCGTCATGGAGAGTTTTCAAAACTTCTCTCAAATGCGGGGCATGCTCTTCTTCTCTCTTGGAGAAGATCAAGATATCATCAACAAAGACTACGACAAATTTGTTTAGGAACTCCCGAAACACCCTACTCATCAAATCAACAAAATAGGCGGGTGCATTCGTCAACCCAAAAGGCATAACTAGCCACTCAAAGAAACCATCTGGAGTTCTAAAAGCAGTCTTATCTATGATGTCCTCAGCCACCCGCAACTGATGGAACCCCGTGGCCAAGTCTAACTGAGAAAATACCGAGGCATCAACAAGCTGATCAAATAAATCATTAATCCTCGAAAGCGGGTGCCTATTCTTCTTAGTGAGTTTATTCAGCTCTCTATAATCAACACACAAACGAAGCGAACCATCCGCCTTAGTTGTGAATACTACTGGAGCACCCCATTCAGATATGCTTCATCTGATAAACCCTTTCACAATTATCTCCCCTACTTGCTTACTCAACTCCCTCCTTTCCCTTGGAGCCATGTGGCGCACTGGCAATGCAACTGGCTTTGCATTGTCCATTAAATGTATGCAAAATTCGATCTCATGCCTCGGAGTAAACCCCGAACCTCATCAAAAACATCGAAAAAATCCCGGACTATTGGAACAGATTGTAGTTCGTCGATAGATGCATCAAGAGACTCTAGGAAACTAAGAATAACCGACCCTTGTGGGTCACATGAAATATCGATGGTTCTCCTATGACAAGTCAGAAGCCTAACAACCCTCTTCTCACAAACCAGAATGCACCATATGTGGTAAGCCAATCCGTTCCTAGAATCTACCCATAGCCCATAAACCCGAGTACATACGCGTCGCATTCAAACTCGACGCCTAACATAGATATTTTCAAACCCCAACAATCATAGATAAATGAGCCGAACCACCAATGGGGTTAGAAACAACTACGGGATCCACTACCATACTAGTAATGAAGTGCAGAGATTCAACTACAGAACTTAATATAAATGAATGTGAGGCACTAGAATCAAAAAGTGTTCTAATAGGATGGTTTGAAAGAGAAATTAAACCTTCCACAGAAATTTTTCTACCTCTATCAAGAGCACTGGTCGCGAGAGCATGCACCTACCCTACAGAATTTCTTGCCCATTGACCTTGTCCCTGTGATCCCCGTTTCTTCGGGCACTCTTTAGCAAAGTGTGCGGCCTCTTCACGGTGGTATCAAGAGTTCTTCCTTCGCTTACTGTCTTTAACCAGATGACCTTCCTTCCCACAATAGTGACATTTTCTCTTATCCTTGCCTTTATTATTCTTCCCTCCTTTCTTCTGCTATTGATGTTGTTGCTGCTGCCCCTTCTTGGGCCACACCTTCTTATTTTGCGATATCCCCTCAGCCTTTACCTCCTTCTTCTCTCCCTTGTCCTCCT
This sequence comes from Allium sativum, assembly GCA_030737875.1. Lineage (NCBI taxonomy): Eukaryota > Viridiplantae > Streptophyta > Magnoliopsida > Asparagales > Amaryllidaceae > Allium > Allium sativum. The sequence goes on from CM060913.1 coordinate 581,515,089, forward strand.
CATGCATCAGGGCCATATCGACAAGCTTTTCAAAAGTAGCCCCCATTGGAATATAGGACATGGCTAACCCATGAAGGGGTTCATTCTTCCCTTTAGCAAACCGCAAAGCCTTTCTGCGCGGCGTATCCACCAACTCTAATCCGAACCTTGCTAGCTGGTTGAATTTATTCACATACTCTTTTACCATCAAGTTTCCTTGTTTGAGTGCTAAGAATCTCTCCATCTGCATGCTGCTTTCAGCTTGGGAAAGAAATTTCATTTCAAATCTTTGTCTAAAATCTTCCCAAGTTTCCACCGGACGTCCAGCTTGAGTGACTTCCCACCAAAATGAGGCTTTGTCCTTCAGTAGCCAGACGGCTAACTGAACCTTTCTTCTATTCTCTGCTTCAAAGATTACGAATAAATCCTTGGTCTCCTTGAACTAATTCCGAGCTTCTACGAATGTCTCATTCCCATGGAATGGCTTCCCTCCCATAGCAAAGAAGTCTTTGCAGATCTTGGCGAAGTTATCTGCAATTGGAGGGGGAGGAGGAGGAATGATTGGTGCAGCTGGGGGAGGAACATTTCGTTGGCCTTCGGCAGGCGCCGTGGCCTCCAAATACCTACGGAACCATCCGGGTATTGTGATGCCCTCTGGGATATTAGGAATGTTTTGTTCCCCAGACATGAAGAAAAAGGAGAAAGGAAGAAATTTAGAAAAAGGACCGAGGGATACTACATATAGATTTTTGGGGAATGTTCTTCAAAACAGACTTTTATTTATGAAAATTCTTTCTTTTAAAACCCTTTTGAAAATAGTTTTCGAAAACTTTTATCTAATTTGGTAACCTTCAGCTCTGATACCAAGTGTGACACCCCACGTCCGTTAATGTCACTTAGTAAGGGAATGCATTAAGTTTCATGAAGCGTTATAGGTAAATAGACACAGAATAATTATAAGACAGATATAAATAAGATAGCAGCGGAAATTTAAATTTTTATTTCAACATAAATCATAATACCGTTGTCCACAACACCATAAGTCACAAAACCATCACAATAAACTAACTTCTGTCTTGCATCATCAAAGTACATAAGAATATAAAAACATAATTCCCCAATTGTAAAAGTTAAGTCATAGTAGAGACAAGAACTTGAGCCATACTTCTGAAGTAGCTCCTAGCAAGATGATATCTGAGTCCTGACTAATCCTGAGTGTTTCCACCCTGAGAACCTGGGGGGGGGGGGGGGAACGGAAGAAAGAAGGAGAAACAAAAGGGTCAGACTTAAAGTCTGGCGAGTCTAGTTACTTTTAGCCAGTAAATAAATAAAAGTAACATGAATAGGCATATAAAGTGGATAAGGGAGATCACTACATAAATGGCAGGTGTGACAAGTTAGACATGATAAGGTGTATATACTTTTAATGATTACTCTGCACTGTTACTAGTATATCCAGAAAGAGATGGTCCCTTCAACTATAAGGTGGTAGACTTAGGTATACATCCAAATGTATCCTAACTACTACCCTGATCGATCGGCTCCCTAAACCTCGTAGATACCTTGTGTTGGCCCCATAATAGGAGGTATCACTTCCTAAAGTGGCAACCCCTCGTTGTAATAATGTGCACAACCATATCTACAGGTGTCACGGTCGTCTTATCCCCCTCTGTCATGCTCATGCACGCACATGGCCCGGTCTGTTTCCGCCGCCCACATCATCCTCCACGTTTGGATCTCTTACAATCAGTTAATAAGCATGCTCCTTCTCCGCCTAGTACGGAGTACTTTGTTTGGTACCTACTCTGGGTTACTGACTGAAATGGCTCCCACACAATATGATACAAGCTCTCCCCTTTGTCTTGTATCCCCCACTAGCTTTTCACTGACTATGCATACCACTAGGTGTCTTTAATTACATAGCCTTATTTATTTCTACCATTTATGCTTACCCTAAAAGGTGTCTTTAATTGCATAACTTTGTTATTTCCTCCGGTTATGTATACCACTAGGTGTCTTTAATTACATAACCTTAACAGGTTAAGTTTGTGGGCCTATATGTGAATATTACCCACCCACCCTCAGATATACTTAACCCACCCCTTTTGTTCAACCAAGTTTACTTAACCCCCTACTTAAATTCAAGTTCATACAATCCCTATGGATTAACTTAGGTTAAGTAGTCCAATTCATTACCATGTCCATTTATGGTTTATAATGGGCTAGACCTCCCATATTAGGCCTACAACATGTGGACGCTGGATATGCCGATCGGGTCCGGGCAGACTTATTCCACAGTTGGGCCTAACCTCGTGTCATAGCCCAATTCGTGTTTACGTACTTCGACCTCCCACATTAGGTTCAACATTAGTGGCTGTTGGACACGCCGGTCGGGTCCGGACAGACTTCCACCACTAATGCAACCTAACCTCGTGTCATAAGTACAATTACAATTCCTAATTATAATTACTAAACATTCAATTTTTAATTAATTAACCAATTAATTAATCGTTTCCTTTTATAGGTGTCAATATCCATTTTACCCAATAATTTGAATTATATATCCAAAAATGTTCATATTCAAATTATGCAATTTTGAACCCTTTTTCCCCCATTCCTTAACTGGCGCCATAACAAAATTGGCAGCATGCCTAGGCTAGACAACAACCTAGTCATTAACGATAATAAGGAAAATAATGGGATTATAACCTAAATGATCATCTTGGCATAAACATAAACTCGCATGATAATAAGGTGAACATACATACTGCCATGGACATGAAATTGTCATCATAACAAGGTGGACATAAAACTGATGAACTGTTGGCATTCGATTGATTCTAACATAACTATGATGTCACAATAAACATAGTAAGATCTAAATTAGCAATTTAGATGTCCAATCGGTTTAGATCTAACATGATAACACAAGGTGATAAATTAGATCACATAATTCAGATCTAGTTGTCAAAACAGATCTAACATGATAAACACAAAGTGATAATCTAGATCTGACTAATAGTTTCAATATCCACATAAATTAGATCTACTAGTTTAGAAATAGATCTACACAAATCCACATCATAGTATGTAATAAAAGTTACAATTAAGATAAAGATTTAGATCCAATCCTAACCAATTCAAGGTGACATATGTTCATGATTTACGTAAATGATTAGATCTATCCAATGATATAAATGTCCAGATTAACATATTTATATTAACCACAATATAGTTACAAACCAAGATCCACAATAATAACATAGTAGAATAATCACAATTGAATTGGATCTAGAGAAATAGATCTATCATGACATAGCATAAGATATGATAATAGCATAGATTCATGGTTTACATCATATCCAATTCACAGTCTTTCATAATTCACTTTTATTTATCTAAACCTAAAAATAACTAGAAACTCACAGCATTAGGTTTAGAGAATAAAGAGAATGGATCATGAATTTCTGGATTTGATTTGCCTTAATCGATAGAAGAAGATAAGGGATTCAGTTCAATTCACACATCGGCAGAATCTGGCCGCCATTGTTTCTTTGTGAAGAAAACAAATGAACTGAGGTATATTTATAGCTTCTAGGTTACAGAATTCGGATGCCACCTCAGCCCTAAAGGAATTGGGTCATGAGTCGCCACCCACTAAAAAAAGGCCGAATACCCAAAAAGTTATTATGGGCGCACCTTACAGGTGCGCAAGTGTAAAATTGCATTGGCGCACTTGTGAAGTGCACCAGTTATACCTGGTTTGATTTTCAAACTTTTATCGTATGTAACTTCTCCATATGTTATCCGTTTTACGCAAACTAGGTGTCTATCCTGACCAGAATTTCGAGACGGACGTAATGACATAGTCTATTTCCCTTAATTCTTAATATTAAATTAATTATTCTTTAATTTATCCTCTTCAATGTCATTAAAAATTTGGGGTATTACAGTCTTGAATTAAAATAAAGTGTTATAAATTAATATTATAAAGCAGGAAATCCGAAATCATAAATATAAACTATATAAACATATTTGTAAAATTATAAAGTTTAAAAATATATAAAGTATAAATATATAAAACTTATAAAACTTGAGTTTGAAAACAAAAGTAAAGCAAGAAAGAAAAATAGAAAAGATAGAAAATAAAATAGGGAGGATTAAAGATAGAATTTGAAAATAAAATTTGAAATTTGAAAACAGAATTTGAATTGAACCTGGAGTGTTATTTATAGTCTTACATAATCTAGACTCTATAATTATATTAGTCTTGAACTTTTGAAATCTTGAATACTCACGAGTCTTGAAATATCTTTGAATTCTGAATCTCTAATGTCTTCAAACTGTACAGTCTTCAATAAAATTTCCTGTATATAATTCCTGCATATATATGTGTGTGTGTGTCTATATATATATATATATATTCTAGACAAAAGTGTTAGTATATATTTTATAATCAATGAATATTAAAATAAAGTTGTCATCAAAACTCCATTCTCCAACAATCTCCCCCTTTTTGATGAATTACTGGACACTCCAACTACTATATAAAGGCCCAAAAGTCATGTCTCTGCACAATCTCTTCTCTTCTTCTTCTTCTTGTAACACCCCACGTCCATTAATGTCACTCACAAAGGGAATGCATTAACTTCCATGGAGGTTTTAAGTGAATATAGAACAAAAAAATTACAACAAGGCAGATAATAAGTAGTACTTGGAAATCTAAAACTTTATTTCATTGCAGCGGAAATTAAACATGTTTGTTACATCAGAAAACCATAAATCAGAGTCAAGTACAATATCCATCTTGATAAAACAAAATACATAATCCCATTACATAAATAGCCATTAAAGAAGATAACAAGCTGGACTTTACTTCAGCGGTCCAAGCTTTCCAAAAGAGAGATAAAGCAATCCAATCAAACTCCGCTAGAGCTGGGCCCACCCTGAGGACCTGGTGGGGGGAAAAAGATAGAAATAGAGGGGGTCAGACCTAAAGTCTGGCGAGTATGATAATTCTAACAATACTATTATCAAAATAGCTAGACTAAGGCATAAGCTAGAAAACAAGGAAATGTCTATGAACTATTGGGTATGGAAGAGCGGATAAAGATAACGTTAAAGGCACATGTAATACTAACGAATAATTACTACACTGCACCACACCAGTCACCCTAAAGGTTGATCCCACTTGCTTCACTTAGAATTTATATAAATAGCTTCGTGTACCCCTAGCAGACTACATAGGTGCCGCCTGCCCCTATCTCCGCTAGGTGTACCCCACTACCCACTTTCGATCGGCTCCCTACTCGTAGATACCCGTGCTGGCCCCACAGTGGGGTGTATCACTCCCCTAAAGTGTCAACCCGATACAACTTGAGAATGCAAGGCTTATACCTACACGATGCAACAACGTCTTACCTACCAGCCCGGGTCCACACACGCATATGAAACCCGTTGGACTTGCGTTGCCACCGCTACCCTATTTGGCCTCTTATAGTCAAGCCCAGTATGCGTGTCCCGTCCTCGACTTGGGTCGAGCCCACAAAGATACGTTTGGGTTACTGGTTCAAATGGGCCCCCACAAGCTATCCACCTAAGCTTGTCCCCACTAGTACATCCCACTTAACCCTCTTAGTCATGTTCATTAACATGTGTGTTTGGTTAAGTCTTACTAATCGTATTTCAAATGCCACCCAAGGCACTCACTAGATTCCTCATGCCACCCAATGCACCTACTTAACCCCCATGTCCCACCTTGCATGTTTATTTGGTTAAGTATTTCTTAATTCATACAGGCATAACCTCATAAAGACCTCCCACATTAGACTGGCATTTATAGTAGCTGGATTTTGCCAAGCGGGTCCAGGCAGTCTTACACCATAAAAGAGTCTAACCTCGTGTCTTTACAACTGTTATGCTTTAATTTGGGCCTAGGACCTCTCACATTGGGCTGACATTTGTGACTACTGGATTTGCCGGGCGGGTCCGGGCAGTTTTACGTCACAAACGAGTCCAACCTCGTGTCCTAAGCATTGATTAACACTTATAATCTTTTACCCCAGTTTTAAATATATCCCTATTCAAATCATTAATTAATTCCAATTTTAATGATGTCCATAATTGACTCAATTATGGCCATCCACTTACGGTATGCAAGATCATATCAATTTCACCCCAATTTCTTAATATTAAATCCTTAATATTACCCCTACCCCACGTTATACGTTCGCTTATTCAACGCAAAATATACGTTAGACTCGAATAGTCTAACTCATAGCACAAAGATAAATTATCACAACATATAGACAAATTAAATAGATTTAATCATAATAGGGGTGAAACTTGCATAAAACTACACAAGTCATGGATCTAAAGGTGTCAACTTGTTTGGTTAAATGTCACAACTTACATAATATGATCATAACCCAAATTCATGTATAAATTTGCATATGTGGTTTATGCAACATAATGATGATGTGAACTAGCATCTAACACATAGAACTCACACATGTCATAGCACAATTCTAGATCTAAATAGATGTCATGGAATATGTTCATAATCTTTACTAATCAATCTAAACTTGCATACATGATTTGTCATATAGATCAACATAGCCCAAATAATATCAACATTATGATTTGATTAACATGAACTAATTAGCATAGATAATAACATCATGACTTTATAACATGTATGCTTTATCACAACTTAGCATAGAAAACTACAACCTATACAATATCATCATAGCATGATTTACAACATATAGGATATCATCATCTCATAACATAAGATTTACAACATACATGATAGCATAAGGTTTACAACAACATATATGACAATTCACTTCATTTTCTTATGATCCATATCACATCTTAATCTAATTAGTTTGCTAATAATCTTGTTAAGATCATCATACTCACAATTAGAAAAGAAAGAGAGTCTTGATTTGCTTTAGAGTTGAGTAGAATTAGGGTTTTGATTAGCTTTCTTCCTTCTTAGTTGGCGGCGGCTACACTGAGTTCCATGGCGACGACATGACGGCGGCTATTCTATTTTTCATGTGAATTAGAGTTAGAGACTACCTAGGTATTTATAGATCTTAGGATTTATTTAGACCGTCAGATCAACTCAGAACTAACCTGAACCGTTAAATTTGCCAACTCAGCCCTAAAGACACATCATCAGCTCAAGATTGGGCTCCGTCAAACCCTAGCCGACTGGGCCAGGTCGACACCCAGGTCGACTGCCCAGTCGACTCCCCAGTCGACCTGGGGGGGGGGGGTGTCGACTGCCCAGTCGACCTGCGGTGCTGGGCGGGAAATTTCCCGCCTAGCCTGTTTGACTTCGAATTTTGAATTTTCTGAAACTTCCGATGACCATATCTCCTTCATACGAAGTCCAAATCACGCAAACTCGGACTCTATTTCAACCAGAATTCCGAGATGAACACAATGGCGCAACCCGTTTCCCACAATTCTCACGTCTGAGATTAGTTATTCTTTAATTTGTGAATATTAATATTAATAGAATTTTGGGGTGTTACATTATCCCCTCCTTAAAGGATTTCGACCCCGAAATCTTCAAGTCAAGAAGAATGTATATCCTAACATCCAATCGTCCATCTACTCAACCATCAAACACAGGCATCCATTGTCCTTATAGACTTCTAATGATTTCATGTTTAAATGCACAGTGTGTGTATATGTCCATATCTAATGCAAAATCAGGCGGTCCACTGATTCAGTTGACCTCCTTAATGCAAATCATGATAGTGCCATGCGTCCATTATGTATGCAAAAGTTCCTTAATGCTACATATTATCTCTATATGCGTGAACAATCATCATCTGAATGCAGCATCCATATGATTAAAAAAAAATCCTCATACATCCATTTTACTAAATACATCCATATATATGAAATATGCAATATGAAGTGACTGAGCCGATCTAGTGCCTAATAGTGTGTGTATATGCGTCCACGAGCAACCACTAGCAAACACTTGCATCCACTTTGCATCCATCATACATAACATGTCTCAAACACATGTTTCAACCATAGGATTATCCTAACAAAGGTCAAAGATACTAGCGAGAGGACATACTAAAGATAAGATAAGTACAAGCTAAGCGATAAAGGAGAAACTAAAAGACATACCCTCAAAAGGAAAAGGGTACAACGAACGCATCTTCTCTTCCATCTCCCAAGTAGCGTTGCTCTCATCATCTCCCTATTGTACTTTGACTAGTCTGACCTCTCGATTTCTCAGCTTCTTAATCTCTGACCCAAGAATGCATGTAGGAGCTCGTCGAATCGTCGCATCACGCTCTATCTCCACCTCTCTAAGCAAGTTCGGTTCTACCACCTCCGCAGCCTCGTGTAGGCACTTCCTTAAATGTGATACATGGAATACGTCGTGTACACCACTTAGTCTGTCAGGCAACTCCACTCTATACGCCATCTGTCCAATCTTCTTCATAATAGGAAACGACCCTACAAACCTTGGTGCTAATTTCCCAACGGACCCAAAGCGAACAACATTCCGTAATGGAGACACTTTGATAAAGACCATGTCCCCAACATCAAACTCAAGATCTGTCCTCCTCTTATCCGCATAAGATTTCTGCCTATCTTGCGCCGTCTTCATCCTTCTTCGAATCAAGTCGATCTTTTCCGAAGTCTCTCGAATCATATCGGGCCCAAGTAAGATCTTATCCGTAGATTCCCACCAACATGTAGGTGAACGACAAGGTCGTCCATAAAGAGCTTCGAAAAGTTCCATGCCAATGCTAGACTGAAAGCTGTTATTATATGCGAACTCCACCAACGGAAGATGCTCTTCCCATGTACCCCCAAAGTCTAGGATACATAACCTCAAAAGGTCCTCTAGAATGCGATTCACCCTCTCGGTCTGGCCGTCCGTCTGAGGATGATACGCGGTGCTCAAACATAACTGAGTCCCTACCGCTTCTTGTAAGCTCTTCCGAAATTCGCTAGTGAAAATAGGATCGCGGTCGCTCACTATGCTAGAAGGAACACCGTGCAAACGAACTATTTCTCGAATGTATACGGGAGCTAACCATGGAGCAGTCCTCTTACTTTTCTCGGGAATGAAATGGGTGCTCTTAGTAAGTCTATCTACTATAACCCAAATCCCCGTATTACCCTTCCTTGATCTTGGTAATCCATCCACAAAATACATCGAGACACTTTCTCATTTTCATAGTGGAACCTCCAATGGGTGAAGCAACCCACCGGGTTTCTTTTGCTCCGCTTTTACTTGTTGGCACACCAAGAATCTAGCGACATACTCGGCCACATCCCTCTTCATACTGGCCCAAAAGAAAACTCGCTTCATGTCTTTGTACATCTTGTCCCCGCCGGGATGAATGGTCATCTTCGAATGATGTGCTTCGTCAAGAATAGCCTTCCTCAAACCTTCATCTCGAGGTACACAAAGTCTACTACCCCTACGTAACCAACCCTTATCATCTAGGGTATACCTACGGAGATGGCTCGATGACTCCCCTCCTTTGAGCTTTTCTGCTAACTCAACCAATTGTGGGTCGTCTCGCTGTGCCTCGCCAATCCGTCCTAAAAGCGTAGGTCTAACCTCTAAGGATGCTAGTAAATCGGGTACGAAGTCAATGGAAGGTGTACATTCAAACGTAGAAATGAACTCTAAACTTCGCCGCTCAACAAACAAAGGACTTAAGGATAATCTTTTTCTACTTAAGGCATCGGCCACTACGTTACCCTTACCAGGGGTATATGCTATCTCGAAGTCGTAGGATGCTAAGAACTCCATCCACCTTTGATGCCTTAAGTTCAAGTCCTTCTGAGAGAATAAATATTTTAAAGATTTGTGGTCAGTGAATAATTTGAATTTCTCACCAAGAAGATAATGATGCCAAGACTTAAGCGCGAAAACAATAGCGGCCAACTCTAGGTCATGTGTAGGGTAATTTTTCTCATGCACCCTTAACTGCCTTCCACCATAGGATATTACCCTACCCTCTTGCATTAAGACTGCGCCTAGACCTGTCCCACAAGCATCGGTATAAACAGTAAACGGCTTACTCCCGTCTAGCAGAACTAAGACTGGGGTTGAAGTCAAAGCTCTCTTCAAATGTTGGAACGCATCATCACAATCTACGTCCCATGTGAAAACTAGGTTCTTCTTCGTCAAACGTGTTAATGGAGCTGATATCTTTGCGAAGTCTTTGATAAACTTCTTATTGTAGCCAGCCAACCCCAAGAAACTCCTTACTTCGGTAGCATTTTTAGGGACCTTCCAATCTTGGATGGCCACCACCTTCGCGGGATCCACAGCTATCCCTTCTTTGGAAACCACATGCCCTAAGAATCGCACTTCCTCTCTCCAGAAGTGACACTTAGTAAATTTAGCTTTAAGGTTATGCCCTCGTAGAGTCTCCAATACTTCCCTAAGATGTAGGGCATGCTCTTCTTCATTCTTAGAAAAGATCAAGATGTCGTCTACAAAGACCACCACAAATTTATTAAGGTACTCCCTAAACACCCTGCTCATCAAATCAACAAAGTATGCGGGGGCGTTTGTCAAACCGAAGGGCATCACTAGCCATTCATAGAAACCGTCCGGAGTCCTAATGGCAGTCTTGTCTATGCTATCCTCAGCCACTCTCAACTGATGGAAACCAGTGGCTAAGTCCAACTGCGAAAACACAGAGGCGCCAACTAACTGATCGAAGAGATCGTCAATCCTCGGCAGTGGGTGTCTGTTTTTCTTAGTAAGTTTATTAAGTTCTCTATAGTCCACACAAAGTCTAAGGGACCCATCCGTCTTCGTGGCAAATACTACTGGAGCACCCCACTCCGATATACTACGTCTTATGAACCCCTTCTCAAGCAACTCCTTCACTTGCTTATTGAGTTCCGTACTTTCACGAGGAGCCATGTGGCATACTGGCAAAGATACTGGTTTTGCATTATCCACAATATATATTCGAAAATCTATCTCCCGCTTCGGAGGAAAGCCCTTCACCTCCTCAAACACATCCGAATATTCTCGGACCACTCTAACAGATCGTAGATTTTCCACCGACGCGTCAAGCGATTCTAAATAACTTAGCATAACGGAATTTATGGGATTACAAAAGATTTCGAGAGCGTTACAAAGGCGAGTCATGAGCCTAACTACTCTCCTTTCACAATCAAGAACGGCCCCATTTCTGGATAACCAATCCATTCCTAAAATTAGCCCATAGCCCGTGAAGCCCAAAACATAAGCATCACATCTAAACTCAACGCTAAGTATAGAAATTTTCAAATCCAAACACATCATGGACAAATAAGTTGAGCCCCCAATTGGATTCGAAACAACTAAGGGATCCTCTACTAAACTGGTATTTAAGTGCAGTGATTCAACTAATGATGTAGAGATAAACGAATACGATGCGCCCAAATCGAATAAGGTACGGACAGGATGATCAAACAGAAAAACTAAGCTCAAATGGTTCTACTTCGTTCTTGCAGCGGTCTGACCGTGAGAGCCTGAACTTGTCCCCTTGCCTGCCCTGGTGCCATAAGAGCCTGCACCTGTCCTCCCAAGGTAGACCGTGCCCTCTGCCCCTTCTTTGGGCAGTCCTTCACTAGATGTCCCGCTTCACCACAGTGAAAACAACCAGTCTTCTTTTTCTTCCTGCAATCCTTACTGAGATGGCCTGGTGTCCCACAGTTAAAGCATCTTTTCTTTCCTTTGCCATTATTGTCTTTACCACCCTTCTTGTTTTGCTGTTGTGGTTTCTTCTGATCCCCTTTCTTCTCGGGTGCCTTATTAGCATTAGCGCCTTTCTCCTCGTGCATGAGTGCCATGTCTACTAGCTTCTCAAATGTGGCCCCCATAGGGATGTGGGTCATAGCCAACCCTTGCAACGACTCATTCAAGCCATTAACGAACCTCAGAGCCTTCTTCTCCGGCGTGTTCACTAAGTCCAAGCCAAACCTTGCTAATTGATTAAATTTGTTGACATATTCTTTCACTGATGAGCTTCCTTGCTTCAATGTCAAGAACCTTTCCATATATAATTCTCTTCTGCCCTTGAGAGAAACTTTGCCTCAAACCTACGTCTGAAATCCGCCCAAGAATCAATAGGACGCTCCCCATTAGTGACCTCCCACTAAAACGAGGCCTCTCCCTTCATTAACGAAGCTGCTAATTTGACTTTCCTCCCTTCTTCTACTTCAAAGATTTCTAGCAATTCTTCCATCTTCTTAAGCCAATCTCTAGCTTCCACAAATGTTTCTGACCCTTGAAAAGGTTTTCCACCCATAGCCTTAAATTCCTTGCAAAAGTATCAGCGCGAGGAGGGGGAGGAGAAGGAGCGGGTGCAACTGGGGGTTGAGGAACATTGGCTGGACCTGCAGCGGCCCTAGGATCTAATAACCTCCTATACCATCCTGGTATCGTTACACCATCCGGAAGGTTAAGATCTTCAGCCATGCTGAAACGAAAAAGGAAAGATTCAAAATGGAGAATTCGAAAGATAAAGTTATATGGCTATTGGGGATTATGTTTTTCTTAAAAACTTTCCTCTTAAAATCACTCATTAAGACATGTTTTTGAAAATACTTCTTCCAAAAATACTTTAGAAAAATAGTTTTTCTAAAAATTTTATCTGTTTTGGTAACCTTAAGCTCTGATACCACGTGTAACACCCCACGTCCATTAATTCACTCACAAAGGGAATGCATTAACTTCCACGGAGGTTTTAAGTGAATATAGAACAGAAAAAATACAACAAGACAGATAATAAGTAGTGCTAGGAAAACTAAAACTTTATTTCATTGCAGCGGAAATTAAACATGTTTGTTACATCAGAAAACCATAAATCAGAGTCAAGTACAATATCCATCTTGATAAAACAAAATACATAATCCCATTACATAAATAGCCATTAAAGAAGATAACAAGCTGGACTTTACTTCAGCGGTCCAAGCTTTCCAAAAGAGAGATAAAGCAATCCAATCAAACTCCGCTGGAGCTGGGCCCACCCTAAGGACCTGGTGGGGGGAAAACGATAGAAATTGAAGGGGGTCAGACATAAAGTCTGGCGAGTATGATAATTCTAACAATACTATTATCAAAATAACTAGACTAAGGCATAAGGTGGAAAACAAGGAAATGTCTATGAACTATTGGGTATGGAAGAGCGGATAAAGATAACGTTAAAGGCACATGTAATACTAACGAATAATTACTACACTGCACCACACCAGTCACCCTAAAGGTTGATCCCACTTGCTTCACTTAGAATTTATATAAATAGCTTCGTGTACCCCTAGCAGACTACATAGGTGCCGCCTGCCACTATCTCCGCTAGGTGTACCCCACTACCCACTTTCGATCGGCTCCCTACTCGTAGATACCCGTGCTGGCCCCACAGTGGGGTGTATCACTCCCCTAAAGTGTCAACCCGATACAACTTGAGAATGCAAGGCTTATACCTACACGATGCAACAACGTCTTACCTACCAGCCCGGGTCCACACACGCATATGAAACCCGTTGGACTTGCGTTGCCACCGCTACCCTATTTGGCCTCTTATAGTCAAGCCCAGTATGCGTGTCCCGTCCTCGACTTGGGTCGAGCCCACAAAGATACGTTTGGGTTACTAGTTCAAATGGGCCCCCACAAGCTATCCACCTAAGCTTGTCCCCACTAGTACATCCCACTTAACCCTCTTAGTCATGTTCATTAACATGTGTGTTTGGTTAAGTCTTACTAATCGTATTTCAAATGCCACCCAAGGCACTCACTAGATTCCTCATGCCACCCAATGCACCTACTTAACCCCCATGTCCCACCTTGCATGTTTATTTGGTTAAGTATTTCTTAATTCATACAGGCATAACCTCATAAAGACCTCCCACATTAGACTGGCATTTATAGTAGCTGGATTTTGCCGAGCGGGTCCAGGCAGTCTTACACCATAAAAGAGTCTAACCTCGTGTCTTTACAACTGTTATGCTTTAATTTGGGCCTAGGACCTCTCACATTGAGCTGACATTTGTGACTACTGGATTTGCCGGGCGGGTCCGGGCAGTTTTACGTCACAAACGAGTCCAACCTCGTGTCCTAAGCATTGATTAACACTTATAATCTTTTACCCCAGTTTTAAATATATCCCTATTCAAATCATTAATTAATTCCAATTTTAATGATGTCCATAATTGACTCAATTATGGCCATCCACTTACGGTATGCAAGATCATATCAATTTCACCCCAATTTCTTAATATTAAATCCTTAATATTACCCCTACCCCACGTTATACGTTCGCTTATTCAACGCAAAATATACGTTAGACTCGAATAGTCTAACTCATAGCACAAAGATAAATTATCACAACATATAGACAAATAAAATAGATGTAATCATAATAGGGGCGAAACTTGCATAAAACTACACAAGTCATGGATCTAAAGGTGTCAACTTGTTTGGTTAAATGTCACAACTTACATAATATGATCATAACCCAAATTCATGTATAAACTTGCATATGTGGTTTATGCAACATAATGATGATGTGAACTAGTATCTAACACGTAGAACTCACACATGTCATAGCACAATTCTAGATCTAAATAGATGTCATGGCATATGTTCATAATCTTTACTAATCAATCTAAACTTGCATACATGATTTGTCATATAGATCAACATAGCCAAAATAATATCAACATTATGATTTGATTAACATAAACTAATTAGCATAGATAATAACATCATGACTTTATAACATGTATGCTTTATCACAACTTAGCATAGAAAACTACAACCTATACAATATCATCATAGCATGATTTACAACATATAGGATATCATCATCTCATAACGTAAGATTTACAACATACATGATAGCATAAGGTTTACCACAACATATATGACAATTCACATCATTTTCTTATGATCCATATCACATATTAATCTTATTAGTTTGCTAATAATCGTTTTAAGATCATCATACTCACAATTAGAAAAGAAAGAGAGTCTTGATTTGCTTTAGAGTTGAGTAGAATTAGGGTTTTGATTAGCTTTCTTCCTTCTTAGTTGGCAGCGGCTACACTAAGTTCCATGGCGACGACATGACGGCGGCTATTCTATTTTTCATGTGAATTAGAGTGAGAGACTACCTAGGTATTTATAGAGTTTAGGATTTATTTAGACCGTCAGATCAACTCAGAACTAACCTGAACCGTTAAATTTGCCAACTCAGCCCTAAAGACACATCAGCAGCTCAAGATTGGGCTCAGTCAAACCCTAGCCGACTGGACCAGGTCGACACCCAGGTCGACTGTCCAGTCGACCGGGGGGGGGGGGGGGGTGTCGACTCTCCAGTCGACCTGGGGTGCTGGGCGGAAAATTTCCCGCCTAGCCTGTTTGACTTCGAATTTTGAATTTTCTGAAATCTGTTTTGAATTTTCTGAAACTTCTGATGGCCATATCTCCTTCATACGAAGTCCAAATCACGCAAACTCGGACTCTATTTCAACCAGAATTTCGAGACGAACACAATGGCACAACCCGTTTCCCACAATTCTCACATCTGAGATAAGTTATTCTTTAATTTTTGAATATTAATATTAACAGAATTACGGGGTGTTACACTTCTCGAGTGGGGAACCCTTTACAAATACCAAGTCTCTGACACTAAACTCAAGTTCCAACCTCCTCTTATCCGCATATGATTTCTGACGGTCTTGGGGTGCCTTCATTCTCTAGCTAATCAAATAAATATTCTCTATGGAATCACGGATGAAGTCTGGTTCGAGTAGAACCTTGTTGGTAGTTTCCCACCAACAAGTTAGAGATTTTCATGGCCGCCCATAAATCACTTCAAAAGGTGTCATACTAATCGTCGTTTGAAAACTATTGTTATATACAAACTCCACTAGCGTTAGGTGTTGCTTCCAAGATCCTTCAAGGTCGATAATGCAGGCTCTAAGCAAATTTTCGAGAATCCGGCTGACTCTTTCTGTTTGTCCATTGGTCTGTGGGTGATTGGCTATACTTAAGTTGAGCATTGTCCCTAACCCTGTTGGTAAACATTTCTAAAACTCACTTGTGAGTAGAGGGACTCATTTGGAAACTATACTTGATGGAATGCCATGTAGTCTAACTATTTTTATGACATACAACTAGGCCAATGTAGTCACAACCCTATTCTTCTTGACTGGTATAAAGGGAGCACTCTTGGTTAGACGGTCCACTATAACCCAAATAGCTTCATTTCCTGTCTGACTCCTTGGAAGTCCATCAACAAAATCCATGGAAATATGCTTCCATTTCCACATGGGAACCTCTAAAGGTAACAATAATCCTCTGGTCCTTCTTTTCTCCGCTTTAACTTTTTGGCAAGTTAGACACTTGGCTACAAACTCAGTTATCTCTCTTTTCATCCCTTCCCAATGAAATTTTATCTTGATATTCTTATACATTTTATCTCTACTAGGGTATATGGTAATCCTTGACCTATGGAACTCCTCATAAAATTCCTTCCTCAACTCCTCATCCTTAGGGACACAAAGTAGTCCATCCCTAAGAAAACTCCCATTGTCACTAAGCGAATATCTAACTGAATGAGGAAAGATCTCCTTCTTCCCAACTTTCTCCTTCAAGCTTCTTAGCTCCTCGTCAAGATCATGTACACTCTATATCCTTTCCCCTAAAGCGGGTCTAACCAATATAACTCCAAGGAAACTACTAGAAGTTAAAGGTGGTGGATTTAAGTTGTAGTTGGAGAGAAACTCCAAATGTTTTCATTCCAAGATTGCATTCAAAGATGCAAGCCTTCTACTTAACGCATCTGCTAGACGTTCCCCTTCCCTGGGGTACAATATATCACGAAATCAAAAGAGGTAATATATTCCATCCATTGTTGTTCTCTTATATTCAAATCACGTTGAGAGAATAAATACTTTAAGAACTTATGGTCTGTAAAAAGCTTGAATTTCTCCCTTAAAAGATAATGCCTCTACATCTTCAAGGCGAATACTACTGCAACCAGCTCTAGGTCATGAACTGAATACTTCTTATTGTAGTCCTTGGGTTTTCTACAATCTTAGGGAACTACTCTTCCTTCTTGCATGAGAACCACACCTAAATCTATTCCCCATGCATCCGTTTAAACTGTGAAATTTTTTGAACCATCTGGAATGATAAGAACTGGTGCACTTGTCAATGCTTCTTTCATTTTCTTAAAAGCCACTTCACACTTATCGCTCCAAAAAAATTCCAAATTTTTCTTCGTCAGTTGGGTTAGAGGGGTAGCAATCTTTATGAAGTCCTTAATAAACTTTCAGTAATATCCCGCTAAACCAAGGATGCTTCTCACTTCTGTATCGTCTCGGGGTACTTTCCACCACTTAATTGCTTTGATCTTAGCGGGGTCAACTGCTAAACCTTTCCATGACACGATATTCCCCAAAAATAAAACTTCCTCCCTTTAGGAATGACACTTTGAAAACTTGGCTATCAACTGGTTCTCTCTCAAAATTCCTAGGACCTTCCTTAAGTGACCTTTATGTTCTTGGAAATATAAGGATATCATCTACAAAAACCACCACAATATTATTTAGAATGCCCTTAAACACTCTACTCATAAGGTCTACAAAGAAGGAGGGTGCATTCAATAGTCCAAAGGGCAAAACTTCCCATTGAAATTACCCATCTAATGTCCTAAACGCATTTTCACCCTTGTTATCATCTGCAATCCTCAATTGGTGAAATCCAGTCACGAGATCTAATTGGGAAAATACTCGGGCTCCTCCCAAGTGGTTAAATAGATCATCAATTCTAGGTAAGGGTTGGGTACCTAGTCTTCTTAGTAAGTTTATTTAGCCCCCTATAATCCATACAAAGTATTAAGGATCCATCGGCTTTGGTGGCAAACACAACAGATGCATCCCACTAAGATGTACTCCATCAGACGTAGCCTTTCTGTAACAAACTCCTAAATCTGTTTAACCAACTCTCATCTTTCTTTAGGAGCCATATGCCTCAAGGGTAAAGCTAATGGTCTGGCGTCCTTCTCTAGGTCAATACGAAAAGAAATCTCCCTATAGGGTGGAAGTCCTGTGACTCCTTCAAATACATCCAAGAACCCACATACTATAGTGATTGAAGATGGTTCTTTTTAACTAGGAGACAAGGCATACAATAGGGCTTTATCCTTGTTTCTAACATTACAAGGAATTCTCAAATTATACCCTCCTCGGCTCCTAAGATGAATAATTCTCGTGTCGTGGTCTAGAATGGTTCTATAGAATGATAGCCAATCCATACCTAAAATAGGTTCACACCCTATAAAATCCAACGCATATGATTCACAAAGGAAATCAACATCGTCGATATCTAATACCGTGTCTTTGCAGATCAACTCAAGATACTTAGCTCCTCCGAAAGGGTTGACTAATTCTATCGGATTACTAGTGATGGATAAGGAAAGGTTCAAAGAATCAACTAATCTTTTAGAAATAAAAGAATAGGTCGCTCTAGAGTCAAACAAGGTATACACGAAAATTCCTAAAATAGAAGTTATACCTTCTAGTGCAGATTGACCTTGATCTTTTAAGGGTCGGCTCTGTATCGGTGTTGCTTCCAATGCACAATTCTGACTGTTCAGAACTACTTTAGGCTTTCGGAAATCTCTAGATGGATGTCCTTCTTCATGGCAATTAAAACACCTCCCCTTAAACTCCTTCATTGCCAAACCAACTCTATAGTCTTTGGCCTCATAGCCCTTATGATTGCACCTTGCATAAGTCTTAGCTTCTTTCTTCAACTTACCCACTTTCTTCTTGTTCTTCCACCATTATTTCTTCGTATTCTTCTTAGAACTAGAATCGCCTTCTCCCTTCTCGCCACTCTTGTTTTCCTTAGATCCCTCAACCGTGCGTAAGATGGCAGTCTCCACTAATGTCTGGAATTTTGCTCCGAACGTCACTTAGGATAGCAAAATCTCCGTTAATGGGAAGTTCGACCAATTGATGAATCTTAAAGCCATGTTCATCGGGATATCCACCAAACCCCTATCAAACTTGCATAACTTGGTGAATTTGGCCACGTACTCTTGCAAACTCATATTCCATTGTTTAAGGTGGATGAAGTTCTCTAATTGGATCATCATCTTAGCATTAGGTAGGATTTTTTTCTCAAAATGGGTCTTGAATTCAACCCGCGTAAAGACTCGGCCCTCATTCTCTCCCGATACCAGGTTCCACCATTCAAGGGCTTGTTCCTTTAAGTGTCAGGCCACCACCCTTCCCTTAACCTCATTTGATCATCCTATGGCCTCGAAGATATGTTCGTAGTCCATTAACCATGATTGAGCGCCAACAAAACCTTTTTTCCTAAGTATAGTTTTTCACTATGGTTCACGAAATCTTTACATAGTCAAAGAAAATCGAATGCCACCTCAGCGGCTCGAGCTGCAGGCTCTACTAGGGAAGAATTAGTGATAGGGACTTGTTTCATAGTCCGGAGATATTGTTGGAACCTCTCTGGAAAATACCAAAGTCTTTCCTGGTTTCCCTGACCGAAAGGATTGTCAACCATTCAACTATTTAAAAAAGAAAGGAAGAATCCTTCAGAGGACAATCCTGAGATAGTATTCAAGCTGACAAGAAGGAAATGATAAAGTTGCCTACTATAGTTGCATATTTTTATTAGGGTAATATATATATATATAATTTGAAAACATTTTCTAAAACATAAACACGCGTATCTTGTGTTTTTTCCCCTTAATCAAGCAACGTATGTTCTGATACAAAAATGTAGCAATCTTCCTGGAGTAGGCCCAAATTACGACCTAGAAAAGGCCTATCGAAATGAATAGCGACTCTAAACAGGTCATTGGTTCCTTTAATGTAACAACCCAGATTTTCAGAACCAATTTAAAATTTTTATTTTAGCTATTTTAATGAATTTTGAATATTTAAAATGATTTATTTTAAATAATAACGACTAAAAATTTATTTTAATCGAAGTTAGAACGAATAAATTTATTTTAATTATATAACGAGCCTGAAATGGCGTGATAGTTTGAAAATTCGATTTCAAATTTGAAATGAATGTACATGATTCAAAATAAATCGGATTTAAGTAAAACTAAAAATAATTGAATCTATTTAAAAATATCTTTCCAACGACTGTGAAAATTCCAGATTTCATAACGGGAAATGAAATTTATGTCCAGTTTAAAATTTAGAATAGTCGCTCTGGAATTTATATGTATTTTAATTAATATATGGCCCTTAAAAATAGCCATTTTGCAAACGACCTCATTTTTCGATGAAACCACTTTTTTTGGATCCGGAATGTCAAATTATTGCTAGATTCCAATTTCCATAATTTTTGGAATTAATATGTGAGCGTGGTGAATTTAAACGTGTTTGGTCAATTCCGTTTGAATTTAATCAACTGAAAAAGGACCGTTTTTTAAACGGTCTCTAAATTTGATGAAATTAGTTTTGTTAGGATCGTATCATCAAAACATAGCTAGATTTATTTTTCTGGAATTTTTGGAGTCAGTATGTGGCCCCGGTAAATTTAAATGTACGTTGAAATCAATTTAGAACGTCAAATTAATTTATATTTTAATTTCAATAAAAACTGACTGTAACAGACGAATTGGCGTACAGGACATATCCCATTGTGTTCGGAATGGGGGTAATTATTTAGGGGCGACAATCGTTGGGTTCAATTTGGAGTCCGAATGAAAATTCAACTTTTTGGAAATTAAATGAATAAAATAATAATTAATTTTTATAATGCCCCCTTCTCTCTTCCCCTTGGGTCAACCCCCCATTCATCGTTTACACCGAAAAAGAATTAAAAAAATAGCAATGACCGCCGCTCTGTTCCCTCCCTCCTCCGCGGCCGCGACTTCGCCGTTGGGCTGTCCATCTCCGTCGCATCACTCCAGCCCCCTCCCTTCGCCGCTAGCTGCCACCTCCTTCCCCCAACTCTCCAGTGCCCTTCACGAACCCTAACCCTTTAAATCAGAGACTGCCTCCACCTGTAGACCGCTGCCACCGCCGAGCTCCGCCTCCCCTCTGCCTGCGCCGCCCTCTAGCACCCTCCTCCAACCGTGGGCCCCCTCCTATAAATTAAAAAAAAGGTAAAAAAAAACATTGCATTTCATTTTCTGTTTTTTTACATATAACATTGAATTTTATTTTCTGTTTTTTTATATATAACATTGAAGTAAAAAGGCGATTTTTTTATGAAAGAGAATTTATAAAAATATGGTTTTTATATAAACAACTTTGAAATAAAAATTTGATTTTTATATATAAAGTAGCATAATAAAATTTTGTTTTTTATATATAAAGTACCATAATAAAAATTTGATTTTTATATATAAACTAGCGTTATAAAAATATGATTTTTATATATAATGTCACGCTATAAAAATGTGATTTTTATATATGTAGTAGCGCCATAAAAATGTGATTTTTATACGTTTAGTAGCAATATAAAAATATGATTTTTATATATATAGTGAATTAAAAATATGATTTTTAATGTATGCATAGCACGGTAAAAATATGATTTTTAATGTATACATAGCATTATAAAAATGTGATTTTTATTATATATAATATTGAAATAAAAACGTGATTTTAATTATACGAGATATAAAAATTTGATTTTTATATATACAATAGTGTTATAAAATATGATTTTTATCATATAGAAGAATATATTTTTAGTTGTATAAAAATATGATTTTTATTATATAGAAGAATATATTTTTAGTTGTATAAAAATATGATTTTTACCATATAGAAGAATTTATTTTTGGTTGTATAAAAATATGATTTTTATCATAAAAAGGAAATATTTTTTGTTGGACAAAAATGGGATTTTTATCGTATATATGAAAATATTTTTAGAAAGATAAAATTAAGATTTTTAACTTATTTATACTATATATAAAATAGTCACGCAAAGAAATAATTATTGACGGGTTAAAAATATGATTTTTAACGTAGGTATGCTATATAGATCGACAATCGAAGCACGGCGGAACGAAAACCAAAGGTGAGAACTTCTCACTCTAATTTTGTTTATAGTTAAATATATACTAGGATGCAGAC
The DNA here is from genome assembly GCA_030737875.1 of Allium sativum. Classification (NCBI taxonomy): domain Eukaryota; kingdom Viridiplantae; phylum Streptophyta; class Magnoliopsida; order Asparagales; family Amaryllidaceae; genus Allium; species Allium sativum. The sequence continues at coordinate 581,537,214 of CM060913.1, forward strand.
GGTGCTTAGTAGCACCCGGCACCTTTGATTGAAACAATGGATGTTTGGTTGTGTGTTTTGATGGATTTATTTGTTTGAATTTGGTTTGGGATGTAAATGGAATTGATTGAATTTGGTTTGTGTATGGAGCGATCCAGTATTAGGCGAGGGATAAGGCTAGACCTTGTTTTGGTTCTAGTATCGTGCCGTTATGCTGCCGAAATTTTCTAAAAAGTGTTAGAAAAATTTAGTTAGTTAAAAATATTATTTTTAGCTTATAACATCGATAAATAAATAATTATTGGATAGTTAAAAATAAGTTTACACATCCATTTTTACAAGTCAGGCGACTTGTTTATGCTCATCTATTTCTGTGACATCGATTGGGTCGACAAATTTTACACAGCGCCTAACTGCACAAAAAATACTCAGTGTTTGTTGATTGACACCCCACGCGGGTATTGGGATGATATTTGACGTACACTAATCCCAATTGTTTAGTTGTATGTCAATCGATTAGTCAACTGTAACACCCCACTTCCGTTAAGGTCACTCGCAAAGGGAATGCCTTAACTTCGGTGGAACATTATAAGTAAACAGAACAGAAATTTACAAGACAGATAAAATAGCACTTGAAAAATTTATAATTTTACTACAACAGAAACAGAAATAAGTTTGGTTACATCTTTCAAAACCACAATATCAGAATTCAAGTACATAAATATTGGTCTTGTACAAAAGCCTTCAGAATGCATAGTTTTTATAAAGCCATAATCCCCAACATAAACTGCCATGGAAAGATAGAGACAAAGCCAAGCAATACTTCAAACACTTCAAGCAGAGAGAATCTAATCAAGCTCCTACGTTTCCACCCTGAGCACCTGAGGGGGGAACGGAAAGAAAAGAGGCGAAACAAACTAGGTCAGACATAAGTCTGGTGAGTCCAATGACTTTCAGTATATAAACAGATAATAGTATCATGACATGTAAATAAAACTGGATGAGAGATAACCGTGTTAACAGAAGAAACATAATGATATAGGGTAAGCTAAGCTCCTTACTTAGTTTTCACTTCTCTGCACTAATACTAGTATAACAGAATTAGGTGTTACCCTAATGTCTAAACTGAAACAGAAACGAAAACAGAATAATCTCTACAGAAACAGAATGCTAGTAATGGGCCTTTACCACTCGAACAGAGACAGACGGTACAGAAACAGAATGCTAATAATGGTCCTTTACCACCCCAATAGAGACAGATGGTACAGAAACAGAATGCAGGAACAGAATCAGAGACGGAAACAGAATAATTCCTACGGAAACAGAATATTAGAATTAGGTGTACACTAGTAATGGGCCTTTACCACCCGAACAGACGATACCACACAGAAACAGACAGGTGTTATCACCCCAACAGAAACAGACGGTACCCCATAGAAACAGACAGAACTAAGTGTACCCTAAATTCTACCCCAAGCGATCGGCTCCCTAATACATAAATACCCTGTATCGGCCCACAGAAGGGTGTATCACTCCCTAAAGTGGCAACCTATAGACACAGACCTATTTACAGATGTCATAGTGTCTTACATCCTCAGAGCAGACCAGATCCATGCACGCACATGACCCGGTTGGAATGCGCCATCAACACCCCTTGCCATTATCATAGTGAACCTCTTACAATTAGTTCAGTAAGCATGCCCGGACCCCTCTTAGTGTTGGGTCATAGTTTTGATACCAGAAAGGGTTACTAACTAATATGGGTCCCATACAACAGATGACACAAGTAATTACCCCTCCTAACCTTGTGTCCCTAGACTAACAGATTTCAGATTAACTTGTTTACAGATTTCAGATGTACAAAGTTCAGATTAACTAGTTTTCAGATCAGACATACAAGTTAACAGGTTTTCAGACTAACGGATGAGATGTACATATTTACAAGTTCTCAGACTAACGGATCAGATATACAGATTAACAGACTGTTTTACCTAACTTTGTATTGGGCCTACAGATTTTCGAATGGGTTTATTAGATTCATCAGTCCAGTTGTTATAACCCTATCCACCCAACACGTTTTAGGTATCACATTTATCTTAGATTTGCTTTAATTAAATATTAATGCATAGACCTCTCACATTAGGTCGGTAGCTTGTGGCCGCTGGATGTGCCGGGCGGTTCTGGGCAGACTTCTGTCACAAGCCAGACCTAACCTCGTGTCTAAGCATCTTTATGCCTACGACCTCTCACATTAAACTGACAGTTTGCGGTTGCTAGTTAAGCCGGTTGGGTCCGGGCAGGCTTCTACCGCAAACAGAGTCTAACCTCGTGTCTCAGCATTCTTATTTTTAACTAAAGTATTCATTCACAGATTAGGCCAATATCAGACTAATTATGTCAATTCAACATATTAACTTCTTTACAAGTCACAGCAGATTTTTCAAAGTTCTATCAACATGTTTTACTCAATTTTAGATCGAGCCTACAGATTACATACCCAAATTACCGTATTCAGTTTTCAACAGATTAGGCAACTTAATAGATTTAATCATCCCTTAAAATTCCATTGACATACCTCGCCCAATTATAAAATTATGCCTAATTTTACATGCCCAAATTATGGTCATAATTCAAAATATAACATATGCCCAAACTTTGTTAAACTTACACAGTACAGAATATTCTCCAAACCCCAAATTCGCAACAATAACAATTATGTCCAAAACTTGATTTATATGCCAATTTCATATTTTGTCGTTCATGCCAATTCTAGGTTCAATATATCAAATTACATATTCCATATGTCAAACTACCCTAAATTGCAACCTAACAGTCATGCCATACTACATGTTCCAAATTATAGTCTTTGATTTCAGCGTATACCAAATATCCAAAAATCCCCGTTTAGGCGTATTCACATTTAATAGTTATCCTATTATAATATAGATCTTTACGCCTAAGTCATATACAAATAATTCTCCTTTTTTTTCAAGTCACAGAACATGATATAAGATATGCCAAAACCTAGATCTTAAATTATAACATGCATTTTGTCCCCAAAATCAGATCTTGAATTATAACATATGTTGTTTTCTCAAATCAGTCATAAATCAGCTATGTCCTATTATACATCGTTATTTCCTAAATTTAGCGTTTGTGCGTTCTTCTCTTATGAGAATTTGGCTCAGGCTCGTGGTAGCCTGGCTATAAACAAAAAGGAAGAAAAGAGGGAACGGATACAGAACAGTCACAATAATATTAACAAGATAGATCCATAGAAAAGCAGATATGATAAATCAAAGTATGCATAACCTCAGATCCAGATTCACAAAAATGTCAAGATAATAATTAAATTTCATATCTGAAAATAACTGTACTCACAAATTGGAGTTTAAGAAAGAGAAGAACGGTTCTAAGATCTGATTTTTTGGAGTTGATTTAGCTTTCCTTTGAAGTAGGCGTTGATTTGTTATCTTTATCTTCTCTTTTGAATTGATTGATTTGGGTGGAGGCTAGGTCACTTTAGGTTTTAGTAGCATGGAGGCACCATTCCTCTTTGTTAATGAATTAGGGTTTATGTTTAGCTATGTATATATAGATGTCTAGGATCGATTAGAGCTCTTAGATTAACCCAGCAACCATCAGGACCACTCAGATGCCACATCAGCCCTTAGGGCGAATCGGGCCACGGGTTGACAATCAAACACCCTGGATCGACCCCCAGTCGACCCAGCGGGGCTTGGTTCGACTTCAAAAATGGTGCGGTTCGGCTATTCCCCCTCCCGATTCGCTGTTTTGAACTTTTTTGAATATTTATTTATTTAATTTTTTATATATATCTATATATATTTCTCTCATATGCATACAAACTTCAAGGCTTAATAACATCTTCATAAGGTATCCGTTTTGTGCAAACCAAATGTCTATCTTGACCCAAAATTTTGAAACGAACATAATAGCGCAACCCATTTCACTTAATTCTTCTTCTGAAAATTAAGTATACTTTAATTTGTAAATTTTAATGTTATAAAATTACGGGGTGTTACATTCTCCCCTCCTTAAAGGATTTCGTCCCCGAAATCTCCAAGTTAAGAAGTATGTATCCTACCATCCAATCATCCATCTACTCAACCATCATCCACAAGCATCCATTGTCCTTAAAATGTTTCTAATGCCGTATGAACATATGCAGAGTGTGTGTATATGTTTCTTATCTAATGCAAAATCAGGCGGTCTACTGATCCAGTTAACCTCCTTAATGCGAATTATGTTAGTGCCATGAGTCCACTTATGTATGCAAGAAATCCTATTTAATACACATCATTTCTATATGAGTGCATAACCATTCATCCAAATGCAGCATCCATGTGATGAGTCAATCATTTTGCATCCACAAAAAAAAATGAAAATGCACACACATCCATATGCAGTATGAGAGTGCTTTTGAGCCGATCTAGTCCCTAGTATGTGTATATGCATCCACGAGCAACCACTAGCAACCACTTGCATCCACTTGCAACCATCAAACATAACATGTCTCAAACACATGTTTACACCCATTAGTTTCTACCTAAAGGTCGAAGATTCGATCGATAGGATACAACCGAGTGATAGAAGCAAGTACAATTAAAACAAAATCTTTGTTCCCATTAGACATCGGGTTAAGATAATAACCCCCTAAGTATCAACCTCGAAGACCGAAATCAACATCAGATTGACACTCAGAGAATTACTCCCATTAAACAAATGGCCAACTGGAAATCTACTTCATGCTTTCAGTAAAAACCCCTATCCTTTTCAGAAATATTCAGATACTTACAGACTACTGGTACAGATCATATTATCAAATGATTCTTAGGAAACTAAGCATGATAAAACCCCACCATATCCCACAGAAACACCAGAATGTATGCGTCACAGTCAACTTAACACTTAACACAGATACCCTCAGACCCCAGCCTATCACAAACAGATGAGTCGTAACCCTTAAGGGGTTTGAGACTATAGCAGGATCAGAAACAAGACTAGTATTAAAGTGCAGAGACTTAACTATAGAATTAAAATGCCAGAATGATCAGATAAGGAAATTAAACTTTCTACGAAAAATTTTCCACCTCTATCCTGTCCACCAACTATGAGAGCATTCGCCTACCTTCCAGAAGATTCTTCCCCTTGCCCTTGCCTTCTGGGCAATCCTTGATCAGATGTCATGTCTCACCGCACTGAAAACAACTAGTCGTCTAACATGTTAACAAGTATTTCTGTAAAGTTGCCCCATCGCACGTAAAACCCTACGAAGCTCAAAAGTGGATTAGCCGTAGGTGAAATTACTGCGGCTACAGATGGAAGTTAGGCACTTCTTTTCCCTTCGACAGGCGCTGTAGTCTCATCATGCCTACGGAACCATGTCGCGATGAGGTTACCTCCCAGAAAGCCAGGAGCCCCGGAGACTCAGAAAAGAAGGAAACAAGGATTAAACAGAAAATCAAAAGATAGATATATGGCTTTTGGGGATTATACTTTTCAAAATAAACTCTATTTTTGAAAATACTTCCTTTTTAAAACCTTTTTGAAAATAGTTTTCAAAACCTTTTTATCAAATCTGGTAACCTTCAGCTTGGATACCAAGTGTAACACCCCACTTCCGTTAAGGTCACTCGCAAAGTGAATGCCTTAACTTCGGTGGAACGTTATTAGTAAACAGAACAGAAATTTACATGACGGATAAAATAGCACTTGAAAAATTTATAATTTTATTACAGCAGAAACAGAAATAAGTTTGGTTACATCTTTCAAAACCACAATATCGGAATTCAAGTACATAAATATCGGTCTAGTACAAAAGCCTTCAGAATGCATAGTTATTATAAAGCCATAATCCCCAACATAAACTGCCATGGAAAGATAGAGTCAAAGCCAAGCAATACTTCAAACACTTCAAGCAGAGAGAATCTGAATCAAGCTCCTACGTTTCCACCCTGAGCACCTTAGGGGGAGAACGGAAAGAAAAGAGGCGAAATAAACTAGGTCAGACATAAGTCTGGTGAGTCCAGTGACTTTCAGTATATAAACAGATAATAGTATCATGACATGTAAATAAAACTGGATGAGAGATAACCTTGTTAACAGAACAAACAGAATGATATAGGGTAAGCTAAGCTCCTTACTTAGTTTTCACTTCTCTGCACTAATACTAGTATAACAGAATTTGGTGTTACCCTAATGTCTAAACTAAAACAGAAACGAAAACAGAATAATCTCTACAGAAACAGGATGCTAATAATGGGCCTTTACCACCCGAACAAAGACAGACGGTATAGAAACAGAATGCTAATAATGGGCCTTTACCACCCCAAAAGAGACAAAAGGTACAGAAACAGAATGCAGGAACGGAATCAGAGACGGAAACAGAATAATTCCTACAGAAACAGAATATTAGAATTAGGTGTACACTAGTAATGGGCCTTTACCACCCGAACAGACGGTACCACACAGAAACAGACAGGTGTTATCACCCCAACAGAAACAGACGGTACCCCACAGAAACAGACAGAACTAAGTGTACCCTAAATTCTACCCCAAGCGATCGGCTCCCTAATACATAAATACCTTGTGCCGGCCACATAGAAGGGTGTATCACTCCCTAAAGTGGCAACCTATAGACACAGACCTATTTACAGATGTCACGGTGTCTTACATCCTCAGAGCAGACCGGATCCATGCACGCACATGACCCGGTTGGAATGCACCATCAACACCCCTCGCCATTATCAGAGTGAACCTCTTACAATTAGTTCAGTAAGCTTGCCCAGACCCCTCTTAGTGTTGGGTCGTAGTTTTGATACCAGAAAGGGTTACTGACTAATATGGGTCCCAAACAACAGATGACACAAGTAATTACCCCTCCTAACCTTGTGTCCCCAGACTAACAGATTTCAGATTAACTTGTTTACAGATTTCAGATGTACAAAGTTCAGATTAACTAGTTTTCAGATCAGACATACAAGTTAATATGTTTTCAGACTAACGGATCAGATGTACATATTTACAAGTTCTCAGACTAACGGATCAGATATACAGATTAACAGACTTACAGATTGTTTTACCTAACTTTGTATTGGGCCTACAGATTTTCAAATGGGTTTATTAGATTCATCAGTCCAGCTGTTATAACCCTATCTATCCAACACGTTTTAGGTATCACATTTATCTTAGATTTGCATTAATTAAATATTAATGCACATACCTCTCACATTAGGTCGGTAGCTTGTGGCCGCTGGATGTGTCGGGCGGTTCCGGGTAGACTTCTGTCACAAGCCAGACCTAACCTCGTGTCTAAGCATCTTTATGCCTACGACCTCTCACATTAAACTGACAGTTTGCGGTTGCTGGTTAAGCCGGTTGTGTCCGGGCAGGCTTTTACCGCAAACAGAGTCTAACCTCGTGTCTCATCATTCTTATTTTTAACTAAAGTATTCATTCACGGATTATGCCAATATCAGACTAATTATGTCAATTCAACAAATTAACTTCTTTACAAGTCACAGCAGGTTATTCAAAGTTCTATTAACATGTTTTGCTCAATTTCAGATCAAGCCTACAGATTACATACCCAAAATACCGTATTCAGTTTTCAACAAATTTAGCAGATTAGGCAACTTAACAGATTTAATCGTCCCTTAAAATTCCATTGACATACCTCGCCCAATTATAAAATTATGCCTAATTTCACATGTGCAAATTACGGTCATAATTCAAAATATAACATATGCCCAAACTTTGTTAAACTTACACAGTACAGAATATTTTCCAAACCCCAAATTCGCAACAATAACAATTATGTCCAAAACTTGATTTATATTCCAATTTCATATTTTGTCGTTCATGCCAATTCTAGGTTCAATATGTCAAATTACATATTCCATATGTCAAATTACCCCAAATTGCATCCTAACAATCATGCCATACTACATGTTCCAAATTATAGTCTTTGATTTCAGCGTATACCAAAAATCCAAAAATCCCCGTTTAGGCGTATTCACATTTAATAGTTATCCTATTATAATATAGATCTTTACGCCTAAGTAATATACAAATAATTCTCCTTTTTTTTCAAGTCACATATCATGATATAAGATATGCCAAAACCTAGATCTTAAATTATAACATGCATTTTGTACCCAAAATCAGATCTTGAATTATAACATATGTTGTGTTCTCAAATCAGTCATAAATCAACTATGCACAATTATGCATCGTTCAATATTTTCCCAAATTTAGCATTCGTGCGTTCTTCTCTTATGAGAATTTGGCTCAGGCTCGTGGTAGCCTGGCTATAAACAAAAAGGAAGAAAAGAGGGAACAGATACAGAACAGTCACAATAATATTAACAAGATAGATCCACAGAAAAGCAGATCTGATAAATCAAAGTATGCATAACCTCAGATCCAGATTCACAAAAATGTCAAGATAATAATTAAATTTCATATCTGAAAATAACTGTACTCACAAATTGGGGTTTAAGAAAGAGAAGAACGGTTCTAAGATCTGATTTTCTGGAGTTTATTTAGCTTTCCTTTGATGTAGGCATTGATTTATTATCTTTATCTTCTCTTTTGAATTGATTGATTTGGGTGGAGGCTAGGTCACTTTAGGTTTTAGGGGCATGGAGGCACCATTCCACTTTGTTAATGAATTAGGGTTTATGTTTAGCTATGTATATATAGATGTCTAGGATCGATTAGAGCTCTTGGATTAACCCAGAAACCATCAGGACCACTCAAATGCCACATCAGCCCTTAGGGCGAATCGGGCCACGGGTTGACAATCAAACACCCTGGATCGACCCCCAGTCGACCCAGCGGGGCTAAGGTCGACTTCAAAAATGGTGCGGTTCGGCTATTCCCCCTCCCGATTCGTTGTTTTGAACTTTTTCGAATATTTATTTATTTAGTTTTTTTATATATATCTATATATATATATTTCTCTCATATGCATACAAACTTCATGGCTTAATAACATCTTCATAAGGTATCAGTTTTGTGCAAACCAAATGTCTATCTTGACCCAAAATTTTGAAACGAACATAATCTTGCAACCCATTTAACTTAATTCTTCTTCTAAAAATTAAGTATACTTTAATTTGTGAATTTTAATGTTATAAAATTACGGGGTGTTACATTGACAGAACGTGGTAACCGTTAATTATTTATAATTAATGCTTGTGCAGTTGTGTAATGCACTGTGGATGATGAATGGTTGGTTATTGTTGTTATTATATACATCTGTTGTATGGAATCCATATAAATAACATTATATGGTAATTGATTGGGTGTCATTCCAATTCGGAAAATAACGAATATTTTAAAATAATATTCAGTAAAGGATTAAAAATATTCATGTGTTGAATAAATTGTTCGAACAATAAAAATATCATTTTTATTGTATAAATGAAAGATTAAAAATATTCGTGTGCTGAATAAAATAAAATAAAATAACGAATATTTTAAACATAATATTCGGTAAAAGATCAAAATATGATTTTAATGTCCGATTTTGGATGGACACGAAAATATTAAAATGTGTGAAGCCGTATTGATTAGATATGCGCCATTTTGACGCGAACGATATTTATATCGATTTTATTCATCTTTATAATGAATATCAAAAAGGAAATGATTTCAAAATCTGATATATTGAAAATATTATCATTTAAATAATATAATGATAAGGAGTATTCAATTTTGATTTAAAATTAAAATGAAGTTGAAATCGTTTTTAAAACGAATTTATAAACGATTTATAAAATACGTTTTACATGGAAATTGTAACACCCCGAATTTCAGTTAATATTAACATTCACAAATTAAAGAATAACTAATCCCAGGTGTGGGAATTAGGGGAAACGGGTTGCGCCATTGTGTTCGTCTCAGAATTCTGGTTGAGATAGAGTCCGAGTTTGCGTGATTTGGGGTCCGTATGACCAAGTTATGGCCCAACGAAGTTTTCTGTAACACCCCACTCCCGCTATGATCACTCACTAAGGGAATGCCATAGCATCGGTGGAGTATTTTAGTGAATATAGAACAGAAAAATTACAACAAGACAGATATAAATAGTACTTGAAATTTTAAAACATCATCTCATAACAGCGGAAGTAAAACATGTCTGGTTACATCATAAAACCACAATAAAGGTCAAGTACAATATCCATCAAAATAAAGAAGTACATAATCCCACTCTCATACAATAGCCAAACAAAAGAAAAGATAACCGGATAACTGGAGCTTTACATCTATCCAAGCTCCTAAAGACTGGAACAGCAATCCGATCAAGCTCCACTACTGCTAGGATCCACCGTAGGACCTGAGGGTTGGGAAAAAGATAAAAACAACAGGGTCAGACATAAGTCTGAGCGAGTCCTATAACTTTAACAATACAATCGTTAAAGTAACCAGAGAAGACATAAACTGATATACGGTAACATATAGGGATGAATGGCTACCCTAAGCAGTCAACTAAACGAAGATAAAGGATAAAGACGCATCTACCCTCCCTAAGGTAAATTACTAAACTGCACCACACCAGTCGTTCCTAACTTAAAGGTTGATCCCACCCAAGGACTTATAAAATTTACTAATTAGTACCTGCGTACCCCTAGGTGACCAAGTAGGCGCCACGGGGCCCTACAATCCACTAGGTGTACACACTACTTCCCATTCAATCGGCTCCCTAACGTAGATACCCGTGCTGGCCCCACCGTGGGATGTATCATTCCCCAATGTGGCAACCTGATGAAACTAAAGGTGCACGGCTTATATCTACTCGATGCAACAACGGCTTACCTACCAGCCCGGGCCCACTCACGCATATGAAGCCCGTTGGACTTGCGTTGCCACCGCTAACCCGTTTGCCTCTTACAGTCAAGCCCAGTATGCGTGTCCCGTCCTCGACATGGGTCGAGCCCACAAAGATACGTATGGGTTACTGGTTGAAATGGGCCTCCACAAGCTACCCACCTAAGCTTGTCCCTTTTTCTAGTATATCCCACTTAACCCTTTAATCATGTTTTAATTACATGTTCTATTTTGGTTAAGTATTCTAATCGTATTTTCTATTGCCACCCAAGGCAACCACTAGATTTTCTCATGCCACCCGAGGCACCCACTTAACCCCTCATGTCCCTCTACATGCTAATGTGGTTAAGTGTTTCTTAATTAATTAATTAAGAACGTAACCTTTGTAAAGACCTCTCACATTAGACTGTCTTTTATGACCGCTGGTTAAGCCGGTTGGGTCCGGGCAGCCTTATGTCATAACAGAGTCTAACCTCGTGTCTTTACATTAATTACGTATTTAGTTTGTGCTTAAGACCTCTCACATTGGGCTAACATTTGTAGCAACTGGTTAAGCCGGTTGGGTCCGGGCAGTTTTACGCTACAACTGAGTCCAACCTCGTGTCTTAGTCAATTAATTACACCTAATTAATCACCCTCATAATTTTATATTAATTATCCCTAATTAATCAAGTTTTCTTAACATGGGTAGACCTAACTTAATAGGTAAATTCTCATGGGGTAGACCTAACTCAATAGGTAAATTCCCAACACATAGTATGGGTACACCTAACCAAATAGGCAAATTCCCATACTATGTTTATTTATTTTGTGTTATGCATAATTATATTAATTTCACACAATCTTATTAACTTATGCAATTAAATACCCCATCGTTCCCACGTAATTTCGTTCATGATATAACACATATAAAAGGTGTCAACTTGCATATGAATGAACATGTTTCAAAGGTGCCATCTTGCATATTAACAAACACATAACTTGCATATGAACTTGCATAACATGTCACATAACTTGCATATAATATGTCACATAACTTACATATTCATTTTGCATAACAAACTTGCATATTAGCTTATAGACTTGCATAATGTGTCATCATGAACTTGCATATTAATAAACATGTAACTTGCATATTTACATACATGTAACTCGCATATTAACAAACATGTAACTTGCATATAAAGAAACATGTAACTTGCATATTTACATACATGTAACTTGCATATTAACAAACATGTAACTTGCATATTAACAAACATGTAACTTGCATATTTACATACATGTAACTTGCATATTAACAAACATGTAACTTGCATATTAACAAACATGTAACTTGCATAGCATATTACCATGAACTTGCATAACATGCATATGATTACATAGCCCACAACTTGCATATTTAGCATCATGCAAACATAACATACATCATATTAAACTTGCATAAGCTTACATACTCAACATGCATAAACATAAGATTAATGCTAACATCATATCATATGATTCAAAGCTCATTAACCCTCATACAAAACCATAAATCTCATCACATCTCATCTAATTAGTTTACCAAAAGATCATCAAAGTGATAGAAACTCACAACTAGCAACTTTGAACACCAAATGAAGAAGATTAAGATGCTAAGAAGGGATTAGAAGTTGATTAGAGAGTGATTAGTATGCAACCCTCTTCATAAAATTAGTGGAGGCCATGAGAGCTAGCATTTTGCCATAGTTTAGTCACTAGGTTTAATTATGAATGAATTAGGGTAGGTTAGGGTCTTATTTATAGATTAGGCAAGTGTTTTAGGCCATAGGATTAACCCTAGATTCAATCCAAGCCATCAAAGCATGTCTTGGGGAAGAAGTCAAGTGTAGGAACCATCTAGGGCCTTTAGATTAAAGATGGACCATGAGAACCATTCAAATGCAAAATCTGCACTTGAGCGAATCGGCCCACGGGTTGACAGCCAAACACCCTGGATTAACCCCTAGTCGACCCAGCGAGCTCGGGTCGACTTCAAAAATCGGCCGGTTCGGTTATTCCCCTCTCCCAATTCGCTGTTTTGAGCATTTTTGCATATTTATTTATTAAATTTTCAATTATATATATATATATATATCAATATATATATATATATATATATATATATATATATATATATCTACACAACCCATTTCACTTAATTAAGTATACTTTAATTTGGGAATTTTCGTGAAACTTCGCGAGGCCATATCTTGGTCATACGGACTCCGATTTTCGAAAACTCGGACTCTATTTCGCGTATTTTTCCGAGACGAACACAATGGCATAGCCCGTTTCCCTTGATTCCCATTTTAGAATTAAATTCTGCCTCGATTTATGTTATTACAGGTTATTGAAAATACGGGTTGTTACATTCTCCCCTCCTTAAAGGATTTCGTCCCCGAAATCTTCAAGTTAGGAAGAACGTATCCTACCATCCAATCATCCATCTACTCAAAGCATCATCCACGAGCAATCATTGTCCTTACAAGATTCTAAATGCTGGATGGATATATGCAAAAGTGTGTGTATATGTACTTACCTAATGCGAAAATCAGGCGGTTACTGATACAGTAAACCTCCTTAATGCAAACCATGATAGTGCCATGCATCCAATATGTATGCGAAACCCTATTGACACATACAAATTTCTACATGCGTGCACAACCATACACAAAAATGCATCATCCATATGATAACACAGCCATGATACATCCATCAATCTAACTACCACATCCATTTATGCAATATGCAACATGAAGTGACTGAGCCGATCTAGTGCCTAATGTGTGTGTATATGCATCCACGAGCAACCACTAGCAAACAATTGCATCCATATGCATCCATCAACCATAACATGTTTCAAACACATGTCTCAACCATAGGTTTTACCCTATCTAAAGGTCATAGGTATTAGCGAGAGGATATACTAAAGATAAGATAAGTACTAGACAAGCAATAAAGGAGAAGTTAAAAGACATACTCTCAAAAAGAAATGGATACAAAGAACGCATCTTTGCTTCCGTCTCCCAAGTAGCATTGCTTTCGTCATCTCCCCATTGCACTTTAACTAGCTGAACTTCTCTGTTCCTCAACTTCCTAGTTTCTGACCCAAGGATGCGAGTAGGAGCTCGTCGAATCGTCGCATCACGCTCTACCTCTACATCTCTAAGCAAGCTCGGCTCTACCACCTCCGCGGTCTCATGTAAGCACTTCCTCAAATGTGATACATGGAATACATCATGAACACCACTAAGTCTGTCGGGCAACTCCACCCTATATGCCATCCGTCCAATCCTTTCCTTAATAGGAAACGGCCCAACAAATCTCGGTGCTAACTTCCCTACGGACCCAAAGCGAACAACATTTCTCAATGGAGATACTTTGACAAAAACCATGTCCCCAACCTCAAACTCAAGATCCGTCCTTTTCCGATCCGCATAAGATTTCTGTCTATCTTGCGCTGCTTTCATCCTTTTTCGAATTAAATCAATCTTCTCTGAAGTCTCTCTAACCATATCCGGCCCAAGCAAGATCTTATCCGTAGATTCCCACCAACATGTAGGAGATCGACAAGGCCTTCCATAAAGAGCTTCGAAAGGAGCCATACCAATACTGGACTGAAAGCTGTTATTATATGCGAACTCCACCAAAGGAAGATGTTCTTCCCATGTACCTCCAAAATCCAAGATACAAAGCCTCAAAAGATCTTCTAAGATACGGTTCACCCTCTCGGTCTGACCGTCCGTCTGAGGATGATATGCGGTGCTCAAACACAACTGAGTCCCTACCGCCTCTTGCAAACTTCTCCAAAACTCACTAGTGAAAATAGGATCTCGATCACTCACAATGCTGGATGGTACGCCATGCAATCTAACAATCTCTCTAACATAGACTGAAGCAAGCCATGGAGCGGTCCTCTTACTCTTTACGGGTATAAAATGGGCACTCTTTGTAAGTCTGTCTACCACAACCCAAATTCCCGTATTGCCCTTCCTCGATCTCGGTAACCCGTCGATGAAATCCATCGAGACACTATCCCACTTCCACTGTGGAACTTCCAATGGGTGTAGCAACCCACCGGGTTTCCTTTGCTCCACTTTAACTTGTTGGCACACTAAGCATCTAGCCACATACTCGGCCACATCTTTCTTCATACCGGCCCAAAAGAAAACTCTCTTCATGTCTTGGTACATTTTGTCTCCACCGGGATGAATAGTCATTCTTGAACGATGTGCATCATCCAAAATAGCCTTCTTCAAACCCTCATCTTGCGGTACACAAAGTCTACCGTCTGTATGCAACCATCCCTTATCATCTATGGTGTATCTACCCAAATGGCTGGACGACTCCCCTCTTATAAGCTTCTCTACCAACACAACCAACTGTGGGTCGTCTCGCTGAGCCTCGCCAATCCGTCTCAAAAGAGTAGGTCTAACCTCCAAGGATGCCAACAAACCAGGTACAAAATCAACAGAAGGTCTGAAGTCAAACAAAGAAAGAAACTCCAAGCTTCGTCGTTCCACGAACAATGGACTCAAAGATAGCCTTTTTCTACTTAAGGCGTCTGCCGCCACGTTACCCTTACCAGGGGTATACGCTATCTCGAAATCATAGGATGCTAAGAACTCCATCCACCTTTGCTGTCTTAAGTTTAAATCCTTCTGAGAGAATAAGTACTTCAATGATTTATGGTCGGTGAACAACTCGAATCTCTCACCAAGAAGATAATGGCGCCAAGACTTAAGTGCGAAAACAATCGCGGCCAACTCTAGATCATGGGTAGGGTAATTCTTCTCATGCACTCTCAATTGTCTCCCTCCATAGGCTATTACCCTTCCCTCCTGCATCAAGACTGCGCCTAATCCTGTTCCACAAGCATCGGTATAAACAACAAACGGCTTACTCCCATCTGGAAGCACTAAAACTGGAGCGGTGGTCAAAGCTCTCTTTAACCGTCGGAAAGCATCATCACAATCTACATCCCATGAGAAAACCAGATTCTTCTTCGTCAAGCGGGTTAATGGGGCTGATATCTTCGCGAAGTCTTTGATGAACTTCCTATAATATCCTGCCAACCCCAAGAAACTTCTTACCTCGGTAGCATTTCTAGGAACTTTCCAATCCTGGATAGATACTATCTTTGCGGGATCCACAGCTATCCCTTCCTTAGAGACCACATGCCCTAAGAATCGCACTTCTCTTCTCCAAAAATGGCATTTAGAGAATTTAGCTTTAAGACTATGCGCTCGAAGAGTCTCCAACACTTCCTTGAGATGTAAGGCATGCTCTTCTTCATTCTTGGAAAAGACCAAGATGTCATCCACAAAAACTACTACAAACTTATTCAGATACTCTCTGAACACTCTACTCATGAGATCAACAAAGTATGCGGGGGCGTTTGTCAACCCAAATGGCATCACTAGCCACTCATAAAAACCATCCGGAGTCCGGAAAGCAGTCTTCTCTATACTGTCCTCCGCCACTCTTAACTGATGAAACCCTGTAGCTAAGTCCATCTGCGAAAATACTGACGCGCCAACCAACTGATCAAAGAGATCATCTATCCTCGGTAATGGGTGTCTATTCTTCTTCGTGAGCTTATTAAGTTCCCTATAATCCACACAAAGTCTGAGGGACCCATCCGCCTTCGTGGCAAACACTACTGGAGCTCCCCACTCCGATATACTTCGCCTTATGAACCCCTTCTCAAGCAACTCCCCTACTTGCTTATGAAGTTCTCTTCTCTCACGAGGAGCCATGTGGCGTACTGGCAAAGACACTGGTTTGGCATTATCCACCAAATAAATTCGGAAATCTATCTCCCGCTTCGGAGGCAAACCCTTTACTTCTTCAAACACATCCGGATATTCCCGGACTACTCTGACAGAACACAAACTTTCGACCGAAGCATCGAGCGATTCAAGATAACTTAGCAAAACAGATTCCATGGGATTGCAAGAGATCTCGAGAGTGTTACCCAAGCGGGTCATGAGCCTGACAACTCTCCTTTCGCAATCAAGAACGGCACCATTACTGGATAACCAGTCCATGCCCAAGATCAACCCATAGCCCGTGAAGCCCAATACAAAAGCATCACATCTAAACTCAACGCTAAGTATAGAAATCTTCAAACCCAAACATATCATAGACAGATATATGGAGCCCCCAATTGGGTTTGAGACAACCAAGGGATCATCAACTAGACTGGTGTCTAAGTGCAGTGACTCAACTAACGATGATGAGATAAAAGAATGCGATGCGCCAGAGTCAAACAAAGTACGAACTGGATGATCAAACAGAAAAACCAGACTTTCAACGGAAATAGTTCTACCTCTCTGCTGAATCGGTGGAACTGAGAGAACCTGAACTTGCCCCCCTGACTGAGGTGGTGCTATAAGAGCTTGCACCTGGCCTCCTGAGGTAGACCCCGTCTTCTGCCCCTTCTTTGGGCAGTTTTTCACAAGATGCCCTGCTTCACCACAATGAAAGCAACCGGTCTTCTTCTTTTTGCGACAATCCTTACTGAGGTGTCCTGGTGTTCCACAATTGAAGCACTTCTTCTTCGTCTTCTTTTTGTCACCATTGCCTTTTCCGCCCTTGCCTTGTTGTTGCTGTTGCGGTTTCTTCTGATCCCCCTTTTTCTCTGGTGCCTTAGAATTCTTATCATCCTCATGCATAAGTGCCATGTAGACAAGCTTCTCAAAAGTGGCCCCCATAGGAATGTGAGTCATAGCTATTCCTTGCAATGGTTCGTTCAAGCCTCTAACGAACCTCAAAGCCTTCTTCTCCGGTGTATTCACCAACTCTATGCCAAACCTTGCTAATTGATTGAATTTGTTGACATATTCTTTCACCGTGAGATTCCCTTGCTTCAAATTCAAGAACTTCTCCATAAACAGATTCTCTTCCGCCCTTGAGAGAAACTTAGCCCCAAACCTTTGCTTAAAATCTGCCCAAGAGTCAACAGGGCGTTCTCCATTAGTGACCTCCCACCAGAATGAGGCCTCTCCCTTCATTAACCAAGCCGCCAACTTGACTTTCTTTCCCTCTTCCACTTCAAAGATATCTAGCAACTCTTCCACTTCCTTAAGCCAATCTCTAGCCTCTACGAAAGTCTCTGAACCAAGAAAAGGTTTTCCTCCTATAGCCTTGAACTCCTTGCAAACCTTAGCAAAATTATCCACTCTAGGCTGAGGAGGAGGAGCGGTTGTCTCTGGTGTAGTAGCATTGGCCGGACCCGCAGCCGCGGCCCTAGCCTCTTGCAACCTCCTATACCATATTGGTATAACTAAACCCTCCGGGATGTTAAGATCTTCAGCCATGCTGAAACGAAAGAGGAAAGATTCAAAAAGGAGATTCCGAAAGATAAAGATATGGCTATTGGGGATTATGCTTTTCTTTTTCAAAAACTTTTTCTCTTAGAAGACATGCTTTTTTAAAAATACTTTCTTCGAAAATACTCTTAGAAAGTAGTTTTTCTCAAAAATTTTATCTGTTCTGGTAACCTTAAGCTCTGATACCACGTGTAACACCCCACTCCCGCTATGATCACTCACTAAGGGAATGCCATAGCATCGGTGGAGTATTTTAGTGAATATGGAACAGAAAAATTACAACAAGACAGATATAAATAGTACTTGAAATTTTAAAACATCATCTCATAACAGCGGAAGTAAAACATGTCTGGTTACATCATAAAACCACAATAAAGGTCAAGTACAATATCCATCAAAATAAAGAAGTACATAATCCCACTCTCATACAATAGCCAAACAAAAGAAAAGATAACTGGATAACTGGAGCTTTACATCTATCCAAGCTCCTAAAGACTGGAACAGCAATCCGATCAAGCTCCACTACTGCTAGGATCCACCGTAGGACCTGAGGGTTGGGAAAAAGATAAAAACAACAGGGTCAGACATAAGTCTGAGCGAGTCCTATAACTTTAACAATACAATCGTTAAAGTAACCAGAGAAGACATAAACTGATATACGGTAACATATAGGGATGAATGGCTACCCTAAGCAGTCAACTAAACGAAGATAAAGGATAAAGACGCATCTACCCTCCCTAAGGTAAATTACTAAACTGCACCACACCAGTCGTTCCTAACTTAAAGGTTGATCCCACCCAAGGACTTATAAAATTTACTAATTAGTACCTGCGTACCCCTAGGTGACCAAGTAGGCGCCACGGGGCCCTACAATCCACTAGGTGTACACACTACTTCCCATTCGATCGGCTCCCTAACGTAGATACCCGTGCTGGCCCCACCGTGGGATGTATCATTCCCCAATGTGGCAACCTGATGAAACTAAAGGTGCACGGCTTATATCTACTCGATGCAACAACGGCTTACCTACCAGCCCGGGCCCACTCACGCATATGAAGCCCGTTGGACTTGCGTTGCCACCGCTAACCCGTTTGCCTCTTACAGTCAAGCCCAGTATGCGTGTCCCGTCCTCGACATGGGTCGAGCCCACAAAGATACGTATGGGTTACTGGTTGAAATGGGCCTCCACAAGCTACCCACCTAAGCTTGTCCCTTTTTCTAGTATATCCCACTTAACCCTTTAATCATGTTTTAATTACATGTTCTATTTTGGTTAAGTATTCTAATCGTATTTTCTATTGCCACCCAAGGCAACCACTAGATTTTCTCATGCCACCCGAGGCACCCACTTAACCCCTCATGTCCCTCTACATGCTAATGTGGTTAAGTGTTTCTTAATTAATTAATTAAGAACGTAACCTTTGTAAAGACCTCTCACATTAGACTGTCTTTTATGACCGCTGGTTAAGCCGGTTGGGTCCGGGCAGCCTTATGTCATAACAGAGTCTAACCTCGTGTCTTTACATTAATTACGTATTTAGTTTGTGCCTAAGACCTCTCACATTGGGCTAACATTTGTAGCAACTGGTTAAGCCGGTTGGGTCCGGGCAGTTTTACGCTACAACTGAGTCCAACCTCGTGTCTTAGTCAATTAATTACACCTAATTAATCACCCTCATAATTTTATATTAATTATCCCTAATTAATCAAGTTTTCTTAACATGGGTAGACCTAACTTAATAGGTAAATTCCCATGGGGTAGACCTAACTCAATAGGTAAATTCCCAACACATAGTATGGGTACACCTAACCAAATAGGCAAATTCCCATACTATGTTTATTTATTTTGTGTTATGCATAATTATATTAATTTCACACAATCTTATTAACTTATGCATTTAATTACCCCATCGTTCCCACGTAATTTCGTTCATGATATAACACATATAAAAGGTGTCAACTTGCATATGAATGAACATGTTTCAAAGGTGCCATCTTGCATATTAACAAACACATAACTTGCATATGAACTTGCATAACATGTCACATAACTTGCATATAATATGTCACATAACTTACATATTCATTTTGCATAACAAACTTGCATATTAGCTTATAGACTTGCATAATGTGTCATCATGAACTTGCATATTAATAAACATGTAACTTGCATATTTACATACATGTAACTCGCATATTAACAAACATGTAACTTGCATATAAAGAAACATGTAACTTGCATATTTACATACATGTAACTTGCATATTAACAAACATGTAACTTGCATATTAACAAACATGTAACTTGCATATTTACATACATGTAACTTGCATATTAACAAACATGTAACTTGCATATTAACAAACATGTAACTTGCATAGCATATTACCATGAACTTGCATAACATGCATATGATTACATAGCCCACAACTTGCATATTTAGCATCATGCAAACATAACATACATCATATTAAACTTGCATAAGCTTACATACTCAACATGCATAAACATAAGATTAATGCTAACATCATATCATATGATTCAAAGCTCATTAACCCTCATACAAAACCATAAATCTCATCACATCTCATCTAATTAGTTTACCAAAAGATCATCAAAGTGATAGAAACTCACAACTAGCAACTTTGAACACCAAATGAAGAAGATTAAGATGCTAAGAAGGGATTAGAAGTTGATTAGAGAGTGATTAGTATGCAACCCTCTTCATAAAATTAGTGGAGGCCATGAGAGCTAGCATTTTGCCATAGTTTAGTCACTAGGTTTAATTATGAATGAATTAGGGTAGGTTAGGGTCTTATTTATAGATTAGGCAAGTGTTTTAGGCCATAGGATTAACCCTAGATTCAATCCAAGCCATCAAAGCATGTCTTGGGGAAGAAGTCAAGTGTAGGAACCATCTAGGGCCTTTAGATTAAAGATGGACCATGAGAACCATTCAAATGCAAAATCTGCACTTGAGCGAATCGGCCCACGGGTTGACAGCCAAACACCCTGGATTAACCCCTAGTCGACCCAGCGGGCTCGGGTCGACTTCAAAAATCGGCCGGTTCGGTTATTCCCCTCTCCCAATTCGCTGTTTTGAGCATTTTTGCATATTTATTTATTAAATTTTCAATTATATATATATATATATATATCAATATATATATATATATATATATATATATATCTACACAACCCATTTCACTTAATTAAGTATACTTTAATTTGGGAATTTTCGTGAAACTTCGCGAGGCCATATCTTGGTCATACGGACTCCGATTTTCGAAAACTCGGACTCTATTTCGCGTATTTTTCCGAGACGAACACAATGGCATAGCCCGTTTCCCTTGATTCCCATTTTAGAATTAAATTCTGCCTCGATTTATGTTATTACAGGTTATTGAAAATACGGGTTGTTACATTTTCAGAAAATTCAAGTTTAAAAACAGTTTAAAACTAAAGCCAAATTCGAAATTCAACACACAGGGGCAAGGCGGGAAAATTCCCGCGCAGGCCAAGTTGACAGGGGTGTCGACTGCCCAGTCGACACGGGTGTCGACCTGGGTACTCGGCCAGGTTGGCCTGGGTGCAGTTTGAAGGGGTTTGTGCTGTGTTTTGGGGCTTGTGACGAGATCTGATGGCTCTAAAATAATCTAGGGTTAATCTAAGGGCCTAAACTACATCCTAAATCTATAAATACACCCTAAGACTACCCTAATCCATACTAAAAATAGATACAACATCATCATGCCGTCAAAATGCAACTTAGAAGGAGCCTCCACAAATTAGAGAGGAAGATAGCTTCTCAAATCAACTTCTAATCAACTCTAGCAACTAAATCTTCTTCATAGGAGTGCTAATCAACAAGTTGTGAGTTTCTATGCCTCTAGCAAGCAATTGCTAAACTAATTATGATAGGATGAAATGAGGTTATGGTTATGAATGTGGATCAATGCAAGTTATGTTATCATATGCTATGTGCTCATGATGTTAGTTATGCAAGTTTTATGCTATATGTCCATGATGCTAGTTATGCAAGTTTTATGCTATGTGTTCATGATGCTAGTTATGCAAATCACTATGATAAACATTGATCCATTATGACACCATGTTATGCAAGTTTGGTGTTTGATTATATGCAAGTTCATATATGACATGTTATGCAAGTTTGGTGTTTGATTATATGCAAGTTCATATATGACATGTTATGCAAGTTTGGTGTTTGATTATATGCAAGTAACATGTGCAAGTTTACACCTTTGTATGATATGCATACATATGCAAGTTTACCCCTTTGTATGTCATGCATATATATGCATGTTTACCCCTTTTTATGATATGAGTAACATATGCAAGTTCATCCCTTTTTAGACCTATGACATGTATGCAAGTTTATCCCTTTATGATAGGTCTATGACATGAACATCTATGCAAGTTACCCTCTTTATGACATATGTGATTCATGCAAGTTTGGGTTGAATATTTATGCTAGTTGGGTTTGATGCTATGGTCATATATGCAAGTTGACACCTTTAAAACCCATGTTGATGCTAATGTTATGCTAAGTTGAACCCATTGTATTTGTGATGAATCTTCCCTTTTAAGTATGTCATGTTAGCGTATTACGTGGGGAACGATGGGGTTAATATTCATGTTAACAAAATTGTGGTGAAAATTGGTATGATGTTACATACCATAAGTGGATGGACATAATTGAGTCAATTATGTACATTATTAAATTAGAATTAATTAGGGAAAATTAATTCAAAATATGGGGGTGATTAATTAGGTGTAATTAATCGACTAAGACACGAGGTTGGACCCTTTTGTAGCATAAGACTGCCCGGACCCGACCGGCAAATCCAGCGGCTACAAATGATTGGCCCAATGTGAGAGGTCTTAGGCATAAACTAAATACGTGACAAGTGTAAAGACACGAGGTTAGACTCTGTTATGGCGTAAGGCTGCCCGGACCCGACCGACAAATCCAGCTGCCATAAAAGACAGTCTAATGTGAGAGGTCTTTACAAAGGTTACGGTCTTAATCAATTAAGAAACACTTAACCAGATAAGCATGTAGTGGGGCATGAGGGGTTAAGTGGGTGCCTTGAGTGGCATGTGAAAATCTAGTGGTTGCCTTGGGTGGCAATAGAAAATACGATTAGAATACTTAACCAAAGTGGAAACATGTAATTAAACATGATTAAAGGGTTAAGTGGGATACACTAGAGGGAGCAAGCTTAGGTGGGTAGCTTGTGGGGGCCCATTTCAACCAGTAACCCATATGTATCTTTGTGGGCTCGACCCATGTCGAGGACGGGACAGGCGTACTGGGCTTGACTATAAGAGGCCAAAACGGGTTAGCGGTGGCAACGCAAGTCCAACGGGTTTCATATGCGTGTGTGGACCCGGGCTGGTAGGTAAGACGTTGTTGCATCGTGTAGGTATAAGCCATGCATCAGTGTTGGTATCGGGTTGCCACCTTGGGGAATGATACACCCCACTATGGGGCCAGCACGGGTATCTACGTTAGGGAGACGATCGCTTGGGGAGTAGTGAATACACCTAGTGGAGATAGGGGCAGACGGCACCTATGTGGTCAGCTAGGGGTACACGAAACTACTAGTTAAATTTTCTAAGTCCTTGGGTGGGATCAACCTTTAAGTTAGGAATGACTGGTGTGGTGCAGTTTAGTAATTATCCTTGGGTGGGTAGATGCGTCTTTACCGTTATCTTGGTTCTTCCTATGTCTAGTTGGCTGCTTAGTGTAGTCATTTATCCCCAGTCGTTACCGTACCAAGTTTATATCATACCCTAATTACTTTAATGATTGTATTGTTAAAGTTATAGGACTCGCTCAGACTTATGTCTGACCCCGTTGTTTTTATCTTTTTCCCCACTCAGGTCCTCAGGTTGGGCCTAGCACTAGTGGGCTTTGATCAGATTGCTTTATCTATCTTTTGGAGCTTGGACCGTTGATGTAAAGCTCAGCTTATCTTTTCTATTATGGCTATTAGTATGTAGTGGGATTATGTACGTATGTTTTTATCGAGATGGATATTTTGTACTTGACTCTCGTTGGTTTTTGATATGTAACCAAACATGTTTACCTTCTGCTGCAATGAAATGATGTTTTAAATTTCAAGTATTACTTATATCTGTCTTGTTGTAATTTTTCTGTTCTATATTCACTTAAATATTCCACCGAAGTTAAGGCATTCCCTTAGTGAGTGACCTTAGCGGGTGTGGGGCGTTACACGTGGTATCAGAGCTGAAGGTTACCAGAACAGATAAAATTTTGGAAAAAAACTATTTTTCTAAAAACATTTTTGGAAGAAGTATTTTCAAAAACATGTCTTTTAAGAGAAAAGTTTTTGGAAGAAAAGCATAATCCCCAATAGCCGTATCTTTATCTTTCGAATTCTCCGTTTTGAATCTTTCCTTTTTCGTTTCAGCATGGCTGAAGATCATAACTTTCCGGAGGGTGTAACGATACCAGTATGGTATAGGATATTGATGGAGGCTAGGGCCGCCGCTGCGGGTCCAGCAAATGTTCCTCCACCACCAGTTGCACCCGATCTTCCTCCCCTCCTCCTCCTCGCGCGGATACTTTTGCTAAAACTTGCAAGGAATTTAAGGCTATGGGAGGGAAACCTTTTCAAGGATCAGAAACTTTTGTGGAAGCTAGGGATTGGCTTAAGGAAACGGAAGAGTTGATAGACATATTTGAGATGGAAGAAGGAAAGAAAGTCAAGTTAGCTTCTTGGTTAATGAAGTGAGAGGCCTTGTTCTGGTGGGAGGTCACTAATGGAGAACGCCTAGTTGACTCTTGGGCGGATTTCAGGCAAAGGTTTGAGGTGAAGTTTCTTTCACGTGCGGAAGAAAATCTGTATATGGAAAGGTTCTTGACACTAAAGCAAGGAAACTTATCAGTGAAGGAATATGTCAACAAGTTTAATCAGCTAGCAAGATTTGGCATAGACATGGTGAATACACCGGAGAAGAAGGCTTTGAGGTTCGTTAAAGGCTTGAATGAACCGATGCATGGATTGGCTATGACTCACATCCCTATGGGGGCCACCTTTGAGAAGCTAGTAGACATGGCACTTATGCATGAGGAAGAGAAGGGTCCCAATGCTAATAAGGCACCCAAGAAGAAAGGAGATCAGAAGAGACCTCAACAGCAACAGCAAAACAAGGGTGGGAAAGGCAACAGTGGCAAGGGAAAGAAGAAGTACTTCAACTGTGGGACACCAGGCCACCTCAGCAAAGATTGTCGGAAGAAGAAGAAGACTGGCTGCTTCCACTGTGGCGAAGCAGGGCATCTAGTGAAGGACTGCCCTAAGAAGGGGCAGAGGACGGGATCTACCTCAGGAGGACAGGTGCAAGCTCTTATGGCACCAGGTCAGGCAAGGGGGCAAGTTCAGGCTCTCGCGGTTCCACCAATTCAGGAAAGAGGTAGAACTATTTCCGTTGAAAGTCTAGTTTTTCTGTTTGATCATCCTGTCCGTACTTTGTTTGACTCTGGCGCATCGCATTTGTTTATCTCATCATCATTAGTTGAGTCACTGCACTTAGACACCAGTCTAGTAGATGATCCCTTGGTTGTTTCAAACCCAATTGGGGGCTCCACTTATTTGTCCATGATATGTTTGGGTTTGAAGATTTCTATACTTAGCGTTGAGTTTAGATGTGATGCTTTTGTTTTGGGTTTCACGGGCTATGGGTTAATTTTGGGCATGGACTGGTTATCCAGTAATGGTGCCGTTCTTGATTGCGAAAGGAGAGTTGTTGGGCTCATGACCCGCTTGGGGAACACTCTCGAGATCTCTGTAATCCCATGAATTCTGTTATGCTAAGTTATCTTGAATCGCTTGACGCTTCGGTCGAGAGTTTGCGATCTGTTAGAGTGGTCCGGGAATACTCGGATGTGTTTGAGGAGGTGAAGGGTTTACCTCCGAAGCGGGAGACCGACTTCCGAATATATCTGGTGGACAATGCAAAACCAGTATCTTTGCCATTGCGCTACATGGCTCCTTGTGAGAGGAGGGAACTCCATAAGCAAGTAGGTGAGTTGCTTGAGAAGGGGTTCATAAGACGAAGTATATCGGAGTGGGATGCTCCAGTAGTTTTTTCCACGAAGGCGGATGGGTCCCTCAGACTTTGTGTAGACTATAGAGAACTTAACAAGCTTACAAAGAAGAATAGACACCCATTGCCGAGGATTGATGATCTCTTTTATCAGTTGGTTGGCGCCTCAGCGTTTTCGCAGTTGGACTTAGCCACGGGGTTTCATCAGTTGAGAGTGGCTAAGGATAGCATAGACAAGACTGCCTTTAGGACTCCGGATGGTTTCTATGAGTGGCTGGTGATGCCCTTTGGTTTGACGAACGCCCCTGCATACTTTGTTGATTTGATGAGTAGGGTGTTCAGGGAGTACCTTAATAAGTTCGTGGTGGTCTTTGTGGATGACATCTTGGTCTTTTCTAAGAGTGAAGAAGAGCATGCCCTACATCTTAGGGAAGTGTTGGAGACTCTTCGAGCGCATAGCCTTAAGGCTAAATTATCTAAATGTCACTTTTGGAGGAAGGAAGTGCGGTTCTTAGGGCACGTGGTCTCCAAAGAAGGGATAGCTGTGGATCCCGCGAAGGTAGTGTCCATCCAAGATTGGAAGGTTCCGAAGAATGCTACTGAGGTGAGGAGTTTCTTGGGGTTGGCTGGCTACTATAGGAAGTTTATCAAGGACTTCGCGAAGATATCAGCCCCATTAACCCGCTTGACGAAGAAGAATCTAGTTTTCACATGGGACGTAGATTGTGATGATGTGTTCCAACGGTTAAAGAGAGCTTTAACCACAGCTCCAGTCTTAGTGCTGCCGGATGGGAGTAAGCCATTTGTTGTTTATACCGATGCTTGTGGGAAAGAACTAGGCGCAGTCTTAATGCAAGAGGGAAGGGTAATAGCCTATGGTGGAAGGCAGTTGAGAGCGCATGAGAAAAATTACCCTACACATGATCTAGAGTTGGCCGCTATTGTTTTTGCGCTTAAGTCTTGGCGCCAGTATCTTCTTGGCGAGAGGTTCGAATTGTTCACCGACCATAAATCTTTGAAGTATTTGTTTTCTCAAAAGGATTTGAACTTAAGACAGCAAAGGTGGATGGAGTTCTTAGCATCCTATGATTTTGAGATAGCGTATACCCCTGGCAAGGGTAAAGTGGTTGCAGACGCCTTAAGCAGAAAAAGGTTGTCCTTGAGTCCATTGTTCGTTGAACGATGAAGCTTGGAATTTATCTCGATGTTTGACTTCATACCTTCCGTTGACTTTATACCCGGTTTGCTAGCATCCTTAGAGGTCAGACCTACTCTTTTGGGACGGATTGGCGAGGCACAGTGGGACGACCCACAATTGGTTGAGTTAGTAGAGAAGCTCATAAGGGGGGAGTCGTCCAGCCATTTGAGTAGGTACACCCTAGATGATAAAGGGTGGTTGCGTAGAGACGGTAGACTTTGTGTACCGCGAGACAAGGGTTTGAAGAAGGCTGTTCTTGATGATGTGCATCGTTCGAAGATGACCATTCATCCCGGTGGGGACAAGATGTACCAAGACATGAAACGAGTTTTCTTTTGGGACGGTATGAAGAAAGATGTGGCCGAGTATGTCGCTAGATGCTTGGTGTGCCAACAAGTGAAAGCAAAGCAAAAGAAACCTGGTGGGTTGCTTCACTCATTGGAAGTTCCGCAATGGAAGTGGGATAGCGTCTCGATGGATTTTATCGATGGATTACCGAGGTCGAGGAAGGGTAATACGGGAATTTGGGTTGTGGTAGACAGACTTACTAAGAGCGCCCATTTCATACCCGTGAAGAGTAAGAGGACTGCTCCATGGCTAGCTTCAGTTTACCTTCGAGAGATAGTTCAGTTACATGGAGTACCTTCTAGCATAGTGAGCGATCGAGATCCTATCTTCACTAGCGAGTTTTGGAAGAGTTTGCAAGAGGCGGTAGGGACTCAGTTGTGTTTGAGCACCGCATATTATCCTCAGACGGACGGCCAGACCGAGAGGGTGAACCGTATTCTAGAAGACCTTTTGAGGCTATGTATCTTGGATTTTGGAGGTACATGGGAAGAGCATCTTCCATTGGTAGAGTTCGCGTATAATAACAGCTTTCAGTCTAGTATTGGCATGGCTCCTTTCGAAGCTCTTTATGGAAGGCCTTGTCGATCACCTACATGTTGTTGGGAGTCTACGGATAAGATCTTGCTTGGGCCCGATATGGTTAGAGAAACTTCGGAAAAGATTGATTTGATTCGAAGAAGGATGAAAGCGGCGCAAGACAGACAGAAATCTTATGCGGATAAGAGGAGAACAGATCTTGAGTTTGATGTTGGGGACATGGTCTTTGTCAAAGTATCTCCATTACGGAATGTTGTTCGCTTTGGGTCCATTGGAAAGTTAGCACCAAGGTTTGTAGGACCGTTTCCTATTAAGGAAAGGATTGGACAGATGGCATATAGAGTGGATTTGCCCAAGAGACTTAGTGGTGTACATGACGTATTCCATGTGTCACATTTGAGGAAGTGCCTACATGAGACCGCAGAGGTGGTAGAGCCGAGCTTGCTTAGAGAAGTGGAGGTAGAGCATGACGCGACGATTCGACGAGCTCCTACTCGCATCCTTGGGTCAGAGATTAGGAAGTTGAGAAACAGAGAGGTTCAACTAGTCAAAGTGCAATGGGGAGATGATGAGAGCAACGCTACTTGGGAGACAGAAGCAAAGATGCATTCACTGTACCCATTCCTTTTTGAGGGTATGTCTTTTAATTTCTCCTTTATCGTTTGTCTAGTTCTTATCTTATCTTTAGTATGTCCTCTCATTAGTACCTTTGACATTTAGATAGGGTAAACCTATGGTTGAAACATGTGTTTGAGACATGTTATGATTGATGGATGCGTGTGGATGCAAGTGTTTGCTAGTGGTTGCTCGTGGATGCATATACACACACTTTAGGCACTAGATCGGCTCAGTCACTTCATATTGCATATTGCATATAATTGTGTGTAGGTAGCTATATTAATGGATGTATAATGGTTGTGTTATCATATGGATGATGCATTTTGGTGTATGGTTGTGCACACATGTAGAAATAGTATGTGTCGATAGGGTTCTTTCGCATACATATTGGATGCATGGCACTATCATGGTTTGCATTAAGGAGGTCAACTGAATCAGTAGACCACCTGATTTTGCATTAGACAGGGAACATATACACACACATTTTGCATATGTTCATACAGCATTAGAAACTTTAAGGACAATGGATGCCAGTGTTTTATGGTTTAGTAGATGGTTGTTTGGATGGTAGGATACGTTCTTCTGGACTTAGAGATTTTGGGGACGAAATCCTTTAAGTAGGGGAGAATGTAACACCCCGAATTTCAGTTAATATTAACATTCACAAATTAAAGAATAACTAATCCCAGATGTGGGAATTAGGGGAAACGGGTTGCGCCATTGTGTTCGTCTTAGAATTCTGGTTGAGATAGAGTCCGAGTTTGCGTGATTTGGGGTCCGTATGACCAAGTTATGGCCCAACGAAGTTTTCAGAAAATTCAAGTTTAAAAACAGTTTAAAACTAAAGCCAAATTCGAAATTCAACACACAGGGGGAAGGCGGGAAAATTCCCGTGTAGGCCAAGTCGACAGGGGTGTCGACTGCCCAGTCGACACCGCCCCAACCCATGTCGACTGCCCAGTCGACACGGGTGTCGACCTGGGTACTCGGCCAGGTTGGCCTGGGTGCAGTCTGAAGGGGTCTGGGCTGTGTATTGGGGCTTGTGACGAGATCTGATGGATCTAAACTAATCTAGGGTTAATCTAAGGGCCTAAACTACATCCTAAATCTATAAATACACCCTAAGACTACCCTAATCCATACTAAAAATAGATACAACGTCATCATGCCGTCAAAATGCAACTTAGAAGGAGCCTCCACAAATTAGAGAGGAAGATAGCTTCTCAAATCAACTTCTAATCAACTCTAGCAACTAAATCTTCTTCATAGGAGTGCTAATCAACAAGTTGTGAGTTTCTATGCCTCTAGCAAGCAATTGCTAAACTAATTATGATAGGATGAAATGAGGTTATGGTTATGAATGTGGATCAATGCAAGTTATTTTATCATATGCTATATGCTCATGATTTTAGTTATGCAAGTTTTATGCTATATGTCCATGATGCTAGTTATGCAAGTTTTATGCTATGTGTTCATGATGCTAGTTATTCAAATCACTATGATAAACATTGATCCATTATGACACCATGTTATGCAAGTTTGGTGTTTGATTATATGCAAGTTCATATATGACATGTTATGCAAGTTTGGTGTTTGATTATATGCAAGTAACATGTGCAAGTTTACACCTTTGTATGATATGCATACATATGCAAGTTTACCCCTTTGTATGTCATGCATATATATGCATGTTTACCCCTTTTTATGATATGAGTAACATATGCAAGTTCATCCCTTTTTAGACCTATGACATGTATGCAAGTTTATCCCTTTATGATAGGTCTATGACATGAACATCTATGCAAGTTACCCTCGTTATGACATATGTGATTCATGCAAGTTTGGGTTGATTATTTACTAGTTGGGTTTGATGCTATGGTCATATATGCAAGTTGACACCTTTAAAACCCATGTTGATGCTAATGTTATGCTAAGTTGAACCCATTGTATTTGTGATGAATCTTCCCTTTTAAGTATGCCATGTTAGCGTATTATGTGGGGAACAATGGGGTTAATATTCATGTTAACAAAATTGTGGTGAAAATTGGTATGATGTTACATACCATAAGTGGATGGACATAATTGAGTCAATTATGTACATCATTAAATTGGAATTAATTAGGGAAAATTAATTCAAAATATGGGGGTGATTAATTCGGTGTAATTAATCGACTAAGACACGAGGTTGGACCCTTTTGTAGCATAAGACTGCCCGGACCCGACCGGCAAATCCAGCGGCTACAAATGATTGGCCCAATGTGAGAGGTCTTAGGCATAAACTAAATACGTGACAAGTGTAAAGACACGAGGTTAGACTCTGTTATGGCGTAAGGCTGCCCGGACCCGACCTGCAAATCCAGCTGCCATAAAATACAGTCTAATGTGAGAGGTCTTTACAAAGGTTACGGTCTTAATCAATTAAGAAACACTTAACCAGATAAGCATGTAGTGGGGCATGAGGGGTTAAGTGGGTGCCTTCAGTGGCATGTGAAAATCTAGTGGTTTCCTTGGGTGGCAATAGAAAATACGATTAGAATACTTAACTAAAGTGGAAACATGTAATTAAACATGATTAAAGGGTTAAGTGGGATACACTAGAGGGAGCAAGCTTAGTTGGGTAGCTTGTGGGGGCCCATTTCAACCAGTAACCCATATGTATCTTTGTGGGCTCGACCCATGTCGAGGACGGGACACGCGTACTAGGCTTGACTATAAGAGGCCAAAACGGGTTAGCGGTGGCAACGCAAGTCCAACGGGTTTCATATGCGTGTGTGGACCCGGGCTGGTAGGTAAGACGTTGTTGCATCGTGTAGGTATAAGCCGTGCATCAGTGTTGGTATCGGGTTGCCACCTTAGGGAATGATATACCCCACTGTGGGGCCAACACGGGTATCTACATTAGGGAGCCGATCGCTTGGGGAGTAGTGGGTACACCTAGTGGAGATAGGGGCAGACGACACCTATGTGGTCAGCTAGGGGTACACGAAACTACTAGTTAAATTTTCTAAGTCCTTGGGTGGGATCAACCTTTAAGTTAGGAATGACTTGTGTGGTGCAGTTTAGTAATTATCCTTGGGTGGGTAGATGCGTCTTTACCGTTATCTTGGTTCTTCCTATGTCTAGTTGGCTGCTTAGTGTAGTCATTTATCCCCAGTCGTTACCGTACCAAGTTTATATCATACCCTAATTACTTTAATGATTGTATTGTTAAAGTTATAGGACTCGCTCAGACTTATGTCTGACCCCGTTGTTTTTATCTTTTCCCCCCTCAGGTCCTCAGGTTGGGCCTAGCACTAGTGGGCTTTGATCAGATTGCTTTATCTATCTTTTGGAGCTTGGACCGTTGATGTAAAGCTCAGCTTATCTTTTCTATTATGGCTATTAGTATGTAGTGGGATTATGTACTTATGTTTTTATCGAGATGGATATTTTGTACTTGACTCCTGTTGGTTTTTGATATGTAACCAAACATGTTTACCTTCTGCTGCAATGAAATGATGTTTTAAATTTCAAGTATTACTTATATCTGTCTTGTTGTAATTTTTCTGTTCTATATTCACTTAAATACTGCACCGAAGTTAAGGCATTCCCTTAGTGAGTGAACTTAGCGGGTGTGGGGCGTTACAGAAATTGACGAAATATATATAATATATATTATATATATTTAATGACCTGAATAGAACGTGTCGCGCTACGACCGTTCGCGAATTTCGACCATTGACTTCGAATTGACATTACGGGTGATCCGACCTTCGGATTCCCCTAAATCTGGAACCGTTGGGTTCGTATCAAAAAGAGATTTCCAACGAATATAAGAGATTTGAAATCTAACGGTTGGATTTGGAATTATGTCCAAATCAAATTTAGAAAAGGTCGTTGTAAGTGCAGTTCGATGACCGTTTATGGAAATCGACTGAAATGACGATAGTAAAATTATAAAAAATATTAATAATTTGTGTAAAATCATAATAAATGATTTGGAAAGAATAAGGATGAAAAATTCCATATTTGTAAAGATAAAAATATATTTTTATCAAAATGAACTAGTTATTAACTAGAATAATAATCCAATAATTTTAAAGAAATAAATTGGATTGGAAATGGATTTTAAAAAAAAAATAACCAAAATTTTCCAATAAATTGGAATGGAAATAATCTTCGGAATATTTCGATATTGGAAACCGTGGTTATACGGATATTGTTATGGGAATTTGGAAGATATAAATATCGTTATTCCCAATACGATATCCGTTAGTTTCAGAATTTGATATTGAATATAAGCCGATATAATTTCTATTCAGAGCCTTGTATATAATATTGAATTGAATTTTGGGTTTTTCGTGAATGGTGTCTTCATTAACACTGTTCTTAAACCCAGTTGAGAAAAGAATAAATATTTTAATTAAGATTTAGAGAAGTTTACTAATTAATTAACATTTAATTGGAATTGAAATGAAAGTTGATTGTGGGTTTATCGTGAACGGTGTTTTAAATAACACTTGTTCTTTAACTTGAATTAACAATGAAATGTGATTTGCAATATATAAATCTTTTGTTAAGATTTAATGGAATTTTCCAAAGTAAAGTTTTCAAATTTAATAAAATAAATTGGAATGGAATGGAATTCGATTTGGTAATAATCGAAGTTAGTTTCTGTGGAGGAAGACTGTTAATATATATGGAATTTAAAAGGCTTTGCCGTTATTCCATTTATATTATTAGTCGGATACGGAAATTGATATCGATTATATATAGATCTGTTTTCTGTGAAGATTCCATAATTAATGGAATGTGATTTCAGGTTTATCGTGAACTGTGTTTTAAATGACATTAGTTCTTTAACCCAGTTAAAGACAGGATTACATGTCTAACATTGTATTTCGAACTGTATTTGTTGATATCTGCTAAATATATATATCTGTTTGGTGGCGGAGAATTTATTCTCTTGCCTAACACCTTTCTTTGAGACGTACGATCTCAGAGGTTATATATCAGCAAAGATCAATGGTACGGTGTAGATTGTCAGTGTGGCATGTTTGATTTCCCAAAGTTAAATAATCATTAATATTGTTTTTTAGGAAGATTAAAACTAAGTGGAGTTTTAATGAATCTTTAATTTGATTGAAAAGTGAATGAGATAATTTAAATTATCAAATTTGGGAAATGATCGAGAATGGAGTACCACCAGTTTTACTCCAGGTAGTAGTTAAATCTTTAATTAGATTTGAACATGAAATGGTAATTAAATTTACCGATAACACTATGGTTTTAGATATGGAGTATTACCAGTTTTGCTCCATGAGATGAATAGATTGGAATTGGGAAATAAAACAAATAATTACTTCGGTAAGGTGCGTTAATACTGACTAGTTTGGAAAACCTTAATTTGGTTTAAATTGTGAAAAAAATATTTGGCTAAAAGAATATTCTGGATTGGAATGAGGCGTATGTTGTGTGTTTATATCACTTAATATACGCGGGTTATTCGGAAAGGCCGGGTTTATACCCATTCTGAATAACTGATTCGATGATAAGTCGGCGATGAAGACGGTGCTTAAAGACTGGTGGTCTTCACATCGTTTGGATTATTACTGATGTTTTGTTTGGGCTGTACACCAAGATATGGTAATGAGTGGTGATCGTCCAGAAGTACTTGGAGATCGACCCGATATGCGAGGACCTCTCTATTGTATTGGACATATGGGACGAGGAATAAGGTGCCTCCGGTTTCGTTTAGACCCAGAATGAACTTGCTAATGGATGTGTGTCTGACATTGGATTTTATTCTATGTTGATTGATCTCTATTAAATATATATCTGTTTGGTTGCGGGTTATTTATTCTCTTGCTTAACACCCTACTCTGAGACATAGGAGCTCATAGGTTATATATTGATAGCCATCCCTGGCCTCGACTCATAGATGGAATCCAATTTCCAATACGTGACATTTCGATTTTCATTGTAAAGCCAAGTATGGCGACATAGTAGGATGGGGTACTATGCCGTCTATGATTGATACATTTATATTTGAAGTTGTTTTATACACTTTACACTTATAATAGTATTAAAATGATTTTTTTTAAACGTACCAAGCATGTTTGGCAATTATAAGGGAAAAATTTATCCTCCGGCTTGCGTTGCATTATGTGATGGGACCGGAGTCTTATAATAGCGTCATTTTTCCAAAAATCATTGCGTTGTTTGTTTTATGCACTGGTATTCTTGGAAGGAAACCCATTCCGTGTTATACGGCGTGGTCCCTTGATTTACCTTTAAAGTAAAAGATTTAACAACTGTTTTTAGTTCTCAAACCAGTCACATGACTGATCTGGAGTTTATTGTTTCAACCAAAACTCTGGGTGTCCCTATTTCCACACGGGCAGCTAGTAGTTTTGGTTTTGCAGATATTTCTTTATACAGAATCCTGGTTTACGGCTGGATCTGTATTCGGAACGCTCTGTATCCGTGTATTTCTTTCAGTTGTGTTATATATTATTTTTTTGCTGCATTGTAATTTTAAATCTCTGATATTTATCAAATGTATATTATTTATTCATACTCTGTTGTATTCTTGTACTCTGATGTAATTGTTGTAATAAGCAATGAAATGTTCTTCAGTTTGTCTTCTGATTTGTCGTGTTCTTAACTCAATCTGGGCTTTCCCGTAAGGGCGAGTTTGGGTCATTTCATCGTGGTATCAAAGCTTTGGTTTACAGAGCTCGAGAACAAGGCATATTAGAACCAAACGAAAGAATTCATCAGAGATTGGATTAGTAATGTCCAATGAGAATGACTCGTTAGAGATGGGATCAGTAGTATCCTAGAACGAGTGTGAAGAGTGTTATTTTTAAAATAAAAATTAAAAACAAATTTAGTTTTGAAAATTTAATCTAATAATACGTATTTGAGTATATTTTTTAAATCGAATTTGGACAATCGAGTATATGAGATTTTGCATATACGCGTCATGAACGTATATTCAAAGTCTCAAATATTCTGGGTAGATATAGAATCACACTTTAGATGCCCGGGGATGATTCTGATGATGTGGCCACATCTTCAGTATTTATGCTTGAGTTTCAAAAGTGGGATATCTATATATTTCCAATTGACTGGTGTGAGAACCAAAACTAGATAGGGTTATTTGTTGTGAATTGGCATCAAAATCATGATTTTTGAATATCTAAAAATTATGAATTTGAACATTTAATCAACTGATTGATTGCTAGTTGTGATGTTTGATTATTTGTTAACTAATAAAACCAACATGAAAATGGAAGGCAAATTTAGCCAAATTGAATCAAATATTGAACTGACTTGAAAATTAATTGCAATTGCATATATGTACATGTGTATATAATGTACAGGTCATGGCAAGGAGGCTAAAAAGAGGAATAAAATTGTATGCCCGACAAATAAGTACATATTTACTATATTTCTTGGGTTTGGATGATTTTATGAGCCGCTTGGCTTTTTTTTTTGGATGATGAGGGCCCTGCGTGGCTAGTTTCGGTTTTAAAGGTCTCCCCATACAAAGAAGTTTATGGTGAAATTTTTCAAAAATTTAGGGTGTTAGCGAAATTTTTGAAAAGCTAGAAAATTCTTAGAAACTGAAAAGTTGAAGAATAAACGCTAGAATGAAAGTTGAGTGGGTTAGTTAAACAACTTTCAGCTCCGTTCCTTTTCGAGCATGAAAAGATTTTAAGTGGGGGAGATTGTAACAACCCGGATTTTCAAAACCAATTTAAAATTTTTATTTTAGCTATTTTAATGAATTTTGAATATTTAAAATGATTTATTTTAAATAATAACGAATAAAAATATATTTTAATCGAAGTTAGAACGAATAAATTTATTTTAATTATATAATGAGCCTGAAATGGCGTGGTAGTTTGAAAATTCGATTTCAAATTTCAAATGAATGTACAGGATTCAAAATAAATCGGATTTTAGTAAAACCAGAAATATTTGAATCTGTTTAAAAATATCTTTCTAACAAATGTGAAAATTCCAGATTTCATAACGGGAATTGAAAGTAATGTCCAGTTTAAAATTCAGAATAGTCGCTCTGGAATTTATATTTTTTTAATTAATATATGGCCCTTAAAAATAGTCATTTTGCAAATGACCTCCGTTTTCGACAAAACTACTTTTGTTGGATCTGAAATATCAAATTATTGCTAAATTCCAATTTTCATAATTTTTGGAATTAATATGTGAGCGTGGTGAATTTAAACGTGTTTGGTCAAATTCCGGTTGAATTTAATCAACTGAAAAAGGACCGTTTTTCAAACTGCCTCCAAATTCGACGAAATTAGTTTTGTTAGGACCATATCGTCAAAACATAGCTAGATTTATTTTTCTGGAATTTTTGGAGTCAGTATGTGGCCCTGGTAAATTAAAATGAACGTTGAAATCAATTTAGAACGTTAAATTAATTTAAATTTTAATTACAACGAAAACTGACCGTAACAGTCGAATTGGCGTACGGGACATATCCCATTGTATTCATAATGGGGGTAATTAGCTAAGGGGCGACAGTCGTTGGGTTCAATTTGGAGTTCGAATGAAAATTCAATTTTTTGGAAATTAAATGAATAAAATAATAGTTAAATTTTATAATGCCCCCCTTTTATCTTCCCCTTTGGCCAACCCGCCATTCATCGTTTACACAGAAAACGAATTAAAAAAAACAATGACCGTCGCTTTGCTCCCTCCCTCCTCCTCCGCCGCGACTTCGTCGTTGGGCCCCCCATCTCCGCCACACTGCACCAGCCCCCCACCGTCGCCGCTAGCCGCCTCCTCCCTTCCCCCATCTCTCCAACGCCCTTCACGAACCTTAACCCCCCCAAATCAGTGACCTCCTCCACCTGTGGGCCACGACCACCGCCGAGCTCCGCCTCCCCGCTGCCTACGCCGCTCTCCAGCACCCTCCTCCAGCCATGGGCCCCCCTCCTGCAAATAAAAAAATGTTAAGTAAAAAACATTGCATTTCATTTTCTATTTTTTTACATATAACATTGAATTTTATTTTCTGTTTTTTTATATATAACATTGAATTAAAAAGGTGATTTTTTTTTATGAAAGAGAATTTATAAAAATATGGTTTTTATATAAACAACTTTGAAATAAAAATTTGATTTTTATATATAAAGTAGCATATTAAAATTTTGATTTTTATATATAAGTAGCATAATAAAAATTTGATTTTTATAAATAAAGTAGCATTATAAAAAAATGATTTTTATATATAATGTAGCGCTATAAAAATGTGATTTTTATATATGTAGTAGCACTATAAAAAATTATTTTTATATATATAGTAGCAATATAAAATTACAATTTTTATATATGTAGCGAATTAAAAATATGATTTTTAAAGTATACATAGCATAGTAAAAATATGATTTTTAATGTATACATAGTGTAACACCCCACCTCCATCGGTACCACTCTTGCAAGGGCACTGACTTTGGAGGGGCGTTTGAAAATCAGGTAAACATGCATAATGATATATCAAGGCAGAACAAGAACATATGTATATATGTAAACAGAGTAAATAACATAGAGAAAACAGCGGAAGATTTAAACCATTTCAAAACAGGTCTGGTACAACATAATATCAATTTTCCAAATAAACAAGTCTAGATAAAACAACATCATCTGAAAACAGAAATACATAAGTGCTATCCCCAAAATACGTGAGAACCATAGCTAGCTTCATGTAGAAAGCGTACATGAGCTGAAATCCCACAAGCAAGCAATCCAAAATCCAAGCTAGGCCCCTGTATTCCCTCCCTGAGAACCTGGGGGGGAAATGGAAGAAAAGAGGCGAAAGAAAACAGGTCAGTCAAAAAGACTGAGTAAGCCCTACTACAATCAATGTAAACTGGTAAAGTTAACTGGCATGAGCAGCAGGGATGAACATGAGGATACTAGCATGATGATTAACTAACAGGATAGATAAAGGTGTCATCGCATAATCAGGATTAAGGTTTTGCACCACAGGTGTACTAGCAAACTAACATGACTTGAATAAACAAGTATTGATCCCTTGGCCCAAGCTTTGGCCCAATAACATGAAGTGACCCCAATACGAGGTCCAAAGTGTAA
Organism: Allium sativum; assembly: GCA_030737875.1. Taxonomy (NCBI): domain Eukaryota; kingdom Viridiplantae; phylum Streptophyta; class Magnoliopsida; order Asparagales; family Amaryllidaceae; genus Allium; species Allium sativum. Next base: position 581,576,317 of record CM060913.1, read on the forward strand.
ACAAGAAGTGATCTCCAGGCCCAAGTTTGGCCCAACATCAAGAATGACCTAAATCAAGGTCCAACTAGCACGGTCTAGTCGATCGGCTCCCTAAAGCCTAACTACTCAAGTGTCTGTGTCATACGGCCCAACTACGAAGTGTAGCTAAACTATGCTAGGTCCACCCTAGGGTGTATCAAGTCCTAGGGTGTCAACCACCGACACAAACCAAGCACGCACAGTTTAAACCTACTGGTGCCCGTGCCTGCTTTTCCAACTCCGGACCATGTGCACGATCATGGCCCGCCTGAACCCACACCGGCGCACCTACTCAGCCGTCGTTTGGTCGCTTACATGGCATCCCAGTAATCGTGCCCCTCCCTAGCCTAGTCCCTAGGGTATCATGATACATCCAAGAGGGTTACTGGTGCAAAGGACCACGTAACTAGGGTTTCCTTAATGGGTTAAACGTGGTTAACCCAACTCATTCAAGTACCAAGTTGGTTAAGTGTACCCAAGGTTCATGACTTAACCCTACCAACCCATCGTGTTTAATTGGTTAAGCATTCAAGCGGTCCATGACTTAACCCTACCATGTAGCATTAATTAATTTAATGCACCCAACCTCTCACATTAGACCTTGTTGTGGTTACTAGTTAGGCCGGGCGGGTACGGGTAGGTTTACACCACAACTTGGTCTAACCTCGGGTCTCACATGCAACATGACCAACTACTCACATTGGGTCCTATTGCTTGTAGCCACTAGTTAAGCCGGTCGGTTCCGGGTAGGTTTATGCTACAAGCTCAACCCAACCTCGAGTTGGCCATTCTCATGTTTTCTAAGTGTCATGTCCATCACATTACAAGTTTTCAAGCAATTGGGTAGACCTAACTTAATAGGTAAATTCCCAATGGGTAGACCTAACTTAATAGGTAAATTCCCAAGCTTATGTTTTTATGTCTTTTAAGTTTACCCGACCCCAAACGCAATCCCATCGCTTACATATCGCAATAGCGCATAAAGGATAGAAAGAGGGAACTTGGCATAATCATGACATAAAAGTGTTGAAGCCACAAGTTCAACATGGTGGCATATGAAATGTACATATGTTCATATACTTGCATTAGGCCTCAAAAGCATGCATAACATGATAGCATGAACAAAATGTTCAACCCAAACTTGCATAACATACTTGCATACCATAACATGACATACTTGCCTATAAACTTGCATATTACAACATGATAAACTTGCATATTACAACATGATAAACTTGCATATCAACTTGCATAACATACGACAACTTGCATATCAAACTTGCATACAAAACTTGCATAACATATGACAACTTGCATATCAAACTTGCATACAAAACTTGCATAACATATGACAACTTGCATATCATACTTGCATAATAAAACTTGCATGACATATGACAACTTGCATATCATACTTGCATAATAAAACTTGCGTGACATATGATAACTTGCATATCATACTTGCATAATAAAACTTGCATGACATATGATAACTTGCATATCGAACTTGCATACAAAACTTGTATAACATATGACAAGTTGCATATCATACTTGCATAATAAAACTTGTATAACATATGACAACTTGCATATCATACTTGCATAATAAAACTTGTATAACATATGACAACTTGCATATCATACTTGCATAAACAAACTTGCATAATAAAACTTGCATAACTTATGACAACTTGCATATCATGCATTTAACTTCGAAGTTCAAGTATGTGAGGAATAGGGCTTACTATGCTTATGCGGACTCAAATGAGTATAGCAAATGTAAGAAACCCCTTATGCAACAAATTAAAACCCCAAAAATGCAAGTAAACTTGATCAAGACTCCTCCTTTATGATGCCAACAGAGAAACAAGACTTTAATGCAAGCTAAAGAGGATCATACAAGCCTAAATACACTTGTATGCATGGAAATCTCTTAGAAATTTGTTTAGGAATTGTATGAAGAGAGTGGAGGCCATGAGATGTTTGATTTTGCCATAGTTTAGTTGTAGGATAGATTAATGATGATTTAGGGTAGGTTAGGGTCTTATTTATAGATTAGGCTAGTGATTTAGACCATAGGATTAAACCCTAGTTCTCATCTCAACCCTCCAAATCGAATCTGGCCTCCAAGCTCAACACATTCTCAAAAATGGTGCACTAGGCAGACCTGGGCGTCTGAGCCAAGTCGACAGGGCTGTCGACCTGGTCTGACCCAGTCGACTCCCAAGTCGACAGGGCTGTCGACTTGGGTACTGTGGTGGGAATTTTCCCGCCTGGCCCAACTGGCCCAATTTTTCCAATTTCAGGTTTGAGTTTGAAATCTGTTTTTACCTTGGAATTTTCTGAAAACTTCGTTGGGCCTTAATCGGGTCATACGGACTCCGATTTTCGAAAACTCGGACTCTATTTCGCGTATTTTTCCGAGACGAACGCAATGGCATAGCCCGTTTCCCTTGATTCAGATTTTAGAATTAAATTCTGCCTCGATTTACGTTATAACAAGTTATTGAAAATACGGGTTGTTACATTCTCCCCTCCTTAAAGGATTTCGTCCCCGAAATCTTCAAGTTAGGAAGAACGTATCCTACCATCCAACATCCATCTACTCAAAACATCATCCACGAGCAGTCATTGTCCTTACAAGATCCTAAATGCTGGATGAACATATGCAAAGGTGTGTGTATATGTACTTATCTAATGCGAATATCATCAATGCAAATTATGTTAGTGAAATGAATCCATATGTATGCAATTCCTAACATAATGTATATCATCTATATGTGTGCACATAACATACACCCATATGCAACATCCATGTGATAACACAAAAAATTTTCATCCATGAATAAGCATAAACACTCATGCATATGCAATATGAGGAGTGTGTGAGCCGATCTAGTGCCTAATCGTGTATAATGCATCCACGAGTAACCACTTGCAAACACTTGCAACCACTTGCAACCATCAAGCATAACATGTTTCAAACACATGTTTCAACCAAAGGGTTTCTACCTAAGATTCTCATGACAAGATTAACACGATAAACTAGATAAACAAGACAAACATGGATAGCAAAAGATGTGCTAAAGAGATCGGGAGGATAAGCAAGATATACTCCTTTTGGATTACTAGAAATCCTTTCCCATATTCCATAAAAGCCCAAAAGGTTTAGTCAACCTAAAGGACCCCTTCAAACCCTGACATGTATTACTAGGCAATAAGCCATACCTCCCGACAGAAATAGGACCGAAAATGGGACCGAGAGGATATACATAAAAAGATAATATGCGAGTAAGTTCCACAGGGAAACAAGGATCAAGGATATGCTCTTAAAAAGAGATATGATGCGCGTATCTAGCCTTCAGTCTTCTAAGTCACATTTCCTTGAGCTTAGTGCTTTGACCGTCTTTTTCTTACTCTTCTATCATTCTTGGATTAAACATAACCGTGATTTCATGGTTTCATGCAAGCTCTCCAAAATTCACCAGTGAATCCTGGATCTCATTTACTTACTATAAAGTATTCCATGCAGCAAAACTTTTCTTGGAAATACCAATCCACGTTGCCGATTGCTCTTACTAACGTGATTTTCTATAACTCATGCTTGAACGAAATGAGCCGTCCGCCTGCGAATGATAGGCCGTACTTAGATTCAGTTGCTTGCCCATGACTTCCCGTAGACTATCTCAAAACTTGACCGGTGAAGATTGAGTCATGGTTACTAACTATTCTTTAGGGAACCTCGTGCAACTGCTTTATTTCTTGAAAGTAAACTGTCGCTAGTTATGATGCAGTCCTTTCGCTCTTTACCGGAGTGAAATGAGCACTCTTCATGAGTCTACCTACTATGCCCCACATGCTTGTATTCCCTTTCCTTGATCTAGGCAGTCCATCCACGAAATCCTTCGTGACGCTTTACTACTTCCTTCTATTGCGGGGACTTCCAATGGATATAACAGCCCACCGGGCTCCTATGACTCGGCCTTTAACCTGTTGGAAAAACATGCACCTTGGGACAAACTCGGCCACCTCCTCGGGTGATGTGCATCTTCTAGAACCTTCTTTCTCTCATCGCGTCTTAGCCATCCCTTGTTATCTATAGCGAGGTGTCTTAATATCTCGCCTCGAATCAACTTGTCCATGATCTCGACTAACTGCGGGTCTTCTTTCTGTGAAGTCCCTACTTGATCCAGAAGGGTAGGTCTAAGCTCAAGGGACGCTAACTAACTAATTAAACTGAGAGAACTTCTTACTTCAATTGTCCTTGTCGGAGCTTTCCGATCTTGAACCGCGACCATTTTAGCGGGATCCACCGCTAAGCCTTGCTTAGAAACTATGTGCCCAAGAAATCTAACTCCTTTTTCTCCAAAATGACATTTGGAGGATTTGGCTTTCAACTGATGCGCTCCGAGCGTATCCATCACCTCCACGAGATGCCTTGCGTGCTCTTCCTTATCCTTAGAGAAGATCAGAGTTTCATCTCCGAAGACCACGACAAACTTGTTCAAGAACTCCCTGAACATCCTACCCATCAAGTCCACGAAATATGCGGGTGCATTAGTCAAACCGAATGGCATGACTAGCCATTCTAAGAATCTATCTGGAGTTCTGAACGCAGCTTTGTCTATACTATCCTCAGCTATTCTGAGCTGATGGAATCCAGTAGCAAGATCAAGAGAGAACAGATGTTCCTACAAGCAGATCAATCGGATCATCGATCCTTGGTAATGGTTGTCTATTCTTCTTGTTCAACTCACGATAATCAACACACGGGCGAAGCGAACTGTCCACATTAGTAGTGAATACTACTAGAGCACCTTCCTCGGAAATGCTTCATCGAATGGAGTTCTTCTCAAGCAACTCCTTCACTTGCTTACTTAGCTCCCGTCTCACGGGACCATGTGCCTTACCGGCCACATAACTGGCTTGGCATTATCAACCAGATAAATGCGGAAATCTATCACTCGTTTAGGGGTAACCCCCTTCACTTCACCCAAGATATCAGGATATTCTCGGACCACCCTCACCGATTGCAAACTATCGATAGACGAGTCGAGGGATTTAAGATAACACAACATGACGAGACTCATAGGGTTACTAGAAATTCCTAGGGTATTACCGAGGCGAGTCATGAGCCTCACAACCCTATGTTCAAAAATCAAGAATGGCTCCAAAACTGGACAACCAATCCATGGTCAAAATCAACTCATACCCCATGAAACCGAGAATACAAGCATCACACGAGAACTCTACACCAAAGATAAAGATTTTCAAACCCACGTAGATAATAGACAAATGGGCGGAACCCCCAATTGGATTTGAAACACACACGGGATCATAAACTAGACTAGTACTTAGGTGCAAACTTTCAACTAGGTCAGATGAAATAAACTATGTGATGCGCCAGAATCAAACAAAGTACGAACAGGAAAATCAGAAATGTAAACAGGGCTTTTAACAGAAACACTACCTCGATCATGAGCTGGAAGAACGATGTTGGGGGGATGAATTCGCCCTCCAGATAGTCTCGCACACTGAGTCTGACCTTGCCCTTGCTTCTTCGGGCAATCTTTACTGGAATGCCCAGTCTCCCCGCAGAAAAAGCATTCACCATTCTTCCTTTTTCTCTTCCTACAATCCTTAATAAGATGCCCAACTGAACCGCAATAATGGCACTTCCTCTTGTCGTTATTGCCCTTGTTGTTGTTCCCCTTGTTGCCTTGACTCTTGTTCTTGTTCTGATTGCCTTGACTGCTCTGACCACTTGGATTACCCTAATTTCCTTTCCACTAGGAATCAGTCTTCTTGGCTTGAGTATCATTCATCTTGATCTCCTTCTTGTCACTCCTATTCTCTTCATTGAGTAGGGCCATATTCACCAAACTCTCAAAAGTTGCCCCCAAGGGTATATGAGTCATGGCTAAACCATGTAATGGCTCGTTTAATCCTAGAGCAAAGTATAGGGCCTTCTTCGGAGCTGTGTTAACCAAGTCTAAACCGACCTGAGCCAGTTGATTAAACTTATCTATGTATTCCCTAATAGTCATGTCCCCTTGCCTCAGTGATAGGAACCTTAGTCCAAACTTTCCCCGAAAGTCATCCCAAGTCTCAATTGGCCTAGTAACGGTGGTGACCACCCACCAACGTGCAGCTTCTTCCTTTAGCAACCACACTGATAATAAAACCTTCCTACGGTCATCTATATCAAAGAAGGTAAAAAGATCTTCGGTTTCTTTCAACCAATTCCTTGCCTCTACATAAGTCTCGGTTCCAAAGAAATTCTTGCAACCCATCGCCTTAAAATCTTGGCAAATCTTTGCGAAGTCAGCTTGAGGATGCTGAGGGGGAGGAGGAAGAGGAACCTCAGCGACAGGAGGAGGAGGAACATTAACTACCGGAGGAGGAGGAACATCTGCGGGGCCGGCTTCGGTCGCCCTAGCCTCCAAAAGTCTCCTATACCAAACAGGTACGTGTACTCCCTCCGGAATGGCAAAGTTATCGGCCATACTGAAAATGAAGAAAAAGACAGATTCAGAATGGAGAAAAACGAAGGAATTTTGCTAATGGCTTTTTGGGGAATAGCCTTTAAAATAAACTAGACTTTTCTTTGGAAAATACTTTATACTTGGTTTTGAAAATAGTTTTCCAAAAGTTTTAAAAACCTTTTTGTTCCTTCTCGTAAACCATATGCTCTGATACCAAATGTAACACCCCACCTCCATCGGTACCACTCTTGCAAGGGCACTGACTTTGGAGGGGCATTTGAAAATCAGGTAAACATGCATAATGATATATCAAGGCAGAACAAGAACATATGTATATATGTAAATAGAGTAAATAACATAGAGAAAACAGCGGAAGATTTAAACCATTTCAAAACAGGTCTGGTACAACATAATATCAATTTTCCAAATAAACAAGTCTAGATAAAACAACATCATCTGAAAACAGAAATACATAAGTGCTATCCCCAAAATACGTGAGAACCATAGCTAGCTTCATGTAGAAAGCGTACATGAGCTGAAATCCCACAAGCAAGCAATCCAAAATCCAAGCTAGGCCCCTGTATTCCCTCCCTGAGAACCTGGGGGGGAAACGGAAGAAAAAAGGCGAAAGAAAACAGGTCAGTCAAAAAGACTGAGTAAGCCCTACTACAATCAATGTAAACTGGTAAAGTTAACTGGCATGAGCAGCAGGGATGAACATGAGGATACTAGCATGATGATTAACTAACAGGATAGATAAAGGTGTCATCGTATAATCAGGATTAAGGTTTTGCACCACAGGTGTACTAGCAAACTAACATGACTTGAATAAACAAGTATTGATCCCTTGGCCCAAGCTTTGGCCCAATAACATGAAGTGACCCCAATACGAGGTCCAAAATGTAAACAAGAAGTGATCTCCAGGCCCAAGTTTGGCCCAACATCAAGAATGACCTAAATCAAGGTCCAACTAGCACGGTCTAGTCGATCAGCTCCCTAAAGCCTAACTCGTCAAGTGTATGTGTCATACGGCCCAACTACGAAGTGTAGCTAAACTGTGCTAGGTCCACCCTAGGGTGTATCAAGTCCTAGGGTGTCAACCACCGACACAAACCAAGCATGCACCGTTTAAACCTACTGGTGCCCGTGCCTGCTTTTCCAACTCCGGACCATGTGCACGATCATGGCCCGCCTGAACCCACACCGGCGCACCTACTCAGCCGTCGTTTGGTCGCTTACATGGCATCCCAGTAATCGTGCCCCTCCCTAGCCTAGTCTCTAGGGTATCATGATACATCCAAGAGGGTTACTGGTGCAAAGGACCACGTAACTAGGGTTTCCTTAATGGGTTAAACGTGGTTAACCCAACTCATTCAAGTACCAAGTTGGTTAAGTGTACCCAAGGTTCATGACTTAACCCTACCAACCCATCGTGTTTAATTGGTTAAGCATTCAAGCGGTCCATGACTTAACCCTACCATGTAGCATTAATTAATTTAATGCACCCAACCTCTCACATTAGACCTTGTTGTGGTTACTAGTTAGGCCGGGCGGGTCCGGGTAGGTTTACACCACAACTTTGTCTAACCTCGGGTCTCACGTGCAACATGACCAACTACTCACATTGGGTCCTATTGCTTGTAGCCACTAGTTAAGCCGGTCGGTTCCGGGTAGGTTTATGCTACAAGATCAACCCAACCTCGAGTTGGCCATTCTCATGTTTTCTAAGTGTCATGTCCATCACATTACAAGTTTTCAAGCAATTGGGTAGACCTAACTTAATAGGTAAATTCCCAATGGGTAGACCTAACTTAATAGGTAAATTCCCAATGGGTAGACCTAACTTAATAGGTAAATTCCCAAGCTTATGTTTTTATGTCTTTTAAGTTTACCCGACCCCAAACGCAATCCCATCGCTTACATATCGCAATAGCGCATAAAGGATAGAAAGAGGGAACTTGGCATAATCATGACATAAAAGTGTTGAAGCCACAAGTTCAACATGGTGGCATATGAAATGTACATATGTTCATATACTTGCATTAGGCCTCAAAAGCATGCATAACATGATAGCATGAACAAAATGTTCAACCCAAACTTGCATAACATACTTGCATACCATAACATGACATACTTGCCTATAAACTTGCATATTACAACATGATAAACTTGCATATCAACTTGCATAACATACGACAACTTGCATATCAAACTTGCATACAAAACTTGCATAACATATGACAACTTGCATATCAAACTTGCATACAAAACTTGCATAACATATGACAACTTGCATATCATACTTGCATAATAAAACTTGCATGACATATGACAACTTGCATATCATACTTGCATAATAAAACTTGCGTGACATATGATAACTTGCATATCATACTTGCATAATAAAACTTGCATGACATATGATAACTTGCATATCGAACTTGCATACAAAACTTGTATAACATATGACAAGTTGCATATCATACTTGCATAATAAAACTTATATAACATATGACAACTTGCATATCATACTTGCATAATAAAACTTGTATAACATATGACAACTTGCATATCATACTTGCATAATAAAACTTGTATAACATATGACAACTTGCATATCATACTTGCATAAACAAACTTGCATAATAAAACTTGCATAACTTATGACAACTTGCATATCATGCATTTAACTTCAAAGTTCAAGTATGAGAGGAATAGGGCTTACTATGCTTATGCGGACTCAAATGAGTATAGCAAATGTAAGAAACCCCTTATGCAACAAATTAAAACCCCAAAAATGCAAGCAAACTTGATCAAGACTCCTCCTTTATGATGCCAATAGAGAAACAAGACTTTAATGCAAGCTAAAGAGGATCATACAAGCCTAAATACACTTGTATGCATGGAAATTTCTTAGAAATTTGTTTAGGAATTGTATGAAGAGAGTGGAGGCCATGAGATGTTTGATTTTGCCATAGTTTAGTTGTAGGATAGATTAATGATGATTTAGGGTAGGTTAGGGTCTTATTTATAGATTAGGCTAGTGATTTAGATTTTAGAATTAAATTCTGCCTCGATTTACGTTATAACAGGTTATTGAAAATACGGGTTGTTACACATAGCATTATAAAAATGTGATTTTTATTATATATAACATTGAAATAAAAAAGTCAATTTTATTATATGAATAGCGATATAAAAATTTGACTTTTATATATACAATAGCGTTATAAAATATGGTTTTTATCATATAGAAGAATATATTTTTAGTTGTATAAAAATACGATTTTTATCATATAGAAGAATATATTTTTAGTTGTATAAAAATATTATTTTTATCATAAAAAGGAAATATTTTTGTTAGATAAAATGGGATTTTTATCGTATGTACGAAAATATTTTTAAAAAGATAAAAATATGATTTTTAGCTTATTTATACTATATATAAAATAGTCATACAAAGAAATAATTATTGATGGGTAAAAAATATGATTTTTAATGTAGGTAAGTTATTTAGATCGACAATCAAAGCACGGCGGAGTGGAAACCAAAGGTGATAACTTCTCACTCTAACTTTGTTTACAGTTAAATATATACTAGGATGCAGACGGTGCTTAGTAGCACCCGACACCTTTGGTTGAAACCATGGATGTTTGGTTGTGTGTTTTAATGGATTTATTTGTTTGAATTTGGTTTGGGATGTGAATGGAATTGATTGAATTTGGTTTGTGTATGGCGCGAGCCAGTATTAGGCGAGGGATAAGGCTAGACCTTATTCCGGTTCTAGTATCGTGCCGTTATGCTGTCGAATTTTTTTAAAAAGTGTTAGAAAAATTTAGTTAGTTAAAAATATTATTTTTAGCTTATAACAGTGATAAGTAAAATAATTATTGGATAGTTAAAAATAAGATTACACATCCATTGACAAGTCGGATGACTTGTTTTTGCTCGTCTATTTTTGTGATATCGATTGGGTCGATAAATTTTACACATCACCCAACTTCACAAATAATATTCAATGTTTGTTGATTGAAACCCCACACGGGTATTAGGATGATATTTGACGTACACTAATCCTAATTATTTTGTTGTATGTCAATCGATTGGTTGACAAACTGTGGTAAGCATTAATTATTTATAATTAATGCTTATGCAGTTGTGTAATGCACTCTGGATGTTGAATGGTTGGTTATTATTATTATTAAATACATGTGTTGTATGGAATCCATATAAATAACATTATATGGTAATTGATTGGGTCTCATTCCAATTCGGAAAATAACGAATATTTTAAAATAATATTCAAAAAAGGATTAAAAATATTCATGTGTTGAATAAATTGTTTGAACAATAAAAATATCATTTTTGTTGTATAAATGAAAGATTAAAAATATTCATGTGTTCAATAAAATATTCTTGTGTTGAATAAAATATTTAAACAATAAAAATATCATTTTTATTGAATGTTTAAACCCTTAAAAATATTCATGTGTTGAATAAAATAAAATAATGAATATTTTAAACATAATATTCGTTAAAAGATCAAAATATGATTTTGATGTCCGATATTGGATGGACACGAAAATATTGAAATGTGTGAAGCCGTATTGATTAGATATGCGCCATTTTGATGCGAATGATATTTATATCGACTTTATTCATCTTTATAATGCATATCGAAAAGGAAATGATTTCAAAATCTAATATATTGAAAATATTATCATTTAAATAATATAATGATAAGGAGTATTCAATTTTGATTTAAAATTGAAACGAAGTTGAAATCGATTTTAAAACGAATTTATAAACAATTTATAAAATACGTTTTAAATGGAAATTGACGAAATATATATATATATATATATATTATATATTTAATGGTCTGAATAGAACGTGCCGCGCTGCGACCGTTCGCGAATTTCGACCATTGATTTCGAATTGACATTACGGGAGATCCGACTGTCGGATTCTCCTAAAACTGGAAACGTTGGTTCGTATCGAGAAGAGCTTTCCAACAAATATAAGAGATTTGAAATCTAACGGTTGGATTTGGAATTATGTCCAAATCAAATTTAGAAAAGGTCGATGTAAGTGTAGTTCGATGACCGTTTATGGAAATCGATTGAAATGGCGATAATAAAAATATTAATAATTTGTGTAAAATCGTAATAAACGATTTGGAAAGAATTGGGATGAAAAATTCCACATTTGTAAAGATAAAAATACATTTTTATCAAAATGAACGAGTTATTAACTAGAATAATAATCCAATACTTTTAAAGAAATAAATTGGATTGGAAATGGTTTTTTTTAAAGAAAAATACTGCCTAGAATTTTCCAATAAATAAATTGGAATGGAAATAATCTTCGGAATATTTCGATATTGGATTCCGTGGTTATACGGATATTATTACGGGAATTTGGAAGATATAGATATCGTTATTCCCAATACGATATCCGTTAGTTTCAGAATTTGATATTGAATATACGCCGATATAATTTCTATTCAGAGCCTTGTATTTAATATTAAATTGGATTTTGGGTTTGTCGTAAATGGTGTCTTCATTAACACTGTTCTTAAACCCAGTTGAGAAAAGAATAAATCTTTTAATTAAGATTTAGAGAAGTTTACTAATTAATTAACATTTAATTGGAACTGAAATGAAAGTTGATTGTGGGTTTATCATGAACGGTGTTTTAAATTACACTTGTTCTTTTACTCAAATTAACAGTGAAATGTGATTTGGAATATATAAATCTTTTATTACGATTAAATGGAATTTTCTAAAGTAAAGTTGTCAATTTAATAAAATAAATTTGAATGGGATGGAATTCGATTTGGTAATAATCGAAGTGAGCTTCTGTGGAGGAAGACTGTTAATATATATGTAATTTAAAAGGCTTTGTCGTAATTCCATTTATATTATTAGTCGGATACGGAAATTGATATCGATTATATATTGATCTGTTTTCTGTGAAGATTCCATAATTAATGGATTGTGATTTTGGGTTTATCATGAATTGTGTCTTAAATGACATTAGTTCTTTAACCCAGTTAAAGATAGCATTACATGTCTAACATTGTATTTCGAACTGTATTTGTTGATGTTTGCTAAATATATATATATATCTGTTTGGTGGCGGAGAATTTATTCTCTTGCTTAACACCCTTCTCTGAGACGTATGAGCTCAGAGGTTATATATCGACAAAGATCAATGGTACGGTGTAGATTGTCAGTGTGGCATGTTTGATGTCCCAAAGTTAAATAATCATTAATATTGATTTTTGGGAAGACTAAAACTAAGTGGAGTTTTAATGAATCTTTAATTAGATTGAAAAGTGAATGAGATAATTTAAATTATCAAATTCGGGAAATGATCGACAATGGAGTACCACCAGTTTTACTCCAGGTGATAGTTAAATCTTTAATTAGATTTGAACGTGAAATGGTAATTAAATTTACCGATAACACCGTGGTGTTAGATATGGAGTATTACCAGTTTTTCTCCATTGGATGAATAGGTTGGGATTGGGAAATAAAACAAATGATTACTTCGGTAAGGTGCGCTAATCCCGACTAGTTTGGAAAACCTTAATTTGGTTTAAATTGTGAAAAGAATATTTGGCTAAAAGAATATTCTGGATTGGAATGAGGCGTATGTTGTGTGTTTATATCACTTGATTGTAATATACGCGGGTTATTTGGAAAGGCCGGGTTTATACCCATTTTGAATAACTGATTCGACGATAAGTCGACGATGAAGACTGTGGTTGAAGACTGGAGGTCTTCACGTCGTTTGGATGATTACTGATGTCTTGATTGGGCTGTACACCCAAGACAGGGTAATAAGTGGTGATCATCCAGACGTACTTGGAGATCGACCAGATATGCGAGGATCTCTCTCCTGTACTGGACATATGGGATGAGGAATAAGGTGCCTCCGGTTTCGTTCAAACCCAGAACGAACTTGTAAATGGATGTATGTCTGACATTGGATTTTATTCTATGTTGATTGATCTCTATTAAATATATATCTGTTTGGTGGCGGAGAATTTATTCTCTTACTTAACATCCTTCTCTGAGACGTACGAGCTCAGAGGTTATATATCGATAGACATCAGTCGCATGACGTGAATTGCCTGTGTGGCATGCTGAGATGCAAATGATCAAGGCTTCTGTTGAAAAGCAGAGTCTTGTGGTTGATGATCAAAGCATGGCCTTAAAGGGCATAGCTTTGTGTATAGCATTAATTCGCGAGCCTCACACCTCGGTATGAGTCAAAAACGGGATCGGACCGTTGGGAGAACATGAAATTTCTTTCTAGCTATGGGTGGTGTCATGGTATGGGGCATAGACATTTATAATTTTTACCTATGTGGATGATGGTTAGCGAGGCGCCTCGGATATATCGGTTACTACGGAGCTGATGGATGGGTCCTATAGGACCGGGAAATGTGTGTTCAGGAATAACTAATCCTCAAACGTAAGAGAGGACCGACCCAACCGATCCAAGGGTTGCCCAGAGTGTGTAGTCCTGAGACATTTGCTAGGGTGTCTCAAAGCTGTGAGGAGCCATCCCTGGCCTCGACTCATAGATGGAATCCAATTTCCAATATGTGACATTTCATTTTTCATTGTAGAGCCTAGCATGGCGACATAGTAGGATGGGGTACTATGCTGTCTTTGATTGATACATTTATATTTGAAGTTGTTTTATACACTTTGCAGTTATAATAGTATCAAAATGATTTTTTTTAAACATACCAAGCATGTTTGGCTATTATAAGGGAAAACTCTATCCTACGGCTTGCCTTGCATTGTGTGATGGGACCTGAGTCTTATAATAGCTTCATTTTTTCAAAAAGCATTGCGCTGTTTTTTTATGCACTGGTATTCTTGGAAGGAAACCCGTTCCTTGTTATACGGCGTGGTCCTTTGATTTACTTTTAAAATAAAAGATTTAATAACTGTTTTTAGTTCTCACACTAATCAAATGACCGACCTGGAGTTTATTATTTCAACCTAAACTCTGGGTGCCCCTATTTCCACACGGGTGGCTAGTAGTTTTGGTTTTGCAGATATTTCTTTATACAGGATCCCGGTTTACAGCTGGAGCTATATTCAGAACGCTCTGTATCAATGTATTTATTTCAGTTGTTTTTTGTATTATTTTTCCGCTGCATTTTAATTTTAAATCTCTGATATTTATCAAATGTATATTATTTATTCATGCTCTGTTATATTCTTATACTCTGATGTAATTGTTGTAATAAGCAATGAAATGTTCTTCTGTTTGTCTTCTGATTTGTCGTGTTCTCAACTCAATCCGGGTTTTCCCGTAAGGGCGAGTTTGGGTCATTTCATTTAAGGAATTACATTTATATAGAAGAACATAGTAATATATAGAGATGGAATCTCACACAAGGAACGAGAAAATATAATAATCAAAGTAAAGATGTACCATTTATTAGAAACCGCATGTTCATATACAAAATTTTAAATCCACATATTTACAATGGTACACCATTATTATTCACCATCAAGTTCTTCCAACAATAAAATAGCAATAACAACCAAAAACATAATAATAGTCTTGTTTCCTTCTTCAGGCTCCATCATCGTCTCGTCCATCATGCCTACGCCTCACTTACTGACCTGTTTAATATGTTAAGGAGAGGGGTCGGAACATAAAGTTCTGGTGAATGAAAATAACATGTGTCTCAAAACTATATTCTAAATTTGTAGGTTATATATTTCAAAGTATGTCTACGTAACATACAGGCATGCACACACAAAAGCTTATTTTAATTAATGAGGTGGACAATCGAATCGGTCACTTAAGACCTTAATTAATGTATTTAGGGTGGATCAGCAATCACTTAAGACCCATTGAGGTGGATATTCTCGGTCACATAAGGCATATTCTAGTATATTTATTGAGAGTGGATTGCTATAATCTCTTATGACCCAATGACAGGCCCTATCCACTTAAGACCCCGTCCTATCACGTCAACTTCATCAATACATATATTATCACAAGTAATATGAGAAGTAGTACCTCGCCACTTAATATTGGTTTAGGGTAGGTCCGCATATAGCCATTCAAGATCCCTCCGACGGACGACACATATTACTACTTAACTGGTATTATGGAAGTAGACCTATGCCACTTAAGAATTCCCTTAGATGGTGGTTAATAATTGCATGCAACGTCCCCCTCATACTTAACCCATCCTAGGTTGGCCCTTACATAGCTCATATTGGAAGTGGACATTCGGGTAAACTACCCTACTCCGCTATCGCCATGAGTAGACCACTTTAGATAAGGAGGACCCATAAACCACTTCGAATCTAATAACGGAGGGTCCCATAACTTTGGCACAAATCAAGAAATAAACTTTCGGAACGGGCCTAGTCATAACCACTTAAAACCCAAACTAGACAAGAAGAAAGTCAGCCACTTAAGCCCTTCTCAAGGTGGGTAGTAAGCCTACCTATTAACGCACATATAATAGGTATATATATACACACACAATAGACTTCTCACATTAAATCGACTACTCGTAGATGATGGATTTGCCGGGAAGATCCGGGCTGACTTCTACTATGAGTGGGCTTAATCTCGTGCCATAGTGTACTAAACTTAATGTCCCATGACACCCAGACCTCTTGTATTAGTCGGATTCACTTGCGGTTATTGGATTTGCTGGTTGGTTCCGGGCAGACTTCTACCACAAATGACAACTAACCTCGTGTCAATATGTCATTATTTAATATATATATATATATAAGCCATTTATACACACACAAGCAACGATTCCTATGTGGACAATTGAAATTCGAATCGTATCCTAACGTATTTATTGTGCAGTTATTACATTTATTTACGTTGATTACGCTATATAAATGTATAAATTAATAATTGTTATAAAATCTAATTAACGTTCGAACTATAAAACATTCTAATGGTGAATTTTGTCAATCCTATTCACATATAAGATATACAAGCACAATTCCCATAATAAACAACTCCATTCATGGCACAATTAATAACAAGTAGCAAATGGAAAAATATCAACACTAATCATTCAAACTTGTATCCTAGGCTTGTTAGAATTATTTAGGTAATGAAAGAGAAATAAGGCGTTATATAATATTCGAAATATATATATATATACATAAACTTCTGTTTGAGTCAAATTCGCCCTTTTCTACGTTGCACATAAAAACGACAATATACAATTATTATAGATCTGAATACATTCAAATGCTACATTAAGAATGGAGATCTAAAGCTATCCAAATTTTGCAATCAATCAAATCTTAACGCTTTTATACTATAAACATTTTATAATTAATTTTACATGGAAATGGACAAATCCAACCAAACAAAAGAATAACCACCAAATCAATCCTTAAATATAACTAAATAATTTACAAACCCAAAATATTGATTGACAAACTTCGCGACAAACAAAGATAGAGATCTAGGGGTTTTTATTGTGATATTATCCTGAATACCCAAATTTCTGAGGCATACAGATTCATATAAAATCTATAAAATAGAGGGATAGTCTAAAATAATCTTATTTCCACTTACAGCTGCAGTAGTGATGAAAATATCAATAAATTGAACACTGTATGCGTGAATTGACATTGTTCTTCAATTCTGATAGTAGATCTATATGAAAGGACCCTGTAAAATTATGTCTCCTATATAGATTCAAAATTTCAAAATGTTAATTTAATAAGAATTAGGATTAGAAAAGAAAATAGAATAGAGATAGGAGAAGAAGAAACCTACTTTCTAGAACTACAGCAGAATGGTAGCACAAGGGAATGAGATGGCTAAGGAATGGTGAGGTGAATGGGGTGGTATTATAGGAGTGTAAATGAATAACAGTTGTTAGATTAATATAATTTAATCTTGACTTTTAATTTCTTGTAAAACTAACCCTCATACTGACCTAAATCACCCTTACCACGCATGAGCTGCACCAAGTGGTCGACACCTACCCATGAAGGGTGCTCGACCCACGGTCGACCCCTGAGCGTCGACTGCTTAAGGGGGAAAATGCCCAATAAGCTTGGTGATGCGTGTTATTGATTAATTAATTTAAAACTTTCCTTATATTATTAATTCCTTTCCTTATGTAATTTATTTTATATCCTTTTGATCTTATATATTCGTTTGAATTTTGAATTCACTTAAGGGAATGTTTTATTATTCTAATTAAGCCATCCCTTAGATGTTTATATATATTATTAATTCAAACATCTATATGTATATATTTATCGTATGATTTCATTTAATTATTATTTCTTCAAGACTCTATTTTTAACATATTATTTATGAAAACGTATTAGAATTTTGTTGCGAACCCAAATATAATAGTTTCATAGCTGATTCCTATTTGTCCGAAATTTCAACTTTCCACTGTTTTATATTTATTGTTTATTTAACTCATTAAATTACTTAGTCTATTTAGTATATTTTTACAGGGTGTTACATTAGGTTAATTATATTCAAACTTATAGAAAATATGTCAAATTTAGGTAGTGAAAGAGAGAACAGGAATTTACATATACCTTTGAAAATGAAAAGTTAGGAATAGCTTAAATTGATTGGTTAGAAAAATGAGAATATATTTTCAAAGTTTGGTTTGCAAGAAAAATCGAAAACATAATTCCAAGCATAAAAAGAAATAAAGGCATGGTTAGTATGAAATAGGGATTTTGCTGAATTGCACATTGTTCAATAGCTTAAAAATACTGTAAAGGAATGTCTTGCAATTATGGATTTCTATTGTAGTAAATACCTTATACTATGGAAATAGAGGTTTGGTATAGTTTTATTAACCAATCAATTAGCAAAATGCCTAACTTACTTAAGAATGAATTGCAAAAGATGAAAAGAAAAAGGGTAACATAATTGAAAGATGTTATGTAAGGAAAATAAATAAGCAAGGACTATTATAAACTTACAATTGTAAATTTAATTTAATAAACGCGATTCTACGGCAATGGTGCATAATTCTATATCAATAGTTCTATAATGAAAGTAAGATTATAACCTAAAAGTTATAATTTTAAAAAGTGAACTAAAATAAGGAAATCTTATCACGAATAATCTTAAAATTATGAATTATTTTTAATAAGCACAATTATGTAGTGGTCTAATGATTAGGCAATTCTATAGTTCTATGATGAACTTTTGATTAGGCAATTCTATGGTATTGTATGGTTCTATGGTGGCCTCGTAAATAGGCATCTATTGTTCTATGGTAACATCTGAACTTGATAAACAAGTAATTGAAATTTAGATTGAAAATATTGTAAATCAGAGAAAAGTAAGTAAAATGTATAATGTTAAATTAGATGTAGGGTCTAATATAATAGCGATATTCATTTGGACCACTCTGAATGAATGAAGAGCCCAATGGGGGCAAATCATCGTAGGTGTCCGGAGACTTAGTGAAAGCTCATCCAACTTAATATTTGATGGTACAAGAAGAGAGTTCGAGATTTCTACGGGACGTGAGGATACTTTGAAATGACCCTCTGGGGTAGGCCTAATGAAGCTATACCTGCAGAGGCATGTATGTATGGTTCCATCCATAGAATATGCCTTGGCTGCATTTATGTTGAGGGCAGCCAAAAGACTTATGGGATGATTTTTAGGATTCGGCGGTTTCCTCGGTTCCAAGAGTAGACTTTGTGGCCAACACCCAATAAGGATAGTAGATCGTCGGGTACCAGTCATCATCAGTCAGAGCGGGTACGGGAAAGACTGGACCTAAACCAACATGGCAATGATCTTTCACTATCGAGATATTGGATAAGGGGCAACGTCAATTTGAATGCTTAGATTGTTTGTTAGGGGCATGACCACTTAACAATTGAAATGGTCTTTCATTAGTTGAGGAGGGCTGAGTGGGGACATAACCACTAAGAAAAGAGATGGACCAATCTATATGTATCTGTATAATAGGCCTAACGAAGCTATCCTTACAAATATAGAAATTCCCCGACTGAGCTCCATAGTGGAACTTGGATAGCCTATAGTGCGCTTTTGTAGCGTGGAGAGGGAGGCTTAGTATGCTTCATAGCATACCATAGTAAGATTTCGTAGAATGGCGATGGAAATCTAGTACGCTTTCGTAGCACATCAGTGGAGACCTTTTGAGAAGGGTACTATGGGAAGATCTTGATATGTTGGATATATAGCTACATATATATGATTTATTAGGTTAATCTACTTGGGAGAAGATGGGTACGATTTATGCGTAATCCGAAGGTGTAATGTGTAATAAACCCAAATAAC
Source organism: Allium sativum (assembly GCA_030737875.1). Taxonomy (NCBI): domain Eukaryota; kingdom Viridiplantae; phylum Streptophyta; class Magnoliopsida; order Asparagales; family Amaryllidaceae; genus Allium; species Allium sativum. The sequence goes on from CM060913.1 coordinate 581,596,146, forward strand.
TTAATAAAGGTAAGCCACCGATAGAATGGTATATGTAGTGTTATTTATAGAAAGTATAATTTGTCCATTCACCAGAACTTTTGTTCTGACCCCTCCTTATAACAAACACACAGGTTAGACAGGGGGTAGTGATTTTATAGCTTAGAGACACTTCCTAGTCAGAGTTATTATTATGATAAGTATCTACTTATTATGATATATTATCCAATTGCTTGTGAGATATTTATTGTGATCCTTGATATATTTATCTTTTCCTTTCTGTAGGATACCAGACAAACCGACTCGAGTATCAGTGGAGTTGGATTTTAGCATTTTGCGAAAAATTCAAGTCTACTCAAATTTGGGTTGTTACATCTGGTATGGGAGAAAGGTTTAGGTTTCCTATATAGATAGGTAGTGAATGTATTTGTATTTTTAAAATATAAATATTATATATACATGCACACACCTAGATCTACAGAGAAACCCACTTGGAAAGAGGAATGACAAAATATAATATATCAAAACTCTTTACTTAAAAGAAAATGTATATATATGATTACAACATCAGAGTAATCAGTCATTTTAATACAATGCACACAACAGAATAATTTATTACCAGAAAATATGGAATTACATCTCGACTCCAGCTTCTCTCTTGAAGCTCCAAGCAAAACCTAGCCTGGTAATATGCTTGGTCTGACCCAAGCACATTTTGAAGCAAAGAAAAATCAATCTAGATCGGTCTGGAATACTTTCAGTGATAATTTCATAACACAAACATCTTGCTTAACTTCATTAAATCCTTAGAAAAAATGGAACTCTTGTAAGACACGGCCACACATAAACATGGCACGTGTTTTTACCTTACGATACCCAAATCACTTTTTATATTAAAATCTGGTGATACTATAATAATGTTTAACAAACCACAAATAAATAAGAATATAGACAGAAAGCTTGCATCTCACTTTCAACATAGTTGGTATACAACTGAGAACATACAACTCATATTTGAGTTTGGTTTTCCAACAAGACAAGGTATGGGACCACCACCCTATCGGTGTACTCTATAGAGGATACATTAGGGTTCAACAAGAACATCTTGCAACCCGACCAGACAGGACTGACTACTCATTCAACTTGAGTGTATCGAATATATTGTCACCCTACGGTTGGCCAACCATCGTATTCCTGGGAGATACAGAAGCGATATAAGAAAAAAAAGAATTTTCTCTCGATAGTGACAATACATCCTAATGGGAAAGACTCACATACCCATGATGCCTGCCCGATTTCTGTCGTTTCTCAGTTGATGAGGCTTGAGGTTATGTGTGACGACCCATTCTCCGATCCCCGAAAGAACAAATAGTCATTTGAATATAATACACTAACATAACAACATAAGATAAACATTACATTACACAACATAATGTACATCAATTACATCAAAGGTAATATCAGAGTTTACAACATTACAGGATCATAATTATACAAAGAAGTTTCAACTTACAAATAATAAGTACATAGTGGAATAAAAGGTAATCAGCATAATATGGTCTTGGAGAGTCAAAAAGAAACATCCAAAACTTGTTCCATCTTCAAGTCCAAACCAACTTCCAATGCTTCTGTAAACATCCAAAATGATCTAAGAAAATATCATAGGAACTAGGCTGCCCGCGTGAAAATATGGACACCCGAGTTTGCAAGGGAAAAACAAACTACGAGCTAGTCATGGGACTGGTATGAGAAACCCTACAGTTATTCTTAACTTATTTTAAAGTAAGGCATATCACAGGACCACGCCGTATAACATGAAATGGGTTTACTCCACATGAATGTCAGTGCAAAAAACCACGCAATGCCTTTCGAAAAAAGTCATAATAAGACCCAAGTCCCGTCACAGAATACAAGCGCAAACCGGAGGATAGAGTTTTACATATAATGGCCAAACATGCTTGATATGAGAAAATCATTTGATATTATTCTTTGTGTCTAAGTGTTGAAAACAAATTAGAAATTAAATGTATTAATCTTAGACGACATAATAATCGATCCTATTATGTCGCCATATAGGTTAACAACTGAAAAACGTAAAGTCGCGTATTGGAAATTGGATTCCATTATGAATCAAGGCAAAGGATCTTCCTTATTCGATTCAGGACACTCTATCATATGTCCCAAGACCCAGACGCTGATGAGCCCTTGGAGCGGCAGAGCGGGTGTCCTAATTCCCGGTGGATTAGGGTTACTCGTGAACATAACGTTCCTTGGTCGTATTTGACCATCATCAGAGGCGCCTCGATCCCAACATCCACATAAGTAAATTTCTTAGGCTCCATACCATGACATCACTTTTAGCTAGAAGGAAACGTATGTCCTTTCTCTACTGTCATTCATCCCGTTTTTGGCTCAATCCGAGGTGTGAGGCCCACGAGTCAACGTACCACAAAGTTATACTTTTCAATAAAAACATTGATCTATTTGCCAGCAGCACTCAACATGCCACATTGTCAATTCACACATATGATCAGTTTCTATTAGTGACATAACCTTTGAGTTCATACGCCTCAAAGAAGGGTGTTAAGCTAAGAGAATAAATTCTCTACCACCACAGATATATCATCAATAACAACTAATGGTTATGTTACGATATACAATGTCATACATACCATCCATTTACAAGTTTTTTCTAGGTCTGAACGTAACCGAAGGCACCTTATTCCTCGTACAATTAAGGACAAAGGCCCTTGCATATTCGGACAATCAACAATTACGTCCGGACCACTTCCACTTTAACATCTTCAAGGGAGCAGCCCATATCTAGGGAATCAGCAAGCAGTCCATTCGATGTGAAGATTCCCGGTGTTCCACCGCCTTCAATGTCTTCGACTTTTAATCGTCGTATAATTATTCGAAATGGGTTGAACCCGGTCTATTCGAACAATTCACGTCAAAACAAAATTCCTTATTGGATAATTAATCCACTAATTAAGTCTCTTTTAATTGGTATTCATTTCATAAGATTAAAATCTTATTCTCAATTTGGTTAAGTTATTTGGCTTTCAAAAATCATCTTTAACCTTATAAAAAGGTTTACTTAAGAACTAAATTCGATTTACAAATTAAAAATCCTTATTTCACCACATTTCTTAAAAACTTGTTATATAAGCCTTTATAGAAAATAGCCAAAATCTACTTAACAAGTTTCATCCTTCAAAACCATATAAAATTGGTTTAAACCCTTTTCAAATCATGTATAATAATTTAAAATGATTTTCCCTATTTTAATTCACATAAAATAGTCCATATTAATAATTTTCTGTTACTGGCCGTTATAGGTCCTAACACTGTTTCTATCCAAATTTGATTTGAACATTTCTCAAAATCTAACCGTTAGATTTCAAAAATCTTATTACCATTTTAAAGATATTTTCATTACAAACCCAATGGTTTCAGTTTTGGGAGAAATTCGATGATCGGATCTCCCGGAACATCAGTTTAAAGTTATAGGTCGAAGTTCACGAACTATCATTGCGCGATGAGTTCTATTCTAACCATAACTTGATGTATATAATAAATTACGTCGAATATCTTCAAAAATATTTTATTTATTATATATAATAACTTTCAAAAGCTATATTAATTTTAAAACTTCAAAATCAATTATTTCAATATTTAAATATATAATAATATTTAAATGATTATAATTATGTTACTTTTCTAACTTCATTATTTTTAATCCAAAATATTCGGACATCCATAATAAAAATAAATAAGAAAGTTCTGTCAAGGAAGTTCTTTTAAAACTCATCCTAAATATCCTAACCGAACTTCACTTTTATCGGTTACTACTCATTTTGAAAATAAAACTTGGACAAGCCATAATTACCTAAAATTAATTCATATCAATTTGTTCCAGTTACAAATATTCATCATAATTTTATAAACTTCGTGTCAATCCAAAATCGGAAATCAAATTCAAACTTTGAATTTTAGCCTATTATTACATTAATAAAATATTCATTAAAATATATTTTATTCGATGGAGACTCAACGAATGGACCAATAATCTCAACTATTGGTCATTTTCAATCAGTGTGTCATATAACAATAAATCGACCATCAAACAACATCCAATCTACATACAAAGTGGAATTCACCGTATAAGCCTTAAATCAATAACGCTTATACGGGTTTGTCAATCAACAGATTAACCGCAAAATTAATCAATGATATATGTATATCAATCAACTATAATACCAATACAAAAATAAGGTTCAAAATAACATCTATTAACCAGTATTTGGTGATTTACTTTCTCAAGACCATATAAGGATCAACCAAATTTCAAATCAACACTATTTTTGTTAAAGTGTCGTATACCCAAACAACCACATGTTTATCAAGGAAAAATGATATTTTCTCATACCAATTATCATAAAAAACCATGACAAACTTGCATCATCATCCAATAACTATCATATAATTCAAACTAATTAACTAACAAACATTTAATTTTAACTTGCCCTTTTTGAGTTTCGGTTTCTCACTGTGGGTTCCACTTCGTCACACTTTCAAACGAATGGAAGGCAAACACTCTCACATGACTCCAGCACTTTTCTAGTGTCTACAAATATTTCCAGAAGCTAACTGGATAGAGTTTTGAGGCCATGGGGTTTTCTAACTTGGCAAGCACACAAACGCTCACAGATCTGGGTATATGGAGCAAACGGGAGCGTGTATGGGGTCCAGGGTGTTCGACCAAGGGGTAGGATCCACGTTTTTGGGTTGTGTAGGGGGAGGCGCAGGCTGTAGGGTCCTTGCGTGGGGGTAGAAGGGTGGAAAGGAGGGTGCTTTTAGGTGTAGCTTTGGTTGTAATTACAAATTTAGGTTAAAATTTGGGGTTTTTGGTACTTTGATAGGAAGGGGAGGACATGACAAAAGGGGAGGGGACATTACGCCATAAATGGCCTAAAGTAACAAAAAAAATGTTGGCACAGGCCCAAAAAATGTCGCCATAGGTCTTTGGAAACATTTTTAGGGTGACGCAATTTTCCCCGTTGTCGTAGACCTCAATGGTAACACTTTGACTATCTACGGCAACATAACAAAAAATTTTAGGACAAATTTTCAAAATAGCCTTGTTTTTAAAATTAATAGCAGATTTAGGTTAGTTTTGAAACTATTTGCAGAAATAGGCTTGTTTTGTCCACCTCAGCGCTGAGATGGCCAGTTGTTTAAAAAAAATACACGTGGGCGCACTTGTAAAGTGCGCCCCTTATAAAAATATAAAGGACAAATTTTCCTAATAGGCTTGTTTTTAAAATTAATAGCAGATTTAGGATAGTTTTGAAACTATTTGCAGAAATAGACTTGTTTCTGAACAACTATTGCCAAAAAATAGCCTATTTCTGCAAATAATTTCAAAACTAGCCTAAATCTGCTATTAGTTTTAAAAACAAGCTTATTTTGAAAATTTGTCCAAATTTTTATAATAGAACCCTATTTAGGTCTATAACAACATCCTTATCTATCTGTAGCAACATTCCAAAAATGTTGCTATATATATTAATTTTATTTATATATGTTATGGAGCCCACAATGTGGGTCATATTGGGCCCACGACCCAATCTAATCTCATCCCTACGGCAAAACCTTGTATGACTATTGCAACATTATTTCAGCAACATTTATAACCCGATGGCAACACTATATTAATGCTACTGCAGCAAAACACTGAAGATACTGCAACACAACACTGAAGAGACATTAAAAGGAACAATCTATTACTTATACTGGAAAGCAGAATCCAAGCAATTTAGGTTGCGACACGTGTCCCCTTTTGTTCACGCGTGGTTCCCAAATTCTTTCATGACTACATCTTAACCGTAATGGAATTACATCATTTTTGAAAAATCGATCGTGTTAATTCACTGTAGTACAAATTTGTCTGGCCAACTTCCTCTACACCCCTTCTCCTCCGCTCACCGCGGTTCCCCTTTCAATATCTCTAACTTCTGGGACATATATGGACGTTGATGTTATTCCACCTTCGACATTAAGAGTAGACCGTCAAAATTAGGGACTTCATTTCGGTAACTTAGATCTATTTCCTTGCTCTTGATTTTCTATGCCTTAGGCTGTTACTTCGTCCGTCTTCATTATGACAATATGATGCACTGTCCCTTTCTTTTGCTTCTTCCTAAAGACTGGGAAAATGTTACTGTCGTCTGCTCTGTCTACCAAAATTAGGCATGCCGTCGGAATTGCAGTTTACTGTGAATAAATTTGTGCGTGTTTTTTTGCTCTATAGAATAAGCATCGATAGTTATTTAATTCTATTACAGAACAGTAGTTGTTATCCACATTAATTTTAATATATGTTTAATCCAACCTTACTATGATGCTCCCTACTATTCCAAATGCAGGTAACGTGTTCACTGATTTTACCCATTTATCGGTTGGTATAGCAATGCTTAATTAATACCGATCTAACTTATTATATCTTTATCCTCAACACATTCTGAAAGTAATGAGATGTATTTGTACTCAATGATTACTTTTACATTGCATGTATAAACTTGTTGCTGGAAGTCAGAATTAAATATTATATACCTATTTATATGGACCTTTTCCACTTAAATGAAGATTACATTTTCTTCTGTTTGCACTATATTCCCACTTCGTGAAGCTAATTTAACAAAAAACTAAATAACAAACCATACGAGTGAATGTTTTGCATATAAGTTTTCTGACATCGTTTTATTCAATCTGCCTGTCGCCTTACTCTTCATTTCTAATATATATTTCACTACGATCCCTCAGCCAATAACACCTTCCATTTTTTATTTTCCTTATTGTTGTTCAGCGCCAATTGGTATGTTTCTGATAATGCTCTCAGTATACTACACTGTTTTATGCATCTTCAATGTGTGTGCACGCGCTACCTTTTTTCATTTCATTTCATTTATTTACAATTTTTTGCAAAATAGTACTATTTTTTTCAAGGCATTGACTACTGTGTGCATGTGTATTGGAAGGAGATTGGGTAAATAATTATTAGGAGACTGGGTAAAAAAGTTTTTTATAACACCGTTGCATTTATTCCTGAGTTGTTATTATTGTGCATCATAAAAATATTCTCAGTAAAGTCACATTTTTTATGATATTCAGTGAAGAGGTAATGGCTGTGCTTCCATTTCCCAATTGTTGATGTCCTGTGTAAATTAAGTAATTACTTTACTTAACTGGTATGTGACATAGGCACAAAAGTTCCTGCACTTAATACCTCATTTATTCTTCACATCACTTGAAGCATATTTTCTTTTTCATCTTCTATTAATTATGTGTTTCCAAACTAATAGATCGACAGTAATTAAACTGTAACTTCCTATGTAATGTTATACTAATTCAAAACCCTTTCTGCTTAAGTTTATGTTCAACATGTTAATTTGGTATTTACTCCTATGATATTGTTTGCTAATTATGTTAAGTTCCATCTGAATAAAAGTCAAAATAATTGTGGAAAACCAACGCAATGTTATATTTTCTCATCTACACGTGCAGTGGTTATTATATGAGTACTAGCATCGGCTGCGGCCATAGTTTATGAAGCTAAGATTAATATTTGTTATAGACTAATTAACTACTACTACTTCCATCTTTATTGTAAAATCACCATCATGGATCTTGAAATCGAATGGTGCATTGGTACTATGTCTTTTATTTAGAGTTTTCATATCTACAATTTTCTACTTCATTTGTTCGAATTGAATATGGCGATCCTGCAGCACTGATTTATAGCTAATAGTATTTTGGAAATGGAATAGTCCTTTAGTTCGTTATGTTGGTAAGATTTTGTCTCAATTTCCCTCAAATTTAGTAAGTCATACTCTTATTTTTCACCAGATTTGTTACCCTCTCATTAGCATGAATGATAAACTCCTTCATAAATCAAGATCAGACTTTCGTATAAAATTTGGATTAACATGTGTTCAGGGATTTGTTTATTGTTTGATTGTGTATAACCATGAACTATCACCACCATTCTGATCAATATTACTGTTCCACAGGTAGCGATGAAATTATTTGCAGTCTCAACTGTTGTTGTTTACCCTGTAAGTTTTAGGGTGAGTTTTTTAATATTTCGGTTTTATTTGTTCCCTACGGTCTTTGATGAATAACCTGTATTATTGCAACATTCATACTAATACAACTATACGATGGTCTGCATTTTTGACCAATAATAGTTTAAACATGATGTTTAAATTCCTATGCTATTTTGACTTAATGATATTATCTATTATTTTTTGTTAGTAAGGGGATGATTCAATTTGTGTTAAAAAAAACTTTATCAAAGGAACATATAAACGAAGTCCGTTGAAGGAAAATATGCAAAATACACATATTATAGGATACTTATTTAAGAATTAAATTGTCATTTTATTTTTTCTTAGTCTCGGCATGTTACTGAAACATAATCAATGCACTTATATATATATATATATATATATATATATATATATATATACACACATATATATTTGGTATAGTTTGAAGGTACTGTAATATTTTATGTTTAACTTTGTCTCTTTAGGAATTGTCAAAAAAGATATTGGAATTAAATGGTAAGCAATGATATTCCACATATTTGTAACTAACAGTGAAATCTTTTTAAACTCAGATATAAAATTTTATGACATGTTGAACATATTTAATGGACTATAAAAAAATGATAAAGTTTCTAAGGAAAATAATAGGGAGTTGTATGTATGCTCTTCTATGCTATTATGTCAATTTTTTATTTCTCTATTTCATGAATTCATGTATTGCCTAATTTTTTGTAATTTCTATAACTTTTTTACGAAAATGATAGATGGAAGATGAGTTTCATGGGAGTCGGGATCAAGTAAATGTATAATGTATATCAAATAAGAATGTTATTTTTGTTCTGTTATTTAGTTGTGTATTTTTTATAACCAATAGATTTTAAGTAGTCTTCACCATTTTCTTAATTATATCCAAACTGGTTTTCCTTTATGTATGTTTTAAGCTTCTCTATTCACTTAAAATTGACTATGGTGATAGCAACATGATTAAAGTTGAGGCATGTTATTCATTTATTTATTCTCCAGCGTTCATATCCAGATGGAATATAACAGTGACTGAGCATCCAAATATTTTACTCCATTTTTTAATGTACACTTTGCAGGCTGCCTGACAATGTAAGCGCTGCTCCTATTCACTTTAGTTGGTTCCTTACCCGAAAACGCACCACCTCTGTGGGCTCCCCAACCACCGTAGGTGTCGATGATGATCTTGCGACCAGTTAGACTCACATCTCCATGGCATCCACCAATCACAAACCTGCTCGTGGGTTTAAATGGAAAATAGTAGTTTCATCCAAGTATTGAGCCGGGATGATTGGTTTGATAACATGCTTCATTAGATCAGCAACAATGTCATCATTTGTAACAGCTTCATCGTGCTGAGTTGAGACAAGCATGGTGTGGACTTAGATGGGGACCATGGCACCATTGTCATTTATGTATTCATCAGTCACCTGTGTTTTGCCATCGGGCCTTAACCAAGCTCAAGTGCCATTCTTACGGACTTCGGTGAGCTTGGTACCAAGCTTGGTGGCAAGTACGTGACTCAGACGCTTGGGCTTGGGCCTCGGGATTCTCATCGCTTGCGTATCCAAGCATGTGAACTTGGTCACCTACACAATGTCCTTGTGGCTTTTAGTAAAATGACCGTGAAATCCTTGAGCAATTTCAGGGAACTGCTGTTCTATGTTGACTAGAACTTTGCAGTTGTCAACGTCCAAACCGACGTCGGCTGAGACAAATCCAATGTTGCGGCAGGTGTCACGGACGATCTTTTCATAGTTGACATTGGCTGTGGTGGTGATTTCACCAAAAACCATGACCATATTAGTTTTGGTGCATGACTCGTAGCTGACTTTGCTGTCAAGGTCCTGAACTAGGCAGGCGTCGAGAACAACATCGGAGACTTGGTCACACAGTTTGTCGAGATGTCCGTTTACGGATTCAGATGCGAAAAGGAATGTGTCTTCTGAGGCCATTTATTTCAAATTAGAGACTACTGCACTCAGATCTGTTTGAATTTTGAATGGAGGGATAGATTTGATTTCCTTTTCACACTGACTCCACTACATGGGTAACTATGATCTTCAACTTAATATCAACTTTGTAGGCACTAATATTTCATACCTTTATTTATGTGACATACACACACATCTACGTGTGTCTACAAGAATTATGTGATGAGACATCATAAGCGGAAATTGAATGATTTTTGAACTCGATGATATCTTCATTATGTTGGGTTTTCTGAAAACGCTTGTGGTTATGAGTTAACTATGCATCATGTACATTTCAGTTATGCTAATTTAGTGTATGAATGATTCATTTTCAGTAAATTGTAAATGTCAAACCAAATTATTGGTAGGTATGCTAGCATAGATAAAATTATATAGCTGGAGTCCTTTCACTGGTATACTAAAGTCCTATTACAATTTCTCTGTTTCCATTCATTATAACTTTCAAATATGATTATCCATTGTTTGCCAAAGAAAACTGATTTATCATCATCTATTTTAGATGTTGCTTTTTAGCAAATAATCTTCAAAGTTATCCTATGTCATGATCAAATTTATTTTCTCATAGTAAAAAACGGTATTCATGAATCTTTCATTGAAATTGATATAGCTCTTTTCACAAAAATAATAATTGATCGTTAAATTGCGCATATTGAAATTTATGCGGAGTAGACAAATCTTAGCGAGGTTACCTTTTTTTGCACTGATAATGTTTCCATTGCCTCATTTTTTGATGAAAACTATAAGCTTGCAAAGTGATATTTCATAATTCAATTTAGTGAAATATAGGTTTGTATGTGCACACGGACACAATCATGCACCTTAGTTTTGGACATGAATTTTTTTTGGGGTTGATTATAATAAGAGATCATCAACATATAAAGTTCCTCTTCACAGTCTGAAATTCTACATTCCTTTAATCTGAGTTTGCAATTTGTAAACTCATACTCTTATTCACAAATTGATTGCCCATGAACCGACTCCGTAAGAGCATTAAAGTTCAAGTGAATGCTATCAGGTTCAATGTAGATTTACACCTCTTCCAATTAGTATATTTCATTGTTTAGTTTGTTTTTATACCTTCATGTTGTAAGCTAATAATGATTATTTGATCTATTGTCATTATAAGCTTATGGAAATATAATTAATAGCCAATTTGGAAAATTAAATCAACATGAAACCATGTTCATGAAGGAAGAAAGATTAAAGGCTCAGCAAATCAAGGTGTTTCCAATTTTTTTTCGTTACCTATTCACTTCTTTAAATGTTTGAACAACTCCATGATTTAACATGTTGCCATTAATGCTTTGACATACCTGGTTTCCTCAGTTTATTTACTTTTGATTTGCTGCGAACAATACAATTAGTGCGCTGTTCAAATTGGTCCAGATTTTTTTCGCATAAATTAACCATGTATTTTTCCTTTTTTTTAATCTAATTAATGATACTATACTGTTGTAATTTTAGGCATTAAACGCCTGCTATATGTTCATATTTATTAGGATGATATAAACACCTGCTTAACGTTCATATTTATTATGATGATATAAACACCTGCTTAATGTTCATATTTATTAGGATGATATAAACAACTTCTTAATGTTCATATTTATTAGGATGATATAATCAAAATTAGTTATAATGGCCCACTAATCAAGCATGCTTCATTTAATTTATAGGTAGTCAATGGGAAGAAAGTTGAAAAGCCAACGGAAAGGATGTAGAATTTGCTCCAATTCATTAAACTTAGTTGTACCAGTATTAACAATGACAGTTCCATGGAATAAATATTTTCCTTTATTGCCCCATGCATCATACAAGTTATTGGGGTATTATTCCTTAATCATTGCATAAATGCTAAGTTCATAGCATAACTTTATTTTTTCTCTTTTAACAACATTTTTACGGGACCGCCCTAATTTATTTTTATGCTAAAATGGCAATAAATTAGCTGATTAATTTTGCTTACTGTTATAAGTTCTCAAACGCCCATCACTCTTTAAAAATGAATGGTTGTGTGCATCTACGCCGTAATTCAAAACACCGTCGTTCATATTCCAATCTTTATTTGATAAAAGGAAAATGTTTTGGATGATTCCAAACAGTCATGTCCATTGTACGCTAAATATTGTATCATTGAGGTCTATAACCAGTTTGCAAAAGCATCATGTCGTCATTGCCATATGTGACATTATGCTATTTAAAGATGTGATCTATGGAATAACAAATATAAAAAAATTCTTACATTGGAATTAAAATCACAATCCATTTTTTTATATTAAAGGGTGGTTCTCTTTTGAGGATCACTTTTTTATTAAAAATAAATCAAAATATATACAAAAGCTTGTTGGGGATTAGGCATAAAAAATTTCCAGGATCATCGCTATGATGACCAATGAAGTGAAAGTTATAAAAAATAAACTATATGTTATGTTTACAATACATTTATTTATAGAAACAGCTACTTGAAGATACACTTTAATTAACATGGAGCAATGTGGAAGAGTTGAGGGACATGTGATCATGAGGCTGGATAATGTGGCTGAGGCAAGGAAGGAAGCTTAAGGATGTTGTTACATGTCAGGAAATGAGGTAATGCTATTATGTATGATCATGCAAGGTGGTTAATGGGGCGTTCTTGCTGGTGCTTCTTGCCAAAAGGTGATGCTGTTGTTGTATATTGAGATGCAACAACAGTTATGTGACGCAATTTAGGCTTGAATTAATCTTATTTACCAATAACGATAGGCTAAACTTTGTAACTAATTTGTTCAAATATATCTATAATATGCTTATTTGTTTTTTAAATGAGAGGCTTAGGTTCAATCGTTGCAGAATGCTTTCGTACAGATGAACCTGGAATGTTTAGAACATGCTTTGAAACGTGGTGCACCTACTTGGGAGGTGCTGTTAATTGTGATGCCTACCACATGACCGATCCAAGGGCTGATGGACTTGCAGTTTCAACCTGTATTCAGAAAAGTCTCGAAGATGCAGGAGTGTCTCCAGAAGAGGTGCATTCCTTCAAATAGTTATTGTTGTGTATTTCCCATTTATCATACGTCCTATGTACATATATCCTTTGATTGTTGTCATAGACTCAGAGATGGATCTCATTGTATTGTTTTGGTCTTCACTATCTGTTTTATTTTAGACAGAGTAGCAATAAAAGTCACGGTTAGTCATGCAACAAATTATAAATGTAGATGCATGAGTATATACAAACAGTGCTTAATGCTTTTCACCTGTTCTTTATTTCATCTTTCAAACTATAATAATCAATTCAGCCACCCATACATTTGTGGTTATATGTATTCAGTAAAGTTATGTGATATCCTGTTTGACCTTGAATCAATAATTAGTCACATATTTTCATTCTTCACTGTTTGAATATTTAACTGCACAAGAAGACACTATGGACTAATTTGTTTTCTTGATTTCCTATTCAGGTTGATTACATAAATGCTCATGCAATGTCTACGCTTTCTGGCAATTTAACTGAAATCAACTATTAAACAAGTCTTTATGAAGCCAGATGGTATCAAGATCAATGCTACAAAGAATACATGGTGTTTTCCCTTTGTTTATTTTATGCATTTGACACAGTTCATTTTCTTCTGTCAACTAACATGTTATTGATTCATCTTCTTCAAACAAAACCACACCTTCTGCTCTTCTCACGTAATTTACTTCTTTCAATCTATGATTGAACATTGCCTTGGTGCGTCTGGTGATCTTGAAGCAATTGCTACAGTTAATCCATAACTACTGGATGGCTACACCCCATCATAACCAATTGGTATGCAATTCACTGACCACAATCAAATGGATAATAAAAAGCACTGATGAAAGCCAGAAAAACTGAATGTGTCAAACTGTAAACAACCAGTAGAAGTGTATATAGTGTAAATCCAGAGCATTAAAGCGGCCCAACGTGCTCTGGTGATGCATTCTGAGGTGCAATATAATGGCTGACATGAGAAAAGAATCTGTGATACATGAAGTTATTTGATGTTGAAGTATACGCACTGTACGTATGATGTTGCAAGTTTCTAGCTTGAGGGACGATAAAATGTGGAGCCTGAAAGAGGTTAATCTGTAAGGATTGTCTGGGTAAGCGATTTAGGATATTTAGGGATCTGATATCCCTGTAAGAAAATAGACAGCCAATTGTGAATACGTTTCAACGTCTACGCTCACATGCGGTTGTGTGTCATTTTGAACATAGTGTGATTCTAGGTGTACTAAATTTAACATGACTGATGGGGTATTTGTACGGTAATATATAAATTATAGTATTTCAAAATCTAAATGTTGTTTAATTTCTATATTTATCCAAAAATATTCATTTGAATATATATATATATATATATATATATATATATATATATATATATATATATATATACATTTAGATGTGTGTCTATATATACATACACGTGTTTTTATGTATGTGCGCGCGCGCGCGCACACACACATATACATATATATATATATATATATATATATATATATATATATATATATGTATATATATATATATATACACTTAGATGTGTGTGTATGTAAAGCTATGTAAAAGATCATACTTGCTGAATATGGTTTCTAATGAAATTACCTCTCCGATTTCGAGATCTGTAAAAATGCATATAATGAGGGTTTCGTCTACTTAACCTGATGTCTTAAAATGCCAGCATATTTGTGCGGACAAACCATGTATAGATTCAGTTGTGCGTATATGCCATTAAATGTTATAATTTGCACAAACCGAATTTAAGAGATATCAAACTCATATTTTCAAAAGGAATATCTATAATCTAATTTGATACAGACTTTTTAGGGGTAATTTTGGTATAGCTTTTGATACAGTTGACTATGGATATGCACTTAGTAAATTTTAATTTAAGATAGAACCTGCATTGATTATTTTCGTCCATGTTTCTATCCTTTAACTTTGTTTGTTTAACCATTGATACTTGAGTTTTGGTATTTTTAAAAGAGGCAAAAATGGTATATTGAGGCCCAAATTCTAGAATGAAACAACACGTGGGGAATCATCTAATAACCCATTGCGCAAGCATTTATTATAACCTATCATGTTAGTTTTATGTGTTTTCAAAAGGTGAATATGAAGGAAAATGTTCCTTTTCGATGAATTGTCAAAGTTTCGTAAACCTTCAAATTAGCAAGTTTGTTGAAATAATATGTCGCTGAAGATATTTTTGCATTGGTCATTTTTTGACCTTTTTTACTACTTATAAAGGTATTTCATCTACCAGCATCCAATAAAACTTTGCAATCATCATCTATCTTATTTGAGTATTTAAAATTTTGCATCTCCAATGGATTTAAAATGTATTTACAAATAATTTATTTATCACTAATTTTATATGGAGGCACACGATATATTCTTATCAAATCAAGTTGAATAGATAAAGAAAGATAAAATACACCTACTATGTCCTCTACTTTTATAGTTACACAACGAACAAGAAAGATAAATTCACCATTGTAAAATTCAAAAATTAGAGAACATGATTTTGGATTCATTCACTTGGTAACCCAAAAATACAAAATTATAAAAAAGGAATCCAGTAACAAACAAAGAAATAGAAACATTGGACAATAATACATTTTAAATGTATATTTCATGTAAAATTAACATGCAGAGTTATTTACACTACCCGTATGCGTAGCACGGGCCAAAAACTTGTATCATATAAATACTTGCATAATACACGGTACACATCACAATTTGTACAGTACTTATAACTTGCATAAACATCATAATACGCAGTACAAATTAGAATTTATGTCAACAACTACAGTCAGATTTTCATAAATGAAACTAAGAGCTATTGCCTCCAGTCAGATTTTCACTCTCACTTGTTATGGTTGTGGAAATTAGTTCCTCTAGATTCAACTCTGGGTTGGGATCGCCTAATTTTTTAAGCACCCAAGCAAAATTCTCTTGAACCTTCTGATTTACCTTGGATTCAAGCTTTGCTTCTGTGACAACAAGGAATTTCGTTCGATCCGAATCAGTTGCTAAACCGACTAAGACCGTTCAAAACCCCTGATTGTTTCGAGAACACGACGAATTAGAACACAAACAGAAGAACATTTCATTGCTTATTACAACAATATCATCAGAATACAAGAATATACAAAGTAATGAATCAATATTACACATTATAAAATATCAGAGATTACAATACATTACATAGCAGCGGAAAATAATACAAAACACAACTGAAGGAGATATACGGATACAAAGCTTTCCGGATATCATTCCAGCTGTAAACCAGAGTCCTGTGAAGATAAATCTGCAAAACCAAAACTACTAGCTGCCCGTGTCGAAAATAAGGGCACCCAGAGTTTAGTTTAAAACAATAAACTCCAGGTCAGTCATGTGACTGGTGTGAGAACTAAAACAGTTATTAATCTTTATTTTAAAGTTAGGTAAATCAAGGGACCACGCCGTATAACACGGAACGGGTTTCCTCCCAAGAATACCAGTGCATAAAACAACAGCGCAATGCTAAATAAAGAAAAATGAAGCTATTATAAGACCCATGTCCCATCACACAATGCAACACAAGCCGGAGGAAAGGGTTTTACCTTATAATAGCCAAAGAATGCTTGGTACGTTAAAACAAATCATTTGATACTATATAAGTGCATAGTGTATAAACAACTTCAATCATAAGTATCAATCATAGACGGCATGGGTACCATATATCATGTCGCCATACTAGTTCTACAATTAAAACCACAAAATCACGTATTGGAAATTGGATTTCTATCTGCGAACCGAGGCAAGGGATCGTCCTCTACCGATTCGAGACAATGTAGCCCATGTCTCAGGACCCAGACACAGGTGAGCTCTTGGATCGTCAGGGCCGGTCCACCGATGTGGATTAAAATGCCTGAACACTGCGTTTCCCCGCCCTTTGGGGCGTAAATGAGCCAACGAATGACTCCATCGGCTTCACACAGTCACCGATATATCCGAAGCGCCTCGCAACAACAACAACCACACAGGTGAAAAGTATATAAATGTCAGGGCTGGTAGGTCACTAACACCACCCTAACTAGAAGGAAACGCATGTCCTCCTTGAAGTCCTCTCCCGTTTCTGGTTCACAACCAGGGTGTGAGGCTCGCGAATTCATGTTACACAAAGCTATGCCACACAGGCGGTGCTTTGATCATCAACCACCACACTCTGCTTTTCAATAGAAGTCTTGATCATTTGCATCTTAGCATGCCACACAGGCAATTCACGCTATGCAACCGATATCAATCACACAGAATGAAATCTGATGTCAGACACACAGTCCATACAAGTCCGTTCTGGGTCTGAACGAAACTAGAGGCACTTTCCTCGCATATCCATCGATCTCTAAGTACGTCTGGACGATCACCAACTGATTCCCTCATCTTGGGTGTACAGCCCAATCAAGATCATCAGTAATCACCCAAACGATGTGAAGACTTCCGGTCTTCAACCACCGTCTTCATCTTCGACTTATCGTCGATTCAGTTATTCAGAATGGGATAAACCTGGTCTTTCCAAATAACTCGCGTATATATTATAAAAGTGTTAAACTAACACAACATACGCCTCATTCCAATTCATCAGTTACTAACCGTAAATTAGTAAGAGAACAATTCCCTAAGTATTAACCCCGAAGGCCGAAACCAACATCAGATCAATACCCAGGAAACCATTCATCTCAACTAATCTTCAGTTAGTTGCTAAATTTCACATTCTTAGGGAAAGGTTCCCATTAATTTTATCAAAGATAAATTAGTTAAAATTTATTCTTTAATCTTCTTTTGAATATCAATTCAAACCAAATTATGGTTTATCCAAACTAGTCGGGATTAACGCACCTTACCGAAGTAATCAATTGTTAAATTTCCCAACCCCAACCTATTCATCCCATGAAGTAAAACTGGTAATACTTCATATCTAACACCACGGTGTTATCGGTAAATTCCATTACCATTTCACGTTCAAATCTAATTAAAGATTTAACTATCATCTGGAGTAAAACTGGTGGTACTCCATTCTCGATCATTTCTTGAATTTGATAATTTTAATTATCAAATTCACTTTTCAATCTATTTAAAGATTCATTAAAACTCCACTTAGTATTAATCTTTAACTGGGTTAAAGAACCAATGTCATTTAAAACACGGCTCACGATAAACCCAAAATCACATTCCATTCTATCCGGCTTTAACCGTAAAATAGCAAGTGAGCAATTCCCTAAATATTAACCCCGAAGGCCGAAACCAACATCAGATCAATACCCAAGAAACCATTCAACTTAACTAACCTCCAGTTAATTCCTGATTTTCTTAACTCCATTGGGTCTAAGAATAGTATTATTAAAGATACCGTTCACAACAACCCAAAATCACATTTCATTAATTTTCGGGTTAAAGAACAAATGTTATTTAAAACAACGTTCACGATAAACCCAAAAATCAATTCCAATTCAATTCCAACTAAATATTATTTAATTGGTACACTTCATTAAATCTAAATAAAAAGATTTAATCTTTTTCTCAACTGGGTTTAAGAATAGTGTTAATGAAGACATCATTCACGACAAACCCAAATCCCATTTGATATTAAATACAAGGCTCTGAATAGAAAATATATCGTCTTATATTCAATATTAAATTCTACGACCAACAAATATCGTATTGGAAATAACGATATAAATATATCTTTCAAATTTCCATAACAATATCTGTATAATCACAACATTCAATATCGAAATATTCCGAAGATAATTTCGATTCAAATCCATTTCCAATCTATATATTGGAAATTTTGGTTATTTTCAAAACCATTTCAAATCCAATTTATTTATTTTTCAAAATAATTGAATTCATAATTCTAGTTCAAAACTAGCTCATTTCGATAAAAATCTACTTTTATCTTTTCAAATATGGAGTTTTTCATCCCAATTCTTCACAAATCATTTCTTATGATTTTACACAAATTACTAATATTTTTAATAATTTTATCAAGGCCTGTACAGTCGATTTCCATCAACGGCCATCAAACTGCACTTACAGCGACCTTTTCCAAATTTGATTTGGACATAATTCCAAATCAAACCGTTAGATTTCTAATTTCTCATATTCGTTAGAAAGCTCTTTTCGATACGAACCCTACGGTTCCGGTTTTAGGAGAATCCGATGGTTGGATCTCCCGTAATATCCATTCGAAGTCAATGGTCGAAATTCACGAACTGCCGCAGCACGGCATGTTCTATTCAGGCCATTATATTATATATATATATAATATATATTTCGTCGATTTCCTTTTAAAACGTATTTTAAAAACCGATTTAAATTCGTTTTCAAAACGATTTCAACTTCATATTCAATTTCAAATCAAAATTGAATATTCCACTATAAATTCGTTTTAAATTCATTTCAAATCGATTTCAATTCAAATCGATTTCAAATCTATTTCAATTCGTTTTAAATTCATTTTAAAACGATTTCAATTCTGTTTCAATTCAATTCGAATTTCAATTCAATTCTATTTAATTCGAATTTCAATTCAATTCTATTTAATTCGAATTTCAATTCAATTCTATTTAATTCGAATTTCAATTCCATTCAAATTTCAATTCTATTCAATTCAATTCGAATTCATTTCAATTCAATTTAATTCGAGTTTCTATTCTATTCAATTTTAATTCGAATTATATTTCCCATTCAATTTAATTCGAATTCATTTCATATTTTCAAAACATTCGATTTTGAAATCACTTTTCTATATTTATTATAAAATCGACAAAATTCCCGTTCTTTATAAAATGGCGTTCAACTACTTAACACGGCTTCACATTTCAATATTCAATGAATTATTATTTCAAATTAATCGATAATTTTGAACTGGAATCAGGCACAGTCAATTACCATATAATTGATTATATGGATTTCACACAACAAATGTGTATAACAACAATGAAAACAGCAATCCATCATCCAGAGTGCATTCTACACTGTATAAGCATTAAATATAAATATTCGACACTTATACAGCCTGTCAATCAATCGATTGACATACAACTAATCATTGGGACTAGTGTATGCCATATATCATTCCAATACCCGTGTGGGGTTTCAAACAATCAAACACATATTTAATTTGTGCAGTTGGGCGATGTGTAAAATTTATCGTCCCAATCAATATCAGTCAAATGTGTGTATATAAACAAATCGTGTGATTTGTTTATATTTATTTCATTTCAAATACACGTTAAAAATTATATTTTTAACCATAAAATATTTTTAACTATATAAATATTTTATTTCATTTCACATCACACAATCAACTACACATCAAAATCAAACAAACAAGCATACAAGCCGTCCATGGTCTGTGGACGACGGGTGTCGGGTGCTACAAAACACCGTCTGCATCCTAGTATATATTTCAAACTAGAAATTAATTAAAATAAAGGTGAGGATTTCTCACAGAGTGTTCCACTCCGTCGTGCTTTGCTGTCGAACTGCTGAACTGTCTGGATCTGCTTGAAATTCCAATACAGTCCTTTTCCCGCTGTTCATAATAAAATTTATATTTTTATTACTTCATTTCAATAAATAAAAATTCTATTTTTATTTCTACTTCATATATATTTACAACGCTTATTTCAATATAAAAATTATATTTTTATATTTCTACTTCTTATATAAAGATCGAATTTTTATTTCATCCCTATAAAAATCACATTTTTATTTCAACATATATATAATAAAAATCAGATTTTTATTTCGCTACATATGTAAAGATAATATTTTTATATTCTCTATTATATAAAAATCATATTTTTAATACTTCTACTTCATAAAAATTATATTTTTATATTTCACATATGATAAAAATCATATTTTTACCATCGCTATACTATAAAAATCTGACCTTTCCTCGCTAATCTCTTGTATATCTTTTGATTCCCGCTATGAAATTTCGATTTTTCGGGGTCGTTGGAAAGATATTCTCAAATAGATTCTAATATTTTTGGTTTCGCTAAATTCCGGTTTATTTTGAATCCTGTACATTCATTTGAAGTTTGAAATCGAATTATCGAACTACCGCGCCATTTTCAATTCCTTTTATAATTTAAAATAAATATTATATTCTAACGACGATCTATATAAATATATACGTTCGAATTTTATTCAAAATAAATTTTTCGTCATTATTATTTAAAATAATTCATTTTAAATATTCAAAATTCAATAAAATTTCCAAAATAAAATTTTCAAACTGGCTCAGATTTTCGGGTTGTTACAATCTCCCCCACTTAAAACTTTTCGTCCCAGAAATGGAACGAAGCCGAAAGTTGTTTTACAAATCAACTCAACTTTCATTGTTTTCGTTACGGCTTAAGTTCTTCAACTTTTCAGTTTCTAAGAACTTTTCAAATTTTTCAAAAATTTGGCTAACACCCTAAATTTTCGAAAAATTTAGCCATAACCTCCCCTGCACCGGGGACTTCGGGATATTTCATATAGCCTCCCATGGCCTTCTTCAATCCAAAAGAAAAAGAAAAAGCCAAGCGATTAGCCAATCGGCTCATAAAATCACCCAAAACTCAAGAAATACAATAAACATGCACCTATTTGTTGGGCAAATTATTTTATTCCTCTTCTCTAGCCTCATTGCTATGACCTGTTCACACATATATATGCACATGCATACGATTGCAAATAATTTTCAATACAGTTTAATATTTGACCAATTTGGTTAAAGGTTCAACATTTAATTATTCAAACAATAATCAAGCAACACAACCAGCAATCAATTAGTGAATAACTTTTTGAATTCATAATTTTGATGTATAGTCAAAAATCACATTTTTGGTGATAATTCACAACAATGTATTCTAGCTATATTTTGGTTCTCACACCAGTCTAATGGAAATATATAGAAATCCCACTTTCGACGCTCGAATATAAATTCTTATGATGAAGCTTCAATCATCAGAACCATCTCCGGGCGACTAGAGTGTAATTCTATATCTATCTAGTATATTAAAACTTCGAATACCCGTGGATCAGACGTGTATGCAAAAATCTTTATATACTGGACTGTCCAAATCAATACAGATAAATAATCAAATACGAATAATTGATTTAAACATTTAAAACAAAAATTGTTTTCAATTTAAAAACATACTCTTTACACTCGTTCTAGGATACTACTGATCCTATCTCTAACGAGTCATTCTTATTGGATATTACTAATCCAATCTCTGATGAATTCTTTCGTTCGGTTTTAACGTGTCTTGTTCTCTGAGCTTTGTAAACCAAAGCTCTGATACCAAATGTGATAACAAGGAATTTCGCTCGATCCGAATCAGTCGCTAAACCGACTAAGACCGTTCAAAACCCCTGATTGTTTCGAGAACACGACGAATTAGAACACAAACAGAAGAACAATTCATTGCTTATTACAACAATATCATCAGAATACAAGAATATACAGAGTAATGAATCAATATTAAACATTATAAAATATCAGAGATTACAATACATTACATAGCAGCGGAAAATAATACAAAACACAACTGAAGGAGATATACAGATACAAAGCTTTCCGGATATCATTCCAGCTGTAAACCAGAGTCCTGTGAAGATAAATCTGCAAAACCAAAACTACTAGCTGCCCGTGTTGAAAATAAGGGCACCCAGAGTTTAGGTTAAAACAATAAACTCTAGGTCAGTCATGTGACTGGTGTGAGAACTAAAACAATTATTAATCGTTATTTTAAAGTTAGGTAAATCAAGGGACCACGCCGTATAACACGGAACGGGTCTCCTCCCAAGAATACCAGTGCATAAAACAACAGTGCAATGTTAAATAAAGAAATATGAAGCTATTGTAAGACCCAGGTCCCATCACACAATGCAACACTAGCCGGAGGATAGGGTTTGACCTTATAATAGCCAAAGAATGCTTGGTACGTTAAAACAAATCATTTGATACTATATATGTGCATAGTGTATGAACAACTTGAATCATAAGAATCAATCATAGACGGCATGGGTACCATATATCATGTCGCCATACTAGTTCTACAACCAAAACCGCAAAATCACGTATTGGAAATTGGATTTCCATCTGCGAACTGAGGCAAGGGATCGTCCTCTACCGATTCGAGACAATCTAGCCCATGTCTCAGGACCCAAACACAGGTGAGCCCTTGGATCGTCAGGGCCAGTCCACCGATGTGGATTAAAATGCCTGAACACTGCATTTCCCCGTCCTTTGGGGCGTAAATGAGCCAACGAATGACTCCATCGGCTTCACATAGTCACCGATATATCCGAGGCGCCTCGCAACAGTAACAACCACACATGTGAAAAGTATATAAATGTCAGGGCTGGTAGGTCACTGACACCACCCTAGCTAGAAGGAAACGCATGTCCTCCCTGAAGTCCTCTCCCGTTTCTGGTTCACAACTGGGGTGTGAGGCTCGCGAATTCACGTTACACAAAGCTATACCACACAGGCGGTGCTTTGATCATCAACCACAAGACTCTGCTTTTCAACAGAAGTCTTGATCATTTGCAACTTAGCATGCCACACAGGAAATTCACGCTATGCAACCGATATCAATCACACAGAATGAAATCCGATGTCAGACACACAGTCCATACAAGTCCGTTCTGGGTCTGAACGAAACCAAAGGCACTTCCTCGCATATCCATCGATCTCCAAGTACGTTTGGGCGATCACCAACTGATTCCCTCATCTTGGGTGTACAACCCAATCAAGATCATCAGTAATCACCCAAATGATGTGAAGACTTCCGGTCTTCAACCACCGTCTTCATCTTCGACTTATCGTCGATTCAGTTATTCAGAATGGGATACACCCGGTCTTTCCGAATAACTCGCGTATATATTATAAAAGTGTTACACAAACACAACATATGCCTCATTCCAATTCATCAGTTACAAACCGTAAATTAGTAAGAGAACAATTCCCTAGGTATTAACCCCGAAGGCCGAAACCAACATCAGATCAATACCCAGAAAACCATTCATCTCAACTAATCTTCAGTTAGTTGCTAAATTTCACATTCTTAGGGAAAGGTTCCCATTAATTTTATCAAAGATAAATTATTTAAAATTTATTCTTTAATCTTCTTTTGAATATCAATTCAAACCAAAGTATGGTTTTTCCAAACTAGTCGAGATTAACGCACCTTCCGAAGTAATCAATTGTTAAATTTCCCAACCCCAACCTATTCATCCCATGAAGTAAAACTGGTAATACTTCATATATAACACCACGGTGTTATCGGTAAATTCCATTACCATTTCACGTTTAAATCTAATTAAAGATTTAACTAACGTCTGGAGTAAAACTTGTGGTACTCCATTCTCGATCATTTCTTGAATTTGATAATTATAATTATCAAATTCACTTTTCAATCTATTTAAAGATTCATTAAAACTCCACTTAGCTTTAATCTTTAACTGGGTTAAAGAACCAATGTCATTTAAAACACGGCTCACGATAAACCCAAAATCACATTCCATTCTATCAGACTTTAACCATAAAATAGCAAGTGAGCAATTCCCTAAATATTAATCCCGAAGGCCGAAATCAACATCAGATCAAAACCCAAGAAACCATTCAACTTAACTAACCTCCAGTTAATTTCTGATTTTCTTAACTCCATTGGGGCTAAGAACAGTATTATTAAAGATACCGTTCACGACAACACAATATCACATTTCATTAATTTTCGGGTTAAAGAACAAATGTTATTTAAAACACCGTTCACGATAAACCCAAAAATCAATTCCAATTCAATTCCAATTAAATATTATTTAATTGGTACACTTCATTAAATCTAAATAAAAGGATTTAATCTTTTTCTCAACTGGGTTTAAGAACAGTGTTAATGAAGACATCATTCACGACAAACCCAAATCCCATTTGATATTAAATACAAGGCTCTGAATAGAAAATATATCGTCTTATATTCAATATTAAATTCTACGACCAACAAATATCGTATTGGAAATAACGATATAAATATATCTTTCAAATTTCCATAACAATATCTGTATAATCACAACATTCAATATCGAAATATTCCGACGATAATTTCGATTCAAATCCATTTCCAATCTATATATTGGAAATTTTGGTTATTTTCAAAACCATTTCAAATCCAATTTATTTATTTTTCAAAATAATTGAATTTATAATTCTAGTTCAAAACTAGTTCATTTCGATAAAAATCTACTTTTATCTTTTCAAATATGGAGTTTTTCATCCCAATTCTTCACAAATCATTTCTTATGATTTTACACAAATTACTAATAATTTTAATAATTTTATCAAGGCCCGTACAGTCGATTTCCGTCAACGGCCATCGATCGAACTGCACTTACAACGACCTTTTCCAAATTTGATTTGGACCTAATTCCAAATCCAACCGTTAGATTTCTAATTTCTCATATTCGTTAGAAAGCTCTTTTCGATACGAACCCAACGGTTCCGGTTTTAGGAGAATCCGACGGTCGGATCTCCCATAATATCCATTCGAAGTCAATGGTCGAAATTCACGAACTGCCGCAGCGCGTCGCATTCTATTCAGGCCATTATATTATATATATAATATATATATAATATAAATTTCATCGATTTCCTTTTAAAAAGAATTTTAAAAACCGTTTTAAATTCGTTTTCAAAACGATTTCAACTTCATATTCAATTTCAAATCAACATTTGAATATTCCACTATAAATTCGTTTTAAATTCATTTCAATTCAAATCGATTTCAATTCGTTTTAAATTCATTTTAAAACGATTTCAAATCTATTTCAATTTAATTCGAATTTCAATTCAATTCTATTTAATTCGAATTTCAATTCAATTCAATTCGAATTCATTTCAATTCAATTTAATTCGAATTTCTATTCTATTCAATTTTAATTCGAATTATATTTCCCATTCAATTTAATTCGAATTCATTTCATATTTTCAAAACATTCTATTTTGAAATCACTTTTCGATATTTATTATAAAATCTACAAAATTCCCGTTCGTGTTAAAATGGCGTTCAACTACTTAACACGGCTTCACGTTTCAATATTCAATGAATTATTATTTCAAATTAATCGATAATTTTGAACTGGAATCAGGCACAGTCAATTACCATATAATTGATTATATGGATTTCACACAACAAATGTGTATAACAACAATGAAAACAGCAATCCATCATCCAGAGTGCATTCTACACTGTATAAGCATTAAATATAAATATTCGACACTTATACAGCCTGTCAATCAATCGATTGACATACAACTAATCATTGGGACTAGTGTATGCCATATATCATTCCAATACCCGTGTGGGGTTTCAAACAATCAAACACAGATTTAATTTGTGCAGTTGGGCGATGTGTAAAATTTATCGTCCCAATCAATATCAGTCAAATGTGTGTATATAAACAAATCGTGTGATTTGTTTATATTTATTTCATTTCAAATACACGTTAAAAATTATATTTTTAACCATAAAATATTTTTAACTATATAAATATTTTATTTCATTTCACATCACACAATCAACTACACATCAAAATCAAACAAACAAGCATACAAGCCGTCCATGGTCTGTGGACGACGGGTGTCGGGTGCTACAAAACACCGTCTGCATCCTAGTATATATTTCAAACTAGAAATTAATTAAAATAAAGGTGAGGATTTCTCATAGAGTGTTCCACTCCGTCGTGCTTTGCTGTCGAACTGCTGAACTGTCTGGATCTGCTTGAAATTCCAATACAGTCCTTTTCCCGCTGTTCATATTAAAAATTATATTTTTATTACTTCATTTCAATAAATAAAAATTCTATTTTTATTTCTACTTCATATATATTTACAACGCTTATTTCTATATAAAAAATTATATTTTTATATTTCTACTTCTTATATAAAGATCGAATTTTTATTTCATCGCTATAAAAATCACATTTTTATTTCAACATATATATAATAAAAATCAGATTTTTATTTCGCTGCATATATAAATATAATATTTTTATATTCTCTATTATATAAAAATCATATTTTTATTACTTCTACTTTATGAAAATTATATTTTTATATTTCACATATGATAAAAATCATATTTTTACCATCTCTATACTATAAAAATCTGACCTTTCCTCGCTAATCTCTTATATATCTTTTGATTCCCGCTATGAAATTTCGATTTTTCGGGTTCGTTGGAAAGATATTCTCAAATAGATTCTAATATTTTTAGTTTCGCTAAATTCCGGTTTATTTTGAATCCTGTACATTCATTTGAAGTTTGAAATCGAATTATCGAACTACCGCGCCATTTTTAATTCCTTTTATAATTTAAAATAAATATTATATTCTAACGACGATCCATATAAATATATACGTTCGAATTTTATTCAAAATAAATTTTTCGTCATTATTATTTAAAATAATTCATTTTAAATATTCAAAATTCAATAAAATTGCCAAAATAAAATTTCCAAACTGGCTCAGATTTTCGGGTTGTTACAGCTTCCATTTCTTCAACAAGTCTTTGCCTTAAGTCCTTTATATAAGCATTTGTTAGAGCCTTGGCTGATTGTTTTGTACACTTTGCATGCCTCCCTATAAGCAAAGGGCGACCATGTGATCTTCTATTTGAAGTTATTATTTCAACAATATTTCCTCCTTCTCCACTGGCCATTGCCTTTTGAAATAATTCCTACAAAATAAAGCCACGTAAAAATTACCCTACAGTAAATGCAGAGAATGCAGCAAATTATGCTTTCATATAGAGAATGCAGCAAATTATGCTTACATATGGAGAGAATGCAGCAATTTACCCTACAGTAAATGCTTACATACCCTAAAGTAAATATTTTACGATAAAAAAAACAGATATAAGAGCAGCATGTTACAATTAGAATGTTATCAAGCTATGGTTTTACATGCCTATCTCGATGTCAAGTGCACAAATGTCATGAAAACAGTTTCAAGTGCACAAATGTCACAAGTCATGCACAAAGCACAAGTGCACAAGATTACTAGTGCGAAACTCGGGTTCAACAAGTGTTTCAACAAAGTGCATACGACTCTTCATGGGGCTTGCTTTCTAATTGTTTTATGAAACATGCAATTCTGTTGGCATTTTAGCCAGTTTCCTACATCATTAGCGAACAAAATATCCCGTATATTTCATTCCACTGCTTGACCTTCACATAACAGGCTGGAGTGTTAATATTTGATAAATACAAAGTACAGTCGTTATGTGCTTCAAACAGTGGAACTCAGTAGCCACCATCAATATGCCCAAGCAGACCAAAATTTTATTTTAATCTATAATAGGGAAGCATTCATTATATAAAGAAAAGAAAGATACCCATGTTTGGCTTTAATCATACATAGGGAACAATATTGCATATTTATTTTAATATTGCTCGTTGACAAGTTGACACATCTCTATAATGGGATCTATACTATAGCATGTAGCATGCAAAATAAGACATATAGTTCATCTACTTAACTTTAGTTGGTCCGGATCAAAGAATTTTGTTTGCTCTTGTTTATTTTACAACTTAATATCCATCAAATTAACAAGTGTTCACATAGCCAAGAGCCAAACTCAAGTTCAACAAAGTGCACATGAGCAATGTGCAACATGTACAAAACAGAACAAAATTATTACAAAAATTTTTTTATTACTTGCAAGTTTGCACTTCATAACTTGACGACTAGACACATACTCACGTCCATCTGTACTCTTATGACTTTTAAGAAAAAGTGCTGCATCGGATGGTATCTCCTAATACAAGTTCAATAGATAGTTTAGCATACACTCTTTTCATTCAAAAAGCATCTAGGCTAACTACTTCGTGTCAATAGCTACCACGCTATCTCATCTAGAAAACTGTAACTAATAAACAAATGTAAAGTATTGCATACCATCTTATGACGAAGCTGGGTGAACGACTTTGGACCGGCGGTGTGTGTTTCTTGATACCTCAGTCTGCCCAATACCTCAAGAACACTTTGAAGTCCTGCAGTAGGATGTTGTCCGGCTTGTTTTCTAGCCTCTCCTCATCGGTCTCATAATCTTTATAATAAGATGTTTTTATGTGACTCTTATACCCTCTCCAACAGTCACGAATAGACTTCAACACCCAGTTTTCACATTCATTGGGAATAATATACCGTTGCTTAAATATAAATCAATGATTCAAAAGAATAAATAAATCATAATTCAGCTACATTATAGTCAATAAATCAATATTGCTTATTGAAGTAAAATTCAACTACATTACAGTTAATAATAGATTACTTGAACATAATTCCATAGAGTTTGCTTTAACTTTTCAGGAATATTCGACCAGTATTTATACGTAAATGGCACATCCCTTTTCAATGTTCCTAAAAAGTTGCTCAATTCAGATATTACTTTGTCATCATCTGAAACAGGTTGGAACCATCGTTCATCCCAATTATAACTCTTTTGTCTTATTCCCCTTGTATGAACATTAAACATCGTTGTTTGACCTATGAGTCTTCTAAGAACTTCATCTTTAATTAAAATGAAAAGTCCCGTCAAATAATAACATAAATCATAATGTAAATTCGGTACTTAAATATTAATTCTACTAAAATATTAAATATTATTATCACATCAATTCAGTACCTATCTCAACTTCTTCATTTTCAATGTCTGCCAAGACATTCTCCACCACATCCTTATTTGCCATACAACTTGCAATAGATTTTGCAGTAATTTTCTTTTGTTGTTCCCGCAGAGCCAAATAATCAAGCATTGTTCATAGTCCTTCACTTCCGTCTCAGTTGTACTTACTAACAGGCTTGGGCTTGGGGTTCTAAACAATTCATTTTCCTTTACCCTACCACTAATTAAATGAGTTTGTGGTCTATTAACAGGCTTGGGCTTCTCAACTTTTTTATTTATAAATTGTATATATAAGTAGGAAATAAGACTGGATTTTTATAGTTATTATCTTCAGAAGAATAAAAAATAAGATATGTAGCTATCACACACCCTTCGTGGACTTTGTGAAGTATCATCTTCACTTTGCTCCTCATGTTCCGGACTATATTCCTTACTATCCACATCCTTTTGCATCTTTTCTTTTTATTTATCCTTTTTATGGCTTGCATTTGTCAGTTCAGCAGAAATTGCAGACACATCTAAAGAAGCGAGAAGTTCGTTGTTCCTTATCAAATTCTCAGCTCTTTGCACTTCATAGTCTTTAAGAGATGGTGGAGGTTGTACACGAACATTCTGCAAGTATATAATAAACGGGAAATTCATAGTAAGTATGATGCAAGAGTTGTACAAAATATTCAAATTACAATAAGATTATCATAATTAGAATCCTTCGAACCTGCTTGCCTTTTCCATTCATATCTTCATCTTCCCCGGGTTGAATACTCAATTCCAAGTTCTTCTTAACACTTGATGAGTTCAGATTCACTGTTGAATCGCTGATTTTTGGTTTTTCAGTGTCGTCTTCCCATGATTTACCATATCAGTTGACTTTAGATTAAGGGTTTCATTGCTGGGACCTGGATTATTCAGCCTTTCCGACTTCTAAGGACTGTTCACCTCAGCTATCATTTGATTCATGCTTGCATTATTGGGTTTTGAATTATTCAGCTGCGCCGACTTCCGAGGACTGTTCATCGCAGTTATCTTTAGATTCACTGTTGCATTGCTATTCGGTCATGCTGACTTTCGAGGACTGTTAACTTCTTGTATTTTTGGTTCTGTTATAGTTGATGAGTTGTCACGTGCTATCGCTTCAGTGGTTTTGTAGCTACAACAAATCATACAATGTTATTATAATCATGGTCTTTAAATGATATAATGTCACAATATTTTTTTTCTTGCTATATCAAAATATCACAAAGATATTATCTAGATATATATACACACCTATAACCAGATTCAATGGCCTTGGCCGAATGATTACATGCGGCTGGATTTGCTTCAGTGGCTCAACTGCAGTATCGACAACGTTGTCAATATAAAAATCCAATTTACCACCACTGTTAGCTCCATTGACAAATTCAGAGAGGTCCGCATCATTCGTCAGTGACTTCCACCCACCCTTCTCACCTTTTTTATATAAATTCCTCCTATTTTGTTATAGAAAAAGTCCTCCTTTACGTACTCCATGAGCACCTGTGTACGAGAAGTAGTTAGGATCAACGCCATTTACCACAGTAATGGTTCCGCCAACATATTCTTCCTTCTGAAATGTTCCCTTGTGATGAAATGTGAGATGCATGGATTCCTCTTTTCTATATAAAATGTGTGTGTGTGTCTCCAACAAGAGGAAACCTAAGACAAGTTGAACTGTTAAAACAGGTCGACCTAAGAATTTATAAGTCATTTAAATCAAAACCCTAAAGTGATGTGAGAGAGAATTATACCTCAAAATCGAAATTGAAGCCCTAAAGTGATGTGAGAGAGAATTATACCTCAAAATCGAAATTGAAGCACTAAAGTGATGTGAACAATGATTGAACCCCCAAATCCAAACACTAATTGAACCGAAATCGATGAACAAATCTTGAACCCCCAAATCAAAGCCCTTATTGAACCGAAATCGATGAAAAAAGCCTGAACCCCTAAATCAAAGCCGTAATCAAACTGAAGAATCAAATATTATTTCTGATTGCAAAAGAAAATGTTATTTGGTTAACGAAATTGGGAAGCGGGGAAATGAAAATAAGATGATGAGGAATGAAAAGAGGGTAAGAAATGTTGTTTCTAGAAGAAGCGATCAAGACTGATGAGGTGTCACGTTAGCGTAGGATCTGATTCACGTGGATCGTTGCTAAGATATGGAAAGGCCTGCTATAGCAACATTATATAAAATGTTGCATCGTGTTACACTTGTTCAACTAGGCTAACACATTTTTATGGCTAAGGTAACATCCAAAATAGAGCGTTGCAGTAGGACCAAAATATTATACTTATCGTCACATTTTGGCTGGCAACACCTTGGAAAGTCGTCGCATTAGGATATTTATGGCGTAGTGGGATGGAGAGGTGATGCGCAAGGTGGAGAAAAGGCTGGAGAGTGGGAAACACATGGCTCGAAGGGCATTAGGGTGCGATGACCATGGCTAATGGCAAGAAGGATGAGGAGAGTTTTAACAGAAAAAGTCAGAAAGGAAGAAGGGAGTAGTTTTTTTAAAGAAGGGAGGTGCAAGGATCAATGAGGTGTCAAGGTGAGATGGAGGGGGAAGAATCACACCAATGGGGCTCGAACGGATGACACGTCATATGGGTTTATTGCTTTTAAGGCCTTTGTAAAAGGAATGAACGTGTTTTAGTTCCATCTCGCATTTATCGCTCGTATGATCAAACGGTAAGTCCGTTTAACACAAAATTTTGACCTCTAACATAATTCGTAATTCTGAATCTAACGGAAGGTCCCATCAAATTTGGAGTTCGTTTGACCTTCCATTTTATTTTATTTGACCCAGTACGTGTTTATTTTTCGCACGTTCACATATTGACTACAAAAAATATGAAATTTAGAACCTTGGAATTTTTCGATGTTCCGGATCTGATAAAATTGGTTGCGTCAAATTTCGAGATTATTTGAAAAATGTTCCATTGTAAGGTACTGAAATAGTGTTAAATTATTGAATTTATAAAATCTACCATAAATCCTTATAAAATTAATTTAAAAATCAAATTTAAATTGGTTTCAAAATGTCAGGTCGTGACAATCACCTTGCTTAAAAGAATTTCATCCCAGAAATTGGATTTAAGTAAAGCTAAAATAGAAATGATATAATAGAAATAAGTTCACCTCTCAGCAAAGTTAATCAGAGATATCCACTCTACACCTAGGATAAGTCTTTTTAATGCTATCCTCTATTTCCCATGTATAGTCCCTTGGATCTGCGCTCTACTGCACTTTTACTTGGTTCACCCTTTTATTTCTCAGCTCTCTTATCTCTTTGCCAATTATCTTTATAGGTTCTCTTCGAACTGCCAAATTTGGGGTGATTTCCAAGTCCTCTTGCCCCGCTTCCTCAACAATCAAATCAGGATCATTTACATACTTCCGAAGATGAGAAATGTGAAAAACATTATGCACCCCGGATAACCAATTTGGTAATTGAATTCTGTAAGCCAGAGTTCTGATTTTCTATAGTATCAGTAATGGACCAATATACTTAGGTGATAACGTCCCCCATTTTCCAGAATTGGATGACTCCTTTCAATGGCGAAACTTTCAAAAACACTTGGTCGCCAACTGGAAATTCCAAATCTCTTCTTTTAGAATATGGATAACTTTTCTATCGTCTTTGAGCTGCCTTCAATGTTTTCTTAATCAAGTCCACTTTGTCTGCTGCTTCACTGATCATATCTGGACCTATCACAAGTAGATTACCAAATTCTATCCAACATGCTGGTGATCTACAAGGTCGACCGTACAATGCTTCAAATGATGACATCTTTAGACATTCTTGGAAGATGTTGTTATATGAGAACTCTACAAGATGCAAGTGATATTACCATGATCCTCCGAAATCAAGGATACATGCTCGCAATAAATCTTCCAAAACTCGATTCACTCTTTCAGTCTGTCCATTTGTTTGGGGGTGGTAGGCAGTGCTAGAGTTCAAATTTGTCCCTAATTTCAACTGAAATGCTTCCCAGAACTTATTGGCGAAGATCAGATCTCGATCACTAACATTGCTGTTGGGTATTCCATGTAGTAGAACTACTTCCTTCGTATACAACTGGGCAAGACTCTCAGTTGTTCTATTTTCTCTTACCGGAAGAAAATGATCACTCTTTGTCAAACGATCAACGATTACCCAAATACTTTCATTAATTTTCTTGGTTCGAGTAAAACATCAATGAAATCCATCAATATCTGGTCCCCCTTCCATTATGGAATATCTAGTGGTTGTAATAACCCAACGACATTTCGTTGATCACCTTTGACTTATGGGCAAGTTGGACACCTACTAACAGATATCGAGATATCTCTCTTTATAGACTTCCACCAAAATATGCGCTTCAAATCTCGATACATCTTATTTACTCTTGGATGGATACTGAGTTTGGACTTATGACACTCGTCCAGTACTTCTCTCTTAAGCTTCGGAATACCGGAACACAAATCCGTCCTTTCAACCCTAGAGTTCCCTTATTATCAATTTGGAAGTTCGAGCCTTCACCCTTTTGAATCCTCTTGCAAATCCATTGAATAAACTCCTCATCTTTCTATTAAGTAGAAATCTTCTCAATTAATAAGGGTGTAACAATCAGATTAGCAATAATAGCGTTCTTCCTACTGAGTGCATCTGCTACAAAATTGGCTTTTCACGGAGCGTAAAGAATATCTAGATCGTATGCAGCCAGAAACTCCAACCAATGTTATTGCCTCATGTTTAAATCCTTCTGGGTAAAGAGATACTTCAATGATTTATGATCATTGTATAACTCAAACTTCTCACCCAGCAAGTAGTGCCTCCAATACTTTAAGGAAAATACTACAGTAAGCAACTCCAACTCATGAGTGACATACCTTTTCTCATGCAGTTTCAACTGTCAACTTGCTTAAGCAATCAATTTACCTCTTTGCATTAATACTGCGCCAACTCCTTCTCTAGAAGCATCTGTATAGATGGTTAAATCTTGGTTACCATCTATAATAGTCAATACCGGGGCAGTGGTTAGTCTTTCCTTCAACTCTTGGAAAGCTGCTTCACATTCAGGAGTCCAAACGAACTTAACATGCTTCTTGGTAAACTTCTTCAAAGGAGTAGATAACTTGGAAAAATCCTTTACGAACTTCTATAGTAACTGGCCAATAGAAAACTTCTAACTTCAGTGGGGGTCCTTGGTTGCTTCCAATATTGGATGGCAGCAATCTTACTCATATCTACCGAGATTCCTTCCGTTGACCCTACATGCCCAAGGAACTTTATTTCTTCCTTCCAGAATTGACATTTGGAAAATTTGACCTTCAATACATTCTTCCTTAGAATCTCTAGTACCTTTTACAAATGCTTTGCATACTCTTCCTCGATCATAGAGAAGATAAAGATATCATCAATAAAGACCAACACGAACTTTTTTAACACTTCTCGAAACACCCGTTTCATTAGGTCTACAAAGTAAGAAGGATTGTTGCATAGTCCGAAGGGAAATACTAACCATTCGTAAGATAAGTCCGAGCCCCATAAAGCAGCTAATGGAACGCACTCTTCTACAATCATTAACTGATGAAAACCTGTAGCTAGGTCCATCTTATAGAACACTCGAGCTCCATTTAAGTGATCTAACAAATCATTAATGCGAGGAAGAGGGTATTTATTCTTAAGAGTTGGCTTATTTAGGTCTTAGTAGTCCACACATAATCTGAGAGTACTATTGGACTTTGGAACAAATACCACTGCTGCACCCCGACTGGAGAAACTAGGCCTAATCTGACCTTTCCACAAAAGTTGCTGAGTTTGATTGCTCAGCTCTTCATTCTCCTTTATCGACATTCTCCGAATTGGATGTACAACTGGCCTTGCATTCAGAATCAAATCAATCCTAAAGTCAATCTCTCTTCATGGAGGAAGACTCTTTGCTTCTTCAAACACGTCCAGATATTCCTTAACAACTGGAATAGTTTCCAAGGAAGTGAGATAAATATCGGAGCAAACCAAAATTCATTCCTACCAGAATTTGGACCTTCACATGGCATTATTATAAAATTTCCAGACCTAGTCTTCACTCTAACAATTCTTTCAGTGCATTTAACATTGGCTTCATATTTGATCAACCAATCCAATCCAAGTATAATATCGAATTCAGTAAATCCATAGGTAACAGGAATAAGAGATGGGCACTCTACGATATGACAAAGATCGATGGAGCTTCCTATTGGACTGTTAACACAAATGGGTTCTTCAAGATAACTAAGGTTTAGACTTAATTTCCTTACTAAACTACTATAGATAAAACTACGTGACGTGCCATTATTAAATAATACTTTAACCGGAATATTCTTTATAGTGGGTGTACCTTACAAAACACCTAGCCTTCCCTTACCAATAGAGATTTTTGGAGAATCTGCTACGTTGTAAACATGAGCCACCTCGTACATTTTTGATAGTGGGAAATTCTTTGTAGTATAACCACTCTTATGAATTGTAGCATTCCAGGTTATCATGAGACTTCTTCTGCTTCTTTGGAGACTTGATGTTCTTTGACAAATGTCCTTGTTTATTACAATTCAAACATGTGATATTCTTTAACCATTCATCGTTGGGATTTTTCTTCTCCCTTACTTGCCCCTGGCTTCTTATTTGCAAACTTCCTCTTTTTACCAGATTTTCCTTTCTCTTTATCTTCCACAGTGTTCCGTTTGTCTATACTCTCATAGCGGCAAGCCATTTCTATAATCTCTGCGAAAGGAAGCCTCACATGAGCGGTTACTCTACTTCTGTACCTTCTTTAATGAACCTCACATTCTTCTTAACCGGAGCTTGAATCATCTTTGGACCAAATCGGGAAAGCTCGTTGAATTTATTCAGATATTCCAAAATGGTCATGTCTCCTTGCTTCAAATTAAGAACTCGTAGTATAGACTCTCTACTGCTTCTTGAAGGACGAATCTTTCCTTGAAAATTCCTTTAAATTGATCCGAAGTGATATTTCCTCCTGGATTTCCCATTGTAATTGTTTCCCACCAGATCAAAGCTTCATCCTTAAGCAACCACGATGCTAAAAAAAATTGTTCTCCGTTCAATCTTAAAACTTCAAAAATTCTTTCATAAGAACTCATCCATGCTCGTGCTTCAATAACGG
This sequence comes from Allium sativum, assembly GCA_030737875.1. Taxonomy (NCBI): domain Eukaryota; kingdom Viridiplantae; phylum Streptophyta; class Magnoliopsida; order Asparagales; family Amaryllidaceae; genus Allium; species Allium sativum. The sequence continues at coordinate 581,633,170 of CM060913.1, forward strand.
ACTCTTTGCCCAAGAACGGTACCCCACCCAGATTCTCATACTTTTTAGCTAGAACTTCTAGATCTGGCTCTGGCTATGGGGGCACAACTAGCTCATTCGGTGCTCCTATAGGGTTGGGTTGTTGAACTTCAGCTTGAACATTAGCTCTTCCTCTTCCTCTTCCTCTTCTTCCTCTGCCACTCATTTTCTACTATATATGCAAATAGCAAGAAAAGAGTTAGGCCAACAGAAAAGATATCTTAAGGAAATTGTAAGAGCATAAAGACACACACACACATATGTATATATATATATATATATATATATATATATGTAAATTTCTTTACTAAGGGTGTGATATTCTTCTACACTCATTCTAGGATTTTACTAATCGTATCTCTAATGAGTTATTTATCCTAGAATACTACTGATTATATCTCTGATGAGTCATTTAATATGTTATACTCTAGAACCAAGGATAACCCTCATCTCTTATACCAAAATGTGATGACCCATTCTCCTGATCCCCGGAAGAATAGATAGTCATTGGAATATAACACATTAACGTAACAGTAGAATATAAACATTACATTACGCAACATAATGTACATCAATTACATCAAAGGTAATATCGGAGTTTACAACATCACATGATCATAATTATACATAGAAGTTTCAGCTTGCAAATAATAAGAACACAGAGGAATAAAAGGTAATCGGCATCATATGGTCTTAGAGAGTCAAAAAGAAACATCCAAAACTTGCTCCAGCTTCATGTCCAAAACCAACTTCCAATGCTTCCATACACATGCAAAATGATCTAAGAAAATATCATAGGAACTAGACTGCCCAGGTGAAAATATGGACACCCGAGTTTGCAAGGGAAAAAAACTACGAGCTAGTCATGGGACAGGTATGAGAAACCTTATAGTTATTCTTAACTTATTTTAAAGTAAGGCATATCACGGGACCATGCCGTATAACACGGAATGGGTTTACTCCACACGAATGCCAGAGCATAAAACCACTCAATGCCTTTTAAAAAAAGCCATTATAAGACTCAAGTCCCATCACAAAATCCAAGCGCAAACCGGAGGATAGAGTTTTACCTTATAATGGCCAAACATGCTTGATACGAGAAGATCATTTGATACTATTCGTAATGTCTAAGTGTTGAAAACAATTTAAAAATAAAATGTATTAATCTTAGATGGCATAATACCCCATCCTATTATGTCGCCATATAGGTTAACAATTGAAAAACGTAAAGTGACGCATTGGAAGTTGGATTCCATCATGAACCAAGGCAAAAGTTCTTCTTTATTCGATTCGGGACACTCTAGCATACGTCCTAGGACCCAAACGCTGGTGAGCCCTTGGAGCGGCAGAGCCAGTCCACCAATTCCCGGTGGATTAGGGTTACTCCTGAACAGAACGTTCTCTGGTCGTATTTGACCGTCATCTGAGGCGTCTCGATTCCAACATTCACATAAGTAAATTGCCTGGGATCCATACCATGACATCAATTTTAGCTAGAAGGAAACGTTTATCCTTTCTCTATTGTCCTTCATCTTGTTTTTGGTTCATTCTTGGTTCTGAGGCCCACGAGTCAACGTATCACAAAGCTCTTCTTTTCTACAAAAGATTTGATCTATCTACTAGCAGCACTCAGCATGCCACATTGTCAATTCACACATATGCTCAATTTCTATTAATGATATAACCTTTTAGTTCATACACCTCAAAGAAGGGTGTTAAGCTAAGAGAATAAATTCTCAGGCACAACAGATATATCATTAGTGGAAACTAATCGGTTATGTTACAAAATACAATGTCAGTCATACCATATATTTACAAGTTCGTTCTTTGTATGAACAATACCGAAGGCACCTTATTCCTCATCCAATTAAGAAAAAGGCCCTTGCATATCCGAACAATCAACAAGTACGTCCGAACCACTGTTACTTTAAACCCTTTAAGGGAGCTACCCATATCCAGGGCATTAGCAAGTAGTTTATTCGTTGTGAAGTTTCCCGGTCTTCCACTGTCTTTAATGTCTTCGACTTATAATCATCGTATAATTATTCGAAATGGGTTGAACCCGGTCATTTCGAATAATTCGCGTCAAAACAAAATTCCTTATCAGATTATTAATCCACCAATTAAGTCTCCTTTAATTGGTATTCATTTCGTAAGATTAAAACCTTATTCTCAACTTGGTTAAGTTATTTGGCTTTCCAAAATCATCATTAACCATATAAAAAGGTTTACTTAAGAATTAATTTCGATTTACAAATTAAAAATCCTTTTTTCAATATATTTCTCAAAATATTGTTATAAAAGCCTTTAACGACAAAATCCTCTTCCCTATAGCGATCTTCTGAAATCGTGAACAACTCTTTGCTTATCACGATCACGTTGCGCCTCCGGGGACCACTGATTACCGACCTAGGCCTACCGCCGCCATTGATCATCAGTGCAGTGTCACCGCCTGGCATCACAACCCCCAACACCCACCGGAAAGCAAGAGAATCATGTTCAAACGAAAAACGGAAGAAGCCAAAATTCGCCACCACCTCGTCACCGTACCCCATCGCACACCACCGGTCGGTAGCCCGTCCTCCACCCTACCACTTGCTTTCAGACCACTAGCCCCCGCAACACCACCATCGCCACCAAAATGTTTAAAACCCAATCGTACTCAAACCATCATATTGGCTGAGACCACCACAGTTGGAGAGCCCGGCCTCCCCTCTACAATTCTCCTTCCAGTCACCTCTCCTGAAAAGGACCTCATCGCATGCAAAACCATAAATAGTGAAACTACCAACTTCTCACTGTTTTGAAGATTCTAGCCACCATAGGTAACCGTTGGCCACCAAATTTTTCCAACGAGTTTCTTTCACCTCACTCTATAATTTCTTAGTTGAAAGTTTCTTCTAATTCACTACGGTTTGGAATATATAAATTAAAATGTGGAAACATGATTGTATGCAAATATGCATCTGTTGATTTGGGATTTTAGGGTTATGGTTAGGGTATTTATATAAAGGAGATTTTTTATTTTTTATTTTGAAGTGACTAATGATATCTTATTGAAAACGACTAACGATATTTAGATTTATTATATTTTAATTCATTCGTGCCAATCGCCATTTCCGTTTGAGGTTATTGATTCGTATGATCACATACAAGGCCCATTTGCGATGAAAATGGACATCATGCTATGGTTTGACATTCCGAACCCAATAAAACTTGTTTCGTCGAAATCTGAGTTTTTTTGCAAAAGTAGCGCTGGTTTGAATTCAAATTATCAATTTATTTACATTTTAATTTGCATACGCTCACAAAATAAGTCCGATTGATAGAAAACTTGAAATTTAGCAGTAATTAGCCATACGTGTTTAGTAAAATTTGTTTCGTTGAAATTTGAGGTCATTTGAATATGAGATCTTTTTAAAGGTCCAAATTAAATTGATATAAATCGATTTTAAAACAATTCAATATAATAATAATAAATTATTATTATTGGATATATCCAAGTATAATTTCATATAGTTTCTAAATCAACTAGCTCTGATTTCAAACATTTAAATTTCAAGTTAAAAAGATATAATAATTATAATAAAATCCCTTTTATTTAATTAAATAAATCGTTATGGTTTATAAACGATTCCATGGTGACGTTACAAAAATTTGATTTGGACATAACTAAAAATCTACAAGATGGAATCTCGATTTTTCTCTTTCATTAGAAAATTATAATCCAACAGATCCAATGGATTCTTATTCCAAAGAATTCCAACTTATATTGGATCCTGCATATTCATTTAAAGTTCAAAACATAAAATTACGATCTATAGCGTCGCTGCAAGTTCGTTTTTAATTAAATTATAAATTATTCGTTCAAATTTCGTTAATAAACAAATTCATTAATATCATTCCAATCTAAACAAAATTAAATCCCTTTATGTTGCTCAACTCGTACTATATTGCAAATCCACCATATCTTGACTTTTCAAAATTAAATTATAATTTTATTATTAATATTCAAATTCATTGAATTCAAGCTATTAAATTCCAAATCAACATTTAAAATAAATATTAAGTATTCAGCTAAACGATTAAAAATCCAGGTCATTACATGAACTTTATTTTTCTCCCAAGACATTGCATACTCAAAAATATGAATCAAAAATATTTAGCCAATACTTGTATAATGATGACATGTACTTGTAACCCTCCGTGAACCATAAAATCTCCAAATGACTTCAAAGTGGACGTAGGTTCCTCACGGAGTGAACCACTATAAATCTCCATGTTATCTCTGCTTTCCGCACTTTCATTTTCCGTATGCGAAATGTTATCCTTAAGTACTTGGGAATCTTTGGGTGTGGCGACAATTTTAGCCATCAACACTTTGGTGTTTTTATTGAGAACTTGAACTTGATTCTTTCGGTGCACCTCCATCTCGACTTTGACGCACAACTCGGGTTTTCCCCGACCTACCACTCGAGTCTGCTTACGATAGTTAAACGAGCAAAGAATACGATGGTCGAAACCTTCACTGTGGCTGACACTGCTACCTCACATCAGCCCCAATCCGGGGAAAACCTGACCGATATGGAAATATTTCCTCCTATTGACCACGACGCTCCAGCAACCCTAGCACAGTTTTTCATGCTTAAAAAGAAAATTGGAGGATAGAACCCGATAGCTCAACAACACCTTGAATACAAACATTGAGCTAATGCACCTATTTTAGGAAAGTCAACATCACGTTGCTCATGTCCAACATAATCAGAACAACGCTCGGCCGCAACTCAACGCCTCGGAAAGTTCTTCTTCTGATACTTAGTGTCGAAGACAAGGAGGGAGGATGATTACTAATGCCAATGCCGTCGCTAACACTAATGCCACTGTCAATGGCAATAGCAATGGATATGGTATGGAACTACCATAATTTTCAGTGAAGGAACAGGTCAACGCGGCCGTTCCCAGTTGGTTATTAATGATGAGCTAGGTCCTAATAACCGACCCCCTCCTAGACAGAACCCAACTGTCACCGCTTTGAACTTAGGGCCTACATGTCCAGCATCTCAACAGGCCCAAGTTCCTCTTGATAAAAATCAATAGGCTCAGGGTCACCCTCATCAACCATACCAGAATTAAGCAAACGAAGTTGATGATATGGATGAGGATGGTCCTGACGTCCATCGCCGAAGACGTCCATGGCCTAGGACCCCTTAGGTGAACCATGACCATTGGATTCCAGCAGAGGTCCAACCTGCGTATCTCCCCGACATGATCCGAGTGAGAGAGACATGGGGGAACGCCAACGACATGTGGGAAACCAACATGAGACGTCACCACTTCACAAGGGATGTGCACAAAGTCGAGTGGCCCTGATGCTTTAATATGCCGCAGATAGCACCTTACAGGGGAAACACTGAACCCTGTGGCTTCTTAAAACGCTACAAATGGCATATGGACTGCAGTCGGGCCACTGATGTCGTTAAGTACAGGTGAGCATTTGGTTGGTTTGGTTTATCCAATGATAAATTTGTCAAATCAAACTAAAACCAATAAAAATGAAAACCAAACCAAACCAACCAAATTAAGTTTGGTTGGTTCGGTTGGTTATCCGATTAAACCGAACTAAAAATGTTTTACACTTTGTGTTTGAAATGTTCACTATTATTTGAAACAAATTATAAATATATGATTACAATATCATTATTTTTTTTATTTTTATGCTTTTTAATATTAATTTTGACACATAGGTGATGATTAATATATACTTAAATAACTAAACTAACCTAAAATATTTATTATAATACCGATAATTTTGAAAATATAGTAAAAATTCAGTTAATTTGGTTAAACCGATAACCGAACTTAATATTTTTTTGGACCGATTACAAACCGATTTAATTTCAAAACCGAACCAAACTGACCAAAATAAATTGGTTTGGTTAGTTTATTTGGTTTAACTGAATAATGCTCACCCCTACCGTCAAGTGCAAATTCTTTCCGGTTTTCTTTGAAGACACGACTCTGCTTTGGTTTACTCGAGTCCCAGCTCTATCTATCTCTACCTTCGACTAACTAGCTTCCGAAATAATGAAATATTTCAGAATGCACATACCCAGACCGAAGGATACTCTCACTCTTACTAACCTAGTAACCTCTACCAAGGCCAGACAGAGACCCTCAAAATCTACCTTGAGCATTTCAACAACCCATTGTTGAGGTTGACGATCTGGAGCCACACATAGTTCTTGTTCATCTTGCTAAGGGAATCCTTCATAGCTCCAAGTTAGAAACATGGACCGATATAAAGCAACCCAAAAATTTGGAAGTTTTATATTAGAAGGCCAACCAGTTTTTGTGTCAAGAGGAAGTAGATGCAATAGGGTTGCTCAAGGCGGCCACCCTAATAACTAACACTTGGGCACTATCATAGATAGTGTTAAAGGAAAGCATGTAATAGTGTCCTCCAATAAGGGTAAAGGGACAATCCTATTCAACCCAAGCCAAACAACGGCAAACACGGTGGTCATAACAATAACAACCAAGCTCTTGGAGACCCAAAGAAGCACGACTGATATTCCACTTACAGGAACTACGCTCCATTCAACCAAGAGATGGAGGCAATCTTACCTGGAAACCTGTAACTCCATCCAGTATAAGAAGCCGAACACAAGGGAATCTACTGGCCGCGAAATAACTCTGGCAAGTATTGCAGATTCCATGATATGTTTGGCCGCAACACCAACGACTGTCGCCACTTCAAGGATGCGATAGAAAATTTCATCCATGAGAAACGCGTGAAACAATACGTTCAAAATCCTACCTCTCCAGAAATAGCCATGGGACCTTCAATGCCGACACACCCTTAAGCTAATGCAGCCTCTGGGCATCAAATCAATGGCCACGTGGAATCGTAATCAACACCATGTGTTGTGGGCCTCGTCTCGCTAATGAGATCTTATGATGCATGGAGGAGTACGCCAATTCCACCAAGCATGCTCGTCCTTGGACGAATCTATCCGGCCGAGCTCCAAAAGGCAATGCGGGAGGATATTGTCTTTTGCCAGAGAGAGCTTACAAGAATTGAAATCCCATTCATAGACACTCTCCTTGTCTCTGCACACATTGGTCTGGCCTATGCCCGAAGGATCCTCATCGATTATGGAAGCTCTGTCAACATAATCTTCAAGTCGGCCTATGACTAGACGAAACTTGTGGCCAAAGACTTGAATCCCTGCCATGCCATCATTCACGGCTTCAACGAATCTTCCAACCAGCCCGTGGGAATAGTGGAACTGCCAGTGGAGATCAGAGATAGCAATAACAGAAGATTTCGGTTCCTTAACTTCGTCATCATCGATATTGTCTCTCCCTACAACGTCTTTCTTGGACGTCCCCTCCTTGTAGAGTTTAGAGTCTGCATGGCATCCTGGACCCGTCTTATGAAATTTCCAAATGAGAATGGGATTGAAACTATTAAAGGCGACCAAGGCACAACTAGAGCTTGCTCCCTTAGCGAGTGGAAGGACGCTATCAACAAGGTGAAAGGAAAGAACGTAGGGTTGTCGCTCTACACCAAAATCGTTGGCGCATAGCAACCAATGGAGTCTGGGTCCAGGCTCAGAATTCACTGTCGTCTTTCTGACGACCTTGATCCATGGGAAGACAAAGGGCCTGACTTCGAGAGGGCTACCCCGATGGAACCGAGAGTCTATATCACATCAACCCCTTGATCCGAGAAGGTTCTTGAAGATTGGATCGCAACTCCACCCCGCAATAAATGAAGAGCTCGTGGACTTTTTCAGTGCTAACCTCGACGTATATGCTTGGACCAACTTAGATGTGTGTGGTATCAACCTAGGAATTGCTTGCCACATGCTCAGTATCAACCCGAAGCATTCCAATCAAATAGAAATGTCGAATCTTGGAAATTAAAAGATCGACTGCACATAAAGAGGAAGTGGATAGGCTACTTGACAATGGGTTTATCCGTGACGCCCTCTAACCCAAATGGGTCTTAACCTCGTCTTGGTCAAGAATGTGAATGGAAAGTGGCGAACGTGTGTTGAGTACTATGAGTTGAACAAATACTTCCCAAAGGATAGCTTTCCACTTCCGAAGATCAACTAGCTAGTTGACTTGACCACCGTTTACTAGCTTCTCTTCTTCATGGCTACGTACTCAGGCTACAATCAGATTCTCATGTATCTTCCAAACCAGGAGCACACTTTATTCATAACCGACCTTGGGGTCTGTTGCTACGCTATCTTGCCTTTTGGTCTCAAGAATGGTAGAGCCACCTATCAACGAATGGTCAACCGCATGTTTAAGGACCAGATTAGGAGATCCGTGGAGGTTTATGTGGATGATATGCTCATGAAAACAAGGGTATCGAACATCCACATCAATGACCTTGCCTAAGTGTTCGGCGTTCCTTGTATATATGACATGCAACTCAATTCCTTAATGCTCTTTCGGCGTTGTAATGGAAAAAATCCTAGGATTCATCATCAATTCATGAGGCATCAAATCCAATCCTGAAAAAACCTATGTTTTCAAGAATATCTAAGCCCCTCAGAGAATCAAGGATGTTCAAAGCTTAAACGGGAAAGTCACCGTCCTAAGTTGATTCATCTCTAAAGCAACTAACAAATGCATTCCCCTTTTCGACCTGCTTAGAGAAGGGAAACACAACATCACATGGACACCGAAGTGCATTATTGCATTCCAAGACACTTGAGTCACTTAGAGAAACCACCTATCTTGTCGAAACCCATGGACAACGAAGACTTGTACCTATGTTTGGTCGTTTCTGTGTAAGCAATTAGCTTGGCGCTTGTGCACGTAGAAGATCGTTTACAAATACCCGTTTATTACATCAGCAAGAGATTGACATGGGCAGAAAGGAATTAGTCGAAACTTGAGAAGCTCGCTTACTTCCTATTGATTTCTTCCCAAAAGCTACGACAATATTTTTAGTCCCATCCAATTAAAGTCTGCACTGACCAGCTGTTATGGCTGGTCCTGCAACAACATAAGGCGTCTGGGCGACTTTTGAAGTGGAACATAGAACTGAGCCAATTCGACATTACTTTCATTCCTTGTCGAGCCATCCTCGGACAAGCCCTCATAGACTTCATAGTGGAGTTCGCTATTCCTAAAGAGCCTCCTCTAGAAAACAGTAAACCTCCAGACATTCAGTGGAAAATAATCGTGGATGGATCGTCTAAACGTTGGTGTTTTGGCATTGGAGTCGTACTCATTACTCTTGAGGAATGCTCAATCTGTTGCGCTTTGAAGCTCGACTTCCCTGCTACCAGCAACAATGCAGAATACGAAGCCTTGATTGCTCGACTCAGAATTGCAATTGAACTCAACATCAAGGCTACCTAGATTTACTCCGTCTCACAGCTCATTGTACGCCAGGTGTAGGGTGAATATCAAGCCAAAGGGGCACGACTTCCCTACCATGTTCCGGTATGTGAACTGCTCGCCTATTTCGACCACTACCTCATTATGCACATCCCTCAAGTACAAAACGAGAAAGTTGATTAGCCAAGCTAACTAGCTCTGGGGATGCACAACTCTTGGGACTAGCCTTAGTCGAAGTGCTTGATTCTCTGAGCATCGATCAGATGCAGACTGATTCGGTAGCAACGACGGAGATCGTGCCTGAACCCGGGTCATGGATGACGCCGATTAAGAACTGCCTGCTTCACAGAATCCTCCCCGACCGCCCCAAGGAGAGGCGGGTACTCATTCGCAGATTATCTCGCTACATCATCCAGGATGGAGTGCACTACCGAAGGGGATTTTCCGTTCCATTTCTTCAGTGTGTAGCCTACAATGATGCCGATAGTGTGCTACTGGATGTGGACGAAGATGAGTGTGGCGGCCACACTGGGAGGAAAACTATGGCAAGGAAGTTTCTTAGATATGACTACTTCTGGTCCACACTCGACCAAGATGACAAGGACAATGCTTGTAGGTGCGACAAATGCCATAGGTTTTCCAAGATTCCAAGAGGCATGCCTAACGAGCTGACCCAATTGATCAGTCCTTGGCCATTCGCCATGTGGGGAATAGACATTATCGGAACTCTTCCAATGGCTAGAGGCGGTGCACGCTATGCTACCGTCATAATTGATTACTTTACCAAATAGGTAGAAGCCAAGCTTCTTACTATAATTACCACTAAGAAGGTGATCAACTTCACTGTCCACAACATCATCACTCGTTTTGGGGTCCCCTAAACTATCATCTTAGACAACGGGACCCAATTCAAGAGCACCGAGTTCAAGACCTTCTGCCGACGACACGACATTGAAAAGAAATTTTCGGTAATAGCTCATCCTCAAGTCAATGGGAAAGTAAAGGTTGTTAACAAAGTGATTAAATCCATTACTATGAAGTGTTTGCAAAAGATCAAAAGCTTGCGGGCAGACAAGCTCCGTCTAGCCTTTTAGGCTTACCGGACCACCCATAAGTTAGCGACTAGACATATTCCTTTCTCCCTCGCCTCCGATCTGAAGCCGTCATTCCAATTGAGCTCAAGCTTCAATCTCATCGAATCACCTACTATGATGCAAAGACCAACCTATACCTCTTCTTGGAGTCACTTGACTTATTCGAAGAGAAAAAAGACGAAGCTGAACTCAGAGCCACCGCTCAACGCCAGCGAGTCACCTGATATTTCAACACCAAAGTCCATCCAAAGCACTTTGACACTAACGACCTCTTCCTGAGGCGGATCTTTCTCACACCAACTGGTTTCAGTCCTCATTGGTAAAGTTCATGTGCCATAAAACAGAGGTTTGGAGATGGAACCATCAAGCTAACGACCGTTGATGGCTCTGAACTCCCAAGAGCAAGGAACAACGAATATCTCCGCTGCTACTTCACTTAGCTTAGTGCATAGATTTATCACTTTCTAACAATGTTTATTTTCTTTAAATTCAAGGCATTGTAAAGTAAAGGCCATTACTGCCGAAGTTATCAGTAAAGAAAGTTTCAGATGTCTTATACTCGGCGTGTTATTTTCTACATAGTATGTTTGAGCAACCATTACAACCAACTTGCATACATGAGCGCAAAACACTGGATCGACATCTTGAAGCTTGGAATCGATCCTCCCGACTCGACTCTCAAATCAATGACGAGACCGAGTACAAATAACTCGATTCGAGTCTCGAATCGATGAGTATAAATAACTCGAATCGAGTTTCGAATCAATGACGCGGTCGAATATAAACAGCTCGGGTTGCTCCCAGATTTGAGTATCCATCCTCGTCCCTAGGTCTCCGGACTTAGGGGCAACCATTTAGTCGGGTGATTGTGATTATGACCGCTCGCTTGGCTCCATCTGACCCGAAGGGCCTAGATCCGGGTATCAAACTAGCAAACCGACAATGCCCTCGAACTCTAACCCGAACAAAAAGTGATGGTAATGTCTAATGGACGAATTAATGGCGTCTGTGCCTTCTCACGACTCGAATCAACGACCTCAGGGAGATCCCAAAAGGGAAGACACCGAACCCGAACTCTTCATGACTCAGAAATCCCGACCAAGGGAATCCTGGGAGCGAAGTCGACACATACAACCTTCGCATGACTTAGGAATCTCAAGAGCAAAGTCCTTAGACAACGCTTGTCCAAGTGTGACGACGAGTAATTTACGTGAATAGAAATACCGAAAATTGTAGACATAAGTTAAAACATTCAACATAACACGTGATATAAGCAAAGTCAACCAAAAGCTTTCATTCACTTCTAAAAAAAGCTACGACTTTCTGTCTTTCTGTCTAATGGCACGGTGAACATGAAAACGACACCATGCCTCCAAAAGCGAGGGTCGTACTCGTGTATACTATCGGCCTACATAACCAAATATCTATAACAATCATTTGAATGAGCCATCCTTTCCCCTCTCTTCTTCTTAGCAGATTCGACACTAGGCGGGTCGTCACCAACCTTCATCCTCTTCATCCCGAAGCTGCCTCTGCCTCTTCCCCCTTACTCTTGGCTGGAGAGATGGACTCATAAGATATTGACTTGGACTTCCCATCATCATCTTCGCCACTCGTGACCTAGGTGATGTCACCGATTATGCGAGGGATAATTTGCAGAGTTTTGCGAGTGACATCAGAGGCAAGGGCTGGCACGGCTTTAGTTCCCGCCTTCTCCCCGGTCTCCTTGGCCTTCTTCGCCTCCAGGTCAGCTTTCATTTTGGCTTCGCTTACAGCCTCATGTTTAGCCAACATCCCGGCCTTAAGTTGTTTGGCCGCATCTGCTTATAGCTTTCTAAATGTCTCATCAAACTTTTCTTGGAAGCCTCACCAGCCTTTTTCTTCTTGGCCTCCTCATTGGCCTACTTCCTCTCAGCCTCATCGGTTGCCCGCTTCCTTGCCACTTCATCGTTGACCTTTTCCTCAACCTTCCTTCTGTCCTCGTCCTAGGCTTCTTGCAGGGTTGCCTCATCAGCCTTCCTCTTCTCCTCCTTCTCCTCATACTAAGCAAAGATCTTAGCCTTCTGTGACTCCACCAACTCATGCATTGTTCGCATGCTTGCATTCACCATCCCGGTCACTGGATCCCTTACCCGTCAGTTATCTCCCCTTCCTCAGGAAGAAGGTCTTATAGACATTAGCCTCTAGATCCACATCAGAAAATGTATCCAGTGTACCAACCCTTCTCTAAGTAGTATCCCCTACAGTCCCGTTCCTGCCTCAGGTAATAAGGGAAGTATCGGTGTAAAGGCCGTTGTTACTTCTGCTCCGGAAGGGCCTACACAACGAAAAAGTAGACGAATTAGTCTACTTTGCTTAGCGCTCACGTCCTTCCAAGCATTTGGGATAATGAGACTTTACCTCTAGACACTTGCGGTGAGGGAGAAATAGGCATGGCTCCCTCGGTTGTCGCTTGAAATGTGCTTCCTAGTCCCTACTCCGGGAAGTCGGGATCATACTCAGTAGTAATGTTGGCTGGGACCATTGAACCACTCATAGTGGCGGATGGAATAACTTGTTGACGGGAAATCCCCTTTACAGACTCATAAGCGACGATTACGCTCTCAGTGGTCACAAACTTTCCTTTGGCAGCAGCAAGTTCCACCAACGTCACCCTCTCAGCATTCTCACGCAACAATCTCCTCCCTTCTTGCAACACCGAGCGCTCCTTTTCGGTCAGATGAGTTTCCATGAGAAAAAATTCTTTCAAGGACTCCACCTGTAGCCTTCGAGCCTCAAACTCCAACAACTTTGTCAAAGTCTGGGTCATCATCTAGGAATAATCATCGACCCACGAGATTCCACGAAATCAAAGCACTTTAACATATATGCCCCAGATAGATGGCTCTAGAGACTCCTCCAATCTGGCCTCAGCATCCTCAATGCTTTCCTTGAGTCTCTCCACCTTAGCCCGATGCTCGGCATTGATACTGTCCACTTGAGCCAGCACATCTCTGCATGTAGTCCCTGCGTCGACTTTCTCCATAGCCTGAGCAATTTCAGCATTCCTCAGCTCCCTCATCTTCTACAGCTCCTCATTCTCCTTTATGAGATGATGTGCTTGCTCGTTCTATTTCCTCATCTTCTTGTTTTTCGCAACGAGAGCCTTGTTATCTGTGCGGAGCTGATGCAGTTCCTCATTCTCTTTCTCTAGCTCAAGACTCCTCTCATTAAAAGCCTCGCTATCGTGCTTGAGAGTTGCATTCTCTATTGGTAACCATCGACACCGTGCCCTTTAATGTCCCTCGCTCTCCCTTCGCGTTCTCCTCAACCTTCTTATAATCCCACCTTAGTTGCACTATTTCAGCAAGGGAGGGTTAGCTTTTAAAAATGTTACTCATAAACGCAGAAACAGTTGCAAATCGAAGACTTGTCTTACCCAACTCATTTTCCTGATTTCAGACACTATCTTGTTCAGCTTTGAGGGCCAGCTCCAAGTTTTGTATCTCCATATTCTTTTTGAAAATTAGGTCTAAAGGATGCCCTGCATAGCTATGCATTTCCGAGTACTGGAGGAAGATGTCATATACTTTATTGACCATATCTTTGTCGATGGTCCAGGAGATCAAATACATGTTTGGCAGCCACATTAGCTCATCAAAATACAACCTCGGGAACTCCTCCCTGAATACCGCTTTCCTCCGTTCAAAAGTGAGCTCTGTAATGTCTGACATGCTGGGCAACCGAACCTTCTTCTTCAATGCTCCCATCTTCCCAGACCTTATATCCTTAGGCGCCAACTCCTTGCCTTTGGTGGTTTCCTGCAGGCATTGGGGGTGGAATATAAAGAGGGATTTTCGATGATGGCAACCTGGTGCTCACTATGTCCAACAATGAATTTGTGCCAGATGACCGAGTGATGGGTGGAAGGGATTATGGATGTCGAGATCGATCTCTATGATGATGCTCGTTGATACGGTCATGAGAGTGTAGGGGCTCATTAAACAAGTCGGTATCTCTCCTAAAATTCCTTATGAGTCCTCTCCTCTTGGGTCAGTGTCCCCCGGATCCTCGGCTTCGATTCCTATCGCCTACTCGAACCATTTAACCTGCATGGAACACATTCAAGGTTAGACTCGAACTCCCTACGGACACAAACAAATGATGTGTTATGCAGTGTTTATGAGTGTGTGTCCTAAGTGATCTCTCAGTAGACCAGATATCGGACCGCTTGAAAGAGTGATATCCCCAACAGTAAGCGATAAGCTTTCTATACTTGCGCTGCTATCCCAATAGGATGTAATGTTAAGTGGGATCTTGCTCAGGTCATTAAGCCAACCCTACTTTTCTAGTGACACGGTGGTCTCAGAGGAAGTTACTGGAGAAGCCGACCTGGGCGACACCTTCGTCCTTGCCTCGCCCATCAAAGGCTGGATGAGAGTAGCCGATAGACCCTCATCTCTAGCGGCCGCCTTCTCATCACCGGATCCATCCCACTTGTTTCTTCCTGAGTTTTCGCGACCATGCATCGTTAGGACACGACATGAGGCAACTTTCTTTTGCGGCCCAAAGAGCCTTCGCCTCCCTCAGTTTCCTCTACCATCGGCAACAACCAGCCCGATTATTGAGCAACCAGCGGGAAGTAAGCCCGCACGAAGAAGTTGTTGATTGTCTAAGAAATTTTTCGTGGAACGGGCTTCCCTAGGAACAACCTCAATGCTGCAAGACTCTCCTGAAACATGCTGCCTGTAGGCGCTGGAGGAATCCCTGTTACACAAATGCAAAGTTAGCCCCAAGCTGACAACTCAACTAACTATCAGTGCAAAGCAGTAAAGGCACTTACTTCTGGCAAATCACCGCCTTGTAAATCCTGGGGACAGCGAATGAAGAACCAATCATACTTAAACACGTTGAGTCTGCTTTATTTCCTTAGGATGAATTGAGTGCAAGGCATTGCCTCCAAGTAGAACAAAGAAGGTGCGTTGTTAGTCCTCCTCTTCAGTTGAAAGAGATATCGAATATCCTCCTTGGTAGGTTTGGTGTGCAGGTACTCCTTAAAGAGAATCCATGTACCAAGGATGAAGACATACGCATTTGGATGAAGCTGTGCCGGTGCCAAGCAAAAGTAGCGCAGTATATCCCGGACGAAGTCATAGGATGGGGGCATGCACCCAAAAGTACATGTGTGCCTGTTCCTGGCAGTGTATCCTTTTGGTGGTGCGTAAGCCCTATCACCCTCTTGAGGCATGCGAACATCTTCCGAGGGTATGTGCTAAACCGCTTACACACGTGCCTCACCGCTGCTTCATCCATGTGTGAGGACACCGAATCTGGCTTGTTGTCGACTATGACTGTATCTGCCATCATATTTGGCACATCGAAAGAGTATCCCTCCATAGTATCCACGTCCTCTTCTCCTTTGGTTCTCTCGTCTGTTGCTCTGGTCCTTTCCTATATCACCGGCTGAGCCAGGTGCTCGGCCGTCTGCAGTGGTCCTTCCGACCACACCTACCAGTCAAGCACCTTTGGAGAACCCATGGGTTGGGAAGGAGTAGACCCTCCCAATGTCACAAGCTTGCTATCCCCTGAGTCAGTACTGCTTGATGACCTAAAGTAGGACGTTGAGTGTTGAGAAGCTCCGGCTTTCAAATTATGTTGTTTCTTAGATGATCATATTTCCATTGCTAGTTATACTTTTAGTATAGTTGCATTAGACATCGCATTGAATGCCTATACCCCACGTGTTGGTGTCAGCTAACATGTACATGAAGTGCAGTGAGATGCTAATACTATTATAAAAAATTAGGATCGGACATCGATTACAAGTTCTTAGGACTATAACCATCGTCGTCTCTAACAAATATCATTTGATTCGCGTCACGCCGTGGCTACGCCACGATTGGAATCGGGAAACGCTTCTAAAGTTCGGTAGTTCAGTAAAGCATCCACGTTCCGAATTTATGCACTAATCCTATGTACAAGGCTGAATTATCGACCCTATTATGTTCAACGTAGGTTTGATTCAATCATGTAGCGTAGTGGTGACGACATAAATCCATGAATGGGTCGCTTGGGGATCGATCCTTCAATAAGTAACACGATATTCGTTGAAACCAGGGCTTGAATCCGCCTAAGTCCTAGGGATGCAAAATTTCGCATCCCCAGGCCATAACAGAATTGTAATCCCCCTCCAAAAATTTCGCATCCCCCTTTTCCTTACGAAATTCGAATCCCATGCCCTGTCACACTTCGCATCCCTCCATGAAACGGAAATTCGCATCCCTCCGAAAGCCCAGAGTTCGCGTCACCCCTACGCGAAATTTCGCATCACCCGGATGTAAATTTTTCCTTCAGGGGATGCAAATTTTTCGGATCTCCTACTTCCTCCTCCATTTTCCTCTGCCTTTATTCTATTCCCACCGAGTTCCTTCCAGAAATCGAACCCCAGCTTCCACCGAAGCAGCTTGAATTCGACCCTCTTGAATATTAATTTCAAGTTCGATCCAAGGGTCGACCTCGAGCTCGATTCGAGATTCGATTTCAAGCTTGAATCAAGAGACGATTTCAGATTCGATCTGAGATCCGATTTTGGCGTCCTCGAATACCGATTTTGAGTTCAATTCGCATGACCAGGGCAAGGATTTCAAGACCCACCTAAGTTCAGTTCGATTTCAAGTTTTATCCTAAGTAAAATGCACGAGTTCCTAGGGTGTAAAGGAAAACGAAGAAAAAGGGAGGAGGGGGTTTCGAGTCACTGTTTATATAGGGGGAGGATATATTGGGCTGAAGCCCATCAAACATTTTACATCCCATCGGGGATACAAAATTTCGTATCCCAGGTGGGCGCGAAATTTGTTACCTCCTATGGGATGCGACACTTCTTCAAAAAAAACACAAACAAACATGAGAATAAAATTTACAGGTTTGAGAAATTTTGGACCCACGAATCTAGTTACAACCATGTACGCGTTTTCGATGCTACAATGATCGACACCGATTCGATTCACGTACCAATCGCACGCTCGTAAGCCTAGACAACTCGAGAACATATGACAAGCGATCAAATCAACAATTCGATAACATTGTCGAAATCCAACTCGTGTAGTCATAAACTGATTGCACACTCACTATTCGAGTTCTATTTTCAAACTCTAGTCGCGTCGCGCGAAATCACGTGAAAACATGTGAACGTGTATGCGACTCTGCGTCGACAATGACTCGTTTACAACACAACGTAAGCAAGAATCGACAACCAATTATAGTTTCATATGTCGAAAAGAATTAGATGATAAAAAGGAGCCACCAGAGAATTGCAATTCCCAACATGCTCGATGAACGGTCACAACCAAGCAAACAAAGTAGCTTAGGGATCTTCTCAGCTTCCAGAGGCGATGGTTTCATCTCAAAGCACATCATGTTAAAACAAGACGTACTACGGAAGGCAAGTGTTAATCGGCCTTTTGGTCCAGTTCCCAAAATCATACCAGGGCTGCACGACTCGACCCGTCACGTGGCACCAGAGGCCGAATGTCGTCAAAACACTAAGGATTCAAGCCCGAGAGAAGCCATGCGAGCGTAGGACTCACAACACCTCAAAACACGAAAGTTGTATCCCCAAAACACACTCCATTTCATAACTTTGACTCCCTACACCTCGAGCCAAGGAATTCGAAACCCTTGTTCCAACACCGTAATTTCGAATCCCTCGTGTCAACACCAGGATTTCAATCCCTCTGGACGAAACCGGGGGTTATGAATCCCACTTGCCCACACCGGGATTTTGAATCCCTCTAGCCGATGCTAAGATTTCGAATCCCTTGTGCCAACACCGGGATTTCGAGTCCCTCGTACCAACATGGGGATTTTGAATCCCTCCCTCTTGCCAACACTGGGATTTCGTGTAACACCCCGAAAAAAATTCTATAACTGTGAAATTCATGAATTAAAGTATAATCAAATTCAAATCAAAGAACTAAGGGAAACGGGATACGCCATTTCGTTCGTCTCCGAAAAATACGCGAAATAGAGTCCGAGTTTTCGAAAAACGGAGTCCGTATGAAGAAGATATGGCCTTCGGAAGTTTTGAATTAAATTTAAAATTCAAACAGAATAAAATAATAATTAAAAGTCAGGCCCAGTGGGCCAGGGTGGATAAAGACCCGCCTAGGCCACCCAGGTCGACTGGGCTGTCGACCTGGGCTACCCATGTCGATAGGGCTGTCGACAGCCCTGTCGACAGGGGTGTCGACCTGGTCGAGCCCAGTCAACCTGGCTGGCCAGGTCTGTGTTTGGTCGAATTTCTGTGGTCTGCTTTGTCATTAGGGCTAGGTGGCGGGTTTTTATTGGTCTCTCTATCTAATGAATGGCTATGATCTAACCTAGCAACATCAATGGTCCTAATCAATTCCTAACCTCTATATAAACAACCCTAGACTAAACCCTAATCTATTCATTCAAATTAAGAACATAGCCACCATGTTGCTGAGGAACGACTAAGAGTAGCCGCCAACTAGAGAGAGGATTAGGGAGAAAGTTCTAAAGCCTAAAGCAATTCAAGCAACCTAAAGCCAATCAATTCAACAAAGAAATTATATCTCTTAATTAGAGAATTCGCCGCAACCATTGTAAGTAGAGTATTACTTTGGTATGAATAAACAATTGTGTTGATGTGTATGCTTGAATTGTGGCAGTAAAAAGTAATTCATACTTATGCGTTCTTATCAATTTGTATACGTTTGGATATTCTTGAATTATGTTATAAAGAACTACATGCGGTAGTTCTATGCAAGTAAACGTTTGGAATATTTCGCAAATTATGTAATCAATTTGAAGCTACATGTATTGAAATTCATGCAAGTTTGGGGCTTTGTTATTATGCCATCATGATGTATATTTTGTGCATAAATCATTTTGCAAGTAATTGAAACAAGTTTGGTTGTTATAGTTCATATGAAACTATGTTGGAATTTTGACACCATAATCCATGTATTAAGTCATGCTTTTGCAAACTTATGAATATGGCTAGGCTATGAATGATATTTGGCATAATTGAAATCCATGTTAGTTCTATATTGTTAAAATGACATATGTGAGACATGGCTAGGTTAGACTCAAAAATCCCTTTTTTGCAAGTTTAAAAGCAAACACCATGATTAGGAATATTTATGCATAAGTATGTTTATACCGTTGTTATGTGATTAGACTTAAATCATGATTAAGTTGAACTATGCTTTTGTGTTAGTAACAAAGTATCCCCTTTGTAAACATGTGGAAACCTTATGAACATGACTTGTTTATGTTTATGCCATGTTTATGCTAAAAGTATTTATGCCATGCTTATGTTTGACATTATGCTATGCTTATGCTAGAAATATTTATGACATGCTTATGTTTGACATTATGCCTAAATAAGAATATAGGTTCATGTTGTAGTTAAACCTATGCAAGTTCACATGCTTTGATTCATGTCACCTATGTTACCACTATGCAAGTACACCAACTTCTATTTTGTATTTCCAACGTCGTACTGCAAGTTCATGCGCTCACCTTCCCCTCTTTGTGTATACGCCATAAGCCTCCCCTTTTCGCATGGCAAAATTGGGCTTTAAAAGGCTAAGCCCAATATATAGAAACGGACGTGTAAAACGGGGGAAAATAACGTTGGGTTAAAAATTAATTAATGAATGAAAATATGAAATAGAAGGGCCCAAATTCAAGTATGGGTTGGGCCCATGATTGGTGTAACCTTTACACCATTAACTTAATAATGGGCCGCAAATGTTTACATATAAGAAATAAAGAAGAATGACAAAATATGTAAATGTAGAAAATACGATGTGTTTAACCCGAGGTTGGATTGAGTTGTGATGTAAACCTGCCCGGAACCGCCCGGCTGTCCAGTAGTCACAACAATACCTATCCAATGTGGGAGGTTAAACATGGAGCCCAGCAAGGACCCGAGGTTAGACTGAGTTGTGGCGTAAGACTGCCCGGAACCAACCGGCAACAGGCAGCCACAACAATACCTGTCTAATGTGAGAGGTCAGGGCCTTAATAAGACAATTAAGGCTGAGTCAGGGTTGATAGGATTAAGTGAACTAAAGACTTAATCAAAATGGAACATGCTAAAATAAACGGATTGGTGGGGTTAGGTTAGGGAAACACTTAACCAACTTAGCATCTTGGCTAGAGATAGAAAACCTAGTAACGGGGGACCCTTTTCAGCAGTAACCCTAAAAGGTGTATCAGGATACCCTGAAACTAGGCAGGGTGGGGCACGATTACTGGGCTGATTGTAAGAGGTCAAAGCGACGGCGGTGGTGTAGCAGTGTAGGTTCTAACGGAGTGCGGGCGTGCACACACTCCGGCGCAGAAAAATAAGGCACTGGACACCAGTAGCATACCTGTGCACTCTAAGGTTGTGTCGGGTTGCCACTATGGGACTTGATACACCCCATGGTGGGACCAGCATAGGTAACTACGACATCGGGGGCCGTAAGACACATGGAACTATGCGAGTAGGAGCCGATCATCATAGAATGGATCACTTCACCCTGATTATGGGGTGCCAGTTGGAAACTAGTTAAATGGGTTCAGAGATTAACATGGGGTACGATAGTATATTCGACCCTAGACAACTTAACCAAGTTATAATGCATGCCCACTTCCTGTTTATACTTATCATACCCAGTTCTTTATTCATAGACAAAGTAGTACTAGACTTACTCAGGCTTTATGTCTGACTCTATTTTTCTTTCGTCTTCTTTCTTCCGTTCCCCCCCCCCCCAGGTCCACAGGGAGGGAACACAGCAGCTTGACCAACCTTAGCATCCAGCTTGAAGAAGAGAAATGTATTGCTTGGACTTTCCTGTTTTGAACCATGGCTTTGGACAATCCACTATGGGGACTTTGGCAGTTTATCTATGTTTTATTTATGCTTCTTTAAAATAATGTACTCAAGACAGATTATGAAAGTGTTATGTTATGTTTTTGGAAAGGATGTTGTTGTAACACGTATTTGACTTTATGAAATAAAGTTTGTTGTTCTTCCGCTGTTTACAAATATGTGTTCTTATATCTGTCTTGTATATCTGTGACTTGTACTTATAAACCTCCACCAAAATTAGGGCATTCCCTTTGAGAGTGACCCTAACGGAGGTGGGGTGTTTCACTTGGTATCAGAGCCAATACCCAGCCGGAATTGTGGCTCCGCTGTGGACCACAGCGCCTGGGTGAGGTGTTTGTGAGCCAACGGGGACGCTAGGCTCTGTAGGAGGGGAGAATGTAACACCCCTAGGTCCCACATTGTGGAAGCCTGTGTGAAGTGGGTACTTATATAGTAGAGTCCATCTCTTACTAACGCCGAGGCCTTTTGAGGAACAAAACCCCACACCTATACGGTGGCTAAGTTGGGGACAATATCTTACGTGAACGGAGATGCGGGTTGTTACAGTGGTATCAGAGCTCAGTAAACAGATTAAAGAGCTTCTAGAAAAGGGGTTCATTAGGAGGAGTATTTCAGAATGGGGCGCTCCAGTGGTGTTCGCTACAAAGGCGGATGGTTCACTCCGTCTATGTGTTGACTATAGGGAGCTCAACAAGCTAACGAAAAAGACTAGGCACCCTCTCCCTAGAATTGACGATTTGTTTGACCAGCTTGTAGGAGCGTCTGTTTTCTCCCAACTCGATTTAGCAACCGGTTTTCATCAGCTAAGGGTGGCTGAAGATAGCATCGATAAAACGGCTTTCAGAACCCCAGACGGCTTCTTTGAATGGCTTGTCATGCCTTTCGGCTTGACAAATGCACCTGCTTACTTCGTGGATCTGATGAGTAGGGTATTTAGAGATTTCCTCAACAAATTCGTAGTGGTCTTCGTAGATGATATCCTTATCTTCTCAAAGAGTGAAGAGGAACATGCTCAGCACTTAAGGGCAATCATGGAAACTTTGCGAGTCCATCAACTAAAAGCCAAATTCTCCAAATGCCACTTTTGGAGAGAAGAGGTGAGGTTCCTTGGGCACATAGTATCCAAACAAGGGTTAGCGGTGGACCCTGCTAAGGTAGTGGCGGTACAAGATTGGAAGACACCAAGGAACGCGACTGAGGTCCGAAGCTTTCTAGGACTAGCAGGTTTCTATCGAAAGTTTATAAGGGATTTTGCGAAAATCTCAGCTCCGCTCACGAAATTGACTAAGAAGAATCTAGTGTTCAATTGGGATTTGGATTGCGAATTTGCTTTCCAACGACTGAAAAGGGCTCTAACAACAGCCCCAGTTTTGACGCTGCCAGATGGGAGCAAGATGTTCACTGTTTATACGGATGCATGTGGGACAGGGCTAGGCGCCGTCTTAATGCAAGAAGGAAGGGTAGTAGCTTATGGCGGGAGGCAGTTGAAGGTGCACGAAAAGAACTACCCAACCCACGACCTTGAGTTAGCCGCCATCGTCTTTGCACTCAAGTCTTGGCGACACTATCTCCTAGGTGAGAAGTTCGAACTTTACACTGACCATAAATCGTTGAAATATCTTTTCTCACAGAAGGATCTTAACTTGAGGCAACAAAGATGGATGGAGTTTCTTGCCTCGTACGATTTCGAAATCTCCTATACTCCGGGCAAAGGCAACGTAGTGGCAGACGCGTTGAGCCGAAAGAAATTGACCCTAAGCCCGTTGTTTGTTGAAAGACAAAGCCTAGAGTTTATAGCCAGTTTCGACTTTAGGCCTTCCTCCGATTTCGTACCGGGCTTGCTAGCATCTCTCGAAGTACGCCCAACTTTAGTGGATTCAGTAGGGACAGCACAACGCGAAGACCCTCAACTCGTGGAAATAATTGATAGGCTAATTAGGGGTGAGACTTCAAGTCACCTCAACAGATACTCCATCGACGATAAGGGTTTGCTAAGGCGAGACGGAAGACTATGCGTCCCACAGACAAACGATTTAATAAAGAAGGTTCTCGAGGAAGCACATCACTCCAAGATGACGATACACCCAGGCGGGGATAAAATGTACAAAGACATAAAAAGGACTTTCTTTTGGAATGGCATGAAAAAGGACGTGGCAGAATTCGTTTCTAAATGTATGGTGTGCCAACAGGTTAAGGCGGAACAGAAAAAGCCTGGCGGACTATTACATCCTCTGGAGGTCCCGCAGTGGAAGTGGGATAGCATCTCAATGGACTTCATCGATGGGCTGCCTAGGTCTAGGAGAGGCAACACTAGTATTTGGGTAATAGTGGATAGGCTTACTAAAAGCGCCCACTTTTTACCTGTCAAAAGTAAAAGAACTGCCTCATCCCTAGCATCACTTTACCTCAAGGAAATAGTTAGACTCCATGGGATACCATCTAGTATTGTTAGTGACCGAGACCCCATCTTCACCAGTGAGTTTTGGCGGAGTCTGCAAGAAGCAGTAGGAACGCAGTTATGCTTGAGCACAGCCTATCATCCCCAAACCGACGGCCAAACAGAGAGAGTGAACAGAGTTTTGGAAGACCTTTTAAGACTATGCGTCCTCGACTTCGGAGGGACATGGGAAGACCACCTTCCTTTGGTGGAATTTGCCTACAACAACAGCTATCAAGCAACCATCGGAATGGCGCCCTTCGAAGCTTTATATGGAAGACCGTGCCGATCGCCCACTTGTTGGTGGGAGTCTACTGATAAGCTTATACTTGGACCAAATATGATCCGAGAGACTTCAGAGAAAGTAGACTTAATACGAAGAAGGATGAAGTCGGCCCAAGACAGACAAAAGTCCTATGCTGACAAGAGGAGGACCGACCTTG
Organism: Allium sativum; assembly: GCA_030737875.1. Classification (NCBI taxonomy): domain Eukaryota; kingdom Viridiplantae; phylum Streptophyta; class Magnoliopsida; order Asparagales; family Amaryllidaceae; genus Allium; species Allium sativum. The sequence goes on from CM060913.1 coordinate 581,657,413, forward strand.
AATTTGAGGTTGGAGACAGAGTTTTTCTCAAGGTGTCACCACTAAGAAACGTTGTTCGTTTTGGAACCACAGGAAAACTGGCACCAAGGTTCGTAGGGCCATTCCCTATTATCGAGAAAATTGGGAAAATGGCCTATAGATTAGAGCTACCCGAGAAGTTGGCTGGAGTCCACAACGTTTTTCACGTTTCACATCTCCGAAAATGTCTACATGAGTCAGCCGAAGTGGTAGAGCCAAATATCCTCGAAGAGGCCGAAGTGGAACGCGAAGCAACCATAAGAAGAGTTCCAACCCGCATCTTAGGAACGGAAGTGAAGACGCTACGCAACCGTGAAGTCAAGCTCGTCAAAGTTCAGTGGAGCGACGCCGAGGGAGACGCGACTTGGGAAGCTGAAGCTAGAATACGTACTGCCTACCCTTTTCTGTTCGAGGGTACATCCTTGATCTTTCTTTTTCCTTAAGTTGCGCTTTTATCTATCTTTTTAGGTATATTCCTTCGACCATATCCTTTAGGTAGAAACTTTTTGGATGGAAACATGTAGTTGAAACATGTTATGGATGATGGTTGCAAGTGGTTGCAAGTGATTGCTAGTGGTTGCTCGTGGTTGCATATACACACACAATCTAGGTTTTAGATCGGCTCAGTCACTTCATATTGCATATGCATATATGTTTGCATTCGTATATGGTTGAACTTTAATGTGTTGTCATGTGGATGTTGCATTTGTATTGAATGTTTGTGCACTCATGTAGAATCAAGAATAGGAAAATTTGCATACATAATGGATTCATGGCACTTACATAATTCGCATTAAGGAGGTCAACTGAATCAGTAGACCGCCTGATTTTGCATTAGATAAGTTCATGTACACACACACTTCGCATATGATCATGAAGCATTAGAAGTCTTTTAAGGACAATGGATGCTCGTGTTTGATGGATGAGTAGATGGATGATTGGATGTTAGGATATACATTCCTCCTAACTTGAAGATTTCGGGGACGAAATCCTTTTAAGTGGGGGAGAATGTAACACCCCGAAAAAAATTCTATAACTGTGAAATTCATGAATTAAAGTATAATCAAATTTAAATCAAAGAACTAAGGGAAACGGGATACGCCATTTCGTTCGTCTCGGAAAAATACGCGAAATAGAGTCCGAGTTTTCGAAAAACGGAGTCCGTATGAAGAAGATATGGCCTTCGGAAGTTTTGAATTAAATTTAAAATTCAAACAGAATAAAATAATAATTAAAAATCGGGCCCAGTGGGCCAGGGCGGATAAACACCCGCCTAGGCCACCCAGGTCGACTGGGCTGTCGACCTGGGCTACCCATGTCGACAGGGCTGTCGACAGCCCTGTCGACAGGGGTGTCGACCTGGTCGAGCCCAGTCAACCTGGCTGGCCAGGTCTGTGTTTGGTCGAATTTCTGTGGTCTGCTTTGTCATTAGGGCTAGGTGGCGGGTTTTTATTGGTCTCTCTATCTAATGAATGGCTATGATCTAACCTAGCAACATCAATGGTCCTAATCAATTCCTAACCTCTATATAAACAACCCTAGACTAAACCCTAATCTATTCATTCAAATTAAGAACATAGCCACCATGTTGCTGAGGAACGACTAAGAGTAGCCGCCAACTAGAGAGAGGATTAGGGAGAAAGTTCTAAAGCCTAAAGCAATTCAAGCAACCTAAAGCCAATCAATTCAACAAAGAAATCATATCTCTTAATTAGAGAATTCGCCGCAACCATTGTAAGTAGAGTATTACTTTGGTATGAATAAACAATTGTGTTGATGTGTATGCTTGAATTGTGGCAGTAAAAAGTAATTCATACTTATGCGTTCTTATCAATTTGTATACGTTTGGATATTCTTGAATTATGTTATAAAGAACTACATGCGGTAGTTCTATGCAAGTAAACGTTTGGAATATTTCGCAAATTATGTAATCTATGTTGAAGCTACATGTATTGAAATTCATGCAAGTTTGGGGCTTTGTTATTATGCCATCATGATGTATATTTTGTGCATAAATCATTTTGCAAGTAATTGAAACAAGTTTGGTTGTTATAGTTCATATGAAACTATGTTGGAATTTTGACACCATAATCCATGTATTAAGTCATACTTTTGCAAACTTATGAATATGGCTAGGCTATGAATGATATTTGGCATAATTGAAATCCATGTTAGTTCTATATTGTTAAAATGACATATGTGAGACATGGCTAGGTTAGACTCAAAAATCCCTTTTTTGCAAGTTTAAAAGCAAACACCATGATTAGGAATATTTATGCATAAGTATGTTTATACCGTTGTTATGTGATTAGACTTAAATCATGATTAAGTTGAACTATGCTTTTGTGTTAGTAACAAAGTATCCCCTTTGTAAACATGTGGAAACCTTATGAACATGACTTGTTTATGTTTATGCCATGTTTATGCTAAAAGTATTTATGCCATGCTTATGTTTGACATTATGCTATGCTTATGCTAGAAATATTTATGACATGCTTATGTTTGACATTATGCCTAAATAAGAATATAGGTTCATGTTGTAGTTAAACCTATGCAAGTTCACATGCTTTGATTCATGTCACCTATGTTACCACTATGCAAGTACACCAACTTCTATTTTGTATTTCCAACGTCGTACTGCAAGTTCATGCGCTCACCTTCCCCTCTTTGTGTATACGCCATAAGCCTCCCCTTTTCGCATGGCAAAATTGGGCTTTAAAAGGCTAAGCCCAATATATAGAAACGGACGTGTAAAACGGGGGAAAATAACATTGGGTTAAAAATTAATTAATGAATGAAAATATGAAATAGAAGGGCCCAAATTCAAGTATGGGTTGGGCCCATGATTGGTGTAACCTTTACACCATTAACTTAATAATGGGCCGCAAATGTTTACATATAAGAAATAAAGAAGAATGACAAAATATGTAAATGTAGAAAATACGATGTGTTTAACCCGAGGTTGGATTGAGTTGTGATGTAAACCTGCCCGGAACCGCCCGGCTGTCCAGTAGTCACAACAATACCTATCCAATGTGGGAGGTTAAACATGGAGCCCAGCAAGGACCCGAGGTTAGACCGAGTTGTGGCGTAAGACTGCCCGGAACCAACCGGCAACAGGCAGCCACAACAATACCTATCTAATGTGAGAGGTCAGGGCCTTAATAAGACAATTAAGGCTGAGTCAGGGTTGATAGGATTAAGTGAACTAAAGACTTAATCAAAATGGAACATGCTAAAATAAACAGACTGGTGGGGTTAGGTTAGGGAAACACTTAACCAACTTAGCATGTTGGCTAGAGATAGAAAACCTAGTAACGGGGGACCCTTTTCAGCAGTAACCCTAAAAGGTGTATCAGGATACCCTGAAACTAGGCAGGGTGGGGCACGATTACTGGGCTGATTGTAAGAGGTCAAAGCGACGGCGGTGGTGTAGCAGTGTAGGTTCTAACGGAGTGCGGGCGTGCACACACTCCGGCGCAGAAAAATAAGGCACTGGACACCAGTAGCATACTTGTGCACTCTAAGGTTGTGTCGGGTTGCCACTATAGGACTTGATACACCCCATGGTGGGACCAGCATAGGTAACTACGACATCGGGGGCCGTAAGACACATGGAACTATGCGAGTAGGAGCCGATCATCATAGAATGGATCACTTCACCCTGATTATGGGGTGCCAGTTGGAAACTAGTTAAATGGGTTCAGAGATTAACATGGGGTACGATAGTATATTCGACCCTAGACAACTTAACCAAGTTATAATGCATGCCCACTTCCTGTTTATACTTATCATACCCAGTTCTTTATTCATAGACAAAGTAGTACTAGACTTACTCAGGCTTTATGTCTGACTCTATTTTTCTTTCGTCTTCTTTCTTCCGTCCCCCCCCCCCCCAGGCCTACAGGGAGGGAACACAGCAGCTTGACCAACCTTAGCATCCAGCTTGAAGAAGAGAAATGTATTGCTTGGACTTTCCTGTTTTGAACCATGGCTTTGGACAATCCACTATGGGGACTTTGGCAGTTTATCTATGTTTTATTTATGCTTCTTTAAAATAATGTACTCAAGACAGATTATGAAAGTGTTATGTTATGTTTTTGGAAAGGATGTTGTTGTAACACGTATTTGACTTTATGAAATAAAGTTTGTTGTTCTTCCGCTGTTTACAAATATGTGTTCTTATATCTGTCTTGTATATCTGTGACTTGTACTTATAAACCTCCACCAAAATTAGGGCATTCCCTTTGAGAGTGACCCTAACGGAGGTGGGGTGTTTCATTTCGAGTCCCTCACTCCCTCATATCCAAAAACCTATGACACCAAGTTCTGAATCCCTCCGGCATCGACTCCCAACTTTGCACCTCGTAAAGCTCAATCCCTCTTCATTGTATCCGCTAGGATACGAATTTCGTATCCCTCGGGATACAAAATTTCGTATCTCTTAGGATATGAAATTCATATCCCATTAGGCGGGTGAGAAATTTTCCAACACATTTCAGGGGGATACGAAATCAAGGTGACTGCCTTCTAGGGATTCGAAATCCGCTATTTTTATCTCCAAATATCATATACTCCCTCCTAATCCACTACCTATAAATACCTCATTACTCATTCTTTATAGCGGTTGGATTTTTGTTGATTTGAGAGCTCTACTAGGCCAGTAATGGTTGCCTAGAACCCAAGTAGGAAGAAGAACATTTTTTTCCAAGACATTGCATGCTAAAAAATATTTAGCTAATACTTGTATAGTGATGACATGTACTTGTAATACTTGGTGATAAATAAAATCCCCAAACGCCTTCAAAGTGGATGCAGGTTCCTCATGACTGAACCTCTATAAATCACTGTGTTATCTCTACTTTTCACACCTTAATATTTCGTGTGAGAGACACTATTCTCAAGTAATTAAGAATCTTTGGGTATGGCAACAATTTCAGCCGTCAACATCACCTATTCTGAATTGGTCCTTGAATTTTTCCTGAATATTCAGGGCAAAATCCTTTATTGGGAACAAAAGTCTCTCTTCGTTCGGAATTCAAACTTGAAATATATGTCTTTTGGATGTGCTCTAAGGAACTGGAAATTAGTCGGTTCATTATTGATATAAAATTTGTATCCATGAATCATCAAACATAATAATTATTATACTATACCACATGCAGCATATATATGTGCATATTATTTACTCTTGTATATATAAAAATTGTCATTTGATATTTATAATTATATTTTCATGCACATATTTGACAATATACAGTATGTACAAAAAGAATTAACATCCCATTACGATGTAAATATTAGCATTTATATACGCGCATGTTATATCCATATATATATATATATATATATATATATATATATATATATATATATTCATGTGTGTGCGAGTTTGCGTATGATACTTGTATAAATATATACATATAAGTATGTATATATTTCAACAAAACCAAAATTAAATAAATTTCAAATTGTAGCTTGTAACTTTAAATAAAATACATCATTTTATTTAAATCAAATTTACAAAAGTTCTAAAGGAATTTAGACTTCATAGGTTCATTAAAAAACTAAAATGGTTAAAAAAAATAGAAATTCATCAATTTCTTTCGGTACAAGTTGGCCTGATTCCATCAATAGTTTTAGTGCACAAGGAATGCGATAACATTACCCTGTTCCTTTCTATACATGCGTGCTTCCTTTATATATTGATAAATAACATAATGCCAACTGTTTGATTACCTTATAAAAACACTTACTACAACTGCCCGAAGCTTATTTAATTTCATAAATGGACTCCAGTAGTTTGCAAGTCTTGCCCTCACTCCTGCAAACCAAAAATCACCCAAAATGTGATACGTAAACTAATTCTGCTAAATCACCATTTAGAAATGCTATCTTTATATTCATTTTCCCTAATCTCAATTTTACGGTTATGAATGCAGCAATAGTTAGCATAATTCGAATTGGACTTAAATGTGGCTACTAGTGAAAAGATCTCGTTATAATTATTACCTTGAATCTGAAAAAAAAATCCATTCGCAACTAGCAAAACCTTGTAAGTCTGTACTACTCTATATGCATTTAGTTTTATTTTAAATCCACTTGCAAATAATGGGTGTTATCCATTCAGATACATTTGATAAAGTCTATACTTTATTTATGTACGTAGGATCCATCTTGGATTTCATTACTAAAAAACAAAGTGTAGTCATTATTCACCTGCATTGTTCACTTGCAACTAATGGGGCTCATCAAACAAGTCGGTATCTCCCCTAAAATTCCTTATGAGTCCTTTCCTTTTGGGTCGGTGGCCCTCGGATCCTCGGTGTCGGTTCCTATCGCCTTCTCGAACCATTTCACCGACATGAAACACATTCAAGGTTAGACTCGAATTCCCTACAAACACAAACAAAATGATGTGTTATATAGTATTTATGAGCGTGTCCCCTGAGTGATCTCTCAACATACCATATATCGGTCCACTTAAAAGAGTGATCTCCCCAACAGTAAGCGATAAACTTTCTATACTAGCGCCGCTAGGCCAAGACGATGTAACGTCAAGTGAGAGATTATTCAAATCATCAAAATGACCCTACTTTTCTAGTGACAAAGTGGTCTTAGAGGTGGTTACTATAGAATCCATCCTGGGCGACACCTTTGTCCTCGTCTCGTCCGTTACAGGCGGGACGGAAGTAGCCGGTAGACCCTTATCTCTAGCGAATGCCTCCTCATCACCGGATCCATCCCCACTGGTTTCTTCCTGAGTCATTGCGGCCTTGCATCGCTGGGACACGACAAGGGGAACTTCCTTTTGCGACCCAGAGTGCCTTCGCCCCCCTTAGTTTTCTCTTTTCCTCCACCATCGGTAGCAGCTGGCCTGATTATTGAGCAACCAGTGGGAAGTAAGCCCACATGATGAAACTGTTGTTTGTCTAAGACATTTTTAGTGGAACAACTTCCCCAAAAACAACCCTCAATGCCTCAAGATGATCCTGATACATGCTACCCGTGGGTGTTGGAGGAATCCCTGTTACAAAAATGAAAATTCAGCCCCAAGTTGACGACTCAACTAACTACCAGTGCAAGGCAGTAAAGGAACTTACTTACGATAAATCACTGCCTTGCAAATCCCGGGGATAGAAAACGAAGAACTTGTCATAATTAAACACGCCGAGTCTACTCCATTTCCCTAGGATGAATCGAGTGTTGGGCAGTGCCTCCAATTAGAACATAGAAGGCGCACTTGTAGTCCTCCTCTTTAGTTAAAAGAGATACCGAATGTCCTCCTCATCATGTTTGGTGTGCAGATACACCCTAAAGATAATGCAGTTACCAAGGATGAAGGCATACACATTTGGATGATGTCGTGCCAGTGCCAATCAAAAGTTGCACAATATATCCTGGATGAAGTCGTAAGATGAGGGCACACACCCAAATGTACATGCATGCCTGTTCCAAGCAGTGTATCCTTATGGAGGTGCATATGCTTTATCACCCTCTTGAGGCACGCGAACATCTTCCAAGGGTATGTGCTAAACTGCTTATACATGCGCCTCACAGTTGCTTCATCCATATGCGAGGACACCGAATCCGGCTGGTTGTCGACTATGACTGCGTCCGCCATCAAATATGGCGCCTCAAGAGTGTCTCCCTCCATAATGTCCACGTCCTCTTCTCCTTTGGTTCTATCGTCTATTGCTCCGGTCCTTTTCTATACCATCGGCTCAGCCGGGTGCTCGACCGTCTGGTGTGGTCCTTCCGACTACAACTATTGGTCAGGTACCTATGGCGAACCCATGAGTTGGGAAGGAGTAGATTCTCCCGAAGTCTCAAGATTTTTGTCCTCCGAGTAAATACTGCTTGATGACTCAGACTAGGATGGTGAGTACTGAGAAGCTCCAGCTTTCAAAGTCTGTTGTGTCATAAATGGTCTTGTTTCAATTGTTATCTATACTTTCAATATAATTTCATTAGACATCGCATTGAAAATCTTGTACCCCTCGTGTTGGTGTGAACTAACATGTACGTGCAATGCAGTGAGATGCTAATATGATTATAAATAAAAAAACTTGGGACCCGACGTGATTACAAGTTCTTAGGGTTGTAACCATTGTCATCATCAACCAATATTGTCAGATTCTCATCAGTCGTGGCTACGCCAGGATTGGAATCGGAAAAGCTTCTAAAGTTCGATAGTTTAGTCAGGCATTCATGGTCCGAATTTATATGTTATTCCTATGTGCAAGGCTAAATTGTCGGCTCTATTATATTCAACGTTAGATTTGATTCAATCATGTAACCCCATGGTGACGACATAAATCTAGGGATGGGTCGCCTGGGGAACATGCCTTCAGTAAGTAATTAGAGATGCGTTGAAAAAGGGGCTCCAATCAGCCTAAGTCCCAGGGATGCGATATTTTGCATCCCCCGGGCCATAACGGAAATCGAATCCCCCTCCAAAAATTTCCCATCCACCATTTCCTTAGGAAATTCGACTCCCATGCCCTGTCACACTTCGCATCCCTCCATGAAACAGAAATTCACATCCCTTCGAAAGGTGACACGAAATTTTGCATCCCTCCGATGCGAAATTTGGCATCACCCGAATGCGACTTTTTCGGATCTCCTACTTCCTCCTCCAATTTCCTCTGCCTTCCATTCCATTCCCACCGAGTTCCTTCCAGAAATCGAACCCCACCTCCCAACCGAAGAATCTTAAATTCGACCCTCTCGAAATTTAATTTCGAGTTCGGTCTAAGGGTCAAACTCGAGCTCGATTTGAGATTTGGTTTCAAGTTTTAATCGAGAACCAGTTTCGAATTCGATTCGGGATCTGATTTCGACGACCTTGAATATTAGTTTTGAGTTCAATTCACATGACTGAGGCAAGTGTTTCGAGGCTCACCTAAGTTGAGTTCGATTTCAAGTTTTATCCTTAGTAAAATGCATGAGTTCCTAGGGTGTAAAAGAAAACGAAGTAAAAGGAAGGAGGGGGTTTCGAGTCATTGTTTATATAGAGGGAGGATTTATTGGGCTAAAGCCCATCAGACATTTTTCATCCCATCGGGGATACAAATTTTCGTATCCCAAGGGGGCGCGGAATTTGTTACCCCTCTATGGGATGTGAAACTCCTTCAAAAAAAACACAAACAAGCATGAGAATAAAATTTCTGGCTTTGAGAAATTTTGAACTCATGAATCTGGTTATGATCGCATGCATGCATTTTTGATGTTACAGTGATCGACACCGATTCGGTTCGTTTATCAATCATACGCTCGTAAGCCTAAACGACTCAAGAACGTATGCAAGCGATCGAATCCACAATTCGATATCATTGTTGAAATCCAACTCGCGTAGTCGTAAACCGACAGCACACTCACTATTCGAGTTCAATTTTCAAACTCTAATCGCATCGCGTGAAATCACGTGAAAACATGTAAGTGTGTATGCGATTCTATGTCGACAACGACTCGTTTACGTCATGACGTAAGTAAGTGTCAACAACTAACGTATAGTTTCATATGTCGACAAGAATTATATGATAAAAAGGAGCCACCAGAGAATTGGAATTCTCGACACGCTCGACGGAACGGTAACCACCAAGCAAACAAAGTAGCTTGGGGATCTTCTCAACTTCCAGAGAAGATGGTTTCAGCTCAAAGCAAATCATGTAAAGATAAGATTTACTTCAGAGGGAAAGTGTTAACTGACATTTTGGTCCGGTTCCCAAGAGCATACCAGGACCATAGGACTCCGCCCGTCATGTGGCACCAGAGGCCGAAGTGTTACCAAAACACTAAGGATTCAAGCTCGAGAGAAGGCATGCGAGCGTAGGCCTCACAAAACCTCAAAACACAAAATTTGTATCCCCAAAAAACACTCCATTTCATAACTTCGACTCCCTACACCTCGTGCCAAGGAGTTCAAATCCTTAGTGTCGACATTGGAATTTCGAATCCCTCGTGTTCACATTGGGAATTCGAATCCCTCGTGCCGAAACCGATGGTTTTGAATCCTCATGCCTACACCGGGATTTTGAATCCCTTCTTCCAACACCGGAATTTTGAATCCCTCGTGCGAACACTAGGATTTCGAGTCCCTTGTGCCAACACCAGGATTTCGAATCCCTCTTGCCGACAACAGGATTTCAAGTCCCTCATTTGTTCATATCCAAAAACCTACGACACCAAGTTTCGAATCCCTCCGGCCTTGACTCCCTCACTTTGCATCCCTTAAAGCTTAAGCCCTCTTCATTCGCATCCCATAGGATATGAATTTTGTATCCTTGGGATACGAAATTTCGTATCTCCCGGGATATGAAATTCATATCCCCTTAGGGGGATGTGAAATTTTCCAACACATTTCAAGGGGACGCGAAATCAGGGAGTCTGCCTTTCAAGGATGTGAAATTTGCTATTGTGGTCTCCAAATCTCTCTTAAACCCTCTTAATCCACTTCCGATAAATACCCTCTTGCTCATTTTTCATAACGGTTGGATTTTTGTTGATTTGAGAGCTCTACAAGGTCAGTAATGACTGCCTAGAACCCAAGGAGGACGAAGAACTTTATTTTTCTTCCAAGACACTGCATACTCAAAAATACTTAGTCAATACTTATATAATGACGACATGTACTTGTAACCCTCAATGATAAATAAAATCCCCAAACGTCTTCAAAGTGGACGTAGGTTTCTCGTGGACCGAACCACTATAAATCTGTGTGTTGTCTCTGCTTTTCGCAACTTAATATTCCGCATGCAAAACGCTGTTCTCAAGTAATTGAGAACCTTTGGATATGGCGATAATTTTAGCCGTCAATAGGACCAATTCTAGATTTTGAATTGGTCCCTGAATTTTGCCCTGAATATTCAGTGCAAAATCTTTTATTGGGAATGAAAGTCTCTTTTCGTTCAGAATTCAGACATATAATATATGTCTTTTGGATTGTGCTCTAAGGAACTGGAAATTAATCAGTTTGTTATTGATATAAAATTTATATCCATTAATTATTAAATACAATAATAATTATACTATACTAGATGCAACATATATATGTGTAAATTTTTTATTCTTGTATGTATACAAATTGTCATTTGATATATATAATTGTATTTTCATGCACATATTTGACAATATACAATATGTACAAAAAGAATTAACGTCCCATTACGATGTACATCTCAGCATTTACATACGAGCATGTTATATCCAACACATGTAGATATGTTACACATGCACCCATATATGTGTGTAAGTTTGTATATGATACTTGTATAAATATATGGGAAAATATTTTACAAGGACATTCTAAGTTAGAATTTTATTCAAAAGGACATGACACTAATATTTTATTGAAAAGGACAAATAAGAGCCCAGCCCAATAATAAACTTATCTCCGCTCCATTTTCAATTTGTTTTGTTTGCTTTCCACTCACGCAAAAAACCCAATCCTCAGTTCAATTGAAATCAAAAATCGCGGAACCCTAAATCAATGGAGACCGATTCACCGTCGCCGTCAAATTGCAACGTCGATCAGGAGATTTCCACTGAAAACCGTACAAACCAAGCCGCTATTGTTCTAAATCAACAACAATCACCCCATTCAACCGAAAACCTAGCTGATTGTTCATCAAATTTACAACGCTCTATGGAAACCCTAAATGATTTTCCAGAACTTGATGAAAGACAAGCGAAAGGAAGAAATGATACTGCTAGTGTTAGTAATGAAGAAAATAAGGAAGTAACAACAACAAATGATACTTGTGATAGCAAAAACAAGGAAGAAACAGGGGCTATAAGAGAAACTGAGTCAAATTTTGGTGAAAAAGAAAAAGTAAATGATCCTGGAAAAGAAACTGATACCGATTTTGGTAAAAATGAGGAAATAAGAGCGACTGAGAAGCAATCTGAAAATGTTGGTGAAGAAAAAGCAAAAGTAATCCCAGTGGTTGTTATAGTTCCTACAGTTGTAGTTAGGCAAACTAGGTCGAAAAAGGTCAATGATCCAAGAAGAATTGGGGAAGTAAAAAAGATGAAGATAAATAAAGACAAAAAAAAAAGGTAAATGATACTTTAAATATTGAAAACTTTTAATGTTATAGTTAATTTTTTAACAATTTTTTTTTCTGATTTGACAGGAAATAGTGAGGAAAAAAAGTAAAACAAGTCAAGCACAAGTAGTTGAAGCTGTTGAAGAGAATTCAGTGAGATAACTTTAAATATTCTGTATTTTAATATGATTATATCAGTCTTTCATAAAAAATACAGTTAAGTTAAGTATTAAGTACGAAACATGTAAATTATGCAAATAAATGTTCTGAAAGTATGAAATAGCTGAATAGTAGTGGTAGAAGTGTAGTATGAAGTTGTTTTATTTTAGTGGTAGTGTGGATTGTTTCATTTTTCAAAGAAAATAAACTTGTCTAGTAGTGTAGCTTTAAAATTAGAACTGATATCTTGTTATAAAAAAAACTGATATCTGTTCAGTAAAAAGGTATTAAAAATGACAAGTGATACCTGCACAAATTAAGAAATTATACCTACAAACTGGAAAGAGTTAAAAAGTAGAAACTGATACTGGAGTTATTAAAAAACTGATATTTTTCCTACATTACAATACACATTACGTAGCATATACAACCACCATATTTTGTTGTATTGAATATCAAACACATAAAAAAATTTAAAATTCCTATACGTGTTCGTTTAGAAAGGTTTCCTTGTGTATATATCATTTTTATTTTAACTCCAGTATCAGTTTGTACTTTTTAAGGATATAAAAATTAGTGATACCTACACAAATAAAGAATTGGAATCTACAAACTGAAAATAGTCTTATAAATTAGAAACTGATACTGGAGTTATTAAGAAACTGATATTTTTCCTTCATTACAGTACACACTATGCAACATATACGACCACCATATGATTATAACAGATCTGAATATATGCAAGAAAACTAATATCATTTCAGTAAAAAAGTATTAAAATTGAATAGTGATACCTATGTAAATGAAAAATTCTTACCTACAGACTATAAAAAGGTTAAAAAAAGTACAAGATTAAAACTGAAGTTAATAAATAACTGATATCTATTCAATGAATGATTTCAATACAGATACATACAGAATTAACAAAAAATTATTCATGTGTGGTAATCATTGTAAGCTAATGTGATGGTTGCATATGTGCATACTTAAGTTCTAATTTTTTTTAATTATTAAATAGGATGATGATTTTGTCAATCTTATGCCAAAACAGAGTGCATTGGCTACATCTGAAGAGAAAAAGAAAGAAATTATTGCAGATGAGAAAACAAAAAAAGGTACAGCTTATCGATGCAATCTGCAAGCTACATTCAAAATCATAAAGTTGGTAAAAGAGAAAAAAGCATTGAACAAAAGGCAAATTGATTTTTTGAAATGCACTCCTTTCTATGAGTTTTTTAATGTTTTTTATGAGGATAAAATTGTTCTAAAAGAGAGCAACAAACATCAGGATAATTTGGATGAAATTTATTCGTGTTACTCACCAGATGAAGAGTTGTTTTTGTTTGGAGAAGAACAAATGAAAATAACAGAAAAAGATGTTAGCTTACTGTTTTACATGCCAGTGGAAGGATGCAATATAGTAAAAACTGCAAAGATGACTAATAGAACAATCCCATCGGAGTGCAAAGATTTTATTTTAAGGAACTTCGATTCAGAACCAATTATAAACAGAAATTTAATTGAAGCAAGAATAAAAGAAGAAACTGCAAAGAAGAAGAAGGATTTTGAAGAAGATTTACCATTGCTATTGCTCATGGATATTCTGGTCACATTCTTTTTTACGAACAACCAACAGAAGCTCAGATGGGGATTTGTTCCGTATCTATTGGATATTGATAAGATGAATTCCGTGTCATGGCCAAAAACAATTCAGTCTAATTTTTTCAAAAATGTTAAAAAATTCATGCACAACCCAAGAAACATGTCCGTATGCTCAATGCTTCCATTGGTAAGAGTTTTTTTACACATTAATTCTATTTTTAAGCTAAACATGACAATATGTTTTCATTTGTAAAAATTAGTTTTCCTTCCCTATATGCAGTATGTATTTTGCGAGAAGATCAGTAGAGTAAAGCAAAGGAGAAACTTTGGCAATAAACTACCAAGATTTGCAAGATGGAAACTTTGGCAATAAACTTTGTCTGATTCATGCTTGATTACAATGTGACTCATTCTAAATAAAATATGGTACCTTGTAGAAGTCATAAAATTTATGTCAGCATAAATTAGTAATGATCATATTGAAAAGTGATATGTAGAAAATATTTAAACTGATATTGTGAAACTAATTGATTAAAAATGGAAGTTGAAAAATGGAAAACAGATACTATAAAAATGGGAAAAATGATACTTCTGTATTTTTATTAAAAAACTGCTATCTTAAAAAATTAAAATTGATACCTATAAACTGACTACAAATCTCTGATACCTAATTAGTATTGAAAAGTATAATTAAAAATGTACACATTATATATAGGACTTTAATATGTAGAAATTTGTTATCTAATGAGTAAATGGTTTATGTTCAAAAATATGCAGATGAAGGAGATTACAAAAATTGAGCCGCATGAGGCTAAGCTTCTAGAGACATTTCAAGAATTATCAAAAAGATTCAGTAAAGGAAAAGACGCAAAAAATAAAAAAATAAAACGTGGTGGGATGGAAGAGCAAGAGGGAAAATTTGAAAGCAACGTGGCTACAAAAATTTATAACTGTTATAGTACAGAGCTTGAAGACACGGTTAAAGATTTAAAGCAAGATTTAAAGAAAGAAAGAAAGTTGAGGAGACAAGCGGAAGATCCGCTTTTAAAACTAAGGCAGCAGCTAGATGAAAAAAATAAGGAATCTCAAAATGATCAAACAATCGGTAGAGCAGATGTAGAAGGCACTTTGCATAATTCACCAGTCGTACTTGAATATGGAAAAGACAATAAAATCTTGAATGTGAGTGACGATATGAATATTAAACTTGTAGAGGAAGAAAACCAAGCAGAAAAAAATGCAGTTGAAGAAAAGTTGTCATCTGTGAAGAAAGACAAGTGTGATACAAAAGGAAATGAAATGACACCAACTGGTACTGAAGTTTCGTAGAAAGAAGCAAAGATAAGCATGATCAAAAAACTGTAGAAGACATTGTTCCTCCTGACTTTAAATTGGTTCTTACTCAAGCATTTTCAGAAGTACTAATCGAAGACGGCATTGAAAAAAAGCATCCCAATGAAGGATTAAAAAAATCAGGAAAGAAACCATCAACTCCAAAAAAATCATCGTTAGTTAAAAGAGTAAAAGCAAAGAGTAGAAATAAGAAAAGGCTTGTTGATTTTGAGTATTCTAATCAAGCTAAAAAAAGAGCTAAGAAATCAAAAAATGAGAAGAAGGAAAATTCATCTAAAGGAAAAGATGAAGTAAAACATATAACATTGGTTACAAAAGATGAAGCAAAAAAAGAAGAAAAAGAAGAAACAAAAAGATGAAGAGAAATTAGAAGATATAATGGATGATTTAAATCCAATTCAAGTTGAAGAACCTACTTGGAAAGACCTACATTTGGCAAACTGCAAAAGTGTTACAAGTCATCTCAGTGAAGAAGAAGCAATAGTCGTGAGGAAATATTTTTCAATGGCAATAGCGGAAAAAAAAGTAAGGTTTTTTTTTTTTTTTTTTACAATTGCAGATTTAATTTTATATTCTGGATATCAGTTTTTAGTCACTTTAGGTATCTTTTTTTTATACACATATAACTTCAGATTCTGGGTATCAGTTTTTAGTCACGGTAGATATCAGTTTTTTTTTTTAAATTGTGCAGATTTTAGATATCATTTTTGTACTACTGTAGGTATCAGTTTTTAAAAATCTTTTTGCATGTTCACAGTTTTTAAGTATCAGTTTACCATTTTTTTAGGTATCAATTTTTTCCCCCGATAATGTAAAAGTTTTTAAGTATCAATAAAGGTGTGTTGTAAATATCATTTTTCCACTATAATTCATTACCAGTATTTAAGTATCAATGTACCTTCCATATAGGTATCAGTTTTTAAACTGAAGTAAGTAACATAACTTATCAATTAACCAGTCTTTTAGATATCAAAATAGGGGCATCCACAGTTTAGGTTAAAACAATAAACTCCAGGTCAGTCATGGGACTGGTGTGAGAACTAAAACAATTATTAATCTTTATTTTAAAGTTAGGTAAATCAAGGGACCACGCCGTATAACACGCCGTATTCACATTTTTATATCGTCGAAATTCACGAACTGTCACGGCGCGGCGCGTTCTATTCAGGCCATTATATATATAAATATATTATATTTCGTCAATTTCCTTTCAAAACATATTTTATAAATCGTTTTAAATTCGTTTTCAAAACAGTTTCAACTTCATCTCAAATTCAAATCAAAATTGAATTGTTCCTTATAAATTACTTTCAAATTGATTTCAATTCAAATTGATTTCTAATTCAATTTCAGTTCGCTTTCAATTCAATTCAATTTCAATTCGAATTCATTTATATTCAATTTCAATTCGAATTCATTTCTATTTAATTTCAATTCGAATTCATTTCTATTCAATTTCAATTTGAATTCATTTCTATTCAGTTTAATTCGAATTTCAATTCTTTTCAAAATATCAGATTTGAAATCACTTTCGATATTCATTATAAAATGAATAAAATCGATATAAATATCGTTCACGTCAAAGTGGCGTAAATCTAATCAACACGGCTTCATATATTTCTATTTTCAAATATTCTATTTCAAATATTTCTTTTTCAAATATTTCTTTTTCAAATATTTCTTTTTCAAAACTGGAATGAGGCCCAATCAATTACCATATAATGTTAATTATATGGGTTTTCTACAACACATGTATATATCAGCAATGACACATAATCAACCATCATCCAAAGTGATTCTACACTGTATAAACATCAAATATAAATATTTAATGCTTATAACAGCCTGTCAATCAATCGATTGACATACAGCTAATTATTGGGACTAGTGTATGTCATATATAATCCCAATACCCGTGTGGGGGTTTCAAACAATCAAACACAGATTTTATTTGTGTAGTTGGGCGATGTTAAAAATTTATCGTCCCAATCAATATCAGTCAAATGTGTGCACATAAACAAATCCTTCGATTTGTTTATATTTATTTCATTTTGAATACACGTTAAAAATTCTATTTTCAACTATAATATATTTTTGACTATATAAATATTTTATTTCATTTCACATCACATCAAACAATCAACTACACATCAAAATTAAACAACCAAGCATACAAGTCGTCCATGGTCTGTGGCCGTCGGGTGTCGGGTGCTACTAAACACCGTCTGCATCCTAGTATATATTTTAACTAGAAAAATTAAATTAAAAGTGAGAAGTTCTCATAGAGGGTTCCACTCCGTCGTGCATTGCTGTTGAACTGCCGAACCGTCTGGATTCCTTTGAAATTCCAATCCGTTCCATCGCCCTCTGTTTCACGCAGTTGATATTAAAATTCATATTTTTATATCGTTGTTATGTATGTAAAATCACTTCCTATATACGAGAGAAATCGTATTTTTAGATAACTAAAAATCTTATCTTTACATTTCTAAAAATCGTATCTTTACATTTCTAAAAATCGTATCTTTACATTATTCATGTATAGAAAAATTCGATCTTTTTACTTCATTCAAATATATAAAAATCCGATCTTTTTACTTCATTCAAATATATAAAAATCCGATCTTTTTACCATTCAAATATATAAAAATCCGATCTTTTTACCATTTAAAAATCATAACTTTTGTAAATTAAAAACCCAACTTTTCATATTTGTAAAACAATAATTTCTTTTGATTTATATATATATAAAACTGAATTCAACACATGTTTTATCATTAAAACTGATTTTTATAATTATTAAAAACTAATTACTCTAAATTGAACAAATAAAAGAGGACTTACAGTAAAAAAATCTCGAGAGAGGCGGGGGGGGGGGGGGGGGGGGGGGGTTTCTACTCGCGGATCACCAGCGGTGGGCCCATCTTGTGTGCGTCAGTCGGAAGAGGGGGGTTTCTTCTGCGCGCGAGGCTGAGGAATGGAAGTGGGCGGCGGATCGAGGTGGCGCGGTGGGAGGAAGGTGCGGTGGGGAGGCTGTGCGATTTGGGGTTTGAGGAGGGTAACGGGGCTCGCGTCGATTTAGAAGAGGGGGAGGTTAGAGACGAACGGAGGCGAAGGGAGGAGAGAAGAGGAGGGGGCAGCGGCCTGGGGAAGCTCCGCCTGAGGCGGCGACGCACGAGATCCAGGGGGGCTATTTGGGTCAACCGGTTTTTTCCCTTTTTTTATTTCGTTCTAACTGAGTGAGGTAAGAGAGAGAGGGGGGAGTATATATTATAATTTATTTTTTAATTTTTTAATTTCAAAAAGGTACCTTTTTATTTTTAACTCGAAATCAAACCCAACGACTATCATCCTTAGCTAATTACCCCCATTCCGAACACAATGGAATATGTATCGTAGGCTGATTCGATCGTTTCAATCAGTTTCCGTTTAATTTAAAATATAACTCTATATAATGAATTTGAACGCACATTTCAATTTACTGGGGTCACATACTAACTCGAGAATTTCCTGAAAAATATTTTCTAGCTTCGTATCGACGATACGGTTCTAACAAAACTAGTTTCGTCGAATTCTGAGACCGTTTGAAAAATGGCCATTTTCCAGTCGATTAAAATCAACTAAAACTGGTCAAATGCGTTTTCCTTTGCCACGCTCAAATATTGAATCGAAAAATTACGAATTTTGGAATCTAGCAATAATTTGACATCACGGATCCAACAAAAGTGGTTTCGTCGAAAACCGAGGTCGTTTGCAAAATTCACATTTTTAAGGGCTAGAATTCCATAGCGACTATTCTGAATTTTCAACTGGACATATCTTTTGATTACAGCTATGAAATTTTGATTTTTCTATTCGTTGGAAATATGTTGTCAAATAGATTCTAATATTTTTTGTTTTGCTAAATTCTAGTTTATTTTGAACCCGGTACATTAATTTGAAATTTGAAATCGAATTATCAAACTACCGCGCCATTTTCAATTCCTTTTATAATTATAAATAAATATTTATATTCTAACGACGACGAATATAAATATATACGTTCTAATCTATTCAAAATAAATTTCTCGTCGTTTTTATTTAAAATAATTCATTTTAAATAATCAAAATTCACTAAAATTGCCAAAATAAAAATTTTAAATTGGCCCAGATTTCCGGGTTATTACAATCTTCCCCACTTAAAACTTTTCGTCCCCGAAAAGGAACGAAGCCAAAAGTTGTTTAACTAATCAACTCAACTTTCATTATTTTCATTATGGCTTAAGTTCTTCAACTTTTCAGTTTCTAAGAACTTTTCAAATTTTTCAAAAATTTGGCTAACACCCTAAATTTTCGAAAAATTTCGCCTTAACCTCCCCAGCACCGGGGACTTCGGGATATTTCGTATAGCCTCCCATGGCCTTCTTCAATCCAAAAGAAAAAAAAAGCCAATCGACTCATAAAATCATCATCACCCAAACAAAACAGTAAATTATGATAAACATGTACCTATTTGTCGGGCAAATAATTTTATTCATCTGCTCTAGCCTCCTTGCTATGACCTGTTCAATGGATACACATGTATATGTATGCAAATGCGACCAATTTTCAATACAACTCACTATTTGATTCAATTTGGTTAAAGGTTCAACATTTTAATTAATCAAACAATAATCAAACAACACAATCAGCAATCAATTAGTTGATTATCATTTCAAATTCATAATTTTGATACATAGTCAAAAATCACATTTTTGATGCCAAATCACAACAATAGGCCCTATATAATTTTGGTTCTCACACCAGTCAAATAGGAAATATATAGAGATCCCACTTTCGTCACTCGAACATGAATACTGATGATGTGGCCACATCATCAAAATCATCCCCAGGTGTCTAGAATGTGATTCTATATCTATCCAGTATATTAAAACATCAAATACACGCGGATCAGACGTATACGTAAAATCTTTATATACTTGATAGTCCAAATCAATATAAATAAATATTCAAATACGTATAATTGATTAAAATTTTCAAAACAAAATTTGTTTTCACTTTAAAGATATACTCTTCATACTCGTTCAAGGATACTACTGATCCCGTCTCTAACGAGTCATTCTCATTGGATATTACTAATCCAATACCTGATGAATTCTTTCGTATAGTTCTAACGTGTCTTGTTCTCTGAGCTTTGTAAACCAAAGCTCTGATATCAACTATAACGACATTTCATTGTTAATTACAACAATTCATCAGAATACAAGAATATACAAAGTATACCCGAATAATATACAGTATAAAATTATCAGAGATTTCAATACATTACATAGCAGCGGAAAAAAAATACAATACACAACTAGAAGGAGATACACGGATACAAAGCTTTCCGGATATCGTTCCAGCTGTAAACCAGGATCCTGTGAAGAAAAATCTGCAAAACCAAAACTAATAGCTACCCGTGTCAAAATAGGGGCACCCAGAGTTTAGGTTAAAACAATAAACTCCAGGTCAGTCATGGGACTGGTGTGAGAACTAAAACAGTTATTAATCTTTATTTTAAAGTTAGGTAAATCAAGGGACCACGCCGTATAACACGGAACGAGATTCCTCCCAAGAATACCCATGCATAAAACAACAGCGCAATGCTAAATAAAGAACAATGAAGCTATTATAAGACCTAGGTCCCATCACACAATGCAACACAAACCAGAGGATAGGGTTTTCCCTTATAATAGGCAAATCATGCTTGATACATTTAAAACAAATCATTTGATACTAAAATAAGTGTATAGTGTTTAAAACAATTTCAATCATAAGTATCAATCATAGACGGCATGGGTACCATATATCATGTCGCCATACTAGGTTATAGAATCAAAACCGCAAGGTCACGTATTTGAAAGTTGGATTTCCATCTGTGAACCGAGGCAAAAGATAGTCCTCACTGATTCGAGACAATCTAGCCTACCATGTCTCCGGATCAGAGCTCGAGTGACCCTTAGATCGTCAGGGCCGGTCCACTGATGTGGATTAAAATGCCTGAACACTGCGTTCCCCCACCCTTTGGGGCGAAAATGAGCCAACGAATGACTCCATCGGCTTCACATAGTCACCGATATATCCGAGGCGCCTCGCAACAGCAATAACCACATAAGTCAAACTCGTCAGGGCGTGTAAAACCACTAACGCCACTTCTAGCTAGAAGGAAACGCATGTCCTCCCTGATGTCCTCTCCCATTTCTGGTTCACAACCGGGGTGTGAGGCTCGCGAATTCACGTTACACAAAGCTATGCCACACAGGCCGTGCTTTGATCATCACCACAAGACTTTGCTTTTCAACAGAAGCCTTGATCATTTGCATCTTAGCATGCCACACAGGCAAACCACTCCATGCAACCGATATCCATCAATCACACAGAATGATATCCAATGTCAGACACACAGTCCATTTACAAGTTCGTTCTGGGTCTGAACGAAACCGGAGGCACCTAGTACCCCGCATATCCATCGATCTCCAAGTACGTCTGGACGACCACTAACTGATTCTCTCCTCTTGGGTGTACGGCCCAATCAAGATCATCAGTAATTATCCAAACAACGTGAAGACCCCCGGTCTTCAACCACCGTCTTCATCTTCGACATCACGTCGAATCAGTTATTCAGCATGGGATAAACCCGGTCTTTCTGAATAACTCACGTATATAATAAACAAGTGTTACACAAACACAACATACGCCTCATTCCAATTCATCAGTCACTAACCGTAAATTAGCAAGAGAATAATTCCCCAAATATTAACCCCGAAGGCCGAAACCAACATCAGATCAATACCTAGGAAACCGTCCTTCTTAGCTAACCCACAGTTAGTTTCTAAATTTCACATTCTTAGGGAAAGGTTCCCATTAATTTTATCCAAGATAAATTCTTTTAAATTTATTCTTTAATCTTCTTTTGAATATCACTTCAAACTAGTCGGGATTATCGAACCACACCGAAGTAATCCTTTATTTTATTTCCCAATCCCAACTTATTCATCCCATGAAGTAAAACTGGTCATACTCCATATCTAACACCACGGTGTTATCGGTAAATTCAATTACAATTTCACGTTTAAATCTAATTAAATATTTAACTATTGTCTGGAGTAAAACTGGTGGTACTCCATTCTCGATTATTCCATGAATTTGATAATTTTAATTATCAAATTCACTTTTCAATCTAAAAAGATTCATTAAAACTCCACTTAGTTTTAATCTTTAACTGGGTTAAAGAACCAATGTCATTTAAAACACGGTTCATGATAAACCCATAATCACATTTCATTTCCACCAGCCTTTAACCATAAATTAGCAAGTGAACAATTTCCTAAGTAATAAACCCGAAGGCCGAAACCAACATCAGATCAATACCCAAGAAACCATTCAACTTAAATAATCTTTAGTTAATTTCTGATTTTCTTTACTCCATTGGGTCTAAGAACAGTATTATTAAAGATACCGTTCACGACAACCCAAAATTATATTCCATTAATTGTCGGGTTAAAGAACAAATGTTATTTAAAACACCGTTCACGATAAACCCAAAAATCAATTCCAATTAAATATTATTTAATTGGTACCCTTCATTAAATCTATATAAAAAGATTTAATCTTTTTCTCAACTGGGTTTAAGAACAGTGTTAATGAAGACACCATTCACAACAAACCCAAATCCCATTTGATATTAAATACAAGGCTCTGAATAGAAAATATATCGGCTTATATTCAATATCAAATTCTACGACCAACAAATATCGTATCGGAAATAATGATATAAATATTTCTTTCAAATTTCCATAACAATATCTGTATAATCACAAAATCCCACATCGAAATATTCCGAAGACAATTTCGATTCAAATTCATTTCCAATCTATATATTGGAAATCCTGGTTATTTTTAAAACCCTTTCAAATTCAATTTATTTATTTCAGAAATAAATGAATTATAATCCTAGTTCAAAACTAGTTCATTTCGATAAAAATCTATTTTTATCTTTCCAAATATGGAATTTTTCATCCCAATTCTTCACAAATCATTTCTTATGATTTTACACAAATTATTACTATTTTTAATAATTTTATCAAGGCCCGTACAGCCGATTTCCATCAACGACCATCGAACTGCACTTACAGCGACCTTTTCCAAATTTGATTTGGACATAATTCCAAATCCAACCGTTAGATTTCTAATTTCTAATATTCGTTAGAAAGCTCTTTTCGATACAAACCCAAAGGTCCCGGTTTTAGGAGAATCCGACGGTCGGATCTCCCGCAATGTCCATTCGAAGTAAATGGTCGAAATTCACGAACTGCCGCGGCGCGGCGCGTTCTATTCAGGCCATTATATATATAATATATATATTATATATATTTCGTTGATTTCCTTTCAAAACGTATTTTATAAATCGCTTTAAATTCGTTTTCAAAAGAGTTTCAACTTCATCTCAAATTCAAATCAAAATTGAATTTTTCCTTAGAAATTCCTTTCAAATTCATTTCAAATTGATTTCAATTCAAATTGATTTCTAATTCAATTTCAGTTAGTTTTCAATTCAATTCAATTTCAATTCGAATTCATTTATATTCATTTTTAATTCGAATTCATTTCTATTTAATTTCAATTCGAATTCATTTCTATTTAATTTCAATTCGAATTCATTTCTATTCAGTTTAATTCGAATTTCAATTATTTTCAAAATATCAGATTTTGAAATCACTTTCGATATTCATTATAAAATGAATAAAATCGATATAAATATCGTTCACGTCAAAATGGCGTCAATCTAATCAACACGGCTTCATATATTTCTATTTTCAAATATTCTATTTCAAATATTTCTTTTTCAAATATTTCTTTTTCAAATATTTCTTTTTCTAAACTGGAATGAGGCCCAATCAATTACCATATAATGTTAATTATATGGGTTTTCTACAACACATGTATATATCAACAATGACACATAATCAACCATCATCCAAAGTGATTCTACACTGTATAAGCATCAAATATAAATATTTAACACTTATAACAGCCTGTCAATCAATCAATCGACATACAACTAATTATTGGGACTAGTGTATGTCATATATCATCCCAATACCCGTGTGAGGTTTTCAAACAATCAAACACAGATTTTATTTGTGTAGTTGGGCAATGTGTAAAATTTATCGTTCCAATCAATATTAGTCAAATGTGTGTATATAAACAAATCCTTCGATTTGTTTATATTTATTTCATTTTGAATACACGTTAAAAATTCTATTTTCAACTATAAAATATTTTTGACTATATAAATATTTCATTTCATTTCACATCACATCACAAAATCAACTACACATCAAAATCAAACAACCAAGCATACAAGCCGTCCATGGTCTGTGGACGCCGGGTGTCGGGTGCTACTAAACACCGTCTGCATCCTAGTATATATTTTAACTAGAAAAATTAAATTAAAAGTGAGAAGTTCTCACAGAGGGTTCCACTCCGCCATGCTTTGTTGTTGAACTGCCGAACCGTCTGGATTCCTTTGAAATTCCAATCCGTTCCATCGCCCTCTATTTCACGCAGTTGATATTAAAATTCACATTTTTATATCGTTGTTATGTATGTAAAAATCACTTCATATATACGAGAGAAATCGTATTTTTACATAACTAAAAATCGTATCTTTACATTTCTAAAGTTCGTATCTTTACATTATTCACGTATAGAAAAATCCGATCTTTTTACTTCATTCAAATATATAAAAATCCGATCTTTTTACCATTCAAATATATAAAAATCCAATCTTTTTACCATTCAAATATATAAAAATCCGATCTTTTTACCATTTAAAAATCATAACTTTTGTAAATTAAAAACCCAACTTTTCATATTTGTAAAACAATAATTTCTTTTGATTTATATATATATATATATATATATATATATAACTGAATTCAACACATGTTTTATAATTAAAACTGATTTTTATAATTATTAAAAACTAATTACTCTAAATTAAACAAATAAAAGAGGACTTACAGTAAAAAAATCTCGAGAGAGGCGGGGGAGGGGGGGTTTCTACTCGTGGATCACTAGCGGTGGGCCCATCTTGTGCGCGTCAGTCGGAAGAGGGGGGGTTTCTTCTGCGCGCTAGGCTGAGGAATGGAGGTGGGCGGCGGATCGAGGTGGCGCGGTGGGAGGAAGGTGCGGTGGGGAGGATGTGCGATTTGGGGTTCGAGGAGGGTAATGGGGCTCGCGTCGATTTAGATGAGGGGGAGGTTGGAGACGAACGGAGGCAGAGGGAGGAGAGAAGAGGAGGGGCGGCGGCCTGGGGAAGCTCCGCCTGAGGCGGCGACGCACGAGATCCAGGGGGGCTATTTGGGTCAACCGGTTTTTTCACTTTTTTTTTCGTTCTGAATGAGTGAGGTAAGAGAGAGAGATGGGGGAGTATATATTATAATTTATTTTTTAATTTTTTAATTTCAAAAAGGTACCTTTTTATTTTGAACCCGAAATCAAACTCACCAACTGTCGTCTCTAGCTAATTACCCCCATTCCGAACACAATAGGATATGTATCGTAGGCTGATTCGATCGTTTCGATCAGTTTCTGTTTAATTTAAAATATAACTCTATATATTGAATTTGAACGCGCATTTCAATTTACTGGGGTCACATACTAACTTGAAAATTTCCTAAAAAATATTTTCTAGCTTCGTATCGACGATATGGTTCTAACAAAACTAGTTTCGCCGAATTCTGAGACCGTTTGAAAAATGGCCATTTTCCAGTCGATTAAAATCAACTGAAACTGGTCAAACGCGTGTTCCTTTGCCACGATCACATATTGAATCGAAAAATTACGAATTTTGGAAGCTAGCAATAATTTGACATCATGGATCCAACAAAAGTGGTTTCGTCGAAAACCGAGGTCATTTGCAAAATTCCCATTTCTAAGGGCCAGAATTCCATAGCGACTATTTTGAATTTTCAACGGGACATATCTTTTGATTCCCGCTATGAAATTTTTATTTTTCTGTTCGTTGGAAAGATATTGTCAAATAGATTCTAATATTTTTGGTTTCGCTGAATTCAGGTTTATTTTAATCCCGGTACATTCATTTGAAATTTGAAATCGAATTATCGAACTACCGTGCCATTTTCAATTCCTTTTATAATTATAAATAAATATTTATATCCTAACGACGACAAATATAAATATATACGTTCTAATCTATTCAAAATAAATTTCTCGTCGTTTTTATTTAAAATAATTCATTTTAAATAATCAAAATTCACTAAAATTGCCAAAATAAAATTTTTAAATTGGCCCAGATTTCCGGGTTATTACAGGGCCTGTTTTCATCAAATCTTTTAAGTAACTATTCCTATGAACGACAATGTTCGCACCCAAACATCGATCAGAAAACTTAGGAGATGAAATAGTAGTAGAAAGGGCAGACAAACCATCAATCACATTTTCCAATAGAAAATCCTTCAACTGAACATCGAAACAGAAAAAAGCGGTCTTCTTATGTAATTGAAATAGAACGAAACTTTGAAGGTCAGAGTCAGTCTCAACAATTTAAGTTCTATCCTCAAGCAGATAGCTAATTTCAATTGATTTAGGAGTAAGTTGAGGCCAATACTCACATATTTCGTTTCGCAAATCACGCAATGAGCAATTGACCGACAACCGAGTACTGAGGGAGGTATCGTTGAAGACAAGTACTTAAGGAGAGTATATTCCGCACTGGAAGAAAGAAATAATACGAACAAACAAATTAGACAAGGAAAAAGATGCAACAAATACAAAGTTAACTAAAATTTCGTACAAGTGTTAAAAAAATACTAAAATGATTAATTCAATATTTGTTCAAAAGAATAAAAATAGAAACAAAACACAAACATTACACCAAAACTAATACCACAAAAATAATATACTGATACCTAAAACCAAATGTAGTCATCAGCACAATAAAACTGATACCTTAAAAAATACAATTCTGATACCTAAAACCTGAATTAGTGATATTACAATAAAACTGATACCTTAAAAAATACGATTGTGATACCTAAAACCTGATTTAGTCACATTACAATAAAACTGATACCTTAAAAAATACGATTGCGATACCTAAAACATGATTTAGTCATATTACAATAAAACAGATACCTTAAAAAATACGATTCTGGTAGCTAAAAACTGCTCTAGTTTTTTTCTCACTTAACAATAATCTAATGCGCAAAACAGATCAAAATAAGATTTACACTTATTAAAACGAAACATGTTCAGGTGTAAAACAAATTTAATTCAACAATTCAATTACAAACAAAATACAAAATCAAACAGAACAACAAACGAATAAGAAAGTAATCAGTTTAAAAAAAATATGATAACTAGATCTCACAATAAATTGATACCTGCTTGTATTACTAGTAGATTCCATGAATCGACAATAGGAACAATCAAAACCTAATAAAAATAATGAATGTTAAAGTAAAGGAATTATAAGAAGAAATTAAAAATTGAATCGATGAAATCAGAAAGCAACCAAATGTTCGACGGATTTTCCTATATGAATCGTGCGAGATCGGATTTACCAATATGTATTGTGAGATCAAATCAGATGTCCCTTTGCCTTGTCAAATTTCGATCAACAGGTACTACTTTTTTTGCTGATGAATTTATGCAATCAAGGAGAAATTTGATTCCGAAATATACTAGAACAATAATCGCTTTTCTATTGCGGCGAGATAGAAATTTCGTCGACGGGTGATAAATGACGATGAAGAAGGAAATAAGCGCGCGTGATTTAAGGGTATAAAATTTTAATTAGTGTAATGTCCTTTTGATAAAAAAATTAATGGGCTGTCCTTATGGATAAAAAACCCCTTAATCTTGTCCTTGTGATCATTTTCCTGTAAATATATACATATAAGTATGTATATATTTCAGAAAAAACAAAATTGAACAATTGAAGTGCTGCTTCCTTCCATGTCGTATCTCATAAGGCATGTTAGGTATAGATTTAGTGGTAACAAGTTCAACATATTTACTGCGATTTCTAGTACATATCATAAATAAAGTAGAGGCAATTCACATATCCTAAATAGAGTAGAGATAATTCAGCTTCTCTAATCACGGAATGAACCATATCTAATAAGGTTCGATTCTTTCGCTCTTGCACATAATCATGTTATAGAGTATCAGGTGAAGTAACCAGAGAGATAATCCTTTTACCTTTTAAGTAATACTGAAATTCTTATCTAGCATACTCGCCACCTAGATCAGATTGAGTACTTTATCTCACGGTCCGTCTGGTATTCTACTACATTTTTATATTTCATAAACATTTCATAGACATAAGATTTACTCTTCATAAGAAACACATGCCCAAGTACAGAGAAACTATTAGTAAAGGTAATGCAGTAATAGTTATTTAGGGCATGTTCTTTGCAAGTGGAAGCAGAGTATTTCAGCGGAGAATGGGAGTTAGCGGAGAATGCGTTTGGCGCGTTAAGCGGACCATTTGAGCGAAGAATGTTAATGGGGTGTTTAGTAGAATAGAAAAATTATAAATTACTCCAATTCAGTTTAAACCAACTCCATTACGTAGAGCATTTCGACACGATTGCAACGCAAAAAACCGCGTCTGAAACGGATCTCATTTGCATAAGTTATTAAATTTTAAAATCTAATAAACACTAAATTAACTAATTAAAATTCATTAAATACCCTAATTAAGGTAAAACAGATCCGTTTGGAGCTAACGGCTCACTTTCCTTGCGTTGGCAAAACGGTCCTTTTTCACCCGTTTCCGCTTTGACGCGTCCGGACATGTCTGTCGCATCAGACGCGTCAAAGCATTTCTTCCTCCGTTAGCTCAAAAGAATAGGGCCTTATTTAGTTAAGAGTTCATCAACTCTTCAATTGCTCACACTGAATGGATGCATGGTTATTTTACCTTTTGAGACATAAATCACATGTTCCAAATGATTCAAAATAAAGTAATGGAAGAAAGCCTTTGATTTTCAGTTTGTGAATACATTTCTCTCTAGCATGACCAACCTGTAATGCCAAAGGTAACTTTAATTTATGTCAACATTAGAAAAACCCCACACAATTGACGTAACTAGTATATTAATCACATAAATGTCATAATCTAATATACCATATTTATTTTTTTGGCAGACAACATAATGTTCATAACATAAGTATCAAAATGAAATGCATAACAGTAATCCAGATACGGCAATGATAGCAAAAGTGAAGTCTATTACATAGTAGCATTTATTTAACAGGAAAATGATCACAAGGACAAGATTAAGGGGTTTTTTATCCATAAGGACAACCCATTAAATTTTTTATCAAAAGGACATTACACTAACTAAATTTTTATATCCTTAAATCACGCGCGCTTATTTCCTTCTTCATCGTCATTTATCACCCGTCGACGAAATTTCTATCTCGCCGCAATCGAAAAGCGATTATTGTTCTAGCATATTTCAGAATCAAATTTCTCCTTGATCACATAAATTCATCAGCAAAAAAAGCAGTACCTGTTGATCGAAATTTGACAAGGCAGAGGGACATCTGATTTGATCTCACAATACATATTGGTAAATCCGATCTCGCACGATTCATATAGGAAAATCCGTCGAACTTTAGGTTGCTTTCTGATTTCATCGATTCAGTTTTTTATTTCTTCTTATAATTCCTTTAATTTAACGTTCATTATTTCTGTTAGGTTTTGATTGTTTCTATCGTTGATTCATGGAATTTACTGGTAATACAAGCAGGTATCAATTTATTGTGAGATCTAGTTATCATATTTTTTTAAACTGATTACTTTCTTATTCGTTTGTTGTTCTGTTTGATTTTGTATTTTGTTTGTAATTGAATTGTTGAATTAAATTTGTTTTACACCTGAACATGTTTCGTTTTAATAAGTGTAAATCTTATTTTGATCTGTTTTGCGCATTAGATTATTGTTAAGTGAGAAAAAACTAGAGCAGGTTTTAAGTATCAGAATCGTATTTTTTAAGGTATCTGTTTTATTGTAATATGACTAAATCATGTTTTAGGTATCACAATCGTATTTTTTAAGGTATCAGTTTTATTGTAATGTGACTAAATCAGGTTTTAGGTATCACAATCGTATTTTTTAAGGTATCAGTTATATTGTAATATGACTAATTCAGGTTTTAGGTATTAGAATTGTATTTTTTAAGGTATTAGTTTTATTGTGCTGATGACTACATTTGGTTTTAGGTATCAGTATATTAATTTTGAGGTATCAGTTTTGGTGTAATGTTTGTGTTTTGTTTCTATTTTTATTCTTTTGAACAAATAATGAATTAATCATTTTAGTATTTTTTTAACACTTGTACGAAATTTTAGTTAACTTTGTATTTGTTGCATCTTTTACCTTGTCTAATTTGTTTGTTCATATTATTTCTTTCTTGCAGTGCTGAAGATACTCTCCTTATCGTACTTGTCTTCAAGAAGGACTCGGTTGTCGGCGAATTTCTCATTGCGTGATTTGCGAAACGAAATATGTGAGTATTGGTCTCAACTTACTCCTAAATCAATTGAAATTAGCTATCTTCTTTAGGATAGAACTAAAATTGTTGAGAATGACTCTGACCTTCAAAGTCTCATTCTATTTCAATTACATAAGAAGACTGCTTTTTTCTGTTTCGATGTTCAATTGAAGGATTTTCTGTTGGAAAATGTGATTGATGGGTCGTCTTCCCTTTCTACTACTGTTTCATCTCCTAAGTTTTCTGATCGATGTTTGGGTGCGAACATTGTCGTTCATAGGAAAAGTTACTTAAAAGATTTGATGAAAAGAGGCTCTATATTACAATTTTCTGATTTTATTGGTTTTTGTTTTGGAGGGGCAGATGACTTCAGAGAATTCCTACTGGCCTATCAAATTAAATCAGGTCATAAATTAGATTATCTTAAGAACTGCGCTACTAGAATCACAGCTATTTTCTCATCGTCTTCAACTGGATGTTTGTTTAAAGTGCATGCTTCCTGTGATCTTGGCCAACTCAATAGGTTTTTCACTTGAAATTTGATTGTTGAACATACTAGCGGTGGTGGTCTATCAAATTTGAATAACCCTAAACTCTCTAGCTTATTTGTTAAATCATTGATAATTGATGAAATTAGAGAACGTCCAAGTAAGAAACCGAAAGAAATCATGGCTGATTTTCGAAGAGAGTATAATCTAAATTTGTCTTACTCATTCGCTTACCACGGAAGGCAACTAGCTTTAATGGAATTGTATGGTAATGATGCAATGTCGTATAATGATTTGTCTTGGTATTTAGATGCATTACTGGCTAACAATCCGGGTTCTTACGTCACTATGGATGTTAATTCTTCTACAAATTAGTTTGAGTGAGTGTTTGTTGGTTTAGGTTCTTGTATTCTTGGTTTCAAACATTGTCGGCCTATGATATTTTTAGATGGTACTCATTTGAAGGGGAGGCCAGTAGTTTTGATGGGTGCAACAACAAAGAATGGCAACCAAGGTATGATCTTGTTTAATTGATTTCATGCAGACATACATATGGTATAATTTGAATTCTGCGATATCAGTTTAGTATTTTGTACAATATCAGTTTTCTAGTTCTACAGTTAAGAGGTAGCATTGTTTCTTGCATGAAGGTATCAGTTTATTATCTGTTGTTAGTGGGTAGGATTTTTGTATGACTGTAAACATCATTTTTAAATACACAGTTTATAGATAGCATTTTAATATGTACCTTGGTATCAGTTTATATTACACGGTTTTTAAGTATCAGTTTTGAGTTTCTGAAGGTGTCAATTTTTGTTATACATTATTTAAGTAGCTTTTTTGTATGCCTGAAAGGAATCAATTTTATTTGCAATAACAAATTCTTTTTGAATTCTTATTCCATACATTGTTTTGTAGGTTTCTTCCCTCTCGCTATGGCCATAGTTTCAATCGAGAATTTGGACAACTGGACTTGGTTTTTAACTCATTTAAAAGAAATGTTGAAAGAAGATCGTGATTTGGTTTTTATGTCGGATCGATATCTGGGTTTAATTTCTGGTGTTCAAGATGTTTTTCCAACATCATACCATAGTTATTACTACCATCACATGGAACAAAATTTACTTTCTGCGGTTAAGTCAAAAAATGCACACATTTCTATTGTGGAATTGTTTAGGACTTGTTCTCGAGCATCTACTGTATATGAGTTTAATGTAGCTCATTCTAAATTTTTGGAAACTAGTGGTCCTGCAGCGGCTAATTTTTTGAGAGACAAAACCATTTGATAAATGGGCTGATTTGTTCTTTCGAGGCAAAAGGTATGGTGAATATAGCTCTAATGTGGCTGAAAGTTTCAATAGTTGGATTTTAGATGAGCGGGCATTACCTATTACATCTTGTTTAGATGGAATACGAATAAAAATCATGGAGAAAATGGCTAAACGTAGAGAGGAATCCCATTTATGGACTACGCTTTTATGTCCAACTATGGAAAACCGTTTGAAAGAATCAGTGGAAGAAGGGTTTGGTTGGGATGTATTCAAGTCTTTTGAATACCTTTTTGAAGTGAAATCTCCAATATCCCATCGTGTCGATCTTATAGACTGGACATGCAGCTGCAATCAATGGAAAGTTATGGGTTTTCCATGTGCTCATGCAATTAAATGCATTAATAAACTGAAATTAAATGTATATGATTTTGTTGAGCATTATTTTACCATGGCAGTTTATCGATCTTCATACAGTAATACAATTAATCATATACCTACCTGTGACAAACCTGATGTTGATTCGAGTAGTGATGTAGTAATTAAACCACCGAAGGATAAACGTGGCGCTGGGAGACCTTCATCAAAAAGGAAAGACGGATTTGCATATTTCAAAAACAAGCAAAACAAATGTGGAGTGTGCAATGAATACGGGCATAACAAGCGCAATTGTCAAGCTTCCAAGAATATAAACTGATTTTTATTTCAATTGTTTTAGGACAACATGTACTTGTATGTATACTTTTCAAAATAATGACCTGTACACGTTTGCAAATTAGTGTTTGATGCATTGAAAATGTGCACAATATTCTATACTTTTAATAAGACTTATTCAAAGCTTATTCAGTTCCTTTTTTATTTTTTAGATTGTTGTTTTGTTGGTATGATGCGATATAATGCTCTTGTGATAAATTAAATTATATACGTAAACTGAATATCAGTTTTACGATCTTGTATGTATCGATTTAATGTGTTATTCTTTATGTTTCATCTGTTGGTTATCATTTAAATATGTATGTATCTCTTTTGTTTTACTTGCGTGTTTATAATTTTTAGGTTACAGTTTTATAAGCTGGTAGGTGTACGTTTAAAGATTTTTTCCTTTTACCAGTTCATGGGTATCAGCTTTTGATTTTTTTAGGTATCATTTTTTTTTCCAGATTTAATTTTATATTCTAGATATCAGTTTTTAGTCAATTTAGGTATCAGTTTTTTATACACATATAACTTCAGATTCTGGGTATCAGTTTTTAGTCACTGTAGATATCAGTTTTTTTTTTAATTGTACAGATTTTAGATATCATTTTTGTACTGCTGTAGGTATCAGTTTTTAAAAACCTTTTTGCATGTTCACAGTTTTTAAGTATTAGTTTACCATTTTTTTAGGTATCAATTTTTTTCCCCCATAATGTAATAGTTTTTTAGTATCAATAAAGGTGTGTTGTAAATATCATTTTTCCACTGTAATTCATTACTAGTATTTAAGTATCAATGTACCTTCCGTATAGGTATCAGTTTTTAAACTGAAGTAAGTAACATTACTTATCAATTAACCAGTCTTTTAGATATCAATTTTTTTTTTCTGCATTCCAAAAGTTTCATTTTTACTTCATCTAATGTAACCGACTTATTTCTACAGTAAATAACTATCAATTCTGTACCAGTACTGACATTTGCAGACATACATATAACCACAAATTTCTTTAAGAAATTCAGTCAATATTGAAATGAAGAACGTGTAAAAAAATTATCAAATAAAACTGAAATACAAACATTGTTTCAAAACATTCATATAACCAACATTTCATAGAGCAATTCAGTCAATATTGAAACGCAGAACGTGTAAAATTCTTTACATACCAAACTGAAATACAAAGCATTGTTTTAAAACTGTTATTCAATCAGACATCACTTCAGTCATTTTCTTGAACTTTTGCTTAATCCTTTGATGAATCGGACTAAATCCCAGCACCTCATATGATTTGCAATTATTTCGTACACAATTTTTGCTCTGATACAATCAACATCTTTTTGTTCCACCTTCAAAGGTACTTCAGCTCTGTTGTGTGAAGCTATAAAGATTATGACGAATATACCGCAGTCAATTCTGCATTAATGAAATATATACACAGTTAGCAAACTATGTGAATACATAATCCTTTAACATATGAATGAAATAAATTTATTTTTACGATTTTTGTTGTGCACAGCCGGGTTGATAAATTTCTGTCGTTTGAACCTTCATATCTTTAATACTGTTTTCTATCCATACTTGCTGCAGAATCTCTTCAACTTTTACTCTCTGCAATAACTCAACAATTAGTATCACTTTATACAGTAGTAAGGGTTAATATATTGCATTACCAGTTTATAGCAATCTTTCAAGTGTAGATTATTTCTTTCAGTTGAATTTATTGGTCTCAAAGAATCATAGTGCAACCATTGCATGTTTGGATATAGCAATATTAGTAGTATCCAGTGGCATTCACCATGAATAGGGAAGTATATGGCTTCTGTATATTTGTTCAGAGCGCATTTTTTCAAGAACGGTATAACCAAATGTGTTATAATTCCATTTCTTTCTTCAATAATTCCTTTCTGTGCAAAATATATTTATGTAAC
The DNA here is from genome assembly GCA_030737875.1 of Allium sativum. Taxonomy (NCBI): domain Eukaryota; kingdom Viridiplantae; phylum Streptophyta; class Magnoliopsida; order Asparagales; family Amaryllidaceae; genus Allium; species Allium sativum. Next base: position 581,692,527 of record CM060913.1, read on the forward strand.
AGGAAACTACTTACAAGGACAAGCGGCCTTGATATTTTATCCAAAAGGACGGGCGCATAAAATTTTATCCAGAAGGACAACATAACCTTAAAAATTTCCGTCACCCCTTTCTCTCTACTCTGATTTCTTCTTCCTCTCTTTTCTCTCTTCTCCGATTTCTTCTTCCACGAAATCAGCAAATCAAAAATAACGAAATCATCTCATATGGAAATCGACTGAAATCAAATCCGCCTACTATCTTACAGTCGAACCTCAAACATAAATCAAACAACAAAAATTAAGGCATGAAATCGATCTCAACAATCGAACAACAATCAAAGCCGCGGATTTTGATTTTGAGTCGATAGACAGTAAAGATGATTTCGTGATTTTGATTTTGTGAATTCGTCATAGAAAATCGTACGAGAGAGATGATCGACAGAGATGAACGACGGAAGTTACTTTTTTGGATGGTGAATTTAGTAGCAGTTCGTAGGTATCATTTTTCCATTTTTTATGGTATCATTTTTCTTGTTATTACTGTGTTATGCTTATGTGTTAATTTATTTTCGTGATATATCAGTTTTCTACATGTACTGTTGCATTAGCTTAGCAACTCAATCGAAATTATGTCATTTTAATCAATCAAAGTGGGATGTAAACATTTTTATTCATTAGTTTTCCTTTAAAATATCAAAGCAGTTTTTAGGTATCATTTTTATATTTTTTTAGGTATCAGTTTTATATTTTCAACATGAATTTACATCATAGCAGTTTTTAGGTATCATTTTTATATTTTTTTAGGTATCAGTTTTATATTTTCAACATGAATTTACATCATAGCAGTTTTTAGGTATCATTTTTATATTTTTTAAGGTATCAGTTTTATATTTTCTAGTTGAATTTCCAGTATTATGTTGGTATAATTTTTGATTGTGTATGGAATTCTTGCAGATACTGCATGCTGCTGGAGATTACTTGAATTCAAGACCGGATTGCATACAAGTAAAAGTAAATGCATGAATGCATGCTTGGAATGGGGAGCAGTGTTCTATGTACTTAGATTGTGTAGGAAAAAAAATGTTTCATATTAAATCAGTTATGTATCATTGTAGGTATCATATGATACAAGTGGGTATTATTGTGTATTACTGAGAATAATCTCATTTTTGTGACAGTTGAATTGAATTGATTGCTATTATTTTTTTAATTAGTAGGTATTATTGCAAATAAATATTATTTTTGCGAGATTTGAATTCAGTAGTTGAGTGTTATTTTTTTATCAGTGGTTATCAGTTAAAATTAATGTTGTATATCAAAAAAGTCAATTGCCAAAGAAAACAACACAAATCTACCTAAAAGCTGCTATGATGTAAATTAAACTAGAAAATATAAATCTGATAACTAAAAAAATAGAAAAATGATACCTAAAAACTGCTATGATGTAAATTCAACTAGAAAATATAAAACTGATACCTTAAAAAATATAAAAATGATACCTTAAAACTGCTTTAATATTTTAACAACAAAAGTAATACAGAAAATGTTCGAATCACAATTTGATTGTTTAAAATGAAATAAATTTGTTTGAGTAGAAAAATTGATGCATTAGAAGAAGAACAAAAGTAGAAGAACACCAAAACTATAAACAAAACAACATAACACTAATAATACAATAAAAATGATACCTTAAAAAATATAAAAATGATAACTAAAAACTGCTTCACTGTTTTAAAGAAAAACTAACGAAAATATGTTAACACCACAGTTTGATTGATTAAAATGAAATAAATTCAATTGAGTTACAAAGTTGAAACAACAATACAACTAAAAAATCAACACATCACCAAAATCACATGAAACAAAACCATAACACTGTTAATACTGTAGAAATGATACCTAAAATATTATAAAAATGATACCTAAAAACTGATGCAATTTCTTAAAGAAAAACAAATGCAAAAAATGTTTACACTAGAGTTTGATTGATTAAAATGAAATAAGTTCGACTGAGTTACAATATTGATGTAACAATATAACTATAAAATTAACACAGCAACAAAATCAAATGAAAAAACACATAACACAGTTAAAACAGAAAAATGATACCTTAAAAAATAGCAAAATGATACCTAAAAACTGCTTTAATATTAACGTGAAAAAAAAATTGCTGTTCCATATGATTTTTGGGTGTCGTTCGATTGGATGAAATGTTGCGATTTTGAATCGGTTGCTACTCAAGATGATTTCTTGTTTTTGTGATTTTTGATTTTGCGATTTGGAGTTCCGTAACCCTAAAAATTGAGCGAGAGATTGGGAGAGATTGATAAATTGATGTACGAAATTGAGCGAGATTCTGAAGATGATTGAGCGAGATTGAAAGACATGGCCGACGCTGAATTTCGGTGGAGGTATCGGAGAAGAAGACAGCGGTTGGAAGCGGGATGGATAGAAAATCGAACGGGAGTGAAGATTGAAGCGGCAGTACTGTAGTGTATTGTCCTTTTGGATAAAATATTAGGTGGCTGTCCTTATGGGTAAATTATAGTAGCCTTTTGTCCTTATAAATTAATTCCCCTTTATGTAAGTATTAACTACGTACATCACTCATGTCAACAAATAATATTGGTTTACTAAATTTGTAGTTACTGTCATTATCGTCGACATTGCATAGTTATTTGCAGCTAAGTCACATTTGATGCTAAACCAGTCGATAACCTGATTTAAGCATGAAAACAAGATATCTCTCAAATTATTATGACATGTTAAGCTTTTGCTATATAGTATTTTCATGTCATACTATAATGTAAGGTATTCAAAAATGTACTTATCCAATTACAATTGCAGATTTTGATAATCAACTTGTTATGAACTACAATATCATGTTTACAATAGTTTTTAAATGTATTTACCTGTCCATCTGTAATGGTTCCTCTCAATAAATCGATCATCATATCTTTTGTGATAGTACATCCTCCTCTAGACACATCGTTATCTTGCCAAGCAACGAAGCTGTTTAGTTTCAAAAAAAAACAAATTTAATATTAAGTTTTTTTAATAGTATACGCTGGAAAAAAATATATTTCTAAAAGACTGGTTAATTGATAAGTTATGTTACTTACTTCAGTTTAAAAACTGATACCTATATGGAAGGTACATTGATACTTAAATACTGGTAATGAATTACAGTGGAAAATTAATATTTACAACACACATTTATTGATACTAAAAAACTTTTACATTATCGGGGGAAAAAATTGATACCTAAAAAACTGGTAAACTGATACTTAAAAACTGTGAACATGCAAAAAGATTTTTAAAAACTGATACCTACAGCAGTACAAAAATGATATCTAAAATCTGCACAATTAAAAAAAAAAAAACTGATATCTACAGTGACTAAAAACTGATACCCAGAATCTGAAGTTATATGTGTATAAAAAACTGATACCTAAAGTGACTAAAAACTGATATCCAGAATATAAAATTAAATCTGCAATTGTAAAAAAAAAAAAAAAAAAAAAAAGACTTACTTTTTTTCCGCTATTGCCATTGAAAAATATTTCTTACGACTATTGCTTCTTCTTCACTGAGATGACCTGTAACACTTTTGCAGTTTGCCAAATGTAGGTCTTTCCAAGTAGGTTCTTCAACTTGAATTGGATTTAAATCATCCATTATATCTTCTAATTTCTCTTCATCTTTTTTTTCTTCTTTTTCTTCATTTTTTGCTTCATCTTTTGTAATTAATGTTATATGTTTTTCTTCATCTTTTCCTTCAGAAGAATTTTCCTTCTTCTCATTTTTTGATATCTTAGCTCTTTTTTTAGCTTGATTAGAATACTCAAAATCAATAAGCCTTTTCTTATTCCTACTCTTTGCTTTTATTCTTTTAACTAACGATGATTTTTTTGGAGTTGATGGTTTCTTTCCTGATTTTTTAATCCTTCGTTGGGATGCTTTTTTTTTAGTGCCGTCTTCGATTAGTACTTCTGAAAATGCTTGAGTAAGACCCAATTTAAAGTCAGGAGGAACAATGTCTTCTATAGTTTTTTGATCATGCTTATCTTTGCTGCTTTCTACGAAAACTTCAGTACCAGTTGGTGTCATTTCATTTCCTTTTGTATCACACTTGTCTTTCTTCACAGATGACAACTTTTCTTCAACTGCATTTTTTTCTGTTTGTTTTTCTTCCTCTACAAGTTTAATATTCATATCATCACTCACATTCAAGATTTCATTGACTTTTCCATATTCAAGTACGACTGGTGAATTATGCAAAGTGTCTTCTACATCTGCTCTACCGATTGTTTGATCATTTTGAGATTCCTTATTTTTTTCATCTAGCTGCTGCCTTAGTTTTAAAAGCTGATTTTCTGCTTCTCTCCTCAACTTTCTTTCTTTCTTTAAATCTTGCTTTAAATCTTTAACCGTGTCTTCAAGCTCTTTAATATAACAGTTATAAATTTTTGTAGCCACGTTGCTTTCAAATGTTCCCTCTTGCTCCTCCATCCCACCACGTTTTCTTTTTTTATTTTCTGCGTCTTTTCCTTTACTGAATCTTTTTGATAATTCTTGAAATGTCTCTAGATGCTTAGCCTCATGCGGCTCAATTTTTGTAATCTCCTTCATCTGCATATTTTTGAACATAGACCATTTACTCATTAGATAACAAATTTCAACATATTAAAGTCCTATATATAATGTGTACATTTTTAATTCGAAAATGCTGCATGGCCCGGTTTTCCTTTTGTCAAAAAGTGCGGTAAGAAACTGAAAATTCGGAGGGACCCATGGTAATTTACCATTATACCCCCCTGAATTTCTCCCTTTGAACTGTTTCGCACATTTTGCCAGCTTTTAGAGCCGGGCTTTCTAGCAAATCCCTTTTTAATTTTACTTTTCAGTACTAATTAGGTATTAGAGATTTGTAGTCAGTTTATAGGTATCAATTTTAATTTTTTAAGATAGCAGTTTTTTAATAAACAATACAGAAGTATCATTTTTCCCATTTTTACAGTATCTGTTTTCCATTTTTCAACTGCCATTTTTAATCAATTAGTTTCACAATATCAGTTTAAATATTTTCTACATATCACTTTTCAATATGATCATTACTAATTTATGCTGACATAAATTTTATGACTTCTACAAGGTATCATATTTTATTTAGAATGATTCACATTGTAATCAAGCATGAATCAGACAATCATGTTATAATAACATACCTCCCCTTTTTTAAGTTCACGCAATAAATTTCATTGCACAATGTTCTTCAGCTCCTTCAAATTCCATCTTGCAAATCTTGTTAGTTTATTGCCGAAGTTTCTCCTTTGCTTTACTCCACCGATCTTCTCGCAAAATACATACTACATATAGGGAAGGAAAACTATTTTTTACACATGAAAACATATTGTCATGTTTAGCTTAAAAATAGAATTAATGTGAAAAAAAACACTTACCAATGGAAGCATTGAGCATCCGGACATGTTTCTTGGGTTGTGCATGAATTTTTTAACATTTTTGGAAAAATTAGACTGAATTGTTTTTGGCCACGACACGGAATTCATCTTATCAATATCCAATACATACGGAACAAATCCCCATCTGAGCTTCTGTTGGTTGTTTGGAAAAAAGAATATGACCAGAATATCCATGATCAATAGCAATGGTAAATCTTCTTCAAAATCCTTCTTATTCTTTGCAGTTTCTTCTTTTATTCTTGCTTCGATTAAATTTCAGTTTATAATTGGTTCTGAATCGAAGTTCCTTAAAATAAAATCTTCGCACTCCGATGGGATTGTTCTATTAGTCATCTTTGCAATTTTTACTATATTGCATCCTTCCACTGGCATGTAAAATAGTAAGCTAACATCTTTTTCTATTATTTTCATTTGTTCTTCTCCAAACGCAAACAACTCTTCATCTGGTGAGTAACACGATTAAATTTCATCCAAATTATCCTGATGTTTCTTGCTCTCTTTCAGAACAATTTTATCCTCATAAAAACATTAAAAAACTCGTAGAAAGGAGTGCGTTTCAAAAAATCAATTTACCTTTTGTTCAATGCTTTTTTCTTTTTTACCAACTTTATGATTTTGAATGTAGTTTGAAGATTGCATCGATAAGTTGTACCTTTTATTGTTTTCTCATCTGCAATAATTTCTTTCTTTTTCTCTTCAGATGTAGCCAATACACTCTGTTTTGGCATAGGATTGACAAAATTATCATCCTGTTTAATAATTAAAATAAAATAAAATTAGAACTTAAGTATGCACATATGCAACCATCACATTAGCTTACAATGATTACCGCACACGAACAATTTTTTGTTAATTCTGTATGTATCTGTATTGAAATCATTCATTGAATAGATATCAGTTATTTATTAACTTCAGTCTTAATCTTGTAGTTTTTTTAACCTTTTTACAGTCTGTAGGTAAGAATTTTTCATTTACATAGGTATCACTATTCAATTTTAATACTTTTCTACTGAAATGATAATAGTTTTCTTGCATATATTCAGATCTGTTATAGTCATATGGTGGTCGTATATGCTGCGTAGTGTGTACTGTAATGAAGGAAAAATATCAGTTTCTTAATAACTCCAGTATCAGTTTCTAATTTATAAGACTATTTTCAGTTTGTAGGTTTCAATTCTTTATTTGTGTAGGTATCACTAATTTTTATATCCTTAAAAAGTACAAACTGATACTGGAGTTAAAATAAAAATGATATATACATAAGGTAACCTTTCTAAACGAACACGTACAGGAGTTTTAAATTTTTTTTATGTGTTTGATATTTAATACAACAAAATATTGTGGTTGTATACGCTACGTAATGTGTATGGTAATGTAGGAAAAATATCAGTTTTTTAATAACTCCAGTATCAGTTTCTACTTTTTAACTCTTTTCAGTTTGTAGGTATCATTTCTTACTTTGTGCAGGTATCACTTGTCATTTTTAATACCTTTTTACTGAACAGATATCAGTTTTTTTTATAACAAGATATCAGTTCTAATTTTAAAGCTACACTACTAGACAAGTTTATTTTCTTTGAAAAATAAAACAATCCACACTACCACTAAAATAAAACAACTTCATACTACACTTCTACCACTACTATTCAGCTATTTCATACTTTCAGAACATTTATTTGCATAATTTACATGTTTTGTACTTACTACTTAACTGTATTTTTTATGAAAGACTGATATAATCATATTAAAATACAGAATATTTAAAGTTATCTCACCGAATTCTCTTCTACAGCTTCAACTACTTGTGCTTGACTTGTTTTACTTTTTTTCCTCACTATTTCCTGTCAAATCAGAAAAAAATTAACTATAACATTAAAAGTTTTCAATATTTAAAGTATCATTTACCTTTTTTTGGTCTTTATTTATCTTCATCTTTTTTACTTCCGCAATTCTTCTTGGATCATTGACCTTTTTCAACCTAGTTTGCCTACCTACAACTGTAGGAATTATATCCACAGGGATTACTTTAGTTTTTCTTCACCAACATTTTCAGATTGCTTCTCAGTCGCTCTTATTTCCTCATTTTTACCAAACTCGGTATCAGTTTCTTTTCCAGGATCATTTACTTTTTCTTTTTCACCAAAATTTGACTCAGTTTCTCTTATAGCCCCTGTTTCTTCCTTGTTTTTGCTATCACAAGTATCATTTGTTGTTGTTACTTCCTTATTTTCTTCATTACTAACACAAGCAGTATCGTTTCTTCCTTTCGCTTGTCTTTCATCAAGTTCTGGAAAATCATTTAGGGTTTCTATAGAGCGTTGTAAATTTGATGAACAATCAGCTAGTTTTTCGGTTGAATGGGGTGATTGCTGTTGATTTAGAACAATAGCGGGTTGGTTTGTACGGTTTTCAGTGGAAATCTCCTGATCGACGTTGCAATTTGACGGCGATGGTGAATCAGTTGCCATTGATTTAGGGTTCCGCAATTTTCGATTTCAATTAAACTGAGGAATAGGTTTTTTTGCGTGAGTGGAAAGCAAACAAAACAAATTGAAAATGGAGCGGAGATAAGTTTATTATTGGGCTGGACTCTTATTTGTCCTTTTCAATAAAATATTAGTGTCATGTCCTTTTGAATAAAAATATAACTTAGTTTGTCCTTGTAAATTTTTTTCTCTTTATTTAATATTAAAACTAACCCCTAACAAGAAAATAGTGTGAAAGACAAAATGAATAAAAAATTATTTCATAAGGACGAGGGGCTAAAATTTTATCCATAATGACAAATTTTAGTGTAAAGTATGAAATTATAGTGAGCCCCTGAATTTTTCCCTTTACACTAAAATTTGTCCTTATAGATAAAATTTTAGGCTCTTGTCATTATAAAACAATTTTTTGTGTATTTTGTCCTTGAGGCTAAAATCCCCTAAAACTAATTCATGGAACAAAGATAAGTAATAATCTCCAGCTTTCGTTGAATCAACTAGAAGCTTTATTTCCACTTTAGCCACAAGTAGCTTGCTCTTTAGTCATCATAATGAATTACTGATGTGCATATTTTTGCTTACATACTTATTCTTATTTTAACTAAATACAAATCATATTAGGATGTTTTTACATTGATTAAACCAAAATAAAAAATATTTTCAGACCGTCGATCATTCATCTAATCAGGGCAAAATGGTCGTTTCGTGTATGAATTAATTTGGAAAATCTAACTAGAACAAAATGTCTATGCACCTGCAATTATACAACACCATTGTACCCATAGCATCCTCTCATCATCTCACCAAAGCAACAAACTGCATTCCTTTATAACATCATCTACAATACACTAAACAATATATTAACACAGCAATACCCATCACGTTTTATTACCGCATCAATTACCTCCAGACCTGGCCCTAGAGGGTAGGCCAGCTAGACGACCGCCTAGTGCAACCCCCGGGAGGGGTCAACCCCCGGGAGAGGTCAGCAAGGAGGAAGAGGGTGGTGATGATAGTCATGTTTTTTTTGTTTTCTAGTTAAAAAAGTTAGTTGAAGTTGCAATTCTAGTAATAGGTGTGGTGGGGGTGGTAGGTCCTATGATGTTTGAATGCAAGGTGGGGAGTTTGATTCCTGGTTCTGCAACAAAATTTTGGGGAAACATTTTCAGATTTGTTTTCTCTTTCTAACTGCTGCTTGCCTTGGGCAGCAGCAATGTTAGGGCCACTACCATCATCTGCACTGCTATCGCCAACCCATGACCACTCAATACCTGATAAAACTGCCACCCAATACCACTCAACCATCAATATATAGTTCATCAATCAACTTTGTCTGAAACCATCGGGATCACCCTCACCTTCATGACTTCATCCAATTGCCTCACCTCCTCAACACTGCAACCTGACTACCTTCCTTCTACTCATCTTCTTCCTCGATATTCCTGCAAGTTCACCTTCACCAACCACCCTATCTCCCACTCTCCATACAAAGCCCTCCCATTTACACTACCTCGAACCAGACACAGACCATCATCCACCATTCTACATCAATAACTATCAAAAATTCGAACCCAATCTGAAGCCAGCAACCACCCTCCTCAAATCGTCGCTTCGAACGCCCACATCACCAAAATAGCGAACTGCCTACGTCATCCAACACTCATCTAAAATTCTAAATCAATCACCCTGTTTCGGTCATCGCCGACCTTCAACACCATAACCGCCTTCACCAGAACACAAAATTCGCCTCAAATTCATGAAATTCACACACCAAATCACCACCTCGATCGCCTCTACCATCTGCATCTGAAATTAGCGACCTCGCCCAGTTCCTAAAATGAACTGTCGAGAATTCAAGGTATTTCCTTTTGTTTTGAGAATTCTGTCTGCATAGAAATTTTTGAACCAGCGATGTGCAACCAATTCAGCGCTTTTTTATTCAGCGATGTGCAATACCCATCACGTATGGGTGTTACGAGCTCGCCTACGTCCAGTTTGTGTTTTGATAACTTAATATATTTTAACAAATCTCTTTATTGATGTCTAAACAAACAGCAAAGTTTCAAGTACTTTATAATTGTCACTGTGATCCGACGATATTATAATGATTGTTTCTCCGAGTATACCTAAACCTTCAGTTGTACTGCTATGGCATTCATGGTGCACTAATAATCCATTTTTGTTAACTTGCTAAGAATTATTTTGCTAATTTAAATCAAAGTGTCTTGATACAGAATTGGATTAGGGGCCAGCAAGGAAAGAAATTTTTTAATTAAGTTTTTGCATTCATTTAGTTGAATTGGTTTCATGCATGTATAAAAAAAACAAAAAAGGTATAAAAAATCATCTTTTTTTAAACATACATTCCTTTCCCTCAAGAATTCCAAACAAAAAAAAAACTTCTATTTTGAACATATAACTTTTTCAAAATCGAAAACATCCCTATTTAGGAAAAAACCAAAAAATATATATATTTTACTTTGTATCTACTTACTTTTCCTTATTTTTCACCTTGTTCTCTCTTTTTTCTCTCTCCCTTTTGCATGATTTTTTGGACTCGTAACAGTTTGATAAATCATTTAATTAAAACATACATTCCTTCTCCAATAGCTAAAGAAAATCCTCCTCGATCTCATGGATGAAATTTTCCTCGATCGAGTTTTTATCCCTTCTTGTATGACTCGACCCACTGTAACGGGAAATCATTTTGAAATTCATCCAAACCACATCAATACACCTTTGATATTTGGCAATTTTGAAACCGTAGATCCTTACATCTTTTTATCGAAATTCAAACAAGTTTGTGTAATCTTTAAACTCCAGCAATTATACGCATTTACATATTCCGCTGAATTTTTTTTGTATAGCTTGCCTTCGAATTCGATTAGGACTTCGGAAGAATTTGTAGAAGTTTTCTTAAAGAAATTTTTTTCCCTTAAAAAAGCAATCAAAATTCGAAACAAAAATAAAATTTTCATCAATTAAGGGTGAATCTTTTGGAAAATATTTTGAAACACTTAATGAACTTTTAGTTAAATGTCAACATCACAATTTTGAAAAATGGACACTTTGCCAAATTCTATATGATAATCTTAAAAATAGTTCACGAACGATGCTTGAGTTGATGTGCCAAAAAAATTTCTTAACATAATGTACGATGCAACTTGGTGTATTCTCGAAATTTTTGTTGAAAAATCGACTTATGGTAATAATCTAATAAGAAATCTATCCATTTGCGATGAGCATCCAAACTTGGGATTATTTCTAGCTTTAGAAGCGAAAATCAATGTCATGATAAACAAATTTGATAATGTTCTTTCAACTAATCAAATGGACCAAGCTTCTTAGCCATTGTGCTATAAATGCAATCATCTAAATCACGTCTCTGATCAATGCTCGTTCTCGTTAAAACAGATAAAAGCCACTAACAAAGTTAGGAAGAATCTCTTCTCTCCAACTTAAAACCCCGGTGGGAGAAATCATCATAACTTCACTTGGAAACAAAACAATTCGAACTCGAATTTGGTTCAACCCCCTTTTCAAGCACTTTCGAACAATTCTTTTAATCCTCCTTTTCAACAAAACCAATTTCTGCAATATTTTGAGCCTCCTTCTAGGAACCAAGCCCAATAATCTTTTGTTCTTCAAGATGACAAAAGAATAACAACTCCTGAAAATTGTTTGGAAACTTTTGCAAAGGCCACAAATCAAAACCTTCAATCAAAAAACAATTTGTGAAATTTATGGACCTCATATATGCAAAATAGATGCCAATCGATCGCTAAGCTTGAGTCGCAAATGAATAAGTTGACAAATTCTGCAAGTGAATGAGAAAGAGGAACTATCCAAGGTCAGCCGATTCCAAATCCGAGAAGCTAGAACGCTAACCCAAAACAAGCTCATATCATTCAAGATAGTAATTTGGACAAAATGAATGAAACACTTTACAATCTGGTAAGCTAATCGACAACCAAGTTGTCAATCCTAATGTCTTGCTGGGAAGTTTTTTCAAAAATCCAGTTCCTCTCGACACATCGAAAAACATAGATGATTCTGATCTGAATACCGAGTCAAATATCATGTCCAATTCTGAATGTCATACTTTAGAAACTCATGTAAACCGACCTATTGAGTTGCAATCTCTGTTTCCTCATAGAATTCACGATAAAAAACATTCAGACCAAATGGAAAAGATTCACGAAATTCTTAGACAAGTCAAAATGAACATTATGCTCTTATATGATGTTCAACAAGTCCCAACTTATGCCAAATTTATGAATGACTTATGCACTCAAAAATGACACACTCAAGTACCTACCAAGGCCTTTTTAAATGCTAGTTTGAGTGAAGTTTGTCTCAATTAATTCTTGTTTAATACATAGATCTATAATGTCTCATAATCTCATGCACAAAAGAAACAAGATAATCAATAAATGTTCGATAGATTTAAGTGCAACTGTAAATAACTTTCCATAATATATGAAAAATTAAGCTTAGAGAGCTCAAACCAACGAAAGTTATGCTTCAATTTTCAGATCACTTGGTTAAGAATCCCTTTGGAGAAATCGAGGATGTACTCAATAGAGTTGGGCTATTCATATTGCCAGTCAATTCACCGTCCAAGAAAAATAACCTGCGAATAACCCAATGAGTCAAATTCCATTGATTTTAGGATGATCATTCTTACCCCCTCAACACGCCGATCAATTTTTAAAATGGTTCGATGAACGTTGCATTTGCTAACATGTCCTAGGATCCTAACTACTTCAATTTAGAAAACCAATCAAATGAAGCAATTGACCACCTGTTGGAACTTTGGGCAACTCAAGTAAACATTGAAAATGAAACAATTAACATTAATAGCGAATTTAAGGCCGAATGCAAACAATTATTAACGATTCGCCAAGTGAGAAAGAAGGAATGCTTCTTTTTGAAATTCCTGCGGTTGAGTCTGAAACTCAACCAATTTTTTTGATTGAGAAATCCCTTAGGTTAGAGCTCAAATCTCTTGATTGAAAAGCATCTCTTTTATCAATTCTTTCGAAAAACAAGAATGTCATTAGGTGGTCAATCACCGATACTAGGGAAGTCGGCCCGACAATTGCTCAAGATCACATTCACTAAGTTAACAAAATTCCTAAACGATTCGGCAACTACAAATTCAACCAAGTTTCTTACAAACTCTCTTTCGCAGATATATACGTATTTTTGTAACGACCCGCTAGAAAGTCGATGCTTGAATTTCGACAAAAATACATAATTCCGTATTACTTGTCAAAAACTCAAATATCGAAAATACTAAACAGTTAATAGAAAAAAATAAAGGGTGAGAAAAGAAAGAAAAAAATATTAGACTAGAAGAAGAAGATCAACAACACAGAGTCTCACATCGCAGCAGAACAAATATAATATGGATATTATTCTTTATAAAGAACTTTTATAAATATTAACATTAATCAGAGTATAATAGACAATCAATATAGCTGAATAGTTCTAATAAGCTATCCTCATATACATCACACATCGAAATAAACACTAATATGTCTGGGCTCCTCCAATATGTCTTCTAAAGTTTACAACTTCCTAATCCAAACGTGTAAAACTCGGTCTGACCCGAGCATTGCAAATGCCACGGATCAGTCTGGTGAACCAGCATGAGTAAACATATTAAGTTTATTGGTAACATTCAACATGCTTAACTTTAGAAAATCTTTTTGAAAGAAATGGATAATCGTAAGACCAATACACACATAAACACAAATGGTTTTTACCTTACGTTAACCCAAAATATTTTTAATATATCCAATCCGGTGATATTATAATAATATCTATCAAATCACAAATAAATAACCATCTAGCAGAGCGCTTGCATCTCACGCTCTACATATACATAGTATATAATCAAAAACCACATGGAGCTTATTGGCGATTGGATTTCCAACTATGGCAAGGTATGAGACCACCTTCCAACAGTTCACCTCAAGAGAGCAATGCACTAGGGTTCAACAAGAACATCTTGTAACCCAGCCATAAATGACCGACCACTCGTTTAACTTGATTGTACCGAATACATTGTCACCTTACAGTTGGCCAACCACCATACCTCCTGAAAGATACATAAACGAAAGAAGAACAACAATGATATTTCTCTAGAAGATGACAATACACCCTAATGGGAATGACCCACTTACCCCTGATGCCTGCCCGATTTATGTAATTATGCTGTTGATGAGGCTTGAGGCCACGATTACTTTTTTAGAGAACATCTGATTACTTTTTTAGAGAACATCTCAAAAACTTTGATTGCCACATCGTCAGATCCGTTAAATCATTAAATGAAGTCCACAAATACACGCTGGGTGTTAAGCTAAGAGAAGTTGCCTCCTCCACCACCAAACTTTGTATATTTGTAAAAATCAATGTATGCTACCCTTAGGAAATACTCTGTAAGACATTCGTCCATACAAGTCATCCAGGAACAGGATGAACCGAAGACACCCTCCTACCGCATTCTATATAGGAATCACCTTAAGGATCAGTAACGAGAAGTCCTTGCAAATCCATATATTTCAACCACAAGTCAAAATATCCTCAGTAGCTACCCTTAGAAATTCAACGAGTAGTTCTTTCATTCATGAAGATCCACGGTCTTTAATGCTCCATCTCGTCCATCTTCTGATATCTTCATCGTTTACGTATTTGCTTGTCGGAATGGTTTTCGAATATAAATTCGATCTCTATCTTTCTGTACCAACAATTGATAATAGGACCAGATTTTGATAGTCAGTTATTTAACTATCAAAAGAAAACAACCATCCCATCATGAGAAATAAAATAAATTCACTGGTTTGGTACACAACATCACTTGATCCCTTAATTAACCTTAAAATCTTTCGATAATCGAAACATAACATTTTTCCTCTTATTTTGAATATAGGAGGATTCTCAAAATCTTTTTTACTTCAATACTTAGGATATATCTTATAATCGTATCCAGATTTCCATTATAAATATTCTTTGCAAAACATTTGCTAATCCCATTATTCATTTCTAAACTGGGGAACAAAGTTCTTTTTATAAAATATGTGGTTATTAATCAAATCAGTTCAACTTAACATTCGTTAAACAACGTAATGGATTCCATTTCAATATCGTTAACCCCTTCCTTAGCATACTCATTAATATTCAATTTGCCAACATTATAGACTTTCATTTGATTATCTCTTTGTTTCAAAAATTCTGATTCACAACTTTTTTCTATATGGTTACTTACATAGTGATTTTCATTTAACTTTATTTTTTGGAAAATTCTGTACTATTTTCATTACTTAGAAAATAGTGATATATACCGTTTACATAAAATCTAATAGTTCCAATTATATTTCAAAATCATATTGCAATATCCCACTTATGGAAATAATAAGCCATTTTCAACATCTTCTACCATTGCAAACTTGTATCATCTCCTGATAATAGTGAAGCCGTTCCAATTGGGGCATTTTATTTACCTCTCAAAGCTTAATCGACAACATTCTTATCTTAAGATAAATAAAAGTACGTAATTATAAATTCATATAAATCTTGAAATCCCAAAATCTCATTTATTCAAAATAGATCATTTCCTTTCAGTTTAGAATATCAACTTATAATTACCCTTTTTAATTAACTCATTTTATAAGCTTATAAATATACAAGCTTTATCTTGAATATCTCTTTTCAACGATTTGTTTTTATAAGTCAAATTTATTGCAACAATCCATTTACAAAATCCCTTCCTTTTCAACTCAATTTAAGGTTTTATCACCAACTTGATTATCTTTTCAAATGATTTCAATTAAAAAGAATTATTTTAATTATTATTAAAATGATAATTAATTACGATATTAACCAAAGTAAAAGTAATTTACTTTGTCATTTATTAATATAGAAGTCGCTAAATTATTTATTAACCGAAAATCGATCAGTTAATCTTTTTTTTAAATAATGATTAAAATAATCATTAACATGATAATTGTAACAGCCCACATTTTACGTATCGAATGATCGTAAAATATTTTTATTTCATTCTCCGGGGGTTGGA
This sequence comes from Allium sativum, assembly GCA_030737875.1. Classification (NCBI taxonomy): domain Eukaryota; kingdom Viridiplantae; phylum Streptophyta; class Magnoliopsida; order Asparagales; family Amaryllidaceae; genus Allium; species Allium sativum. The sequence continues at coordinate 581,708,555 of CM060913.1, forward strand.
TCATTCACATCTTTTAATATGTTGCTTATGGGGATGTGAGACATGTCCATAATTTTTACCGATTTTGTTTGTGACCATTTTGTCCCTGTCAGCCTTGTACAAGGCATAACTTTTGACTCAGATCGAATCAGAGGGTGAGACCTGTGCCATTGGAAAGGAATTGATGGTTACCTTTCCGTAGTCTGATTACACTAAGGATTTGGCTCAGCGGTTTGGGAGAAATCGCTATTTTAAGGTTTTTCAGTTGACTGTTCAGATTGGGAGAGCCTAATGGGCTGAATTGGGGAGGCCCATTAGTGGGATGGTGGAATCCTATAAATAGGGGGTGAAAGTGGAGGGAAAAGGTTTACTTTCCCATCCTCTCATTTGGAGGCGTTGATCTCCTTCTTCCTCTAACACCTTTCCACCATTAAAAATCCAAATCTAAGGAGGAAAATCATAGATCTACACCATTGGAGGCTAGATCTACATCATTTCAACTGAGGATTCATCAAATCGAAGGGCTAGGAGCTAGTTTTTCGCTGTCCGGAATTCTATTTCTTCTATTTTGCTTTGTTTGGGCAAATCGGTGAGTGATTTACATCTGTCACATGAATGCAATGAAGTATATGAGTGTTTGTGTATGCTTCTCATCAAATTGGAATTTTTTATCGTAGATTTATACCATTACATGTGCATTTTCATATGCATCACCCTATGATCTTATCTAGCAAGTTTTACTCGATAATTTCATGTCATTTTACATGTTTATGTTAGTTAGAACTCTCATTTTGATCATAGGTTCATTTTTATGGTAATCGTCATATTCATATGGTTAGTAATGTTATGATATGTTTATGATTGTGTTTGATGATTTTAGTTGAGTTGGTTTCGTCGGATTCGTCGTTTGGCGAAGTTTTGATAGAAATCGGAGTAGAATTGAAGATGCGTAGAAAGTGGCTCGGGTCGTACAAAAGGGGGCGGTTCGGGCTCAAATTCTGTCGTGGAGGACAAGTCAAAGTTTGCTTGGGTCGGACTAAAGGGGGTCGGGTCAGACTAAAAGGGGGTCGGGTCGGACCATTCTGGATTGGGTTAAAGTGAATCAGACGATTTTGGATTGGGCTAAAGTGGATTGGACCATTCTGGATCGGACTAAGGTGGGTCGGGTCGGACTAAAGGGGGTCGGGTTGGGCTAAAGGGTTCGGGTCGGACCAAAGTGGCTCGGGTCGGGCTATTCTGGACAGCCATTTTTACCATTTCTTGTCAGCTATTTCTGGTCGGACACTTCCGGTGATGATGTGACTTCAAAGTGAGTTCAATTGGGAATTTAGGAAGTGTTGAAATAATGCTATGGATTGCTTTGAACCTTATAGAGATGTTGGTTAGTTCAACGATGGTGGTGGCTTCGACGATAATTCAAAAGGGGATGTTCGAAGTGATGTGATATGTTCGTTGATTGGTGAAAAGCAATGAACAGGCAGACAACTCAAAGGTCGTGAGTTGGTGGATAATGGTTGCTCGAGAAGGTTGCTTGAGCCATGAAATGTCGTCAAGGTTGGATGACTAGAGATGCGAAGGCCGAGAAGTCATCGTTGTCGTAAGTTCTAGCAGGCTCAAAAAAGGGGTACGATGGGGGCACCAATAGACCGGAAGGTTGCTGGTTGAGTACCTTGGGTATCGTTGAAAGGCCTAGTTGTCAAGGTTGGACATATAGAGTTCATGCTAGTACTGGGGTTACGATTAGCCCTTGACTTGTGGCAAGGTTGGTCGTCATATGATTAACGATGGTTTCAAAGCAGGATTGGCGGTGATAGCCAGAGTCAGTCATGGATGATTGGTTGTTCTGTGTGAGACTTATATAATCTGGATGTTATGTGTGTTTTCCACGATTGAATGGTTGCTCTGGTTTCCATGTATGAATTGTTGTTCCTTTGGTTGAATGGATTGTAAAGGCTATCATTGTCCGATGTGGTGAAGATAAGGTTGAGTTCTTCTCTGGTGTCATCGGTAGATTAGTATGTTTATCTATCCCCTCTCATACACTTTATTGTTGAAGTTTGTTAGCTGTTTTATCTCCCACTAAGACTGTTGTCTGACTCAAGGTTTTATGTATCCTCTTATTACCTTGGGTTGTTCATCCGATTGTGGATGGGCAGACTAAATAACAGATGACAGGTAATGCTTTAATGAGGACGACGATGCTGATTGATGGCGAGCAGGAGGCTCACATACCAGTTTTACTACTAGCTAATAATTGGATTTCCGCTGTTTGCTTTTCTGAGTGATGTAGTGAGGCAACTTTGTATAAACACTATTTCCAAGTTTGTGGATCTTACTTTCTAGTTGTATGGAAGTCAAGTGTTTCTGCTTGACTATTACTACCTATTGTATATGTTCTATTATATTTTATCCTTGCGCTATGAGTTTTACGACAGGTTCCGCTTGTGTTTACCTACTCTGATGATCGTCCATGACAGCCTTGCACATCTTTCAGTGCATTATTTCCCTTGTATAGTGCGGGGGTTATGGGTGGTCGTCACATGTGGTATCAGAGCTCTGGTCAACGATTTTTGGCCAAAGTTCAAGGACGTAATCACGTATGAGAGACGTACTTATAGATTTCAGTTGGATGCGTACTATACATAGTAGCATATATAGTAGTAGCGGTTGTTATCCTTTAGCAGTTTTTCTTGGAAGTGGCCAATTAATCTAAATTGCAGATTTAGAATGAATAGACGAGAAACAAGACACACTGCTAGGGGAGCCAATACTGGAGGAGCAAATGGTGGTGAACCTAATTACCTGGCCATGTTTGAAGCCACGGCAGAAGCAGTTATGCGAAGGGTACCCGCTCCAGTGGCGGCAACGGTAGACGTTGGTGTGCGAGTTCCTAGAGTAGTAGATTTTGCAAAGCTGTGCAAGGACTTTACATCTCTAGGGGAAAATCATTCAAGGGAACTGAACCAGCGGAAGAGGTTCAGAGGTGGATGGATTCATGTGTCCGAATCTTTGGAGACTTTAGTATTGAGGATGCAATAAATAGAAAGCTCGCATCAAGGCAACTCCAGGGCAGGGCCAAGGAATGGTGGAATTCTGTAACACTCGAGACTCCAGAGGAAGAAATTTCATGGGAGTTATTCCATGCTAAGTTTGAAGCAAAGTTTTTCTCTACAACTCAGAAATATGCTCTATTCAAGAAGTTCGTAGAGCTGAAACAGAATGGTCATTTTGTGCTTGAGTATATTTCTGACTTTGAAGCCTTGTCTAGATATGCTCGTTCATACGTTGATGCACCATATCAGAAGAACGAGAAGTTTGTCTTGGGTTTGGATGCTTATATCGGAAAACCGCTAGTGGACCATCTTGATGATTCATTTGAGAAGATTGTGGAAAAAGCTATTCGTCATGTGAGCTTGTTTCCTAAGGAAGCAAATGTTGTCGCTGCAACCGAAGAGGCTCAGAAGCCACAACAGGGTGGTAATAATAAGAAGAGGAAGCAACAACAACAACAGAAGGGAAATGATGGCCAAAAGAAGCCTAAGAGTGAGGTGGTTTGCTTTAACTGCCAACAGAAAGGCCATTTTGCTAATGAGTGCAAGAATCCCAAAGCTGAGAAGAAGTGCTTCAAATGTGGGAAGCCTGGGCATGAGAGGAAAGATTGTCCAGAATCAGCTATGGGAAAGCAAGTTGTGAGGGCATATGCTTTGGAAGCCATGCCAAATTCTTCGAAAGGTCCTACTACAGAGGAGAAGGGAAAGGGTGCCGTGGTGCAAGGTACTCTTTCAGTTAACGATGTTTCAGTTCGTGTGCTTTTCGATACTGGAGCATCGCATTCCTTCATTTGTAATGAGCTTGTGCGTCTCTTGGGTTTGGAAACTGAGATTTGCGATAGACCCTTCGTAGTGACTAATCCAATTGGGGGTTCGTCAAATCTTTGCATGATATTAATGGTCTAGTGTTGTCGAGTCATGCTTGCTCTTTTGTGTGTGATTGCTTTGTTCTTAACTTCGCTGGGTTTGGGATCATCTTGGGCATGGATTGGCTCAAGAGGTACGTGGCAAGGGTGAATTGCGATAAGCTAGAGGTGAGGGTCGGGGATGTGGAAGGGCGAAAGGTGTTGATTAGATGTAAGCGCGAAGACGGGGTCTTTGTAAATTATCAATATTCGCTTGGGATTCCACAAGAAGACCTGTCATCAGTGTTGATCCCTAATGAGTATGTAGATGTCTTTGACGAGGTCAAAGGGTTACCGCCACATCGTCAGATTGAGTTTTGGAATTATTTGGTCGAAGGTGCTAGACCAATCGTTATGCCTCTTACGCGGATGGCGCCTAGGGAACAGCGAGAGTTAGAGGTGCAAGTTCGAGACCTTTTGGGAAAAGGATTCATTCGGAAGAGTGTATCCGAATGGGGTGCACCGATCGTATTTGTAACCAAGGCGGATGGCTCGTTAAGATTGTGTGTGGAATATCGTGAGCTGAACAAGGTGACAAAGAAGAACAAGTATCCGTTGCCAAGGATAAATGACTTGTTCGATCAGCTTCACGAAGTCAAAGTGTTTTCTCAAATGGATTTGGCAACGGGATTTCACCAGTTGAGGGTGGCTAAGGATAGTGTGCCAAAGACTGCTTTTAGGAAACCATCTGGTTTCTTCGAATTGTTGGTGATGCCATTCGGATTGACTAACGCGCCAACGTATTTTGTGGATCTTATGAATAGAGTGTTCAGAGATCAGTTGAACAAGTTCGTGCTTGTGTTCGTGGATGATATTCTGGTTTACTCCAGAAATGAGGAAGAACATAAGACGCACTTGAGAGTTGTGTTAGAGATCTTGCGGAAGCATCAACTTAAGGCTAAGTTCTCAAAGTGTCACTTCTGGAAGGATGAAGTGAGGTTCTTAGGTCATGTAGTTTCTGGAAAAGGGATAGCGGTTGACCCCGCAAAAGTTACAGTAATCCAGGACTGGGATCGACCTAAGAATGCGACGGATGTTCGGAGTTTCCTTGGGTTGGCAGGATATTACTGACGGTTTATCAACGATTCCTCTAACGTAGTTGGACCGTTGACAGGATTGACGAAGAAGAACCAAGTGTTCACATGGGATGCAAAGTGTGAACAAGCGTTCAGAATCCTGAAGGAGAGATTGATGAGTGCTCCTGTGTTGACCATTCCAAGCGGGAATGAAGAGATAGTGGTATATACCGATGCATGTGGTACTAGACTTGGAGCAGTACTAATGCAGAAGGATAAGGTTGTGGCCCACGCGAATCGACAGCTAAAGCCGCATGAGAAGAATTACCCAACTCATGATTTGGAGTTGGCGGCAATTGTATTTGCTCTGAAGGTGTAGAGACATTACCTATTGGGAGTTCGATTCGAGTTGTTCACGGATCACAAGTCGTTGAAGTATCTTTTCTCCCAAAAGGTTTTGAATCTTCGACAGCAAAGATGGTTAGAGCTTTTGGCGTCATATGATTTTGGCATAGCCTATACTCTAGGCAAGGGTAACGCAGTTGCAGATGCATTAAATCGAAGACACGCAAGTTTGGGAGCGATGTTTTCAGAATGGAAAAGCCTCGAGTACTTGGCAAGGTTCGATTTCAGGCCAAGGTGTGAGTTGGAACCTGAAATGTTGGCAAGCTTGTTGATAAGACCTACTCTTATCGAAAGGATTGGCGAGAGCCAAAAGAAAGATGCGAAGCTTGTCTAGTTCATTCAGAAACTGGAACCAGAAGATAAAGAGTTCGGGTCGAACGAGAAGGTTGGCTTCGAAAGCAAGGGCGATTAGTTGTTCCTGATATCGACGGATTGAGGAATGAGGTTCTGAGAGAATGTCATCACTCGAAGCTGACGATTCATCCCGGTGGAAATAAGATGTATCAGGACATGAAGAGAGTCTACTACTGGGAAGGGATGAAGCGAGATATTGGGAAGTTCATTTCCAAGTGCATGAACTGTCAGTTGGTGAAAGCTGAACAGAAGAAGCCGAGTGGTTTGCTTCAGCCATTGGAAGTCCCTACGTGGAAGTGGGAGCAAGTATCGATGGATTTTATCGATGGACTACCTAGAACCAGGGCAGGAAACAAAAGTATTTGGGTCATTGTGGATCGTTTGACCAAAAGTGCGAGATTCATTCCTGTCAAGTCGACTAGGACGACATCGAAATTGGCTGAACTTTATGTGAAATGGATAGTTCAATTCCATGGTGTCCCAAAGAGTATAGTAAGTGACGAGATCCATTATTTACGAGTGGATTTTGGAAAAGTTTGCAAGAAGCTTTGGGAACCGAGTTGTGCTTGAGTACGGCATATCATCACCAAACTGATGGTCAGACCGAGAGAGTCAATCGAGTTTTAGAAGATCTCCTGAGGGCTTGTGTGTTAAACTTAGAATGATCATGGGAAGACCATCTACATCTAGTTGAGTTTGCGTATAATAATTGCTACCAATCTAGCATTGGGATGGCACCATACGAAGCATTGTATAGAAGGTCGTGCAATTCTCCAGCATGTTGGTTAGAAACTGGAGATAAGTTGGTACTTGGGCCTGAGATGATTAGAGAAACCTCAGATTGTATCGAGATAGTTCGACAACGAATGAAGGCAACCCAGGTTCGTCAGAAGAGTTATGCCGACAAGCGTCGTAAGGTCTTGGAATTCGACATGGGCGATATGGTTTTCGTAAAAGCTTCGCTGTTGAAGCACATGGTTAGATTTGGTAAGAAAGGAAAGTTAGCTCCAAGGTTTGTTAGACCATTTCCGATAGTCGAGCGAATTGGAAAGCTCGCATATAGATTGGAGTTACCTGAGAAGATGTCGAGTGTGCATAATGTGTTCCATGTGTCATTTCTACGGAAATTCGTGCATGATTTGAATGTGGTGGTATCTCCAGAGCAGTACGAAGACTTAGAAGTAGAGACCGCAGTTTTGAAACCTCGTAATCCGCTTCGTGTTGTGGGGAATGACACGAAACAACTCAGGAGGAAGGCGGTTACGCTAGTGAAGGTACAATGGAGTGAAGATGGCGACGATTGTACGTGGGAGACGGAAGAGAGTATGAGAGCGACTCATCCAGAACTCTTTGTCGGTAGGACCCTTTGATATTGCATCTTCGTTATATCGTTGTATCTTGCTGTTATTTGATAGAATTCTGCGTGCTAGGATAAGGTTATGGATGCATGGCTTGATGGTTGCTAGTTTGGATGATAGAATTGGATTCTCATGGATGATAGGCATGCAGAATCATTGTGATTACTTGTGCGTTTGGAATTTCGGGGATTAAATTCTTAAAGGGGGGAGGGGGAGAATGTAACAGCCCGCATTTTACGTATCAAAAGATCATAAAATATTTTTATTTCATTCTTCGGGGGTTGGATCATTCTCATCTTTTAATATGTTGCTTATGGGGATGTGAGACATGTCCATAAATTTTACCGATTTTGTTTGTGACCATTTTGTCCCTATCAGCCTTGTACAGGGCATAACTTTTGACTCAGATCGAATCAGAGGGTGAGACCTATGCCATTGAAAAGGAATTAATGGTTACCTTTCCGTAGAGTGGTTACATTAAGGATTTGGCTCATCGTTTTGGGAGAAATCGCTGTTTTAAGGTTTTTCAGTTGGCTGTTTAGATTTGGAGAGCCTAATGGGCTGAATTGGGGAGGCCCATTAGTGGGATGGTGGAATCCTATAAATAGGGGGTGAGAGTGGAGGGAAAAGGTTTACCTTCCCATTCTCTCATTTGGAGGCATTGATCTCCTTCTTCCTCTAACACCTTTCCACCATTAAAAATCCAAATCTAAGGAGGAAAATCATAGATCTACACCATTGGAGGCTAGATCTACATCATTCCAAGTGAGTATTCATCAAATCGAAGGGCTAGGAGCTATTTCTTCGCTGTTCGGAATTCTATTTCTTCGATTTTGCTTTGTTTTGGCAAATCGGTGAGGGATTTACATTTCTCACATGAATGCAATGAATTATATGAGTGTTTGTGTATGCTTCTCATCAAATTGGAATGTTTTATCGTAGATTTATACCATTACATGTCCATTTTCATATGCATCAAACTATGATTTTATCTAGCAAGTTTTACTCGATAATTCCATGTCGTTTTACATGTTTATGTTAGTTAGAACTCTTATTTTGATCATTGGTTCATTTTAATGGTTTTTGGTGAGATTTACATCATTTTTATGGAAATCGTATATTCATGTGGTTAGTAATGCTATGATCTGCTTATGATTGTATTTGATGATTTTGGTTGAGTTGGTTTCGTCGGATTCGTCGTTTGGCGAAGTTTTGATCGAAATCGGAGTAGAATTGAAGATGCGCAGAAAATGGCTCGGGTCGGACTAAAGGGGGTCGGGTCGGGGTCAAATTCTGTCGTGGAGGACAAGTCAAAGTTGGCTCGAGTCGTAAAGGTGGTCGGGTCGGACTAAAAGGGGTCGGGTCGGACCATTCTGGATTGGGTTAAAATAAATCAGACCATTTTGGATCGGGCTAAAGTGGATTGGACCATTCTGGATCAGACTAAGGTGGGTCAGGTCGGACTAAAGGGGGTCGGGTCGGGCCTAAAGGGGGTTGGGTCGGGCCAAAGTGGCTCGAGTCGGGCTGTTCTGGACAGCCATTTCTGGTCAGCCATTTTTACTATTTCTGGTCAGCTATTTCTGGTCGGACACTTCTGGTGATGATGGGACTTCAAAGTGAGTTCAATTGGGAAGTTAGGAAGTATTGAAATAATGCTATGGATTGCTTTGAACCTTATAGAGATGTTGGTTGGTTCAACGATGGTGGTGGCTTCAACGAGAATCCAGAAGGGGATGTTCGAAGTGATGTGATATGTTCGTTGATCGGTGAAAAGCAACGAATAGGCAGACAACTCAAAGGTCATGAGTTGGTGGATAATGGTTGCTCGAGAAGGTTGCTTGAGCTATGAAATATCGTCAAGGTTGGATGACTAGAGATACGAAGGCCGAGAAGTCATCGTTGTCGTAAGTTCTAGCAGGCTCAAAGAAGGGGTACGATGGGGGCACCCAATAGACCAGAAGGTTGCTGGTCGAGTACCTTGGGTATCGTTGAAAGGCCTAGTTGTCAAGGTTGGACATTGTCAAGGTTGGACATATGGAGTTCATGCTAGAACTGGGGTTACCATTAGCCCTTGACTTGTGGCAAGGTTGGTCGTCATACGATTAACGATGGTTTCAAAGCAGGATTGGCGGTGATAGCCAGAGTCAGTCATGGATGATTGGTTGTTCTGTGTGAGACTTATATAATCTGGATGTTATGTGTGTTTTCCAAGATTGAATGCTTGCTCTGGTTTCCATGTATGAATTGTTGTTCCTTTGGTTGAATGGGTTGTAAAGGCTATCACTGTCCGATGTGGGTAAGATAAGGCTGAGTTCTTCTCTGGTGTCATGGATAGATTAGTATGTTTATCTATCCCCTCTCATACACTTTATTGTTGAAGTTTGTTAGCTGTTTTATCGCTCACTAAGACTGTTGTCTGACTCAAGGTTTTATGTATCCTCTTATTACCTTTGGTTGTTCATCCGATTGTGGATGGGCAGACTAAGTAATAGGTGACAGGTAATGATTTAGTGAGGACGACGAGGCTGATCGATGGCGAGCAGGAGGCTCACGTACCAGTTTTACTACTAGCTAATAATTGGATTTCCGCTGTTTGCTTTTCTGAGTGATGTAGTGAGGCAACTTTGTATAAACGTTATTTCCAAGTTTGTGGATCTTACTTTCTAGTTGTATGGAAGTCAAGTGTTTCTGCTTCACTATTACTACATGTTGTATATGTTCTATTATATTTTATCCTTGCGCTATGAGTTTTACGACAGGTTCCGCTTGTGTTTACTACTCTGATGATCGTCCATGACAGCCTTGCACATCTTTCAGTGCATTATTTCCCTTGTATAGTGCGGGGGTTATGGGCGGTCGTCACATTTGGTATCAGAGCTCTGGTCAACGATTTTTGGCCAAAGTTCAAGGACGTAATCACGTATGAGAGACGTACTTGTAGACTTCAGTTGGATGCATACTATACATAGTAGCATATATAGTAGTAGCGGTTGTTATCCTTTAGCAGCTTTTCTTGGAAGTGGCTAATTAATCTAAATTGCAGATTTAGAATGAATAGACGAGAAACAAGACACGCTGCTAGGGGAGCCAATACTGGAGGAGGAAATGGTGGTGAACCTAATTACCTTCCATGTTTGAAGCCATGGCAGAAGCATTTATGCGAAGGGTACCCGCTCCAGTGGCGGCAACGGTAGATGTTGGTGTGCGAGTTCCTAGAGTAGTAGATTTTGCAAAGCTGTGCAAGGACTTTACATCTCTAGGGGGAAACCATTCAAGGGAACTGAACCAGTGGAAGAGGTTCAGAGGTGGATGGATTCATGTGTCCGAATCTTTGGAGACTTTGGTATTGAGGATGCAATAAAGAGAAAGCTTGCATCAAGGAAACTGCAGGGCAGGGCCATGGAATGGTGGAAATCTGTTACACTCGAGACTCCAGAGGAAGAAATTTCATGGGAGCTATTCCAAGCTAAGTTTGAAGCAAAGTTTATATCCACAACTCAGAAATCTGCTCTATTCAAGAAGTTCGTAGAGCTGAAATAGAATGGTCGTTCTGTGCTTGACTATATTTCTGACTTTGAAGCCTTGTCTAGATATGCTCGTTCATACATTGATGCACCATATCAGAAGAATGAGAAGTTTGTCTTGGGTTTGGATGCTTATATCGGAAAACCTCTAGTGGACCATCTTGATGATTCATTAGAGAAGATTGTGGAAAAAGCTATTCGTCATGAGAGCTTGTTTCCTAAGGAAGCAAATGTTGTCGCTGCAACTAAAGAGGCTCAGAAGCCACAACAGGGTGGTAATAATAAGAAGAGGAAGCAACAACAACAAAAGGGAAATGATGGCCAAAAGAAGCCCAAGAGTGAGGTGGTTTGCTTTAACTGGCAACAGAAAGGCCATTTGATATTGAGTGCAAGAATCCCAAAGCTGAGAAGAAGTGCTTCAAATGTGGGAAGCCTGGGCATGAGAGGAAAGATTGTCCAGAATCAGCTAAGGGAAAGCAAGTTGTGAGGGCATATGCTTTGGAAGCCATGCCAAATTCTTCGAAAGGTCATACTACAGAGGAGAAGGGAAAGGGTGTCGTGGTGCAAGGTACTCTTTCAGTTAACGGTGTTTCAGTTCATGTGCTTTTCGATACTGGAGAATCGCATTCCTTCATTTGCAATGAGCTTGTGCGTCTCTTGGGTTTGGAACCTGAGATTTGCGATAGACCCTTCGTAGTGAATAATCAAATTGGGGGTTCGTCAAATCTTTGCATGATATTTGTGGTCTAGTGTTGTCGAGTCATGGTTGCTCTTTTGTGTGTGATTGCCTTGTTCTTAACTTCGCTGGGTTTGGGATCATCTTGGGCATGGATTGGCTCAAGAGGTATGCGGAAAGGGTGAATTGCGAGAAGCAAGAGGTGAGGGTCGGGGATGTGGAAGGGTGAAAGGTGTTGATTAGATGTAAGCGCGAAGACGGGGTCTTTGTAAGTTATCTATATTCTCTTGGGATTCCACAAGAAGACCTGTCATCAGTGCTGATCGCTAATGAGTATGTAGATATCTTTGACGAGGTCAAAGGCTTGCCGCCACATCGTGAGATTGAGTTTAGGATCGATTTGGTCGAAGGTGCTAGACCAATCGTTATGCCTCTTACGCGGATGGCGCCTAGGAAACAGCGAGAGTTAGAGGTGCAAGTTCGAGACCTTTTTGGAAAAGGATTCATTCGGAGGAGTGTATCTGAATGGGGTGCACCGGTCGTATTTGCAACCAAGGTGGATGGCTCGTTAAGATTGTGTGTGGACTATTGTGATGTGAACAAGGTGACAAAGTAGAAAAAGTATCTGTTGACAAGGATATATGACTTGTTCGATCAGCTTCACGAAGCCAAAGTGTTTTCTCAGATGGATTTGGCAATGGGATTTCAACAGTTGAGGGTGGCTAAGGATAGTGTGCCAAAGACTGCTTTTAGGAAACCATCTGGTTTCTTCGAATGGTTGGTGATGCCATTCGGGTTGACTAATGCGCTAGCGTATTTTGTGGATCTTATGAATAGAGTGTTCAGAGATCAGTTGAACAAGTTCGTGCTTGTGTTCGTGGATGATATTCTGGTTTACTCCAGAAATGAGGAAGAACATAAGACGCATTTGAGAGTTGTGTTAGAGATATTGCGGAAGCATCAACTTAAGGCTAAGTTCTCAAAGTGTCACTTCTGGAAGGATGAAGTGAGGTTCTTAGGTCATGTAGTTTCTGGAAAAGGGATAGCGGTTGACCCCGCAAAAGTTGCACCAATCCTGGACTGGGATCGACCTAAGAATGCGACGGATGTTCGGAGTTTCCTTGGGTTGGTAGGATATTACCGACGGTTTATCAAGGATTTATCCAAAGTAGTTGCACCGTTGACAGGATTGACAAAGACAAACCAAGTGTTCACATGGGATGCAAAGTGTGAACAAGCAATCGGAATCCTAAAGGAGAGATTGATGAGTGCTCCTGTGTTGACCATTCCAAGCGGAAATGAAGAGATAGTGGTATATACCGATGCATGTGGTACTGGACTTGGAGTAGTACTAATGCAGAAGGATAAGGTTTTGGGCCACGCGAGTCGACAGCTAAAGCCGCATGAGAAGAATTACCCAACTCATGATTTGGGGTTGGCGGCAATTGTATTTTCTCTGAAGATGTAGAGACATTACCTGTTGGGAGTTCGATTCGAGTTGTTTACGGATCACAAGTCGTTGAAGTATCTTTTCTCCCAAAAGGATTTGAATCTTCGACAGCAAAGATGGTTAGAGTTTCTGGCGTCATATGATTTTGGCATAGCCTATACTCCGGGCCAGGGTAACGCAGTTGCAGATGCATTAAGTCGAAGACACGCAAGTTTGGGAGCGATGTTTTCAGAATGGAAGAGCCTCGAGTACTTGGCAAGGTTCAATTTCAGGCCAAGGTGTGAGTTGGAACCTGAAATGTTGGCAAGCTTGTCGATAAGACCTACTCTTATCGAAAGGATTGGCGAGAGCCAAAAGAAAGGTGCGAAGCTTGTCGAGTTCATTTAGAAACTGGAACCATAAGATAAAGAGTTCGGGTCGATCGAGAAGGTTGGCTTCGAAAGCAAGGGCGATTAGTTGTTCCTGATATCGACGGATTGAGGGATGAGGTTCTGTGAGAATATCATCACTCGAAGCTGACGATTCATCCCGGTGGAAATAAGATGTATCAGGAAATGAAAAGAGTCTACTACTGGAAAGGGATGAAGCAAGATATTGGGAAGTTCATTTCCAAGTGTATGAACTGTCAATTGGTGAAAGCTGAACAGAAGAAGCCGAGTGGTTTGCTTCAGCCATTGGAAGTCCCTACGTGGAAGTGGGAGCAAGTATCGATGGATTTTATCGATGGACTACCTAGAACCAGGGACGGAAACTAAAGGATTTGGGTCATTGTGGATCGTTTGACCAAAAGTGCGAGATTCATTCCTGTCAAGTCGACTAGGACGACATTGAAATTGGCTGAACTTTATGTGAAATAGATAGTTCGATTCCATGGTGTCCCAAAGAGTATAGTAAGTGACCGAGATCCATTATTTACGAGTGGATTTTGGAAAAATTTGCAAGAAGCTTTAGGAAACGAGTTGTGCTTGAGTACGGCATATCATCCCCAAACTGATGGTCAGACCGAGAGAGTCAACCGAGTTTTAGAAGATCTTCTGAGGGCTTGTGTGTTAGACTTCGGAGGATCATGGGAAGACCATCTACATCTAGTTGAGTTTGCGTATAATAATAGCTACTAGTCTAGCATTGGGATGGCACCATCGTAGCATTGTATGGAAGGACGTGCAATTCTCCAGCATGTTGGTTAGAAACTGGAGATACGTTGGTACTTGGGCCTGAGATGATTAGAGAAACCTCAGATTGTATCGAGATAGTTTGGCAACGAATGAAGGCAGCCCAGGATCTTCATAAGAGTTATGCCGACAAGCGTCGTAAGGACTTGGAATTCTACGTGGGCGATATGGTTTTCGTTAAAGCTTCGGCGTTGAAGCACATGGTTAGATTTGGTAAGAAAGGAAAGTTAGCTCCAAGGTTTGTTAAACCATTTCCGATAGTCGAGCGAATTAGAAAGCTCGCATATAGATTGGAGTTACCTGAGAAGATGTCGAGTGTGCATAATGTGTTCCATGTGTCATTTCTACGGAAATTCATGCACAATTTAAATGTGGTGGTATCTCCAGAGCAGTACGAAGACTTAGAAGTAAAGACCGCAGTTTCGAAACCTCGTAAGCCGCTTCGTATTGTGGGGAATGACACGAAACAGCTCAGGAGGAAGACGGTTACGCTGGTGAAGGTACAATGGAGTGAAGATGGCGACGATTGTACGTGGGAGACGGAAGAGAATATGAGAGTGACTCATCCAGAACTCTTTGTCAGTATTACCTTGATATCGTATCTTCATTATATCGTTGTATCTTGCTGTTATTTGATAGAATTCTGCGTGCTAGGATAAGACTATGGATGCATGGCTTGATGGTTGCTAGTTTGGATGATAGAATTGGATTCTCATGGATGATAGGCATGCGGAATCGTTGTGATTACTTGTGTGTTTGAAATTTCGGGGATGAAATTCTTAGAGGGGGGGGGGGGGGAGAATGTAACAACCCGCATTTTACGTATCAAAAGATCGTAAAATATTTTTATTTCATACTCTGGGGGTTGGATCATTCTCATCTTTTAATATGTTGCTTATGGGGATGTGAGACATGTCCATAATTTTTACCGATTTTGTTTGTGACCATTTTGTCCCTATCAGCCTTGTATAGGGCATAACTTTTGACTCAGATCGAATCAGAGGGTAAGACCTGTGCCATTGGAAAGGAATTGATGGTTACCTTTCTGTAGAGTGGTTACATTAAGGATTTAACCCAGCGGTTTAGGAGAAATCGTTGTTTTAAGGTTTTTCAGTTGGCTGTTTAGATTTGGAGAGCCTAATGGGCTGAATTGGGGAGGCCATTAGTGGGATGGTGGAATCCTATAAATAGGGGGTCAGAGTGGAGGGAAAAGGTTTACTTTTCCATTCTCTCATTTGGAGGCATTGATCTCCTTCTTCCTCTAACAGCTTTCCACCATTAAAAATCCAAATCTAAGGAGGAAAATCATAGATCTACACCATTGGAGGCTAGATCTACATCATTCCAAGTGAGTATTCATCAAATCGAAGGGCTAGGAGCTATTTCTTCGCTGTCCGGAATTCTATTTCTTCGATTTTGCTTTGTTTTGGCAAATCGGTGAGGGATTTACATCTCTCACATGAATGCAATGAATTATATGAGTGTTTGTGTATGCTTCTCATCAAATTGGAATGTTTTATCGTAGATTTATACCATTACATGTCCATTTTCATATGCATCACCCTATGATCTTATCCAGCAAGTTTTACTCGATAATTTCATGTCGTTTTACATGTTTATGTTAGTTAGAACTCTCATTTTGATCATAGGTTCATTTTAATGGTTTTTGGTGAGATTTACATCATTTTTATGGTAATCGTCATATTCATGTGGTTAGTAATGTTATGATATGTTTATGATTGTATTTGATGATTTTGGTTGAGTTGGTTTCGTCGGATTCGTCGTTTGGCGAAGTTTTGATCGAAATTGGATTAGAATTGAAGATGCGCCGAAAAGGGCTCGGGTCGGACTAAAGGGGGTCGGGTCAGGGTCAAATTCTGTCATGGAGGACAAGTCAAAGTTGGCTCGAGTCGAACTAAAGGGGGTCGGGTCGGACTAAAAGGGGATCGGGTCGGACCATTCTTGATTGGGTTAAGGTGAATTAGACCATTTTAGATCGGGCTAAAGTGGATTGAACCATTCTGGATCGGACTAAGGTGGGTCGGGTCGAACTAAAGGGGGTCGGGTCGGGCCTAAAGGGAGTTGGGTCAGACCAAAGTGGCTCGGGTCGGGCTGTTCTGGACAGCCATTTTTACTATTTCTGATCAGCTATTTCTGGTTGGACACTACTGCTGATGATGTGACTTCAAAGTGAGTTCAATTGGGAAGTTAGGAAGTGTTGAAATAATGCTATGGATTGCTTTGAACCTTATAGAGATGTTGGTTGGTTCAACGATGGTCGTGGCTTCAACGAGAATCCAAAAGGGGATGTTCAAAGTGATGTGATATGTTCGTTGATCGGTGAAAAGCAACGAATAGGAAGACAACTCAAAGGTCGTGAGTTGGTGGATAATGGTTGCTCGAGAAGGTTGCTTGAGCTATGAAATGTCGTCAAGGTTGGATGACTAGAGATGCGAAGGCTGAGAAGTCATCGTTGTCGTAAGTTCTAGCAGGCTCAAAGTAGGGGTACGATAGGGGCACCCAATAAACCGGAAGGTTGCTAGTCGAGTACCTTGGGTATCGTTGAAAGGCCTAGTTGTCATGGTTGGACATTGTTAAGGTTGGACATATGGAGTTCATGCTAGAACTGGGGTTACCATTAGCCCTTGACTTGTGGCAAGGTTGGTCGTCATACGATTAACGATGGTTTCAAAGCGGGATTAGCGGTGATAACCAGAGTCAGTCAAGGATGATTGGTTGTTCTGTGTGAGACTTATATAATCTGGATGTTATGTGGGTTTTCCATGATCGAATGGTTGCTCTGGTTTCCATGTATGAATTGTTGTTCCTTTGGTTGAATGGATTGTAAAGGCTAACACTATCCGATGTGGGGAAGATAAGGTTGAGTTCTTCTCTGGTGTCATGGATAGATTAGTATGTTTATCTATCCTCTCTCATACACTTTATTGTTGAAGTTTGTTAGCTGTTTTATCGCTCACTAAGACTGTTGTCTGACTCAAGGTTTTATGTATCCTCTTATTACCTTGGGCTGTTCATCCGATTGTGGATGGACAGACTAAGTAACAGGTGATAGGTAATACTTTAGTGAGGACGACGATGCTGATCGATGCCGAGCAGGAGGCTCACGTACCAGTTTTACTACTAGCTAATAATTGGATTTCCGCTGTTTGCTTCTCTTAGTGATGTAGTGAGGCAACTTTGTATAAACACTATTTCCAAGTTTGTGGATCTTACTTTCTAGTTGTATGGAATTCAAGTGTTTCTGCTTCACTATTACTACATGTTGTATATGTTCTATTATATTTTATCCTTGCGCTATGAGTTTTACGACAGGTTCCGCTTGTGCTTACCTACTCTTATGATCGTCCATGACAGCCTTGCACATCTTTCAGTGCATTATTTCCCTTGTATAGTGCGGGGGTTATGGGCGGTCGTCACAATAATCGTCATTAAATATCGTTAGTTAAAAGATTAATTTATTTTAATAAATCTATTAAGTTTAAACATTTGTTCTTTAAAAATATATTTATTAATTTAAGGGAAAACAAGTAGTCTAATGATTAATCTCAAACTATACAGTTGACATTATCAACTTGAAATATCGGTTAATATAATACTGATTTCCGTTAAACCTTTCCACTTAAATTAATTTATTTAATAATATCATAATTAATTGTTTCATAAAAACAATTATCTCAAACAATTTACGCTTCAGTTAATTCCAAGTCAACCGCTTATAAATTTGATTAAAATACAAATGAATTTTGCAATATAAAATATTTTAATTTTATATAAACAAACCATAAACATCGTTTTACTCATAAACGTCTATTTTTGTACAACTTATAAAATATAATTAGAAATATTGTTCTAAAAATAAATTTTATAACTTAAACTACGTCGATTTGTCTGATGGCAAACGACGTCTTAAAAAGATATAAATCTGCAAACATTTCAGATTTGATGTAAATCGATTCCATAAATTTACTATGGTATTAAAGGGCAAAACTACCGCTAAAAATACCAAACCGTGAAATATTGGTTTATTTCGTCCAATTTCACATCAATTAAATATAGTCAACATATTTGATAAACACTATCAATATAAGAGAGGAATCCGGTTGGATCCCTCCAACCGGTCTTTCCCTACATCCATATAGGTTACCTCAAACAAAATCATCTACTTTATACGGTAATACATTTTCATCACGAGAGATTGAAACAACCAGTTCAACTAATAAATCTCTACCATCAACTAATAACAACAATCTATGCATCCAACTATTCCTTTTATATGTTTATATTATTATAAATGTGACCAACAAGGTAAGTTACCTCAATTGGTTATAATCATTTAAAATTAACGATTGATTTCAATTAAATTAAATGAACGTTTAATTTAATCGGTTTAATCAATATATGATAATATATTTAGTAATCATCCAATAATAACAACCATAGCACACAAATATTAAACCTGACTTATATAAAATATAAGTAGGACAAACTGAGTGAGTTACACTTACATTGATTCCGTTGTCTCTAAGGCGTTCGGGTTCTACTAAATTAAACAGGTGTTTAATTTAACTATAAATTCTGGCGGATTCCAACTTTGTTCAAAATAATTCCAGAATATAGGGTTCACTCGTATGGTCCCAACGCCTTTCGTTTCATTCAATTTTGTCCACATGGACAAGAGTTATACGATTACAAGCATTTAGGATTTAATTATAATTATAAATTTCCATAACCATAATTTAGTAATGTTTAATTACTTTTCTAAGCAAAATTAAGCTGATCGATTTTCTTCCATCTTCGTTCAAGTATGTTTCCCATTCGTTGTTCTTTGTTCAGACATGATTACATACTCATGAGTTATAGCTATTTTATGTTCACGGTTGAATTAGAAATAGTTAATTCTAAATTTAAAATTTAAATATATTAATTACTTTTAGGGTAAAGTATACAGGCCGATACATTTTCTCCTTTCAAACGCTGCTTCTCTTTATGCTTCGTTCCAGGACCAAGAAAACCCACGCACACATTAGCCATCTATGATTACAACCCACCATGGCCAACCAGAAGTTCATCAATGGTCACCGGGATTTGCGTCGCACTCTCCCTCGTCTTCGACCCAAACGCCTTGATTTCCAATGACCTATATCGCCTGTAGTTCAGCTCCACACAGCAGCACTTCAGGCCCTAATTCCGGCTGCTACGCTGATCAAAACTCGATCATGGTCGTTGATAGATCTCATCGTGCTCTACATGTTTTCTATTGAAAGATTTTCCATTCGAGGAACCGATTGAGAGATAAAATCGAAGGAAGAATGTTATATTTCAGGTCATTCATGGAATAAAAGATGGTGTGACTTTGCTTTGTCCATGCGATGGTAGATATTAGGGTTAGGCACGCGTGGGTTAGTTATATTAGATATAAATTATTATTTTATTTATATCGAAACTTAAGCTGCAAGCTTCGTACAAAAACCACTTCTTTTGGCATCCGATCGAGATGAAAATTGAAATCCTAGCACACTTAGATATTCTGGACACGATGGAACACGTTTCATCGAATTCCGAGGTCATTTATGATAATCCTTTATAATTGCACAACGGGAAATGACACAGGTCTAAATTGCACACGATCACACATTAACTCCAAAAAATCTTGAAACTTGAAATGTTACAATAATGAATCGTTACGGATTCAATAAAATTAGTTTCATTGACTTCTGAGATCGTTTGAAAATTGATTATTCTTAAGTTTCATATTAAATTGATAAACAATTAAAAAAAATCTAGGCGTTTACCATTTCTATGATCAAACAGTAAGTCCGATTAATACGAAAATCAAAATCCCATAATAACTTAATAATACGAATCCAATGGCACAAGCTTCGTCACATTCCGAGACTGTTCACCTGTAACGATATTTTACACGCAAAATAGCGTTATTTTGGACATCAAAATAACTAGTCTCCAAAAATAACGAACTATACATGTGCCGACTCTAAACGTCAATACGAAATCAATGGAACTAGCCTCGCATCTTTACTCAGTCGTTATCTCAAGTTATAAACAAATACCTTCTAATTAAATTAAATTCATTTAATTAAATGCTAGGAAAAATACTTATGCGTTTATGGCTACCCAAGTCACATAAAATATCAGATCGCCATGAAATTTATTTCCATGCAATGTTTTAACATTACAGATCCAATTAAACTGATTTCATTGAAATCCATAACTATTTCAAAATTAGCTATTTTTAACTTGATTAATAATAATCTAAAATTCACTCTTTTACCAAATCAAATATAATTATATAAAAAAATTAAAACTCTATTAAACCTCCATTATATTCCAATAGCATGTATAACTATTCAGAAACCGTTTTCATCAAATTCTAGGTTAAAACGAAATATAATTTTATTAAAACCCTTTTATTTATTAAATAAAACGTTATAATTTATAAACGATTACATAACGACTATTTAAAATTTTGATTTTAACATTACTAACAATCTGTAATATAAATCTTGATTTTTCCGTTTCACTAGAAAGTTATAATTAAATAGATTCGTACGATTCTTGTTTCAAAGAATTCCGACTTAAATTGGATTATGTATATTCAATTGAAGTTCAAAATGTAATATTACGAACTACCACGATGTTACCAGCTCGTTTTTAGTTTAAATATAAATTATACATACAAACTCGTTAAATAAATAAATAAAATCCTTTTAATATTTCCAAATCAACATTTAAAATCAAATTAAATGTTCAAACAAAACAGTTAAAAATCTGGGTCATTACATTCTTCCCTCTTAAAAAAATTTTGTCCCCGAAATTACTAAGGTAGGAAAACATTTCAAATCCATTAACTTAAAAAAATCCAATTTATGAATTTTTATCTTTTTACTCTCCCACTTAGTTTTTATTGAAAACCAATTCATTCCAGTTATCAAAATTTTCAAAAAATATTCTAGCATTTTAAATTTTGGAAATTTTCTGGTAGAGTTTCTCCTATGCGGAGGGACTTCTGCAATATTGCAGGAACAACAAATATATATACATCGACCCACATGGTCGAAAAACTCAATTCATAAAGAAAATTTTTTATCGCCTGAAGCTCTATCTCTCCACGGCGACTAGGGTTATCGCCTTTCTCCCTTTTCTTCTTTTATCTAATTTTCTTTTATTTGATTTCCAGTTTCACTCCTTCTATTTCCTCTTCGTCTTTGCTACTGCTCTTCTCCTACCTTTTGCTCTAGCTTTCTTCCATGTGGTATAGTAGCTCAACCTCCAATTCTGTTAAACCTTGTTCTCAGCTCAAAATTCCGATCCTTGTTGTTCTGTCTACAATCTCTCTCATGTTTCCCTCTTTTTTTGACAGCTTCTCGCCACTCTCCTTTCTCTTTTTTCTCTATACGCTAGATCCAGAACCTTAGATTCCTCTTCGAGTCCTCCTTTACCTTCAGACCCCTAGCCATCCTGGGTCTTGTTCTAGCTTACTCCGTAGGTTGCTTACTTTGCTGACTGGAAAGATGCTAGAGTTTTTCCAGTAGGAGTTGTGCTTCCCACAGTCTCCTCCCACGACTGTTTTCTTCCCTCACACAGTTTAGAACTGTTGCTTGTGACATTCTAAACGTTCGCTATTGCTGTTCTTAGGTAAGGTTTTAGGTTAGCTTGGTTGTTTGTATGGTTGAGTCTTGCTGGTATATGGTCTTTGGTTTTTAAGAGTGTTCGAACATATATGTAGTGTGTCTTCTGAGAGGTTTTCTGGGTTTTGGAGTGCGTTCTCTGGTTTAGCAATTGGTTTTTAGTTTATGTTTATGCTTATCTCATCTGGTTTGTATTTTCTTTCCTGTTGAAGCTATTTTCTTTGCCATGCTTCGAATCCAAGATCATTCATTCCTGCTTTTGTATTTATCCTCTACACTGAGCCATATCCTATTTTCTTCAATCTTCTGCCTTCTGCTCGTGGCTTGCTTCTTGCTTGCAGAGTTTATGAGACTACCTCCTTCAATCTCTGCTTCTTGGGTTTTCTTTGTATTTGTCTTGTGTTTCACTGTATATCTTTGGCTTGTTCATGTTTCCATCTGCTCTCCTGCTCTAGATATGCAGCCTTGGAATTTGTAACCATTTGATGTTTCAACTGATCTATTACTATTTTTTTTTGCTGCGATGTTAAGTGATTCAATACTCTGCTATATCACTGTTTCACTGCCTTATAGCATAACAGGAGGCTGTAAAGCCTATAGCATAGAAGATATCTAGTAAAGTTGTGTTATTAGTCTGTTTTCAGCTAGAATATTGTGATTGCCTTGTAGTATTTTGTTTGTATTGTAGCTACCTTGTACTATGTCTATAACTCAATTCACCCTGCGTGGTGATAGGGAATAGTTTAGGATTTAGTAAAGGCAATCATGTTTGTAGTAGATAGTCGTTTGGACTATCTCTTATTAACTTTGTACTCATTATTTGCTATAATGGAAAAGTGGTATGACCCACTTTAAAAATCGACTGGCTTGGCCAAAAAAAAAAAAAAAAACTTTCACGTAGGCATGCCTTATACGAGCGTTATTAAGCGTACTTGCTCAACTTATGTACGATCTACGCAACCAAAATCAATCCTCAAAGCTTTTGGTACTCGTACTTAACTCAATTTACCATGTAAGTGATAAATACATGAAATTTTAAATAAAATTTCATTGGTTAGCAAGCATAACAACACAAATTTCCCAAAACCAAGCATGGGATAAATCATTTAGTTTTAATTCACATTCGGTTTCATTCCAATTCATTATATTGGAATTCATTTATTTTGCTTTTTAATTCATCCAACTTTTTACTAATCCGCTGATGAATTCTATATTCAACCATCCAACATAA
Organism: Allium sativum; assembly: GCA_030737875.1. Taxonomy (NCBI): domain Eukaryota; kingdom Viridiplantae; phylum Streptophyta; class Magnoliopsida; order Asparagales; family Amaryllidaceae; genus Allium; species Allium sativum. The sequence goes on from CM060913.1 coordinate 581,731,342, forward strand.
AATCAACACGCAATTAACAACCAATGCACAACCAACATAACCAAATTATTCGAGTTTTATCAGTTCAACTGATTTGGGTAAAGTTAATTAATATTCAACATTAGTACTTACTGGGTTGTCTGTACTTTGGTTTAACATCAATTGGTTAATATCTGATTGAGTTCCATCTAGTTATATTTCTAAATCCAAATATGTTCACTTAATTCCATTTCTATACCCATTTTTAAATTACCTCGACTTAACCAAGTTAAGTCACATTTTCATATTTAATTAACAAATTATTTTTTCTAATTAGTTCACTTCCTTTCAAAATTCAAAATTCTAATTCATTCTATCCTATTAACTTACGTTAAATAGGAATTTGACTTTTAACTCGAAGGTGCTAATTTAACTCAAATTAAATTTCCACGTATGATCCGTTTTAATTCGAAGTTAAATTTTAAAGTTTTTATTCTCAAATTTCATAGTTAAAATTTCCCTTTTGGTAAATTTTTTAACAAAAGGAGATATATATATATATATAATAGAAAGGAGAATCTATCCATTCTCCAATGACTCACAAAAATAGATCTGTAGAAACTGCAGGATCTGTGCACACAAAGAATACCACACAATACAACAACTACAAAAGTACAAACAGATCGACTAAAACAGTAAAGATACATAAAAACAGACTAATCCGACAACATGCAGAACACCAGCTATGCCAAATCCATTGCGATGAGGAATGATGACTGGTAAAGCAAGAAGCCGTCGAAACAGGCCCGCCAATAAGGGCGATGATCACCGGCAAAGGTCTCAGAAAACCAAAGACACAAGATATAAGCAACCCATCCATATGAAAGCTCGGAATGCAACCAGCTACTCCGGAACCAAATGGACCAAACACTAGGGATCCAAAAAAACCTGTAAATTCAGGCCCTGCAGAACTAGCAAACAACATCAGTGCAAAAAAGGGGTTGAGGTGAGGAGATGAATGTGGGACGGATCCCGCAAGCCACAAAGACTTAAGGTTTAGCCAATCCCCGTGCGAGTGGTAATTGGAATCGATGCAACATCAAAGGTACCAGCCAGCCTCCTCGATTGGGAACCAACAAAACCTCTAAACGGTCTGCCTCAAAACGCAAGGAACACATACTTTCTTACCTTTCAAAATAATGGTGGTAAGGTCCATAGGAACCTCGTCAAAAATAGCCTTATTCCTCGAGCACCATAAATGCCAGCAGATATGACAAGGGATTAAATGAAAAAGGTTAGAGCGCGGTGACTTACCTAAGTTATCGTGCCACCGACATCTCAGTAAATCGGTGAGAGAAGACGCATTACGTCAAAGACTGACCAGGTTGCTGAAATAATTCCAAACAGCTTTGGATGTGAAGCCAAAGAAAAACAAGTGAACTATGGATTCCGTGTCACCAGATCCACAACACACGCAAATAGACACAAAAGGGATGATAATTCTCTGGAGGTTCTCGTCTATCGGCAACCGTGCATGAAGGGTCCTCCACATAAACAACGAAACTTCAGAGGAACACGAACATCCCAAATGAAAGAAAAAAGATGGAGACGTGGAGCCGACGTTCTCGCCGAGCTCCTAGCCGCCTTAATCGAAAAAGGACTGCCATCCCATCCGGATCCACCACCATATGAATCCGAATAGGCTTTCATGGATTGCATCCGTTTCCACATCTCACTCGTGTAACACCCCACACTTTTCTACACCCAAATTTTTGACAAAAATAAAAACTTGAGCACATCAAAGCATGGAGCGTGTATATCTGGTACATGCAATAAATGAGCATGAGCATAATCAGAGTACGATAAAATAACTCACAACGGAAACAATATAGGATAAACTAGTATTTACTTAAGTAACTACCTTTTTCAAAGTAAGTCACTTTACCAATACCGAGCATGAGAGAGGACGAGAACCGAAAGCTAAACATAATCATCTGTGAGAACCCAACCTTCTCTAGAAAACCTAGGAGGTTGTAATGAGGAGGGGGGTCAGAACAATAAGTTCTGGTGATTAAGAAATTTACAACACAGGTTATAATACACAGATGCATCCCATTTGGTTCAACCTAAGCTGTATGCCTAACCAGGTTAGTGATTCTAGCCCAACCTAGTAAATGTTTAAGCACGACTCTACTACTCTTCCCAAAGTAGAATTCCCAAATTACATTATCGAGATAGGACATTTACGCACATTTTTGTGAAGCCTTTATACCAGAGCTTAAATGGTTAATTCTATCGAGAGTGGGCCCCTAATTACTGGGTTTCTATCTATATCCTCATTCACTATTCTTTATTATTTAACGCCTCACTATCAATGATAGATAGGTTGGATTTTCCTCGATCACTTAAGCCCTAGGCGGACCTATTGGTCACTTATTAACCCTCGATAACATATTTAACGTTAACATATACTAGAAAACACTAGCTACGGGCCCTACTAGTTAAGGCTTCTATCATTCACGCATATACCCTTGCCCAGCATAAGGTGAGAAAAGGTATTTTATCGTGTGTTATACCTTCTAACTGACCTTATTAGATAACCTCCTTAGTTGCTTACCACTTACCGTAGGATAGACGACCATATCTGACCCTTTTAATTCCTAGGTTTGGATAGGCCCACACACATGCCATTTAAGACCCCTATACTGAAAAACCTATTCCCAAGTGGACTCTTCGACCCCTAGTCTCTTAGCCTTTTAGGACCTAAGAAGTGGAATATACGAGAAGGTTATTGGTTCGTACCTCCATTAGCCTATTTTACCTTTCCCTACTTGGGATAAAGTGGGCTACGTTATTGAGTCATTCTCATTTTGTCCCTCTACACTGGAATACCCTACTTACACGATTTCTTTTGTTAAGGGTTTTATATGTTTAATAATAGTTCACATTATTAACCTACTAAGTCCAATTCTAATTTTAATTATAAGTTTTGTATTCATTAGAATAAATAAAGAAGGTTATATCCCCTTTTCCTTAGGATATTTATTTGATATCTTCCCTTATTTGGACTTAGTATTTAAACGACAATCAATACCCCTTTAATCCCCTTTTTGACACCCATTTATATTCCATTTCTTTGTTTATTGCCCTTTATGACCATAACGGTCATATTTTTCTATGGCAACCATTTATCTTTAATTACCATTAATTTCAATTAATGCCATTTATGAACCTAACGGCCATAATTTTCCTAAGGCATTAATTACAATGGAATATCCTTATTTTATCGGTCCTGAATATATTTAATTGTTGTACCCAACCAGGCAATTACTATTCTTATTCTTTTATTTATTAGTTTATTTGTTTATTGGTTGTTATATATATATATATATATATATATATATATATATATATATATGCACTAGGCCTCTTACATTAAGTTGACCACCTGTGGATGCTGGATTTATCGGTCGGTTACGGGCAGACTTCTACCACAAGTGAACTTAACCTCGTGCCTTAGTAAATTTATTTTTATGCATTAGACCCCTCACATTAAGCTGACTATCTGTGGCTGCTGGATTTGCAGGTTGGTTCTGGGCAGGCTTATACCACAAGTGAGCTTAACCTCGTGTCTAAATACGATTATAATTCAAATTTCCTAATTGGGATGTACAACATTTATCCTAAATAAATTTTAGGAATTGTAACCATTATCCTATCATATTTGCTTTTCCCGTTCAATATTTGATTACAATTGTTGTGTATTGATTTGCGGTCCTATTTATAGTAACTAATTATATTGATTGCTACGAATGGTCACCACAAATATATTCATTAAATATGAAATACAATTTACATGTATGATTCCATAAATGAACATTATCCACACATTCAACATTCAATACAATATGTATATTTCATCGTTTTACGCTGATTTGGACGGATAATATGTATATATTTTTATTTTATGTTTTCGTACAGTCAACGTATTTACCTTTTATTATTATTATTATTATTTACATGATTTGGTTTAATAAATAACCAAACATTCCTTTTTACATTCAATATTGTCAAAAGGTTCCAAAACTTACATAAAGATCTTTAGCCGTAATCATTGTATATTATGCCTAATTTGTGAAATTGTCACATTTCAAATTCACAAGAAATGTGTGTGTGTATATATATATATATATATATATACGTTTAGAATGGTCGATGCAAATTACGTACAGATATATATATATATATATATATATATATATATATATATATATGTACGTTTGCACCACTTTTCCTTTTTAATATTTTTGTCATACCTCTTGTGAATTCAAAATGGCATCTTTTTGTTCAAAAAGAAGAAAATGACAAATTTACAATAATTAAGCCAAAAACCAACAATACTGAATACAAATATGTATAATTACAATTTCATAATTTAATAATCATATCTTTTAAAATTCACATGATCTTCCAATTTCACCTTTTTACCCAAATTCACATATCTTGTTATTCAACACTAAACTAAAGATCTGGAATGTAACTACATCTAATTTGTGTTGAATGGGATTGATTTCCAGATCTACAGTGTTATGCAATGTCCACAATACATTCTATAACATAGTTGCAATATATTTTATGACATAACTGTAGGAATTGGTGTAAACAAGTTTAAGAAATCCTATAATTCATTTTATGCATAGCTACAATGTACAATTCACAAGTTTTACACTTATTATAACCAAATATGATGGGTGTCAATCTAATTACAACAATTTATTATCGGATCAGATAGGCATAAAAAGACAGATCTAATTCAAACGAAGTAGAAAAGTTATTGTAACTGTAAATTGTAAATTTCCCACTCGCCTTATAGCCTCCAAATTCAATTTTTTTGACCCTTAGGCTTACAATCCCAAAATTCTTATAAATCTACAATTTATCAAAAAAGGGGAAAATTCTAGATCTATAGAAATGTAAGAAAAAGGGAAAATAGCAAAGAATATGATTTGGAGCATTACTTGGCATTCCTTTCCATTAGTTCTGCTTGCCCCCTCAATTTCATATGAATTGGATTTGATTTAATGTGTACGAATATATTTTTATTTTAGAATTTACGTTTGGGGAGAGAGAGAAAATGGCATAGCTCCGCTGCCTCTACAGGTTTGTGTGGAAAAAGAATGAGGCTCTACCCCTTTATTTATAGTGGTGGAAATGGCCTTGCACCATTGGATTCATTTTAAATAACATCCGTCCATTCGATTTATAAAATATAACAAGAATAACCCTCAAAACCTAGCCGTCATTGGGCATTATAGGCCCGAAGTGGTCGACCGCTCCCTAGGAGGGTGTCGACCGCCCTACGGCCAGTTTTCCCCATGAGGGTTGGTTATAAAAGGGAAGATATTTGTTAATTATACTATTTATTTATTTTCGTCCATTTTTCGTATTTCGTTCCGAACTTTTTTCATATGGACTCCGTTCGCGAAACTCCAAACATGAAAGTTGACCAGAATTACAAGACGAACGCGATGGTTAAAATTTCGTGGACAAATTCTACCATTTACAGAAATTTCTATATTTGAGCTTCTAATTAAATAACTATTTATTGTCAAAATTCGGGATTGTTACATTCTTCCCCCTTAAAAGGAATTTCGTCCTAAAATTCTGACATCTAGTTATCCTATCCTACACACCCAATTTGTGTACATCCACTTTGCAACCATGTGTATATGTGCATGGTGTACTTAATGCATCTCAACCATAAAATATTTATGCATGATGATTCTAAATCGGGCCCTCTATATGTATGCATTGAGATTTTTAAAACACTTTTAAAAACAGGGTGCAAAACATCATAAATATACTGGCAGTTCTATATGAATGCAAATTTTGAAAATTCTTTTTCATCCCTAACCTTCACACAATTACGAATAAAAGTGTGAAGCAACCAATTTTGCATCCGAACCCTACCATCCAAAACGTACGCAATCTAATTATTTCTTATTTAATCTCTCCTAAACCGGGAAAAGGAAATCAAAGCGAAGAATTTTAACATTTCCTCCACTTACAAATATTCCATTTTCCGCACTACAGTGGAATTTTCACCTTAGTTACCCAAAATACTCCAAAGATTCCATCTGTAGACTGTAAAGGAGGCTTAGAAAAAGCTCTAAAACGTAAAACGGGTTAATTAATAGTTCGCGCGCATCGTTGACAAGGTATGGAAATAACGTTTCCAAGGCTAAAGCAGTCTTTTCCTTGTTGTTGTTAACGTTTTTATCGTATCGTCGGTCCTACTGCACCGCTAAAACGTGCACACAAAGCATCTAAAAATCTTCCTTACACCGTTCATGTGACCAAAAATCGATTTTTTTTCACAAAATTAATTTTCCGCTTAAAGACTTGTCATGTTTATTTTGAAATTTTTTTTCAAAACCGTTCACTTTCCTATAAAACAAAAAAATGATAGAAAAAAAATTCAAACAACATTTCCAAAACTTCAAAAATGTAATTTTGTAGAAATTTAAACGATTCAAGTCACATGTTGGTGAAAAAGGAAGTCAGTCACGCAAAAATGCGAAAACTGAAATCACACACAAAAGACCAAAATAAATTTTAGCTTTAACAAGAAACGGTGGTTTATTTATTTATATACTCGTGACGAAAAAAATGCAAAACTGGTCCTTTGTTAAAATTTATCCAACGTAGAATTCCATTCTTTCCAGCCCTAGGACAACTGTTAGTTTAGATATGAAAAATGAGATTTCATTCAAACATGCACGCGTGAATGACATAAACGTTGACAAACTTAAAAATCTCATTAACCTAAGTCGTGCAATTTAAAAAACACTAACGGTTACAAGCAGGAATCACATAAAACCAAGAACCCAATGCTGGAAAGGGATAACAACAAAGACAATGACCAAAACCACCAAAACCTCCCAAAACAATGGCTATAAAAAACGAGATGTCTTGCTCCGCGGTTGGAGCTCAAACCAATATTTATGATCTTTAATTAACCATATTATGATAGCAAAATGCTCAATCTCGTGTCACAAACACTATTGGTGCTGTTGGAGGTTCCCACATCACCATCTCTTCTAAGAGAGAATTTATGATGAGAAAAGAAACCTAGCACAAAACCGCTTCTCATGGAAACCCACCAAATATTGTCTAAAGACAAAGTGGATAGGTGAATTTAATGAAAGTAATTCCATGAGATCAAGCATAACATACCGAACTTGATATGATGCGGCACTAAATGATGGTTATGCCACAGATCAGGAAAAAGATTGATTTCCGCATCATGAGACAAATCCAATCATAACTTCCCATTTATAGAACGATGTGTTAAACGGGTCACATCTCTACATGAGAAGTTCAAACATAGATTCCCGGCATCAACAAAATAGATTTGCTGTAAAAATCTCCAAGGCTGGTCAAACAAGAGACCATTCATGTCCGCGTAAGACACAGATTCCTCTAAAATCTCATTGAGATTTTCCTCAGAGAAACCATCAAAAGATAGATTAAATCTTCATCTCCGAAACGACGATCGCCTTCGAAAGAACCTATTTGAACAAGTTATAACAAAGGCAGAGGCAGCACAAACAAGAAATCCTATTCTAAGATCTCGAAGCAATAGGCCGGTGCAAGCCCAATTGCCTTGCCAAATTTTCTTAGCCCTAAAGTAATAAGACCTTTTTGCTCATTCTGATCCAACCAAATGACCTCTACCCAAGGATGAGACTTAAATGGTGTGAGTAAGATTAAATAGTGCAACTAGGTGTTATAGGCCAAGAAATGTTCGGAGAGAAGCAATCAGATCTTGGAGTATTACTGAGGCAAGATCTAATGCGCAAACAAGCGCATAAAAGAGGAGACGGGGGCGAAAACAAAGAAAGAAAAGAAGGATAGAGATACGGTTCTGCCAGATGAGGATGGGAGGACGAAAGAAAGAAGTTAGGGGGGTAATTTGGACGCAACTTTTATGGTTGAGTCCTAGGTCCAAATTGTACCAAAGCTCATTAACGAATTGACATACCTAGTATGACATCAAACTGTTAACTACCAAATGAGCTTTGGACAGAGGTTGAACCTTGGCCTTATTAGGACAGATTAAAATATTAATCATCCCACATTATCATTTAAGATTTATTGCAATCCAAAAAACAATTATCCTCATCACAATGGTATCACAAACTATAGTTAAAGTCCGAACCAACCCCAAGGATTCATAGTCTTAACAACGATAATCAAATACCCCAAAATTCGGCTACACAATGAACGAGAGAATTTCAAACTAATTCAGCTAGAAATCCATATTATAACTAAAATGGATTTTTCCCTTACCTAGTTGACAAAAAATAGATGATTCACGAAATCAAATACCCCAAAATTTGGACGAAGGATTTTCCTTAGCCTTTTCGAAGAAAAATGTACATTTTTTTTCAAAAATGGAATTTTACTGTAAACTAACGGTTTCATATTTATAAATCTCTATTATTATTACTTATATCCAGTTTATAATTTAAACCAGAAAAACCTTTCCGTGTTTAAAATATTGGAACTTTAAAACAATTTAGATTAATTTTGCTAACTTTAATAAATTATCCAATACATATAGGAAGATGTATACTGAAAATAACAAGGAATAGATATTTATTAAAATTATCAAATGGACTCCAAAATTTTTAAAACACGAATAGATTAGCAATTTAAAACCATATATTCACAAACTATTTTCCGAAACCGTATTTCAAAACCGTTGAAAATCCACATTTTTTTCTAAATAGTTTTAAAAATAAATTTCCTGGAATACAAAGCCAAAAACTCAATTGAATATCTCAACAAAGGTAGATTCGGAATTTTAACAAAGTATTAAATGAACACACCTCGTAATTATATTTTCGAAGTGGATACACCATAATAATGTGGGCTCTTTCCCCGTTTTGGATCGAGTAATGGTCTTAACCGGAACTACCAACTCGGTTGCAGCTAGATTTTTGTCCAGTCTCCAAACTCGAACCAATGAGATCCACGATATGTCGTCCTCATGCTCTTTAGGACAAAATCACCAACGTATTGTGGGGTAATACAGAATTAGTTAGAAACCCGAACTTAACATATTTCAACCCTTAGTCGCTCAAAGCACATTTTATATATTTATGCCCACGACTAATTTCTTTGTCAAAATAAATTAAAGTCGAGTAAGAAAGATGAAGAAAAACAGAAAAGAAAATCGAATTACATTCTCTCACGAGTCCGAATTTAACTAATTCTTCTGATCGTTTAACCTAAGCTCTGATACCAAATGTAACACCCCACACTTTTCTGCACCCAAATTTTTGACAAAATTCAAAACTTGAGCACATCCAAGCATGGAGCGTGTATATCTGGTACCTGTAATAATTGAGCATGAGCATAATTAGAGTACGATAAAATAACTCACAGCGAAAACAAAATAGTATAAACTAGTATTAACTTAGGTAACTACCTTTTTCAAAGTAAATCACTTTGCCAATACCGAGCATGAGAGAGGACGAGAACCGAAAGCCAAACATAATCATCTGTGCGAACCCGACCTTCTCTAGAAAACCTGGGAGGTTGTAATGAGGAGGGTGTTAGAACAACAAGTTTTGGTGACTAAGAAATTTACAGCACATGTAACAACCCGTATTTTCAATAACCTGTAATGATGTAAATCGAGGCAGAATTAAATTCTAAAATCTGAATCAAGGGAAACGGGCTATGCCATTGCGTTCATCTCGGAAAAATACGCGAAATAGAGTTCGTGTTTTCGAAAATCGGAGTCCTTATGATCCGATTAAGGCCCAACAAAGTTTTTAGAAAATTCCAAAGCAAAAACAGATTTCAAATTCAAGTTTGAATTTTAAAATTTGGGCCAGTTTGGGCCAGGCGGGAGAATTCCCACCAGAGCACCCAAGTCGACAGCCCTGTCGACTTGGGAGTCGACTTGGTTGGACCCAAGTCGACAGCCCTGTCGACTTGGCTGTCGACTTGGTCCAGCCGGGCTGTTTAGCCTGGTGCACCATTTTGAGATTGTGTTGAGCTTGGGGGCCAGATTCGGTTTTAAGGGCTGAGATTGGAACTAGGGTTTAATCCTATGGCGTAAAACACTTGCCTAATCTATAAATTAGGCCCTAACCTAACCCTAAATCATCATTAATCAATCCTACAACTAAACTATGGAAAAATCAATCCTCTCATGGCCTCCACTCTCTTCATACAATTCCTAAATAAATTTCTAAGTGATTTTCCATGCATACAAGTGTTTTCAAACTTGTATGAGCATCATTAGCTTGCATTCAAATCAAGTTTCTATATTAGCATCATAAAGAAAGAGTTTTGATCATTTTGGCTCAAGGGTTTTTATGTTAGAGCTTGCATTTTGGGTTTGATTGATTTCATAAGGGCTTTGTCATATTTTTGTGACTTCTTAAGCATTGTAAGCCCTATTCTACTTTCATACTTAAACTCTAAAGTTAAATGTATGATATGCAAGTTTACTATGTTATGATATGCAAGTTTATCATGTTGTAATATGGAAGTTTATATGCAAGTATGTCATGTTATGGTATGCAAGTTTATATGCAAGTATGCCATGCTATGATATGCAAGTTCATCTTGTCATGTTATGCAAGTTTACCATGTTATGCTATGCAAGTATGCCATGTTATGATATGCAAGTATGTTTTGCAAGTTCGGGATGATCATCTTGTTCATGTTATCATGTTATGCAAGCTTACCTTGAGTATGTGAACATAAAGCTTCAAGCTTTATGCTAAAGGTTGCATTTTGGCAACATGTAAGTTATCATATCTCTTATGATAACTTGCATGTGAGGCTAAATGCGAACTTATGGCCATTTCTACATGTCATTTAGCACCATGTATCACCAATATGCCAAGTTTGGTTTTATGCATGCTTTTGAGGCCTAAAAATGTAATATGCAAGAGTATGAACATATGAACATTTCATATGCCACCATGTTAAACTTGTGGCTTCAATACCTTTATGTCATGATTATTCCAAGTTCCCTCTTTCTATCCTTTATGCGCTATTGCGATATGTAAGCGATGGGATTGCATTTGGGGTTGGGTAAACTTAAAAAGACATAAAAACATAAGCTTGGGAATTTACCTATTAAGTTAGGTCTACCCATTGGGAATTTACCTATTAAGTTAGGTCTACCCAATTGCTTGAAAATTTGTAACATGTTTTGGAAACATGATGGACATGACACTTAGAAAAGATAAGTGTGACCAACTCGAGGTTGGGTTGAGTTTGTAGCGTAAACCTACCTGGAACCGACCGGCTTAACTAGTTGCTACAAACAATAGGACCCAATGTGAGAAGTTGGCCATTTGTACCTTGAACCCGAGGTTAGACCAAGTTGTGGTGTAAAGCTACCCGGAACCGACCGGCTTAACTAGTAACCGCAACAAAGTCTAATGTGAGAGGTTAAGGCACATTAATTAATTAATGCCTCGTGATTACGGTTAAGTCATGGTCCACTTAATACTTAACCAATTTGGGCTTGGTAGATTAATCGGGTTAAGTCTTGAACTCATCGTTACACTTAACCAAGTTAATCCATGATTAGCAAGAGGGTTAAACTGTACTTAACCCACTAGAAAATCCTAACAATGGGGGTCCACTCCAGCAGTAATCCCAAGTTTGTATCATCATGACCCTAGGGACTAGGCTAGGGTGGGGGCACGATTACTAAACTAGAGGTAAGCGACCAAAGGCGACGGCAGAGTGGTACGCCGGTGTAGTTCCGGGTGGACTTATGGTTGTGCACATAGTCCGAAGCCGGGTAAAGCATGCACGGGTACCAGTAGATCGAGACTGTGCACGCATGTTTATGGTGTCCAGGGGTTGCCACCCTAGTGCTTGATACACCCGACGGGAGACCCGGCACAGTCTGACTACAATCATGTTTGGGCCGTATTGACACCAACACGTGACGAGTTAGGCTTAGGGAGCCGATCGACTAGACCGTTTGGTTGGACCTTGTATTAAGGTCATTTCATGTTATTGGGCCAAAGCTTAGGCCAAGTGATCAATACTTGTTTATTCCACTCATGTTAGTTTGCTAGTACACCTGTGGTGCAAAAGACTTAATCCTGATTATGCGATGACACCTTTATCTAACTTGTTAGTTAATCACCATGCTAGTATGTTGTTATCCTTATGATCATACCTGCTTCTCATGCCAGTTAACTTTATCAGTTTACATTGATTGTAGTAGGGCTTACTCAGTCTTTTTGACTGACCTGTTTTCTTTCGCCTCTTTTCTTTCGTTCCCCCCCCCCCCTCAGTTTCTCAGGGAGGGAATATTGGAGCTTAGCTGGATTTCTGATCGCTTGCTTGTGGGATTTTAGCTCATGTATGGTCTTGACATGAAGCTAGCTATGGTTATCACTTATTTTGGGGATAGTACTTATGTATTTCATTTTCAGTAATGATGTTTTTAACTAGACTTGTGTATTTGGAAAGTTGACATTATGTTGTACCAGACTTGTTTTGAAATGGTTTGAAATCTTCCGTTGTTTTATCTATGTTATTTACTCTGTTTACATATATACATATGTTCTTGTTCTGCCTTGATATATCATTATGCATGTTTACCTGATTCAAACGCCCCTCCAAAGTCAGAGTGCTTGCAAGAGCCACCCTGGCGGAGGTGGGGTGTTACATTTGGTATCAGAGCATATGGTTTACAAGAAGGAACAAAAAGGTTTTTAGAAAACTTTTGGAAAACTATTTTCAAAACTAAGTATAAAGTATTTTCCAAAGAAAAGTCTAGTTTATTTTAAAGGCTATTCCCCAAAAAGCCATTAGCAAAATTCCTTCATTTTTTTTTTCGCCATTCTGAATCTGTCTTTTTCTTCGTTTTCAGTATGGCCGATAACTTTGCTATTCCAGAGGGAGTACACGTACCTGTTTGGTACAGGAGACTTTTGGAGGCTAGGGCGACCGATGCCGGCCCCGCAGATGTCCCTCCTCCTCCTCCTCCAGTAGTTAATGTTCCTCCTCCTCCTGTTGCTGAGGTCCCTCTTCCTCCTCCCCCTCAGCATCCTCAAGCTGACTTCGCAAAGACTTGCAAAGATTTCAAAGCAATGGGTGGCAAGAACTTTCAAGGCACTGAGACTTTTGTAGAGGCCAGAAATTGGTTGAAAGAGACCGAGGATTTATTTGCTATCTTTGGGATAGACGATCAGAGGAAGATTTTGTTGGCGGTTTGGCTTATGAAGGATGAAGCCGCTTATTGGTGGGAAGTCACCAATGGTACTAGGCCTGTTGAGACTTGGGCCGATTTCAGGGCAAGGCTCATGCTTAAGTTTCTATCTTCTGCCGAGGAGAATCTGCAAATGGAGAGGTTCATAACTTTGAAACAAGGAGATATGTCTGTCAAAGAATATGTGAACAAGTTCAATCAGTTAGCTCGTTTTGGCTTGGATATGGTTAATACTCCTCAGAAGAAGGCTCTTCGTTTTGCTAGAGGATTGAATGAGCCGTTACAGGGATTGGCCATGTCACATATTCACCATAGGGCCACGTTTGAGAGTTTGGTTGATATGGCGTTACTTCAGGGAGATGTCAAGAAAGAGGTCAAGATGAACGATACTCAAGCCAAGAAGACTGATTCCCAGTGGAAAGGAAATCAGGGTAATCCAAGTGGTCAGAGCAGTCAAGGCAATCAGAACAAGAACAAGAGTCAAGGCAACAAGGGGAACAACAACAAGGGCAATAACAACAAGGGCAAGAACAACAAGGGGAAGTGCCATTATTGCGGTTCAGTTGGGCATCTTATTGAGGATTGTAAGAAGAGGAAAAGGAAGAATGGTGAATGCTTTTTCTGCAGTTAGACTGGACATTTCAGTAAGGATTTCCCGAAGAAGCAAGGGCAAGGCCAGGGTCAGACTCAGCGTGTTGGACCTTCAGGAGGGCAAGTTCATACCCTCAATGTCGCTCCAGTTCCCGATCGAAGTAGTATTTCTGTTGAGAGCCTTGTATATATTTCTAATTTTCCAGTTCGTACCTTGTTTGATTCTGGTGCATCGCATAGCGTTATCTCATCTGATCTTGTTGATAGTTTGCACCTTAGTACTAGCTTGGTAGATGATCCCGTCTGTGTCTCAAATCCTATTGGGGGTTCTGCCCATTTGTCTATGATATATGGGGATTTGAGGATCTCTATACTGAGTGTAGAGTTCTTGTGCAGTGCTTATGTTCTTGGTTTTAGGGGATACGGATTGATATTGGGCATGGATTGGCTGTCCAGATATGGAGCCATTCTTGATTGTAAGCATAGGGTTGTGAGGCTCGTGACTCGCCTCGGAAACACCCTAGAGATTTCTTGTGATCCGAGAGGTCCCGTCATGTTGTGCTATCTTGAATCACTCGACTCGTCAATGGAAACTCTTCAGTCTGTGAGAGTGGTTCGAGAGTATCCGGATGTTTTCGATGAAGTTAGGGGGTTGCCCCCTAAGCTAGAGATTGATTTCCGCATTTATCTGGTGGATAATGCAAAGCCGGTTTCTTTGCCCGTTCGGCACATGGCTCCGCGTGAAAGACGGGAGCTAAGTAAACAAGTGAAGGAGTTGCTTGAGAAGAACTTCATTAGACGAAGTATATCTGAATGGGGAGCGCCTGTGGTGTTTGCTACCAAGGCAGATGGTTCTCTCCGACTTTGTGTTGACTATCGAGAGTTAAATAAGCTGACTAAGAAGAACAGACACCCGTTACCGAGGATTGATGATCTCTTTGACCAGCTTGTCGGTGCTTCTGTTTTCTCTCAGCTTGATCTTGCTACTGGATTCCATCAGCTCAGAGTAGCTGAAGATAGTATAGACAAGACTGCGTTCAGAACGCCAGATGGATTCTTCGAATGGCTTGTCATGCCGTTCGGCTTGACTAATGCACCCGCATATTTTGTGGACTTGATGAGTAGGGTGTTCAGGGAGTTCTTGAACAAGTTTGTCGTGGTCTTCGTAGATGATATTCTGATCTTCTCTAAGGATGAGGAAGAGCACGCAAGGCATCTCGTGGAGGTGATGGATACGCTTAGAGCGCATCAGTTGAAGGCCAAGTCTCCAAGTGTCACTTTTGGAGAAGGGAAGTTAGATTCCTTGGGCATATAGTATCTAAGCAAGGCTTAGCGGTGGATCCCGCTAAGGTAGTTGCAGTTCAGGATTGGAAGACTCCAAGGAATGCAACCGAAGTAAGAAGTTTTCTAGGTCTTGCGGGTTTTTACCGGAAGTTCATCAAGGACTTCGTGAAGATTTCTGCTCCTCTCACTAAATTGACGAAGAAGAATTTAGTTTTTGCTTGGAGCATAGAATGCGAGCTTGCTTTTCAGAAGCTCAAGAGAGCTCTCACATCAGCACCTGTTCTAGCTTTGCCCGATGGAGGGAAGTTATTTACAGTATACACCGATGCATGTGGCATGGGGTTAGGAGCTGTTCTTATGCAAGAAGGAAGGGTGATATGCTTTGGCGGTAGACAACTCAAAGTGCATGAGAAGAATTATCCCACTCATGACTTAGAGTTGGCGGCAATAGTATATGCACTCAAGGCTTGGCGCCATTATCTTCTGGGAGAAAGATTTGAGCTTTATACCGATCACAAGTCATTGAAGTATCTCTTTTCTTAGAAGGATCTGAATCTGAGGCAACAAATATGGATGGAATTCTTGGCGTCCTACGATTTTGAGATAGCTTATACCCCTGGCAAGGGGAATGTGGTAGCAGATGCATTGAGTAGAAGAAGGTTGACCCTAAGTCCTCTATTCGTTGAGATGAAGAATTTAGAGTATGTGGCAACCTTTGATTTCTTTTTGGCGATTGAGTCAATGACCGGTTCTTTAGCATCTCTGGAACTCAGACCTACCCTTCTTGATCAAGTTGGGGCTTCGCAGAGAGAAGACCCTCAGATAGTTGAGATTATGGATAAGCTGATTCGAGGAGAGGCGTCCAGTCATCTCGATCGATATTCTATTGATGACAAGGGTTGGCTGAGGAGATACGGAAGGTTATGTGTTCCAATGGTAGAAGATTTAGTAAGAAAAGTTCTTGAGGAATCACATCGCTCTAAGTTGACAATACATCCGGGCGGAGATAAGATATATAAAGATATGAAGCGCATTTTCTTTTGGCCTGGGATGAAGAAGGATGTGGCAGAGTTTGTCTCTAGATGTGTCATTTGCCAGCAAGTTAAGGCCGAGTCGAAGAAGCCCGGTGGGCTATTGCATCCTTTAGACGTTCCACTATGGAAGTGGGAGAGTATTTCCATGGATTTTATCGATGGGCTACCAAGGTCGAGGAAAGGGAATACGAGCCTTTGGGTTATTATGGATAGACTTACGAAGAGTGCTCATTTCATTCCGGTGAAGAGCAAGAGGACCGCATCTTGGCTAGCGTCTGTATATCTTCGTGAGATTGTGAGGCTACATGGAGTCCCTTCTAGTATAGTCAGTGACCCAATCTTTACAAGTCAATTCTGGAATAGCTTGCAAGAAGCCATGGGCACGAGATTGAATCTAAGTACTGCTTATCACCCACAGACGGACGGTCAAACCGAAAGGGTGAATAGGGTACTCGAGGATCTATTGAGGCTTTGTATTCTGGATTTTGGTGGTACTTGGGAAGACCATCTTCCTCTTGTTGAGTTTGCATATAATAACAGTTATCAGGCAAGCATAGGGATGGCACCATTTGAAGCTTTATATGGGAGGCCGTGCAAGTCGCCTACATGTTGGTGGGAGACTACAGATAAGCTTATACTTGGGCCTGATCTGATCAGAGATACATCCGAGAAGGTCGAGTTGATTCAGAGACGGATGAAAGCGGCCCAAGACCGACAGAAATCCTATGCTGATAAGCGAAGAACTGATTTGGAGTTTGATGTTGGGGATATGGTTTTCGTGAAGGTTTCTCCTTTGCGGAATGTGGTCCGATTCGGAGCCGTTGGGAAGTTAGCACCGAGGTTTGTTGGACCATTCCCTATTATAGAGAGGATCGGCAGATGGCTTATAGAGTGGAGTTGCCCGAGAAGCTTGCCGGAGTACACGATGTTTTTCATGTCTCGCATCTCCGGAAGTGTTTACATGAATCAGCAGAGGTTGTTGAGCTGAGTGTTCTGAAAGATGTGGAAGTGGAGAAAGAAGCTACCTTGAGGAGAGCTCCGATTCGTATCTTGGGGACGGAGACCAAGAAGCTAAGGAATCGAGAGGTCAAGTTGGTGAAGGTTCAATGGGGTGAAGCCGAAGAAGACGCAACTTGGGAAACCGAGGAGAAGATGCGTGGGCTTTATCCATTCTTTTTTTTGGGTACACTCTCAATCTCTTTTCTTTGTTAGCATATCCTTCTCTTTGCTATCTATGTTTATCTAGTTTATCGTGTTAATCTTGTCATGAGAACCTTAGGTAGAAACCCTTTGGATGAAACATGTGTTTGAAACATGTTATGCTTGATGGTTGCAAGTGTTTGCAAGTGGTTACTCGTGGATGCATTATACACGTTAGGCACTAGATCGGCTCACACACTCCTCATATTGCATATGCATGAGTGTTTATGCTTATTCATGGATGAAATTTTTTTGTGTTATCACATGGATGTTGCATATGGATGTATGTTATGTGCACACATATAGATGTTATACATTATGTTAGGAATTGCATACATATGGATTCATTTCACTAACATAATTTGCATTGATGATATTTGCATTAGATAAGGACATATACACACACCTTTGCATATGTTCATACGACATTTAGAATCTTGTAAGGACAATGATTACTCGTGGATGATGTTTTGAGTAGATGGATGATTGGATGGTAGGATACGTTCTTCCTAACTTGAAGATTTCGGGGACGAAATCCTTTAAGGAGGGGAGAATGTAACAACCCGTATTTTCAATAACCTGTAATGATGTAAATCGAGGCAGAATTAAATTCTAAAATCTGAATCAAGGGAAACGGGCTATGCCATTGCGTTCGTCTCGGAAAAATACGCGAAATAGAGTCCGAGTTTTCGAAAATCGGAGTCCTTATGACCCGATTAAGGCCCAACAAAGTTTTCAGAAAATTCCAAAGCAAAAACAGATTTCAAATTCAAGTTTGAATTTGAAAATTTGGGCCAGTTTGGGCCAGGCGGGAGAATTCCCGCCAGAGCACCCAAGTCGACAGCCCTGTCGACTTGGGAGTCGACTTGGTTGGACCCAAGTCGACAGCCCTGTCGACTTGGCTGTCGACTTGGTCCAGCCGGGCTGTTTAGCCTGGTGCACCTTTTTGAGATTGTGTTGAGCTTGGGGGCCAGATACGGTTTTAAGGGCTGAGATTGGAACTAGGGTTTAATCCTATGGCCTAAAACACTTGCCTAATCTATAAATAAGGCCCTAACCTAACCCTAAATCATCATTAATCAATCCTACAACTAAACTATGGCAAAATCAATCCTCCCATGGCCTCCACTCTCTTCATACAATTCCTAAATAAATTTCTAAGTGATTTTCCATGCATACAAGTGTTTTCAAACTTGTATGAGCATCATTAGCTTGCATTCAAGTCAAGTTTCTATATTAGCATCATAAAGAAAGAGTTTTGATCATTTTGGCTCAAGGGTTTTATGTTAGAGCTTGCATTTTGGGTTTGATTGATTTCATAAGGGCTTTGTCATATTTTTGTGACTTCTTAAGCATTGTAAGCCCTATTCTACTTTCATACTTAAACCCTAAAGTTAAATGTATGATATGCAAGTTTATATGCAAGTTAACTATGCTATGATATGCAAGTTTATCATGTTGTAATATGCAAGTTTATATGCAAGTATGTCATGTTATGGTATGCAAGTTTATATGCAAGTATGCCATGCTATGATATGCAAGTTCATCATGTCATGTTATGCAAGTTTACTATGTTATGCTATGCAAGTATGCCATGTTATGATATGCAAGTATGTTTTGCAAGTTTGGGATGATCATCTTGTTCATGTTATCATGTTATGCAAGCTTACCTTGAGTATGTGAACATAAAGCTTCAAGCTTTATGCTAAAGGTTGCATTTTGGCAACATGTAAGTTATCATATCTCTTATGATAACTTGCATATGAGGCTAAATGCGAACTTATGGCCATTTCTACATGTCATTTAGCACCATGTATCACCAATATGCCAAGTTTGGTTTTATGCATGCTTTTGAGGCCTAAAAATGTAATATGCAAGAGTATGAACATATGAACATTTCATATGCCACCATGTTAAACGTGTGGCTTCAATACCTTTATGTCATGATTATGCCAAGTTCCCTCTTTCTATCCTTTATGCGCTATTGCGATATGTAAGCGATGGGATTGCGTTTGGGGTTGGGTAAACTTAAAAAGACATAAAAACATAAGCTTGGGAATTTACCTATTAAGTTAGGTCTACCCATTGGGAATTTACCTATTAAGTTAGGTCTACCCAATTGCTTGAAAATTTGTAACATGTTTTGGAAACATGATGGACATGACACTTAGAAAAGATAAGTGTGACCAACTCGAGGTTGGTTTGAGTTTGTAGCGTAAACCTACCCGGAACCGACCGGCTTAACTAGTTGCTACAAACAATAGGACCCAATGTGCGAAGTTGGCCATGTTGTACCTTGAACCCGAGGTTAGACCAAGTTGTGGTGTAAAGCTACCCGGAACCGACCGGCTTAACTAGTAACCGCAACAAAGTCTAATGTGAGAGGTTAAGGCACATTAATTAATTAATGCCTCGTGATTAGGGTTAAGTCATGGTCCACTTAATACTTAACCAATTTGGGTTTGGTAGATTAATCGGGGTTAAGTCGTGAACTCATCGTTACACTTAACCAAGTTAATCCATGATTAGCAAGAGGGTTAAACCGTATTTAACCCACTAGAAAATCCTAGCAATGGGGGTCCACTCCAGCAGTAATCCCAAGTTTGTATCATCATGACCCTAGGGACTAGGCTAGGGTGGGGGCACGATTACTAAACTGGAGGTAAGCGACCAAAGGCGACGGCAGAGTGGTACGCCGGTGTAGTTCCGGGCGGACTTATGGTCGTGCACATAGTCCGAAGCCGGGGAAAGCATGCACGGGTACCAGTAGATCGAGACTGTGCACGCATGTTTATGGTGTCCAGGGGTTGCCACCCTAGGGCTTGATACACCCGACGGGAGAGCCGGCACAGTCTGACTACAATCATGTTTGGGTCGTATTGACACCAACACGTGACGAGTTAGGCCTAGGGAGCCGATCGACTAGACCGTTTGGTTGGACCTTGTATTAGGGTCATTTCATGTTATTGGGCCAAAGCTTAGGCCAAGGGATCAATACTTGTGTATTCCAGTCATGTTAGTTTGCTAGTACACCTGTGGTGCAAAAACCTTAATCCTGATTATGCGATGACACCTTTATCTACCTTGTTAGTTAATCACCATGCTAGTATGTTGTTATCCTTATGATCATACCTGCTTCTCATGCCAGTTAACTTTATCAGTTTACATTGATTGTAGTAGGGCTTACTCAATCTTTTTGACTGACTTATTTTCTTTCGCCTCTTTTCTTCCGTTCCCGCCCCCCCCCCCCCCCCAGGTTCTCAGGGAGGGAATATTGGAGCTTAGCTGGATTTCTGATCGCTTGCTTGTGGGATTTTAGCTCATGTATGGTCTTGACATGAAGCTAGCTATGGTTATCACTTATTTTGGGGATAGTACTTATGTATTTCATTTTCAGTAATGTTGTTTTTAACTAGACTTGTGTATTTGGAAAGTTGACATTATGTTGTACCAGACTTGTTTTGAAATGGTTTGAAATCTTCCGCTGTTTTATCTATGTTATTTACTCTGTTTACATATATACATATGTTCTTGTTCTGCCTTGATATATCATTATGCATGTTTACCTGATTCAAACGCCCCTCCAAAGTCAGAGTGCTTGCAAGAGCCACCCTGGCGGAGGTGGGGTGTTACAGCACAGGTTATAATATACAAATGTATCCCTTTTGGTTCAACCTAAGCTGTGTGCCTAACCAGGTTAGTGATTATAGTCCAACCTAGTAAATGTTTACGCACGACTCTACTACCCTTACCAAAGTAGTATTCCCAAATTACATTACCGAGATAGGAAATTTATGTACATTTTTGTGAAGCCTTTATACTAGAGCATAACTGGTTAATTCTATTGAGAGTGGACCCCTAATTACGGGGTTTATATCTATATCCTCATTCACTATTCTTTATTATTTAATGCCTCACTATCAATGATAGATATGGTGGTTTCTCCCGAATCACTTAAGACCCTAGGCGGACCTATTGGTCACTAATTAACCCTCGATAACATATTCAACATTAACGTAAATTAGAGAGCAGTGGCTATGGGCCCTACTAGTCAAGGCATCTGTCATTCACGCGTATTGTAACACCCCATAATTTTAACAACACTAAGAGATGATAAATTAAATAATAATTAATTTAATATTCAGAAATAAGGGAAATGGACTGCGCCATTGCAATCGCGTTGGAAATCTGGTCAAAATAGGCACCTGGTTTGCGTAAAACGGACACCGTGTGAAGAAGTTATTACGGTTTGAAGTTTGTATACACATAAGAAGAATATATATGTATATAATTAGTCCACAAAATTAAAAACAGTTCAAAATCTCAAAAATTAGGGGAGCGGGAAAATTCCCGCCTAGGGGAGTTATTAAGGTTTGAAGTTTGTCCATGCATAAGAAGAATATATATGTATATAATTAGTCCGGAAAATTAAAAACAGTTCAAAATCTCAGAAACTAGGGGAGCGGGAAAATTCCCGCCCAAGGGTTTCGACCGCATCTAGATGGTGTCGACCCCATAAGGGGGGTGGGTCGACCCCATAAGGGGGGTCGACCCCATAAGGGGGATGGGTCGACCCCTCTGTGGCACATCTGGGAAGATTAGGGTTTAGGGTGACAGCTATATATATGGCCTCATTTCTCTTGTTTTTGCACACCAAAAATAATAAAGAACTAGATGCTGCCTCTGCCCAGATTAAATCAAGTCTTTTCTTCTTCAGTAATCAACTAGAGTTTAGAGATCTATGATTCAACATTTGCGACCTTTCTTCTATTTTTCTAGATCCTATCATAGTGAGTTTACTTTATTTTTAGATTTAAATATTTCAAAGTAAATCTTGACACGACTATAACTTGGATCTATGCCTGTGACTATTCGAGTCATATCAGATATGCTATAAATTGTTTATCTAAATTATTCTGACATGACTATGAACTAGATGTGAACTTATACCTATTTATCATGTTAGATCTGCCATTGTTTGTAGATCTAATTCACTGTTTAGATCACATCATGCCTGTTCCTATTATGTTTGTGGCTAAATCAGATTTGTTATTAGTTGGATATCTGATTCACTGTTTGGATCTCATCATGCATGTTTATGATGTCCCTATTATGTTAGAATTAATTCTATTGTCACATGTTCATTAGATCTGCTCATATATGCCTATCTTGTCATTATGCCACTACATGTTTATTCCTATTTCTGCCATCATATGTCTATCTTGTTAGTATGATCATTTCTGTCCTCTTCCCTTCATGTTTTCCCTTTTTATTTTTATAGCCTGGCTACCTTCGAGCCTAGGCATGCCGCTGAAATATACGAACGCGTTAATTGGGAACGAGGGGAAAACGTTAAATTTGGGGCATAACTTGTGTTGGGTAATTTGGGCATAAATTGAATAAAATATATGTAAATGAATTTGGGGCATATGGTTCATTACGAACATAACTTGGGAAAGGGGCATGAAAGCCTATAACGACATAGGAATAATTGGTTAACAATTGAAATGCCTAGAATTATAGTAATTAGAAACTGTAACCGCGCTTAAACACGAGGTTAGATTACACTTGTGGTGGAAGTCTGCCCGGAACTGCCCGGCATATCCAGCGACCACAAATGGTGAATCTAATGTGAGGGGTATAAGTGCTTAAACACGAGACGTGCTAAGACACGAGGTTAAGTCCGACTTGTGGAAGAAGTCTGCCCGGAACCGACCGGCATATCCAACATCCACAAGTGACAGGCTTAATGTGGGAGGTCTAGCACATTATAACCATAAATGAATATGGTAATGAATTGGAATACTTAACCTAGTTGAATCCATGGGGATTGTATAAACATATAACTTGAATAGGGGTTAAGTAAATTGTTTGAAACAGTGGGTTGGTTAAGTATATCTTGGGGTGGTGGGTAATACTTATATATAGGCCCACAAACTTAACCTGTAGGGTTATGCAATCTTTTACTTTGGTATGGCATAACCTGTGAAAAACCTAGTGGAGATGCAAGCGTAGTGGGAAGCTTGTATCATCTTGTGTGTGGGATCCGTTTTAGTCAGTAACCCATATATAGGTATCAAACGAGTACTTCGAACTAGGTCGAAGTCGGGGCACGCTTACTGGGTTGATTGTAAGAGATCCAAACGTAGGGGACTATGTGGGCGGCGCATTCCGACGGGTTCATGTGCATGCATGGGTCCAGTAGAGGAGGTTTACACACCATGACACCTGTAGATATGGTTGTGCACATCCTGAAAATGAAGGGTTGCCACTTTAGGGAGTGATACACCCTACTGTGGGGCCAACACAGGGTATCTACGGAGTAGGGAGCCGATTGATTAGGGTAGTAATTAGGGTATATCAAGACTCTGGTATGTTGGGGAGCCCGTTAATACCCTTAGGGGTAACTCTTGTATGTTGGGCTGTCTGTTGATTGTATGGGGTGAAAACCACTCACTGGAAGTACACCTAAGTCTACCATCTTATACTTGTTAGGGATCATCTTGTTAAATAATAAACTAGTATTGGTGCAGAGAAATCATTAGAGAAGTGTAGTATACTCTATCGTGCTATCCTGTTTACCTTGTCATACTTTCCTTTTATGATGTTATCTCTCTTATCCATTTTATATGCCTGTCATGATACTTTTACTTATTTATATGCTAAAAGTAACTGGACTCGCCAGACTTTATGTCTGACCCATTTTGTTTCCACTTCTTTCTCTTTCGTTTCCCCCTAGGTTCTCAGGGTGGGAATACTCAAGCTTGATCATGATTCTGTTTTCATTCTGTTTGGAACTGCTTAGATGTATTGCTCGAGCTCTTATCTTTTCTACTATGGCTATGTTTTATTATTTGGGGAATTATGCTTCTTTTATTATCGTACTCTGATGTTTTAAGTACAAGACAATTTTTTAATGATGTACTGGGTTTTATGTTTTTCAGACATATGATGTAACCATGTTTTGGACCACAATGCTTTATGATTAATAAAGTTTTAAATTTCGCTGCTATTTTATATCTGTCTTGTAATGTTTTTGTTTCTATTTACCTATAACGCTTCACGAAACTTAATGCATTCTCTTGATGAGTGACATTAACGGACGTGGGGTTTCATACTTGGTATTAAAGCTGAAGGTTACTAGATTAGATAAAGTTTAAAACGATTTTAAAAGAAAGCATTTTCAAAAAAAAAGTCTTTTTTGAAAAATATATTCCCTAAAGCCATATGTAGTATCTTTCGATCCTTTGTCTGAATCCCTTTCCTTTTCTTTCCAACATGTCTGGAGAACCTAATATTCCTGAGGGCGTTATGATACCAGGCTGGTTCCGTAGGTATCTAGACGCCACGGCGCGTGCCGGTGTTCCTCCCCCAGTTGCACCCATCGTTCCTCCTCCTCCTCCGCATGCAAATAATTCCTTTAAGATCTGCAAAGATTTCTGTGCTATGGGAGGAAAGCCATTCCGTGGAACCGAGACATTCGTAGAGACAAGGAATTGGCTCAAAGAGACGGGGGGCATGTTTGGAATTTTCGAAGTGGACGATCATAGGAAGATTCAGTTAGTTGCCTGTCCACTGAAAGATGAAGCTTCATTCTGGTGGGAAGTGATGCAAGCAGGGCATCCAGTGGAGACTTGGGATGATTTTCGGCAAAGGTTTGAAATGAAGTTTCTTTCTCAAGCTGAGAAAAGCATGCAAATGGAAAGGTTTCTGGCACTCAATCAAGGAGGCATGACTGTCAAAGAATATGATAACAAATTCAACCAACTAGCGAGATTTTGGTTGGAGCTAGTGGATACCCCGCATAAGAAAGCTTTGCGGTTTGCTAGAGGATTGAATGAACCCCTTCATGGGTCAGCTATGTCTCATATTCCAATGGGAGAAACTTTTGAAAGGCTCGTTGATATGGCCTTGATGCTTGAGGAAGATAAAGTTGAAAAGAAAGAAGTTAAGGTTGAGGAAACACAAAATAAGAAGATATGGCCCAAGAAGGGACAACAACAACAACAACAACAAAAGAAAGGCGGAAAGAACGACAAGGCTTAGGATAAGAGGAAGTGCCATAATTGCGGACGCGAGGGTCATTTGATCAAGGACTGCAAAAGAAGGAAGAATGCTTGCTTAAGTTGTGGAGAGGTCGGACACTTTTCTAAGGAGTGTCCGAAGAAGCAAGGACAAGGTCAAAGGGCCGGAGCTTCTGGAGGGAAAGTGCATGCTCTCGCGATCAGAACTCCAGATCGAGGTAGGAAAGTTTCCGTGGAAGGTTTGATTTATCTTTCCAATCATCCTATTAAAACTTTTTTCGATTCTAGCGCTTCACATTCATTTATATCTGATTATGTGGTTGAGTCTCTGCACCTTAACAATAGTATGCTAGTGGATCCCATTGACTCAAACCCCATTGGTGGTTAGGCTCATTTGTCCATGATTTGTCGGGGTTTGATAATATCAGTGTTAGGCATCGAATTTGAGTGCGACACATATGTGCTCGGTTTATGGGCTATGGTTTGATTCTAGGGATGGATTGGATGGCCATGTATGGTGCCATTCTGGATTGCAAGAGGAGGGTCGTTAGACTTTTGTTTTGCCATGGGAGGACCCTCGAGATTTCTTGTGACCCTAAGGGGTCTGTTATGCTTAGTTTCCTATAGTCACTTGATTCATCTATCGATGATTTGTGGTCTGTACCCATAGTCAGTGAGTATTCTGATGTTTTTGAGGAGGTTCGGGGGCGCGAGACCGATTTTATATATACTTGGTAGACAATGCAAAGCCAGTTGCATTACCTGTACGCCATATGGCTCCAAGAGAAAGGAGGGGCTCAACAAGCAAGTAGAGGAGCTAATTGAGAAAGGGTTTATTAGGCGAAGCATATCTGAATGGGGTGCTCCGGTGGTATTTGCAAATAAGGCGGATGGTTCGCTTCGCTTATGTATAGACTATAGAAAGTTGAATAAACTCACAAAGAAGAACAAGCACCCACTCCCAAGGATAGATGATCTTTTTGACCATCTTGTTGGTGCATAAGTATTCTCTCAGTTAGACTTGGCCATGGGGTTTCATCAGTTGAGGGTGGTCGAGGACAGTATAGACAAGACTGCTTTTAGGATTACATATGGTTTCTTTGAATGACTCGTTATGCCTTTTGGGTTGACGAATGCACCTGCCTATTTTGTTGATCTAATGAGTAGGGTGTTTTGGGAGTTTCTAAATAAGTTCGTCGTGGTCTTTGTTGATGACATCTTGATTTTCTCGAAGAGCGAGGAAGAGCATTTCCAACATTTGAGAGAAGTTTTGAAAACTCTAGGTGCGCACCAACTTAAGGCAAAGTTCTCCAAATGCCATTTTTGGGGAAAAGAAGTAAGATTTCTAGGGCATGTGGTCTCTAAAGAAGTGATAGCAGTAGATCCCGTGAAGGTAGTTGTAGTTCAAGATTGGCAAATCCCAAAGAATGCAACGAAGGTGAGAAGTTTTCTTGGATTGGAAGGCTATTATAAGAAGTTCATTAAGGACTTCGCAAAGATATCAGCCCCACTAACCAAGCTGACGAAGAAGAATTTGACGTTTTCAAGGGATATGGATTGTTATATTGCTTTCCAACGATTGAAGAGGGCTCTGACAATAGCCCCAGTCTTGTCCTTCCCCGATGGAAGCAAAGTGTTTACAGTATACACCGATGCATGTTGTACAGGCTTGGTGCAGTTCTGATGCAAGAAGGAAAGGTAGTATGTTATGGGGGTAGACAGATAATGGTTCATGAGAAGAACTACACTACCCATGACTTAGAGCTAGCTTCCATAGTATTCGCACTAAAGACGTAGCGTCATTATTTGCTTGGAGAGAAGTTCGAGTTGTACACCAATCATAAATCTCTCAAGTACTTGTTTTCGCAGAAGGATCTTAATTTAAGGCAGCAAAGGTGGAAGGAGTTCCTAGCATCATATGACTTCGAGATTGCTTATACCCCTAGCAAGGGTAATGTTGTGGTAGACACAATGAATAGGCAAAGGATGACCTTAAGTTCTCTGTTTGTGGAAAGAAAAGCTTGGAGTTTATATTGGCTTTTGACTTTAGTGCCTCCACCGAGTTTTTGCCTGGCTTATTTGCATCACTGGAGGTGCGACTTACTCTTATGGATCAGATAAGAGCTTCGCAGCGAGAGGATCCACAGATTTCAGACATCTTGTATAGGCTCAGTAAAGGGGATAATTCTAGTCACCTCAATAGATATTCCATAGACGATAAAGGATGGTTGCGACGAGATAGGAGGCTTTGTGTTCCCCAAACTGGGAGTTTGTTGAAGACAGTCCTAGAAAAGCCCATCATTCTAAGATGACTATTCATCCAGGCAGTGATAAGATGTATAGAGATATGAAGAGGGTTCTGTTTTGGGCTGGGATGAAGAAAGATGTGGCATAATTTGTTTCTCAATGTTTGATTTTCCAGCAAGTTAAAGCTGAGCAAAAGAAGCCCGGTGGTTTACTTCATCTTTTGGAGGTTCCACAGTGGAAGTGGGAGAGCGTCTCTATGGATTTCATAGATGGTTTGCCTAGACCAAAGAAAGGCAACACCATTATTTGGGTTGTAGTAAGTAAACTTACTAAGAGCGCTCATTTCATTCTAGTTAAGAGTAAGAGAATGGCGGCATGGTTGGCGGCAGTTTACGTTTGTGAGACTGTCCGTTTTCATGGAGTACCTTCCAGCATCATAAGTGACCGTGACCCCATTTTCACCAGTGAATTTTGGAGAAACTTGCAAGAAGCATTAGGTACACAGTTGTGTTTGAGCCCCGCTTATCACCCATAGACCGATGGACAGACAGAAACGGTGAATAGAGTTCTTGATGATCTTATAAGGTTGTGTACCCTAGACTTCGGAGGGACTTAGAAAGAGCATATTCCTTTAGTAGAGTTCGCCTACAACAATAGTTATCAAGCTAGCATTGGCATGGCACCCATCGAAGCATTGTATGGACAACCCTGTAGATCACCAACTTGTTGATGGGAGTCTACAGAAAGGCTACTACTTGGACCAGATATGGTTAAAGAAACGTCCACGAAGATTGATCTTATTTGACGATGAATGAAGACAACTCAATATAGGTAGAAATCCTACGCTGACAAGAGAAGGACCGACATCGAGTTTGAGGTGGAAGACATGGTTTTCATCAAGGTATCACCTTTGAGGAATGTGGTTCGTTTTGAATATGTAGGGAAATTGGTTCCAAGATTCATAGGGCGATTTCCCATGATGGAAAGGATTGGCCAAATGGGCTATAGAGTAAAGCTACCCGAGAGATTATTCAGTGTTCATGATGTTTTCCACGTTTCTCAGTTGCGGAAGTGGTTGCATGATGCCGCAGAAGTAGTTGAGCCGAGTTTATTGGAAGAAGTAGAGGTGGAACGGGAGGCGATAGTTAGATGAGTTCCTACCCGTATTCTTGGATCAGAAGTTAAGAAGCTACGCAATAGAGAAGTCAAGTTGATGAAAGTTCAGTGGGGAGATAAACCAGAGGATGCAACTTGGGAGACTGAAGACAAGATTCGTGCTTCGTACCCTTTTATTTTCGAGGGTATTGAAGCAACCCGAACTTCCCCGTGAAGGAAAGCACGGATTGAGTTAAGAACAAGCCACATCGGAACAGAAACAGAAGAACATTTCATTGTTTAATACAACAATTCCATCAGAATACAAGAATATACAGAGTATGAAAAATAAAATACATTCGATAAATATCAAAGATTACAATAAATTACATAGTAGCGGAAAAACAATACAAAACACAACTGAAGGGGATATACGGATACAGAGCTTTCCGGATATCATTCCAGCTGTAAAGCAGGCTCCTGTGAATATAAATCGGAAAAACCAAAACTACTAGCTGCCCGTGTCGAAAATAGGGGCACCCAGAGTTTAGGTTAAAACAATAAACTCCAGGTCAGTCATGTGACTGGTGTGAGAACTAAAATAGTTATAAATTTGATTTTAAAGTTCGGTAAATCAAGGGACCACGCCGTATAACACTGAACGGGTTTCCTCCCAAGAATACCAGTGCATAAAACAAACAGCGCAATGCTAAATAAAGAACAACGAAGCTATTATAAGACCCATGTCCCATCACATAATGCAACGCAAGCCAGAGGATAGGGTTTTACCTTATAATAGCAAAAAATGTTTGGTACGTGAAATTTCATCTTTTATTATTACTATAGGTGTATAGTGTCAAAACAATTTCAATCATAAATATCAATCATAGACGGCATAAGTGCCCCATCCCACTATGTCTCCATACTAGGCTCTACAATCAAAACCGAAATGTCACGTATTGGAAATTGGATTTCCTTCATGAGTCGAGGCAAGGGGCAAGATCCTCACCGCTTTGGGACACTCTAGTAAATGCCCATGGACTACACACTCTGGGTAACCCTTGGAATCGGTTGGGTCGGTCCTCTCTTACGTTTGAGGATTGGCAATTCCTGAACACACGTTTCCCGGTCCTTACAGATCTATAATTGAGGCGCCTCACAATCCAACATCTACATAGGTATAATAATCAACGATGTCAGGGATAGTAAAACACTGACACCACCCATAACTTGAAAGAAACATCGTGTTCTCCCAACGGTCCGTATCCCGTTTTTGACTCATACCGAGGTGTGAGGCTCGCGAATTAATGCTATACACAAAGCTACGCTGTATTAAAGTCATGCTTCGATCATCAACCACAAGACTTTGCTTTGCAACAGAAGCCTTGATCATCTGCCACTTAGGCATGCCACATAGGTAATTTACGCCATGCGACTGATATCTATCGATATATAACCTCTGAGCTCGTACGTCTCAGAGAAAGGCGTTAAGCAAGAGAATAAATTCTCCGCCGCCAAACAGATATATATTTAACATAAATCAATCAACACAGAATAAAATCCAATGTCAGACACACAATCCATTTACACGTCCGTTCTGGGTCTGAACGAAACCGGAGGCACTTTATACCTCGCATATCCATTGATCTCCAAATATGTCTGGACGATCACTAACTATTTCCATCCTCTTAGGTGTACAGCCCAATCAAGATCATCAGTAATTATCCAAACGATGTAAAGACCTCCGGTCTTCAACCACCGTCTTCATCTTCGACTTATCGTCGAATCAGTTGCTCAGAATGGGTATAAACCCGGCCTTTCCGAATAACTCGCATATATAATAAACAAGTGCTAGAAAACACAACATGCGCCTCTTTCCAATTCTAAATATTCTTTTATTTAAATATTAACATCTTTTGGGAAAGGTTCCCATGAATTTTATCGAAGATAAATTCTTTAAAATTTATTCCTTAATCTTCCTTTGGATGTCTTTTCAAACCAAATTATGGTTTTCCAAACTAGTCGGGATTAGCGAACCACACCGAAGTAATTATTTATTTTATTTCCCAATCCCAATCTATTCATCCCATGGAGCAAAACTGTTATTACCCTATAACTAACACCACAGTGTTATCGGTAAATTTAATTACCATTTTCCGTTCAAATCTAATTGAAGATTTAACTATCGCTCGGAGCAAATGTGACGGCCTGGAATTTCGCTCGATCTGAATCAGTCGTTAAACCGATCTAGACCGTTCGAAACCCCTGATCGTTTTTAGAACAGGACAAACTAGAACGCAAACAGAAGAACATTTCATTGTTAATTACAACAATTCCATCAGATACAAGAATATACAGAGTATGAATAAATATACATTCGATAAATATCAGAGATTACAATAAATTACAAAGCAGCGGAAAATAATACAAGCACAACTGAAGGTGATATACGGATACAGAGCTTTCCGGATATCATTCCAGCTGTAAACCAGGATCCTGTGAATATAAATCTGCAAAACCAAAACTACTAGCTGCCCGTGTCGAAAATAAGGGCACCCAGAGTTTAGGTTAAAACAATAAACTCCAGGTCAGTCATGTGACTGGTATGAGAACTAAAACAGTTATTTAAACTTTACTTTAAAAGAGAGTAATTCAAGGGACCACGCCGTATAACACGGAATGGGTTTCCTCCCAAGAATACCAGTGCATAGGAAAGACAACGCAATGCTTTTTCGAAAAATGAAGCTATTATAAGACCCAGGTCCCATCACACAATGCAACGCAAGCCGGAGGATAGGGTTTTACCTTATAACAGCCAAACATGCTTGGTACGTTTAAAACAAATCATTTGATACTATAATAAGTGTATAGTGTCAAAACACTTTCAATCATAAATATAAATCATAGACGGCATGAGTGCCCCATCCCACTATGTCGCCATACTAGGCTCTACAAATAAAACCGAAACACACGTATTGGAAATTGGATTTCCGTCATGAGTCGAGGCAAGGGGCAAGCTCCTCTCCGCTTCGAGACACTCTAGAAAATGCCTCGGGACTACACACTCTGGGTAACCCCTGGATGCTTCAGGGTCGGTCCTCTCTTACGTTTGAGGATTAGTTATTCCTGAACACACGTTTCCCGGTCCTTACAGACCTAAAATCGAGGCGCCTCATCCAACAACCACATAGGTGAAAAGTATATAAATGTCAAGGCTGGTAAGTCACTGACACCACCAAAGCTAGAAAGAAACGTCGTGCTCTCCCTGCAGTCCTTATCCCGTTTTTAACTCATACCGAGGTGTGAGGCTCGCGAATCCATGCTTACACGAAGCTGCCACGTAGGCCGTTCTTTGATCATCAACCACAAGACTTTGCTTTTCAACAGAAGCCTTGATCCATGCAACTCAGCGTGCCACACAGGCAATTCATGCCATGCGATTGATATCTATCGATATATAACCTCTAAGCTCGTACGTCTCAGAGAAGGGCGTTAAGCAAGAGAATAAATTCTCCACCGCCAAACAGATATATATTTAACAGAAATCAATCAACACAGAATAAAATCCAATGTCAGACACATAATCTATTTACAAGTTCGTTCTGGGTCTGAACGAAACCGGAGGCACTTTCCTCACATCTCCATCGATCTCCAAGTACGTCTGGATGACCACCAACTGATTCCCTCATCTTGGGTGTATAGCCCAATCAAGATCATCAGTAATCACCCAAACGATGTGAAGACTTCCGGTCTTCGACCACCGTCTTCATCTTCAACATATCGTCGAATCGGTTATTCAGAATGGGTATAAACCCGGTCTTTCCGAACAACCCGCGTATATTAAAAACAAATGTTACACAAACACAACATACGCCTCATTCCAATTCTGCAGCCACTAACCACAAATTAGAAAGAGAACAATTTCCCAAATATTAACCCCGAAGGCCGAAACCAACATCAGATCAATATCCAGGAAACCATTCTTCTTAACTAACCTACAGCTAGTTTCTAAATTTCATATTCTTAGGGAAAGTTTCCCATTAATTTTATCCAAGATAAATTCTTTAAATTTCCTTTGGATGTCATTTCAAACCAAATTATGGTTTTCCAAACTAGTCGGGATTAACGAACCACACCGAAGTAATTATTTATTTTATTTCCCAATCCAAACCTATTCATCCCATGAAGCAAAACTAGTAATACTCCATATCTAACACCACGGTGTTATCGGTAAAATTAATTACCACTTCACGTTCAAATCTAATTAAAGATTTAACTATCGCTTGGAGAAAAACTGGTGATACTCCATTCTCGTTCATTTTCCAAATTTGATAATTTAAAATTATCAATTCACATTTCAATCTAATTGCAGATTCACTAAAACTCCTTTTACTGGGTTAAAGAACAAATGTCATTTAAAACACAGTTCGCGACAAACCCAAATCACATTCTATTTATTATCGGGTTAAAGAACAAGTGTTATTTAAAATACCCTTCACGATGAACCCACAAATCAATTCTATTTAAAACCCATTTCAAATCCAATTTATTTATTTAAAAACAAATGGGTTTTAATATCAGTTCAAAACTAGTTCATTTCAATAAAAATCTATTTTTATCTTTTCAAATATGGAGTTTTTCATCCCAATTTTTCCCAAATCATTTCTTATGATTTTACACAAATTTCTACAATTTTTAATAATTCTATCAAGGCCCGTACAGTCGATTTCCATCAACGGCCATCGAACTGCACTTACAGCGACCCTTTTCAAATTTGATTTGGACGTATCTCCAAATCCAACCGTTAGATTTTGAATTTCTAATATTCGTTAGAAAGATCTTTTCGATACGAACCCAACGGTTCTGGTTTTAGGAGAATCCGACGGTCGGATCTCCCGTAATGTCCGTTCGAAATCAATGGTCGAAATTCGCGAACTGCCGCGGCGCGGCGCGTTCTATTCAGGCCATTATATTATATATATAATATATAATATATATTTCATCGATATATATTTAAAACGAATTTTATAAATAGTTTTAAATTCGTTTGAAAAACAATTTCAACTTCCATTTCAATTCAAATCAAAATTGAATTTTTCCTTATAAATTCGTTTTAAAATTCATTTCTATTCAATTCAAATTTCAATTCAATTTGAATTCACTTCAATTCATTTTCAATTCAATTCGAATTCGTTTTCAATTCGAATTCATTATATATTCAATTCAATTCAAATTCGTTTTATATTCGATTCAATTCAAATTGGTTTTCTATTCGATTCAATTCAAATTGGTTTTCTATTCGATTCAATTCAAATTGGTTTTCTATTCGATTCAAGTCAAATTGGTTTTCTGTTCGATTCAATTCAAATTCATTTTCTATTCAATTCAATTCAAATTCGTTTTCTATTCGATTCAATTCAAATTCGTTTTATATTCAAATTATAAAAACGAATATAATCGATATAAATATCGTTCGCGTCAAAATAGCGCATCTCTAATCAACACGGCTTAATATATTTCAATAATTCCGTTATTCTATTCCACAAATGAATATTTATTCTATTCAATACGGGAATCTATATTTTGTCAACACGTGACTAATCTCAACGAATGAGTACTGTCTACGCGTGACTATTTTTGTTATTTAATATATTATATAAAAATTATGGTATCTATCGTTTGATTTCAAATCAGACTCCAACCGTAAATTAGTAAGAGAACGATTCCCTAAATATTGACCCCGAAGGCCGAAACCAACATCAGATCAATTTCCAGGAGACCACTCATCTTATCTATTTTCCAATTAGTTTATACTTTTATATATGATAAAGATGTAAGTTTTATTGTTAAAATATTTCGTTCAACACATGACTATTCTCAACGGATGAGTACGGTCAACACATGAACCTTTATTTTATAAAGAAGTAAATTTTATTGTTAAAATATTTCGTTCAACACATGACTAATCTCAACGGATGAGTACTGTCAACACATGAACCTTTATTTTATAAAGATAAAGATGTAAATTTTATTGTTAAAATATTTCGTTCAACACATGACTAATCTCAACGGATGAGTACTGTCAACACATGAACCT
The DNA here is from genome assembly GCA_030737875.1 of Allium sativum. Taxonomy (NCBI): domain Eukaryota; kingdom Viridiplantae; phylum Streptophyta; class Magnoliopsida; order Asparagales; family Amaryllidaceae; genus Allium; species Allium sativum. The sequence continues at coordinate 581,766,139 of CM060913.1, forward strand.
TTATATTATAATATTCTTTGTCTTCTAAATTGGAATGAGGCCCAATCAATTACCATATAAAGTTAATTATATGGATTCCATACAACACATGTATATAATAGCAACGATAAATAATCAACCATCGTCCAAAGTGCACTACACTGTATAAGCATCAAATATAGATATCTAACGCTTATAACAGCCTGTCAATCCATCGATCGACATACAACTAATTATTGGGATTAGTGTATGTCGTATATTATCCCAATACCCGTGTGGGGTTTCAAATCAACAAACACGGATTTTATTTGTGTAGTTGGGCGATGTGTAAAATTTATCGTCCCAATCAATGTCAGTCATATCAGTGTACATAAACAAACCGTCCGGTTTGTAAATGAATATTTATTTATTCATATTCACGTTAAAAATTATATTTTTAACGATTGAATTATTTTATTCAACCTATGAATATTCTATTTGGTTCATTTATTAAATAAAATGATATCTTTATTTTTCTAACTTATTTTAGAAAATCTCGGCGGCATAACGGCATGATACTAGAAACGGGACAAGGCCTAGCCTTATCCCCGGTCTAGTGATGGCCCACGCCATACACATATCAATCAAATCCATTCCATTTCACCAAAAAATTCAATTTAAACCAAATAATCTAACCAACTACACAACCAAACAAACAAGTCCATGGTCTGTGGACGATGGTGTCGGGTGCTACTAAACACCGTCTGCATCCTAGTATATATTTATATAACTAGAAAACGAAAATTTATAAGGTGAGAAGTTCTCACCAAAGCTAATCCGAACGCCACGACTCTTTATATGTAGGAAATCTTCACTTCGCTCGCCCTTTGTCACTTTCGTTGCCCGTAGCCACTACATATATAAAAATCGAATTTTTACTTCGCTATTCAATATATAAAAATCATATTTTTATATCGCTATTCAATATATAAAAATCATATTTTTATATCGCTAGTCAATATATAAAAATCATAATTTTATATCGCTATTCAATATATAAAAATCATATTTTTATATTGCTATTCAATATATAAAAATTCTGTTTTTACATCTTTACTATATAGATAAAAATTCTATTTTTACAACGTTACTATGTAGATAAAAATTCTATTTTTACATCGTTACTATATAGATAAAAATTCTATTTTTACATCGATTTCAATCGAATAAAGGTTATATTTTTATCACGCTATTCTTTATAAAAAGTTTTCGCCTTTTCAAAAATAAAGATTTCGCCTTTTCAAAAATAAATATTTCGCTATTACTTATATCATTGTTATATATATATATATATATATATATATATATATATATATAATTCAAACTTTTATAAATTAGTTCCCTATATAAAAATCCCACCTTTGCATATATAAAAATCTTCCCTTTTCATATATAAAAATATCACCTTTTCACTTAGAAAAATATATTTTTTTTATCATAGAAAAATATATAAAAACTGATTTCTAAAATTAATGCTTTTTATATATAAAAACTGATTTTATATTATATTTTATACAGATACAAACTGATTTTATTTATGTAAAAACAAAATCAAAAACAAATCAGAAAGGAAAAAGAAGAAGACTCACTTTGTATTTGATTTCGTCGGAGGGAAGGGGGTCCACAACACTGGGGGGGATCTCGCTGGAGGTGGTCTGGGTTGGGGGAAGGCAGAGGGGTCGGCGCAGGTGGAGTAAAGGGGGGCGGAGGTAATTGGATGCGGGTTTGGGGGTAGCAGAGGCTGTTGGATGCGGGTTCGGGGGTTTCCTCGAGCTGGAGATAGGGGAAGGAAAGCGAGCGTCGAGGGGGGAGAAGCGATGGACGGAGGTGCTGACGCGAGGTGGCGGTCTGGGGTGGAAATCGCCTGGTCGGCGTCGAGCAGGGGTGGCAGCTCCGTTCTACGATCGAGCTTTTTTTTTTCATCTGAAATCGATTTTGAAAAAGGGGGGCCAGATAAAGGAATAAGGGAAAAGAGGAATTTTATATTTAATTATTTAATTATTTTAATTTCAAAAAGTTAACTTTTTTATTCGACCTCGAAATCGAACCCACCGCCTGTCGTCCATAGCTAATTACCCCCATTCCGAACACAATGGGATATGTATCGCAAGCTGATTCGATCATTACGATCAGTTTTCATCAAAATCAACATATAACTCTATATATTGAATTTGAACGCATGTTTCAATTTACCGGGGTCACATACTAACTCTATAAATCCCAGAAAATATTTTCTAGCTTCATATTGACGATACGGTCCTAACAAAACTGGTTTCGTCGAATTCTGAGACCGTTAGAAAAATGGCCATTTTCCAGTCGATTAAAATCAACTGAAACTGGTCAAATACGTTCTCCTACGCCACGCTCACATATTGATTCGAAAATTTATGAAATTTGGAATCTAGCAATAATTTGCCATCACGGACCCAACAAAAGTGGTTTCGTTGAAATCCGAGGTCGTTTGCAAAATTCCCATTTTTAAGGGCCTGAATTCCATAGCGACTATTCAGAATTTTCAACTGGACATATCTCCTGATTCCCGCTATGAAATTTCAATTTTTTGGATTCGTTGGAAAGATATACCCAAATAGATCCTATTGTTTTTTGTTTCACTAAAATCCGGTTTGTTTTGCACCCGGTACATTCAATTGAAGTTTGAAATCGAATTATCGAACTACCGCGCCATTTTCAATTCTATTTATAATTTAAAATAAATATTTATATTCTATAGACGACGTATATAATATATACGTTCGAATTCTATTCAAAATAAATTTCCTGTCATTATTATTTAAAATAATTCATTTTAAATAATCAAAATTCGCAAAAAATGCCAAAATAAAAATTTTAAACTGGCTCAGATTTTCCGGGTTATTACAATCTTCTCCATTTAAAACTTTTCGTCCCCGAAAAGGAACAAAGCCGAAAGTTGTTTAACAATTCAACTCAACTTCCAGTATTTTGACTACGGCTTAAGTTCTTCAACTTTTCAGTTTCTAAAAACTTTTCAATTTTTTCAAAAATTTGGCTAACACCCTAAATTTTCGAAAAATTTCGCCATAACCTCCCCTGCACCGGGAGCCACGGGAAAATCCCGAAATTGCTATACAGGCCTTCTGATCTCAAAAAGAAAAAGAAAAAGCTAAGCGGCTAGGCAATAGGCTCATAAAATCATCATCACCCAAACAAAACAGGAAATTATGGTAACCATGTACCTATTTGTCAAGCAAACAAATTTTATTCTCTGCTCTAGCCTCCTTGCTATGACCTGTTCAATGTAAGAACATGTATATGCAAGCAAATGCAACTAATTTTCAATACAATTCAATATGTGATTCAATTAGGCTAAATGGTTCAAAATTATCAAACAAATAAACAAACAACACAAACATCAATCAATTAGTGAATTAGAGTTTCAAGTTCATAATTTTGATATATAGTCAAAAAATCATGTTTTTGATGTCAAATCACACAACAAATTTATTTATATAAGTTTTGGTTCTCACACCAGTCTAATGGAAATATATAGATATCATACCTTCGAAACACGAACACAAATTCTGATGATGATATATCAATCATCAGAATCATCCCCGGGTGTCTAGAATGTGATTCTATATCTATCCAGTATATTAAAACTTTGAATATACGTTCATGAAGCGTATATGCAAAACCTTTATATAATGTATTATCCAAATTCAAAATAAATAAATAATCAAATACGTATAAAACGATTTAAATTTCAAAACAAAATTGTTTTCATTTTAAAAATATACTCTTTACACTCGTTCTAGGATACTACTGACCCTATCTCTAACGAGTCATTCTAATTGGATTTAACTAATCCAATATCTGATGAACTCTTTCGTATGGTTCTAATGTGTCTTGTTCTCCAGCTCTGTAAACCAAAGCTCTGATACCAAATGTGACGGCCTGGAATTTCGCTCGATTCGAATCAGTCGTTAAACTGATCTAGACCGTTCGAAACCCCTGATCATTTTGAGAACAGGACAAACTAGAACGCAAACAGAAGAACATTCCATTGTTAATTACAACAATTCCATTAGATACAAGAATATACGGAGTATGAATAAATATACATTCGATAAATATCAGAGATTACAATAAATTACAAAGCAGCGGAAAATAATACAAGCACAACTGAAGGTGATATACGGATACAGAGCTTTCCGGATATCATTCCAGCTGTAAACTAGGATCCTATGAATATAAATCTGCAAAACCAAAACAACTAGCTGCCCGTGTCGAAAATAAGGGCACCCAGAGTTTAGGTTAAAACAATAAACTCCAGGTCAGTCATGTGACTGGTGTGAGAACTAAAACAGTTATTTAAACTTTACTTTAAAAGAGAGTAATTCAAGGGACCACGCCATATAACATGGAACGGGTTTCCTCCCAAGAATACCAGTGCATAGGAAAGACAACGCAATGCTTTTTCGAAAAATGAAGCTATTATAAGACCTAGGTCCCATCACACAATGCAACGCAAGCCGGAGGATAGGGTTTTACCTTATAACAGCCAAACATGCTTGGTACGTTTAAAACAAATCATTTGATACTATAATAAGTGTATAGTGTCAAAACATTTTCAATCATAAATATAAATCATAGACGGCACCCCATCCCACTATGTCGCCATACTAGGCTCTACAAATAAAACCGAAACACACGTATTGGAAATTGGATTTCCGTCATGAATTGAGGGAAGGGGCAAGCTCTTCTCCGCTTCGAGACACTCTAGCAAATGCCTCCGGACTACACACTCTGGGTAACCCCTGGATGCTTCAGGGCCGGTCCTCTCTTACGTTTGAGGATTAGTTATTCCTGAACACACGTTTCCCGGTACTTACAGACCTAAAATCGAGGCGCCTCATCCAACAACCGCATAGGTGAAAAGTATATAAATGTCAGGGCTGGTAATTCACTGACACCACCAAAGCTAGAAAGAAACGTCGTGCTCTCCCTGCAGTCCTTATCCCGTTTTTAACTCATACCGAGGTGTGAGGCTCGCGAATCCACGCTATACACAAAGCGGCCACGTAGGCCGTTCTTTGATCATCAACTACAAGACTTTGCTTTTCAACAGAAGCCTTGATCCATGCAACTCAGCGTGCCACATAGGCAATTCATGCCATGCGATTGATATCTATCGATATATAACCTCTAAGCTCGTACGTCTCAGAGAAGGGCGTTAAGCAAGAGAATAAATTCTCCGCCGCCAAACAGATATATATTTAACAGAAATCAATCAACACAGAATAAAATCCAATGTCAGACACACAATCTATTTACAAGTTCGTTCTGGGTCTGAACGAAACCGGAGGCACTTTCCTCGCATCTCCATCGATCTCCAAGTACGTCTGGACGACCACCAACTGATTCCCTCATCTTGGGTGTACAGCCCAATCAAGATCATCAGTAATCACCCAAACGATGTGAAGACTTCCGGTCTTCGACCACCGTCTTCATCTTCGACATATCGTCGAATTGGTTATTCAGAATGGTTATAAACCCGGTCTTTCCGAACAACCCGCGTATATTAAAAAAAATGTTACACAAACACAACATACGCCTCATTCCAATTCAGCAGCCACTAACCGGAAATTAGAAAGAGAATAATTTCCGAAATATTAACCCCGAAGGCCGAAACCAACATCAGATCAATATCCAGGAAACCATTCTTCTTAGCTAACCTACAGCTAGTTTCTAAATTTCATATTCTTAGGGAAAGGTTCCCATTAATTTTATCCAAGATAAATTCTTTAAATTTCCTTTGGATGTCATTTCAAACCAAATTATGGTTTTCCAAACTAGTCGGGATTAGCGAACCACACCGAAGTAATTATTTATTTTATTTCCCAATCCCAACCTATTCATCCCATGAAGCAAAACTGGTAATACTCCATATCTAACACCACGGTGTTAACGGTAAAATTAATTAACACTTCACGTTCAAATCTAATTAAAGATTTAACTATCACTTGGAGCAAAACTGGTGATACTCCATTCTCGTTCATTTTCCAAATTTGATAATTTAAAATTATCAATTCACATTTCAATCTAATTGCAGATTCACTAAAACTCCTTTTACTAGGTTAAAGAACAAATGTCATTTAAAACACAGTTCACGACAAACCCAAATCACATTCTATTTATTATCGGGTTAAAGAACAAGTGTTATTTAAAACACCCTTCACGATAAACCCACAAATCAATTCTATTTAAAACCCATTTCAAATCCAATTTATTTATTTAAAAACAAATGGGTTTTAATATTAGTTCAAAACTAGTTCATTTCGATTAAAATCTATTTTTATCTTTTCAAATATGGAGTTTTTCATCCCAATTTTTCCCAAATCATTTCTTATGATTATAAACAAATTTCTACAATTTTTAATAATTTTATCAAGGCCCGTACAGTCGATTTCCATCAACGGCCATCGAATTGCACTTACAGCGACCCTTTTCAAATTTGTTTTGGACGTATCTCCAAATCCAACCGTTAGATTTTGAATTTCTAATATTCGTTAGAAAGCTCTTTTCGATACGAACCCAACGGTTCCGGTTTTAGGAGAATCTGATGGTCGGATCTCCCGTAATGTCCGTTCGAAATTAATGGTCGAAATTCGCGAACTGTCGCGGCGCGGCGCGTTCTATTCAGGCCATTATATTATATATATAATATATATTTCGTCAATTTCTATTTAAAATGAATTTTATAAATAGTTTTAAATTCGTTTCAAAAACAATTTCAACTTCCATTTCAATTCAAATCAAAATTGAATTTTTCCTTATAAATTCGTTTTAAAATTCATTTCTATTCAATTCAAATTTCAATTCAATTTGAATTCACTTCAATTCGTTTTCAATTCAATTCGAATTCGTTTTCAATTCGAATTCGTTTTATATTCAATTCAATTCAAATTTGTTTTATATTCGATTCAATTCAAATTGGTTTTCTATTCGATTCAATTCAAATTGGTTTTCTATTCGATTCAATTCAAATTGGTTTTCTATTCGATTCAATTCAAATTGGTTTTCTATTCGATTCAAGTCAAATTGGTTTTCTATTCGATTCAATTCAAATTCGTTTTCTATTCAATTCAATTCAAATTCGTTTTCTATTCGATTCAATTCAAATTCGTTTTATATTCAAATTATAAAAACGAATATAATCGATATAAATATCGTTCGCGTCAAAATAGCGCATCTCTAATCAACACGGCTTTATATATTTCAATAATTCCGTTATTCTATTCCACAAATGAATATTTATTCTATTCAATACGGGAATCTATATTTTGTCAACACATGACTAATCTCAACGAATGAGTACTGTCCACGCGTGACTATTTTTGTTATTTAATATATTTTTATAAAAATTATGGTATCTATCGTTTGATTTCAAATCAGACTCCAACCGTAAATTAGTAAGAGAACGATTCCCTAAATATTGACCCCGAAGGCCGAAACCAACATCAGATCAATATCCAGGAGACCACTCATCTTATCTATTTTCCAATTAGTTTCTAATTTTATATATGATAAAGATGTAAATTTTATTGTTAAAATATTTCGTTCAACACATGACTAATCTCAACGGATGAGTACGGTCAACACATGAACCTTTATTTTATAAAGAAGTAAATTTTATTGTTAAAATATTTCATTCAACACATGACTAATCTCAACGGATGAGTACTGTCAACACATGAACCTTTATTTTATAAAGATAAAGATGTAAATTTTATTGTTAAAATATTTCGTTAAACACATGACTAATCTTAACAGATGAGTACTGTCAACACATGAACTTTTATATTATAATATTCTTTATCTTCTAAATTGGAATGAGGCCCAATCAATTACCATATAAAGTTAATTATATGGATTCCATACAACACGTGTATATAATAGCAACGATAAATAATCAACCATCATCCAAAGTGCACTACACTGTATAAGCATCAAATATAGATATCTAACGCTTATAACAGCCTGTCAATCCATCGATCGACATACAACTAATTATTGGGATTAGTGTATGTCGTATATTATCCCAGTACCCGTGTGGGGTTTCAAATCAACAAACACAGATTTTATTTGTGCAGTTGGGCGATGTGTAAAATTTATCATCCCAATCAATGTCAGTCAAATCAATGTACATAAACAAACCGTCCGGTTTGTAAATGAATATTTATTTATTCATATTCACGTTAAAAATTATATTTTTAACGATCGAATTATTTTACTCTACCTATGAATATTCTATTCGGTTCATTTATTATATAAAATGATATCTTTATTTTTCTAACTTATTTTAGAAAATTTCGGCGGCATAACGGCACGATACTAGAAACGGGACAAGGCCTAGCCTTATCCCCAGTCTAGTGATGGCCCACGCCATACACATATCAATCAAATCCATTCCATTTCACCAAACAATTCAATTCAAACCAAATAATCTAACCAACTACACAACCAAACAAACAAGTCCATGGTCTGTGGACGATGGTGTCGGGTGCTACTAAACACCGTCTGCATCATAGTATATATTTATATAACTAGAAAAAGAAAATTTAAAAGGTGAGTAGTTCTCACCAAAGCTAATCCAAACGCCACGACTCTTCATATGTAGGAAATCTTCACTTCGCTCGCCCTTTGTCACTTTCGTTACCCGTAGCCACTACATATACAAAAATCGAATTTTTACTTCGCTATTCAATATATAAAAATCATATTTTTATATCACTATTCAATATATAAAAATCATATTTTTATATCGCTATTCAATATATAAAAATCATATTTTTATATTGCTATTCAATATATAAAAATTCTATTTTTATATCGTTACTATATAGATAAAAATTCTATTTTTACATCGTTACTATATTGATAAAAATTCTATTTTTACATCGTTACTATATAGATAAAAATTCTTTTTTTACATCGATTTCAATAGAATAAAGATTATATTTTTATCACGTTATTTTTTATAAAAAGATTTCGCCTTTTCAAAAATAAAGATTTGGCCTTTTCAAAAATAAATATTTCGCTATTACTTATATCATTGTTGTATATATATATAAAACAAACTTTTATAAATTAGTTCCCTATATAAAAATCCCACCTTTACATATATAAAAATCTTCCCTTTTCATACATAAAAATATCACTTTTTCACTTAGAAAAATCTAATTTTTTTTATCATAGAAAAATCTATAAAAACTGATTTCTAAAATTAATGCTTTTTATATATAAAAACTGATTTTATTTTATATTTTATATAAATACAAACTGATTTTATTTATGTAAAAACAAAATCAAAAACAAAATCAGAAAGGAAAAAGAAGAAGACTCACTTTGTATTTGATTTCTTCGGAGGGAAGGGGGTCCACAACGCTGGGGGGGGGGGATCTCGCTGGAGGTGGTCTGGGTTGGGGGAAGGCAGAGGGGTCGGCGCAGGTGGAGTAAAGGGGGGCGGAGGTGGTTGAATGCGGGTTTGGGGGTAGCGGAGGCTGTTGGATGCGGGGTCGGGGGTTTCCTCGAGCTGGAGACAGGGGAAGGAGAGCGAGCGTCGAGGGGGGAGAAGCGATGGACGGAGGTGCTGACGCGAGGTGGCGGTCTGGGGTGGAGATCGCCTGGTCGGCGTCGAGCAGCAGCGGCGGCTCCATTCTTCGATCGAGTTTTTTTTTCATCTGAAATCGATTTTGAAAAAGGGGGGCCAGATAAAGGAATATAGGAAGAGAGGAATTTTATATTTAATTATTTAATTATTTTAATTTCAAAAAGTTAACTTTTTTATTCGACCTCGAAATCGAACCCACCGCCTGTCGTCCATAGCTAATTACCCCCATTCCGAACACAATGGGATATGTATCGCAAGCTGATTCGATCATTTCGATCAGTTTTCGTCAAAATCAACATATAACTTTATATATTGAATTTGAACGCACATTTCAATTTACCGGGGTCACATACTAACTCTGTAATTCCCAGAAAATATTTTCTAGCTTTGTATTGACGATACGGTTCTAACAAAACTAGTTTCGCCGAATTCTGAGACCGTTAGAAAAATGGCTATTTTCCAGTCGATTAAAATCAACCGAAACTGGTCAAACACGTTCTCCTATGCCACGCTCACATATTGATTCAAAAATTTATGAAATTTGGAATCTAGCAATAATTCGACATCACGGACCCAACAAAAGTGGTTTCGTCGAAATCCGAGGTCGTTTGCAAAATTCCCATTTTTAAGGGCCTGAATTCCATAGCGACTATTCAGAATTTTCAACTGGAAATATCTTTTGATTCCTGCTATGAAATTTCAATTTTTCGGATTCGTTGGAAAGATATTCCCAAATAGATCCTATTGTTTTTGGTTTCACTAAAATCCGGTTTGTTTTGCACCCGGTACATTCAATTGAAGTTTGAAATCGAATTATCGAACTACCGCGCCATTTTCAATTCTATTTATAATTTAAAATAAATATTTATATTCTAACGACGACGTATATAATATATACGTTCGAATTCTATTCAACATAAATTTTACGTCGTTATTATTTAAAATAATTCATTTTAAATAATCAAAATTCGCAAAAATTGCCAAAATAAAAATTTTAAACTGGCTCAGATTTTCCGGGTTGTTACAGCAAAACTGGTGATACTCCATTCTCGATCATTTCCTATATTTGATAATTTATTTTATCAACTGACATTTCAATCTAATTAAAGATTCATTAAAACTCCTCTTAGTTTTAATCTTCCCAAAAATCAATATTAATGATTATTTAACATTGGAAACACAAACATGCCGCATCGACAATCTACACCGTACTATTGATTTCTGCCGATATATAACCCCTGAGCTCATACGTCTCAGAGAAGGGCGTTAGGCAAGAGAATAAATTATCCGCCGCCAAACAGATATATATTAAGCAGAGATCAACCATATAGTTCGAAATACAATGTCAAACATGAAATCCTGCCTTTTTACTGGGTTAAAGAACTAATGTCATTTAAAACACAGTTCACGATAAACCCAAATGACATTCCATTAATTATGGAATATTAACGGAAAAACAAATTAATATATAATCGATTTCAATTTCTGTATCCGACCAATAATATAAATGGAATAACGGAAAAGCCTTTTTAAATTCCATATGTATTAACTGTCTTCCTCCACAGAATTTCATTTCGATTACTATCAGATCGAATCCCATTCAATTCCAATTCAATATATTAAATTGGAAAATGTTACTTTGAAAATACCATTAAATCTTTATAAAAAGATTTATAAATTCCAAATCATATTTCACTGTAAATCGGGTTAAAGAACGAATGTCACTAAAGACACAGTTCACACTAAACCCAATTCACATTCTATTTATAATCGGGTTAAAGAACAAGTGTTATTTAATACACCGTTCACGATAAACCCAAAATCAAATTCTAATTCAATTCCAATTAAATATATTAATTAATTGGTATACTTTATTAAATCTAAATAAAAAGATTTAATCTTTTATCAACTGGGTTCAAGAACAGTGTTGATGAAGACACCATTCACGACAAACCCAAATCCCATTTGATATTAAATACAAGGCTCTGAATAAAAAATATATTGGCTTATATTCAATATCAAATTCTGGAATCAACAAATATCGTATTGGAAATAACGATATAAAATATATCTTACAAATTTCCATAACAATATTCATATAATCACGGAATCCAATATCGAAATATTCCGAAGATAATTTCGATTCAAATCAATTCCAATTCATATATTGGAAGTTCTGGTTATTTTTAAAACCATTTCAAATCTAGTTTATTTATTTAAAAACATTGAATTATAATTCTAGTTCAAAACTAGTTCATTTCGATAAAAATATATTTTTATCTTTCCAAATTTGGGATTTTTCATCCTAGTTCTTTCCAAATCGTTTATTATAATTTTACACAAATTATGGATATTTTTAATAATTTTATCAAGGCACATACAGTCGATTTCCATAAACGGCCATTGAACTGCACTTACAGCGACCTTTTCTGAAATTGTTTTGGACATATCTCCAAATCCAACCGTTAGATTTCAAATCTCTTGTATTCATTGGAAAACCCTTTTCGATATGAACCTAACGGTTCCGGTTTTAGGAGAATCCGACGGTTGGATCTCCCGTAATGTCCGTTCAAAGTCAATGGTCGAAATTCACGAACTGCCGCAGCGCGGCGCGTTCTATTCAAGCCATTATATTATATATATAATATATATTTCATCGATTTCCATTTAAAATGAATTTTATAAATCGTTTTAAATTCGTTTCAAAAACAATTTCAACTTCCATTTCAAATTCAAATCAAAATTGAATTTTTCCATATAAACTCGTTTTAAATTCATTTCAATTAAATTGGAATTTCAATTCTATTCAATTCGTTTCTATTCAATTTCAATTCAATTTCAATTCGTTTTCAATTCAATTTCAATTCGATTTGAATTCATTTTCAATTCGATTTCAATTCGATTTCAATTTGAATATCCTATATCATTTCAATATTTTCAAAATATTAGATTTTTGAAATCACTTTTCGATATTCATTATAAAGATGAATAAAATCGACCAAATTCCCGTTCGTGTTGAAATGACGTTTAACTACTTAACCCGGTTTCACGTTTCGATTTTCACTGAATATTATTTTAAATTATTCGATAATTTTGAACTGAAATCAGACACAGTCAATTACCATATACTTTCAGTTATATGGATTTCATCCAATTCATATATACAGCAATGACGACAAATAATCAACCATCATCCAAAGTGCGTTCTACACTGCATAAGCATCAAATATAAATATTCAATGCTTATAACAGCCTGTCAATCGATCGATCCACATACAACTAAATATTGGGACTAGTGTATGCCATATATCATCCCAATATCCGTGTGGGGTTTCAATCAATCAAACACGGTTTTTATTTGTGCAGTTGGGCGATGTGTAAAATTTATCGTCCCAATCAATATCAGTCAAATGTGTGTATACAAACAAATCATCCGATTTGTTTATAAATATATATTTTACTTTATATACACGTTAAAAATTATATTTTTAACTATAAAATATTTTATTTTCATTCCACAACACACAATCAATTTTCACAGCAAGGTCAATCAAACAAACAAGCCGTCCATGGTCTGTGGACGACGGGTGTCGGGTGCTGCTAAGCACCGTCTGCATCCTAGTATATATTTTAACTAGAAAAGAAAATTTAAAGTGAGAAGTTCTCACCTTTGGGATCCACTCCGCCATTATCTAATTCTGAACGGTTCGGATATGCCCAAAATTCCAATGCGACCTTTTCCCGCTGTTCATAATAAAAATCACATTTTTACGATGGCATTTCATATATAAAAATCATATATTTTTATTGCTTCTTTCTATATAAAAATTATATTTTTATATTTCCACTTCTTATATAAAGATCGAATTTTTTATTTCGACACTATAAAAATCACATTCTTTTTACAACATATACATAATAAAAATCATCTTTTTATTCGGCTACTTTACAAATGAAACTCTCATTTTCATAAATCACTTTATAAATCAAAATCATTTCTTTTTATGATTAAAAATCATACCTTTACTAGATTAAAACCCTAATCTTTCTCTAAAAAAAAACTTAACTTCATATTAATAAAAATCTTAACTTTAAATAAATAAAAATCCTATTTTTATATTAATAAAAACCATATTTTTAAATCACTAAAGTTCATAACTTTTTACTTAAAAATCCTATTTTTATAAGCTTAAAAATTAAAATTAGAGGGCTTACATCGATTGGAGGAGGAGGAGGTGATGAAGAAGGGGAATGCGGTCGGCCTAGGGTGGTGCGTGGCGGTCTCAGGCGAGGCGGTGGGCTTCTGGTGGTGCGACGCCAGGTGGGGGAGCAATCGTGGGGCGTCGGCTAATTTAGGGAGGCGGTTTTGGTTCGAGGAAGGAGGAGGAGAGAGGGAGGAGGCGGGGGAAAGCTGAAGTCGACGGGTTTGCTTTTTTATTTATTTTTATTTTAGATCTGAAATCAGGGAAGAGAAAGAAGGAGGGGGGGTTATTGTAAATGTTTTATATTATTTATTTAATTCAAAGGAAAATGTTGACTTTTCTCTTGAACCCCTAACGAGGCTCAACGACTGTCGCCCGTAACTAATTACCCCCATTCCGAACATAATTGGATATGTACCACAAGCCAATTCAGCTGTTTCGACCAGTTTTCGTCAAAATCAAAATATAAATCTATATATTAAATTTGAACGCACATTTCAGTTTACCGGGGCCGCATACTGATTCTAAAAATTACAGAAAAATTATTTCTAGCTTCATATTGGAGATACGGTCCTAACAAAACCAATTTCGTCAAATTCTGAGAACGCTTGAAAAATGGCCATTTTCTGGTCGATCGAAATTGACTGAAACTATTAAAACATGTTTTACTTCGCCATGCTCACATATTGATTCAAAAAATTATCAATTTTTAAACCTAGCAATAACTTGACATCACGGATCCAACAAAAGTGGTTTTATCGAAAACCGAGGTCGTTTGCAAAATTTCCGTTTTTTAACGGCCAGAATTCCATAGCGACTATTCTGAATTTTCAACTGGACTTAACTTTTTATTCCCGCTATGAAATTTTGATTTTTTGGATTCGTTGGAAATATATTCTCAAATAGATTCTAATATTTTTTGTTTCGCTAAAATCCTGTTTGTTTTGAATCCTGTACACTCATTTGAAATTTGAAAGCGAATTTTCAAACTACCGCACCATTTTCAATTCCTTTTATAATTAAAAATAAATATTTATATTCCAACGACGATTCAAATAAATATATACGTTCTAATTCTATTCAAAATAAATTTTTCGTCGTTATTATTTAAAATAATTCATTTTAAATATTCAAAATTGCCAAAATAAAATTTTTAAATTGGCTTGGATTTTCCGGGTTATTACAAACTCCCCTACTTAAAACTTTTCGTCCCCGAAAAGGAACGAAGTCGAAAGTTGTTTAACTAATCAACTCAACTTTCATTATTTTCATTACGGCTTAAGTTCTTCAACTTTTCAGTTTCTAAGAACTTTTCAAATTTTTCATAAATTTGGCTAACACCCTAAATTTTCGAAAATTTTTGCCATAACCTCCCCTGCACCGGGAGCTTCGGGATATTTCAAATAGCCTCCCATGGCCCTCACCAATCCAAAAGAAAAAGCCAAGCGGCTAGCCAATCGGCTCATAAAATCATCAAGAACCCAAGAAATACAATAAACATGTACCTATTTGTCGGGCAAAAAATTTTATTCCTCTTCTCTAGCCACTTTGCAATGACCTGTTCACACATATATATGTCCATGCATGCATTTACAAATAATTTTCAATACAATTCAATATTTGGTTCAATTTGGCCTAAATTCACCGTTCATTCACATAATGGTTTAAAGGAATAATCATACAACACAACCATCAATCAATTAGTGAATTAACGTTTCAAATTCATAATTTTGATACATATACAGAAAATCATGTTTTTGATGCCAATTCACAACAATGTATTCTAGCTATATTTTGGTTCTCACACCAGTCTAATGGAAATATATAGAAATCTCACTTTAGAAACTCGAAAATAAATACTGGCGATGGTGCCCCATCATCAGAATTATCCCCGGACAACTAGAGTGTGATTCTATAACTACCCAGTATATTAAAACTTCGAATATACGTTTGCAAGGCGTATATGCAAAATCTTTATTTATCGGATTGTCCAAATTAATTTAAAATAAATATTCAAATACGTATAAGGTTTAAATTTTCAAAACAAAGTTTGTTTTCATTTTAAAAATATATACTCTTACTAAGCCAATTTCTGATGAATTTTTTTCATATGGTTCTAATGCGTCTTGTTCTCGAGCTCTGTAAACCAGAGCTCTGATACCAGCTGAAGCGACCCGAACTTCCCCGTGAAGGAAAGCACGGATTGAGTTGAAAACAAACCACATCGGAACACAAACAGAAGAACATTTCATTGTTTATTACAACAATTCCATCAGAATACAAGAATATACAGAGTATGAAAAATAAAATACATTCGATAAATATCAGAGATTACAATAAATTACATAGCAGCGGAAAAACAATACAAAACACAACTGAAGGGGATATACGGATACAGAGCTTTCCGAATATCGTTCCAGCTATAAACTAGGCTCCTGTGAATATAAATTTGCAAAACCAAAACTACTAGCTACCCGTGTCGAAAATAGGGGCACCCAGAGTTTAGGTTAAAACAATAAACTCTAGGTCAGTCATGTGACTGGTGTGAGAACTAAAACAGTTATAAATTTGATTTTAAAGTTCGGTAAATCAAGGAACCACGCCGTATAACACGGAACGGGTTTCCTCCCAAGAATACCAGTGCATATAACAAACAGCACAATGCTAAATAAAGAACATTGAAGCTATTATAAGACCCAGGTCCCATCGCACAATGTAACGCAAGCCGGAGGATAGGTTTTACCTTATAATAGCCAAAAATGCTTGGTACTTGAAATTTCATCTTTTATTATTACTATAACTGTATAGTGTCAAAACAATTTCAATCATAAATATCAATCATAGACGGCATAAGTGCCCCATCCCACTATGTCACCATACTAGGCTCTACAATCAAAACCGAAATGTCACGTATTGGAAATTGGATTTCCGTCATGAGTCGAGGAAAGGGGCAAGATCCTCACTGCTTCGAGACACTCTAGTAAATGCCCCAGGACTACACACTCTGGGTAACCCTTGGAATCGGCTGGGTCGGTCCTCTCTTACGTTTGAGGATTGGCAATTCCTGAACACATGTTTCCCGGTCCTTACAGATCTATAATCGAGGCGCCTCGCAATCCAACATCCACATAGGTATAATAATCAACGATGTCAGGGCTAGTAAAACACTGACACCACCCATAACTAGAAAGAAACGTCGTGTTCTCCTAGCAGTCCGTATCCCTTTTTTAACTCATACCGAGGTTTGAGGCTCGCGAATTAATGCTATACACAAAGCTACGCTGTATTAAAGCCGTGCTTTGATCATCAACCACAAGACTTTGCTTTGCAATAGAAGCCTTGATCATCTGCCACTTAGGCATGCCACACAGGCAATTCACGCCATGCGAATGATATCTATCGATATATAACCTCTGAGCTCGTACGTCTCAGAGAAGGGCGTTAAGCAAGAGAATAAATTCTCCGCCGCCAAACAGATATATATTTAACAGAAATCAATCAACACAGAATAAAATCCAATGTCAGACACACAATCCATTTACACATCCATTCTGGGTCTGAACGAAACCGGAGGCACTTTGTACCTCGCATATCCATTGATCTCCAAATATGTCTGGACGATCACTAACTATTTCCATCCTCTTGGGTGTACAGCCCAATCAAGATCATTAGTAATTATCCAAACGATGTGAAGACCTCTGGTCTTCAACCACCGTCTTCATCTTCGACTTATCGACGAATCAGTTATTCAAAATGGGTATAAACCTGGCATTTCCGAATAACTCACGTATATAATAAACAAGTGCTAGAAAACACAACATACGCCTCCTTCCAATTCTGAATATTCTTTTATTTAAATATTCACATATTTTGGGAAAGGTTCCCATTAATTTTATCAAAGATAAATTCTTTAAAATGTATTCATTAATCTTCCTTTGGATGTCATTTCAAACCAAATTATGGTTTTCCAAACTAGTCGGGATTAGCGAACCACACCGAAGTAATTATTTATTTTATTTCCCAATCTCAACCTATTCATCCCATGGAGCAAAACTGTTATTATCCCATAACTAACACCACGGTGTTATCGGTAAATTTAATTACCATTTTCTGTTCAAGTCTAATTGAAGATTTAACTATCGCTCGGAGTAAAACTGGTGGTACTCCATTCTCGATCATTTCCTATATTTGATAATTTATTTTATCAATTGACATTTCAATCTAATTAAAGATTCATTAAAACTCCACTTAGTTTTAATCTTTCCAAAAATAAATATTAATGATTATTTAACTTTGGAAACACAAACAAGCCGCATCGACAATCTACACCGTACTATTGATTTCTGCCGATATATAACCCCTGAGCTCGTACGTCTCAGAGAAGGGCGTTAAGCAAGAGAATAAATTCTCCGCCGCCAAACAGATATACATTAAGCAGAGATCAACCATACAGTTCGAAATACAATGTCAAACATGAAATCCTGCTTTTTTTACTGGGTTAAAGAACTAATGTCATTTAAAACACAGTTCACGATAAACCCTAATCACATTCCATTAATTATGGAATATTCATGGAAAAACAAATCAATGTATAATCGATATCAATTTCTGTATCCGACCAATAATATAAATGGAATAACGGCAAAGCCTTTTTAAATTCCATATGTATTAACCGTCTTCCTCCACAGAATTTCATTTCGATTACTATCAGATCGAATCCCATTCAATTCAATATATTAAATTGGAAAATATTACTTTGAAAATCCCATTAAATCTTTATAAAAAGATTTATAAATTCCAAATCATATTTCACTGTAAATCGGGTTAAAGAACGAATGTCATTAAAGACACAGTTCACAATAAACCCAATTCACATTCTATTTATAATCGGGTTAAAGAACAAGTGTTATTTAAAACACCATTCACGATAAACCCAAAAACAAATTCTAAATCAATTCCAATTAAATATATTAATTAATTGGTATACTTCATTAAATCTAAATAAAAAGATTTAATCTTTTCTCAACTGGGTTCAATAACAGTGTTGATGAAGACACCATTCACGACAAACCCAAATCCCATTTGATATTAAATACAAGGCTCTGAATAGAAAATATATCGGCTTATATTCAATATCAAATTCTGAAATCAACAAATATCGTATTGGAAATAACGATATAAAATATATCTTCCAAATTTCCATAACAATATTCGTAAAATCACTGAATACAATATCGAAATATTCCTAAGATAATTTCGATTCAAATCCATTCCAATTCATATATTGGAAGTTCTGGTTATTTTTAAAACCATTTCAAATCCAGTTTATTTATTTAAAAATATTGAATTATAATTCTAGTTCAAGTCCAGTTCATTTCAATAAAAATATATTTTTATCTTTTCGAATATGGGATTTTTTATCCTAGTTCTTTCCAAATCGTTTATTATGATTTTACACAAATTATGGATACTTTTAATAATTTTACAAGGCCCATACAGTCGATTTCCATAAACGGCCATCGAACTGCACTTACAGTGACCTTTTCTGAAATTGATTTGAACATATCTCCAAATCCAACCGTTAGATTTCAAATCTCTTGTATTCATTGGGAAAATCTTTTCGATACGAACCCAACGGTTCCCGTTTTAGGAGAATCCGACGGTCGGATCTCCCGTAATGTCCGTTCGAAGTCAATGGTCGAAATTCGCGAACTGCCGCAGCGCGACGCGTTCTATTCAGGCCATTATATTATATATATATAATATATATAATATATATTTCATCGATTTCCATTTAAAACGAATTTTATAAATCGTTTTAAGTTCATTTCAAAAACAATTTCAACTTCCATTTCAAATTCAAATCCAAATTGAATTTTTCCTTATAAACTCGTTTTAAATTCATTTCAATTCAATTCGAATTTCAATTCAATTTCAATTCGTTTCAATTCAATTTCAATTCGATTTGAATTCATTTTCAATTCAATTTCAATTCGATTTCAATTTGAATAACCTATATCATTTCAATATTTTCAAAATATCAGATTTTGAAATCACTTTTCGATATTCATTATAAAGATGAATAAAATCGACCAAATTCCCGTTCGTGTTGAAATGGCGTTTAACTACTTAACCCGGCTTCACATTTCGATTTTCACTGAATATTATTTTAAATTATTCGATAATTTTAAACTGAAATCAGACACAGTCAATTACCATATACTTTCAGTTATATGGATTTCATCCAATTCATATATACAACAATGACGATAAATAATCAACCATCATCCAAAGTGCGTTCTACACTACATAAGCATCGAATACTAATATTCAACGCTTATAACAGCCTGTCAATCAATCGATCGACATACAACTAAATATTGGGACTAGTGTATGCCATATATTATCCCAATACCCGTACGGGGTTTCAATCAATCAATCACGATTTTTATTTGTGCAGTTGGGCGATGTGTAAAATTTATCGTCCCAATCAATATCAGTCAAATGTGTGTATATAAACAAATCATCCGATTTGTCTATAAATATATATATATTTTATTTTATATACACATTAAAAATTATATTTTTAACTATAAAATATTTTATTTTCATTCCACAACACACAATCAATTTTCACAGCAAGGTCAATCAAACAAACAAGCCGTCCATGGTCTGTGGACGACGGGCGTTGGGTGCTGCTAAGCACCGTCTGCATCCTAGTATATATTTTATCAAGAAAAGAAAATTTAAAGTGAGAAGTTCTCACCTTTTGGATCCACTCCGCCATTATCTAATTCTGAACGGTTCGGATATGCCCAAAATTCCAATGCGACCATTTCCCGCTGTTCATAATAAAAATCACATTTTTACAATGGCATTTCATATATAAAAATCATATATTTTTATCGCTTCTTTCTATCTAAAAATTATATTTTTATATTTCCACTTCTTATATAAAGATCAAAATTTTTATTTTGACACTATAAAAATCACATTCTTTTTTACAACATATATATAATAAAAATCATCTTTTTATTCGGCTACTTTACAAATGAAACTCTCCTTTTCATAAATCACTTTATAAATCAAAATCATTTCTTTTTATGATTAAAAATCATACCTTTACTAGATTAAAACCCTAATCTTTCTCTAAAAAAAACTTAACTTCATATTAATAAAAATCTTAACTTTAAATAAATAAAAATCCTATTTTTATATTAATAAAAACCGTATTTTTAAATCACTAAAGTTAATAATTTTTTACTTTAAAATCCTATTTTTATAAGCTTAAAAATTAAAATTAGAGGGCTTACATCGATTGGAGGAGGAGGAGGCGATGAAGAAGGGGGATGCGGTCGGCCTAGGGCGGTGCGTGGCGGTCTTAGGCGAGGCGGTGGGTTTCTGGTGGTGCGACGCCAGGTGGGGGAGCAATCGTGGGGCGTCGGCTAATTTGGGGAGGAGGTTTTGGTTCGAAGAAGGAGGAGGAGAGAGGGAGGAGGTGGGGTGTAACGACCCGAAATCCCCCTTATTGGAAATCACGGATTGTACTGAGGACAAGCCACATCAGAACGCAAACAGAAGAACATTTCATTGCTTATTACAACAATTCATCAGAATACAAGAATATACAGAGTATGAATAAATATTACACATTCGATTAATATCCGAGATTTACAAATTACAATGCAGCGGAAAAATAAAACAAAACACAACTGAAAGTAATACACGGATACAGAGCTTTCCGAATATCGCTTCAGCTGTAAATTAGGATCCTGTGAATATAAATCTACAAAACCAAAACTACTAGCTGCCCGTTCGGGAAATAGCGGCACCCAGAGTTTAGGCTAAAACAATAAACTCCAGGTCAGTCATGTGACTGGTGTGAGAACTAAAACAGTTATTAATCTTTATTTTAAAGTTAGGTAAATCCAGGGACCACGCCGTATAACACGAAACGGGTTTCCTCCCAAGAGTACCAGTGCATAAAACAACAGCGCAATGCTCAATAAAGAACAATGAAGCTATTATAAGACCCAGGTCCCATCACACAATGCAACACAAGCCGGAGGATAGGGTTTTACCTTATAATAGCCAAAAAATGCTTGATACGTGAAATTTCATCTTTTATTATTACTATAAGTGAAGAAAACAACTTCAAATATAAATGTATCAATCATAGACGGCATAAGTGCCCCCATACCACTATGTCGCCATACTAGGCTCTACAATTAAAGCCGCAAAGTCGCATATTGGAAGTTGGATTTCCATCTGTGAACCGAGGCAAGGGATCGTCCTCACCGCTTCGAGACGCTCTAGCCCGTGTCTCATGAACAGAATGCATCGTCCCTTAGGTGCCACAGGGCCGGTCCACCGATGTGGATTAAAACGCCTGAACACTGCATTTCCCCACACTTTGGGGCGTAAATGAGTCCTATGACTCCATCAGCTCCACATAGTCACTGATATATCCGAGGCGCCTCGCAATCCAACAACTACACAGGTGAAAATAATATAAATGTCAGGAATGGTAGGTCACTGACACCACCCTAGCTAGAAGGAAACGCATGCCCTCCCTGGATCCTTCTCCCGTTTCTGGTTCACAACCGGGGTGTAAGGCTCGCGAATTAATGCTACACAAAGCTATGCCACACAGGCCGTGCTTTGATCATCAACCACAAGACTTTGCTTTTCAACAGAAGCCTTGATCATTTTCATCTTAGCATGCCACGCAGGCAAACCACTCCATGCAACCGATATCCATCAATCACACAGAATGATATCCAATGTCAGACACACAGTCCATTTACAAGTCCGTTCTGGGTCTGAACGAAACCGGAGGCACCTTGTACATCGCATATCCATCGATCTCCAAGTACGTCTGGACGATCACCAACCGATTCCCTCCTCTTGGGTATGCAGCCCAATCAAGATCATCAATAATTATCCAAACGATGTGAGGACCTCCGGTCTTCGACCACCGTCTTCATCCTCGACACCACGTCGATCAGTTATTCAGAATGGGATAAACCAGGTCCTTCTGAATAACTCACATATATAATAAACAAGTGTTACACAAACACAACATACGCCTCATTCCAATTCAGAATATTCTTATACTGTGGGAAAGGTTCCCATTAATTTTATCAAAGATAAATTCTTTAAATTTATTCTTTAATCTTCTTTTGAATATCAATTCAAACCAAATTATGGTTTATCCAAACTAGTCGGGATTAACGAACCTTACCGAAGTAATCATTTGTTTTAATTTCCCAATCCCAACCTATTCATCCCATGAAGTAAAACTGGTAATACTTCATATCTAACACCATGGTGTTATCGGTAAATTCAATTACCATTTCACGTTCAAATCTAATTAAAGATTTAACTATCGCCTGGAGCAAAACTGGTGATACTCCATTCTCGATCATTTCAATCTAATTAAAGATTCATTAAATCTCCACTTGGTTTTAATCTTCCCAAAAATCACTATCAATGGTTATTTAACTTGGGAAATCATATCCTGTCTTTAACTGGGTTAAAGAACCAATGTCATTTAAAACAAGGTTCACGATAAACCCAAAATCACATTCTATTCCATCAGCCTTTAACCGTAAATTAGCAAGTGAACAATTCCCTAAGTAATAACCCCGAAGGCCGAAACCAACATCAGATCAATACCTAGGAAACCATTCAACTTAACTAATCTTCAGTTAGTTCATGATTTTCTTAACTTCGTTGGGTCTAAGAACAGTATTATTAAAGATACCATTCACGACAACCCAAAATCACATTCCATTAACAATGGAATCGTCATGGAAAACAAATCGATATATATCATCGATATAAACTTCCATATCCGACTAATAATGTAAATGGAATAATGGCAAAGCCTTTTAAATTCCATATATATTAGCAGTCCTCATTCACAGAAATTCACTTCGATTATTACCAAATCGAATTCCACTCCATTCCAATTTATTTCATTAAATTGGAAAACTTTACTTTGGAAAATTTCCTTTAAATCTTAACAAAATATTTATAAATCTAAAATCACATTTTACCGTAAATCGGGTTAAAGAACGAATGTCATTAAAAACACAGTTCACGATAAACCCAATTCACATTCGATTAATTATTGGGTTAAAGAACAAGTGTTATTTAAAACACCATTCACGATAAACCCAAGAATCAATTAACTATTTAATTCCAATTAAATTATTGGAAATTCTGGTTACATTTAAAACACTTTCAAATCCAATTTATTTATTTCAAAAATAAATGGATAATAATTCTAATTCAAAACTAGTTCATTTCGATAAAAATCTATTTTTATCTTTTAAAATATGGATTTTTTTCAACCTAATTCTTCCCAAATCATTTCTTATGATTTTACACTAATTATTGATATTTTTATCAATTTTATCAAGGCCCATACAGTCAATTTCCATAAACGGCCATCGAACTGCACTTACAATGACCTTTTCCAAATTTGATTTGGACCTGATTCCAAATCCATCCGTTAGATTTCTAATTTCTAATATTCGTTAAAAAGGTCTTTTCGATACGAACCCAACAGTTCCGGTTTTAGGAGAATCCGACGGTCGGATCTCCCGTAATGTCCGTTCGAAATCAATGGTCGAAATTCGCGAACTACCGCAGCGCGGCGCGTCCTATTCAGGCCATTATATATATATATATATATATATATATATATATATATTATATACTAGGTTAGAACCCGTGCTTCGCACATGGGTAGTTGTTTGATGTCGTGACATGGATTTGTTGTGTCAATTTTACGATTCAAAGTTGTGCTTTCATTTTTTAATTTGGTCATTGATGGATTTTGAAATTTTGAGTCCTATTTTGAAAATTCAAAAGTTCCACTTACAATTTGGAAATTTCTATATAAATCATTGATACATATTGAATATTGACATGAGTTTATAATATAGGTTTCATAACACATGTTTGGACAAAAAAGTGTACAACATGTAACTGTTGTAATACTAATTATTAACTAACGATTGGTAATAATAATATAGTCATTTACGCAACTTGATTATTGTTCGATTGGTTCAGGTTTACAATTCTTCTTGTCCCTTCGGGGATATCCGATAAAATTGGAATGATACAGAGAAGATTAGCATGACCTCTACGCAAGGATGACACGCACAAATCGAGAAAGGTTTACGATTCTTGATTTGATTTATTTCTTTTTTCTTTTTGGGTTCATTTTGTAAATTACGCCTATGATTCTGCTTTAGATTTGAGTATTTTCAGTACAAATACATCAATGGATAACCTATACAAATACATCAATGGATGACTTCTATGATAGCCATTTTGGATCTGAAATGTAATACTATTAGAATATTTGCAACCCAAACTGGGAAAAAAAAGGCGGACGGAACTCAATTTCGGATTGTAATGAAAGTTACAGCAAATCGTTTGTTATTGTAATGCATGTCAATCAAATATTATTTATAATTGGATATATATATATATATATATATATATATATATATATATATATAAACGTGGATTGAACATTTACAAAATCTTGTTAGATTTGGATTAATATATCACGGAAGGATAGTGCGTTAAAAGGGGTGCAACAAAACAGGGATGCTCCGAAATGCTTATATGTGTGTGTGTGTGTGTGTGTGTGTGTGTGTGTACACACAGACCAGTACACTTGGCACGTCTGTTAAACGTATGCAAAAATACCGAGTGCAAGTTAACATTTCTTGAAAAAATATGGTTGTAGTGTGAGTAAATTTATTTTATACTTAAAGAAGAAGTCAAACAAATAGAGACATATAATTGCCAGATCCAAAAGCTATTTCAAAAGCCATATCAAAACTAAAATGCATGAGTAATTGGAACAAACTAGTTCACGTGCTAACTTAAAAGTTGTCACACATTCAACACTGTATAATATTAGTGTTTTTTAATGTGTACTTAACAGTTAGGGTTCTAATCATCAATGCACAATTGCTTTTTGAAATGACGAAACTACCCAAATAGTATAAAAAAACGGGCCAGTGGCTGCTAACAATAGTAGCCTTGCTGCAACGACAACAATCTGTACCACTGAGAAAACAAATGATTATTACCGTCAGATCAAAGTACAGAATGATGACTATGTTTAACAAAAATAAGAAAAATTGCTTCTTTGAGAAAAATTATATGGTTTATTCCAGGTTTAAATAGTGTGAAAAACATATTGAATCTGGTAAAGTGTACTGCTTCATCTATGTACAACAAACAAACATATATAAATGTTCAATTACATAGACTTGTAATATTCAGATACGTGAACATAACTTACACGTACTATCCTCAATATACAAAATGGAAGCATCATCAACAATAATGTCAGAACAATCATCATTTATTTTAGATAGAAATTTGAAAGAGGAACAAACATTAACAGGCCAAGGTTTAATTATTAAAACAGAATGTTCATATTATTATTTACATTTTCAATGTATAATTCAGCAACCAATTAAGCTATATCTTCACTAATTCAACAGCCTCCATGCACCAATACATTGACCCTTCTCAGCAGGAACACCACAGGTAGTGTAACGTCGATCTCCTACTGCCACTGCATTTCACTCTCTATCCACACAACTTTCAACCATATCAACGTTTGCACAAATATCAAAGCTACCCCAATGGCCATAGTTAATTCGCGAACTCAGTTCAACAAATTCAATCATTCCTCATAAAATCACTGCCCACTACACTTTGTACTTACATTAACATTTCCTGCAAATTCACACAACACCTATTCCTATCACTCAACATACAAACTCACCTTGTCCTAAACAGCATGATAAAACAACACCACATTGCCCAAACAAATTCTACCATAGCGTGTTGCACATCAACTAACACACATCCAATTGAATACATCACTTCACCAATATGATGTGAGAAATTAACATGTCATGACCTTAAATAAACTCAACTCCAGCTTTCGTCTTTCGTCTTCTCCCTTGTATTTCAGTGGCTGAACTCATTTTTCTTCTCTTATTCTACAGTTTTTCCAATGAAGTGCCCCGCATTCTCCACCTTCCGTAGAACCGTTTCTCTAAACTTTTTGCTCTCTTTGGAGATCCCATCTGCCTTGCTCCATTTCATTTTCTCAGCCCTATCATTTCATTTGCCTTCTCTTCTTTTTCATCTTTAATTTTCTAGTAATCAGATATATCAATATCACATTGTTTTTAAGAAACTACACAACATGATATACCTTTTTCTAATATTGACTGACAATGGCAAACTTATTTAGATATTTGGAAATATTTAAGCGTTGCATCGACCATTTTAGCAAAACCACTAACCATACCCATGCTAAATCCAAGAAAACTCAAAGTTATAGCTTCTTTTGTATATGGGATAGTGTAATCAGCAGAAATTGCCTATGAGAATGAATAAGCAAGCCAAGAGTTTGATAGCACTTTCATTCCTGGGTTTTCAAGGGGTTCTCTTATGCATTGTCACATACTTTCTAAATACAAAAAAGTCAGATGGTATGACTGCTGTTGAATAGAACAAAATGACAGTGTACTCAAATATTGTGGTTGTTCATATTACATCAAACATTCAAATTCACATGGCCAGAGCATCTTCGTATTTTTCCATATTAAATACATGATCAACAATATACTCAATGGACAATTTAGCAACTATAGGATGGCTAAGAACATTGTATTTCATCAAAATGAACAGTATTATTCTGCAAATGAACTCAAACTAAAGACTAAATTTTAATGAAAATGAGCTTTAGATTGATTCATTTCTGACCATGCTCGGTTTTGCTTGATCTTATGTAACTTATAGAAATTTAATTTTATGGTATCCGTAATATATCGTTTGGAGCATATGATTTGATTGGTTTTATTAATTTTAAGTTTCTAAAATGCTTAATAAACTACTTTAAAAAGTGTAAGATCTTGGGATGATCAGGTGGGAACTCAAGTTATTTGTCAGTTAGCCACTTTGTTGCTAAGAGTGGTACACATTTTATAAGCAACTTCAAGTATGAAATTCACATATTTCTCATATTGTGTTCCATCCAGGAGTTAAGATGTAGTGATTGTGATTCACTACAATAAATAAATTGAGAGTTTAGAAGAAAGTTAAGAAAACATTTCACATTATAAACTTAAACGTTTTACAAAGATATCCAAGCAGTGTATTGCGTGGTAAATGCCAATTATAGAAATAGATTCATGAAAACATTCACATTATATATATATATATATATATATATATATATATATATATATATATATATATCATGTTTTGCATCAAAATTGCCAATGTGCCTCTGCATAGTTTCATACTGATGTGATACTTTCACCCTCCACGCCCATATGCACAGGCGTACTTTGTGTTTATATGTAATTTTTTTAAAGACGCATACTTTGTTTGTATTTGTTAAACAGTGCATATGTGACATTTTGCAACTGACTAATCCAAGCATCATGAAAATCTAAGACTGATATCATCTAAAGCAATATCTTAAACATATATACCTGATTAAATCATCATCATCATAAAGTAATTTATCACATTTCAATATTTATAATAAAAATGACTTTTATTTACTAATACTCTTATGGCATTGTCGTCTAAAGCAAAAATATTTATAATTAAACCACATCATATAATAGTTTATCACATATACATTTAATAAGGTCAAAATTTACCATGAAACTGACTTTGTTTTAACAACACTTAAGCAATTGAAATCATCTTCGCTAAAGTAGTCAATCCCATTGAAAATGAAAACAACTGTTGTGACCTCGTGTCACTATAATTACTATCAATAGCATATTTCCAATTACATCAGCCTAAGGTTACCAAGTAAGCATACGCTACAATATTTCACCGCTCATTCTGCATGAATAAATAAACATTTCAACAGTCATGCTTACTACAAAACTCTCATAAACCCTATACACAAACACAAATCTAAATGTGTATAGTAGGGTTCTTTGAAAAGATCCCGTTTAGTGTAATTTGATTTGTATGAAAACATTAACTAAGCATACATTGGCATATTAAATATACCTATCTAGCTTTGTATCTTCAAGTTAATAATAAGAGTCAAAATTGATCGATTAGGTTCGTGGAATTCTCAAACTTATTCATTAATAAGCTCTATACAAAAGTGAAGAAACATAAAAAGAAGAAATGTTTTTCTAAAGAAGTAAGATTATATTGCCAACTCTGTGTTATTCCATATTAAATAAAACTGTCACGTTTAGAAATACATACTCATTACATATGAGTGTATCCAAAACTAACAATCAAGTGCTAATTACATAATTTATTAAACACCAGATCAATGTAAGCTGGAATAATAAATAGCAAATACTTGAAAAATAGGAAAATACAATTTGTACACCTATAGCAAATTGCAATATAGATCCATGTATACAAATAACTGAATGTATGTTTCTTCTAGTTGTTTATCAAGGAAAGATGCATTGAACTATGTTTATTAGTAACTCATCTTTGCATGCAATGATGTCAACTGAATATAAGATTGTGCATTATACATTATCTCAATGTGATCATTAACTGTCAAACTGTTAGATATACACAAACTATGGTTTTCTCTCATCTCTGATGTAACGACCCAGAAAATCTGAACCAATTTAAAATTTTTAAATTGGCTAAAATAATGGATTTTAAATATTTAAAATAAATATTTTAAATAATGGCGATGAAAACTGAGTTTGAATCGACAATGGAAAACGAATATGATTAATTATAATTATAAACAAGGCCTGAAATGGCGTGGCAGTTTCAAAAATTGAATTCAAACTTTGTCGGACTGTATCGGGTGCAAAACAATCTGGATTTTAGTGAAACCAAAAACATTAGGATCTAATTGATGATATCTTTCCAACGAATCTGACAAATCGAAATTTGATAGCGGGAATCAAAAGATATGTCCAGTTGAAAATTCTGAATAGTCGCTATGAAATTCAGGCCCTTAAAGATGGACATTTTGCAAACGACCTCGGATTTGGATGAAACCACTTTTGTTAGATCCGCAGTGTCAAGTTATGGTTAGGTTTCAAATTTCATAATTTTTCGAATCAATATGTGAGCGTGGCAAAGGAAAACGCGTTTGACCGGTTTCAGTTGATTTTAATCGACTGGAAATTGGCCATTTTTCAAACGGTCTCAGAATTCGACGAAACTAGTTTTGTTAGGACCGTATCGTCAATACGAAACTAGAAAATATTTTTCTGGAATTTTTCTAGTTAGTATGTGACCCCGGTAATTTGAAATGTACGTTTAAAATTCAATATAGTGATTTAAAAGTAAATTCAACGGAAACTAATTGTAACGATTAAATCAGCTTGCGATAAATATCCCATTGTGTTCGGAATGGGGGTAAAACGCTATGGGCGACAGGCGGTGGGCCTCATTTCGAGGTCGTATGTAAAAGTCAACCTTTTTGCAAAATTAAATAATTAAATAATAAAATAATAAAAATATTATATAATTCCCTCCTATACCTTGGCCCCCCCTTCTTTCCCTCTTCTCTCTCTTCAAAAAAAAAAAACATGAACAACAATCGAAGCCTTCAGCCCTAGCCGCCGCCGGAGGTCCTCCAACCGCCGTGCCTGGCCGCTGCGCCTCCCCTCAGACCGCCGCCTAACCCTCCCTCCTCTCTCCAGGTCCCATCCTCTCTCTCCCCGAACCCAAACATCCCCGAACCGAGCCACCGCCGAACCACACAACCACCACCGCCTGCAGTCGACCGCCACTACCCCCTTCCACCTCCTCCGACGCCTTCTTTCTCCCCCCTTCTTCGCAGAGCCATGTAAGTGATTTTATTTTATTTTTATTTTTATTTTCATTTTTATTTTTTTTAATTCTGAAAAACTGATTTTTAATAAAGTAAAAAAAAAACTGATTTTAAAAGGATGTAAATACTGATTTTTATATAAAGTAAAAACGGATTTTTAAAGGATGTTAAAACTGATTTTCGAAAGAGTTTAAAACTGATTTTATTTTAAACTTTAAAAGGAAAAAGATTTAAGCTTTAAAATAGAAAAGATTTGAACTTGGAGAAAAAATAAAGATCATATTTTTAAAATAGAAAAGACGGAAATTTTGTTAAGTAGAAGAAGTAAGATATGATTCTTATATTTTTAAAGCAATAAAAATATAATTTTTACATCATAGGAATAATAAAAATATAATTTTTACATCATAGGAATATTAAAAATATAATCTTTGTTTTTTTTAATATGATCTTTATATATTGAATAACATAGTAAAAATTCGATTTTTACATATGTAGAGAATACAGGCAACGAAGCAACGAAAGGCGAGATTGGCGAAGATTTCTGTAAAGGAAGAGTCGTGTTATTGGATAGCTATTGGTGAGATTTCTGATTTTAAAATATATATATGTGTGTGAAATAAAAGTGAAATGCTATATATAAATATATATCTATGTATATATACGCCCCTCGTCCACAAACCATGGACGATATTTATTGGTTGAAATTGTTGTGAAAATTGATTGATAGCGATTGATTGTTTGGGATTGTTTGTGATTGATATTGGTTGATTGTGGTTGAAAAATACCCATTTGTGGTTGAGAAATATTTGGTTGAAACCACATAGGATTAGTTTGTGGAAATGAAATAAATATATACATGTCGCCTGCGTGCGAACTAGATGCATGATCCCCATTGTCAAAAACCGCGAGGTTTTAAGGTAGAGCGAGGAGCCGTACTAGGGACGGTCCCGGTTTTAACTACCCTGCCGTTATGCTGCCGAAATTTTGAATAATATTCGTGTGTTTGAATTATTTTCATATGCTTAAAGTATAGAAAACATTCATGTGTTGAATTGATATTCATTCGTTGATTAGAAATTCATGTGTAGAATGGTATTCATATTTTGAAATAAATTGTTTGATAATAAAAATCACCTTTTATCGACTATATGAACTGTGTAAAATAACCTCATTTTAAAAGAAATTGTTTTATGATAAAAATCCCATTTTTATCACCAACTTGAACTATATAGAAAAATAGTATTTTGAAATGAATTGTTTTACAATAAAAATCACATTTTTATTGTATGCATAAATCGTTGAAATGTGAAGTGTTAAAAATAGCCATTTGTTCAAAATAAACATATATGAGTTGAAATATTCATTAATTAGCTAATGAAATGATTTGCACCTATTTATGTAACATTAGAATGAATGGTGTTTTTAAACCAAATAGAAATCAAATATGAAGTTGAATAGAAAATGATAAATGATATGAACTGTATATATATGTACATGCATATTCATTGAACAGGTTATAGCAAAGGGGCTAGAGAAGAGGAATAAAATTTTGTGCCCGACAAATAGGTACACATTTACTGTTTTGTTTGGGTGATGATTTTATGAGCCTATTGGCTAGCCGCTTGGCTTTTTCTCTTTCTTTTTTTGAGATTAGAAGGACCGGGAACGCTATTTGCGATTTCCCGATGCTCCCGGTGCAGGGGAGGTTATGGCGAAATTTTCCAAAATTTTAAGGTGTTAGAAAAATATTTGAAGTGAAAACGATATGGAAATCATAGAATGAACTATATTTATATAAATATATAAATATAAATAAAATTAAAACGAAACGAAGCCGTGCAGTTCGTATTTTGAAACCGTGATTTCAAACAACTAATGCGGGGAATCCGACCATTGGATTTTCCCGAAACCTCAACCGTCGGGTCCGCCTTGGAAATATCTTCCCAACGGCACCAACCTTGTAAAAATCCAACGGTTGGATTGTCTGGAATGTTTAAATCAAATTTGATGAAAAACAGCGCCAGAAGCGATTATATTTATAAATATATAAATATAATTATATATTTAATCGAATAACGACGCTGCAGTTCGTATTTTGAAATTGAAAATTCAAACGATTGTACCGGGAGATCCGACCGTCGGATTTTCCCGAAACTGGAACCGTTGGGTTCGTTTTGAAAAGACCTTTCTAATGATGTAAATTTTGTGAAGATCCAACGGTTAGATTTTCAGATATGTGTAAATCAAATCTGAAGAAAAACAGCGCCACGGCCGCTTTATGGCCCGAAGCGTCGTTTTGAATAAAATAGCTATTTTAAAATAAATAAAAATAGCGATAAATAGTTATAAAATATCATAAGCGATATGGAATAGAAATAAACTGAATTTGTTCGATTTATGTGGCTTTTGATGGTTGAATGTGTTTGGTGTGAAAATTACATTAAAAGAACACAATTGGTGTTGTCGAATAATTTAACCATTGAAATAAATCGATTTGAAATTCTAAATATACGTGAATCGTTTGAAAAGGCCGAGTTAATTCTCATTTCAAATGATTGACCGACGATTGAAATTTGAAGATGAAGACGACGGTCGAAGACCGGAGATCTTCACCTCGTTTGGATGGTAACCGAGGTCCTGATTGGGAGGCATTCCGAAATATGGATAATGAGTGGTGATCGTCCAGACGTACGTGGTGATCGATGGGTTTGCGAGGTATTTAGTGCCTCCGGTTTCGTTCAGACCCAGAACGGACTTGTAAATTGACTGTGTGTTTGACATTGGAGTTTATTCTGTGTTGATTGATTTCTGTTAAATATACATCTGTTTGGCGGCGGAGAATTTATTCTTTCGCTTAACGCCCTTCTCTGAGACGCACGAGCTCAGAGGTTGTATATCGATGGACATCAGTCGCATGGCATGAATGGCCTGTGTGGCATGCTAAGGTGCAGTGATCAGGACTTCTGTTGAAAAGCAAAGTCTTGTGGTGATGATCAAAGTACCGCTTGTGTGGCGTAGCTTTGTGTATAACGTGAATTCGCGAGCCTCACAACCCGGTATGAACCTAAAACGGGAGAAGGACCTCAGGGAGGGCATGCGTTTCTTTCTAGCTAGGGTGGTGTCCGTGACCTACCAGCCCTGACATTTATATACTTTTCACCTATGTGGTTGTTGCTGTTACGAGGCGCCTCGGTTTGATCGGACGATCCGGGTCCGATGGAGTCATTCGTTGGCTCGTTTACGCCCCAAAGGGCGGGGAAACGTAGTGTTCAGGCATTTTAATCCACATCGGTGGACCGGCCCTGTCGCTCCGAAGGGTTGACTGAGTACTTGCCTATGGCTCGGGCTAGAGAGTCACGAATTCGGTAAGGACTATCTTTTGCCTTGGTTCATGACGGAAAACCAATTTCCAAATACGTGACTGTGTGGTTTTGATTGTATACCTATATATGGCGACATAGTGGTATGGGGCATTAATGCCGTCTATGATTGATAGTTATGATTTGAAATTGTTTTCAAAACATATAAACACTAGCAATAATATCAAATGCCTTTGTTTTATTCGTATCAAGCATATTTGACCGTTATAAGGTAAAAACTCTATCCTCCGGTTTGCGTTGCATTGTGTGATGGGAACTGAGTCTTATAACGGTTTCATTTTTATAAAAAGCATAGCGATGTTGAAAAGAAAGATTGGTTTTAAAGCACTGGCAATCCAATGGAGTAAACCCGTTCCACGAAAGTGGCATGGTCCAGTGATTAGACAAATTATATATGTGTTGAGTAGATTTCTCATACCAGTCCCATGACTGACTCGTAGTTTGTTTCACTCTCAAACTCGGGTGCCCCTTTTTCTACACGGGCAGCCTTGTATTCAGGTTTAGCTGGTTCTTTCTGGATAGCTGGAGCAGAAGATGGATTCTATCATTTATTTCTTTGTATGCTGTTCAGCTCCTATTGTACATATTTTGTTTATTTCCGCTGTAGACATTTATGTATAGCTGAACTGTATTTGTACTAAGTAAGATCCTGTATACTGTGTAACTCTAATGATTACTTTTATGCAGTATATTCTATTGTTCATTATCTGGTGTATTTATTTAATTCTGTTCTGCTATTATCTGTTTCTGTGTTATATTCCAAAGATAGCCCTGTTTCCGTGAGAACGGGATTTCGGGTCATCTCATCTGACAAAGCGGAGATGGAGTGAAAATGTAGGTGACTATAACATGATCGTTTGTAGTAAGAAAATATGAAAATATGTTTTGAAAAGAAAACGAAGCTTATGAAAAAAATATACAGTATGAGTGCAAAATTTATGTTATGCATTGATGCGTACCAAAAATTGAAGGATTCCGAGTTCATTTTAGGAATAAAATTCATGCTACATAAAAAATAAACTATAAATGATATATGATTATAATTTTTTTTATTCATATTTTCCACGACTATTCAATTGCATACTCATCCTCAAAGAAGAAGATGGAATTTATAATATACTACAAAAAATGGAGACAATATACAGGACCCAAATCAAAGGTTTATTATTGGCAATAATATGACAGACCATGGCAAGATAATCATAAAGAGATGCTTTGTTGTAGTATATTCACAACATTTAATTACATTTAAAACACAAACAAAACATTACAAATCTAATATATATATATATATATATATATATATATGCACAAAGCATCTTCTAATGCAAAATTACAGTAATAAATAATTAATGCTCCCTGGTAAGTATGCAAATAAAATGAAAATGAGTGCCCAAAATAAAAAGGTTGCCCCTTTAAGCGTACCATAGTATTTTCACTCCTCTTATCAGATGTTTTCTTTATCTTCCACTGCTTCTGACTTCATTCTTCAACTATCCCCTAAAATTTTCTACTGAATTAGTGCCTTTTGGAAATTTTGCTATTGTTTTGCATTAGTCTCGAGATCTGATGTGAGTTAGTTTGTACTTTGTAGACAATTTTATTACATTTGAAATTGAGAAATCAACCATCAGAGTCTATGTAGCGATGGGTTGCCTTCGTTGACCCTTGTCGAAATCTAGAGTAGCATCTTATCTTCTGTCATGCTCAGGAGGAAATTTAAATTCGTTGCTTGCCTTGGATGACCATGTAAAGTATTACCGACTTCAAAATATTAGGAAACACCATCAAAAGTACCTGCAAATTTGCAGTAATTACAGCGAATAAGAAGATTATGCCTTGGAGGATAATTCGTAAACATAATTTGAGCGGGATCCATTGTTGAGTTAAAAGGAAAATTTTGTGAAGTTGAATCACGCTTTACAAATCGTGTTCACTGAGTGATAACGTACAGTTTGAAGACTGGGTTATCCCTATGTATTTTGCCTTTCGTTAAGGCTGACAGTCGGTTATTTTGGAAATAAGAAAAAACATCCAAGGGAAACTAACAATGATCAGTGTTCCGATTTTCTTCCGGTCTATTGACTTACAGATTCAGCATCCATGAAATTTTATCTGAAATCTGTTGAAAGACAACCAAATCATATTGCAACCCTAAAAATGAATCAAACATGAACTAAACACAAAATAAGATGCAACTAAATATTCAACATAACTCAAATTGTTCGATTTACCTTTTGTGATGGGTTGTTCCTACCCATTTTTTTCCAACTAAGGTTTAGAGATATATAAGGCAGCACTCCACTCTCTATATTTGTCTCAACTGTCATGACTCCTGCAAAATTCATTTAGTTTAAATTTGATTTTGTAAACTAAACAGATCTTGAAAAGTAATAATCGCACTAAGAGGATGAGCACGAACGATGGAGAATACCTGTATTTCGATGCATGGTTTGATAAGACATGGAGTAGCCACAAAGTACCAACTATTTTTATTTTTTTTGGAGAAGAAGAGAAGAAATTTGGTCATTTCGTTCTCTAAATGGATGAAATCCTGCTTGGAGGAACTTACTTTTTAAACCCGAGTTTGGTGATGAACAAATCGGATGATCCTACCTGCAAAGTGTGAGAAGATAAAGTAACTGACAATGAGAAGATATTTGTTCGCTGTATTTTAGATAATGGTCAAGAATGTGGCAAATGGAATGACGAAACTATCCCTATAATCCAACCAAAATTTAAATGGTAATTTGGTCATTTTAAAAGCTTCAAATCGAAGTATTCCTATTATATAACACACATACACACACACATGAAGTACAATTTGAATTTACGGTGAAAGTGGTTGTAAACAACAATACTGAAAGGAGAGGCTCGGTCAATTTAGCAAAAAAGTTGGTACTCTAGTGCTGCATATAGGTAGACCTAAAATTTCATATATCCATAAAATTTCATATATCATAAATATAGGTACATGCTAATGTTGGTTTCACACTTAACCACACATCACTCCTTAATTATAGCATGACCGTTGCTCCTTAATTTAAGCTCTTTATTTAGCATATGAACATTGGGTCTTTACAGGAAAGTCCCTTAATTATAGCATGACCGTTGCTCCTTAAATTTAGCATCCAAACGTTGGGCAATCTATTATATATTCTCTTGCTTTGTATTTCTTTCTTGTATGAGAAAAGTTACAATTAATAATACATATTTCTACTGCATCTCTCCTCCTTATCTCCATTACTTTTCTTTATACTTTCATTATGGTATCAGAGCACCACCGCCGAAAGGCTTAAACACTGAACTAAAAGTCCTTTTTCTTCATTGTCTGTCGAACCACTCTTTTCTTCAGGTTTTCAGCTGCAGTTCCCTACCTCGCAGACCTCTGAACAACCATGACAAATAACAACGAAGCCACCTCCAATGTCTCTGGTAGCATGGGCCATGATGCTCCACCAAACTGGCACAACCTAATCAAACCAAAAAGCCAAGTTGTTACCACATCTCTGGATGAAGATAATTACATATTGTGGAAATATCAAATTGAAATCGCACTCAAAGGATACGGTTTACAAGATTACATAAAAGGTACGCTATTTATTCCGCCAATTATGATGACTGATCAAGGGGGAAACACCAAACCAAACCCCGACTATACCAGTTTTCAAAAACAAGACAGTTTTCTATCGTCATGGCTCCTATCATCTATTAGTCCGAATCTATTGTCACAAATCGTGGGGTGCAATTCATCATATGAAATATGGACCACTATAGAGCAGATTTTCAGCTCACAGTCAGCCTTACGTGTGATGCAATACAAAAGGGAATTACAAAATTTAAGGAAAGAGGACTTGAGCATGAAAGAATACTTAAGAAAGATAAAAAAATTATGTGACAAACTGAATGCAGTAGGACACAAAATAAGTGACAATGAACAAATTTTGTTCATTACCGGCGGATTAGACGAAGAGTACGAGTCATTAGTTACGGTTATTGCGACTCAACAAACATTACCTGACTTACAGTTCGTCAGATCTGCACTCCTCGCCCATGAAGGGAGAATAGACCAAAGGAAAGCTATACAAGGTGATTTCTCTGCAAATTATGTTGCGGCTAAAAACAAGCAAATTCATAGGAATAGTAATTCAAGTAAACAAGAAGGCCCATACCAGAGGGGATACCAAGCCCAGAGGGCATATCAACCACAGAGAGGTCGTGGACGAGGCAGATGGAACAACAGCAACAGGGTGAAGTGCCAAATTTGTCAAAAAATTGGACACATGGCGAACCGCTGCTATTTCAGATATAATAGCGACCATATTGGACCGCAAACAGACCAAAACAGCCAAGCACCAAGAGCAAACATGGCTGCCATGGACATTCATAACAAAAGCGCTATTGTGGACAAAGGCAAAGGTCAGACCAGCAATGAAGACATGATTGATGTGGAGGAACTGGACGAGTGGTACCCAGACTCTGGAGCCACACACCATGTCACGAATAGGCTTCATAACTTAACCATTGGAAGCAAAAGCTATACATGTATGAAATCACTACACATGGGTAACGGCAACACTGCCAACATCACACACATAGGTAAAGGTACCATGCAGGGAAAAAGGCAACTTATGCTAAACAATTTACTTAGAGTTCCCACTGTTAACAAAACTTTATTAAGTGTTTCTAAGTTTGCTAAAGATAATAATGTTTTCTTTGAATTTCACCCCAAGTTTTGCCTAGTCAAAGACCTCCTAAGTCGAGAAATATTACTACAGGGTGACCTTCATGATGGCCTATATAAATTTGGCAATTTGAAGACTGAGAACGCTTTGAATAAAGAAATATGGTGCAACAACGTAGACATCAGTAGCGGTAGCAATTATGATTACCTTAATAATAGGAATAATGGATGTAATGATGATAACAATAATGTAGTTGATTCATGACATATGAAACTTGGTCATCCCAGTTTGGAAACTGTTAGAAATGTTTTAAATAATAATGGCAATTATTTTGAAAATGTACCTGTGAAACACACTTGCACACACTTCCAACTTGGCAAAAGTCACAAACTTCCTTTTAGTAAGTCTGAAACCATGTACAACAAACCCCTGGAGCTTATCGCAGCTGATCTGTGGGGACCAGCACCACTAAACTCATACCAAGGACACAGGTACTTTTTATCCCTCGTTGATGCTTATTCAAGATACACGTGGATATACATGCTAAATAACAAATCAGAAGCATGCAATACAATAATTCAGTTTTTAACTTTTATTGAAAAACAGACCAATTGCAATGTAAAAGCTATACAAACAGATGGTGGGGGTGAGTTCAAACCACTCAAAAAATTCTTCATCCAAAAGGGGATAAGACATAGGCTAACCTGCCCCCACACATCTGAACAAAATGGTTTGGTCGAAAGAAAGCACAGACACATAGTTGAAACTGGTTTAACATTGCTATCACAAGGGGCATTACCAATGAAATATTGGAATGAAGCATTCAACACTTCTGTGTATCTCATAAATAAATTACCTACAAAAGTGTTGAACAATAGAACCCCGCATGAAATGATATTCAATGAAAAACCAGACTATAAAATATTGAAGAACTTTGGGTGCCTATGCTTTCGGTGCCTAAGGGACTACAACACGCACAAACTTAGCATGAGATCATGCCCATGCATTTTTATTGGTTACCCACAAAATCAAAAGGGCTATAAATTCTTGGCCAAAAATGGAAAAATTTATATATCAAGGCATGTCATATTTGATGAAAATGTCTTTCCATATGCAGATAAACAAGCTACAAAGGAAGAGTGCAGACAAGATCACGGAATCAAAGTTATCAATATGCCACCACTGATGGAGCAAGAGACAAACAGTAACAACAACAAAGAGGGACATGACACATGCAACATACACACACATACAAGCAATACTCAAACAAACGCAGACGATGGTACAATGAAGAAACTTACAGCAATCAGCAAGAATATGAAAGCGAGGAAAGCAACAGTGACATAATCAACGCAGACCATCAATCTCAAGCACAAGAAACACAAACCGGACATCATATGGTGACTAGATCAAAACATGGGATTTTCAAACCCAAGGTATATAATCTATCATTGAATGAGGTTGAACCAGGAAATTATAGTTAAGCAGCCAAATCTGAAAGTGGAAACAAGCTATGAATGACAAATACGAGGCATTAATGAAAAATAAAACTAGGAGTTTGGTTGCACCACCCACTCACAAGAACGTCATAGGATGCAGATGGACATACAAAATAAAAAGGAAGGCAGATGAGACCACAAACAAATATAAGGCCAGACTCATCGCTAAAGGATACGCTCAACAGTTTGGATTCGATTTTAACGAGACTTTTTCACCAGTCATAAAACCCACAACAATTAGAATCATTATGACTATAGCTTTGTGTAAAAAATGGAATATCAAGCAATTAGACATGAATAATGCTTTCCTAAATGGAGAGTTAACTGAAGAAGTCTATATGCAACAACCAGAGGGATATGAGGTTAATAATGGCGATAAACATTTAGTATGCAAGCTGCACAAAGCTATATACGGCCTCAAACAAGCATCGAGGGCATGGTATGAAAAGTTAAAGCTAACCCTATCTAGAATTGGTTTCTCACAAATAAAATCTGACAACTCCCTATACATGAAAAAGGATAATGAAAATGTCGTATACATCCTTGTATACGTGGATGACATGCTAATAACAGGGAATGACACACAGGAAATCAACAGGATCATAAAAGTTCTCGACCAAAGCTTTGCCATCAAAGATCTTGGCGAATTAAATTATTTCTTAGGGATTCAAATCAAAAGAAATGAAAATGAAATGTTCCTATCTCAACAAAGTTATATTGCTGAAATTTTACAAAGGGCCAACATGCATCAAGCTAAATCTCTATCAACACCAATGACCAGCAGTTCACGCCTATCTAAATTTAAAGGTGAAGCCATTAATAATGCTACTCAATATAGAAGTATAATTGGAGCATTACAATATGCAACAATTACACGACCAGACATATGCTATAGCATTAACAAACTAAGCCAATACATGCAAAATCCGTTATCTGAACATTGGATAGCCGTCAAGAGGTTGTTGAGATACCTGCAAGGAACTAGACACCATGGAATGACAATAACTGCCGATAAAGAAATGAGCTTACAAGGATTCAGTGACGCAGACTGGGCTAATGACATTGATGACAGAAGGTCTGTATCGGGATACTGCGTGTTTCTTGGCACAAATCTTGTCTCATGGTGCACCAAGAAGCAGACAACCACATCGAGGTCAAGCACTGAAGCGGAGTACCGTGCTCTTGCTAGCGCCACCGCTGAAATCTCGTGGATTGAGTCACTACTACACGAATTAGGTTGCACTCCTAAAAGAAAATCAGTCATCTGGTGCAACAATAGAGGGACAGTATCATTGTCTCTCAATCCAACTCAGCACTCAAGATCAAAACACCTCGAGATAGACCAACATTTCGTACGAGAACGAACCCAAAATGGAAAGTTAATGGTATGCCACATCCCAGCATATTATTAGAGATTTGATGTGCTTACAAAGCCACTATCGACAAAGAATTTTATAAGACTAAAGGAGGAATTAAAAGTGAGCGACGGGGGCGGAATGAAGAAGACAGAAAAAACCTAGTTTTGTTTAAGGGGAGCTAATGTTGGTTTCACACTTAACCACACATCACTCCTTAATTATAGCATGACCGTTGCTCCTTAATTTAAGCTCTTTATTTAGCATGTGAACATTGGGTCTTTACAGGAAAGTCCCTTAATTATAGCATGACCGTTGCTCCTTAAATTTAGCATCCAAACATTGGGCAATCTATTATATATTCTCTTTCTTTGTATTTCTTTCTTGTATGAGAAAAATTACAATTAATAATACATATTTCTACTGCATCTCTCGTCCTTATCTCCATTACTTTTCTTTATACTTTCATTACATGCATTATAAACTTTACTACACAAAGTTAATATAGAAGTTAATATAAAATTGGTATGGATTTGCATCAAACTTGCATTGAACTTTCTGATAGACTTTGGCTTTAATTTTAATGAACCAGAAAGATTTTACAAAAAGAGAGCTGCATAGTAGGTGTTTTTGGATTTTATTTTACTATGGCCCAATTATTTTTGTACCCATATTTCCATCCTATACATATCTAGAGTCAAAAGATAATGGGCTAAACAGTTAGGTATATGAACTGTCTAAAAATAAACTTCTAATATGATTAGATTGCTAGTAACAATTGTAATGAATTTCCAAACATGTACTAATAATAAAAGTGAATTATAAAAACTAAACATACATGTGTAAAAATTCCAACTATGGACATTGAACAATCAGCAGATCCATGAATAACTAATTTCCTCTGCCAAGCATCCGTTTATATAAGTGTACAAAAAATAAGAAAGACAAAGTTGTATATATTTTACCCAGCTGCTTCTCCACTCTCGACCCTTTTTGAATTTCCGGTCGACCACATGCCTTAATTGTCCTACCTATTTAAAACAAAAATAAACAAAATTTAGCTGCAGTCATTATCTATTATTTTTCTTAACTTGTTGAAAATAAATTAGACCAAAAGCAGCATGGTAACTAATTGGCCTGATAATAGAACTATTCAAAAAAAAGTTTCAAGCAGACTAAGTAATAGTTGAAATGAGCGGATTAGTAAGTACCTCGGAAATGCTTTAGAAGAAGGAATTGGTGATAAACTGGTTGTTTTGTAAATTTCAACCAGTAACATAAGATATACAATAAACTATCTTCCTTGAAACCATGTATTTTACATAGTTAAGTAAAACTCGAAAATTGTAATATTGAATAACTTCATGGAAGCCAGTATAATCAAATTTTTATAGGTGAACACATCACTCCTTATCGATGAAAGAAAGTACTGCAACATATCTATTGTTATCTTCATAGACTACTATTTGGAGGTGGTAATTATTCGATTTAGAGAAAGTAGAAATATTTTTGTATTATTATCAAAACTAAAACTGTTACATAGCTTTGTACAATCTTATATAGACTTGTGACGCTAATACTTGTGGGCTTCGGTGGGCTTCGTGTGTGGGCTGAATACAAGGCCCATTTGCAGTGTTGAAAGATAAATGGGTATCAAATGAAGCGTTAATACACTTCACTTAATACCCCCCCCCCCCCCCGTCAAACCCTAGTTTTGAAGCTAGGGTTTGGAGAAAAAATATGGCGGACAAAACTAGCCGCAATCACCACAGCTTCTCATTTCTTTGTTGAAATTTCTTCACTTCGCTTGAGCTCTTTCTCTTTCCACTCTTTCTTCTTCAGATTTAGGTTTGCAAGTTCAGTTGTGGGCTTGAGAGTGATCGATTTGATGCCTCTGTGAGCATGCTGAAG
This sequence comes from Allium sativum, assembly GCA_030737875.1. Classification (NCBI taxonomy): domain Eukaryota; kingdom Viridiplantae; phylum Streptophyta; class Magnoliopsida; order Asparagales; family Amaryllidaceae; genus Allium; species Allium sativum. The sequence goes on from CM060913.1 coordinate 581,809,690, forward strand.
GTGATTGTCGCTTCTAGAATGATTTTCATCAACTATCTGGGAAGTATTTTCCTTCTCGTTAATTATCAGAGAGTTTTTGGCTTTAGGGTTTCTGACAATTTGTTCCTTATTTGCAGATGTCTTCAGATCTTCTTGAGATTTTATCATACTTGCTTCGGCTATGCAGAGTTTACTTCGAAGTTCTTCAAATCTAAGTCTGGAAAGAGGCTTGGTTAAGATGTCAGCTATCTGGTAAGTTGAAGGTACGTGATTGACTTCCAGTCTCTCCTTTTGAACCAGTTCCCTTACAAAGTATATATCCAGTTCTAGATGCTTGGTTCTAGAGTGCAATACAGGATTAGCAGTAAGTGCAATAGCACTCATATTGTCACACCATATTATTGCCTTGTCATTAGTGTTGAATTTGATTTCACTTAGTAAAGATTGAACCCACATAATCTCTTCTGTTGTACTGGCAACACTTCTGTACTCAGCCTCTGTACTAGATCTTGATACAGTGTTCTGCTTTTTTGCACACCATGATATTGGATTTTTTCCTAGAAATATACAGTAGCCACTTGTTGATTTTCTGTCATCATAATCGTTTGCCCAGTCTGCATCTGCATATGCACTGATGTTTAGATTCATACTTGGCTTCAAAACAAGACATTGATTAATTGTGCCTTTTAAATATCGTAGAATTCTTTTGACAGCTTGCCAGTGATCACTTAATGGTTTTTGCATAAACTGGCTTGCCTTATTAACACTGTATGAAATGTCTGGTCTGGTTATGGTCACATATTGTAGTGCTCCAATGATGCTTCTGTATAATTTTTCATTGCATGTTGGCTCTCCTTTGTTTTTACTTAAGTGAATGTTTGTAATCATTGGAGTAGGTAAAGCTTTGGCATCCTGCATCTTGGCCCTGACCAGAATTTCTGAGATGTATTTTCTCTGACATAATTGAAGTTCATTCTCTCTAGTTCTATGGACTTCAATTCCTAGAAAATAGGATAGATCACCCAAGTCTTTCACTGAGAATTCTTTGTTCAGTTTACTTGTGATGCTCTTAATCTCTGTAATGTTGTTCCTTGTTATTATGAAGTCATCCACATAGATTAGGACGTAGGTGGTAGAGTCTTCAGTGAACTTTGTGAAGAGTGAATTGTCAGAATTTGTAGGCATGTATCCCAATTTTGATAGAGTTGTCTTCAATTTATTGAACCATACTCTAGGAGCTTGCTTTAGACCATATATTGCCTTGTTTAATTTGCATACCATTCCTGTATTAGTCTTTTCATCAAGTCCTTGTGGCAACTCCATATACACCTCTTCCTGCAGTTCACCATTCAAGAAAGCATTATTGACATCAATTTGTTTGATGGTCCAATTCTTATACAAGGCTATGGTTAGTATGATTCTAACGGTGGTTGGTTTCACAACAGGTGAGAATGTCTCATTGAAGTCAATTCCACACTGTTGTGAATATCCTTTTGCCACTAACCTAGCCTTGTATTTTGATATTGTACCATCAGCATGTCTTTTTATCCTATAAGCCCATTTGCACCCAATTATATTTTTATATTTGGGTGTCTGAACTAGATGCCAAGTTTGTTTGTTTTTTGTAATGCATCTAGTTCTTCTTTCATGGCACACCTCTACTTATCATTTTGCACAGCTTGATGATAAGTGGTTGGTTCAGTATTGTCAAATTCAATATGATAAATTTTTGGTTTAAAAATACCACTTTTTGCCCTAGTTGTCATATGATGCTGATTATAAGTTCTAGTAGCTTCCTTGTTTTCATCTGAGTGTGTGCTTTCCTCCTGGCTGCTTGTGTCCTGATCTTGAGAGTTTGCATCATTTTCTTCAGGACTGTTTTGATTATTTTCACTACTTGTTGCAGTATTTTGAGATGTCCTTGCATTTTGTGGACTTTGAGTGTGTGTCATATTGTCACTTGAATGTGGCACATGCTCGGTCTCATTTATAATTTCAGGATCAGGTAAAATAACAGTTTGAGGGTTGTAAATTTTTCTTGTTGGCTTGACAGACTTACTTTTGAATGGGAACACCTTCTCATTAAATATGACATGTCTGGAAATATATACTTTGCCATAATTGTCTAAACACTTATAACCCTTATGATTAGGAGAATACCCCAGAAATGTATATGGTTTGGACCTGAAGTCAAGTTTACGTGTGTTGAATGGCCTTGTATGAGGAAAACATAGACATCCAAAAATCTTTAGGTCATTGTAATTTGGTTTGCGTTTGTTCAATACCTCAAAAGGGCATTTTAGATCAAGCATCTTTGTTGGTAATCTGTTGATTAAGTATACAGCTGTAGTAAAGGCATCTGGCCAAAATTTTAGTGGCAATGATGCATGTGCTAGCAGTGTCAACCCAGTCTCAACAATGTGTCTATGTTTTCTTTTAATAAGACCATTCTGTTCTGAGGTGTGTGGACATGTTAGTCTGTGTGTTATTCCCTTTTTAACAAAGTAGTGTTTTAAGGGCAAAAATTCCTTACCACCATCACTTTGAATAGTCTTGACTTTATGATTTAACTGGTTTTCAACATTAGCTATAAATTGCATGACTGTATTATAAGTGTCAGACTTTGATTTTAAAAAATAAATCCAGACATATCATGAGTGAGCATCAATGAAGGAAATATAGTAATTATATCCATAGTCACTATTTATTGGTGCTGGACCCCATAGGTCAACAGCAACTAGTTGTAGAGGGTTTAGATAATTAGTTTCTGAATTTGTGAATGGCAGTTTGTGACTTTTTCCCATTTGGTAGTATGTGCACACATAATTATTGGGAATGTCAACAGAGATATTACTGTCATTTAGAATTTTTTTCATAATTTTGAGACTTGGATGTCCAAATTTAAAATGCCACATATCAAAAACAGTATAGTCACTCCGGCTATCTAATATAGTCATATTACAGACATTTTTCCTTAATTCATTAGTCTTGGTAGTTCCAGAGTCAAACTTGTACAATCCATTTTGTTGATTACCCTGCAATAGAATGGTTTTGGTTGTTAGATCCCTAACAACACAGTGGTTTGGGTAAAATTCAAAGAACACTTGGTTGTCCTTTGCACACTGTGACACACTAATTAGATTTTTTTTCTTATATGTGGTGCACACAATAAATTATTTAAGTAAAGTTGTTTGGCACCTTTAATAGTGGCATGTCCAGTGTGAAAAATGATTATAGAGTTACCATTACCCATAATTAAAGATTTTTTACCTTCGTATTCACGATTTCCAAGGTTGAGATTGTTTAGATTGTTGGTAACATGATGAGTTGCTCCTGAATCTGGATACCATGCATCATCTTGAATATCTTCACTACTGGCAGTGTTTGATGTTGAATCTTGAGTGCCTTTGCTTTCAATCTGACTGTTAACCATATTTGCATTGGGATTGTTATTTTTGTTATTGTTGCTTCCTTGCTGACTTGTGTTGAAGTTGTTGTCAAATCTGAAGTAGCATTTGTTGGCTGTGTGGCCAAGTTTGTCACAAATCTGGCACTTTGGTCTGTTGTTGGTGTTCCATCTTCCACCTCTGCCTCTTGCACGGTTAGACTGACCTCCTCTTGGGTAAGAATTTTGACTTCTTTGAGTGTTTTGTTGGTTCTTGGCCTTGTTAGTAGTAGTGTAATTGATATTGAACTCAGAACCTTGATCTTTCTTTTGCATGAGTCTCCCTTCATGAGCAAGAAGTGTGTTATAGACACTCTGTAGTGAGGGAGTAGGTTCAACAGATGTAATGAATGCTATGACTGCCTCGTATTCTTCTTCCAGACCCCCAACAATGTACAACAATGATCAAAGATCTTGGATGAGAGGTACCCAAATGATGATAATATTCTGATGGGTAATCTATCTTCTTAGATAGATTTGTAGAGATTACAATATATGGATCGAATTTGATTGCAGTTAGCAAATTAGCTCTGATACCATATTCGATTTAGAGAAAGCAGAAATATTTTTGTATTATTATCAAAACTAAAACTGGTACATAGCTTTGTACAATCTTATATAGACTTGTGACGCTAATACTTGTGGGCTTCGGTGGGCTTCGGTGGGCTTCGTGTGTGGGCTGAAGACAAGGCCCATTTGCAGTGTTGAAAGATAAACGGGTATCGAATGAAGCGTTAATACACTTCACTTAATAGTAATTTATATCATATTGTTGATATGAAATGAAATTAATTGGTTGGTGGAATAAATCTTTTTGAAAAATAACTGGAAAATAACAAACAAACATGGTGGTAGGCATGGCATCAAATAGTTCATACAGACAATAGCTTTTTTCCAAATGCTAAAATTAATATTGTATTCTTCTACGAATCTAAAAATAAATAATGACACAAAGGATTAACTGTGATGATCCCAAAATCCGAGGGGCGGTATTAACGATAATCATTGGGAAATAACACATTAATCATCATAGCAGAGTACAGATAATAGCAGAAACAATAAATAAAATAATTTTACATGGATATGACAGCGGAATCACAACATGTAGGAATATCAGAATAGCATAACGTGGGATATACTTAGTAAATAAAAAGGAAAGTGATTAGTCATCATCGCCAGAGGCGGAATACATACATGCAGTGAGACATAATAAGGGTATCAGTCTACATCGCCGGAGGCGGAATACATATACATATAATAAGAAATGCGGAAAATAAATTAGTCTGCATCGCCCGTGGCGGAATCATAACATAAGTATAGTAATGGCGGAAAAGGTCAAAGTCGTCTCTGTGAAGTCAGCCTCGCCATGAGCCAAAAATGCACTCTATGCAGCAGTGCAGAACCAGAAACCACCTGTCACCTGTGTACTAGGTTGCTCGTGTGAAAATAAGGGCACCCGCGTTTGCAAAGTGAAACAAACAACGAGTCAGTCATGGGGACTGGTATGAGGAATCTATTTAACAATTAAACAACAGTAAATAGCAAATCATAGGACCACGCCACTTTCGCGGAACGGGTTTACTCCAGTGATTGCTAGTGCATTTGAAACAAGGTAAATTCTTTTAAAAACAACGCAATGCTTTTTGAAAGAATGAAGCCATTATAAGACTCAGGTCCCATCACACAATGCAACGCAAGCCGGAGGATAGAGTTTTACCTTATAATAGCCAAATATGCTTGATACGTATAAAGCTAAATCATCTAATATTATTACTAGTGCATATATGTTTCAAAAACGAATAGCATCATAAATATCAATCATAGGCGACATGAGCGTCCCATGCCACTATGTCGCCATATATAAGTTACAATCGAATCCATTATCTCGTATTGGAAATTGGATTTCCGTCATGAGTCGAGGCAAGGGGCAAGCTCCTCTCCGCTTCGAGACACTCTAGCAAATGCCTCGGGACTACACACTCTGGGCAACCCCTGGATGCGGCTGGGTCGGTCCTCACTTACGTTAGAGGATTAATTATGCCTGAACACACGTTTCCCGGTCCTTATAGACCTATAATCGAGGCGCCTCGCATTCCAACAACCACAAAGGTGAAAAGTAGATATATATGTCAGGGCTGGTAAGTCACTGACACCACCATAGCTAGAAAGAAACGTCGTGCTCTCCCAGCGGTTCGTATCCCGTTTTTAACTCATACCGGGGTGTGAGGTTCGCGAATCTACGAAATACACAAAGCTAGGCCACGTAGACCCTGCTTTGATCATCATCCACAAGACTTTGCTTTGCAACAGAAGCCTTGATCTCAGCATCTTGGCATGCCACATAGGCAGTCCACTCCATACGATTGATTTCCATCGATATATAACCTCTGAGCTCGTACGTCTCAGAGAAGGGCGTTAAGCAAAAGAATAAATTCTCCGCCGCCAAACAGATATATATTTAACAGAGATCAATCAATATAGAACAAAATCCAATGTCAGACACAAAGTCCATTTACAAGTCCGTCCTGGGTCTGAACGAAACCGGAGGCGTCAATTCCTCGCAAATCCGTACAATCAACACATACGTTCAGACGGCTACTACTTCCGTCCCCTTCCGGTAGCTACTCCGGTTAGGAACCTCAGTAGCGCCCACCCAACCGATACGAAGATCGTCGGTCTTGAATCGTCTTTGCATTTTCCAATTCGAATCGCTCGATAAATTATTTGAAATGAGGGTTAGCTCGGCCTTTTCAAATAATTCACGTCATTAGAATTTAAATCGATTCTTTTTATGGTTATATTATTCGACATCCATCTTTTAGTTATTTAGTGTTATTTTCATGCCATACACATACAACCATCAAATATCAAACAATTCAAGCCCAATTGGTTTATTTCCAATCAATGTTGCTTATAATATTTTATAACGATTTTTCACCATTTTTATTTATTTAAAAATGGCCATATTTAATTTAACGACGTTTCAGGTCGTGCCGTGGCACTGGCGCTGTTTTTCTTCTAATTTGTTTTACACATATCGGAAAATATAACCGTTGGATTTCTACAAAGTCTATATCAGTGGGAAAATATTCCCAAAGCGAACCCAACGGTTCCAGTTTCGTGAGAATCCGACGGTCGGATCTTCCACACTAGTCGTTTGAAGTTACGGTTTCAAAATTCGAACTGCAGCGTCGTTATTCGATTTAATTATATTTATATTTATATATAAATATAAACGATTCTGGCGCTGTTTTTCTTCAGATTTGAATTAGACATTCCGGACAATCCAACCGTTGGATTTTTACAAGGTTGGTGCCGTTGGAAAGATATTTCCAAGGCGAACCCAGCGATTGCGGTTTCGGGAAAATCCGATGGTTGGATTTCTCATACTAATCGTTTCAAATTACGATTCTGAAACGCGAACTGCACGGCCTCTATTCCTTTTAACTATATTTATATTTATATATATATATAAATATAGTTCATTCCATTATTTCAACTATAGTTCATTCTATAATTTCAACTTCGTTTTCATTTCAAATATTTCACTAACGCCTTAATATTTCGAAAAATTTCGCCATAACCTCCTTTGTACGGGGAGGGGTTTGGAAATTTATTCCGCCGTATTAGGTACCCAATAAATCCTAAAAAGCATTCACATATTTATAGTGATATATTCTGGTGTTTACGGGGGAGCATGTACTGATAAGCACTCCAGAGAATAAATTCCCGTCACCCCGTTTCCGTGTGGAAATAAATAGTCCATGTGCTGTATCTAATAACTAGAGCGACGTGATTATTGTCAACTCCAGACCCGTGTGGGGTTTTTATTAATCTGGCAATTTATCGTTATAATTTATATAGTCCATATCAGTCATCAGTTCAACCTGTAGTACATAATCATCGCCATACAAGCCTCTTGCTTATATGGTAAATCTTCCACCTCGTCACACAAGCTCCAATTGCTTATGTGGAATATGATGAAGTATGCCTATCGTCAAGAAGTATGCCATGTAGTGTAGTTCAAAATTAATTGTTACTATCCTATGGCGTTATTTATTATTTCACACAGAATAACCAGCACTCCGCATCCAATGGCATTCACAGGAGTTGATATATAAATAAAATTGCGCAGCCAACTCATCAAGGTTTACCTATTTGTCGGGCACGCAAATAATTTCTTTACTCTACAGCTAATCCATTTTTCCTGTTCAACACATGTATATATATGCAGAACAAAGCTAATAATAATATTTCTAGCAAACTATTATTTATTTCGACACATGTGTATTTTTAACTAAGCGTATACATGATAAAAGGAATATTTTTATCATCAAAAATATTTATTCGACACATGTGTATTTTTAACTAAGCGTATACATGATAAAAGGAATATTTTTATCATCAAAAATATTTATTCGACACATGTGTATTTTTACCACTTCATATTCACTATATAAATATAGTTTTCATTGTTGATTCATTTTATTTTTAAAGGATGATAACATTCAACACATGAACTTTAACTCAACGAATGAATTGCAATTCAACACATGAATATTCTATATAGTTTATATATATATATATATGTGATTTTTATTGCTAAAGCCATTTGTTTAATTTCAAATAATATTCAACACATGAATTTCAACTCAACGAATGAATTGCAACTCAACACATGAATATTCGATATAGTTTGTATATATATAAAAATGTGATTTTTATCGCTAAAGCCATTTGTTTAATTTCAAATAATATTCAACACATGAATTTCAACTCAACGAATGAATTGCAACTCAACACATGAATATTCTATATAGTTTATATATATATAAATGTGATTTTTATCGCTAAAGCCATTTGTTTAATTTCAAATAATATTCAACACATGAATTTCAACTCAACGAATGAATTGCAACTCAACACATGAATATTCGATATAGTTTGTATATATATAAAAATGTGATTTTTATTGCTAAAGCCATTTGTTTAATTTCAAATAATATTCAACACATGAATTTCAACTCAATGAATGAATTGCAACTCAACACATGAATATTCGATATAGTTTGTATATATATAAAAATGCGATTTTTATTGCTAAAGCCATTTGTCTAATTTCAAATAATACTCAACACATGAATTTCAACTCAACGAATGAATTGCAACTCAATACATGAATATTCGATATAGTTTGTATATATATAAAAATGTGATTTTTATTGCTAAAGCCATTTGTTTAATTTCAAATAATATTCAACACATGAATTTCAACTCAACGAATGAATTGCAACTCAACACATGAATATTCGATATAGTTTGTAATTTATTTCAACGAATGAAAATTATTCTAACACATAAATGTTTCAGAAAATTTCGGCAGCATAACGGCAGGGTAGTTAAAACCGGGACCGTCCCTAGTACGGCTCCTCGCTCTACCTTAAAACCTCGCGGTTTTTGACAATGGGGATCATGCATCTAGTTCGCACGCAGGCGGCATGTTTTATTTTCAATTCCACAATCCTATTCTATTTTGTTTCAACCACAAAAGGGTATTTTTCAACCACAAAGGTATTTTTCAACCATACTATCAACCACAAACAATTATTTCCAACCATACGTCAAACCATATAATATCACGTCAATCACAAGCAATAAATATCGTCCATGGTCTGTGGACGAGGGGAGTATATATATATATATATATATATATATATATATATATATATATAATATGATAATTCACTTGCATTTCATCACAATTCAAAGCATATATGTTTCATTCAACGCTTATATAATTTATACATCGCTAATATAACTTATACAACACATGTACATGAGGTATACAATGCGTATATAATTTACACTTCGCTTATATAATTTATACAACGCGATTCCATTCACACAAATAGTTTAGATTCCTCACATTGGTTATTGCAGTGCTAAAAATCGTAGGAAGGTCAGAAAAATCCGCGGCTTCTTCTAGAATGTAGAGAGCCTCCTTGCGGTCACGGTGTCTCCTGTTTCATCGAATTTCGTTAAAGAACGAAAAAGATATTATTTTTCAAAGTTTTGCAACACTTAAAAGTGTTATTTTCACTTCAGAATTTTCAACAGAAAGGTTTTTAAAACCTTCGAAACTAGGTCACCAATTTTCAGTCGATCCGTACCTCTATGCTTCGATCAGGCTACGCTGCGTCGAAGAGCTACGAAGCACCTCCAGAACGGCGGTGGTGGCGAGTGGTTCGGTGGCCTGTGCTCGTCGCGGCGGCGCTCAGAAGGTCGCGCCTTCCTCCTCGATTTCCGGTGTCGATAGTCGATGGGAGGAGACGTGGGTTGGTCGGATGTGGAGAGGGGACTACGGCGGTCAGAAACCTCAACTGGGGTCGGCGGTGAAATCGCCTGAGGCGGTCGGAAAAAGGGGAAGAAGTCTCGTGCGACGTGGATCGTCCAATCGCGCTCTGGTGGCTAGGGTTTTAGTTTTTTTTTTTAAAGAAAATTTCCTATTGGCCGGAGCTTTATAGAAATTTTTAAATAGTGTTTTTGTAAACGGACTCCTTTTTAAACCCAACGACTGTCGTCCCTAGCTAAATACCCTCATTCCGGACACAATGGGATATGTTTCATTGGCCCTTTCAACTGTTACGGTCAGTTATTTTTCAAATTAAAATATAAAACATCCGATATTTAATTTAAACGTACATTTCAATTTTCCAGGGCCACAAACTGAATCAAAAAATTCCAGAAAAATAAATCTAGCTTTGTTTTGACGATACGGTCCTAACAAAACCAGTTTCGTCGAATTCTGAGCTCGTTTGAAAAACGGCCATTTTTAGGTCGACCCATTTTAACAGAATTTGACCAAACACGTTATCTTTTGCCCCGCTCACATACTAGCTTCAAAAATTAAGAAATTTGAAACTTAGCAATAATTTGACATCCCGGACCCAACAAAAGTGGTTTCGTCGAATTCCGAGGTCGTATGCAAAATCTCAATTTTCAAGGGCTATATATACTATATAGCGACCTTTCTGAAAATTCAATTGGCCATAACTTTTGATTTCCGTTATGAAATTTCGATTTTTCAGATTCGTTAGAAAGGTATTGATAAACAGATTTAAATATTTTCAGTTTCGTCAAAATCCGTTATATTTTCCACCCGGTACAGTCGGACAAAGTTTGTATTCAAAATTTCAAACTGCCATACCATACCAAATTCTATATTTTATTGAAATATGCTATTTCAACTATTCAAATTTCTTGGTAATAACCTAATTTAAAAATTTTAAACTGGTTCACATTTTCCGGGTTATTACAATCTCCCCCACTTAAAACTTTTCGTCCTCGAAAAGGAAATAACAGTTAAGCAGGAAATAAAATGTAAATGCAAAGTATTGTAAAGGTACCTTGCACCGGAGTTAGTCAGAGATGTCCACTCTGCATTTGGGATAGGCTTGTTTAATGCTTTCCTCAGTCTCCCAAGTATAGTCTCTAGGATCACTACTCCACTGCACTTTGACTAGATGAATCTTTTTCCTCCTTAGCTCTCTGGTTTCTTTGCCAGCTATCTTTAATGGCTCTCTACTGAGTGCTAATTCCGGAGTTATGTCAATATCATGTTGCGCTGCTTCTTCCACAATAAGGTCGGGATCATGAACATGTTTTCTGAGTTGAGATACGTGGAACACATCATGTATACCAGGCAACCAATTAGGTAATGAAACCCTATATGCGAGAGTTCCAATCCGTTCAAGTATAGGAAAGGGACCAATAAATCTCGGTGCCAATTTCCCAGTCTTGCCAAATCTGATTACTCCTCGCATTGGAGAAACTCTTAAATATACATAATCGCCAACGGCAAACGATATATCCCTTCTTCTCGCATCAGCATAACTTTTCTGTCGGCTCTGTGCGGTTTTTAATCGCTTCTTAATGAAATCGACTTTATCCGATGCTTCTTGAATCATATCGGGCCCTAACACAAGTCTGTTGCCAGGTTCTACCCAACATGCGGGAGATCTGCACGGTCTACCGTACAATGCTTCAAATGGAGACATTCCCAAACTTTCTTGATAGCTATTGTTGTAAGAGAATTCTGCTAAATGTAAGTGATCTTCCCATGAGCCTCCAAAATCGATAACGCAAGCCCGCAGTAAATCTTCTAAAATTCTATTCACCCGCTCAGTTTGGCCGTCTGTCTGTGGGTGATAAGCGGTGCTTAGATTCAATTTGGTTCCCAATTCTTCCTGGAATGCTTCCCAGAATTTGCTAGTAAATAGGGGATCTCTATCGCTGACTATATTGAGCGGCACTCCATGAAGTTTAACTATTTCTCTGAAGTAAATCTGTGCTAGACTTTGAGTCGTTCTGTTGGATCGGACAGGTATGAAATGGGCAGTCTTCGTGAAGCAATCTACGATTACCCATATACTGTCGTTTCCTTTTCTAGTTCGAGGCAGGCCATTGATGAAATCCATCGAGATTTGTTCCCACTTCCATCCTGGAATTTCTAATGGTTGTAATAATCCAGCCAATTTCTGTTGATCACTCTTAACTAGCTGGCAAGTGGAGCATCTGCTAACATATATTGAAATATCTCTTTTCATCGCCTTCCACCAGAATGTGCGTTTGATATCGTTATACATTTTGCTCACACCGGGATGGATACTTAATTTGGATTTGTGGCACTCATCAAGTATTTCTCTTCTGAGCTCTGGGATTCCAAGCACACAAATTCGCCCTTTCAATCTTAGGACCCCTTGGCTATCAAGGCTAAAATCTGAGGGTTTTCCTTCTCGGATCCGCTGGCTAATCCTTTTAATGAATTCATCGTCCTTCTGCAGAATAGTAATCTTATCTTCTAATGAAGAAGTAATGATAAAACTGGCAATGATTTCATTCTTTCTGCTGAGCGCATCTGCTACAACATTGGCTTTCCCCGAAGTGTATAGAATTTCAAAATCGTATGCTGCAAGGAATTCTAACCAACGCTGTTGCCTCAAGTTTAGATCTTTCTGGGTGAACAGGTACTTCAAGGATTGATGATCCGTAAATAGTTCGAACTTCTCGCCCAGTAAATAATGCCTCCAGATTCTTAAAGCAAACACGATGGCTAATAACTCAAGATCATGAGTAGCATAGTTTCTTTCATGCGGCTTTAGTTGACGACTGGCATAAGCGATCACTTGGCCTTTTTGCATTAACACTGCTCCTAGCCCTCTAATAGAAGCATCTGTCCATACAGTCAAGTCTTGGTTGCCTTCTATAATGGTCAATACTGGAGCGGTTGTCAACTTCAGTTTCAGCTCCTGGAAAGCTTCTTCACATTCGGGAGTCCATTTGAATTTTTCATGTTTCTTTGTAAGCTTTGTCAATACACCAGATATCTTTGAAAAATCCTGAACGAATTTCCGATAGTAACTAGCCAATCCAAGGAAACTTCGAACTTCTGTGGGGGTAGTAGGTTGTTTCTAGTTCTGAATCGCTGTAATTTTGCTTGGATCTACAGCAATTCCTTCTTTTGATACGACATGGCCTAGGAATTTAACTTCATTCTGCCAGAAGACACACTTAGAAAAATTAGCTTTCAAGACATTTCTCCTTAGAATTTTCAACACTTGTTCTAAATGTTTTGCATGTTCATCTTCCGACTTGGAGTAGATTAAAATGTCATCGATGAAGACTAGAACAAATTTATTCAATACACCCCGGAACACTCTGTTCATAAGATCAACGAAGTACGCCGGAGCGTTACACAAGCCGAACGGCATTACTAGCCATTCGTAGAATAAATCGGGACCCCTGAAGGCTGTCAAAGGAACACAGTTTTCGGCTATACGTAATTGGTGGAAACCTGTAGCTAGGTCCATTCTGGAGAATACTGTTGCTCCGTTTAATTGATCTAACAGATCATCTATTCGGGGCAAAGGATATTTGTTCTTCAGTGTCTGCTTATTGAGATCTCGGTAATCAACACAAAGTCTTAGAGTACCGTCTGATTTCGGGACAAATACTACTGTTGCTCCCCATGCTGAAAAGCTCGGTCTGATTAGACCTTTCCAAAGCAATTCTCGGGTTTGACTACTTAGCTCTTCTTTTTCTTTCGGGGCCATTCTTCTTATTGGATGTACTACTGGTCGGGCGTTAGGAATTAAATCTATTCTAAATTCAATTTCTCTTTGCGGCGGTAAGCTTTCTACTTCTTCAAACACATCCGCATAGTGTTTCACGACCGGTATCTTTTCTATCGAAGGGGGAATAACTTCTAAAGAAGACCAAAATTCTGTTCTATTGATTTCTGAGCCATGACATGGTATATATATAGGTCCAAGCTTCGTTTCGACTTTAACGATTCTTTCGGCACATCTAACTTCGGTCTTATATTTGGTTAACCATTCCAAACCGAGAATAACATCGAATTCCGATAAATCCATAACAATTAAGTGGATGGGAAACTTGTAACGTGAATAAGAGATAGGCACTCTACAATACAAACTGAGACTAACGGAACTTCCTATTGGGTTTCGAACTTTAATTGGTTCTTTAAGTTTTCTTCGTTTCAATTTTAACTTGTGAACAAGGTTACCAGAAATGAAGCTACGTGATGCACCAGTATCAAAAAGTACAGAAACAGGAATATTTTTAATGGTAAGGGTACCTCCCAAGACATCGGGTTTACCTGATCCATCGGTGGTAGCTGACAGGGTCTTCCCGTCATAGACATGAGCCACTTGAGCATTCTGCTTTAGAGGACAGTTCGTGTTATAGTGTCCCTTCTTATGGCAGTTATAGCATTCGGCTGAGTCATTTGCCTTCGGCTTCCTTGGGGCTTTGCATACATTAGAAAAGTGACCTGGCTTCCCGCAATTGTAGCAATTTCCGTTCGGGATCTTTGCAGGTTTCTGAGTAGCGGCCGCGGTAATGCTAGATTCGGGTTGATCTGTTGAAGCCTTGCGCTTATTTCCAGCTTGGTTTTTAGCGCGGTCTTGGCTAGCATGCCTCTCATCCATGTCTTCGTAATTGCAAGCCATCTCTACTAGTTCTGTAAAGGAGAGTTTGATGTTGCTCATAGCTTCAGCCCAAATATGAATCTCTTGTTCTTTGCTTTATTGGTCGTAATCAGCTCTGGAGCATAGCGCGACAACTGGGTGAACTTATTTAGATAATCCTGAATAGAGAGGTCTCCCTGCTAAAGATTAGCAAACTGCTCTCGCATCCTCTCAAGAGCCTGTTCCGGTACAAACTTCTCATTGAACAAAGTCTTGAACTGCTCCCAAGTCCGGATAGTACCAGCGGCATCTTCTGAGGTAATGGCATCCCACCACAGCTCTGCTTCCTCCTGAAGGAGCCAAATGCCAAGTCGGGCTTTATTGTTGGTTCCCATACCCATGCCTTCAAAGATTTTCTCACAGGTTTTCAGCCAAGCTATAGCCTCGGTCACTGTGCCAGTGCCAGTAAAAGGTTTTCCCCCAAGATTTCTGTACCTCTTTGCTACTTTATCTAGCTCAAAGTCTTCTGGTGCTGGTGGCTGAATAATAGGGCCTTCCACTACTACGGGGATATTCCCCCGTCCTCCTGCTGCATCTCCTCGGCCTCCACAGCCTCCTCTAGCTGCTGCTCCTCGCGTAGCCATCTAAGAGAACTGTATAAGCAAGAAAAGAGTCAAGCTCACAGATTTGATAATTTTCATAAATGATAAAGCAAGGGAATACAAGGAAAGATGATGATGATGTACTGATCAAATTGTTTTGCTAATCTGCTTAGCTCATTCTAGGACATTGCTAATCCTATCTCTAATGAGCTACTTGCATTAGAACACTACTGATTCTATTCTGACGAGGTGTTTAATGTGTTAGATCCCGGAACTAAGGTTAACCAAAGCTCTGATACCAACTGTGACGATCCCAAAATCCGAGGGGCGGTATTAAGGATAATCATTGGGAAATAACACATTAATCATCATAGCAGAGTACAGATAATAGCAGAAACAATAAATAAAATAATTGTACATGGATATGACAGCGGAATCACAACATGTAGGAATATCAGAATAGCATAACGTGGGATATACTTAGTAAATAAAAAGGAAAGTGATCAGTCATCATCGCCAAAGGCGGAATACATACATGCAGTGAGACATAATAAGGGTATCAGTCTACATCGCTGGAGGCGGAATACATATAATAAGAAATGCGGAATTAAATCAGTCTACATCGCCCGTGGTGGAATCAGAACATAAGTATAGTAATGGCGGAAAAGGTCAAAGTCGTCTCTGTGAAGTCAGCCTCGCCATGAGCCAAAAATACACTCTATGCAACAGTGCAGAACCAAAAACCACCTGTCACCTGTGTACTAGGCTGCCCGTGTGAAAATAAGGGCACCCGCGTTTGCAAAGTGAAACAAACAACGAGTTAGTCATGGGGACTGGTATGAGGAATCTATTTAACAATTAAACAACAGTAAATAGCAAATCATAGGACCACGCCACTTTCGCGGAACGGGTTTACTCCAGTGATTGCTAATGCATTTGAAACAAGGTAAATTCTTTTAAAGACAACGCAATGCTTTTTGAAAGAATGAAGCCATTATAAGACTCAGGTCCCATCACACAATGCAACGCAAGCCGGAGGATAGAGTTTTACCTTATAATAGCCAAATATGCTTGATACGTATAAAGCTAAATCATCTGATATTATTACTAGTGCATATATGTTTCAAAAACGAATAGCATCATAAATATCAATCATTGGCGACATGAGCGTCCCATGCCACTATGTCGCCATATATAAGTTACAATCGAATCCGTTATCTCGTATTGGAAATTGGATTTCCGTCATGAGTCGAGGCAAGGGGCAATATCCTCTCCGCTTCGAGACACTCTAGCAAATGCCTCGGGACTACACACTCTGGGCAACCCCTGGATGCGGCTGGGCCGGTCCTCACTTACATTAGAGGATTAATTATGCCTGAACACACGTTTCCCGGTCCTTACAGACCTATAATCGAGGCGCCTCGCATTCCAACAACCACAAAGGTGAAAAGTAGATATATATGTCAGGGCTGGTAAGTCACTGACACCACCATAGCTAGAAAGAAACGTCGTGCTCTCCCAGCGGTCCGTATCCCGTTTTTAACTCATACCGGGGTGTGAGGTTCGCGAATCTACGAAATACACAAAGCTAGGCCACGTAGACCCTGCTTTGATCATCATCCACAAGACTTTGCTTTGCAACAGAAGCCTTGATCTCAGCATCTTGGCATGCCACATAGGCAGTCAACTCCATACGATTGATTTCCATCGATATATAACCTCTGAGCTCGTACGTCTCAGAGAAGGGCGTTAAGCAAAAGAATAAATTCTCCGCCGCCAAATAGATATATATTTAACAGAGATCAATCAATATAGAACAAAATCCTATGTCAGACACACAGTCCATTTACAAGTCCGTCCTGGGTCTGAACGAAACCGGAGGCGTCAATTCCTCGCAAATCCGTACAATCAACACATACGTTCAGACGGCTACTACTTCCGTCCCCTTCCGGTAGCTACTCCGGTTAGGAACCTCAGTAGCGCCCACCCAACCGATATGAAGATCGACGGTCTTGAATCGTCTTTGCATTTTCCAATTCGAATCGCTCGATAAATTATTTGAAATGAGGGTTAGCTCGGCCTTTTCAAATAATTCACGTCATTAGAATTTAAATCGATTCTTTTTATGGTTATATTATTCGACATCCATCTTTTAGTTATTTAGTGTTATTTTCATGCCATACACATACAACCATCAAATATCAAACAATTCAAGCCCAATTGGTTTATTTCCAATCAATGTTGCTTATAATATTTTATAACGATTTTTCACCATTTTTATTTATTTAAAAATGGCCATATTTAATTTAACGACGTTTCAGATCGTGCCGTGGCACTGGCGCTGTTTTTCTTCTAATTTGTTTTACACATATCGGAAAATCTAACCGTTGGATTTCTACAAAGTCTATATCAGTGGGAAAATATTCCCAAAGCGAACCCAACGGTTCCAGTTTCGTGAGAATCCGACGGTCGGATCTTCCACACTAGTCGTTTGAAGTTACGGTTTCAAAATTCGAACTGCAGCGTCGTTATTCGATTTAATTTAATTATATTTATATTTATATATAAATATAAACGATTCTGGCGCTGTTTTTCTTCAGATTTGAATTAGACATTCCGGACAATCCAACCGTTGGATTTTTACAAGGTTGGTGCCGTTGGAAAGATATTTCCAAGGCGAACCCAGCGATTGCGGTTTCGGGAAAATCCGATGGTCGGATTTCTCATACTAATCGTTTCAAATTACGATTCCGAAACGCGAACTGCACGGCCTCTATTCCTTTTAACTATATTTATATTTATATATATATAAATATAGTTCATTCCATTATTTCAACTATAGTTCATTCTATAATTTCAACTTCGTTTTCATTTCAAATATTTCACTAACGCCTTAATATTTCGAAAAATTTCGCCATAACCTCCTTTGTACGGGGAGGGGTTTGGAAATTTATTCGGCCGTATTAGGTACCCAATAAATCCTAAAAAGCATTCACATGTTTATAGTGATATATTCTGGTGTTTACGGGGGAGCATGTACTGATAATCACTCCAGAGAATAAATTCCCGTCACCCCGTTTCCGTGTGGAAATAAATAGTCCATGTGCCGTATCTAATAACTAGAGCGACGTGATTATTGTCAACTCCAGACCCGTGTGGGGTTTTTATTAATCTGGCAATTTATCGTTATAATTTATATAGTCCATATCAGTCATCAGTTCAACCTGTAGTACATAATCATCGCCATACAAGCCTCTTGCTTATATGGTAAATCTTCCACCTCGTCACACAAGCTCCAATTGCTTATGTGGAATATGATGAAGTATGCCTATCGTCAAGAAGTATGCCATGTAGTGTAGTTCAAAATTAATTGTTACTATCCTATGGCGTTATTTATTATTTCACACAGAATAACCAGCACTCCGCATCCAATGGCATTCACAGGAGTTGATATATAAATAAAATTGCGCAGCCAACTCATCAAGGTTTACCTATTTGTCGGGCACGCAAATAATTTCTTTACTCTACAGCTAATCCATTTTTCCTGTTCAACACATGTATATATATGCAGAACAAAGCTAATAATAATATTTCTAGCAAACTATTATTTATTTCGACACATGTGTATTTTTAACTAAGCGTATACATGATAAAAGGAATATTTTTATCATCAAAAATATTTATTCGACACATGTGTATTTTTAACTAAGCGTATACATGATAAAAGGAATATTTTTATCATCAAAAATATTTATTCGACACATGTGTATTTTTACCACTTCATATTCACTATATAAATATAGTTTTCATTGTCGATTCATTTTATTTTTAAAGGATGATAACATTCAACACATGAACTTCAACTCAACGAATGAATTGCAATTCAACACATGAATATTCTATATAGTTTATATATATATATAAATGTGATTTTTATTGCTAAAGCCATTTGTTTAATTTCAAATAATATTCAACACATGAATTTCAACTCAACGAATGAATTGCAACTCAACACATGAATATTCGATATAGTTTGTATATATATATATAAATGTGATTTTTATCGCTAAAGCCATTTGTTTAATTTCAAATAATATTCAACACATGAATTTCAACTCAACGAATGAATTGCAACTCAACACATGAATATTCTATATAGTTTATATATATATATAAATGTGATTTTTATCGCTAAAGCCATTTGTTTAATTTCAAATAATATTCAACACATGAATTTCAACTCAACGAATGAATTGCAACTCAACACATGAATATTCGATATAGTTTGTATATATATAAAAATGTGATTTTTATTGCTAAAGCCATTTGTTTAATTTCAAATAATATTCAACACATGAATTTCAACTCAATGAATGAATTGCAACTCAACACATGAATATTCGATATAGTTTGTATATATATATAAATGTGATTTTTATTGCTAAAGCCATTTGTTTAATTTCAAATAATATTCAACACATGAATTTCAACTCAACGAATGAATTGCAACTCAACACATGAATATTCGATATAGTTTGTATATATATAAAAATGTGATTTTTATTGCTAAAGCCATTTGTTTAATTTCAAATAATATTCAACACATGAATTTCAACTCAACGAATGAATTGCAACTCAACACATGAATATTCGATATAGTTTGTAATTTATTTCAACGAATGAAAATTATTCTAACACATAAATGTTTCAGAAAATTTCGGCAGCATAACGGCAGGGTAGTTAAAACCGGGACCGTCCCTAGTATGGCTCCTCGCTCTACCTTAAAACCTCGCAGTTTTTGACAATGGGGATCATGCATCGAGTTCGCACGCAGGCGGCATGTTTTATTTTCAATTCCACAATCCTATTCTATTTTGTTTCAACCACAAAAGGGTATTTTTCAACCACAAAGGTATTTTTCAACCATACTATCAACCACAAACAATTATTTCCAACCATACGTCAAACCATATAATATCACGTCAATCACAAGCAATAAATATCGTCCATGGTCTGTGGACGAGGGGAGTATATATATATATATAATATGATAATTCACTTGCATTTCATCACAATTCAAAGCATATATGTTTCATTCAACGCTTGTATAATTTATACATCGCTAATATAACTTATACAACACATGTACATGAGGTATACAATGCGTATATAATTTACACTTCGCTTATATAATTTATACAACGCGATTCCATTCACACAAATAGTTTAGATTCCTCACATTGGTTATTGCAGTGCTAAAAATCGTAGGAAGGTCAGAAAAATCCGCGGCTTCTTCTAGAATGTAGGGAGCCTCCTTGCGGTCACGGTGTCTCCTGTTTCATCGAATTTCGTTAAAGAACGAAAAAGATATTATTTTTCAAAGTTTTGCAACACTTAAAAGTGTTATTTTCACTTCAGAATTTTCAACAGAAAGGTTTTTAAAACCTTCGAAACTAGGTCACCAATTTTCAGTCGATCCGTACCTCTATGCTTCGATCAGGCTACGCTGCGTCGAAGAGCTACGAAGCACCTCCAGAACGGCGGTGGTGGCGAGTGGTTCGGTGGCCTGTGCTCGTCGCGGCGGCGCTCAGAAGGTCGCGCCTTCCTCCTCAATTTCCGGCGTCGATAGTCGATGGGAGGAGACGTGGGTTGGTCGGATGTGGAGAGGGGACTACGGCGGTCAGAAACCTCAACTGGGGTCGGTGGTGAAATCGCCTGAGGCGGTCGGAAAAAGGGGAAGAAGTCTCGTGCGACGTGGATCGTCCAATCGCGCTCTGGCGGCTAGGGTTTTAGGTTTTTTTTTTTTTAAAGAAAATTTCCTATTGGCTGGAGCTTTATAGAAATTTTTAAATAGTGTTTTTGCAAACTGACTCCTTTTTAAACCCAACGACTGTCGTCCCTAGCTAAATACCCCCATTCCGGACACAATGAGATATGTTTCGTTGGCCCTTTCGACTATTACAGTCAGTTATTTTTCAAATTAAAATATAAAACATCCGATATTTAATTTAAACGTACATTTCAATTTGCCAGGGCCACAAACTGAATCGAAAAATTCCAGAAAAATAAATCTAGCTTGTTTTTGACGATACGGTCCTAACAAAACCAGTTTCGTCGAATTCTGAGCTTGTTTGAAAAACGGCCATTTTTAGGTCGACCCATTTTAACAGAATTTGACCAAACACGTTATCTTTTGCCCCGCTCACATACTAGCTTCAAAAATTATGAAATTTGAAACTTAGCAATAATTTGACATCCCGGACCCAACAAAAGTGGTTTCGTCGAATTCCGAGGTCGTATGCAAAATCTCAATTTTCAAGGGCTATATATACTATATAGCGACCTTTCTGAAAATTCAATTGGCCATAACTTTTGATTTCCGTTATGAAATTTCGATTTTTCAGATTCGTTAGAAAGGTATTGATAAACAGATTTAAATATTTTCAGTTTCGTCAAAATCCGTTATATTTTCCACCCGGTACAATCGGACAAAGTTTGTATTCAAAATTTCAAACTGCCATACCATACCAAATTCTATATTTTATTGAAATATGCTATTTCAAGTATTCAAATTTCTTGGTAATAACCTAACTTAAAAATTTTAAACTGGTTCACATTTTCCGGGTTATTACATTAACTATACATGCTTTAATATAATTCATACATCCAATAATCAATGATTGTTGCATTATAAATAATAAACTCTTGTACTAAGGACTACACCACCAGTTCTCAGAATTTGTGACTATTATAGACTTACAGCTGCACTTATAAAAGCAAATGGCTATGTACTAAATAGTTCATTGTCTTTGATGTTTTATAAGATATGACAATGTCTTTGTTGTTTTAGTCTATAACCGAAATGATAACATTTATATTGGTGCTATTGATGAAATTTGTTTAAAAAAATGATATAATTCATAAGTGCAAAATATAAAATATTGTATATGCATGTTGAGCATAGAATGTTTCGTAATTATCATGTCGATTTTTTGGCTGGAATGAGATGGAAAAGCTAAAAAAAGTAATATACATTAATCAGTTTGCTAAAAAAAATATCATCAACTTGTTTTACATATCCGCAGAACGATAAATAAACAGTCAAAAGATACTTCAACTTTGGACTCCGTCTGAAAAATAATAGTAAATATTTGAAACGCATAACTTATCTTGGAATACGCCTGCTGAGAACAACAACACACTACAAAATCTACTATTTTTCCAAAGCACCCTTTAAGTGTTGATGGTTGCAACACACGGTTTGATGATTAAAAGGCAATCCGACGATTAGCTGCTGGAATCTTTGACCAAAAATCCTTTAACAGTCCCACATGCACGTTGATTATTGATATTTAACTACTCCATTAAATAAGAGTTAATTGTTGGCTACAAAATGCAAATATTACTGCTTACGTTAATGATAAATTAAAAAACAAAAACCCAATAAAAAAGATAAATAAAAATAACATTACTTAAAGCCAAGTATTTTCTAATATAAGCAATTACAAATTTTATGTATGAATGTAGGACCTAAAATTAAGCAATGTTATCTTATGAACCTTTTTAAAGGGGTAAATCAATTACCTTCTGCTTGAAATGTTTATATAAGATGGAGAAAGATATTCTCCTCATTCTGTGAACACAAGTATAGGTTATCCCATGATGTAAAAGAGTCTCTTTCATCCAAAATGAACTCTACACTTTGAACACGGTACATCAAAAAATTGCACCTGCAGTTAATAGCTTCACCCAATGATTTTTGTAATTCTGGTACGTTTTTCACTATCTCTCTCAAGTGAAAGAGGAGCTCAAACTCGAATTTTAATATATTCTGCTTTGTTGCTTCATGTACATGATATGAAAGTTTGATGTTGTTTTACTACACCATTCACGGAGTAAAAATAAGTAGACCGTGTGCTTTGAGTTGCAGTTTATTAGTTTTGCTTAGCTCCTTGATTTATTCACTGACATCTGTGGTTTCCATATGATGTGTCATTGCGACAGCCAAATGAAGCATTAAGATCAAACATAGTTTATGAAAGACTACCCTGTAATATGCTCCTTTAAATTATATTTGATCATAAGAACTAATTATGGAAATTGAATTAAAAAAAAAGTTATATATATATATATATATTACAGACGTAATATAATACAATAATAATATAAGGTATAAGTTTATATTTTATTTTATTTTATATATAATTAATAGAAAGTAGTTTGATTTCTCAAAGGAGTTTGATTAATAGGTGTGCTTTGAGTGTATTGGAAACCATTCCTCAAAGGAGTATTATGCTAATTTAACAGACATAATATCGTTGAAATAGCACTAATCAAATGTGCAATGGACCGTACGCACACCGTTCTGTTGGAGATAACCAAACTGCATGTCACCAGTTTGATTTAACTAAAAATTCCATGTGTTAACTGGGTATATATTTAATAAACAATTCAAAACCCAAACTAAGACAAAATCTGTTAGGTAATGAGCAAGGCGTGGAAAGACAAAAATACTATGCCATGAATCCTTTGATATATAGCCATTGCATGAATCCTTTGATATATAGGTCATATAATTTAGAGATTATTAGTTTATAATTTGTTTAGAATGTTAATATCAAAAAATAATACATGATGAATAGATCACTTGTATCAAAGCCATGAATATTCAATTTAGAAATGAATTATCAAACAAATTATGGTTTAGCATATCTGATCCTCTTTTTCCTTCCATTCCCGAAATAGGCACAAATGCTTTGAAAACAACTGAGGTGCAAAAGCGCCTCACATTGCAGAGAATCCAAGAGAAACAGACCTACACATCGTCTACGGTTCTCTCTGTTATTTCATCACATAGCCTCATTTCTAATGGTCAGCCTTGGTGACATACAATATGAAAGATGTCTGGATATTAACACAATATTCAGTTTTTGCTTTCAATGCGTATGGCCTTACATTAGGATTTATCAGTTTAACCTTTTATCTCAAAATAAAAAAATAAATGGTAAAACTGCAAGCCAACCATATGAAATTAATTTTTTAATTTTTTGTTCTTCTTCAAACATACGCAACAAAGAATAAAATATGGTTCCAAACAACAACAATGGAAAAAATATGGTTCTAAAAAGAACAGATTCAAAATAAGTTAGGAGGAAAATACAAAAAGAAAAAACGTATTACCTAAAGAACTCACCGGGATGTACAACGAAAAGGGTGGTGCAGGACGACAATAATAGGGAGGACGATGTACTTTGAAAACACAGTCCCAGCGTTGAACATAGACTGGCGGTGGTATGAGCAGTGATTAAGCAAACAAAAGAGGAAATCCCCTAATTCATTAATCAATTAGGGGAAGAGCAGCAAACCTCGCAGCGTCAGAAATTACAATTGATGGATGTCTCCGCAAATTCGATTTGGTGAAATTACAGCGCATTTCGAATTTTGGATTAGAAGAGGAAAAACCGACGGAAGTTAGTGCGATGTTGGGTGAGCGGTTTTTTCTTTTGTTTTCAAGAAGGCGGTTCTCTTTGGTATTTTAGGAAAGTCGTTGCTCTCTAAAACGTTGACACGTTGGATATAAAAAAGAAATAGACTTCCACATTAGCATGTACTCTATTCTGTTTTCTATTATAAATAATAGATTTCGTCAATTTCCTTTTAAAACATATTTTATAAATCGTTTTAAATTCGTTTTCAAAACGATTTCAACTTCCTATTTAATTTCTAATCAAAATTTAATATTCATATCATCGATATATATATATATATATATATATATATATATATATATATGTGTGTGTGTATATATTGTGACAACCCGAGTTTTTGGTAATTACCTGCTACAACTAATGATAATAATATAAAATTAAAAAAAATTGGTTGATAATTAAGATGAAATATATCATCAACTTGGCTACTTGACATCATTATTCGTGTTAATAATCAATTCGTGCTTTGAGGATAGGTTGTGGAGCTTACTCGGATTTAAGTGATTATATTTGAGGCTTATATTAATTAAATGTGAAATTTATGACAAATTGTGAAATATTGGTTTTTGGGTGATAATCTGAGAACTAAAAGTATTAACAAATGTTGATATATGTCGTAATATAGAAATGAAAGGTTAAAGTATCTTCTTATGGGAAATTAATAGTGTCAAACCCATAGGAAGTATATTTTTGCATTGATAATGTGACTTTTGAGATTAGAAACTCAAATATCGAATATTTGGGTTAATAATGAAGTTTCAATAAGAATGTGAAGTAATAAATGTACACAAGCATGTAGAACTTGCTTTAAATTATAATGTGGTTAAAATTTTGGTTGTTGTATAAATTTTGACAAAATATCTATGTTTCATGAAGTTTGATGTAAGTTTAAAATATTGATGTAAAAAAAAAAAAAAGACCTTAAAAGTGCTTTGTATATATATCACTACAATTCTTACTTCATCATATTATGTTAAAACTTGCAAATGTTGACAGAAAATGGTGTAAAACTTGGTTACATAGGCTAAATGAAAGAAAACATAGCCAAATTACCTAATTAGTGCTTAGTAAAGTGTTTTGGGCCTTATTGGCCAAAAATTAGGCCTAATAACCTTCCTTAATCAAGTGAAAATTCTGGAGAAAAGGAGAAGTACGTTCTTTACCTCCTTTGCTTCTTCTCCAGTAAACAGAATTAAAAAAAAAAAAAAGAAACTCACTTGCTCTCAATTCCTATTTGCCCCAAATCTATATCATAACTCAAGATCCTTGTCCCTTAAATCATCTACAGCAAGTAATTAACCCTAAACTCACTTCTAATCTAGGGTTTCCTATGATTTTGTTGTAAAAATTTCATATTTACCGTAAATTATTTGTTGCATGTCTCAGCCGTTGTTTCTAGAGGAAGAAAAGCCTATCTTCTTAGACATTGAGCTCCCAAGATCATCAATTTG
This sequence comes from Allium sativum, assembly GCA_030737875.1. Classification (NCBI taxonomy): domain Eukaryota; kingdom Viridiplantae; phylum Streptophyta; class Magnoliopsida; order Asparagales; family Amaryllidaceae; genus Allium; species Allium sativum. Next base: position 581,835,643 of record CM060913.1, read on the forward strand.
CTCCAAATTTATTGCTATCTTCGCTGCAAATCTAAGGTGAGGGTTCCCTCACACAAATTCTAACTTGTTTCAGTTGTTTAATATTGTGATTTGCTATGAAATCTTAAGTTTCATTGAATTTGTCATATGTGTTTTGCTGTTTATGTTTGGCTGAAAACTATTTCGATCATAACTCACTCGTTATTTATCGGAATCCTAATTATTATATGTTTTTGGAATGCTCAGGCTCACAGCTACTAGTTTCAGTTGTTCAGTTTACAAGATTTTGTGATTATCATTGTTAAAATCGTGGTTTTACACTGCTATTTCGAGATAAAAATCGACAACTATGTTTTTTTGTTAAGCTAAAACCGTTTCGATCATAACTCTCTCGTTATTGATCGAAATCCTTATTATTATATGGTTTTGGAATGCTCAGACTGTAAGCTACAACTTTTAGTCATTCAGTTTGTAAGATTTTGTGATTGACATTGTTAAAATCGTGGTTTTGTACTGCTGTTTCGAGATAAAATCGACAGCCACATTTTTTTTAAGCTGAAACCGTTTCGTTCATAACTCTCTCGTTATTGATCGGAATCCTTATTATTATATGGTTTTGGAATGCTCAGACTGTGAGCTACAAGTTTCAGTTTTTCAGTTTACAAGATTTTGTGATTAACATTGTTAAAATCGTGGTTTTGTACTGCTCTTTCGGGATAAAATCGACAGCCACGTTTTTTTGTTAAGCTGAAACCGTTTTGATCATACCTCTCTCGTTATTGATCGAAATCTTTATTATTATATGGTTTTGGAATGCTCAGATCATGAACTACAAGTTTTAGTTGTTGAATCTACAATGATTTTATGATTAACATGTTCAAAATTTTGGTTTTGTACTGCTGTCTCGGGAGAAAAACAGCTATCTTTTGTGACTCCGTGACATGCATTATTATTTTTTATAAATCGCTTCCGAAAATTTTCAAGTATGAAATTATTGTTTTAAAACAAAATATTGCCTTGATAAGGTTTTATAAATACATTAGAAATCTTATTTTAACAAGTATTCCCAAACTTTACGGGTTTTAACATATTTCTATAAAACCTTATTTTTGTTCAAACTACTTTATTATGTATGTTTTAATATAAGAATCACGTGTACTACCACCCTTCGAGAAGATGTGTTGGAGAATGAATGATATCGTAAACCCTATGGCATGGGACGTGATGGTATACGATATATATTCATCCCATATACGTCCGATTGAAGTAATGAATCTCAGTGCTTCTCAGTGTTTATGTGATTTCAGTGATTTCTTGTGCCTTTTTGTCTTTTCAAATCTCAGTGTTTTCCCAGTGTTTAGTGATTTCAGTGATTTCTTGTGACTTTTGTGTTTTCAGATGTGAAGCTGACTTACAGTTTGTGAACCATTAAGTGAGAATGTGTAGTATGGGACACACTATTTTCACTTTTCGGGTTACTATCTGAGAGTCTGTGACACATTCCTGTGTGACCGCCAGTACTAGACCTTCGGGTCAATCCTGTGTGGACCTTCGGGTCAATCCTGTGTGAACTCTCTGTGGACCTTCGTGTTAATCCTGTGTGGTTCTGCGGACCATCGGGTCATTCGGGTACCCAATCTGTATGATATAGTACTGGCTAAGGCTTTGCACCATCCAGTGTGATAGCACGTGCATGCTAACATCAGCTAGCCATTTTGTGATGGATCCATCGTCTGTGGTTTTGTGTTTTGTATCTATTAAGATTTTATTTATGATATTCAAATTCTTTTCAAATTTTGTGATTTCAGGACTCCGTGATTTAGTGATTTTAGTGAATTTGGGGTTTTGTGGTTTTATGTCTTTATCTTTGAACTTCAAATTTATTCCTATGAATACTTTATATGAATTTGACCTTGTAGTGTATTGTTCCATCTTATTCCTTCGTGTCCTAAAGGAATATCCACCTTAGTGATTTAATTACTTATTGTTCTTATATAACTTATATTGTTGCAAGGTAGACTGACCCGTGTGTGTATTCCTCGGGTCAGACCAAGATGTTTCAGGTTTAGTTATCGTGCTTGGAGTTTGGGTATATCACTACTGGACTATATCTCCTGTCGCTATTCCTTGTTATGTATCTGAGTTTTGAGTGTATTCTTTAATGTGTATCTTGTTATATAAGTAACGATATATGTATAACCATTTGTTTGTAGCACATGTATTTGTTGTATTCTATTGTTGTAATAATATGTAAACTGTTCTGTGAGCTGTAATTGTGTATGTAAATGTACGATGTTCTGAGCTGATCCTATAGCCGTCATAGAGTTGTATTACACAAGTATTAAGTATGTCGAGCCACATAGAAAGGAAAAAAAACAGAGAGTACATCACCGACGTACTTAAGACTTGTTAATGCAAATCTATGAATGGTCGCTCCTATCAAGCCCTATTCTCTGCTCTAATAGACGGCATTACTTGTTAATGCTCTTTATTAGGGTGGGTCTGGGGTGGGGCGTTACAGTTGGTATCAGAGCCAGGTTCAGAACAATGTACGTTAGACACAAAACAGAACCAGAATAGCACGCGTGTTACAACGTAGAAGGATAACAATCGTGTCTGCATTTTCATTTCCTTTATTATCTTAATCTTGAGAATCTTATCTGCAAGTCGTGAGGAATCTTGTGGTTGAGGAATACATCTAGGAAAAAGAAGTTTATTTCATAGTATTCCATTGTCCATATCACCTTTCGCAATGAGATTTGATAAGAGAATCATCCCATCTTCTCAATCTTTCAAAATTCGAACCTTTGGGTGAAGTTTTAGGAAATCTTCCCACCATATCTTTGATATTTGAGTTGATTGTTAGGTTTAGTAAGGGGATTTTATGATAATTGAGACTTGATTTTTTTTATAAAAAAAAATAGAGGTCTTTACTCGAAGCAAAAGGATGTTAAAGTTGAGATAAATTAAATAAAAATTGGAAAATAAGGTAAAATGGGAGTTGTGCAGCGGACGAGTCGTTTCTGTCGTGCTAAAAAAAAAAAAAAACCCTGTCGTTGTCCTTATTATCTGTGATGTTGGAAAAAGCGGGTTGATATGTGACTATGCACCCCTTATACATGACGTGGTGTGTGTATGCCATGGGTAAGTGTGGGACTTTCCCGTGCATATTTCCTATCTAACGGACTGTTTGTCTTTCCACAAATTGATTCTTATTTCATGTGTATGTTGTGAATTCGGAGATTCTATTGGATATCTTATTCGGATTAATTGAAGTATTTTATACTAAGACTTTGAATAAGGGTTTAAACCGCCCTTACATTCTCGTTGAATTTCGTGAGCCATGGTAAAATCCTTAGCCTTAATCCTTCGAACTATTTATGATTTCTTCCTGTATGTATTGGCTCGTATCATGAATCCAAGCATTCGATCAATGTTATCGAGTTGGTATCTCTTGCATTATTTCTTGTTGAGCTAATATACTATAAAAATTTAGTTGAATACCAATAAGTAAATAGTTTTAATTAATCAGAGTGCATGCGCAGCGAAACTAGTTGATTTTTGTGACTGAGCAAAGTAATCGGTACACCTTGTAAATTATTGTGAAATACTTTCTTTTATAACTAAGATATTAAAGGCAAGATAATAAATTGGATTCATTTGAAATAAATAGTATTAAGTATTTTATGTTGATTGTTGATTTGTCGGTGTATTTAGACGTAGTTTGAGAATTCTGGTGGAGACAAGGACGCCTTGGGTCGATAGGGGTTTCCAAAACAAAGACATTGTAGACATAAAAATAATTAATGTAAATTTTAAAAATTATATGAGTGTCTTTTATAATTTTCCTAACTAAGTGACATTAGGATTGTAAAGGGTTATGCAGTATTTGATGTTGAATTATATTTTGAGGTATGGATTTGTAGTAATACTAAGTGGTTTCATTTTTAAAGTGAAATTGGTGAAACTTGAATTACAAAGTAATTTGAATCGTAAATTTTTAAGTATATATATATATATATATATATATATATATACATATAGGTATAAATTTATTATTTAGAATGGAGATGATGTAACTTTGAAAATAATCATTCTTTATCTTGATTCTCTTATATATGTATGGAGGTAGTGAAAGACCTTAATTACATAAAATCTCCAATTTTTAAGAGTTAACCTATAGATGGTGAATTTTTGGAGTACTTGAGTTTTCTTTTGATAAGAATAATGGTTTTGTCATCTGTTATAAATGTGAAACAGTGAATTGCTTATAGTTTAAACTAAAATGTGTATTTTTAGTATGAAATTTTAAAGTGTCATTAAAAGACAATTCTGAAATTTAATCCGGAATATTTGAAAATAAGAGTGAATTAAAGATAATAGTATTTGAAAGCTCCTTTGTGTTCTGTTGTTTTTTTAGTGTTGATGCTTTGGGACTATGCCGTGATCATGTATTCTTATCCGATCGGGTAATTTGGAGCTGTAACATTAAGTTATGAAATTTCAGTGTTGGTGATTCTTGATGCCTTCGAGAAAAGATCGGTGGCTACCTCTGGATTTTGTTATCCTTTTATATCATTTCCAACTGGACTCCATTTCTTGTAACATCTGGATTGAGAAATCAAAAGATTTTCAAATGTTCAATCTTGTGTTGGAGATACGCTAGTCATTCGCAAATGGTATCGTTATCTCCAAGAGCCTTGAGTGCAGAAGTTTAAAATTCTTGTGTCCTTCTATGATTTAGCACTTTGTTTAAACTTTTGGGTTGTGTTGTGGTAGACCTAGTGGTTGCATTGTTGTTAATCCTATGTTCTTGTGAAAACAATCTACATATTAAGATCTACCACATCTTTGGTGTTATATATATACATACACACACACACGCACGCACACGCACACACATATATATATATATATATATACAAATATGTATATATATCTGTGTGTATGTGTGTATATATATGTATTGTATTGGTATAGCTCATACTGAAACTTTATATGGAAATTCAGTATTCAAACTATATTCGTTGAATTTAGTCCGGTTGGTGCGTTAAATCCCTAATCTTTTGGTGAAGCTCTTGAGATTGTATATCTTTTGATTGCATAGGGACAAAGGAATCAAGTTTCCTTAAACTCTATGCTAAACCCTTAGGGGGTGTCTTGATATTTGTTGGATGTTCTATCTCCATCCAATATTTCCTTCGCGAAACATTATGTTGCTTAAGGAATATGAATTTGGTGCCACCTTAGAAAGCCACTTCCTATCTCCTAGCTTATCCACCTTCGAATTTCTATTTAACCCTTCTTTATTGATCTTGGAAGTGTACAATGTGTACCACATCCTATATAAGGAAGTGTTTGTAATATTTTTGTTCAGTACTTATGTTTATTTTTATACTTATGAGTTGTTTTGCATGGTGAATCTTGGTATATCCTTTAGTGTTTAGCTCCAAAGGTTAAATGTCAGTGTAGAAAGCTTATGTTGCTCTCGCCTTATCGCTGCTTGTCCTTGTTTTACCCACTCGTCCATCGAATATATCGAATCCTAGTTCTTTGCTTTTCCGAGCTAAAAGATGAGTAGTTCAAAATTCAAGTTCCTCCTATTCATTATCAATTTTGTGCATTGATGTTATGAGATTAGGTTGTGTATGGACTTAACCTTTATGAAATTGCGGGGACGCAATTTTTGTAAGGGGGGAAGTCTGTGACAACCTGAGTTTTCGGTAATTACCTGCTACAACTAATGATAATAATAAAAAAAAATGGTTGATAATTAAGATGAAATATATCATCAACTTGGCTACTTGACATCATTATTCGTGTTAATAATCAATTCGTGCTTTGAGGATAGGTTGTGGAGCTTACTCGGATTTAAGTGATTATATTTGAGGCTTATATTAATTAAATGTGAAATTTATGACAAATTGTGAAATATTGGTTTTTGGGTGATAATATGAGAACTAAAAGTATTAACAAATGTTGATATATGTCGTAATATAGAAATGAAAGGTTAAAGTATCTTCTTATGGGAAATTAATAGTGTCAAACCCATAGGAAGTATATTTTTGCATTGATAATGCGACTTTTGAGATTAGAAACTCAAACATTGAATATTTGGGTTAATAATGAAGTTTCAATAAGAATGTGAAGTAATAAACGTACACAAGCATGTAGAACTTGCTTTAAATTATAATGTGGTTAAAATTTTGGTTGTTGTATAAATTTTGACAAAATATCTATGTTTTGTGAAGTTTGATGTAAGTTTAAAATATTGATTAAAAAAAAAAAAAAACCTTAAAATTGCTTTGTATATATATCACTACAATTCTTACTTCATCATATTATGTTAAAACTTGCAAATGTTGACAGAAAATGGTGTAAAACTTGGTTACATAGGCTAAATGAAAGAAAACATAGCCTAATTACCTAATTAGTGCTTAGTAAAGTGTTTTGGGCCTTATTGGCCAAAAATTACGCCTAATAACCTTCCTTAATCAATTGAAAATTCTGGAGAAAAGGACAAGTACGTTCTTTACCTCCTTTGCTTCTTCTCCAGTAAACAGAATTAAAAAAAAAAAGAAACTCACTTGCTCTCAATCCCTATTTGTCCCAAATCTATATCAAAACTCAAGATCCTTGTCGCTTAAATCATCTACAGCAGGTAATTAACCCTAAACTCACTTCTAATCTAGGGTTTCCTATGATTTTGTAGTAAAAATTTCATATTTACAGTAAATTATTTGTTGCATGTCTCAGCCATTGTTTCTAGAGGAAGAAAAGCCTATCTTCTTAGACTTTGAGCTCCCAAGATCATCAATTTGCTCCAAATTTATTGCTATCTTCGCTGCAAATCTAAGGTGAGGGTTCCCTCACACAAATTCTAACTTGTTTCAGTTGTTTAATATTGTGATTTGCTATGAAATCTTAAGTTTCATTGAATTTGTCATATGTGTTTTGCTGTTTATGTTTGGCTGAAAACTATTTCGATCATAACTCACTCGTTATTGGTCGGAATCCTAATTATTATACGTTTTTGGAATGCTCAGGCTGTGAGCTACAAGTTTCAATTGTTCATTTTACAAGATTTTATGATTATCATTGTTAAAATCGTGGTTTTATACTGCTGTTTCGAGATAAAAATCGACAACTATGTTTTTTTGTTAAGCTGAAACCGTTTCGATCATAACTCTCTCGTTATTGATCGGAATCCTTATTATTAAATGGTTTTGGAATGCTCAGACTGTAAGCTACAAGTTTTAGTCGTTCAGTTTGTAAGATTTTGTGATTAACATTGTTAAAATCGTGGTTTTGTACTGCTATTTCGAGATAAAATCGACAGCCACATTTTTTTTTTTGAGCTGAAACCGTTTTGATCATAACTCTCTCGTTATTGATCGGAATCCTTATTATTATATGGTTTTGGAATGCTCAGACTGTGAGCTACAAGTTTCAGTTGTTCAGTTTACAAGATTTTGTGATTAATATTGTCAAAATCGTGGTTTTGTACTGCTGTTTCGAGATAAAATCGACAGCCACGTTTTTTAGTTAAGCTGAAACCGTTTTGATCAAACTTCTCTCGTTATTGATCGAAATCTTTATTATTATATGGTTTTGAAATGCTCAGATCATGAACTACAAGTTTTAGTTGTTGAATCTACAATGATTTTATGATTAACATGTTCAAAATTTTGGTTTTGTACTGCTGTCTCGGGAGAAAATCAACAGCTACCTTTTGTGACTCCGTGACACATGCATTATTATTTTTTATAAATCGCTTTCGAAAATTTTCAAGTATGAAATTATTGTTTTAAAATAAAATATTGCCTTGATAAGGTTTTATAAATACATTAGAAATCTTATTTTAACAAGTATTCCCAAACTTTACGGGTTTTAACATATTTCTATAAAACCTTATTTTTGTTCAAACTACTTTATTATGTATGTTTTAATATAAGAATCACGTGTACTACCACCCTTCGAGTAGATGTGTTGGAGAATGAATGATATCGTAAACCCCACGGCATGGGACGTGATGGTATACGATATATATTCATCCCATATACGTCCGATTGAAGTAATGAATCTCAGTGCTTCTCAGTGTTTATGTGATTTCAGTGATTTCTTGTGCCTTTTTGTCTTTTCAAATCTCAGTGCTTTCCCAGTGTTTTGTGATTTCAGTGATTTCTTGTGACTTTTGTGTTTTCAGATGTGAAGCTGACTTACAGTTTGTGAACCATTAAGTGAGAATGTGTAGTATGGGACACACTATTTTCACTTTTCGGGTTACTATCTGAGAGTCTGTGACACATTCCTGTGTGACCGCCAGTACTGGACCTTCGGGTCAATCCTGTGTGGACCTTCAGGTCAATCATGTGTGAACTCTCTGTGGACCTTCGTGTTAATCCTGTGTGGTTCTGCGGACCATCGGGTCATTCGGGTACCCAATCTGTATGATATAGTACTGGCTAAGGCTTTGCACCATCCTGTGTGATAGCACGTGCAGGCATAACATCAGCTAGCCATTTTGTGATGGATCCATCGTCTGTGGTTTTGTGTTTTGTATCTATTAAGATTTTATTTATGATATTCAAATTCTTTTCAAATTTTGTGATTTCAGGACTCCGTGATTTAGTGATTTTAGTGAATTTGGGGTTTCGTGGTTTTATGTCTTTATCTTGTGAACTTCAAATTTATTCCTATGAATACTTTATATGAATTTGACCTTGTAGTGTATTGTTCCATCTTACTCCTTTGTGTCCTAAAGGAATATCCACCTTAGTGATTTAATTACTTATTGTTCTTATATAACTTATATTGTTGCAAGGTAGACTGACCCGTGTGTGTATTCCTCGGGTCAGACCGAGATGTTTCAGGTTTAGTTATCGTGCTTGGAGTTTGGGTATATCACTACTGGATTATATCTCCTGTCGCTATTCCTTGTTATGTATCTGAGTTTTGAGTGTATTCTTTAATGTGTATCTTGTTATATAAGTAACGGTATATGTATAACCATTTGTTTGTAGCACATGTATTTGTTGTATTCTATTGTTGTAATAATATGTAAGCTGTTCTGTGAGCTGTAATTGTGTATGTAAATGTACGATGTTCTGAGCTGATCCTATAGCCGTCATAGAGTTGTATTACACAAGTATTAAGTATGTCGAGCCACATAGAAAGGAAGAAAAAAAACAGAGAGTACATCACCGACGTACTTAAGACTTGTTAATGCAAATCTATGAATGGTCGTTCCTATCAAGCCCTATTCTCCGCTGTAATAGACGGCATTACTTGTTAATGCTCTTTATTAGGGTGGGTCTCAGGGTGGGGCATTACATATATATATATATATATATATATATATATATATATATATATATATATATATATATATAAATGGTAATATTTTCAAAACATTATATTTTGAAATTACTTCCTTTTCTATATTCATTATAAAAACAAATATAATCTATATAAATATCGTTTGCGTCAAAATAGCGCATATCTAATCAACACGGCTTTATATTTTTCAATAACTTCATTATTCTATTCAACAAATGAATATTTTCTTCAACACATGAATTTTCTCAACACATGAGTATTGTCAACACATGACTATTTTGTTTATTCAACACATGAATATAATTTATTTTCCAAATTGGAATGAGACCCACTCAATTACCATATAATATTATTTATATGGATTCCATACAACACATGTATATAATAACAACGATAAATAATCAACCATCATCCAGAGTGCATTCCACACTGTATAAGCATCAAATATAAATATTCAATGCTTATAACAGCCTGTCAATCAATCGATCGACATACAGCTAATTATTGGGATTAGTGTATGTCCAATCTTATCCCAACACCCGTGTGGGGTCTCAAACAATCAAACACAGATTTTATTTGTGCAGTTGGGCGATGTGTAAAATTTATCGTCCCAATCAATATCAGTCAAATCGGTGTACATAAACAAATCGTTCGATTTGTAAATGAATATTTATTTTATTTCAAAACATGAATATATATTTTATTTCAACACATGAATATATATATTTTATTTCAACACATGAATATATATTTTATTTCAACACATGAATATATATTTTTCACATCACAATCAACAGTCAAATTTCACAACATAACCAATCACACAAGTCGTCCATGGTCTGTGGACAACGGGTGTCGGGTACTGCTAAGCACCGTCTACATCCTAGTATATATTTTAACTAGAAAACAAATTAAAAGTGAGAAGTTCTCACCTTTGGGTTCCACTCCGCCATTCTTTATTTCCGAACGGTTCGAATTTGTTGATTCGTTTCCAATCGGTTCCATCACACACTGTTTCCCACTGTTCATAGTAAAAATCACATTTTTATTATCCAGTTTTATATATAAAAAAAAAATCATATTTTTACATCGCTCTACTTCTCATAAAGATTATATTTTTATTCAAAGAGGTTTATATTTTCAATTCAAAGAGGTTTATATTTTCAAATCAAAGAGGTTTATATTTTCAAATCAAAGAGGTTTATATTTTCAATTCAAAGAGGTTTATATTTTCAAATCAAAGAGGTTTATATTTTCAAAAACCAAGAGGGTTATATTTTCAAAAACATGTATATTTATATTTTCAAAAATATGTATATTTATATTTTCAAAAATAAATTCTATTTTTAAAAGAATAAAATATATATAATTTCAGATTTTTAAACCCTTTTTCTCATGTTAAACAATCAGATTTAACCTCATTAACAAAATTAAACGAATAAAAACTAGTTAATTAAGTAAAGTAATTACCTTTTTAATTTACTCATCACCTTCCTGTGTCATGCATAAACAAAGAACCCATCAGCACCAAATGGAAACCCCACCGCGCATCACACCAGAGACTGCCGTACGACGATCGCCAGCTGCCACGAGGTGCGCCTACGCGTCAGCTCTCTGGTGATGGCTTCAACGTCGAACTCGACGCAGGGATGGAGGCGGAATTTCAGACGAGGTGGCGGGGGTTTGTGGCCTGGAATCTCGAGATACACGACACCATTCACGATCAGACCGGCGCCACCTTAAAGATCTCGAACCACACTTTGATTTCCACTTTGGAGTTGGATCGAATTGATTTGGGGATTTGAAGAAAAATCGCCTAGAAGTTTTGAGGGTTTCAGCCGTTAAAGCGTTATACGGTGGCTAGGGTTTTAATAAAGGACTTGGGGATAAAATTATTATATATATTTTATTTTTTTATTTTATTTCATTTCATTTTAAAAGTCAAAATCCTCACAAACTCCAAATCAAACCCAATGACTGTCGTCTCCAACTAATTACCCCCATTCCGAACACAATGGGATATGTCTCGTAAGCCAATTCTATCATTTCGATCAGTTTTTCTTTAAATTATAATATAGATCAATATATATTGAATTTGAACGCACATTTTTAATTTACCGGGGTCACATACGGACTCTAAAAATTCTAGAAAAATTATTTCTAGCTTCGTATTGACGATACGGTCCTAAAAAAGTAATTTCGTCAAATTTGAAGACCATTTGAAAAATGGCCATTTTCTGGTCGACCGGAATTGACTGAAACTGTCAGAACACGTTTTACTTCGCCACGCTCACATATTGATTCGAAAAATTATGAATTTTGAAACCTAGCAATAAATTGACATTCCGCATCCAACAAAAGTGGTTTCATCGAAAACAGAGGTCATTTGCAAAATTTCCATTTTTAAGGGCTATATTTTCCATAGCGACTATTCTGAATTTTCAACTGGGCATAACTTTTTATTCCCGCTATGAAATTTCAATTTTTCGGATTCGTTGGAAAGATATTCTTAATTAGATTCTAATAATTTTGGTTTCCCCAAAATCCGGTTTATTTTGAATCCTATACATTCATTTGAAATTCGAAATCAAAATTTCAAACTACCGCGCCATTTTCAATTCCTTTTTTTATTTAAAATAAAATATTTATATTCTAGCGACACTCTATATAACTATATATATTCTAATTCTATTCAGAGTAAATTTCTCCTCGTCATTATTTAAAATAATTCATTTTAAATATTCAAAATTCGCTAAAATTGCCAAAATAAAAATTTTAAATTGGCTCAGATTTCCGGGTTATTACACGGGGGAAAGCTGAAGTCGACGGGTTTGCTTTTCTTTTTTTGTCTTTTTTTTAATTTGAGATCTGAAATCGGGGAAGAGAAAGAAGGAGGGGGGTTATTGTAAATGTTTTATATTATTTATTTAATTCAAAGGAAAATGTTGAATTTTCTCTTGAACCCCTAACGAGGCTCAACGACTGTCACCCCTAGCTATCTACCCCCATTCCGAACACAATGGGATATGTACCGCAAGCCAATTTTCGTTAAGGGCTAGAATTCCATAACGATTATTCTGAATTTTCAACTGGACATAACTTTTTATTCCCGCTATGAAATTTTGATTTTTCAGATTCGTTGGAAAGATATTCTCAAATAGATTCTAATATTTTTGGTTTTGCTAAAATCCGGTTTATTTTGAACCCTGTACACTCATTTGAAATTTGAAATTGAATTTTCGAACTACCGCGCCATTTTCAATTCCTTTTATAATTAAAAATAAATATTTATATTCTAACGATGATTCAAATAAATATATACGTTCTAATTCTATTCAAAATAAATTTTTCGTCGTTATTATTTAAAATAATTCATTTTAAATATTCAAAATTGCCAAAATAAAAATTTTAAATTGGCTCGGATTTTTCGGGTTATTACAGGTATGTTCTTAACTTCCTTTCCAAAGCTTTTGTTTATGCTTGTTTCTATCATTTAAGTATGTCCTATCGATCGAATCTTCGACCTTTAGGTAGGAAACCCATGGATGTAAACACGTGTTTGAAATATGTTATGTTTGATGGATGCAAGTGGTCGCTAGTGGTTGCTCATGGATGCATATACACACACATTAGGCACAAGATCGGCTCAATCACCCTAATATTGCATATGGATATGTGTGCATTTTTCTTTTTTTATTGGATGAAAATGGATGTATCATCATATGGATGTTGCATTTTGATGGATGATTGTGCATACATATAGAACTTACATGCTATAAGAGGATCATTTGCATACATGTTTGATTCATGGCACTGACATACATTGCATTAAGGAGGTCAACTGAATCAGTAGACTGCCTGATCTTCGCATTAGTATTGGGACATATACACACACCTTTTCATATGTTCATATAAGCATTAGAAATCTTTTAAGGACAATGGATGCCTATGATTGGTGGATGAGTAGATGGGTGTGGATGTTAGGATATACATTCTTCTTAACTTAGAGATTTCGGGGACGAAATCCTTTGAGTAGGGGAGAATGTAACACCCCATAATTTTAACAACACTAAGTGATTATAAATTAAAGAATAATTAATTTAATATTCAGAATTAAGAGAAATGGACAACGCCATTGCGTTCGTCTCGGAATTCTAGTCAAAATAGACACCTGGTTTGTGTAAAGTGGACACTGTATGAAGAAGTTATTAAGGTTTGAAGTTTGTATACGCAGAAGAAGAATATATATATGTATATAATTAGTCCAGAAAATTAAAAAAAAAACTTCAAAATTTTAGAAATTAGGGGAGCAGGAAAATTCCCGCCTAGGGGTGTCGACCCCTAGGTCGAGCCCATAAGGGGGGTCAACCCCCCTGCGGCAGATCTGGGTAGATTAGGGTTTGGGGGTGACAACTATATATATGGCCCCATTTATCTTATTTTTGCACACCAAAAATAATGGAGAACTAGATGCTGCCTCTGCCCAGATTAAATCAAGTCTTTTCTTCTTCAACAATCAACTAGAGTTTAGAGATTTGTGATTCAACATATGCGACCTTTCTTCTATTTTTCTAGATCCTATCACGGTGAGTTTACGTTACATTTAGATCAAAATGTTTAAAAGTAAAACTTGACTGATTATAACTTGGATCTATGCCTATGACTATTTGAATCATATCGGATCTTCTATAACCTGTTTATCTAAGTTATTCTAACATGACCATATACTAAATCTGAACCTATACCTATTTATCATGTCAGATCTGCCATTGTTTGTAGATCTAATTCACTGTTTAGATCATATCATGCTTGTTCCTATTATGTTTGTAGCTAAATAAGATCTGTTATTAGTTGGATATCTAATTGTAACACCCCCTGAATTCTATAATGTTAAGCTTTACGAATTAAAGTATAATTAATTATAAATGATGAAATCAAGGGAAATGGGTTACTCCATTGCGTTCGTCTCGAAATTCTGCTTGAGATAGAGTCCAAGTTTGCGTAAAACGGATATCGTACGAAGAAGATATGGACAAATGAAGTTGGGCGAAAAACCAGAAAACGGGTCAGAATGCACTGGTGCACTTGGGAAGTGCGCCAAAACAGAAATGAACTGGCGTACTTGGGAAGTGCGCCAGTACATTTTTGGCCTGGCGCACCTGCCAAGTGCGCCCAGGTCAGAATGACCTGCTGGTCAGGTCCTGGCGAGCCTGGTCTGGGTCTGGTCGAATTCTGATGCTCGGCTGAGTCATTAGGGCTTACATGTCTCTTTCTTATTGGCCTCTCTTGAGATGGATGGTCTGGATTCACCCTAGCTTCATCGACGGCTCAAAAAAATTTAAAATTCTATAAATACAACTCAAGTCTAACCCTAAATTCACACAAATAATAGAATACAAAAGCCGTCATGCTACTGGGGAGGAACTAGGAATGGTCGTCAATTAGAAAGCCTAGAGACAAGCCAATAAGCCTAAGAGTCAAATCAAATTAAAAGAAGATCAAAGCTTAATCAAATCATTCAATGCAACTTTGCTACCCAAAGGAGAGCATCTCCAAATCAGAATAACAGAAATCAGAAAACAAGAATTCATCACACGTTGTAAGTATAGTGACCTTTCAAAATATGAATAAAAACTGTGATGTGATTCGATGTAAATGAAAATAGAATCGAGTTGTTATAATCTTTGTGTATCGTGATGGTTCTGTCATGACTTGTGTATTGATGTTTGTGGCATAAATTAATTGATGTAAGCCTATTGAACAATTGTGTATGAAAAACAATGGCACTTGCAAGCTTGTGGCAAAAACTAGAAATTTATCCTTTTTTTTATATGTCGACGGCATGGACTATGTATATTCCCTTAGTTTAAATTAGAATTTATGTAAACATGTTATAGACCTTTTATGCCTACATGACTCAAAACCTATGATATCATCCTTAAGTTTATTGGCAAGTATAATTAGATCTATGTTTGCAAGTATAATTGGATCTATGTTTCATAAACTATGCAAGCTCATGTTTATTTGCAAAATATAATTAGTTCTATGTCAAACATCGTTTGGGTTTCATAAACTATGCAAGTTCATGTTGAAATAGGCTATGTGATTAGATGTAAAAATTGTACATTTTGATGAATATATAACATGCTAGTTTTGTGGTCGATATTATGCCAAGTTAACATGTTTAAACAAAAGTTTGTATTTGCCTAAACTATGCCAGTTCATATGTCACCTACTTAGTCATACTTTGATTTGAATGCAAGTTCACATGACCCATGTTATATGTTAGTTGAATCGCCAAACTGCAAGTTCATACCTATGATGTTTATATTGATTATGCCAAAAATGCCAAGTTTACACCTATGTCATGTTTACGTTATGAATTCCCTTATGCCTATTTGAGTGCGCTAAATTAGGCTAAGTTTTTAGCCTGATATTATAAGTTAAAAACTATGCGAACGAAGATTAGGATAAGATTGTTAGCCTAATGTTTAAACGGGGTAACGTTGGGAATATTTGAAAACTTGACATAAAAATATATGAAATTGGCATGTTCGTCACATGCAAAAATTGGTGGCATTTAAACGGTATAAATTCGTATACCAAAAATGTTAAACTGGGAATGTGGGCCATAATAAGGACCCGAGGTTAGACTGAGCTACGGTGTAAACCTGCCCGGAACCGACCGGCATATCCAGTAACCGTAGCAATACCTGTCTAATGTGAGTGGTCTGGTGCTCCTAAGAGGCTAAGGACAGATGGTAGGGTTAAGTCAACTATAACACTTAACCAAATTCAACATGTTAACAAGAATTGATGGGTGGGGTTAGGTAAATACAGATACTTAGCCACGTAACATGTTTTACTAGAAAATCCTGGTAACGAGGGACCCGTTTCAGCAGTAACCCAAAGTTAGGTATCAACGGTACCCTGAAACTAGGTAGGGTGGGGCACGATTACTGGGCTGATTATAAGCGGTCAAACGATGGCGGTGGGTGCACAGTGCAGGTCTAACGGGGTGCGGGCGTGCACACACTCCGGAGCAGACAACCAGGGCACTGGGGACACCAGTAGTATAACCTATGTCTTCTAGTTTTGTGTCGGGGCCGCCACCATGGGTCTTGATACACCCCATGGTGGGACCCGCATAGGTATCTACAATTCTTGGGGGCAGTATGACACATGTTAACGCGAGTAGGAGCCGATCTTTAATAAGAATGGTGATCACTCCACCCTCACCATGGGGTGCTAGTTAGAATAAATTCAAGTAGGTGCAGAGATATAGTTTGGGTGTGATAGTACATTCGACACTTCCTTAGTTTGCGACACTTTCCTTTTTTACTTTACATCCATCATACCCTTTTCTTATTCACATATTGAAGAGTTACTAGATTTACTCAGGCTTTATGTCTGACCCTATTTTCTTTTCATCTTCTTTTCTTTTGTTCCCCTCCTCCAGGTCCACAGGGAGGAAACCGCTCAACTCAGTCAGGCTCTTTGCAAGCACCAAGAACGTAGATGTATGATTTGGATCTTTCTTGATCGGATAATGGCTTTAGATATCACTATGGGGATTTTTGTCACTTTATTTATGTTTTCATGCTTCTTTAATAATCAAGGCAGTTATGAGGTTGTAATGTTGAAAGTATTTTGAGGCAATTATGGAAATCTTTGTTTAATACACGTACTGATGAAATAAAAGTTTGTTTGGTTTCCGCTGTTTAAAATATGTGTATTTATATCTGTTTTGAGTTCATCTGTGGCTTTTACTTATAAACCTCCACCAAAGTTAAGACATTCCCTTTGTGAGTGACCTTAATGGAGGTGGGGTGTTTCACTTGGTATCAGAGCACAGGTTTACCAGACAAGATAAAAGTTTTTGAAAATTGTTTTCAAAAAGAAAGTTTAAAGAAGCATTTTTTTAGAAAAAGTGTTATATTTATAAAAAGACAAAATCCCCCAAAGCCATGTGCCCTATCTATCCTTCTCTATCCTTCGTTTTGAATCTTTCCTTTCTGTTTCAGCATGTCTGGAGACCTTAACCTTCAGGAAGGAGTGTCGATTCCCGGCTGGTTTAGGAGGTACTCAGAAGCAAGGGCCAATGGCGCGGGCCCAGCAGACATCCCTCCTCCAGTGGCCGCGGTTCCTCCTCCTCCTCCGCCTCCTCATGGAAATGCCTTCGCAAAAACATGTAGAGACTTCAAGGCTATGGGTGGAAAAGGCTTTTATGGGATAGAATCTTTTGTTGAAGCAAGAAACTGATTAAAGGAGACTGAGGATTTGTTTGTCATCTTTGGAGTGGATGACTTGCAAAAGATACAACTTGCGGTGTGGTTAATTAAGGATGAAGCTTCTTATTGGTGGGAAATTACTCATGCTCAGAGGGCGGTGGAAACATGGGAAGACTTCAGGACAAGGTTTGAGATGAAATTCCTCTCCCAAGCCGAAAGAAGCCTGCAAATGGAAAAGTTTCTAACTCTGAAACAGGGAAGCATGACGATCAGGGAATATGTTAATCAGTTTTATCAGCTGGCCAGATTTGGGCTAGACTTAGTAAACACCCAATACAAGAAGGCACTTCGCTTCGTCAAGGGTTTGAATGAGCCTCTACACAGCCTTGCCATGACCCATGTATCCACGGGTGCGACTTATGAAAGCCTAGTGGACATGGCGTTGCTACACGAGGAAGACCACGGCAAGAAAGAAACTAAGGGGGAAGAGAAGAAAGAAGGTCTACAAGACAGACTTCAAGAAAGGAGGGAAGAACAATAAGCCCCGTGAGAAGAGAAGGTGCAATTTCTATGGCATTGTGGGCCATATATCAAAAGACTGCCGGAAAAGGAAGGCGAAGATGGGTGGTTGCTTCCATTGTGGAGAAACTGGATACCAAGCTAAGGACTGCCCAAAGAAGAAAGGGCAGGGACAGAAAGCCGGATCCACTTCAGGGGGTCAGGTTCATGTGCTAGTGGCACCTCAGCAGGAACGAGGTAGTAATATTTCTGTAGAAAGTGTAGTCTATCTTTATGATCATCCAGTTCATACACTTTTTGACTCTGGCACATCACACTCTTTTATTTCAACTGCCTTAGTAGAATCTATGCGTCTAGACACTAGTATGGTAGAAGATCCCTTAGTAGTTTCAAATCCAATTGGGGGCTCCGCTTACTTGTCAATGGTTTGTTTGGGTTTGAAAATCTCTATTCTCAGCGTTGAGTTTAGTTGTAGTGCCTTTGTTTTGGGCTTCTCGGGATATGGTTTGATCTTAGGCATGGACTGGTTTTCCAGTAATAGTGCCATTCTTGACTGTGAGAAAAGAGCAGTTAGACTCTTGACTCGGCTTGGTAACACTCTAGAAATTTCTTGTAATCCCTTGAATGCTGTTATGCATAGTTATCTAGAGTCGCTTGATGCTTCTGATGAGAATTTGCAATCAGTTAGAGTAGTCCGGGAATATCCGGATGTCTTTGAGGAAGTGAAAGGCTTACCTCCGACGCGGGAAATAGACTTCCACATTTATCTTGTGGATAACGCAAAGCCTGTAGCTTTACCTGTTAGACACATGGCTCCAAGGGAGAGAAAGGAGCTCAGTAAGCAGGTTAAAGAACTTCTCGAAAAGGGGTTCATTAGACAGAGCATTTCGGAATGGGGTGCTCCAGTGGTGTTCGCAACCAAAGCAGACGGTTCGCTTTGCCTTTGCGTCGACTATAGGGAGTTACATAAATTGACCAAGAAAAATAGGCACCCTCTTCCCCGAATTGACGATTTGTTTGATCAGCTTGTAGGTGCGACGGTCTTCTCCCAACTTGATCTGGCAACTGGGTTCCATCAGCTAAGAGTAGCTGAAGACAGCATTGATAAGACAGCGTTCAGAACCCCAGACGGTTTCTTCGAGTGGCTTGTCATGCCTTTTGGCTTGACAAACGCACCCGCTTATTTCGTAGACCTAATGAGCAGGGTGTTCAGAGAATTCCTCAACAAATTTGTGGTTGTCTTCGTAGATGATATCTTAATCTTCTCAAAGAGTGAGGAAGAACATGCTCAGCATCTGAAACAAATCATGAATACTCTCCGTGCACATCAACTAAAAACCAAATTCTCCAAGTGTCACTTCTGGAGAAAAGAAGTAAGGTTTCTTGGGCATATAGTGTCCAAAGAAGGGTTGGCTGTGGACCCCGCGAAAGTGGTGGCCATACAAGATTGGAAGACACCAAGAAATGCAACCGAAGTTCGAAGCTTTATTGGGCTAGCCGGTTTTTATCAAAGGTTTATTAGGGATTTCGCGAAAATCTCAGCCCCACTCACAAGGCTAACAAAGAAGAATCTGGCGTTCACTTGGGATTTGGACTGCGAGTTTGCTTTCCAACGATTAAAAAGGGCTCTCACAACAGCCCCAGTTCTAACTCTGCCTGACGGAATCAAAATGTTCACAGTATACACGGATGCATGTGGAACAGGACTAGCCGCTTTTCTAATGCAAGAAGGAAGGGTAGTAGCTTATGGCGGAAGACAATTGAAGGTTCATGAAAAGGACTACCCAACCCACGATCTTGAGTTAGCCGCCATCGTCTTTGCAGTTAAGTCTTGGCGCCATTATCTCCTAGGTGAGAAGTTTGAATTATAAACTAACCATAAATCGTTGAAATATCTCTTCTCCCGGAAGGATCTTAACTTGAGGCAGCAAAGATGGATGGAGTTTCTTGCCTCATATGATTTTGAAATTTCCTATACTCCCGGAAAAGGCAACGTGGTAGCAGACGCGTTGAGCCGAAAGAAACTGACCCTAAGCCCTCTCTTTGTGGAAAGGCAAAACTTGCAGTATATAGCCAGTTTTACCTTTAGGCCCTCCTCGGATTTTGTACCGGGTTTGTTAGCATCTCTCGAAGTACGCCCTACTCTCTTAGACTCAATAGGGGCTGCCCAACGTGAAGACCCTCAGCTTGTTAACGTGATTGATAAACTTATTAGGGGTGAGACTTCTAGTCACCTCAGTAGATACGCCATCGATGATAAGGGTTGGCTGAGACGAGATGGAAGATTATGCGTCCCACAAGCAAGGGAGTTAACAAAGAAGGTTCTCGAGGAAGCGCATCGTTCCAAGATGACTATATACCCTGGCGGTGATAAGATGTACAAGGATATAAAAAGGACTTTCTTTTGGAATGGCATGAAGCAAGACGTGGCAGATTTCGTTTCTAAGTGCATGACCTGCCAACGGGTCAAGGCGGAACAAAAGAAGCCTGGAGGACTACTTCACCCTCTAGAGGTCCCACAGTGGAAGAGGGATAGCATTTCAATGGACTTCATTGATGGACTGCCTAGGTCGAGAAGAGGCAACACTAGCATTTGGGTAATAGTGGATAGGCTTACTAAAAGCGCCCACTTTATACCTATCAAGAGTAGAAGGACTGCCTCATCTCTAGCATCTCTTTATCTCAAGGAAATAGTTCGACTCCATGGGATACCCTCCAGCATTGTTAGTGACCGAGACCCTATTTTCATAAGTGAGTTTTGGCGGAGTCTGCAAGAAGCTATAGGCACACAGCTATGTTTGAGCACGGCCTATCACCCCCAAACAGATGGCCAGACGGAAAGGGTGAATAGAGTTTTAGAGGATCTTTTAAGACTTTGCGTTCTTGACTTTGGAGGGACGTGGGAGGATCACCTTCCTTTAGTGGAATTTGCCTACAACAACAGCTACCAAGCTACCATCGGCATGGCACCCTTCGAAGCCTTGTATGGAAGACCGTGCAAATCACCAATTTGTTGGTGGGAGTCTACAGATAAGCGTATACTTGGGCCAGACATGATTCGAGAAACTTCAGATAAAGTGGACTTGATACGTAGGAGAATGAAGACAGCCCAAGACAGACAGAAATCCTACGCCGAAAAAAGAAGGACCGACCTTGAGTTTGAGGTTGGGGACAGGGTTTTCCTTAAGGTATCCCCTTTAAGGAACGTCGTTCGCTTTGGATCCGCAGGAAAGCTAGCACCAAGATTTGTAGGACCATTCCCTATCATTAAGAAGATTGGGAAAATGGCTTATAGAGTAGATCTGCCTGAAAGATTGGCTGGAATTCACAACGACTTTCACGTTTCTCATCTCCGGAAATGTCTACATGAATCAGCGGAAGTGGTGGAGCCAAGCATTCTATAAGAAGCCGAAGTGGAACGCGAAGCAACTGTGAGGAGAGTTCCAACCCGCATCATAGGAACTGAAGTGAAAAAGCTACGCAACTGTGAAGTCAAACTCGTTAAAGTTCAGTGGAGCGACGCCGAGGAAGACGCGACTTGGGAAACTGAGGACAGAATACGCGCTGCCTACCCTCTTCTTTTTGAGGGTACAACTTTGACCTCTCTTTTTCTTAAGTTGTGCTTGTATCTATCTTTTTGGGTATATCTCCTCGATATTATCCTTTATCCTTAGGTAGAAACCCCTTTGGATGTAAACAAGTATTTGAAACATGTTATGGTTGATGGCTGCAAGTGGTTGCAAGTGGTTGCTAGTGGTTGCTCGTGGATGCATATACACACACAACCTAGGTCTTAGATCGGCTCAATCACTTCATACTGCATATGCATTATGTATTCTTATTTGTATATGGTTGTAAACTTGATATGCTGTCATATGGTCGTCGCATTTGTATGAGTAGTTGTACACTCATGTAGAATTATGAGTAGGAAAAATTTGCATACATAATGGATTCATGACACTTACATGATTCGCATTAAGGAGGTCAACTGAATCAGTAGACCGCCTGATTTCTGCATTAGATAAGGACATGTACACACACTATGCATATGATCATGAAGCATTAGAAGTCTTTTAAGGACAGTGGATGCCTGTGTTTGTTGGTTAAGTAGATGGACTGTTGGATGGTAGGATATACATTCTTCCTAACTTGAAGATTTCGGGGACGAAATCCTTTTAAGTGGGGGAGAATGTAACACCCCGTGAATTCTATAACATTAAGCTTCACGAATTAAAGTATAATTAACTATAAATGATGAAATCAAGGGAAATGGTTTATGCCATTACGTTCATCTCGAAATTCTGCTTGAGATAGAGTCCAAGTTTGCGTAAAACGGATATCGTATGAAGAAGATATGGACGAACGAATTTGGGCGAAAAACCAAAAAAGGGGTCAGAATGCACTGGCGCACTTGGGAAGTGCGCCAGAACAGAAATGAACTGGCGCACTTGGGAAGTGCACCAGTACATTTTTGGCCTGGCGCACCTACCAAGTGCGCCCAGATCAGAATGACCTGCTGGTCAGGTCCTGGCTGGCCTGGTCTGGGTCTGGTCGAATTCTGATGCTTGGCTTAGTCACTAGGGCTTACATGTCTCTTTCTTATTGGCCTCTCTTGAGATGGATGGTCTGGATTCACCCTAGCTTCATCGATGGCTCAAAACAATTTAAAATTTTATAAATACAACTCAAGTCTAACCCTAAATTCACACAAATAATAGAATACAAAAGCCGTCATGCTGCTGGAGAGGAACTAGGCATGGTCGTCAATTAGAAAGCCTAGAGACAAGCCAACAAGCCTAAGAGACGAATCAAATTAAAAGAAGATCAGAGCTTAATCAAATCATTCAACGCAACTTTGCTACCCAAAGAAGAGCATCTCCAAATCAGAATAACAGAAATCAGAAAACAAGAATTCATCACACGTTGTAAGTATAGTGACCTTTCAAAATATGAATAAAAACTGTGATGTGATTCGATGTAAATGAAAATAGAATCGTATTGTTATAATCTTTGTGTATTGTGATGGTTCAATCATGACTTGTGTATTGATGTTTGTGGCATAAATTAATTGATGCAAGCCTATTGAACAATTGTGTATGAAAAACAATGGAACTTGCAAGCTTGTGGCAAAAACTAGAAATTTATCCCTTTTTGTATATGTCGATGGCACGGATTATGTATATTCCCTTAGTTTAAATTAGAATTTGTGTAAACATGTTATAGACCTTTTATGCCTACATGATCCAAAACCTATGATATCACCCTTATGTTTATTGGCAAGTATAATTGGATCTATGTTTCATAAACTATGCAAGTTCATGTTTATTTGCAAAATATAATTGGTTCTATGTCAAACATCGTTTGGGTTTCATAAACTATGCAAGTTCATGTTGAAATAGGCTAAATGATTAGATGTAAAAATTGTACATTTTGATGAATATATAACATGCTAGTTTTGTGGTCGATATTATGCCAAGTTAACATGTTTAAACACAAGTTTGTATTTGCCTAAACTATGCCAGTTCATATGTCACCTACTTAGTCATACTTTGATTTGAATGCAATTTCACATGACCCATGTTATATGTTAGTTGAATCGCCAAACTGCAAGTTCATACCTATGATGTTTATATTGATTATGCAAAAAATGCCAAGTTTACACCTATGTCATGTTTACGTTATGAATTCCCTTATGCCTATTTGTGTGCGCTAAATTAGGCTAAGTTTTTAGCCTAATATTATATGTTAAAAACTATGCGAACAAAGATTAGGCTAATATTGTTAGCCTAATGTTTAAACGGGGTAACGTTGGGAATATTTGAAAACTTGATATAAAAATATATGAAATTGGCATGTTTGTCACATGCCAAAATTGGTGGCATTTAAACGGTATAAATTCTTATACCAAAAATGTTAAACTGGGAATGTGGGCCGTAATATTTAATTGTTGACAAATTTACATATATTCAGTAATAAAGACAAATATGTAAACTTAGAAAACACGATATGCTTAACCCGAGGTTGGATTGAGTTGTGATGTAAACCTGCCTGGACCCGCCTGACTGTCCAGTAGTCACAACAATACATATCCAATGTGGGTGGTTAAGCATTGAGCCCAATAAGGACCTGAGGTTAGACTGAGCTACGGTGTAAACCTGCCCGGAACCGACCGGCATATCCAGTAACCGTAGCAATACCTGTCTAATGTGAGTGGTCTGGTGCTCTTAAGAGGCTAAGGACAGATTGTAGGGTTAAGTCAACTATAACACTTAACCAAATTCAACATGTTAACAAGAATTGATGGGTAGGGTTAGGTAAATACAGACACCTAACCACTTAACATGTTTGACTAGAAAATCCTGGTAACGAGGGACCCGTTTCAGCAGTAACCCAAAGTTAGATGTCAACGGTACCCTGAAACTAGGCAGGGTGGGGCACGATTACTGGGCTGATTGTAAGCGGTCAAACGACGGCGGTGGGTGCACATTACAGGTCTAACAGGGTGCGGGAGTGCACACACTCCGGAGCAGACAACCAGGGCACTGGGGACACCAGTAGTATAACCTATGTCTTCTAGTTTTGTGTCAGGGCCGCCACCATGGGTCTTGATACACCCCATGGTCGGACTAGCATAGGTATCTACAATTGTTGGGGGTCGTATGACACATGTTAACGCGAGTAGGAGCCGATCTTTAATAAGAATGGGGATCACTCCACCCTCACCATGGGGTGCTAGTTAGAATAAATTCAAGTAGGTGCAGAGATACAGTATGGGTGTGATAGTACATTCGACACTTCCTTAGCTTGCGACACTTTCCTATTTTTAGTTTACATCCATCATACCCTTTTCTTATTCACATATTGAAGAGTTACTAGATTTACTCTGGCTTTATGTCTGACCCTATTTTCTTTTCGTCTTCTTTTCTTTCGTTCCCCCCCCCCCCCCAGGTCCACAGGGAGGAAACAACTCAACTCAGTCGGGCTCTTTACAAGCACCAAGAACGTAGATGTATGATTTGGATCTTTCTTGCTCGGATAATGGCTTTGGATATCACTATGGGGATTTTTGTCACTTTATTTATGTTTTCATGCTTCTTTAATAATCAAGGCAGTTATGAGGTTGTAATGTTGAAAGTATTTTGAGACAATTATGGAAATCTTTGTTTGATACACGTATTGATGAAATAAAAGTTTGTTTGGTTTCCGCTGTTTAAAATATGTGTATTTATATCTGTCTTGAGTTCATCTATGGCTTTTACTTATAGACCTCCACCAAAATTAAGGCATTCCCTTTGTGAGTGACCTTAATGGAGGTGGGGTGTTTCACTTGGTATCAGAGCACAGGTTTACCAGACAAGATAAAAGTTTTTGAAAATTGTTTTCAAAAAGAAAGTTTAAAGAAGCATTTTTTTTTTAGAAAAAGTGTTATATTTATAAAAAGACAAAATCCCCCAAAGCCATGTGCCCTATCTATCCTTCTCTATCCTTCGTTTTGAATCTTTCCTTTCTGTTTCAGCATGTCTGGAGACCTTAACCTTCCGGAAGGAGTGCCGATTCCCGGCTGGTTTAGGAGGTACTTAGAAGCAAGGGCCAATGGCGCGGGTCCAGCAGACATCCCTCCACCAGTGGCCGCGGTTCCTCCTCCTCCTCCGCCTCCTCTTGGAAATGCCTTCGCAAAAACATGTAGAGACTTCAAGGCTATGGGTGGAAAAGACTTTTATGGGACCGAATCTTTTGTTGAAGAAAGAAATTGGTTAAAGGAGACTGAGGATTTGTTTGTCATCTTTGGAGTGGATGACAGGAAAATGATACAACTTGCGGTGTGGTTACTTAAGGATGAAGCTTCTTATTGGCGGGAAGTTACTAATGCTCAGAGGGCGGTGGAAACATGGGAAGACTTCAGGACAAGGTTTGAGATGAAATTCCTCTCCCAAGCCGAAAGAAGCCTGCAAATGGAAAAGTTTCTAACTCTGAAACAGGGAAGCATGACGATCAGGGAATATGTTAATCAGTTTAATCAGCTGGCCAGATTTGGGCTAGACTTAGTAAACACACAATACAAGAAGGCACTTCGCTTCATCAAGGGTTTGAATGAGCCTCTACACAGCCTTGCCATGACCCATGTATCCACGGGTGTGACTTATGAAAGCCTGGTGGACATGGCGTTGCTACACGAGGAAGACCACGGCAAGAAAGAAACTAAGGGGAAGAGAAGAAAGAAGGTCTACAAGCAAAGAAAACAGACTTCAAGAAAGGAGGGAAGAACAATAAGCCCCGTGAGAAGAGAAGGTGCAATTTCTGTGGCATTGTTGGCCATATATCAAAAGACTGCCGGAAAAGGAAGGCGAAGATGGGTGGTGGCTTCCATTGTGGAGAAACTGGACACCAAGCTAAGGACTGCCCAAAGAAGAAAGGGCAGGGACAGAAAGCCGGATCCACTTTAGGGGGTCAGGTTCATGCGCTAGTGGCACCTCAGTAGGAACGAGGTAGTTATATTTCTGTAGAAAGTGTAGTCTATCTTTGTGATCATCCAGTTCGTACACTTTTTGACTCTGGCGCATCACACTCTTTTATTTCATCTGCCTTAGTAGAATCTCTGCATCTAGACACTAGTATGGTAGAAGATCCCTTAGTTGTTTCAAATCCAATTGGGGGCTTCGCTTACTTGACAATGGTTTGTTTGGTTTTGAAAATCTCTATTCTCAGCGCTGAGTTTAGTTATAGTGCCTTTGTTTTGGGCTTCTCGGGATATGGTTTGATCTTAGGCATGGACTGGTTATCCAGTAATAGTGCCACTCTTGACTGTGAGAAAAGAGTAGTTAGACTCTTGAATCAGCTTGGTAACACTCTAGAAATTTCTTGTAATCCCTTGAATGCTGTTATGCTTAGTTATCTAGAGTCGCTTGATGCATTTGATGAGAATTTGCAATTAGTTAGAGTAGTCCGGGAATATCCGGATGTCTTTGAGGAAGTGAAAGGCTTACCTCCGAGGCGGGAAATAGACTTCCGCATATATCTTGTGGATAACGCAAAGCTTGTAGCTTCACCTGTCAGACACATGGCTCCATGGGAGAGAAAGGAGTTCGGTAAGCAGGTTAAAGAACTTCTCGAAAAGGGGTTCATTAGATGGAGCATTTCGGAATGGGGTGCTCCAGTGGTGTTCACAACCAAAGCAGACGGTTCGCTTCGCCTTTGCGTCGACTATAGGGAGTTACATAAATTGACCAAGAAAAATAGGCACCCTCTTCCCCGAATTGACGATTTGTTTGATCAGCTTGTCAGTGCGACGGTCTTCTCCCAACTTGATCTGGCAACTGGGTTCCATCAGCTAAGAGTAGCTGAAGACAGCATTGATAAGACAACGTTCAGAACCCCAGACGGTTTCTTAGAGTGGCTTGTCATGCCTTTCGGCTTGACAAACGCACCCGCTTATTTCGTAGACCTAATGAGCAGGATGTTCAGAGAATTCCTCAACAAATTTGTGGTTGTCTTCGTAGATGATATCTTAATCTTCTCAAAAAGTGAGGAAGAACATGCTCAGCATCTGAAAGAAATCATGAATACTCTCCGTGCACATCAACTAAAAGCCAAATTCTCCAAGTGTCACTTCTGGAGAAAAGAAGTAAGGTTTCTTGGGCATATATTGTCCAAAGAAGGGTTGGCTGTGGACCCCGCAAAGTGGTGGCAGTACAAGATTGGAAGACACCAAGAAATGCAACCGAAGTTCGAAGCTTTCTTGGGCTAGCCGGTTTTTATCGAAAGTTTATTAGGGATTTCGCGAAAATCTCAGCCCCACTCACAAGGATAACAAAGAAGAATCTGGCGTTCACTTGGGATTTGGACTGCGAGTTTGCTTTCCAACGATTAAAAAGGGCTCTCACAACAGCCCCAGTTCTAACTCTGCCTGACGGAAGCAAAATGTTCACAGTATACACAGATGCATGTGGAACGGGACTAGGCGATGTTCTAATGCAAGAAGGAAGGGTTGTAGATTATGGTGGAAGACAATTGAAGGTTCATGAAAAGAACTACCCAACCCACGATCTTGAGTTAGCCGCCATCGTCTTTGCACTTAAGTCTTGGCGCCATTATCTCCTAGGTGAGAAGTTTGAATTATAAACTGACCATAAATCGTTGAAATATCTCTTCTCCCAGAAGGATCTTAACTTGAGGCAGCAAAGATGGATGGAGTTTCTTGCCTCATATGATTTTGAAATTTCCTATACTCCCGGAAAAGGCAACGTGGTAGCAGACGCGTTGAGCCGAAAGAAACTGACCCTAAGCCCTCTCTTTGTGGAAAGGCAAAACTTGGAGTATATAGCCAGTTTTACCTTTAGGCCCTCCTCGGATTTTGTACCGGGTTTGTTAGCATCTCTCGAAGTACGCCCTACTCTCTTAGACTCAATAGGGGCTGCCCAACGTGAAGACCCAATGCTTGTTGACGTGATTGATAAACTTATTAGGGGTGAGACTTCTAGTCACCTCAGTAGATATGCCATCGATGATAAGGTTTGGCTGAGACGAGATGGAAGATTATGCGTCCCACATGCAAGGGAGTTAAAAAAGAAGGTTCTCGAGGAAGCGCATCGTTCCAAGATGACTATACACCTTGTCGGTGATAAGATGTACAAGGATATAAAAAGGAATTTCTTTTGGAACGGCATGAAGCAAGACATGGCATATTTCATTTCTAAGTGCATGACCTGCCAACAGGTCAAGGCGGAACAAAAGAAGCCTGGAGGACTACTTCACCCTCTAGAGGTCCCACAGTGGAAGTGGGATAGCATTTCAATGGACTTTATTGATGGACTTCCTAGGTCGAGAAGAGGCAACACTAGCATTTGGGTAATACTGGATAGGCTTACTAAAAGCGCCCACTTTATACCTATCAAGAGTAGAAGGACTGCCTCATCTCTAGCATCTCTTTATCTTAAGGAAATAGTTCGACTCCATGGGATACCCTCCAGCATTGTTAGTGACCGAGACCCTATTTTCACAAGTGAGTTTTGGCGGAGTCTGCAAGAAGCTGTAGGCACACAGCTATGTTTGAGCACGGCCTATCACCCCCAAACAGATGGCCAGACAGAAAGGGTGAATAGAGTTTTAGAGGATCTTTTAAGACTTTGCGTTCTTGACTTTGGAGGGACATGGGAGGATCACCATCCTTTAGTGGAATTTGCCTACAACAACAGCTACCAAGCTACCATCGGCATGGCACCCTTCGAAGCCTTGTATGGAAGACAGTGCAAATCACCAACTTGTTGGTGGGAGTCCATAGATAAGCTTATACTTGGGCCAGACATGATTCGAGAAACTTCAGAGAAAGTGGACTTGATACGTAGGAGAATGAAGACAGCCCAAGACATACAGAAATCCTACGCCGACAAAAGAAGGACCGACCTTGAGTTTGAGGTTGGGGACAGGGTTTACCTTAAGGTATCCCCTTTAAGGAACGTCGTTTGCTTTGGATCCGCAGGAAAGCTAGCACCAAGATTTGTAGGACCATTCCCTATCATCGAGAAGATTGGGAAAATGGCTTATAGAGTAGATCTGCCTGAAAGATTGGCTGGAATTCACAACGTCTTTCACGTTTCTCATCTCCGATAATGTCTACATGAATCAACGGAAGTGGTGGAGCCAAGCATTCTAGAAGAAGCCGAAGTGGAATGTGAAGCAACTGTGAGGAGAGTTCCAACCCGCATCATAGGAACTGAAGTGAAAAAGCTACGCAACCGTGAAGTCAAACTCGTTAAAGTTCAGTGGAGCGACGCCGAGGAAGACGCGACTTGGGAAACTGAGGACAGAATATGCGCTGCCTACCCTCTTTTTTTTTAGGGTACATCTTTGACCTCTCTTTTTCTTAAGTTGTGCTTGTATCTATCTTTTTAGGTATATCTCCTCGGTATTATCCTTTATCCTTAGGTAGAAACCCCTTTTGATGTAAACATGTATTTGAAACATGTTATGGTTGATGGCTGCAAGTGGTTGCTAGTGGTTGCTCGTGGATGCATATACACACACAACCTAGGTCTTAGATCGGCTCAATCACTTCATACTGTATATGCATATATGTATTCTTATTTGTATATGGTTGTAAACTTGATATGCTGTCATATGGTCGTCGCATTTGTATGAATAGTTGTGCACTCATGTAGAATTATGAGTAGGAAAAATTTGCATACATAATGGATTCATGACACTTACATGAATCGCATTAAGGAGGTCAACTGAATCAGTAGACCGCCTGATTTCTGCATTAGATAAGGACATGTACACACACTATGCATATGATCATGAAGCATTAGAAGTCTTTTAAGGACAGTGGATGCCTGTGTTTGTTGGTTAAGTAGATGGACTGTTGGATGGTAGGATATACATTCTTCCTAACTTGAAGATTTCGGGGACGAAATCCTTTTATGTGGGGGAGAATGTAACACCCCGTGAATTCTATAACGTTAAGCTTCACGAATTAAAGTATAATTAATTATAAATGATGAAATCAAGGGAAAAGGGTTACACCATTGCGTTCGTCCCGAAATTCTGCTTGAGATAGAGTCCAAGTTTGCGTAAAACGGATATCGTATGAAGAAGATATGGACGAACGAAGTTGGTCGAAAAACCAGAAAATGGGTCATAATGCACTAGCACACTTGGGAAGTGCGCCAGAACAGAAATGAACTGGCGCACTTGGGAAGTGTGCCAGTACATTTTTGGCCTGGCGCACCTGCCAAGTGCGCCCAGGTCAGAATGACCTGCTGGTCAGGTCCTGGCTGGCCTGGTCTGGGTCTGGTCGAATTCTGATGCTTGGCTGAGTCACTAGGGCTTACATGTCTCTTTCATATGGGCCTCTCTTGAGATGGATGGCCTGAATTCACCCTAGCTTCATCGACGGATCAAAACAATTTAAAATTCTATAAATACAACTCAAGTCTAACCCTAAATTCACACAAATAATAGAATACAAAAGCCGTCATGCTGCTGGAGAGGAACTAGGAATGGTCGTCAATTAGAAAGCCTAGAGACAAGCCAACGAGCCTAAGAGACGAATCAAATTAAAAGAAGATCAGAGCTTAATCAAATCATTCAATGAAATTTTGCTACCCAAAGGAGAGCATCTCCAAATCAGAATAACAGAAATCAAAAAACAAGAATTCATCACACGTTGTAAGTATAGTGACCTTTCAAAATATGAATAAAAACTGTGATGTGATTCGATGTAAATGAAAATAGAATCGTGTTGTTATAATCTTTGTGTATTGTGATGCTTCTATCATGACTTGTGTATTGATGTTTGTGGCATAAATTAATTGATGCAAGCCTATTGAACAATTGTGTATGAAAAACAATGGCACTTGCAAGCTTGTGGCAAAAACTAGAAATTTATCCCTTTTTGTATATGTCGATGGCATGGACTATGTATATTCCCTTAGTTTAAATTAGAATTTGTGTAAACATGTTATAGACCTTTTATGCCTACATGACCCAAAACCTATGATATCATCCTAATGTTTATTGGCAAATATAATTAGATCTATGTTTGCAAGTATGATTGGATCTATGTTTCATAAACTATGCAAGTTCATGTTTATTTGCAAAATATAGTTGGTTCTATGTCAGACATCGTTTGGGTTTCATAAACTATGCAAGTTCATGTTGAAATAGGCTATATGATTAGATGTAAAAATTGTACATTTTGATGAATATATAACATGCTAGTTTTGTGGTCGATATTATGCCAAGTTAACATGTTTAAACACATGTTTGTATTTGCCTAAACTATGCCAGTTCATATGTCACCTACTTAGTCATACTTTGATTTGAATGCAAGTTCACATGACCCATGTTATATGTTAGTTGAATCGCCAAACTGCAAGTTCATACCTATGATGTTTATATTGATTATGCCAAAAATACCAAGTTTACACCTATGTCATGTTTACGTTATGAATTCCCTTATGCCTATTTGTGTGCGCTAAATTAGGCTAAGTTTTTAGCCTAATATTATATGTTAAAAACTATGCGAACGAAGATTAGGCTAAGATTGTTAGCCTAATGTTTAAACGGGGTAACGTTGGGAATATTTGAAAACTTGACATAAAAATATATGAAATTGGCATGTTTGTCACATGCCAAAATTGGTGGCATTTAAACGGTATAAATTCGTATACCAAAAATGTTAAACTGGGAATGTAGGCCATAATATTTATTTGTTGACAAATTTACATATATTCAGTAATAAAGACAAATATGTAAATTTAGAAAACACGATATGCTTAACCCGAGGTTGGATTGAGTTGTGATGTAAACCTGCCCGGACCCGCCCGGCTGTCCAGTAGTCACAACAATACCTATCCAATGTGGTAGGTTAAGCATTGAGCCCAATAAGGACCCGAGGTTAGACCGAGCTACGGTGTAAACCTGCTCGGAACCGATCGACATATCCAGTAACCATTGCAATACCTGTCTAATGTGCTTGGTATGGTGCTCCTAAGAGGCTAAGGACAGATGGTAGGGTTAAGTCAACTATAACACTTAACCAAATTCAACATGTTAACAAGAATTGATGGGTGGGATTAGGTAAATACAGACACTTAACCACTTAACATGTTTGACTAGAAAATCTTGGTAACGACGGACCCGTTTCAGCAGTAACCCAAAGTTAGGTATCAACGGTACCCTGAAACTAGGCAGGGTGGGGCACGATTACTGGGATGATTATAAGCGGTCAAACGACGGCGGTGGGTGCACAGTGCAGGTCAAACGGGGTGCGGGCGTGCGCACACTCCGGAGCAGACAACCAGGGCACTGGGGACACCAGTAGTATAACCTATGTCTTCTAGTTTTGTGTCGGGGCCGCCACCATAGGTCTTGATACATCCCATGGTGGGACCAGCATAGGTATCTACAATTCTTGGGGGTCGTATGACACATGTTAACGTGAGTAGGAGCCGATCTTTAATAAGAATGGGGATCACTCCACCCTCACCATGGGGTGCCAGTTAGAATAAATTCGAGTAGGTGCAGAGAAATATTATGGGTGTGATAGTACATTCGACACTTCCTTAGCTTGCGACACTTTCCTATTTTTAGTTTACATCCATCATACCCTTTTCTTATTCACATATTGAAGAGTTACTAGATTTACTCATGCTTTATGTCTGACCCTATTTTCTTTTCGTCTTCTTTTCTTTCGTTTCCCCCCTAGGTCCACAGGGAGGAAATAGCTCAACTCAGTCAGGCTCTTTACAAGCACCAAGAACGTAGATGTATGATTTGGATCTTTCTTGCTCGGATAACGGCTTTGGATATCACCATGGGGATTTTTGTCACTTTATTTATGTTTTCATGCTTCTTTAATAATCAAGGCAGTTATGAGGTTGTAATGTTGAAAGTATTTTGAGACAATTATGGAAATCTTTGTTTGATACACGTATTGATGAAATAAAAGTTTGTTTGGTTTCCGCTGTTTAAAATATGTGTATTTATATCTATCTTGAGTTCATCTGTGGCTTTTACTTATAAACCTCCACCAAAGTTAAGGCATTCCCTTTGTGAGTGACCTTAATGGAGGTGGGGTGTTTCACTAATTCATTGTTTAGATCTCATTATGCCTGTTTATGATGTCCCTATTATGTTAGAATCAATTCTATTGTCACATGTTCATCAGATCTGCTCCTATATGCCTATCTTGTCATTATGCCACTATATGTTTATGCCCATTTCTGCCATCATATGACCATCTTGTTAGTATGATCATTTCTGTCCTCTTCCCTTCATTGTTGACGGCAAAAAACATCGTAAACACCAAAGATTCCTATTACTAGGAATAATTAATTTGGTCGCAAGACTAAGTAAGAAAAAGCGGTAAAAGACAGGAGTATTTATAGTGGTTTGGCCGCAGATTAGGCCTATGTCCACTTTGGAAGGATGTTGAACTTTTATTAATCACTTAAGAATTACAAGGTAGAGCCATGCTTATTACATTCACTTTTATAATTGCCATATGCTAGGTATTTGGGAAAAAGAATATTTAATTCTCCTTCTTTCTCAAATAGGAGATGCCATTAATAGAGTTCATGGAGCTCTAGGAAGGTCTCAAGTGAAGAAAATCCAACCCCTTTGAAGTGTGAGGCCATGGGCTATTTATAGGAGTGGGAGTAGGTAGGAGTAGGTAGAAATAGAGACCACATGCAGGAAATTCGAACCCACCACCCGCGCGCCTCGAACTTTCGAACCCGGGCACGGGTTCGAAATTTCGAGTCCCCTGGGTTTGATATTTCGAACCCAGGCGCTGGTCGGAAATCTCGAACCCAGCCATGGGTGCGAGATTTCACACCCGCTGGGCTCGAGACCTCGCACCCACTGGGTTCAAAATTTCGAACCCAGGTATGGGTTTGAAATTTCGAACACAGGCATGGGTGCGTGATTTCGCACCCGGTTGGGTGCGATTTCCGCGTCATGTCTGAGTGAGGTCCTTCCGAAGGGCGCGAGGATCCCGGTACCGGGTGGTTGAGGCTCGTGGCTCCTTCAGGGTTCGAGGCCTTGGTTCTCGGATGTCTTCTGGATGTCGCGAGGTTACAAGCGGAGTATTTCCTTCTTGATCCTGTTTCCTTCACTCTTGTGTGTCCCTTTTCGGCCTCAGCTTCTCGAGGTACGTTGAGTTGAGCGTGTTTGATGCTCTCCTGGGAACCGGACAAAAAGCCGGTTAACATTTGCCCCCCAAAGTACGTCTTTTCTTTGACATGATGTGCTTTGCATAGGTTGAGGTAGTGGCGAAGGTGTTTATTTTTCCTATAATTCAAAAGGTAAATAGGTGTTAGCTGTAGGGCTCATTCCCCCTGGCGGTGCAGATGAGCCGTCGTTTAGAGGATGGGCCATGCTCAAATCGTTAAGTGTCCGTAGTGCCTAGTCTCCATAGATGCGCGGGAGTTGGCATGCGCGCGTGCGGAGTATGTGCACGAGGCAACATGTCGCAGCGTTCCCGATACTGGAGGTGCGACCATCGTCATATTTTTTTTAGTGTCGGAGATTTTCGAGCCCAAGGGGAATTGAAATTTCGAACCCAGGGCTTGGGAATTTTCGAACCCGACGAGTTCGAAAATTTCGAACCTGTGCTGGAATACGAAAACACGTTTTTCCTTTATAAATAGGCCCCCCTTCAATTTTTTCCTTCTAATTTTTCTTTCTCTGGCCGCCATTGCTGAAAGCTTAGAACCCGATAGTGTCGAGCCCGAGAATTTCGAACCGAGCTAGGTGAGGACTCAAATCGAGGGGTTGAGAAGGGTAGAAGGTCAAAGGGCCACGGCGGGGACCTCGAGACCTTGCGAGTTCGATTCTTCGAACCCAGCCAGGTTCGAATTTTCGAACCCCCGTGGGTTCCAATTTCGAAGCACAGTGGATTCGAATTTTTGAAACCACCGGGTTCGAAGTCTTGAACCCTCATGGGTTCGAATTTTCAAACTCGGGGGGTTCGAAGCATTGAACCCTCCTGGGTTGGGATTTTCGAACCCCGTGCGTTCGAATTCTCAAGTCCCTGTATGGGTTCGAGATTTCAAACACAAAGGGGTTCGAGTTTTCAAACCCAGGCTAGTTCGGAACTTTGAATCCTTCTGAGTTCGAAATTTCGAACCTGGAGCTCAAAATTTCAAGCCCGACATGGTTCGGGACATGGCCGTTGTCGGGTTCCCAATTTGTCCTACCGATGGACTTTGGCTTCCGAATATTCGCCCCTGGATTTGCATGTTTAGCGTTGATGCATATATTGTTAACCGTGCGCGCGGGGTTTAGGATTGTTCACATAGGGTAGAGCATACAACCGGACTGGGACTTGGACTATTACGAATCATTATGAACTTTCTTTATGTAGCTTATCCTTGCATAGCATTTCACGCACATATTAGTTGTCTACAACACGAGGGGTACAGGTCACTATATCGTCCGTTTTAACACTGATGCGTTAAAGTATAGCTAAAGATGCAGACCAAATCAAGGAACGGAAAGACTATGGAATCCGAGGCTTCCCAGCCCGCCTTACGAACATCCAACCCTACTCTTCGAGGTAGCTCGTCTGGTAGCGAGCTTGAGACCACAGAAGGATCGACTCCTTCTCATTCGACTTCGATCGGCTCGCCCGAAGCGTCTGAGCATGGGGAGCAATCTGAGAGACAATATTCCCCGGTCGTAACTGAAGAGGCCGAGAACGTAGATATCATGGGCGAGGATGAACCCGTACCTCCGGTAGCTCCTGACGTGTTGCCTGATGCGGTGATACTGGAGAATCCTATCGATTTAGTACCCTCGTGCTTAGATGCTATTGCGGTCCGGAAGAAGGCAGTGCAATTTAAAATACTGGTGGGTGATGCCCATGCCCCCAGGAGAGATGACAGAGCTCATGTGCCGCCCGAAGGCCTTATTGCCTAGAACCATCAAGAATGCCTCGCCGGGTGTGTTCCCCTGGCTAATAACTTCATTCGGGATATGTTGTTCTACTTCCGCCTCGCACCATCGCAGCTACACCCCAATGCTTTTGCTTCCCTTCTGGGTACTTATGTCATGTTCCACGAGTTTCTGCACAGGGAACCCACTGTGTAACGACACGGATTTTGCCCGACCTTAATCGATCGCAAAATCGATCAAGACCGTTCAAAATCCGCATACGTTAACTTTGGGAATACAACAACATCAGAACAATAACAGCAGACTTTTATAACATCATAATAAATGTTACATCAGAGTACAGAATATATATCAGAGTACATTAATTACAGCGGAAGATAAATTTTACATTTAATACAATACAGTGTATCAGAAATAAAATAACTAAGACAGCGGAAGAGTTTCCTATGCTCGGGACATAGCTTTTGGCTTCAATCCAGGATCCTGCTAAAGAGATGAATATCTACAAAAAGCTACTCGACTGCCCGTGTGGAAAAGAGGGCACCCGAATTTGCAAAAGTGGAAACAAACAACGGGTCATTCGTGGGACTGGTATGAGAATTCTTATCTAATATAACTAATAATAATAAGGTAAATCCAAGGACCACGCAGCTAACGCGGAACGGGTTTTATTCCAATGGATTACCTGTGCATAAATTAAAGTTAATCGTCAAAAACAGCGCAATGCTTTTTAGAAAAATGAAACCATCATAAGACCCAGTTCCCATCACACAATGCAACGCAAACCGGAGGATAGGGTTTTACCTTATAATGGTCAAAGATGCTTGATACGATAAAACAATATTATTATTAGTGTATATATATTTTCAAAACATTCCAAAGTAAATGTATCAATCCTAGGAAGCATAGGTACCATATGCTATGCCTCCATACTAGTAATACAATCAAATCCGCATGGGGCGTATTGGAAATTGGGTTTCCAACATGAGTCAAGGCTAGGGAGGAGCTCCTTACCGATTCGAGACACTCTACCTAATGTCTTAGGGTTCCCCGCAGTTAACCCTTGGATCCTGCAGGACCGGTCCACACATGCAGCTTCGTGGATTAGTTATTCCTGAACACACGTTTCCCGGTCCTATAGGACCTATCCGAGGCGCCTCATTCCATCATCCACATAAGCGAAATGTCAGGGCTGGTAGGTCACTGACACCACTCCAGCTAGAAAGAAACGTGCCGCTCTCCCTGCGTTCCCTTCTCCCGTTTTAGACTCCGCCGGTGTGTGAGGCTCGCGAAGTCACGATATACACAAAGCTATGCCTAAATAGACTATGCTTTGATCATCTACCACAAGGCCTGCTTTTCAACAAAGCCTTGATAAATTGCATCTTAGCATGCCACATTGTCAGACCCTACCATATCGTTGATCATCTACCAATATATATATATATATATATATATATATATATATATATAACCTCTAAGCTCATACATCTTAGAGAAGGGTGTTAAGTGAAGAATAAATTTTTCACCACCAAACAGAAATATATAATCAGTAGCGTTCAACAAATACAGTAGAAAAGAATACAATGTCAGACACACAATCCATTTACAAGTCCGCTCTGGGTCTGAGCGAAACAACGTGTCCGTCGATTTCCAAATACATTTGGACGATCATTACCAAATACCTTGCCTTGGGGTGTCCAGTCCCAATTCAAGATACCAGTCATCATCATCCCAACGATGTGAAAACCTTCGGTCTTCTACCACCGTCTTCATCTTCGACTCTTGGTCGTCGTGATGATTATTCAGAATGGGTTAAACCCGGTCTTTCTGAATAACTCGCGTAATTTGTGATTAAAAATCAAATATTGGAAAATCACACATTTCACCGCATTCCAACCCCGAATATTCTTTTAAATAGAATACTCATATTAAAAGGTTCTCATTAATTTTATCAAGGATAAACTATGAAAATAAATTTTATGTCTTTCTTAAAAGATTTATTAAAACTCCAATTTTTAATTTGATATCAAAAGTCATTATTATAAGGTTATTTATTTTAAGAAATAAATCTTGTCTTAAACGGGTTAAAGAACTAGTGTTCTTTAAAACACAGTTCACGATAAACCCACAAATCAATTTTCAAAATATGGAACTCCACAGAAATCAAATCAAGACATAATCGCTATAAATTTATATATCGGACTAACAATATACATGGAATAATGGCAAGGCCTCTTAAATTCCATATATAATATCGGTCTTCTATTACAGTAGCCTATTTCGGTTATTACCAATTGAATTTCCACTTAATTCCAATCTAATATATTGAATTGGAAAACTTGATTTTTAGAAAATGCCCTTTTTAAAATCTATAAACTAGATTTATAAATTCCAAATAATAATTTCAATGTAAATTGGACTAAAGGACAAATGTCATCTAAATACACCGTCCACGATAAATCCACTTCACATCTCAATTTATTTCATATCACTAAATATAATTTCAAAATCTAATAATCTTAATTAAAAGATTTCTCTTTATATGTTAATTTATTATAAAGAAAACATGTTCTAAAATAATTATTGAAAAATATTCTTTATATAAAAAGATTTTTTTTAATGTACAAATATTCTTCTTAAAAGAACACCTGAATCGGAGTGTGACTCAATCATTCACCATATAATTTGGATTATATGGATTTCACACGCATCATATATATTTCAATAACAATATATTCATCAAGTCATCCATTTACATCCAGTGTGTAAATTTCACTGTGTAAGCGTTAAAATTAAATAATAACGCTTAACGCAGCCTGTCGATCTAACGATAGACATACCATTTAACATTGGGATTTGTGTCAGTCAAATATCATCCCAATACCCGTGTGGGGTTTTCAGCCAACACACTTCATATAGATATACAAATAAATGATTGGTTAATGGATTTAACCAATTTAAATTATGCTAACAATTGATGATTATGAGCCGGTTATTTAATTCCAATATCGAAATAAAATATAACATACTCGAGATATAAATTAATATGGCATTCCCTTTATTTCCTATATTCACATCGTAAAATTTCTCTTTCTTTACTACACTGAAAATTTTAATCAACATTTATAACGTAAAATTTCTGCCTTTCAGTTACATTGCAAAATTTTCTTTTTATTTACATTATAAATGTAACTAATAATACAGTGAAAAATTTTAACTTTTTAAATTACATTAAAAATGCAATTTTTAATTTTCATCGCAAATCCTTATTTCTAATTTAATATAAAAAATGAAATCTTTAATTTACAATGCAAATCCTCTTTTCTAATTATATAAAAATGTAACTTTTAATTTACGATGCAAATCCTCTTATCTAATTGCATAAAAATGCAAATTTTAATTTATTTGTGAATCTTACTTCTTTATTACATTATAAAAATGTAATTTTTATTTTACATTATAAATTCAAGTCCCAGTTAGATAAAGAAATGTAATTGTTATAATATAATACAAATTCATATCCTAATTTCATTGAAAAAAATGTAATCTTTATCATACCGTTATAACTCCTATATAAATTACATAGAAAAATGTCATTTTTTATTTTACTGTTCTAATTCACATCTAAATTATATAGAAAAATGTAATTTTTCTCTTGTGGCACAAAATCAATTTAAATTACATAGAAAAATGTAATTTTTATTATGCGATGGAAATTCATATCTTAATTACATAGAAAAATGTAGTTCCTATCATACGACATAAATTCATATTTAAATTACATCTAAAAATGTAATTTTTATCCTACAGTGTAAATTTCTCATTTTAATTACATGTAAAAATGTAATTTTCATTCTACCGTTATCATTCATTTCTAAATTACATAGAAAAATGTAATTTTAATCATGCAATGTAAATTTCAATTTTAATTACATAGAAAAATGCAATTTTTGTCATACGGTGCAACTTCATATATAAATTACATATAAAAATGTAACTTTTGTTATGCAAAGTAAATTCACATTTAAATTACGTATAAAAATGTAATTTTATTCATACGGTGTGAATTCATTCATAAATACATATAAAAATGTTAATTATTTCATGTGATGAAAATTCATTCATAAATTACATATAGAAATGTTATTTATTTCATACGATGGAAAATCATTCATAAATTACGTATAAAAACATGTTTCATTTCATACAATGTAAAAACATTTTCTTTTTATGTACAATGCAAAAATATCATCTTTTTATATTTATAATATATTAACTTTACTATTTTACGACGTAAAAATATGATATTTTCTATTTTACAAAGTAAAAATATCAACTTTACTATTTTACAATGTAAAAATATTATCTTTTCTATTTTACAATGTAAAAATATCAACTTTACTATTTTACAATGTAAAGATATTATCTTTTCTATTTTACAAAGTAAAAATATCAACTTTACTATTTTGAACATAAAAAGATGATCTTTTTATTTACAAAACAAAATGTCATCTTTTTATTTTCAATGCAAAAATGTCACCTTTTCATTTTCAATGCAAAAATGTCATCTTTACATTTTCAATGCAAAGATGTCATCTTTTCATTTTCAAAACAAAGATGTGATCTTTTAATTTACAATAAAAATATCGTCTTTTTTTATTCACAATATAAAAAGATCGTCTTTCTATTTACATCGTCAAATTTTCATCTTTTAATTTTCAATATAAAAAGATGATCTTTTTATTTTCATCGTCAAATTTTCATTACCAATCCAACCACAACGATAAAAGGTAATCAAATGATCTATTACCAACTCCAATCTAGCACTTCAATTTCAGATCTAATATCACATCATCCAAAAACAATTCGAATTCACAACATAGAACAACATCCATCGCATATTGATTTATTTTCACCATTCGACATTAAGCACCAAAAAGAATAATAATTAAATTAATTAATATTAAATTAAAAATGAATTCTCACCTAGGCCGGATCTGAAATGAAAGTGGTTTCAATCAGATTTCGTGTTCGGATTCACGGCGGTTACAGATCTGAAAGATTTCAATTTGAGATTTATGTAAAAATTTGAATTCTGGCTTTTAACAACTGGCACAGTAACGGAAATAAGCGTGACAAAATCTAAAATAATAATACCTTAATTTTCAGAATTGTTCAAATCTTCAAATGCGGATTTCGGGAGCTATAGTCGACGGTTTTACGAACGGTTTACGGGAGATTGGAGAGCTACGAGAGGGCTATCTTCACCGGGAAGATGGGAGGGTGCGGCTCAACGTGAAGGGGGCGGCAGGGCTGCGTTCGGTGCGCCTTGGGGAGGGTGGTGGCGGAGATTCGGGGCACGGGTGGTTTGAGATTGGTACCAAATCGAAGAGCAGAGAAAGATCTTTAAAAAGTTTAACTACGGGGAGGTCCAATTCTTCATGGATTGGGAGAGAAGAAGGAGAGAAGTTGTGAAGCCTATGGATTCTTTTTATGGCTGAATCGCGATGGAGGAAGAGGAAGAAACCCGACTTTCACTATATAATAAAATAATAGGGTTTTTTAATTATTATTTAATTAGCCCGTTTAAGCCCGTTTTGGTCTGCTTACTGTCGTTCTTAGGGTTTTGACGTCTTCTGAGCGCATTGGGCTATGTCTCGGGCCCCAATTCTGATGTCTGTAGCGTTTTTTATTTAAAATCCTATTAAAAATTAATTAAATAAATATTGACCGTACATGAAAATTCACCGGGACCACAAATTAACTTCAAAAATTCCCGAAAAATATATTTAGCTATGTTTTGACGCTACGGACCTAGAAAAATTAATTTCGTTCAATTCTGAGCTCGTATGAATTTTTAATGAATTCTTAAAGTAAAAAATTATCCGTTTACACAAAAAAAATCAATTATAATTATATATTAATTCTAAAAATTACCGAAAAATCATTTTTAGCTTTGTTTTGACGATACGAACCCAACAAAAATTATTTTCGTCGAATTCTGAGGTTGTTTGAAAAATGGCTATTTTTAAGGCGTTTAAATTTAGTGAATATTAGGCTCACATCCCTAAAAGCAAACTTAATTAGGCTCACATCCAGTGATAAACTTATTATAAATTAGGTCCCTATTTTTCAAAAGTTGTGAAATAAATAAATAAAGTAAAAAAAATAATAAAAATATTATTTAGATAAATTATTCATTCGACCTTAAATTCACTGTAAAAAAAAACATGCAAAAAATAAAATCAAACAGGATAAAAACAGCGTAAAATGCAGTCAAATGCATTTTGTTATGCAAGAATTTCAATTTATTGCGTATATGCATGCAAATTTTCATAGTATTGTAAATCAGTTGAATTTTATTTGCATCCAAGTATGCATTTAAATCCAAAAAATGCATATAAGTGTGCAACATATATGCAGACCAAAATATAGCATAATTTACGTTGTGCAATAATTGCATATATGTATGCAAGTATTGGCAATACTTGTATGCATATATGCAAAAAAATTTCTCTTCTTGGCATGGACTTCTGGAATTATTTCCAGATTTTAGGATTTTTTTTTTAAGGGTTGCCGCACATTTTTTTTGTTGTTGTAAAAAGCGAACGTGAGAAGGAA
This sequence comes from Allium sativum, assembly GCA_030737875.1. Taxonomy (NCBI): domain Eukaryota; kingdom Viridiplantae; phylum Streptophyta; class Magnoliopsida; order Asparagales; family Amaryllidaceae; genus Allium; species Allium sativum. The sequence goes on from CM060913.1 coordinate 581,878,731, forward strand.
GCGAAGAGGGCATGCTGGACGTGAAAGGAGGAGCCGATCCAAGATTCTAGGAGGCGGGTTTTTAAAAATAGGGGGCGGATTTGTATGTGAAACTATGAGCGGATGCGAGGCTAATTTTGAAACTTAACAGGGACCTCTAAAAAACGCACCCTTAAATTTAACTGAAATAGTCAAAACACATTTTTCTCTGCCACGCTCACATATTAATTCGAAAAATTCTGAAAATTGAAACCTAGCAATAATTTGACATTCCGGTTCCAACAAAAGTGGTTTCATCGAAAACAGAGGTCGTTTGAAAAATGACTATTTTTAAGGCCAGTTTATTTAATATTAAAATACATTTTTAAACAAATAATTTCTGAAACTCGAAATATATAAGTGTTTACTGTTTTTCAATGTAGAAACGTCATTCCGAACTCAATGGAAGTGGTTCCGAGTCGAAATTCCTACATATGTGAAAAGTAGCCTTCCAGGCCATATATAATATATATATAAATTCTACAGCGACCTTTCTAAAAATTGAATTGGCCATAACTTTTGATTTCCACTATGAAATTTCGATTTTTCAGATTCGTTGGAAAGATATTTTTAAATAGATTCTAATATTTTTGGTTTCACTAAAATCCGTTAAATTTTGCATCCTGTACGGTCAGTCAAAGTTCAAGTTTGACTTTTCAAACTACCGCGCTATTTCTAACTTTTTTTATAATTAAAATTAAATTATTCATTCTATCTTCGATTTGAACCAAATTTGTAATTATTATTATTTAAAATAGATTATTTAAATATCAAAACTCATTAAAATCACTTAAAATAAATTTTAAATTGGCCCCAAAATTCCGGGTTGTTACAGTCTCCCCCACTTAAAATCTTTTCGTCCTCGAAAAGGAAATGAGCTAAAATTCGTTTATTTACCTAATTAAATTTTTCATTCTTTTATTTATTGTATAATAATTTCATAGGTTGAATTAATATTCACACAACACAATCATCTAACAATTAGTTGATTAAATTTTCAAAAATATATAATTTATATATATTCAAAAATCATATTTTCTAAATTCCGATTATATATATAATTACAAATACGTTAGTTATAATCTTTCCACTCTGAACTCATTCTAGGGCATTACTAACCCCATCTCTAATGAGTTTCTCATTCTAGGATACTGTTGATCCTATGTCTAATGAGTATTCTTATTGGATATTACTAATCCAATCTCTGATGAGTCTTTTGTTCAGTTCTAACGAGTTGTATCCCAAAGATTTGAGCTAACCAAAGATCTGATACCACAATGTAATGACACGGACTTTGCCCGACCTTAATCGATCGCATAATCGACCAAGACCGTTCAAAATCTGCATACATTAACTTTGGGAATACAACAACATCAGAACAATAACAACAGACTTTTATAACATCATAATAAATGTTACATCAGAGTACAGAATATATATCAGAGTACATTAATTACAGCGGAAGATAAATTTTACATTTAATACAATACAGTGTATCAGAAATAAAATAACTAAGATAGCGGAAGACTTTCCTATGCTTTGGACACAGCTTTTGGCTTCAATCCAGGATCCTGCTAAAGAGATGAATATCTGCGAAAAGCTACTCGACTGCCCGTGTGGAAAAGAGGGCACCCGAGTTTGCAAAAGTGGAAACAAACAACGGGTCAGTCGTGGGACTAGTGTGAGAATTCTTATCTAATATAACTAATAATAATAAGGTAAATCCAAGGACCACGCCGCTAACGCGGAACGGGTTTTATTCCAATGGATTACCTGTGCATAAATTAAAGTTAATCGTCAAAAACAGCGCAATGCTTTTTAGAAAAATGAAACCATCATAAGACCCAGTTCCCATCACACAATGCAACGCAAACCGGAGGATAGGGTTTTACCTTATAATGGTCAAAGATGCTGGATACGATAAAACGATATTATTATTAGTGTATATATATTTTCAAAACATTCCAAAGTAAATGTATCAATCCTAGAAAGCATAGGTACCATATGCTATGCCTCCATACTAGTAATACAATCAAATCCGCATGGGGTGTATTGGAAATTGGGTTTCCAACATGAGTCAAGGCTAGGGAGGAGCTCCTTACCGATTCGAGACACTCTAGCTAATGTCTCAGGGTTCCCCGCAGTTAACCCTTGGATCCTGCAGGGCCGGTCCACACATACAGCTTCGTGGATTAGTTATTCCTGAACACACGTTTCCCGGTCCTATAGGACCTATCCGAGGCGCCTCATTCCATCATCCACATAAGTAAAATATCAGGGCTGGTTGGTCACTGACACCACTCTAGCTAGAAAGAAACGTGCTGATCTCCCTGCGTTCCCTTCTCCCGTTTTAGACTCCGCCGGTGTGTGAGGCTCGCAAAGTCACGATATACACAAAGCTATGCCTAAATAGACTATGCTTTGATCATCTACCACAAGGCCTACTTTTCAACAAAGCCTTGATCAATTGCATCTTAGCACGCCACATTGTCAGACCCTACCATATCGTTGATCATCTACCAATATATATATAACCTCTAAGCTCATACGTCTTAGAGAAGGGTGTTAAGTGAAGAATAAATTTTTCACAAAATAGCATAGGAAATTCATAGAGTAAACAACATCATAGCAGCGGAAATATAATGTCATCCATCACAGAAAATCCACAGTCACAGGCTTCTACATTATTACACCAAATTTGCAGGAAAGAAATAAGTTCTAACTCCAACTTAAACAACGTGGAATTAAACAAGTTTCATGACTGAAATAAAAAGAAAGAGAAAATATAAGAGCAGCAAATGATAAGTCTTCAAAACTCCTAGTCTTCACCTCTCCACAAGCAAATCCAAGAGAAATAGTAAGCAGCTCCAAGGAAAGACTCCAAGCGAAAGATAACCTGTTTACTTGGCTGCCCGTATAGAAAAGAGGGCACTCGAGTTTGCAAAAAAAGTGAAACAAACTACAGGTCAGTCGTGGGACTGGTGTGAGAATTCTTAACTATCATACCATTCATAATATGGAAAATCCAAAGACCATGCCGCTAATGCGGAACGGATTTATTTCAATGGATTGCCATGCATAATTTTAAGTGTCAGAACAAGTAGAGGAATAAATCGTTTAATCAACGCAATGCTTTTTCGAAAAATGAAATCACCATAAGACTCAAGTCCCATCACACAATGCAACGCACACCAGAGGACAGAGTTTTCCCTTATGGTGATTAAACATGCTAAATACGGCAAATACGGGTTTAATATTATTATTAATATATATAACAAAACATTTCAAAATAAATGTATCGATCCTAGGAAGCATAGGTACCATATACTATGCCTCCGTACTAGTAATACAATCAAATCCATAGGGTCGTATTTGGAATTTGGTTTTCCATCTGAGTCAAGGCTAGGGAGGAGCTCCTACCTATTCGAGACACTCTAGCTAATGTCTCAGGATTCCCCGCAGTGAACCCTTGGATCCTGCAGGGCCGGTCCGCCATACGAGTTGCGGATTAGTTATTCTTGAACACACGTTTCCCAGTCCTATAGGACCTATCATCCGAGGCGCCTCATTCCATCATCCACATAAGTAAAATATCAGGGCTGGTAGGTCACTGACACAACTCTAGCTAGAAAGAAACGTGCTGCTCTCCCTGCGTTCCCTTCTCTCGTTTTAGACTCCGCCGGTGTGTGAGGCTCGCGAAGTCTCGTTGTACACAAAGCTATGCCTAAACATACTATGCTTTGATCGTCCCACAAGGCCCGTTTTTCAACAAAACCTTGATCATATGCACCTTAGCGTGCCATATCATCACCCCATACCCTACTACCAACCCTTTGCCGAAGTATATGAACGGGTGTTAAGCAAGAGAATAGAATCCCCGCCACCAAACATCCATACCTTCGACAAAAGATCAATAACGTGATATTTAATAGAGTATGATGTCAGACACACAATCCATTTAATAGCTTATGCTCTGGGTCTGAGCGAAAGCCTAATCCGTTCAATCGACATGTTCGTTCGGGCAATGACCTTGACCTTGACTTGGGAGCAAATCAATTCAAAGCCTAAATCGCTGTCCTCCTGAGGGGAAGATTGACGGTTTTCATTCGTCGTCTCCTACTTCAAACCTTAACGTCGCTTGATTATTCGGAATGAGATTAACCCGGCCTTTCCAAATAACCTTCGTATATTTATATTCATAAATAATGAAATTTTTGTCATACAATGTGAATTCACATTCTTAATTACAAAGAAAAATGTAATTTTTATCATGCGACGTATTTCCTCTCTTTCTATACATTAAATAAAATGTAAATTAATCTTACGGTGTAAATCCTTTTTAATTACTTTACCAGTGATGTAACTTTCCCTATGGCATACATTTCTTTTTAATTAACATTAACAATAATGCTAACTTGACATACGATGAAATCTCCTTTTATTAACATACGATGAAATCTCCTTTTATTAAGATAAAAAAAAATAATGTTAACTTAACATACGATGAAATCTTTTTCTATTAACATTAAAAATAATGTTAACTTAACATACGAAGAAATCTTTTTTTTTATTAACATTAAAAATAATGTTAACTTAACATACGATGAAATCCCTTTCTATTAACATTAAAAATAATGTTAACTTAACATATGATGAAATCCCTTTTTTATTAACATTAAAAATAATGTTAACTTAACATACGAAGAAATCCTTTTTTATTAACCTTAAAAATAATGTTAACTTAACATACGAAGAAATCTTTTTCTATTAACATTAAAAATAATGTTAACTTAACATACGAAGAAATCTTTTTCTATTAACATTAAAAATAATGTTAACTTAACATACGAAGAAATCTTTTTCTATTAACATTAAAAATAATGTTAACTAACATACGAAGAAATCCTTTTTTATTAACATTAAAAATAATGTTAACTTAACATACGAAGAAATCCTTTTTTATTAACATTAAAAATAATGTTAACTTAACATACGAAGAAATCCTTTTTTATTAACATTAAAAATAATGTTAACTTAACATCCGAAGAAATCCTTTTTTATTAACATTAAAAATAATGTTAACTTATCTTACGGTCAAAATCTTTTATTTTAACATTAAAAATAATGTTAAATCATCTTACGATCAAAATCTTTTATTTTAACATTAAAAATAATGTTAAATCATCTTACGGTCTAAATTTTTTATTTTAACATTAAAAACAATGTTAAATCATCTTACGGTCAAAATGTTTTATTTTAACATTAAAAATAATGTTAAATCATCTTACGGTCAATTTATTTTATTTTAACATTAAAAATAATGTTAAATCATCTTACGGTCAAAAATTTTTATTTTAACATTAAAAATAATGTTAAATCATCTTACGGTCAAAATGTTTTATTTATTCACATAAGTATAAAGGTGAATTTCCACATGTCCAATACTTATGTCAAATCCAATTACATCAATGATTCAAAGAATAAAGGTGATCTATTCGAATTGATTATATACAAACAAATGGTTCATGAATATCAATAAACATGGTTGGTAAAATTATCTAACAATGATCATAGCAACTACAACTCAGGTTTAACATTAAAATTTACAGATCTAGTGTCATAGCATCACAACAATTCAGATTTATAACATACACAACATACATCGCAGATTCACAACACGCAAGATTGATTAAATCATTTAATTTAATAAAAAGTGAATTCTCACCTTGACTGGATAAGAAAATAATAATAACCCAAATAATTTCAGAATGCTCCAATCAATCACAGCAGATCCTACTCGTTGTCACGGTCCTAACGGATCTGAAATTTTCAGATTCGAAGTTTGTATGTGTTAGTTATTGATGTTTGAACAGTTCTGACTTTTAACAACTGACTGTGTAACGCTTAAAAGCATGGCAAAACTGAAATCAAATTATACCTTTGTAATTTCAGAATGTTCAAAATTTTGATTCCACTTTTCTCGATCTGTAGTCAATAGTTTAGGGCGCCGTTTGTTGGAGAAGGACCGGGGAGGGGAGACGCAGGTTCGGCCAGAGGGGGTGGCATTCGGTGGCGGCGTGTGGGGCCCAGGGGGGCGCGACCGTCGGACCTTCGAGGGGCTGGGGCGGCTTCGACAGGGCACGGTTTGAGGTGCTTCTTGTCGGAGGTCGTAGGGTTTGGGAAGAGCTTCGAAACGGGTATTGGTTTGTGGATTTTCGTTGAGTATAGAAAGAGAAATCGAAGCTCAAAGAATAGAGCAATTCATGGGTTACGGCTGTGCAAAATGGAGGAAGAAGACGGCAGTATACGGCGTATTTATACTAGTATTTCTAGGGTTTTATTTTTTCATTTAATTAATTAATTAATTCTAGAAATTAGTGTTTTCTCGTACGACCTCCAAACAAAGCTCACCAACTGTCAATCTTAATGTTTTGAGGTCTTCTGAATGCGATGGCGCTATTGCCAAGGTCTAATTCTGAAGTTACAGTCATGTTTCTTTTTATTTTAAAATAAATCATTTAATTTAAATTCGAACGTATTTGTTAATTCCACTAGGGCCACAAACTGGCTCAGAAAAATCCATAAAAATTATTTTTGGCTTTCTTATGTCAATACGGTCCTAACAAAATTTATTTCGCCTCATTCTGAGACTGTTTGAAAAATGGCTATTTTTCAGTCAATTAATTTTGATCGAAACTGACAAAACACAAATTCTTTTGCCACGCTTACACGCTAGCTTCAAAAATCATGAAATTTGAAACCTAGCAATAATTTTACATCCCGGACCCAACAAAAGTGGTTTCGTTGAATTCCGAGGTCGTATGCAAAATGCCAATTTTCAAGGGCGATATATTTCTATAGCGACCTTTCTGAAAATTCATTTGGCCATAACTTTTGATTTCTGCTATGAAACTTCGATTTTTAGGATTCGTTAGAAAGGTACTCATTAACAGATTTAGATATTTTTCGTTTCACTCAAATCCGGTTTATTCTGCATCCTGTGCAGTCAGTCAAAGTTCAAGTTTGACTTTTCAAACTACCTTCCTATTCCTAATTTTCTATGCAATTTATTTGAATAACTTTGCATTAACTTTGCTCAAAACAAATTCCCATTCCTAATTATTTGAAATAATCTAATTTAAATATCTAAACACCCCTAAAATCCCCAAAAATGAAAATTTTAAATTGGCCCCACATTCCGGGTTGTTACAATCTCCCCTCCTTAAGAACTTTTCGTCCTCGAAAGGAAAAAATAGAAGAGTAGGAACCAACACAGAGAATACTGAAAAGATTAAGCGTACCTCACAGCAAAACCTAATCGAAGTTAATATGATAGAAATTTCATATGAAAAATAGAAATTTCATAGCGGAAATCAAAAGTTATAGCCAATTGAATTTTTAGAAAGGTCGCTGTAGAATTTATATATATATTATATATGGCCCGAAAGGATACTTTTCACATATGTAGGAATTTCGACTCGGAACCACTTCCATTGAGTTCGGAACGATGTTTCTACATTGAAAAACAGTAAACACTTATATATTTTGAGTTTCGGGATTTATTTGTTTAAAAATGTATTTTAATATTAAATATATTGGCCTTAAAAATAGTCATTTTTCAAACGACCTCTGTTTTCGACGAAACCACTTTTGTTGGAACCGGAATGTCAAATTATTGCTAGGTTTCAATTTTCAGAATTTTCGAATTAATATGTGAGCGTGGCAAAAGAAAATATGTTTTGACTATTTCAATTAAATTTAAACACCTTAAAAATAGCCATTTTTCGAAAAGTCTCAGAATTCGACGAAATAAATTTTGTTAGGACCGTATCGTCATAAGAAAGCCAAAAATAATTTTTCTGGATTTTTCTGAGTTAGTGTGTAGTCACGGTAAAATTATTTGTACGGAAAAATTAAAAATAAAGGACTTAAATTTTAAAACTAAAAAACGGAGGCCAAGATGACAATTTGGGTTGATGAGGCATATCCAGGTGAGTTCGGAATGGGGGCTAAATGGTAGGAACGACAGTCGTTGGACCTAATTCTGAGTTCGGACCAAAACGGGCTTAAACGGGCTAATTAAACAATAATTAAATAACCCTAAATATAATCATATAAAAATCCATCGGGTCTTCTTCCTCTCCCGTCGTTCTTTTTCAGCCGCACGCACAAAACAACCCATCATGGCCGAAACTTCTCTCCTCCTTCTCTCCCAATCCACAAAGAATTAGCTTAGGCCGTAGTTAAAGTTTTTGAAGCTCTTCTCACTCTCTTTAATCTCCAACAAGTTTCATCCCTTTTCATCGACCGTAGGCGAAGAACGAGCACCGCAAACCCGCGGCCTTTACACCCAAACCGCGCCTCCTCCTTGCAGCCGCACCCTCCCATCTTCCCGGTGAAGATAGCCCTCTCGTAGCTCTCCAATCTCCCGCAAACCGTTCGTAAAACCGTCGACTACAGCTCCCGAAATCCGCATTTGAAGATTTGAACAATTCTGAAAATTAAGGTATAATTATTTCAGATTTTGCGACGCTTTTAGGCGTTACTGCGACAGTTGTTAAAAGACAGAATTCTAATTTTTACATAAATTTCAAATTGAAATCTTTCAGATCCGTAACCGTCGTGAATCCGAACACGAAATCTGATTGAAACCACTTTCATTTTAGAATCAAGCAAGGTGAGAATTTATTTTTAATTTAATATTAATTAATTTAATTATTATTCTTTTGTTGTTTAATGTTGAATGTTGAAAATGAATCGTTATGCGATGGATGTTATTCTATGTTGTGAATTCGATTTGTGTTTAGATGATGTGATATTAGATCTGAGTTTGAAGCGAGAGATCTGAATTGATGATGTGATATTTATCGTTTGTGATGGAATTGGATATGAAAACGTTGGACAGAATATTGAAGATGACAATTTTAGGATGATTAATAAAAAGATTATTATTTTTTTATTGAAAATTAGAAGATGGAAGTTTTATGTTGATAGATAAAAAGACAATCTTTTTAGATTGAAAACAAAAAGATGAAATTTTGACGATGAAAATAAAATGACAATCTTTTTATATTTAAATTAAAAAGACAATCTTTTTATATTGAAAACAAAAAGATAACATTTTTACATTGTAAAATAAAGAAGTTGATATTTTAACTTTGTAAAACAGAAAAGATAATATTTCTTTGTAAAATAGAAAAGATAATATTTCTACATTGTAAAATAAAGAAGTTGATATTTTTACTTTGTAAAATAGAAAAGATAATATTTCTACATTGTAAAATAGTAAAGTTGATATTTTTGCATCGTAAAATAGTAAAGTTGATATTTTTACATTATAAATATAAAAAGATGATATTTTTGCATTGTACATAAAAAGAAAATGTTTTTACATTGTATGAAATAAAACATATTTTAGTATGGAATTTATGAATGAATTTCCACAGCATGAATTAAATAACATTTTTGTTTTGTTATTTATGAATGAATTTACATCGTATGAAATAAATAACATTTTTATACGTAATTTATGAATGAATTTTCATCGCATGAAATAAATAACATTTTTATACGTAATTTATGAATGATTTTCCATCGTATGAATTAAATAACATTTTTATATGTTATTTATGAATGAATTTTCATCACATGAAATAATTAACATTTTTATATGTATTTAGGAATGAATTCACACCGTATGAATAAAATTACTTTTTTTATACGTAATTTAAATGTGAATTTACTTTGCATAACAAAAGTTACATTTTTATATGTAATTATATATGAAGTTGCACCGTATGACAAAAATTGCATTTTTCTATCTAATTAAAATTGAAATTTACATTGCATGATTAAAATTACATTTTTCTATGTAATTTAGAAATGAATGATAACGGTAGAATGAAAATTACATTTTTACGTGTAATTAAAATGAGAAATTTACACTATAGGATAAAAATTACATTTTTAGATGTAATTTAAATATGAATTTATGTCGCATGATAGGAGTTACATTTTTCTATGTAATTAAAATATGAATTTCTATCGCATGATAAAAATTTCATTTTTCTATGTAATTTAAAATGATTTTGTGCCGCATGAGAAAAATTACATTTTTCTATGTAATTTAGATGTGAATTAGAACGGTAAAATAAAAAAATGACATTTTTCTATGTAATTTATATAGGAGTTATAACGGTATGATAAAGATTACATTTTTCAATGGAATTAAAATATGAATTTGTATTGTATTATGAAAATTACATTTCTTTATCTAATTGGGACTTGAATTTATAATGTAAAATAAAAATTACATTTTTATAATGTAATAAAGAAGTAAGATTCACAAATAAATTAAAAATTACATTTTTATGTAATTAGATAAGAGGATTTGCATCGTAAATTAAAAGTTACATTTTTATGTAATTAGAAATGAGGATTTACAATGTAAATTAAGAAAATTACATTTTTATATGTAATTAGAAAAGAGGACTTGCATTGTAAATTAAAGATTTCATTTTTTATATGAAATTAGAAATAGGGATTTGTGATGAAAATTAAAATTTTCATTTTTAATGTATTTTAAAAAGTTAAAATTTTTCATTGTAATATTAATTACATTTATAATGTAAATAAAAAGAAAATTTTGCAATGTAACTGAAAGATAGAAATTTTACATTATAAATGTTGATTAAAATTTTCGGTGTAGTAAAGAAAGAGAAATTTTACGATGTGAATATAGGAAATAAAGGGAATGCCATATTAATTTATATCTCGAGTAAGTTATATTTTATTTCAATATTGGAATTAAATAACCTGCTCGTAATCATCAATTGTTAGCATAATTTAAATTGGTTAAATCCATTAACCAATCATTTATTTGTATATCTATATGAAGTGTGTTGGCTGAAAACCCCACACGGGTATTGGGATGATATTTGACTGACACAAATCCCAATGTTAAATGGTATGTCTATCGTTAGATCGACAGGCTGCGTTAAGCGTTATTATTTAATTTTTAACGCTTACACAGTGAAATTTACACACTGGATGTAAATGGATGACTTGATGAATATATTGTTATTGAAATGATGCGTGTGAAATCCATATAATCCAAATTATATGGTGAATGATTGAGTCGCACTCCGATTCAGGTGTTCTTTTAAGAAGAATATTTGTACACTAAAAATCTTTTTATATAAAGAATATTTTTAATAATTATTTTAAAATATGTTTTCTTTATAATGAATTAACATTTAAAGAGAAATCTTTTAATTAAGATTATTAGATTTTGAAATTATATTTAGTGATATGAAATAAATTGAGATGTGAAGTGGATTTATCGTGGACGATGTTTTTAAATGACATTTGTCCTTTAATCCAATCTACATTGAAATTATTATTTGGAATTTATAAATCTAGTTTATAGATTTTAAAAAGGGGCATTTTCTAAAAATCAAGTTTTCCAATGTAATATATAAAATTGGAATTAAGTGGAAATTCGATTGGTAATAATCGAAATAAGCTTCTGTAATAGAAGACCGATATTATATATGAAATTTAGGAGGCTTTGCCATTATCCCATGTATACAGTTAGTCCGATACAGAAATTTATAGCGATTATATATTGATTTGATTTCTGTGGAGTTCCATATGTTGAAAATTGATTTGTGGGTTTATCGTGAACTGTGTTTTAAAGGACACTAGTTCTTTAACTCGTTTAAGACAAGATTTATTTCTTAAAATAAATAACCTTGTAATAATGACTTTTGATATCAAATTAAAAATTGGAGTTTTAATAAATCTTTTAAGAAAGATTTAAAATTTATTTTCATAGTTTAGCTTTGATAAAATTAATGAGAACCTCTTAATATGAGTATTCTATTTGAAAGAATATTCGTGGTTGGAATGCGGCGTAATGTGTGATTTTCCCAATATTTGATTTTTAATCACAAATTACGCGAGATATTCAGAAAGACCGGGTTTAACCCATTCTGAATAATCATCACGACGACCAAGAGTTGAAGATGAAGACGGTGGTAGAAGACCGAAGGTTTTCACATCGTTGGGATGAGGATGACTGGTTTCTTGAATTGGGACTGGACACCCCAAGGCAAGGTATTTGGTAATGATCGTCCAAACGTATTTGGAAATCGACGGACACGTTGTTTCGCCCAGACCCAGAGCGGACTTGTAAATGGATTGTGTGTCTGACATTGTATTCTTATCTACTGTATTTGTTGAACGCTACTGATTATATATTTCTGTTTGGTAGTGAAGAATTTATTTTTCACTTAACACCCTTCTCTAAGACGTATGAGCTTAGAGGATATATATATATTAGTAGATGATCAACGATATGGTAGGGTCTGACAATGTGGCATGCTAAGATGCAATTGATCAAGGCTTTGTTGAAAAGCAGGCCTTGTGGTAGATGATCAAAGCATAGTCTATTTAGGCATATCTTTGTGTATATCGTGACTTCGCGAGCCTCACACACCGGCGGAGTCTAAAACGGGAGAAGGGAACGCAGGGAGAGCAGCACGTTTCTTTCTAGCTAGAGTGGTGTCAGTGACCTACCAGCCCTGACATTTTACTTATGTGGATGATGGAATGAGGCGCCTCGGATGATAGGTCCTATAGGACCGGGAAACGTGTGTTCAGGAATAACTAATCCACGAAGCTGTATGTGTGGACCGGCCCTGCAGGATCCAAGGGTTAACTGCGGGGAACCCTGAGACATTAGCTAGAGTGTCTCGAATCGGTAAGGAGCTCCTCCCTAGCCTTGACTCATGTTGGAAACCCAATTTCCAATACGCCCCATACGGTTTTGCTTGTATTACTAGTATGGAGGCATAGCATATGGTACCTACGCTTCCTAGGATTAATACATTTACTTTGAAATGTTTTGAAAATATATACACACTAATAATAATATCGTTTTATCGTATCAAGCATCTTTGACCATTATAAGGTAAAACCCTATCCTCCGGTTTGCGTTGCATTGTGTGATGGGAACTGGGTCTTATGATGGTTTCATTTTTCTAAAAAACATTGCGCTGTTTTGACGATTAACTTTAAGTTATGCACAGGTAATCCATTGGAATAAAACCCGTTCCGCGTTAGCGGCGTGGTCCTTGGATTTGCCTTATTACTATTAGTTATATTAGTTAAGAATTCTCACACCAGTCCCACGACTGACCCGTTGTTTGTTTCCACTTTTGCTTACTCGGGTGCCCTCTCTTCCACACGGGCAGTCGAGCAGCTTTTGCAGATATTTATCTCTTTAGCAGGATCCTAGATTGAAGCTTAAAGCTGTGTCCAGAGCATAGAAAAGTCTTCCGCTGTACTAAGTCTATTTGTTTCCGCTGCAGTGTATTAAAGTAATGTAAATTTATCTTCCTCTGTAATTAATGTACTCTGATATTCTGTACTCTGATGTAACATTTATTACGATGTTATAAAAGTCTGCTGTTATTTGTTTTAATGTGTTGTATTCCCAAAGTTAACGTATGCGGATTTTGAACGGTCTTGGTCGATTTTGCGATCGATTTAGGTCGGGCGAAATCCGTGTCGTTACATAGCGGAAATCAAAAGTTATGGCCAATTCACTGACACCACATAAGTTGATATGTTAACTATTCCTATGAAATATAAAAATTTATTTATTTTAAATAGTTAAAATAGGAAGGAATCGTTAATAAAAATAATTATTAATAGTTTGTAAAATAAAAATATGATGTTTTAACTCGTTACAGTTGGTATCAGAGCTTTGGTTAGCTCAAATCTTTGGGGTATAACTCATTAGAACTGAACAAAAGGCTCATCAGAGATTGGATTAGTAATATCCAATAAGAATACTCATTAGAGATAGGATCAGCAGTATCCTAGAATGAGAAAACTCGTTAGAGATAGGGTTAGTAATGCCCTAGAATGAGTTGAGAGTAGCAAGCCTATAATATACGTATTTGTGATTAATTATACTCTATTTTTAAAAATATGATTTTGAATATATAAAAAGTTATATATTTGAAAGTTAATCAACTAATGAAATTATTTAAACCAATGGAGAAAAAATATATATATTATTTAGTTAATTAATCAACTTTTAGCTTCGTCCCTTTTCGAGGACGAAAAGTTTTTAAGTGGGGGAGACTGTAACAACCCTGAATTTTGGGGTAAATTTAAAAATTTATTTTAAGTGATTTTAATGAGTTTTGATATTTAAAATAATCTATTTTAATTAATAATGATCACAAATTTGATTCAAATCGAAGTTAGAATGAATAATTTAATTTTAATTATAAAAAGAGTTAGAAATAGCGCGGTAGTTTAAAAAGTCAAACTTGAAATTTGACTGACCGTACGAGATGCAAAATTTAACGGATTTTAGTGAAACCAAAAATATTAGAATCTACTTAAAAATATCTTTCCAACGAATCCGAAAAATCGAAATTTCATGGCAGAAATCAAAAGTTATGGCCAATTCATGTTTTAGAAGGTCGCTAGGAAATTTACAAAGGACAAAAATGCTACTTTTTGCATATGTAGGAATTTCGACATCGCCAAATTCTCAATATAAAGGTTGTCTTTTTATTTACATCGCCAAATTCTCAATATAAAGTCCATTCTTTACAATGTAATATTTACTCTTTAATTACAATGTAAAGTCCATTCCTTTTATTGCATAAAAAAAAGAAAATAATATAAATCTTCCTACGGTGAAATTCATATATATTAATATTAAAAATAATGTCAACTAATCCTACGGTTAAACTTCTTTTTAAAATTGACATTAAAAATGTTAATGACGTCCTACGGTTAAATTTACTATTTAATTTACATTAAAAATAATGTAAATTTATACATGCGGTGAAAATACTTTATTTACATAATAAAAGGTAAATTTCATGTCATCGCAAATTCTGATTTTAATTTTACATCCTACGGTTGAATTTCTATCATATTAACATTAAAAATGTTAATTTACATCCTACGGTTGAATTTCTATCATGTTAACATTAAAAATGTTAATTTACACATACGATGTAATTACTTATTATTACACTAAGAATAATGTTAATTTTCTCATACGATGTAAATTTCTTATTTTAATTTTACATAATAAAATGCAAATTCCACCACAAGTCGCATTCTTATTTAATTTGCAGCAAATAAGAATGTAAATTTTCATCACATCGCATAACCACAACATCCAAACATAACAACAAGTCCAAATCCAATAACTAGCATCAAGGTAATTACAAGGTGATGTTTTAACTTGACATATGTAAAATCAACATGGCGTGACTAAATAAATAACACATAATTAATTTTAATTGATTATTAATTCAGATTTAAACCTGAAATTTCAGATTTAACTCATGCAATTCAGATTTAACATCATACGGGGTGAATAGTTCAGATCCATGTTCTAAACCGCATGTCTTATTTGATCTACTATTAACAATCATGCAAATAATAATTAAATAAATTAAATTAAATAAAAATAAATAAATTCTCACAGTGGTCTGGTCTGAGAAGATGATACAGGTTCGATCCGATTCAGTGTTCGTATTTAAATAGATTCAGATCTGGAACGATTCAAATACAAATATATAAAGAAAAATCAAAATTCAGCTTTTAACAACTGACACAGCAACATTTAAAAGCGTCGCAAAATCTGAAATAAACATCACCTAAAGTTCAAAACTTTGAATCGAGATAACTCGAGCTACGATCGACGGTTTTACGAACGGTTTGTTGGAGGTCGAAGAGCTAGGAGATGTGCATCCACGCCGGGAAGTATGGGGGGTGCGGCGGCGCTATGTGGTGGTGGCGGAGGTGCAAAGACCGCGGGTTTGGGCACGGAAATCGAGAGCTACAGGCGACGGGAGGTGGTGATTCTTGTCGGAGATTGAAGAGCACGAAAATCTCTTCGAAACGTGTATTTACACGAAGGATTTCGTTGAGAATTGAGGGTGAAATCGGAGAATGAATTTTTGAATCATTATGGGTTCCTTGCGGCTGAAATATGACGAGGAGGAAGAAGAAGAACCCGACTTTCAATATATAATAAAATAATAGGGTTTTTTTAATTATTATTTAATTAGCCCGTTTAAGCCCGTTTTGGTCCGAACTCAGAATTAGGCCTGCTTACTGTCGTTCTTAGGGTTTTGACGTCTTCTGAGCGCAATGGGCTATGTCTCGGGCCCCAATTCTGATGTCTATAGCGTTTTTTATTTAAAATCCTATTAAAAATTAATTAATTAAATATTGACCGTACATGAAAATTCACCGAGGCCACAAATTAACTTCAAAAATTCCCGAAAAATATATTTAGCTATGTTTTGACGCTGCGGACCTAGAAAAATTAATATCGTTCAATTCTGAGCTCGTACCAATTTTTAATGAATTTTTAAAGTCAAAAAATTGTCTGTTTACACTGAAAAAATCAATTATAATTATATATTAATTCTAAAAATTACCGAAAAATCATTTTTAGCTTTGTTTTGACGATAGAACCCAACAAAATTATTTCCGTCAAATTCTGAGACTGTTTGAAAAATGGCTATTTTTAAGGCGTTTAAATTTAACTAAAATAGTCAAAACACATTTTCTTTTCCCACGCTCACATATTAATTCGAAAAATTCTGAAAATTGAAACCTAGCAATAATTTGACATTCCGGTTCCAACAAAAGTGGTTTCGTCGAAAACCGAGGTAGTTTGAAAAATGACTATTTTTAAGGCCAATATATTTAATATTAAAAATACATTTTTAAACAAATAATTTCTGAAACTTGAAATATATAAGTGTTTACTGTTTTTCAATGTAGCAACATCATTCTGAACTCAATGGAAGTGGTTTCGAGTCGAAATTCCTACATATGCAAAAAGTAGCATTTTTGTCCTTTGTAAATTTCCTAGCGACCTTCTAAAAATTGAATTGGCCATAACTTTTGATTTCTGCTATGAAATTTCGATTTTTCGGATTCGTTGGAAAGATATTTTTAAATAGATTCTAATATTTTTGGTTTCACTAAAATCCGTTAAATTTTGCATCTCGTACGGTCAGTCAAATTTCAAGTTTGACTTTTTAAACTACCGCACTATTTCTAACTCTTTTTATAATTAAAATTAAATTATTCATTCTAACTTCGATTTGAATCAAATTTGTGATCATTATTAATTAAAATAGATTATTTTAAATATCAAAACTCATTAAAATCACTTAAAATAAATTTTTAAATTTACCCCAAAATTCAGGGTTATTACAGTCTCCCCCACTTAAAAACTTTTCGTCCTCGAAAAGGGACGAAGCTAAAAGTTGATTAATTAACTAACTAATTTATATATATATATATATATATATTTATATATTTTCTCCATTGGTTTAAATAATTTCATTAGTTGATTAACTTTCAAATATATAACTTTTTATATATTCAAAATCGTATTTTCCAAAATAGATTATAATTAATCACAAATACGTATATTATAGGCTTGCTACTCTCAACTCATTCTAGGGCATTACTAACCCCATATCTAATGAGTTTTCTCATTCTAGGATACTGCTGATCCTATCTCTAATGAGTATTCTTATTGGATATTACTAATCCAATCTCTGATGAGCCTCTTGTTCAGTTCTAATGAGTTGTACCCCAAAGATTTGAGCTAACCAAAGCTCTGATACCAACTGTAACGAGACGAATTTTGCCCAGCCTTAATCGATCGCAAAATCGACCAAAACCGTTCAAATCCCGCCTACGTTAACTTTGGGAATACAACACATCAGAACAACAACAGCAGACTTTTATTACATCATGATAATATAACATCAGAGTACAGAATATATCAGAGTACGTCGAAATTAAAATAAAGCGGAAGAAAATTTTACAATAAATTTAATACAGTGCAGCGGAAATAAAATAGATACAGCGGAAGACAACTATGCTCTGGACACAACTTTAAGCTTCAATCCAGAATCCTGCTCGAGATAAACCTGTAGACAAACTACTCGACTGCCCGTGTGGAAAAGAGGGCACCCGAGTTTGCAAAGGTGGAAACAAACAACGGGTCAGTCGTGGGACTGGTGTGAGAATTCAAATTCTTATTATTTAATTAATTATAAATTATTTTCTCGCGATAAAAATAAATGTATTGTGATGTTAATTCAGATCTGGTATGTATGTGTGAGATAAATGGATGATTGTGGCCTGTGATATGTTTGTTGTTCATGATTATGATAGATCCGTATTGGAAATTTCATTTGTTATTGAATTTTATTTACGGTTAGAGAATGAGATCTAAGGTTAAATCGAAATCATATTTTATTCAGATTTATTTCAGATCTAAATGTTCTAATTTATTCTATAGTATTAAAGTATTATTTTTATTATTCTGAAATGAACAATGAAATTTGAACCATATTTTTATATTGAAAATAAAAGACGATATTTTTATATTGAAAATAAAAGACGATATTTTTATATTGAAAATAAAAGACGATATTTTTATATTGAAAATAAAAGACAATATTTTTATATTGAAAATAAAAGACAATATTTTTATACTGAAAATAAAAGGCGATATTTTTATATTGAAAATAAAAAGACAATATTTTTATGATGTAAATAAAAAGATCATATTTTTGCAATGAAAATAAAAAGATGAGATTTTTAATATGTAATAAAAAGATCATATTTTTGCAATGTAAATAAAGAGATGAGGTTTTTACATTGTAAATGGAAGGATGATATTTTTACATTGCAAAATAATAAAGGATGACATTTTGACAGTAAAATATTAAAAGATGATATCTTTACATTAATAATAAAAGATGACGTTTTGACATTGTAAAATATAAAAGTTGATATTTTTTACATTGTAAAATATAAAAGTTGATATTTTTTTACATTTTAAAATATAAAAGTTGATATTTTTACATAATAAAAATAAAAAGTTGATATCTTTACATTGTAAACATAAAAGTAAATATTTTTACATTGTAAGTAAAAGAATGAGTTTTTATGATGCAAAATAAATTGCAATTTCATATGAAATAAAAGAATGAATTTTTGCGATGTAAAATAAAAATTACATTTTATATGTTAATTAAAATGTGAACTTACACCGCATGAATGAAATTATATTTTTATTTTGTAATTTATATATGAATTTACACCGCATGAATGAAATTTTATTTTTTTTATATATACTTCATATATGAATTTGCATTGAATGACCAAATTACATTTTTCTATGTAATTAAAACATGAATTTACATCGTGTAATAAAAATTACATTTTTTCTATGTAACTTATATATGAATTAGAACCGTATGATAAAAATTACATACGAAGGAATATATCAAAAGTTATTATTTAAGGCATGAAATTTCTAAATAATTACTAAATATAAAATTAATGAGAATGAATTTTAATCTAAATATATTCTTTCAAAACTATAACCCATTTATTCATTTATGAATATATTTAGATGATACACCAAAATGAATTACCTTGAAATTTATATATTTATCATAAAGTGGCCTCGTTTGAAAACAAAATGTATCATCTTCTTAGACCAGACCACTGTGAGAATTTATTTATTTTATTTAATTTAATTAATTTAATTATTATTTGCATGATTGTTAATAGTAGATCAAATAAGACATGCGGTTTAGAACATGGATCTGAACTATTAAAAATTACAATTTTGACAAATAGCGGATTTTAGTAACCTTTGCAAATAACCGACTAGTAAATATAAAATAATTACCTCATTATCTATGTTTACATTCGTCAAACATGTTTAGAACATATTGATTTTAATTCAATTTATAATAATAGTTCACACCGCATTACATGTTGCATTACATGTCAAATAACCTCGCATACTTATAGTTTTGGAAAAACTATTTTATGTCGTTATATTATTTTATAACGGCTAATTCTCGTCTTAATTATTTAAAATAATTAAACTTCTTACTTAACGACGCATTCTTAGAATCTTACTTTTATTTACATTAAAAAGAAAATAAAATGCAAACTTGCATTACATGTCGCATCCTTATTTATTTACATTGAATAAAATGTAAACTTGCATTACATAGTGCAATTCATTTATATTAACATTAAGAATATCAATGTTGTCTTATGGTTAAATCCCCTTTTTAATTTACATTAAAAATGATGTAACTCAATCCTACAGTTAATTCTCTTTTTTATTTACATTATAAAATAATGTAAATTTTCCTACGGAGTAATTCTCTTAATATTAACATTAAAAATAATGTTAATTATCCTGCGGTGTAAATTCTCTTTTATGTTAACATTATCAAATAATGTTAATTTTATCCTACGGTAAAATTACTTATTAATATTAACTTTAAAAATGTTAATTACATCATACGTTATAATTTTTATAATACTAACATTAAAAATGTTAATTTCATCCTACGTTATAATTTTCATAATATTAACATTAAAAATGTTAATTTCATCCTACGTTTTTCAAATCATAGACTTGTTAAACGTTTTTCATTTGAAAATATAAAAGTTGATTTGTGGCCTCTTTTCATTTACATATTAATCCTTATACATTGTAATTCAAGTTTGACTTTTCAAACTACCGCGCTATTTCTAACTCTTTTTTTTATAATTAGAATTAAATTATTCATTCTAACTTCGATTTGAATCAAATTTGTGATCATTATTATTTTAAATAAATTATTTTAAATATCAAAACTCATTAAAATCACTTTAAAAAAATTTAAATTGGCCCCAAAAATCAGGGTTGTTACAGTCTCCCCCACTTAAAATCTTTTCGTCCTCGAAAAGGAAATGAGCTAAAATTCGTTTATTTACCTAATTAAATTTCCCATTCTTTTATTTATTGTTTAATAATTTCGTAGGTTGAATTAATATTCACACAACACAATCATCTATCAATTAGTTGATTAAATTTTCAAAAATATATAATTTATATATATTCAAAAATCATATTTTCTAAATTCCGATTATATATATAATTACAAATACGTTAGTTATAATCTTTCCACTTTGAACTCATTCTAGGGCATTACTAACCCCGTCTCTAATGAGTTTCTCATTCTAGGATACTGATGATCCTATCTCTAATGAGTATTCTTATTGGTTATTACTAATCCAATCTCTGATGAGTCTTTTGTTCAGTTCTAACGAGTTGTATCCCAAAGATTTGAGCTAACCAAAGCTCTGATACCACATGTAACGACACGGATTTCGCCCAACCTAAATCGATCGCAAAATCAACCAAGACCGTTCAAAACCCGCATACGTTAACTTTGGGAATACAACGCATTAAAACAAATAACAGCAGACTTTTATAACATCATAATAAATGTTACATCAGAGTACAGAATATCAAAGTACATTAATTACAGCGGAAGATAAATTTTACATTAAATACAATACAGTGCAGCGGAAATAAAATAACTAAGATAGCGGAAGACTTACCTATGCTCTGGACACAGCTTTTGGCTTCAATCCAGGATCCTGCTAAAGAGATGAATATCTGCGAAAAGCTACTCGACTGCCCGTGTAGAAAAGAGGGCACCCGAGCTTGCAAAAGTGGAAACAAACAACTGGTCAGTCGTGGGACTGGTGTGAGAATTCTTAACTAATATAACTAATAGTAATAAGGCAAATCCAAGGACCACGCCGCTAACGCGGAACGGGTTTTATTCCAATGGATTACCTATGCATAAATTTAAGTTAATCGTCAAAACAGCGCAATGCTTTTTAGAAAAATGAAACCATAATAAGACCTAGTTCCCATCACACAATGCAACGCAAACCGGAGGATAGGGTTTTACCTTATAATGGTCAAAGATGCTTGATACGATAAAACGATATTATTATTAGTGTGTATATATTTTCAAAACATTTCAATGTAAATGTATTAATCCTAGGAAGCATAGGTACCATATGCTATGCCTCCATACTAGTAATACAAGCAAAACCGTATGGGGCGTATTGGATTTTGGGTTTCCAACATGAGTCAAGGCTAGAGAGGAGCTCCTTACCGATTCGAGACACTCTGGCTAATGTCTCAGTGTTCCCCGCAGTTAACCCTTGGATCCTGCAGGGCCGGTCCACACATACAGCTTCGTGGATTAGTTATTCCTGAACACACGTTTCCCGGTCCTATAGGACCTATCATCCGAGGCGCCTCATTCCATCATCCACATAAGTAAAATGTCAGAGCTGGTAGGTCACTGACACCACTCTAGCTAGAAAGAAACATGCTGCTCTCCCTGCGTTCTCTTCTCCCGTTTTAGACTCCGCTGGTGTGTGAGGCTCGCGAAGTCACGATATACACAAAGCTATGCCTAAATAGACTATGCTTTGATCATCTACCACAAGGCCTGCTTTTCAACAAAGCCTTGATCAATTGCATCTTACCATGCCACATTGTCAGACCCTACCATATCGTTGATCATCTACCAATATATATATATATAACCTCTAAGCTCATACGTCTTAGAGAAGGGTGTTAAGTGAAGAATAAAATTTTCACCACCAAACAGAAATATATAATCAGTAGCATTCAACAAATACAGTAGAAAAGAATACAATGTCAGACACACAATCCATTTACAAGTCCGCTCTGGGTCTGAGCGAAACAACGTGTCCGTCGATTTCAAAATATTCTTTTAAATAGAATACTCATATTAAAAGGTTCTCGTTAATTTTATCAAGGATAAACTATGAAAATAAATTTTAAGTCTTTCTTAAAAGATTTATTAAAACTCCAATTTTTAATTTGATATCAAAAGTCATTATTACAAGGTTATTTATTTTAAGAAATAAATCTTGTCTTAAACGGGTTAAAGAACTAGTGTCCTTTAAAACACAGTTCATGATAAACCCGCAAATCAATTTTCAAAATATGGAACTCCACAGAAATCAAATCAATACATAATCGCTATAAATTTCTGTATCGGACTAACAGTATACATGGGATAATGGCAAAGCCTCTTAAATTCCATATATAATATCGGTCTTCTATTACAGAAGCCTATTTCGATTATTACCAATCGAATTTCCACTTAATTCCAATTTTATATATTACATTGGAAAACTTGATTTTTAGAAAATGCCCTTTTTTAAAATCTATAAACTAGATTTATGAATTCCAAATAATAATTTCAATGTAAATTAGACTAAAGGACAAATGTTATTTAAAAACATCGTCCACGATAAATCCACTTCACATCTCAATTTATTTCATATCACTGAATATAATTTCAAAGTCTAATAATCTTAATTAAAAGATTTCTCTTTAAATGTTAATTCATTATAAAGAAAACATAATTTTAAAATAATTATTAACGAATGATTTGAATACAACACATTATAAGTTACATTTTATTATCATTTCATTTATAAGGAATATAAAAATTAAATGAATTTAACGACCGTACATAGATAATTTATAATTTTATTATATGTATCAGTCAAATAACCTCGATCGCAAAATCGACCAAAACCGTTCAAATCCCGCCTACGTTAACTTTGGGAATACAACACATCAGAACAACAACAGCAGACTTTTATTACATCATGATAATATAACATCAGAGTACAGAATATATCAGAGTACATCGAAATTAAAATACAGCGGAAGAAAATTTTACAATAAATTTAATACAGTGCAGCGGAAATAAAATAGATACAGTGGAAGACAACTATGCTCTGGACACAGCTTTAAGCTTCAATCCAGGATCCTGCTCGAGACAAACCTGTAGACAAACTACTCGACTGCCCGTGTGGAAAAGAGGGCACCCGAGTTTGCAAAGGTGGAAACAAACAACGTGTCAGTCGTGGGAGTGGTGTGAGAATTCTTAACTAATTTAACTAATAGTAATAAGGAAAATCCATGGACCACGCCGCTAATGCGGAACGGGTTTTATTCTAATGGATTGCCGTGCATAACTTAAAGAGAATCGCCAAACAACGCAATGCTTTTTAGAAAAATGAAATCACCAAAAGACTCATGTCCCATCACACAATGCAATGCACACCAGAGGATAGAGTTTTCCCTTATGGTGATTAAACATGCTTGATACGTTAAAAACGAATTTGATATTATTATTAGTGTGTATATGTTTTAAAAACAATTTCAATCATAATGTATCGATCCTAGGAAGCATAGGTACCCATATATTATTCCTCTGTACTGGTAATACAATCAAATCCGAATGGGGCGTATTGGAAATTGGTTTCCATCATGAGCCAAGGCTAGGGAGAAGCTCCTACCGATTCGAGCACTCTAGCTAGTGTCTCAGGATTCCCCACGGAGAACCCTTGGATAGCTACAGGGCCGGTCCGCAAATACAGCTTAGCGGATTAGTTATACCTGAACACACGTTTCCCAGTCCTATAGGACCTATCATCCGAGGCGCCTCATTCCATCATCCACATAAGTAAAATGTCAGGGCTGGTAGGTCACTGACACCACTCTAGCTAGAAAGAAACGTGCTGCTCTCCCTGCGTTCCCTTCTCCCGTTTTAGACTCTGCCGGTGTGTGAGGCTCGCGAGGTCACGCTATACACAAAGCTATGCCTAAACAGACTATGCTTTAATCGTCCCACAAGGCCTGCTTTTCAACAAAGCCTTGATCATATGCATCTTAGCATGCCACATCATCACTCCATATCACACTACCAATCCTTTGCCGAAATATATGAATGGGTGTTAAGCAAGAGAATAAATTCTCTGCCACCAAACATCCATACATTCGACAGAAGATTAATAACATGATATATAATGGAGTACGATGTCAGACACACAATCCATTTATAAGCTTATGCTCTGGGTCTGAGCGAAAGCCAAACCCGTACAAATCAACACTACGTCTGGGCAACTCCTACGATTACCTTATCATGGTAGCGAGCCATTCTAAGGCAACAGTCATAAGCGTCCATTCGATGTGGAGATTTGACGGTCTTCAATCGCCGTCTTCCAATCTTGGATTTTTAAACGTCGTTTAATTATTTGGAATGAGATAAACTCGGACTTTCCAAATAATCCTCGTATATATATATATATATTGAAAATCCTTCTTACACATTAATAATTATTTTTATTAACTATTCATTCCTATTTTAATTATTTAAAATAATTAAAAAATTTATATAACGACGCCTTAATTCCATGGGCGACTATGGCGCTGCATTCAACCAATTTTGATTTTTACATTTCTCAGAATCTAACCGTTGGATCTTAATGTAATATATATCATTGGAAAGATTTTTCCAAGACGGTCCTAACGGTTTCAGTTTCAAGAAAATCCGACGGTCGGATCTTCTTGTATAGTCGTCTAAAAGTACGATTTCAAAACGCGAACTACCACGCCTTATTCGTTCAATTTTGATTATATATATAATCATTGAATCGTAATAACGTCGTTTGATTAAAACAATACTCCACACAATTACCGATACTTACTAAATTTTAATTCATTTGAAAATGAAGATAATATTACCGCATCCTAAATTCATTCTTTCCTTACATTGAAAATGTAAATTCCATCCTTTTTATTTATATACAAATGTAAGTTTAATTCCTATGCAAATTCCTATATTCTTTATTTACATGTAAAACAAATGTAAAATTTGATACATACAAAATCCTACTTTTAAATTACATATAAAAACGTAGATTTCAACTTCAATGTACATTCTCATCTTAGTTACATTATAAAAATGTAACTTATATTTGCAGTGAATCCTATTTTAGATTTACATATCAAAATGTAAGTTTTAATTACAATGCAAACACTACATCTAATTTATATTGTAAAAGTATGATTTCTAATTACAATGCGAACACTACTTCTAATTCACATTGTAAAAATATGATTTTTAATTACAATGCAAACACTACATCTAATTCACATTGTAAAAATATAATTTTTAATTACAATACAAACACTACATCTAATTCACATTGTAAAAATATAATTTTTAATTACAATGCAAACACTACATCTAATTCACATTGTGAAAATAATTTTTAATTACAATGCAAACATTACTTCTAATTCACATTGTGAAAATAATTTTTAATTACAATGCAAACATTACTTCTAATTTACATTGTGAAAATAATTTTTAATTACAATGCAAACATTACTTCTAATTTACATTGTAATAAATCAATTTTATTTCTAATGGTCATTCTCATTTTATGTTACAAATATATATAAGAAAAATGCAAATTCTATCATACAATGAAATTGCATCCTTTAATTGCATAGAAAAAAAATGTAGTTTTGTCATACGGTATACTTTCCTATAGACATTACATATAAAAATGTAATATTTAACACACAATGTAAATTCATGTTTTAATTACATATAAAAATGTAAATTTTATCCTACGGTGTAATTCCCTATATAATGTACATATAAAAATTTAGATTTTAACATACGATGAAATCCACTTGTTAATTACAAAGAAAAATGTAATTTTTAACATATAGTATAATTTCCTATATAATTTACATATAAAATGTAAATTTTAACATACGATGGAATTCATATGTTAATTACAAAGAAAAATGTAATTTTTAATATACGACATAAATTCACTTTATAATTTACATAAAAAATGTAAATTTTCAAATGCGGACCCTCGCCGCGCCTCCTCCTTGCAGCCGCACCCTCCCATCTTCCCGGTGAAGATAGCCCTCTCGTAGCTCTCCAATATCCCGCAAACCGTTCGTAAAACCGTCAACTACAGCTCCCGAAATCCGCATTTGAAGTTTTGAACAATTCTAAAAATTAAGGTATAATTATTTCAGATTTTGTCACGCTTATTTCCGTTACTGTGTCAGTTGTTAAAGGCTAAATTTTGATTTTTCATATGAATTTGAATTGGAATCATTTCAGATCCGAAATCGTTTTGAATTCAAACACAAGATCTGATCAAAGTTGACAATTCATTTCAGATCCTGCCTAGGTGAGAATTTATTTTTAATTTAATTTGATTTATTTAATCATTATTTCTATGATTATTAATAAGTAGATCTAATAAGACGTGATGTTTAGAACATGGATTTGAACTGTTCACTCCGTATGATGTTGAATCTGATTTGCATGAGATTAGATCTGAAATTTTCAGGTTTAAATCTGAATTAATAATTAATTAAAATTAATTATGTGTTATTTATTTAATCACGCCATGTTGATTTTACATATGTCAAGTTAAAACATCACCTTGTAATTACCTTGATGCTAGTTATTGGATTTGGACTTGTTGTTATGTTTGGGATGTTGTTGTTATGTTATGTGATGAAAATTTACATCTTATTTGATGCAAATAAAATAAGAATGCGACTTGTGGTGGAATTTACATTTTATTATGTAAGATTAAAATAAGAAATTTACATCGTATGAGAAAATTAACATTATTCTTAGTGTAATAATAAGTAATTACATCGTATGTGTAAATTAGCATTTTTAATGTTAATATGATAGAAATTCAACCGTATGTGTAAATTAACATTTTTTATGTTAATATGATAAAAATTCAACCGTATGTGTAAATTAACATTTTTAATGTTAATATGATAGAAATTCAACCGTAGGATGTAAATTAACATTTTTAATGTTAATATGATAGAAATTCAACCGTAGGATGTAAATTAACATTTTTGATGTTAATATGATAGAAATTCAACCGTAGGATGTAAATTAACATTTTTGATGTTAATATGATAGAAATTCAACCGTAGGATGTAAAATTAAAATCAGAATTTGTGATGACATGAAATTTACCTTTTATTATGTAAATAAAGTATTTTCACCGCATGTATAAATTTACATTATTTTTAATGTAAATTAAATAGTAAATTTAAATTTAACCGTAGGATGTCATTAACATTTTTAATGTCAATTTTAAAAAAAGAAGTTTAACCGTAGGATTAGTTGACATTATTTTTAATATTAATATATATGAATTTCACCGTAGGAAGATTTACATTTTTTTTATGTAATAAAAAGAATGGACTTTACATTGTAATTAAAGAGTAAATTTTACATTGTAAAGAATGGACTTTATATTGAGAATTTGGCGATGTAAATAAAAAGACAATCTTTTTATGTTGAAAATAAAAAAAGACCATCTTTTTATGTTCAAAATAAAAAGACATTATTTTTACATTGTAAATAGAAAAGATTACATTTTTACATTGTAAAGTAGAAAAGGTAACATTTTTACATTTGTAAATAGAAAAGATTATATTTTTACGTTGTAAAATAGAGGAGTTAATATTTTTACATTGCAAAATATAAAAGTTGATGTCTTTACATTGTAAAACATAAAAGTTGATATTTTTACATTGTGAATAAAAAAGTTGATGCTTTTACATTGTAAGTAAAAGAACGAAATTTTATGTTGTAAAATGAATTTACATCGCATGAATTATATAACATTTTATTTTGTTATTTATGAATGAATCTGCATCGCATGAATTAAATAACATTTTATTATGTAGTTTAAGAATGAATTTACACCGCATGAACAAAAGTTACATATAAAAATGTGAATTAGTTCAAATAATTTAGGACATTCGATAGTTAATTAATCAAATAAAAATGCCGTCAAACATTATCTTTTTAACATGACATGTAAAGCATAGTCGGATTTTACTAGTATAATTTTATTATACTAGTAATTATTACGATATAATTACTATGTAATTTTATTCATACTATTTATAGTTATAATAATATTTATTTCACACCGCATTAAATTATTATTTATAGTTAAATTTTATTTACATTTTTATATGTAATTAGAATTTGAGAATTCGCATGATATAGAAAATTACATTTTTATGTAATTAAAAGACGTGAAAACTTACATCGTATGGAAAAATTACATTTTAATGTAATTAGGAAGGACAGTTAGTCATAGAATCAAATTTATCTTTTTAATATAAATTTATAGGATAAAGATTGGAACGGTTATGAAAATTACATTTTTAATGTAATTTAAAAAGTTAAAATCTTTCACTGTATTATTAATTACATTTATAATGTAAATAAAAAGAAAATTTTGCAATGTAACTGAAAGATAGAAATTTTACATTATAATGTTGATTATAATTTTCAGTGTAGTAAAAAAAGAGAAATTTTATGATATAAGGAATAAAGGGAATGCCATATAAATTTATATCCCAAGAAAGTTATATTTTATTTCGATATTGGGATTAAATAACCTGCTCATAATCATCAATTGTTAGCATAATTTAAATTGGTTAAATCCATTAACCAATTATTTATTTGTATATATATATGAAGTGTGTTGGCTGAAAACCCCACACGGGTATTGGGATGATATTTGACTGACACAAATCCCAATGTTAAATGTTATGTCTATCGTTAGATCGACAGGCTGCGTTAAGCGTTATTATTTAATTTTAACGCTTACACTGGAAATTTACACACTGGATGTAAATGGATGACTTGATGAATATGTTGTTATTGAAATATATATGATGCGTGTAAAATCAATATAATCCAAATTATATGGTGAATGATTGAGTCGCACTCCGATTCAGGTGTTCTTTTAAGAAGAATATTTGTACATTAAAAACTTTTTTATATAAAGAATATTTTTAATAATTATTTTAAAATATGTTTTCTTTATAATGAATTAACATTTAAAGAGAAATCTTTTAATTAAGATTATTAGATTTTGAAATTATATTTAGTGATATGAAATAAATTGAGATGTGAAGTGGATTTATTGTGGACGATGTATTTAGATGACATTTGTCCTTCAGTCCAATTTACATTGAAATTATTATTTGGAATTTATAAATCTAGTTTATAGATTTTAAAAAGGACACTAGTTCTTTAACCCGTTTAAGACAAGATTTATTTCTTAAAATAAATAACCTTGTAATAATGACTTTTGATATCAAATTAAAAATTGGAGTTTTAATAAATCTTTTAAGAAAGATTTAAAATTTATTTTCATAGTTTATCCTTGATAAAATTAATGAGAACCTTTTAATATGAGTATTCTATTTAAAAGAATATTTGGGGTTGGAATGCGGCGAAATGTATGATTTTCCAATATTTGATTTTTAATCACAAATTACGCGAGTTATTCAGAAAGACCGGGTTTAACCCATTCTGAATAATCATCACGACAACCAAGAGTCGAAGATGAAGACGGTGGTAGAAGACCGAAGGTTTTCACATCGTTGGGATGATGATGACTGGTATCTTGAATTGGGACTGGACACCCCAAGGCAAGGTATTTGGTAATGATCGTCCAAACGTATTTGGAAATCGACGGACACGTTGTTTCGCTCAGACCTAGAGCAGACTTGTAAATGGATTATGTGTCTGACATTGTATTCTTTTCTACTGTATTTGTTGAACTCTACTGATTATATATTTCTGTTTGGTGGTGAAGAATTTATTTTTCACTTAACACTCTTCTCTAAGACGTATGAGCTTAGAGGTTATATATATATTGGTATATGATCAACGATATGGTAGGGTCTGACAATGTGGCATGCTAAGATGCAATTGATCAAGGCTTTGTTGAAAAGCAGGCCTTGTGGTAGATGATCAAAGCATAGTCAGATCAAATAAGCTGTGTCCAGAACATATGTAATATTGATATTAGCAGATGACACATTTTTAATATGGTGAATTAATTCCACACATTAAAAATGTTCGAAATTTTAACATTATCAAAATTTGACATAGAAAAATGCAGTTATAAAATAACATGATCATATATTAATTCGAAACACATTGTTAGATGATTGTAAATATAACAAATTACGCGAGTCAAGGCTAGGGATTGTAAATATTTTTATTTTTAGAAATTTACTATTTCTAAATTCCATTGGAATAAAACAGTTATAGAAAAATGCAATTTTTGTCATACGGTGCAACTTCATATATAAATTACATATAAAAAATGTAACTGTTGTTATGCAAAGTAAATTCACATTTAAATTACGTATAAAAATGTAATTTTATTCATACGGTGTGAATAAAATTTATTACGGCATTATTAATACGTAATTAGAATGAACAAAATTTTGTAACTATTTTAATTCGCATGATATAATTACAATCATGAACTCCGTTGAAACCAAAAATGTGTACAAATTAATAGGTAATTGTTATATATTACTAGTAATTACTTTAGAATTATATCAATGTTCATAATAATATTAATATTATATGACACCAAACATGCTTTACATGTCATGATAAACTATGAAAATAAATTTTAAATCTTTCTTAAAAGATTTATTAAAACTCCAATTTTTAATTTGATATCAAAATCATTATTACAAGGTTATTTATTTTAAGAAATAAATCTTGTCTTAAACGGGTTAAAGAACTAGTGTCCTTTAAAACACAGTTCACGATAAACCCGCAAATCAATTTTCAAATTATGGAACTCCACGGAAATCAAATCAATATATAATCGCTATAAATTTCTGTATCGGACTAACAATATACATGGGATAATGGCAAAGCCTCTTAAATTCCATATATAATATCGGTCTTCTATTACAGAAGCTTATTTCGATTATTACCAATCGAATTTCCACTTAATTCCAATTTTATATATTACATTGGAAAACTTGATTTTTAGAAAATGCCCTTTTTAAAATCTATAAATTAGATTTATAAATTCCAAATAATAATTTCAATGTAAATTGGATTAAAGGACAAATGTCATTTAAAAACATCGTCCACGATAAATCCACTTCACATCTCAATTTATTTCATATCACTAAATATAATTTCAAAATCTAATAATCTTAATTAAAAGATTTCTTTTTAAATGTTAATTCATTATAAAGAAAACATACTTTAAAATAATTATTAAAAATATTCTTTATATAAAAAGATTTTTAATGTACAAATATTCTTCTTAAAAGAACACTTGAATCGGAGTGTGACTCAATCATTCACCATAT
Organism: Allium sativum; assembly: GCA_030737875.1. Classification (NCBI taxonomy): domain Eukaryota; kingdom Viridiplantae; phylum Streptophyta; class Magnoliopsida; order Asparagales; family Amaryllidaceae; genus Allium; species Allium sativum. Next base: position 581,910,763 of record CM060913.1, read on the forward strand.
AATTTGGATTATATGGATTTCACACGCATCATATATATTTCAATAACAATATATTCATCAAGTCATCCATTTACATCCAGTGTGTAAATTTCACTGTGTAAGCGCTAAATTAAATAATAACGCTTAACACAGCCTGTCGATCTAACGATAGACATACCATTTAACATTGGGATTTGTGTCAGTCAAATATCATCCCAATACCCGTGTGGGGTTTTCAGACAACACACTTCATATAGATATACAAATAAATAATTGGTTAATGGATTTAACCAATTTAAATTATGCTAACAATTGATGATTATGAGCAGGTTATTTAATCCCAATATCGAAATAAAATATAACTTTCTTGAGATATAAATTTATATGGCATTCCCTTTATTTCTTATATTCACATCGTAAAATTTCTCTTTCTTTACTACACTGAAAATTATAATCAACATTATAATGTAAAATTTCTATCTTTCAATTTCATTTTAAAATTTCCTCTTTAACTACATTATAAATGTAATTAATATTACAATGAAAATTTTTAACTTTTTAAAATACATCAAAAATGAAATTTTTAATTTTCATCGCAAATCCCTATTTCTATTTTCGTATAAAAAAATGAAATCTTTAATTTACAATGCAAGTCCTCTTTTCTAATTATATATAAAATGTAGTTTTTTAGTTTTAATGTGAATCTTACCTCTTTATTACATTATAAAAAAATGTAATTTTTATTTTACATTATAGATTCAAGTCCCAATTACATAAAGAAATGCAATTGTTATAATACAATACAAATTCATATTCTAATTTCATTGAAAAATGTAATCTTTATCATACCGTTATAACTCATATACGAATTACATAGAAAAATGTCAGTTTTTATTTTACCGTTCTAATTCACATCTAAATTATATAGAAAGATGAAATTTTTCTCATGCGGCACAAAATCAATTTAAATTACATAGAAAAATGTAATTTTTATCACGCGATGGAAATTTATATCTTAATTACATAGAAAAATGCAGTTCCTATCATATGACAAAAATTCATATTTAAATTACATCTAAAAATGTAATTTTTATCCTACAGTGTAAATTTCTCATTTTAATTACATGTAAAAATGTAATTTTCATTCTACCGTTATCATTCATTTCTAAATTACATAGAAAAATGTAATTTTAATCATGCAATGTAAATTTCAATTTTAATTACATAGAAAAATGCAATTTTTGTCATACAGTGCAACTTCATATATAAATTACATATAAAAAAATGTAACTTTTGTTATGCAAAGTAAATTCACATTTAAATTACGTATAAAAAATGTAATTTTATTCATACGGTGTGAATTCATTCATAAATACATATAAAAATGTTAATTATTTCATGTGATGAAAATTCATTCATAAATTACATATAAAAATGTTATTTATTTCATGCGATGAAAAATCATCCATAAATAACATATAAAAATATGTTTCATTTCATACAATGTAAAAACATTTTCTTTTTATTTACAATGCAAAAATATCATCTTTTTATATTATAATGTAAAAATATCAACTTTACTATTTTACGATGTAAAAATATCAACTTTACTATTTTACGATGTAAAAATATTATCTTTTCTATTTTACAAAGTAAAAATATCAACTTTACTATTTTACGATGTAAAAATATCAACTTTACTATTTTACAATGTAAAATTATTATCTTTTCTATTTTACAAAGTAAAAATATCAACTTTACTATTTTGCGATGTAAAAATATCAACTTTACTATTTTACGATGTAAAAATATTATCTTTTCTATTTTACAAAGTAAAAATATCAACTTTACTATTTTACGATGTAAAAATATCAACTTTACTATTTTACAATGTAAAAATATTATCTTTTCTATTTTACAAAGTAAAAATATCAACTTTACTATTTTACAATGTAAAAATATTATCTTTTCTATTTTACAAAGTAAAAATATCAACTTTATTATTTTACAATGTAAAAATATTATCTTTTCTATTTTACAAAGTAAAAATATTATCTTTTATATTTTACAAAGTAAAAATATTATCTTTTCTATTCTACAAAGTAAAAATATTATCTTTTCTATTTTTAAAAGTAAAAATATTATCTTTTCTATTTTACAAAGTAAAAATATTAACTTTTCTATTTTTAAAATATAAAAAGATCGTCTCTTTATTTTCATCGTCAAAATTTCATCCTTTTGTTTTCAATCTAAAAAGATTGTCTTTTTAATTTAAATATAAAAAGATCATCTTTTTATTTTCATCGTCAAAATTTCATCTTTTTGTTTTCAATATAAAAAGATTGTCTTTTTATTTTCAATCTAAAAAGATTGTCTTTTTATTAACATCCTAAAGTTTCATCTTTTAATTTTTACTATAAAAAGATTATCTTTTTATTAACATCATAAAGTTTTCATCTTTTAATTTTCACTATAAAAAAATTATCTTTTTATTAACATCATAAAGTTTTCATCTTTTAATTTTTATCAACATAAAATTGCCATCTTCTAATTTTCAATATAAAAAGAGATGATCTAAAATTGTCATCTTTAATTTTCTGTCCAACGTTTTCATATCCAATTCCATCACAAACGATAAATATCACATCATCTAAACACAAAATCGAATTCACAACATAAAATAACATTGTGATGACCCGTAACTTCCCCGTAAAGGAAAGCGTCGGATAGTTCGAGAACAAACCACAGCAGAACACATACAGAAGAACATTTCATTGTATATTACAACAATGCATCAGATTACAAGAATATACAGAGTATGAATAAATATTACACAGAAATATCAGAGATTTAAATTACATTTAAATACATCGCAGCGGAAAATAATACAATACACAACTAGAAGAGATATACGGATACAAAGCTTTCCGGATATCATTCCAGCTGTAAACCAGGATCCTGTGAATATAAATCTGCAAAACCAAAACTACTAGCTGCCCGTGTCGAAAATAGGGGCACCCAGAGTTTAGGTTAAAACAATAAACTCCAGGTCAGTCATGTGACTGGTGTGAGAACTAAAACAGTTATTAATCTTTATTTTAAATCATTAGGTAAATCAAGGGACCACGCCGTATAACACGGAACGGGTTTCCTCCCAAGAATACCAGTGCATAAAACAAACAGCGCAATGCTAAATAAAGAAAAATGAAGCTGTTATAAGACCCAGGTCCCATCACACAATGCAACGCAGCCGAGGATAGGGTTTTCCCTTATAACAGCCAAAGAATGCTTGATACGTTTAAAACAAATCGTTTGATACTATTATAAGTGCATAGTGTATAAAACAACTTCAAATCATAAGTATCAATCATAGGCGGCATGAGCGCCCCATCCCACTATGTCACCATATATAGGTTTACAAATAAAACCGCAAAGTCACGTATTTGGAAGTTGGATTTCCGTCTATGAACCGAGGCAAAAGATAGTCCTCAACCGATTCAAGACGCTCTAGTCCGTGTCTCAGGCAAGTACTCAGTCAAGCCTTTGGATCGTCAGGGCCGGTCCACTGATGTGGATTAAAATGCCTGAACACTACGTTTCCCCGCCCTTTGGGGCGTAAATGAGCCAACTAAATGACTCCATCGGTTCGAGAACGACCGATCAATCCGAGGCGCCTCGCAACAGCAACAACCACATAAGTCAAACTCGTCAGGGCGTGTAAAACCACTGACGCCACTTCTAACTAGAAAGAAACGCATGCCCTCCCTGAGGTCCGTCTCCCGATTTTGGTTCATACCGGGTGTGAAACTCGCGAAGTAAACGTTACACAAAGCTACGCCACAAAGGCCGTGCTTCGATCATCAACCACAAGACTTTGCTTTTCAACAGAAGCCTTGATCATTTGCCACTTAGGCATGCCACACAGGCAATTCACTCCATGCGATTGATATCCATCAATATATAACCCCTGAGCTCGTACGTCTCAGAGAAGGGCGTTAAGCAAGAGAATAAATTCTCCGCCGCCAAACAGATATATATTTAATAGAGATCAATCACACGGACTAAAATCCAATGTCAGACACACAGTCCATTTACAAGTCCGTTCTGGGTCTGAACGAAACCGGAGGCACTTTCCTCGCATATCCATCCATCTCCAAGTACGTCTGGACGATCACCAACTGTTTCCATCTTCTTGGGTGTACAGCCCAATCAAGATCATCAGTAATCACCCAAACAACGTGAAGACTTCTGGTCTTCGACCATCGTCTTCATCTTCGACTTATCGTCGTATCAGTTATTCAGAATGGGATAAACCCGGTCTTTCCGAATAACTCGCGTATATTTTAAATAAGTGTTACACAAACACAACATACGCCTCATTCCAATTCATTAGTCACTAACCGTAAATTAATCAAGAGAATAATTCCCCAAATATTAACCCCGAAGGCCGAAACCAACATCAGATCAATATCCAGAAAATCATTCTGCTTGGCTAACCGACAGTTAGTTTCTAAATTTCACATTCATAGGGAAAGGTTCCCATTAATTTTATCCAAGATAAATTTCTTGAATTTATTCTTTAATCTATCTTTTGAATATCAATTCAAAACTAGTCGGGATTAACGAACCTTACCGAAGTAATCATTTGTTTTAATTTCCCTATCCCAACCTATTCATCCCACGAAGTAAAACTGGTAATACTTCATATCTAACACCACAGTGTTATCGGTAAATTCAATTACCATTTCACGTTCAAATCTAATTAAAGATTTAACTATCGCCTGGAGCAAAACTGGTGACACTCCATTTTCGATCATTTCAATCTAATTAAAGATTCAATAAAACTCCACTTAGTTTTAATCTTCGACTGGGTTAAAGAATCAGTGTCATTTAAAACACGGTTCACGATAAACCCAAAATCACATTCATTAATTATCGGGTTAAAGAACGAGTGTTATTTAAAACACTGTTCACGATAAACCCAAAAATCAATATCGATTCAATTCCAATTAAATATTATTTAATTGGAACACTTCGTTAAATCTAAACAAAAAGATATAATCTTTTCTCAACTGGGTTCAAGAACAGTGTTAGTGAAGACACCATTCACGACAAACCCAAATCACATTTGATATTCAATACAAGGCTCTGAATAGAAAATATACCAGCTTATATTCAACATCAAATTCTACGACTAACAAATATCGCATTGGAAATAACGATATATATATATATATATCTTTCAAATTTCCATAACAACATTTGTATAATCACGAAATCCAACATCGAAATATTCCGAAGACAATTTCGATTCAAATCCACTCCAATGCAATCATTGGAAATTCCGGTTATTTTCAAAACCATTTTAAATTCAATTTATTTATTTAAAAATAAATAGAATTATAATTCTAGTTCAAAACTAGTTCATTTCGATAAAAATCTATTTTTATCTTTTCAAATCTGGAGTTTTTCATCCCAATTCTTTCTAAATCATTTCTTATGATTTTACACAAATTATTACTATTTTTAATAATTTTATCAAGGCCCGTACAGTCGATTTCCATCAATGGCCATCGAACTGCACTTATAGCGACCTTTTTCAAATTTGATTTGGACATAATTCCAAATCCAACCGTTAGATTTCTAATTTCTAATATTCGTTAGAAAGCTCTTTTCGATACGAACCCAACGGTTCCGGTTTTAGGAGAATCCGACGGTCGGATCTCCCGTAATGTCCGTTTGAAATAAATGCTCGAAATTCACGAACTGCCGCGGCGCGGCGCGGCGCGTTCTTTTCAGGCCATTATATAATATATATAATATATACTTCATCGATTTCTATTTAAAACGAATTATATAAATAGTTTTAAAATCGTTTCAAAAGCAATTTCAACTTTCTTTTCAATTCAAATCAAAATTGAATTCTTCTTTATAAATTCGTTTTAAAATTCATTTCTATTCAATTCAAATTTCAATTCAATTTGAATTCATTTCAATTCGCTTTCAATTCAATTTGAATTCGTTTTCAATTCAATTCGTTTCGAAATCGTTATATATTCAATTCATTTCGAAATCGTTTTCAATTCAATTCACTTCAAAATCGTTTTCAATTCAATTCATTTCGAAATCGTTTTCAATTCAATTCATTTCGAAATCGTTATATATTCAATTCATTTCGAAATCGTTTTCAATTCAATTCATTTCGAAATCGTTTTCAATTCAATTCATTTCGAAATCGTTTTCAATTCAATTCACTTCAAAATCATTTTCAATTCAATTCATTTCGAAATCGTTTTCAATTCAATTCATTTCGAAATCGTTTTCAATTCAATTCATTTCGAAATCGTTTTCAATTCAATTCATTTCGAAATCGTTTTCAATTCAATTCATTTCGAAATCGTTTTCAATTCGATTCATTTCGAAATCGTTTTCAATTCAATTCACTTCAAAATGAATAAAATCGATATAAATATCGTTCACGTCAAAATGGCGTCAATCTAATCAACACGGCTTCATAAATTTCTATTTTCAAATATTCTATTTCAAATATTTCTTTTTCAAAATAGTTGTTATTATCAAAATATTTCGTTCAACACATGACTTATCTCAATGGATGAGCACTGTCAACACATGAACTTTTATTTTATATCGATATAGACGTAAATTTTATTACTAAAATATTTCGTTCAACACATGACCAATCTCAATGGATGAGTACTGTCAACACATGAACTTTATTTTATATCGATATAGATGTAAATTTTATTACTAAAATATTTCGTTCAACACATGACCAATCTCAATGGATGAGTACTGTCAACACATGAACTTTTATTTTATAATATTCTTTATTTTTCAAATTGGAATGAGGCCCAATCAATTACCATATAAAGTTAATTATATGGATTTTCATACATTACACACATATAATAGCATTGAAAAATAATCAACCACCAACCAAAGTGCACTACACTGTATAAGCATCAAATATAGATATCTAATGCTTATGACAGCATGTCAATCAATCGATCGACATATTTAATCAATCAGGATGAGTGAACTTCAAATTTCATCCCAACACCCGTGTGGGGTTTCAAACAATCAAACGCATATTTTATCTGTGCAGTTGGGCGATGTGTAAAATTTATCGACCCAATCAATGTCCTTCAAATAGGTGTACATAAACAAACCGTCTGGTTTGTAAATGAATATTTATTTATTCACATTCACGTTAAAAATTATATTTTTAACGATAAAACATTCTATTCCAACATATGAATTTCTATTCATTTCATTCTTTAAATAAAATGATATTTTTATTTTTCTAACTTGTTTTAGAAAATTTCGGCGGCATAACGGCACGATACTAGAAACGGGACGAGGCCTAGCCTTATCCCCGGTCTAGTGAAGGCCCACGCCATTCGCACATCAATCAAATCAATTCATTTCACCACACAATTCAATTTCAATCAAATAATCTATCTAATTTTTGCAATCAAACAAACAAGTCCATGGTCTGTGGACGATTGTGTCGGGTGCTACTAAGCACCGTCTGCATCCTAGTATATATATATATATATATATATATATATATATATAACTAGAAAAGAAATTGAAAGGTGAGAAATTCTCACCGATAGCTATCCAAACATCTTGACTCTTCATTTAGAGAAGTCTTCGTCGTTATCGCATCTTCGTCATCTTCGTTGCCCGTAGCCACTACATATATAGAAATCACACATTTTTATATTTTGATGTCTTTAAAATAAAAATCACATTTTTATTTATTCACCTTCAATTTAAAAATCATATTTTTATAATCACTTCATATATTTAAAAATCGAATTTTTACTACTATGTTATATAGATAAAAATTATATTTTTATCACGCTATTTTCCACCTAAAGATTTCGCCTTTTTAAACACATAGACTTCGCCTTTTCAAATTTAAAGATTTCATCTTTATAAAAATCTCATTTTTATTTTTCTACACATATAAAGATGATATTTTTAATATTCCTATCATGTAAAAATTATATTTTTAATTCTCTACCTAAACAAAAATCATATTTTTATAATCGCTATATAGTAAAGACTATATTTTTAATACTTTAAAAATATAAAAATCATATTTTTATTACTTTAAAAATATAAAAATCATATTTTGATTATCCTCCTTATATAAAAATTATATCTTTATACTTTCTATATAATAAAAATTATATTTTTATTTCGCTAATCCTTTTTTTTATTATCATTTGAAAGGCCTAACCCTTTTATTTTAAAATAAAATTAGGTTTGCATAACCATATATGTAAGAAATAAATAAATAAAATTAAAACAAATAATAAAACTTACTGTTTTTTCTTTCTGAAGGTTGGGGAAGAGGAGTTCGCGGGGGCTTTGGCGGTCGTCTGGGTGGCGCGCTGGGGAGAGGTTCGGGGTGCGGTGGCGTCAGAGGTGAAGGCGGCGTCGACACTAAGGGGCGTGCGGTTGTCAGAGGCTCGGGGGCTCGGGATTCGCGAATGGTGTGGGGAGAGGGAGGTGGGGCCTGAGGGGGAGGAGCAGACCGAGGCGGCGTCACCGCTGGGGGGGGGGGGGGGGGGGGGGGGGGTGGGAGGCGAGCGCGATTCCGTCCTTCATCGTTTTTTTTTTCCCTAATGAATTTCTATCGGGGGGGGGGGCTGGAGTATAAAGAGAGAAAGGAGCTTTTTTTTTAATTAGTTAATTAATTTAATTTTCCACCCAAAAAGCAACTTTTATTTTCGACCTCAAAACGGGGCCCACCGCCTGTCGTCCATAGTGTTTTACCCCCATTCCGAATACAATGGGATATGTATCGCAAGCCGATTCGGCTGTTACAATCAGTTTCCGTTAAATTTACATTTAAATCGCTATATTGAATTTTAAACGTACATTTCAAATTACCGGGGTCACATACTAACTAGAAAAATTCCAGAAAAATATTTTCTAGCTTCGTATTGACGATACGGTCCTAGCAAAACTAGTTTCGTCGAATTCTGAGACCGTCTGAAAAATGGCCATTTTCCAGTCGATTAAAATCAACTGAAACTGGTCAAACACGTTTTCCTTTGCCCCGCTCACATATTGATTCAGAAAATTATGAAATTTGGAACCTAGCAATAACTTTACATCACGGACCCAACAAAACTGGTTTCGTCGAAATCCGAGGTCGTTTGCAAAATTCTCATTTTCAAGGGCCTGAATTCCATAGCGACTATTCAGAATTTTCAACTGGACATATCTTTTGATTCCCGCTATGAAATTTCGATTTCCCGGATTCGTTGGAAAGATATCATCAATTAGATCCTAATGTTTTTGGTTTCACTAAAATCCGGATTGTTTTGCACCCGGTACATTCAATTGAAGTTTGAAATCGAATTATCGAACTACCGCGCCATTTTCAATTCCCATTATAATTATATATAAATATTTATATTCTAACGACGACGCGTATAATATATACGTTCGAATTAGATTCAAAATAAATTCCTTGACAATATTATTTAAAATAATCTATTTTAAATATTCAAAATTCGCTAAAATTGCCAAAATAAAAATTTTAAACTGGCCCAGATTTTCGGGTTGTTACAAACATCCATCGCATAACGATTCATTTTCACAATTCAACATTAAACAACAAAAGAATAATAATTAAATTAATTAATATTAAATTAAAAATGAATTCTCACCTTGATTGATTCTGAAATGAAAGTGGTTTCAATCAGATTTCGTGTTCGGATTCACGGCGGTTACGGATCTGAAAGATTTCAATTTGAGATTTATGTAAAAATTTGAATTCTGGCTTTTAACAACTGGCACAGTAACGGAAATAAGCGTGACAAAATCTGAAATAATTATACCTTAATTTTCAGAATTGTTCAAAACTTCAAATGCGGATTTCGGGAGCTGTAGTCGACGGTTTTACGAACGGTTTGCGGGAGATTGGAGAGCTACGAGAGGGCTATCTTCGCCAGGAAGATGGGAGGGTGCGACTGCAAGGAGGAGGCGCGGTTTGGGTGTAAAGGCCGCGGGTTTGTGGTGCTCGTTCTTCACCTACGGTCGATGAAATGGGATGAAACTTGTTGGAGATTAAAGAGAGTGAGAAGAGCTTCAAAAAGTTTAACTACGGCCTAAGCTAATTCTTTGTGGATTGGGAGAGAAGGAGGAGAGAAGTTTCGGCCATGATGGGTTGTTTTGTGCATGCGGCTGAAAAAGAACGACGGGAGAGGAAAAAGACCCGATGGATTTTTATATTATTATATTTAGGGTTATTTAATTATTGTTTAATTAGCCCGTTTAAGCCCGTTTTGGTCCAAACTCAGAATTAGGCCCAACGGATGTCGTTCCTACCATTTAGCCCCCATTCCAAACTCATCTGGATATGCCTCATCAGCCCAAATTGTCATCTTGGCCTCCGTTTTTTAGTTTTAAAATTTAAGTCCTTTATTTCTAATTTTTCCATACAAATAATTTTACCGGGACTACACACTAACTCAGAAAAATCCAGAAAAATTATTTTTGGATTTCTTATGACGATACGGTCCTAACAAAATTTATTTCGTCAAATTCTGAGATTTTTCGAAAAATGGCTATTTTTAAGGCGTTTAAATTTAACTGAAATAGTCAAAACACATTTTCTTTTCCCACGCTCACATATTAATTCGAAAAATTCTGAAAATTGAAACCTAGCAAAAATTTGACATTTCGGTTCCAAAAAAAGAGGTTTCATCAAAAACCGAGGTCGTTTGAAAAATGACTATTTTTAAGGCCAGTATATTTAATATTAAAAATACATTTTTAAACAAATAAATCCCGAAACTCATAATATATAAGTGTTTACTGTTTTTCAATGTAGAAACATCATTCTGAACTCAATGGAAGTGGTTTCAAGTTCAAATTCCTTCGTATGCAAAAAGTAGCATTTTGACCTTTATAAATTTCATAACGACCTTTCTAAATATTGAATTGGCCATAACTTTTGATTTCCGCTATGAAATTTCATTTTTTCGGGTTTGTTGGAAAGATATTTTTAAATAGATTCTAATATTTTTGGTTTCACTAAACTCCGTTAAATTTTGCATCCTGTACGGTCTGTCAAAGTTCAAGTTTGACTTTTCAAACTACCGTGCTATTTCTATCTCTTTTTATAATTACAATTGAATTATTCCTTCTAACTTCGATTTGAATCAAATTTGTGATCATTATTATTTAAAATAGATTATTTAAATATCAAAACTCATTAAAATCACTTAAAATAAACTTTAAATTGGCCCCAAAATTTAGGGTTGTTACAGTCTCCCCCACTTAAAATCTTTTCGTCCTCGAAAAGGAAATGAGCTAAAATTCGTTTATTTACCTAATTAATTTTTTCATTCTTTTATTTATTATTTAATAATTTCATAGGTTGAATTAATATTCACACAACACAATCATCTAACAATTAGTTGATTAAATTTTCAAAAATATATAATTTATGTATATTCAAAAATCATATTTTCTAAATTTCGATTATATATATAATTACAAATACGTTAGTTATAATCTTTCCATTGCAGATAATTAACATTACCCCCTCAATCGACATGCTCTGATACCACATGTAACGACACGGATTTCGCCCAACCTAAATCGATCGCAAAATCGACCAAGACCGTTCAAAACCCGCATACGTTAACTTTGGGAATACAACAACATCAGAACAATAATAACAGACTTTTATAACATCAGAATAAATGTTACATCAGAGTACAGAACATCAGAGTACATTAATTACAGCGGAAGATAAATTTTACATTAAATACAATATCAGTGCAGCGGAAACAAAATAACTAAGACAGCGGAAGACTTTCCTATGCTCTGGACACAGCTTTGGGCTTCAATCCAGGATCCTACTAAAGAGATGAATATCTGCGAAAAGCTACTCGACTGCCCATGTGGAAAAGAGGGCACCCGAGTTTGCAAAAGTGGAAACAAACAACAAGTCAGTCGTGGGACTGGTGTGAGAATTCTTAACTGATATAACTAATAGTAATAAGGCAAATCCAAGGACCACGCCGCTAACGCGGAACGGGTTTTATTCCAATGGATTACCTGTGCATAAATTAAAGTTAATCGTCAAAACAGCGTAATGCTTTTTAGAAAAATGAAACCATCATAAGACCCAGTTCCCATCACACAATGCAACGCAAACCAGAGGATAGGGTTTTACCTTATAATGGTCAAAGATGCTTGATATGATAAAACGATATTATTATTAGTGTGTATATATTTTCAAAACATTTCAAAGTAAATGTATCAATCCTAGGAAGCATAGGTACCATATGCTATGCCTCCATACTAGTAATACAATCAAAACCGCATGGGGCGTATTGGAAATTGGGTTTCCAACATGAGTCAAGGCTAGGGAGGAGCTCCTTACCGATTCGAGACACTCTAGCTAATGTCTCAGGGTTCCCCGCAGTTAACCCTTGGATCCTGCAGGGCCGGTCCACACATACAGCTTCGTGGATTAGTTATTCCTGAACACAGGTTTCCCGGTCCTATAGGACCTATCATCTGAGGCGCCTCATTCCATCATCCACATAAGTAAAATGTCAGGGCTGGTAGGTCACTGACACCACTCTAGCTAGAAAGAAACGTGCTGCTCTCCCTGCGTTCCCTTCTCCCGTTTTAGACTCCGTCGGTGTGTGAGGCTCGCGAAGTCACGATATACACAAAGCTATGCCTAAATAGACTATGCTTTGATCATCTACCACAAGGCCTGCTTTTCAACAAAGCCTTGATCAATTGCATCTTAGCATGCCACATTGTCAGACCCTACCATATCGTTGATCATCTACCAATATATATATATATATATATATATATATATATATATATATATATAACCTCTAAGCTCATACGTCTTAGAGGGTGTTAAGTGAAGAATAAATTCTTCACCACCAAACAGAAATATATAATCAGTAGCTTCAACAAATACAGTAGAAAAGAATACAATGTCAGACACACAATCCATTTACAAGTCCGCTCTGGGTCTGAGCGAAACAACGTGTCCGTCGATTTCCAAATACGTTTGGACGATCATTACCAAATACCTTGCCTTGAGGTGTCCAGTCCCAATTCAAGATACTAGTCATCATCATCCCAACGATGTGAAAACCATCGGTCTTCTACCACCGTCTTCATCTTCGACTCTTGGTCGTCGTGATGATTATTCAGAATGGGTTAAACCCGGTCTTTCTGAATATCTCGCGTAATTTGTGATTAAAAATCAAATATTGGAAAATCACACATTTCGCCGCATTCCAACCCCGAATGTTGTTTTAAATAGAATACTCATATTAAAAGGTTCTCATTAATTTTATCAAAGATAAACTATGAAAATAAATTTTAAATCTTTCTTAAAAGATTTATTGGAACTCCAATTTTTAATTTGATATCAAAAGTCATTATTACAAGGTTATATATTTTAAGAAATAAATTTTGTCTTAAACGGGTTAAAGAACTAGTGTCCTTTAAAACACAGTTCACGATAAAACTCGCAAATCAATTTTCAAGATATGGAACTCCACAGAAATCAAATCAATACATAATCGCTATAAATTTCTATATCGGACTGACAGTATAAATGGGATAGTGGCAAAGCCTCTTAAATTCCATATATAATATCGGTCTTATATTACAGAAGCCTATTTCGATTTTTACCAATCGAATTTCCACTTAATTCCAATTTTATATATTACATTGGAAAACTTGATTTTTAGAAAATGTCCTTTTTAAGATCTATAAACTAGATTTATAAATTCCAAATAATAATTTCAATGTAAATTGGATTAAAGGACAAATGTCATTTAAAAACATCGTCCACGATAAATCCACTTCACATCTCAATTTATTTCATATCACTAAATATAATTTCAAAATTTAATAATCTTAAATTAAAGATTTCTCTTTAAATGTTAATTCATTATAAAGAAACATATTTTTAAAATAATTATTAAAAGTATTCTTTATATAAAAAGATTTTTAATGTACAAATATTCTTCTTAAAAGAACACCTGAATCGGAGTGCGACTCAATCATTCACCATATAATTTGGATTATATGGATTTCACACGCATCATATATATTTCAATAACAATATATTCATCAAGTAATCCATTTAAATCCAGTGTGTAAATTTCACTGTGTAAGCGTTAAAATTAAATAATAACGCTTAACGCAACCTGTCGATCTACCGATAGACATACCATCTAACATTGGGATTTGTGTCAGTCAAATATCATCCCAATACCCGTGTGGGGTTTTCAGCCAACACACTTCATACAGATATACAAATAAATAATTGGTTAATGGATTTAACCAATTTAAATTATGCTAACAATTGATGATTATGAGCAGGTTATTTAATCCCAATGTCGAAATAAAATATAACTTTCTTGAGATATAAATTTATATGGCATTCCCTTTATTTCTTATATCTTAAAATTTATCTTTCTTTACTACACTGAAAATTTTAATCAACATTTATAATGTAAAATTTCTATCTTTCAGTTACATTGCAAAATTTTCTTTTTATTTACATCATAAATGTAACTAATAATACAGTGAAAAATTTTAACTTTTTAAATTACATTAAAAATGTAATTTTCATAACCGTTCCAATCTTTATCCTATAAATTTATATTAAAAAGATAAATTTGATTCTATGACTAACTCTCCTTCCTAATTACATTAAAATGTAATTTTCCATACGATGCAAGTTTTCACGTCTTTTAATTACATAAAAATGAAATTTTCTATATCATGCGAATTCTCAAATTCTAATTACATATAAAAATGTAAATTTTATTCTACGATGTAAATCTCAACCCAAATTACATATATATATATATATATAAAAAAATGTAATTTTTAATTTTCCTCGCAAATCCCTATTTCTAATTTCATATAAAAATGAAATCTTTAATTTACAATGCCAGTCCTTGTTTAGCATGTCGGGAATAGGATGCAGCATGATGGGGGGTTCTCGCTTCGCAGTTTGGTGGCGAACTGGAGACTCTTACCCCCACATGTCCCTGTTGAGGGTTGGTAGGCTGTGGCCGGGGGATCTCGAGAGGGTCGCCGTAAAACAAGGTGTACTGGGGTACCACTATAAGCCCACACTGTAACGATGCGGATTTCGCCCGACCTAAATCGATCGCAAACTCGACCAATACTGTTCAAAACCCGCATACGTTAACTTTGGGAATACAACGCATTAAAACAAATAACAGCAGACTTTTATAACATCATAATAAATGTTACATCAGAGTACAGAATATATATCAGAGTACATTAAATAAATTTACAGCGGAAGATAATTTTACATTACTTCAATACATTGCAGCGGAAACAATAAAATAGATACAGCGGAAGACTTCCAATGTTCTGGACACAACTTTAAGCTTCAATCCAGGATCCTGCTAAAGAGATAAACCTGTAGACAACTGCTCGACTGCCCGTGTGGAAAGAGGGCACCCGAGTTTGCAAAAAGGTGGAAACAAACAACGGGTCAGTCGTGGAACTGGTGTGAGAATTCTTAGCTAATTTAACTAATAGTAATAAGGCAAACCCAAGGACCACGCCGTTAACGCAGAATGAGTTTTATTCCAATGGATTACCTGTGCATAAATTAAAGTTAATCGTCAAAACAGCGGAATGCTTTTTAGAAAAATGAAACCATCATAAGACCCAGTTCCCATCACACAATGCAACGCAAACCGAAGGATAGGGTTTTACCTTATAATGGTCAAAGATACTTGATACGATAAAACGATATTATTATTAGTGTGTATATATTTTCAAAACATTTCAAAGTAAATGTATCAATCCTAGGAAGCATAGGTACCATATGCTATGCCTCCATACTAGTAATACAATCAAAACCGCATGGGGTGTATTGGATTTTGGTTTCCATCATGAGTCAAGGCTAGGGAGGAGCTCCTTACCGATTCGAGACACTCTAGCTAATGTCTCAGGGTTCCCCGCAGTTAACCCTTGGATCCTGCAGGGCCGGTCCACACATACAGCTTCGTGGATTAGTTATTCCTGAACACACGTTTCCCGGTCCTATAGGACCTATCATCCGAGGCGCCTCATTCCATCATCCACATAAGTAAAATGTCAGGGCTGGTAGGTCACTGACACCACTCTAGCTAGAAAGAAACGTGCTGCTCTCCCTGCGTTCCCTTCTCCCGTTTTAGACTCCGCCGGTGTGTGAGGCTCGCAAAGTCACGATATACACAAAGATATGCCTAAATAGACTATGCTTTGATCATTCATCTACCACAAGGCCTGCTTTTCAACAAAGCCTTGATCAATTGCATCTTAGCATGCCACATTGTCAGACCCTACCATATCGTTGATCATCTACCAATATATATATATATATATATATATATATATATATATATATAACCTCTAAGCTCATACGTCTTAGAGAAGGGTGTTAAGTGAAGAATAAATTCTTCACCACCAAATAGAAATATATAATCAGTAGCGTTCAACAAATACAGTAGAAAAGAATACAATGTCAGACACACAATCCATTTACAAGTCCGCTCTGGGTTTGAGCAAAACAACGTGTCCGTCGATTTCCAAATACGTTTGGACGATCATTACCAAATACCTTGCCTTGGGGTGTCCAGTCCCAATTCAAGATACTAGTCATCATCATCCCAACGATGTGAAAACCTTCGGTCTTCTACCACCGTCTTCATCTTCGATTCTTGGTCGTCGTGATGATTATTCAGAATGGGTTAAACCCGGTCTTCTTGAATATCTCGCGTATTTTGTGATTAAAAATCAAATATTGGAAAATCACACATTACGCCGCATTCCAACCCCGAATATTCTTTTAAATAGAATACTCATATTAAGAGGTTCTCATTAATTTTATCAAAGATAAACTATGAAAATAAATTTTAAATCTTTCTTAAAAGATTTATTAAAACTCCAATTTTTAATTTGATATCAAAAGTCATTATTACAAGGTTATTTATTTTAAGATATAAATCTTGTCTTAAACGGGTTAAAGAACTAGTGTCCTTTAAAACACAGTTCACGATAAACCCACAAATCAATTTTCAACATATGGAACTCCACAGAAATCAAATCAATACATAATCGCTATAAATTTCTGTATCGGACTAACATTATACATGGGATAATGGCAAAGCCTCTTAAATTCCATATATAATATCAGTCTTCTATTACAGAAGCCTATTTCGATTATTACCAATCGAATTTCCACTTAATTCCAATTTTATATATTACATTGGAAAACTTGATTTTTAGAAAATGCCCTTTTTAAAATCTATAAACTAGATTTATAAATTCCAAATAATAATTTCAATGTAAATTGGATTAAAGGACAAATGTCATTTAAAAACATCGTCCACGATAAATCCACTTCACATCTCAATTTATTTCATATCACTAAATATAATTTCAAAATCTAATAATCTTAATTAAAAGATTTCTTTTTAAATGTTAATTCATTATAAATAAAACATACTTTCAAATAATTATTAAAAATATTCTTTATATAAAAAGATTTTTAATGTACAAATATTCTTCTTAAAAGAACACCTGAATCGGAGTGCGACTCAATCATTCACCATATAATTTGGATTATATGGATTTCACATGCATCATATATATTTCAATAACAATATATTCATCAAGTCATCCATTTACATCCAGTGTGTAAATTTCACTGTGTAAGCGTTAAAATTAAATAATAACGCTTAACGCAGCCTGTTGATCTAACGATAGACATACCGTTTAACATTGGGATTTGTGTCAGTCAAATGCCATCCCAATACCCGTGTGGGGTTTTCAGCCAACACACTTCATATAGATATACAAATAAATAATTGGTTAATGGATTTAACCAATTCAAATTATGCTAACAATTGATGATTATTAGCAGGTTATTTAATCCCAATATCGAAATAAAATATAACTTTCTTGAGATATAAATTTATATGGCATTCCCTTTATTTCTTATATCGTAAAATTTCTCTTTCTTTACTACACTGAAAATTATAATCAACATTGTAATGTAAAATTTCTATATTTCGGTTACATTGCAAAATTTTCTTTTTATTTACATTATAAATGTAATTAATAGTACAGTGAATTTTTTTAAAATACATTAAAATGAAAATTTTAATTTTCATCGCAAATCCCTATTTCTAATTTCATATAAAAATGAAATCTTTAATTTACAATGCCACTCCTCTTTTCTAATTATATATATAAAATGTAATTTTCTTTAATTTACATTGTAAATCCTCACTCCTAATTACATAAAAATGTAACTTTTAATTTACGATGCAAATCCTCTTATCTAATTACATAAAAATGTAATTTTTAATTTATTTGTGAATCTTACTTCTTTATTACATTATAAAAATGTAATCATCAGAGTATAGAATATATCAGAGTACATTGAAATAAAATACAGCGGAAGAAAATTTTACAATAAATTTAATACAGTGCAGCGGAAATAAAATAGATACAACGGAAGACAACTATGCTCTGGACACAACTTTAAGCTTCAATCCAGAATCCTGCTCGAGATAAACCTGTAGACAAACTACTCGACTGCCCATGTGGAAAAGAGGGCACCCGAGTTTGCAAAGGTGGAAACAAACAACGGGTCAGTCGTGGGACTGGTGTGAGAATTCTTAACTTATTTAACTAATAGTAATAAGGCAAATCCATGGACCACGCCGCTAATGCGGAACGGGTTTTATTCCAATGGATTGTCGTGCATAACTTAAAGTGAATCGCCAAACAACGCAATGCTTTCTAGAAAAATGAAATCACCATAAGACTCAGGTCCCATCACACAATGCAACGCACACCAGAGGATAGAGTTTTCCCTTATGGTGATTGAACATGCTTGATACTTTAAAAACGAATTTGATATTATTATTAGTGTGTGTATGTTTTAAAAACAATTTCAATCATAATGTATCAATCCTAGGAAGCATAGGTACCCATATATTATGCCTCCGTACTAGTAATACAATCAAATTCGTCGGTTCGTATTTGGATTTTTGGTTTCCATCATGAGTCAAGGCTAGAGAGGAGCTCCTTACAGATTCGAGCACTCTAGCTAGTGTCTCAGGATTCCCCGCGGAGAACCCTTAGATAGCTGCAGGGCCGGTCCGCAAATACAGCTTAGCGGATTAGTTATACCTGAACACACGTTTCCCAGTCCTATAGGACCTATCATCCGAGGCGCCTCATTCCATCATCCACATAAGTAAAATGTCAGGGCTGGTAGGTCACTAACACTACTCTAGCTAGAAAGAAATGTGCTGCTCTCCCTGCGTTCCCTTCTCCCGTTTTAGACTTCGTCGGTGTGTGAGGCTCGGGAAGTCACGCTATACACAAAGCTATGCCTAAACAGACTATGCTTTGATCGTCCCACAAGGCCTGCTTTTCAACAAAATCTTGATCATATGCATCTTAGCATGCCACATCATCACTCCATATCACACTACCAATCCTTTGCCGAAATATATGAATGGGTGTTAAGTAAGAGAATAAATTCTCCGCCACCAAACATCCATACATTCGAAAGAAGATTAATAACATGATATATAATGTAGTACGATGTCAGACACACAATCCATCTATAAGCTTATGCTCTGGGTCTGAGCGAAAGCCAAATCCGTACAAATCAACACTACGTCTGGGCAACTCCTACTATTACCTTATCATGGTAGCGAGCCATTCTAAGGCAACAGTCATCATCGTCCATTCGATGTGGAGATTTGACGGTCTTCAATCGCCGTCTTCCAATCTTGGATATTTAAACGTCGTTTAATTATTTGGAATGAGATAAACTCGGACTTTCCAAATATTCCTCGTATATATATATATATATATATATATATATATATATATATATATATATATATATATTGAAAATCCTTCTTACACATTAATAATTATTTTTATTAACGATTCCTTCCTATTTTTATTATTTAAAATAATTAAATTTTTATATAACGACGCCTTAAGTCCATGGGCGACTATGGCGCTGCATTCAACAAATTTTGATTTTCACATTTCTCAAAATCTAACCGTTGGATCTTAACGTAATATATATCATTGGAAAGATTTTTCCAAGACGGTCCTAACGGTTTCAGTTTCAAGAAAATTCGACGGTCGGATCTTCTTGTATAGTCATCTAAAAGTACGATTTCAAAACGTGAACTACCACGCCCTATTCGTTCAATTTTGGTTATATATATAATCATTGAATCGTAATTACGTCGTTTGATTAAAACAACACTCCACACAATTACCGATACTTACTAAATTTTAATTCATTTGAAAATGAAGATAATATTACCGCATCCTAAATTCATTCTTTCCTTACATTGAAAATGTAAATTCCATCCTTTTTATTTATATAAAAATGTAAGTTTAATTCCTATGCAAATTCCTATATTCTTTATTTACATGTAAAAATATCAGAGATTTTAATCCAATCTCTATCCAAGGGTTAATTCCCTATATGATGTACATATAAAAATGTAAACTTTAACGTACGATGAAATTTCCATGTTAATTACAGAGGAAAATGTAATTTTTAACATACGGCATAAATTCACTTTATAATTTACATATAAAAATGTAAATTTTAACATACGATGAAATTCACCTTTTAATTACAAAGAAAAATGTAATTTTCAGCATACGGTGCAAATTTATATATAAATTACCTATAAAAATGTAACTTTTGTTCATGCGGTGTAAATTCATTCTTAAACTACATAATAAAGTGTTATTTAATTCATGCGATGCAGATTCATTCATAAATAACAAAATAAAATGTTATATAATTCATGCGATGTAAATTCATTCATAAATAACAAAATAAAATGTTATATAAATCAATGCGATGTAAATTCATTCATAAATAACAAAATAAAATGTTATATAAATCAATGCGATGTAAATTCATTTTACAACATAAAATTTCATTCTTTTGCTTACAATGTAAAAGTGTCTACTTTTATATTTTCAATGTAAAAGTATCAACTTTTATGTTTTACAATGTAAAGACATCAACTTTTATATTTTGCAATGTAAAAATATTAACTTCTCTATTTTACAACGTAAAAATATAATCTTTTCTATTTACAAATGTAAAAATATTACCTTTTCTACTTTACAATGGAAAAATGTAAACTTTTCTATTTACAATGTAAAAATAATGTCCTTTTTATTTTGAACATAAAAAGATGGTCTTTTTTTTAGTTTCAACATAAAAAGATTGGCTTTTTATTTACATCGCCAAATTCTCAATATAAAATCCATTCTTTCTTTACAATGTAAAATTTACTCTTTAATTACAATGTAAAGTCCATTCTTTTTATTACATAAAAAAAATGCAAATCTTCCTACGGTGAAATTCATATATATTAATATTAAAAATAATGTCAACTACTCCTACGGTTAAATTTCTTTTTAAAACTGACATTAAAAATGTTAATGACATCCTACGGTTAAGTTTACTATTTAATTTACATTAGAAATAATGTAAATTTATACATGCTGTGAAAATACTTTATTTTCATAATAAAAGGTAAATTTCATGTCATCACAAATTCTGATTTTAATTTTACATCCTACGGTTGAATTTCTATCATATTAACATTAAAAATGTTAATTTACACCCTACGGTTGAATTTCTATCATATTAACATTAAAAATGTTAATTTACACCCTACGGTTGAATTTCTATCACATTAACATTAAAAATGTTAATTTACACCCTACGGTTGAATTTACTTATTATTACACTAAGAATAATGTTAATTTTCTCATACGATGCAAATTTCTTATTTTAATTTTACATAATAAAATGCAAATTCCACCACAAGTCGCATTCTTATTTAATTTGCAGCAAATAAGAATGTAAATCTTCATCACACCGCATAACCACAACATCCAAACATAACAACAAGTCCAAATCCAATAACTAGCATCAAGGTAATTACAAGGTGATGTTTTAACTTGACATATGTAAAATCAACATGGCGTGATTAAATAAATAACACATAATTAATTTTAATTAATTATTAATTAATTATTAATTCAAATTTAAACCTTAAAATTTCAGATCTAATCTCATGCAATTCAGATTCAACATCATACGGAGTGAACAGTTCAAATCCATGTTCTAAACATCACGTCTTATTAGATCTACTTATTAATAATCATAAGAATAATGATTAAATAAATCAAATTAAATTAAAAATAAATTCTCACTTAGGCTGGATCTGAAATGAATTGTCAACTTTGATCAGATCTTGTGTTTGAATTCAAAACGATTTCGGATCTGAAATGATTCCAATTCAAATTCATATGAAAAATCAAAATTCAGCCTTTAACAACTGACACAGTAACGGAAATAAGCGTGACAAAATCTGAAATAATTATACCTTAATTTTCAGAATTGTTCAAAACTTCAAATGCGGATTTCGGGAGCTGTAGTCGACGGTTTTACGAACGGTTTGTGGGAGATTGGAGAGCTACGAGAGGGCTATCTTCACCGGGAAGATGGGAGGGTGCGGCTGCAAGGAGGAGGCGCGGCGGGGGTCCGTTCAGCGCGGGTTGGGGGTGCTCGTTCTTCGCCTACGGTCGATGAAAAGGGATGAAACTTGTTGGAGATTGAAGAGAGTGAGAAGAGCTTCAAAAAGTTTAACTACGGCCTAAGCTAATTCTTTGTGGATTGGGAGAAAAGGAGGAGAGAAGTTTCGGCCATGATGGGTTGTTTTTGAGCGGCTATGGACGGGTAGAACGACGGGGAAGAAAAGGAGGTCGTACTCTCTCTTATTTATATTATTATTTAATTAGGTTATTATCCAATAAAGGTTCGTTTACCCACTAACTCGAAATTTGGCCTGCTCACTGTCGTTCTAAGGGTTTTGACGTCTTCTGAGCGCAATGGGCTATGTCTCGGGCCCCAATTCTGAGGTCTGTAACGTTTTTTATTTAAAATCCTATTAAAAATTAATTAATTAAATATTGACCGTAACTGAAAATTCACCGAGGCCACAAATTAACTTCAAAAATTCCCGAAAAATATATTTAGCTATGTTTTGACGCTGCGGACCTAGAAAAATTAATTTCGTTCAATTCTGAGCTCGTATGAATTTTTAATGAATTTTTAAAGTCAAAAATTGTCCGTTTACACTAAAAAATCAATTATAATTATATATTAATTCTAAAAATTACTGAAAATCCTTGAATGGTTAGTGATGCCGAACTTTGGGGTACAACTCATTAGAACTGAACAAAAGGCTCATCAAAGATTGGATTAGTAATATCCAATAAGAATACTCATTAGAGATAGGATCAGCAATATCCTAGAATGAGAAAACTCATTAGAGATGGGGTTAGTAATGCCCTAGAATGAGTTGAGAGTAGCAAGCCTATAATATACGTATTTGTGATTAATTATAATCTATTTTGGAAAATACAATTTTGAATATATAAAAAGTTATATATTTTAAGGTTAATCAACTAATGAAATTATTTAAACCAATGGAGAAAATATATATAAATATATATATAAATTAGTTAGTTAATTAATCAACTTTTAGCTTCGTCCCTTTTCGAGGATGAAAAGTTTTTAAGTGGGGGAGACTGTAACAACCCTGATTTTTAGGCCAATTTAAAATTTATTATAAGTAATTTTAATGAGTTTTGATATTTAAAATAATTTATTTAAAATAATAATGATCACAAATTTGGTTCAAATCGAAGTTAGAATGAATAATTTAATTTTAATTATAAAAAGAGTTAGAAATAGCGCGGTAGTTTAAAAAGTCAAACTTGAACTTTGACTGACCGTACAGGATGCAAAATTTAACGGATTTTAGTGAAACCAAAAATATTAGAATATATTGAAAAATATCTTTCCAACTAATCTGAAAAATTGAAATTTCATAGTGGGAATCAAAAGTTATGCCCAGTTTAAAATCTAGAACGGTCGCTACGAAATGTATAAGGGTCAAAATGCCACTTTTTGCATACGAAGGAATTTCGACTCGAAACCACTTCCATTGAGTTCGGAATGACGTTTTTGCATTGAAAAACCGTAAAAACTTATATATTTCGAGTTTCAGAAATTATTTGTTTAAAAATGTATTTTTAGTATTAAATATATTGGCCTTAAAAATAGTCATTTTTCAAACGACCTCTGTTTTTGACAAAACCACTTTTGTTGGAACCGGAATGTCAAATTATTGCTAGATTTCAATTTTCAGAATTTTTCGAATTAATATGTGAGCGTGGGAAAAGAAAATGTGTTTTGACTATTTCAGTTAAATTTAAACGCCTTAAAATAGCCATTTTTCAAACAGTCTCAGAATTCGACGAAAATAATTTTGTTGGGTTCGTATCGTCAAAACAAAGCTAAAAATGATTTTTCGGTAATTTTTAGAATTATTATATAATTATAATTGATTTTTCAATGTAAACGGACAATTTTTGACTTTAAAAATTCATTAAAAATTCATACGAGCTCAGAATTGAATGAAATTTATTTTTCTAGGTCCGCAGCGTCAGAACATAGCTAAATATATTTTTCGGGAATTTTTGAAGTTAATTTGTGGCCCCGGTGAATTTTCATGTACGGTCAATATTTAATTAATTAATTTTTATTAAGATTTAAAAAAAACGCTACAGACATCAGAATTGGGGCCCGAGACATAGCCCATTGCGCTCATAAGACGTCAAAACCCTAAGAACGACAGTGAGCAGGCCAAATTTCGAGTTAGTGGGTAAACGGACCTTTATTGGATAATAACCTAATTAAATAATAATATAAATAAGAGAGAGTACGACCTCCTTTTCTTCCCCGTCGTTCTACCCGTCCATAGCCGCTTAAAAACAACCCATCATGGCCGAAACTTCTCTCCTCCTTTTCTCCCAATCCACAAAGAATTAGCTTAGGCCGTAGTTAAACTTTTTGAAGCTCTTCTCACTCTCTTCAATCTCCAACAAGTTTCATCCCTTTTCATCGACCGTAGGCGAAGAACGAGCACCCCCAACCCGCGCTGAACGGACCCCCGCCGCGTCTCCTCCTTGCAGCCGCACCCTCCCATTTTCTCGGTGAAGATAGCCCTCTCATAGCTCTCCAATCTCCCGCAAACCGTTCGTAAAACCGTCGACTAAAGCTCCCGAAATCCGCATTTGAAGTTTTGAACAATTCTGAAAATTAAGGTATAATTATTTCAGATTTTGTCACGCTTATTTCCGTTACTGTGTCAGTTGTTAAAGGCTGAATTTTTTTTCATATGAATTTGAATTGGAATCATTTCAGATCCGAAATCGTTTTGAATTCAAACACAAGATCTGATCAAAGTTGACAATTCATTTCAGATCCGGCCTAGGTGAGAATTTATTTTTAATTTAATTTGATTTATTTGATCATTATTTCTATGATTATTAATAACTAGATCTAATAAGACGTGATGTTTAGAACATGGATTTGAACTGTTCACTCCGTATGATGTTGAATCTGATTTGCATGAGATTAGATCTGAAATTTTCAGGTTTAAATCTGAATTAATAATTAATTAAAATTAATTATGTGTTATTTATTTAATCACGCCATGTTGATTTTACATGTGTCAAGTTAAAACATCACCTTGTAATTACCTTGATGCTAGTTATTGGATTTGGACTTGTTGTTATGTTTGGGATGTTGTTGTTATGTTATGTGATGAAAATTTACATCTTATTTGATGCAAATAAAATAAGAATGTGACTTGTGGTGGAATTTACATTTTATTATGTAAGATTAAAATAAGAAATTTACATCGTATGAGAAAATTAACATTATTCTTAGTGTAATAATAAGTAATTACATCGTATGTGTAAATTAGCATTTTTAATGTTAATATGATAGAAATTCAACCGTATGTATAAATTAACATTTTTAATGTTAATAAGATAGAAATTCAACCGTATGTGTAAATTAACATTTTTAATGTTAATATGATAGAAATTCAACCGTAGGATGTAAATTAACATTTTTAATGTTAATATGATAGAAATTCAACCGTAGGATGTAAATTAACATTTTTAATGTTAATATGATAGAAATTCAACCGTAGGATGTAAATTAACATTTTTGATGTTAATATGATAGAAATTCAACCGTAGGATGTAAATTAACATTTTTAATGTTAATATGATAGAAATTCAACCGTAGGATGTAAATTAACATTTTTAATGTTAATATGATAGAAATTCAACCGTAGGATGTAAATTAACATTTTTGATGTTAATATGATAGAAATTCAACCGTAGGATGTAAATTAACATTTTTAATGTTAATATGATGGAAATTCAACCGTAGGATGTAAAATTAAAATAAGAATTTGCGATGACAAGAAATTTACCTTTTATTATGTAAATAAAGTATTTTCACCGCATGTATAAATTTACATTATTCTTAATGTAAATTAAATAGTAAATTTAACCATAGGATGTCATTAACATTTTTAATGTCAATTTTAAAAAAAGAAGTTTAATCGTAGGATTAGTTGACATTATTTTTAATATTAATATATATGAATTTCACTGTAGGAAGATTTACATTTTTTTTTATGTAATAAAAATAATGGACTTTACATTGTAATTAAAGATTAAATTTTACATTGTAAAGAATGGACTTTATATTGAGAATTTGGCGATGTAAATAAAAAGACAATCTTTTTATGTTGAAAATAAAAAAAAGACCATCTTTTTATGTTCAAAATAAAAAGACATTATTTTTACATTGTAAATAGAAAAGATTACATTTTTAAATTGTAAAGTAGAAAAGGTAACATTTTTACATTTGTAAATAGAAAAGATTATATTTTTACGTTGTAAAATAGAGAAGTTAATATTTTTACATTGCAAAATATAAAAGTTGATGTCTTTACATTGTAAAACATAAAAGTTGATATTTTTACATTGTGAATAAAAAAAGTTGATGCTTTTACATTGTAAGTAAAAGAATGAAATTTTATGTTGTAAAATGAATTTACATCGCATGAATTATATAACATTTTATTTTGTTATTTATGAATGAATCTGCATCGCATGAATTAAATAACATTTTATTATGTAGTTTAAGAATGAATTTACACCGCATGAACAAAAGTTACATTTTTATATGTAATTTATATATAAATTTGCACCGTATGCTGAAAATTACATTTTTCTTTGTAATTAAAAGGTGAATTTCATCGTATGACAAAATTTACA
This sequence comes from Allium sativum, assembly GCA_030737875.1. NCBI lineage: Eukaryota > Viridiplantae > Streptophyta > Magnoliopsida > Asparagales > Amaryllidaceae > Allium > Allium sativum. The sequence goes on from CM060913.1 coordinate 581,938,105, forward strand.
TTTTTATATGTAAATTATAAAGTGAATTTATGTCGTATATTAAAAATTACATTTTTCTTTGTAATTAACATATGAATTCCATCGTATGTTAAAATTTACAATTTTATATGTAAATTATATAGGAAATTATACTGTATGTTAAAAACTACATTTTTCTTTGTAATTAACAAGTGGATTTCATCGTATGTTAAAATCTAAATTTTTATATGTACATTATATAGAGAATTACACCGTAGGATAAAATTTACATTTTTATATGTAATTAAAACATGAATTTACATTGTGTGTTAAATATTACATTTTTATATGTAATGTCTATAGGAAAGTATACCGTATGACAAAACTACATTTTTTTTCTATGCAATTTCATTGTATGATAGAATTTGCATTTTTCTTATATATATTTATAACATAAAATGAGAATGAACATTAGAAATAAAATTGATTTATTACAATGTAAATTAGAAGTAATGTTTGCATTGTAATTAAAAATTATTTTCACAATGTAAATTAGAAGTAATGTTTGCATTGTAATTAAAAATTATTTTCACAATAAGAATTAGAAGTAATGTTTGCATTGTAATTAAAAATTATTTTCATAATGTGAATTAGATGTAGTGTTTGCATTGTAATTAAAAATTATATTTTTACAATGTGAATTAGATGTAGTGTTTGCATTGTAATTAAAAATTATATTTTTACAATGTGAATTAGATGTAGTGTTTGCATTGTAATTAAAAATCATATTTTTACAATGTGAATTAAAAGTAGTGTTCGCATTGTAATTAGAAATCATACTTTTACAATGTAAATTAGATGTAGTGTTTGCATTGTAATTAAAACTTACATTTTGATATGTAAATCTAAAATAGGATTCACTGCAAATATAAGTTACATTTTTATAATGTAACTAAGATGAGAATGTACATTGAAGTTGAAATCTACGTTTTTATATGTAATTTAAAAGTAGGATTTTGTATGTATCAAATTTTACATTTGTTTTACATGTAAATAAAGAATATAGGAATTTGCATAGGAATTAAACTTACATTTTTATATAAATAAAAAGGATAGAATTTACATTTTCAATGTAAGGAAAGAATGAATTTAGGATGCGGTAATATTATCTTCATTTTCAAATGAATTAAAATTTAGTAAGTATCGGTAATTGTGTGGAGGGTTGTTTTAATCAAACGACGTTATTACGATTCAATGACAAACTCGGGTGCCCTCTTTTCCACACGGGCAGTCGTGGGACTGGTTTGAGAATTCTTATCTAATATAACTAAAAATAATAAGGTAAATCCAAGGACCACGCCGCTAACGCGGAACGGGTTTTATTCCAATGGATTACCTGTGCATAAATTAAAGTTAATCGTCAAAAACAGCGCAATGCTTTTTAGAAAAATGAAACCATCATAAGACCCAGTTCCCATCACACAATGCAACGCAAACCGGAGGATAGGGTTTTACCTTATAATGGTCAAAGATGCTTGATACGATAAAACGATATTATTATTAGTGTATATATATTTTCAAAACATTCCAAAGTAAATGTATCAATCCTAGGAAGCATAGGTACCATATGCTATGCCTCCATACTATTAATACAATCAAATCCGCATGGGGCGTATTGGAAATTGGGTTTCCAACATGAGTCAAGGCTAGGGAGGAGCTCCTTACCGATTCGAGACACTGTAGGTAATGTCTCAGGGTTCCCCGCAGTTAACCCTTGGATCCTGCAGGGCCAGTCCACACATACAGCTTCGTGGATTAGTTATTCCTGAATACACGTTTCCCGGTCCTATAGGACGTATCCGAGGCGCCTCATTCCATCATCCACATAAGTAAAATGTCAGGGCTGGTAGGTCACTGACACCACTCTAGCTAGAAAGAAACGTGCTGCTCTCTCTGCGTTCCCTTCTCCCGTTTTAGACTCCGCCGGTGTGTGAGGCTCGCGAAGTCACGATATACACAAAGCTATGCCTAAATAGACTATGCTTTGATCATCTACCATAAGGCCTGCTTTTCAACAAAGCCTTGATCAATTGCATCTTAGCATGCCACATTGTCAGACCCTACCATATCGTTGATCATCTACCAATATATATATATAACCTCTAAGCTCATATGTCTTAGAGAAGGGTGTTAAGTGAAAAATAAATTCTTCACCACCAAACAGAAATATGTAATCAGTAGCGTTCAACAAATACAGTAGATAAGAATACAATGTCAGACACACAATCCATTTACAAGTCCGCTCTGGGTCTGAGCGAAACAACGTGTCCGTCGATTTCCAAATACGTTTGGACGATCATTACCAAATACCTTACCTTGGGGTGTCCAGTCCCAATTCAAGATACCAGTCATCATCATCCCAACGATGTGAAAACCTTCGGTCTTCTACCACCGTCTTCATCTTCGACTCTTGGTTGTCGTGATGATTATTCAGAATGGGTTAAACCCGGTCCTTCTGAATAACTCGCGTAATTTGTGATTAAAAATCAAATATTGGAAAATCACACATTTCGCCGCATTCCAACCCCGAATATTCTTTTAAATAGAATACTCATATTAAAAGGTTCTCATTAATTTTATCAAGGATAAACTATGAAAATAAATTTTAAGTCTTTCTTAAAAGATTTATTAAAACTCCAATTTTTAATTTGATATCAAAAGTCATTATTATAAGGTTATTTATTTTAAGAAATAAATCTTGTCTTAAACGGGTTAAAGAACTAGTGTCCTTTAAAACACAGTTCACGATAAACCCACAAATCAATTTTCAAAATATGGAACTCCACAGAAATCAAATCAAGACATAATCGCTGTAAATTTCTGTATCGGACTAACAGTATACATGGAATAATGGCAAGGCCTCTTAAATTCTATATATAATATCGGTCTTCTATTACAGTAGCCCATTTCGGTTATTACCAATTGAATTTCCACTTAATTCCAATCTAATATATTAAATTGGAAAACTTGATTTTTAGAAAATGCCCTTTTTAAAATCTATAAACTAGATTTATAAATTCCAAATAATAATTTCAATGTAAATTGGACTAAAGGACAAATGTCATCTAAATAAATCGTCCATGATAAATCCACTTCACATCTCAATTTATTTCATATTACTAAATATAATTTCAAAATCTAATAATCTTAATTAAAAGATTTCTCTTTATATGTTAATTTATTATAAAGAAAACATGTTCTAAAATAATTATTGAAAAATATTCTTTATATAAAAAGATTTTTTTTTAATGTACAAATATTCTTCTTAAAAGAACACCTGAATCGGAGTGCGACTCAATCATTCACCATATAATTTGGATTATATGGATTTCACATGCATCATATATATTTCAATAACAATATATTCATCAAGTCATCCATTTACATCCAGTGTGTAAATTTCACTGTGTAAGCGTTAAAATTAAATAATAACGCTTAACGCAGCCTGTCGATCTAACGATAGACATACCATTTAACATTGGGATTTGTGTCAGTCAAATATCATCCCAATACCCGTGTGGGGTTTTCAGCCAACACACTTCATATAGATATACAAATAAATGATTGGTTAATGGATTTAACCAATTTAAATTATGCTAACAATTGATGATTATGAGCCGGTTATTTAATTCCAATATCGAAATAAAATATAACTTACTCGAGATATAAATTAATATGGCATTCCCTTTATTTCCTATATTCACATCGTAAAATTTCTCTTTCTTTACTACACTGAAAATTTTAATCAACATTTATAATGTAAAATGTCTGCCTATCAGTTACATTGCAAAATTTTCTTTTTATTTACATTATAAATGTAATTAATAATACAGTGAAAATTTTTAACTTTTTAAATTACATTAAAAATGCAATTTTTAATTTTCATCGCAAATCCTTATTTCTAATTTCATATAAAAAATGAAATCTTTAATTTACAATACAAGTCCTCTTTTCTAATTACATAAAAATGTGACTTTTAATTTACAATGCAAATCCTCTTATCTAATTGCATAAAAATGTAATTTTTAATTTATTTGTGAATCTTACTTCTTTATTACATTATAAAAATGTAATTTTTATTTTACATTATAAATTCAAGTCCCAATTAGATAAAGAAATGTAATTGTTACAATACAATACAAATTCATATCCTAATTTCATTGAAAAAAATGTAATCTTTATCATACCGTTATAACTCCTATATAAATTACATAGAAAAATGTCATTTTTTATTTTACCGTTCTAATTCACATCTAAATTATATAGAAAAATGTAATTTTTCTCTTGCGGCACAAAATCAATTTAAATTACATAGAAAAATGTAATTTTTATCATGCGATGGAAATTCATATCTTAATTACACAGAAAAATGTAGTTCTTATCATACGACGTAAATTCATATTTAAGTTACATCTAAAAATGTAATTTTTATCCAACAGTGTAAATTTCTCATTTTAATTACATGTAAAAAATGTAATTTTCATTCTACCGTTATCATTCATTTCTAAATTACATAGAAAAATGTAATTTTAATCATGCAATGTAAATTTCAATTTTAATTACATAGAAAAATGCAATTTTTGTCATACGGTAAAAATATCAACTTTACTATTTTACAATGTAATAATATTATCTTTTCTATTTTACAAAGTAAAAATATCAACTTTACTATTTTACAATGTAAAAATATTATCTTTTCTATTTTACAAAGTAAAAATATCAACTTTACTATTTTGAACATAAAAAGATGGTCTTTTTGTTTACAAAACAAAATGTCATCTTTTTATTTTCAATGCAAAAATGTCACCTTTTCATTTTCAATGCAAAAATGTCATCTTTTCATTTTCAATGCAAAGATGTCATCTTTTCATTTCCAAAACAAAGATGTGATCTTTTAATTTACAATAAAAATATCGTATTTTTTTATTCTCAATATAAAAAGATCGTCTTTCTATTTACATCGTCAAATTTTCATCTTTTAATTTTCAATATAAAAAGATGATCTTTTTATTTTCATCGTCAAATTTTCATTACCAATCCAACCACAACGATAAAAGGTAATCAAATGATCTATTACCAACTCCAATCTAGCACTTCAATTTCAGATCTAATATCACATCATCCAAAAACAATTCGAATTCACAACATAGAACAACATCCATCGCATATTGATTTATTTTCACCATTCGACATTAAGCACCAAAAAGAATAATAATTAAATTAATTAATATTAAATTAAAAATGAATTCTCACCTAGGCCGGATTTGAAATGAAAGTGGTTTCAATCAGATTTCGTGTTCGGATTCACGGCGGTTACGGATTTGAAAGATTTCAATTTGAGATTTATGTAAAAATTTGAATTCTGGCTTTTAACAACTGGCACAGTAACGGAAATAAGCGTGACAAAATCTGAAATAATTATACCTTAATTTTCATAATTGTTCAAATCTTCAAATGCAGATTTCGGGAGCTGTAGTCGACGGTTTTACGAACAGTTTGCGGGAGATTGGAGAGCTACGAGAGGGCTATCTTCACCGGGAAGATGGGAGGGTGCGGCTCAACGTGGAGGGGGCGGCAGGGCTGCGTTCGGCGCGCCTTGGAGAGGGTGGTGGAGATTCGGGGCACGGGGTGGTTTGAGATTGGTACCAAATCGAAGAGCAGAGAAAGATCTTTAAAAAGTTTAACTACGGGGAGGTCTAATTCTTCATGAATTGGGAGAGAAGGAGGAGAGAAGTTGTGAAGCCTATGGGTTCTTTTTACGGCTGAATCACGATGGAGGAAGAGGAAGAAACCCGACTTTCACTATATAATAAAATAATAGGGTTTTTTAATTATTATTTAATTAGCCCGTTTAAGCCCGTTTTGGTCCGAACTCAGAATTAGGCCTGCTTACTGTCGTTCTTAGAGTTTTGACGTCTTCTGAGCGCAATGGGCTATGTCTCGGGCCCAAATTCTGATGTCTGTGGCGTTTTTTATTTAAAATCCTATTAAAAATTAATTAAATAAATATTGAACGTACATGAAAATTCACCGGGGCCACAAATTAACTTCAAAAATTCCCGAAAAATATATTTAGCTATGTTTTGACGCTACGGACCTAGAAAAATTAATTTCATTCAATTCTGAGCTCGTATGAATTTTTAATGAATTCTTAAAGTAAAAAATTATCCGTTTACACAAAAAAAATCAATTATAATTATATATTAATTCTAAAAATTACCGAAAAATCATTTTTAGCTTTGTTTTGACGATACGAACCCAACAAAATTATTTTCGTCGAATTCTGAGGCTGTTTGAAAAATGGCTATTTTTAAGGCGTTTAAATTTAACTGAAATAGTCAAAACACATTTTCCTCTGTCACGCTCACATATTAATTCAAAAAATTCTGAAAATTGAAACCTAGCAATAATTTGACATTCCAGTTCCAACAATAGTGGTTTCATCGAAAACAGAGGTCGTTTGAAAAATGATTATTTTTAAGGCCAGTATATTTAATATTAAAATACATTTTTAAACAAATAATTTCTAAAACTCGAAATATATAAGTGTTTACTATTTTTCAATGTAGAAACGTCATTCCGAACTAAATGGAAGTGGTTCCGAGTCGAAATTCCTACATATGTGAAAAGTAGCCTTTCGGGCCATATATAATATATATATAAATTCTACAGCGACCTTTCTAAAAATTGAATTGGCCATAACTTTTGATTTCCGCTATGAAATTTCGATTTTTCAGATTCGTTGGAAAGATATTTTTAAATAGATTCTAATATTTTTGGTTTCACTAAAATCCGTTAAATTTTGCATCCTGTACGGTCAGTCAAAGTTCAAGTTTGACTTTTCAAACTACCGCGCTATTTCTATCTTTTTTTATAATTAAAATTAAATTATTCATTCTATCTTCGATTTGAACCAAATTTGTAATCATTATTATTTAAAATAGATTATTTAAATATCAAAACTCATTAAAATCACTTAAAATAAATTTTAAATTGGCCCCAAAATTCCAGATTGTTACACACTTGGCAAGACATTCGATATTTATTCCACCTAAGGAAAATGAGCACTACCTCCCCCTCTCAATAGTTTCTGGAAGCGACGACTACCACATAATTCTTTGTCGGGACGTGGCCCAGGCTGTCTGTGTTCAAGCGCGAATGGTTCTTCGTTAGCTGCCCTCCCGGATTTGCCAGAAGGTGGATTGCTGGAAGTAAGCATTTCTCTAACTCCATTCCTTGCCGTAACTTTAGGATTCATTCCTTTATCCATGGTTTTAAATGGGATATGATAGGAAATCCGAAGGCCCCGACTGGAGACGAATACCGGCAACGCCTCATTGCTTTGCGGGCGATACTGGAAAATCTTCGCGACACCAGTACCGTGACAAGTCAAGATCGCCTCCTCCGCGCTGGGTTGCTGCTGGACAACCGGGCTGTTATCAGGCCCACGGTTGCTATTAGTGCGCCAAAGGAGGGGGTTGCGGCATGCTCTTCCCCTATTAGGCGGAATAGGAAAATGCCCTCAGCGAGAGGAGAATTGAAAAGGACTGCTCCGCCTCAAGGAGATGTGTGTGGAAGCGAGGTTCATGGTCAAGAGGAGGTCGCCAGAGATGAGGGATTGTCGAGCACTCCCTTCCTGCCTATGACAGGGGAGGGGGAAGGAGTGTTGGCTAGACCGCAGTCTCCTGCGACTCACTAAGGGGCCACTGCCTCGCTTGAAACCGCGGGCCAGTTTGATGGCTTAAAAGGACTTTCTTTAGTAGTGACTCCATAGACGAATATGACGAGCCTGGAAGAACTATCCTGTGCTGCTGAGGGGTTAACTCCCTCGATCGTACCACAATCTGGTCTGTTGAGAGAACACTTAGGGCATACATCCATAACACTGCATAGCATAGATGTTTGCCTACATGAGTTACCTGACTAACTTTGGCTTGTTCCGCTGGCAGGTGGACGCGGCGGACGAAGCTATGGGCGCATGGATCGCCAGCATCCCCATAGTTCTTCCTTCGAGAGATTCCAAAGATCCATCAACTTGTATGGTGCTCCACCTCCATTAGATCGAGGCAGCAGTCATCGAGACCGGGATCAATCTAGGCGATCTCTGACACCTCCTCCTCCTCCTGTTCGCGTGTCCACAGGAGATACTCGACTCAACATAGGTGGGTCTCGATCTTTGCCTTCGACAACTCCCCCATCGGCCGCCCCTCCGGCTCCGTTCAACTTGCTAAGGGGAGGGAGCTGTTGTTTGGTCAACCAAGGTCGGACGTGGAAGTCGTGATGGGAATGCAGAATCTGACAGAGTCCCAAATCCGAGCGTTTTTTGTAAAGGAGAGGAGGATGTTTTTGAAGCTGTACTTCCTACAATATCATTTTGACGGGCTGTCGTCTCTCCCTGATCTCCATCCTGCTCCTAGTATGGAATCTGGAGATACATGGATGCATGTACAGGCTGCGTACCACCAGGCCAACGAACTTACCAAGTATTCCCTCCATCTTTCTGAGTTGATCAAGAGGAAGAACCTGGAGATCATCAATCGTCAACTGACTATTGATGGTGAACAGACCTCGGTTACCCACTTGGAAGCCGAGATAGGTGGGTTTTTCTGCTCTGTTCGTGGTCAATTAACTGCTACCCTGTGTGTTTTTCAGTTTTAACTTTTGACTATGCTATTGCAGCGGAGCTGAAGCGAGCATACTCGACTTTAAAAACAGGGGCTGTGCGTGACCGTGAGACTTTTAGCAATACAGTAAGTCGCTTGACCCCTAAAAACACAACCCTTAAGAATGATAAGGATGAGTGGTCCAAAGTATGCGCTGACATGGAAAAGGAAATTGAGAAGGTTACTCAGCTCTAGAAATGATAATACCACTTTGAGGGAGGAAAACGAGAGGTTGCGGGCTGAGAATGCCGAGGTTGCCGAGTTAAAGAGGCAGCTCAAGGCAATGCGGAAGGCGAAGGAGTACGCTAAGGCTAGCAACAGGGATGTACTGAGTGCGGCCGAGGGTATAAAGGCTGAATATTTAAGGGAATAGAACTACCGAGGGAGCGGCTGAGAGATGCGGAGTTTCGCGTTGGGTCCTCCTTCGAGGAAAGCATTCATAGGATGTACATCAAGGCTTTGAGATTCCGAGGGATTTCGTGGGTCGAAGACTATCCCCGCGAGCTTGCTGGAACTTGGGAGAAGTTGATTCCTTACGAGGCCTTCTTGCGTCAAGTGCATGTAAGCACTTTAAATGAGCGTCAGCTTGCAAATGTTCTTCTGGACAGTGGTGAACGTGAGAAGCTGGAGGAAGGAGGCTGTTGCGAGAGGGTGCCGAGAATGAAAGGTTGGCAAGGCTCGCTAAGGAGAAGGGTAAGTTCGTGCCGACCAATAGCGTGGTGGTGACAGAAACATTTGCAGGGGGAGCTCCTATCAACCCCTGGACCCCGGGTCTGCTATGGTGAGTGGCCCTGAGGCTTTGTCCCAAACCACTACCGAGTACAATCCCAACATCTCGACATGGGGGGTTACCAGTCTCACCTTACCTATCGTCGCTAGCATCCTTCCTATCATTCCTACGCCCCCTTGACCATAGGTAACCTCCTTTTACCGTGCATCCCTGAGGATGAAGTGATTACCGAATTTTTGGACTAAAAAGGTTGTGTCTTTGCTATGCAGTTCGTCCTAAGTCTACGACGTCAGCGGATCCCGCCCCTGTGATCATCCAAGTGACTGAAACTGGACCGGGCCTCATAGGGACACAGGCTGGAGAGGGCGGCGACCAACTTGACACCTTTTCTGACATAAGAGTAACTCCTAGCATGGTGGACATTCTCAACGAGGAAGGAGAGGTGGTCGACGGACAGAGTGCCCTGGCCAGAGGTTCAGTTGACGCCATTGTGTCCATGATGTCGGCTATGGGGGAGACTCAAGAGGCCAAGATGGTGGCCTAGCTTGAGAAGGTTGAGGAGACGGAGAGGGCCGAGCGGGAAGGGAAGGAGATCCCGCAGAAGAGCGAGGTTGTCGCAGATCCTGCCGCTGGGAATGTCCCCATGCCTACGCCGCGTGTCGTTACTACTTATGTCATGGAGATTTCTAGTGGTGATGGTGCGGGGGGTCGTCACCTCTCTGTCACTCATGAGTCGGTTACTCCCTCGAAGGGTCAATCGAGCAGAAGGGGATCTGGTTGGAAGAGGTCCGGTGCTGGTGACGAACCATCAAGTGCTGAATCTGCAAAAAGGCACATGCAAAAGAAGAAAAGACACGATTAGTGTTAGTAGCATAAGTAGAGGTTACCATTATTTTGGTGGTGTAGGCCGATAGTTTACACGAGTACGACCCTCGCTTTTGGTTTTTCAAGACACGGTGTGGTTCTCATGTACACCCTATCATTAGAAAGTAAAAGTGTTAGACACGTAGTTTGTTTAGCGTGTGTGTGTGTGAAAAGGAAATATTAATTAGTAAAGATCGCCTTTTATGTCAAGTGTTCGGATGTTCTTTTTATGTTTTCCAGCGTCCTGTACTTGCATAAACTTACTTATCGTTACACTTTTCACAAAAGCGATTAGGGGCCATCTCTGGGTAAATTATTCCAGAGAGGTGAAGTAGAGCACTAGTTTCAGTAAGTTCCCCTCAGCTCAGGGAACCCATAGTTTGCGAAACCAGGCTGTGCGCCTGCTGTTTTGGGTGGCTCAAGGTTAAACCCAAGTATAGCGAAGGCATAGGGTGTCGCGTTGTGCTGTCCGCCAGGTGGGTGGCTCTCCCATCGTTCATCGGGTTGAGGCGAGCCGCCAGACGTCGTTTATTCGCCGACGTAGTTTTCAGCCCCGATCATCAGCTCGTAAGGTCCAATCATGGCCACGGGCTGCCCCCTAGCCTTGAGAGCTAAGGGGAAGAAACGATTTAAGGTCGGTATTGGTGCTGCGCCAAGATTAGACCGGCACCCGCAACCGACAAAGAGAGATTTGCATTGATCTTAATCGGTCGCTGAGTGGCGCCAAGCCGCCTGGACTAGGACGCGAAATGATTTATCCTCGGCCTCGACATTGGGCCGAGGCTCGAGTTAGTGGTTGTTTAGACTCGGTCGCGCCGTGGGCCTCCGATTCGAGTAGCGTTACCAGCTCCCATGCTCGGGGTGCTGGTCATAGCCAAGTGTTTCAGACTCGATGTCGCCTAGAAATTGAAATGGTCGTGCCGGCTCCCGTGCTCAGGGTGTCGATGCGGCGGTTGTTGGCATGAATCGAGCTGGTTGTTGGAAAGAAAGACGCATTACGTGAGAAGTAAACAACAAGGAGATAGGAAATTGAACATCATTTCTACTAATAACTTTGGCAGTAATAGCCTTTACAATGCCTTGGATTTCTGAAAAAATAGAACATTGTTTGGAAAGCATAAGCGGCCGTAAACTAAGTTATATAAAGTAGCGGCGAAGATGTTCGCTGTTCCACGCTCTTGGGAGTTCGGCTCCGTCGACAGTGGTGAGCCTGAAGGTTCCATCGCTGAGCTTCCGATGTATGGAGTACGGGACTTCCCAGCCAGGCACGAGACCTGTTGGTAGGGGAAAAACCCGCTTAAGAACGAGGTCGCCGATGTTGAGGTCCTTGTGGTGGACCCTGGAATTTAAATATCAGGCTATTAGCTGTCGTTGGGCGGCGGCTCTGATATCGACCTCGTTCCTTTTTTCTTCCAGCAAGTCGAGTGATCCCAGTAGTAAATCTTGGTTCATCTTTGGATCGAAGTACGTGACTCGATGGGATTGAAGCTTGAGCTCAATGTGAATGACGACTTCAGATCCGTATGCGAGGACGAAAGGAGTATGATTGGTTGCTGTCTTGTGGGTGGTGCGGTAAGCCCATAGAGCTAGAGGAAGTTCATCTGCCCACATTCCCCCATCCTTTTCCAGAAGTTTCTTGATGATAGATTTGATGACCTTATTAACCGCCTTGACTTTACCACTGTCTTGAGGATGAGCCACCACCGAGAATCTCTTGTCGATGTCGTGGCGCTGACATAAGGCTTTAAACTCGGTGCTCTCGAATTGAGTGCTGTTGTCAGAGATGATAGCTTGAGGCACTCCATAGCGGGTAATGATTTTGCGAACAACAAACTTGATCATTTTCTTCATGGTGATGGTGGTGAGAGCTTCAGCTTCTGCCCACTTGGTGAAATAGTCCACTGCGACGACGGCGTATCGTGCCCCGCCTCTGGCCATTGGAAGAGTTCGATGATGTCGATTCCCCACATGGCGAACGACCATGGGCTGACCATTTGAGACAATTCGGTAGGCGCAGCTATTGGAATCTTGGAGAAGCGCTAGCACTTGTCGCACTTGCGTGTGCAGTCCGCGGCATCTTGATCAAGTGTGGGCCAGTAATAACCAAGTATGAGAATCTTTCTCACCACATTCACCTTCATGCACATTGCTTAGCACACGGAGGGCGTTGTCATGAGCTACACGCCAGAGCAAGGGAATGGAGTAACCTCTGCGGTAGAGTACCCCGTCCATAAGAAGGTAACGGGCTGATTGGCGGGTGAGCGCACGCCTTTCCTTGTAGTGCTTTGGTTGGATCTCGTGCTGCAGGTAAGTTTTGATCGGTGTCATCCATGACTTGGACTCGGGTTCGATGCTCATAATCGTCTCGTCTTGCCCTTGCTTGATGCTCAGGGAGTTAAGGATTTCAACCGACGAGAATCCGTTAAGTTGCGGATCTTCAGAGCTTGCCATCCTGGTGAGTGAATCCGCTTTTTCATTTTGCTCGCGTGGGATATGGGGTAATAGTGAAATGCTCGAGGTAGACGAGTAGCCCCTGAACCCGGGCCAGGTACTGGGCAAGCCGTCTCTCTTTCACTAGATACTCTCCCCGAACGTGTCGGACGATAAGCTGTGAATCGAAGAAGATGTGGACGGTCTCTATCTTGAGTTCGATTGCGACTCTAAGCCCGGCGATTAAGGCTTCGTACTCCGCGTCGTTGTTAATATTAGGGAAATTTAGCCTCAACGCGTAATACATCAGGCGTTCTTCAAGGGTAATGAGAATGACTCCAGCCCCGGAGCATTTTCTGTTAGAGGAACCATCTACGAAAAATTTCCACTTGGCATCGGGATTTCTGGCGTTCACTGTGGGATCCACGATGAAATCTGCGAGAGCTTGGCCGAGGATGGCTCGTCGGGGGATGAAAGTTATCTCGAACTGGCTTAACTCGATGCTCCACTTTAATAATCGTCCTGATGCCTCGGGTCGTTGTAGGACCGGACCCAGTGGTTGGTCAGTGAAAACTTTTACAGGATGCGATTGGAAGTATGCTCGGAGCTTTCTAGAGGAAATCAATAAGCAGAATGCCAGCTTCTCTACCTTCAGGTAGTTCTTCTCGGCCCCCGTTAACCGCTTGCTGATATAGTAGACGGGTCGTTAATTGCGATCTTCGAGGCATATTAGTGTCGACCTGATTGCCTACGCAGAAACAACCATGTAAATATGCAAGTCCTCATGGTCTATAGTCTTAGAGAGCATATGTGGTCGCTCTAAGTGATCCAGAAGTTCCTTGAATGCGGAGATGCATTCGGGGGTCCACTATAAGTTGCATTTCCCTTTTCAGAGTAAATCAAAGAAGGGGATGCACTTGTCGATGGCCTCATAGATGAACCGACTTAAAGCGACGACCTTTCCATTCATACTTTGAACATCCCTGATGTTCTCGGGGAATCGAATGTTCCGAATAGCTTGTTTTTTTTCTGGGTAGCTTCGATGCCTCGTGAATTGACAATGAAACCCAAGAATTTTCCTGAGGCGACTCCGAAGGAGCATTTCAGGGGCTTGAGTTTCATGTCGTACTGGCGAAGGACATCGAACATTTCGGAGAGGTCGTGGACGTGGTCACTTGATATTTTAGACTTTATCAGCATATCTTCCACGTACACCTCCATGTACTTTCGAATTTGATTTTTAAAAAGTCGATTAACCATTTGTTGGTAAGTGGCGTCGGCATTTTTGAGGCCGAAGGGCGTAACACGGTAGCAGTAAAGCCCGAGGTCAGTTATGAAAGAGGTATGGTCTTGGTCGCGGAGGCTCATCGGGATCTAGTTATAGCCTGAGTAGGCTTCCATGAAAGATAGTAGCTGATATCTGGCGGTTGAGTTGACTAATAGGTCGATCTTCGGGAGTGGAAAGCTATCCTTAGGGCATGCCTAGTTCAGATCGGAAAAGTCGATGCATGTTCGCCATTTACCATTGGCTTTCTTAACTAGAACTGGATTGGAAACCCATTCGGGATAGTCATCTCCACGGATGAAGTTATTGTTGAGCAGACGGTCTACCTCTTCTTCGAGTGCCCTTGATCTCTCGGGCCCTAAAAAGCGGCGCTTCTGTTTGACTGGAGGCATTCTGGGATCTAAGCCAAGGGAATGGCAAGCAATTGCGGGGTCGATGCCTTTCATGTTGGAGTGAGTCCATGCAAATACATCTAAATTGGCTTTCAGGAAGCATATGAGATCTTCTTTAATTGCTGGGTGGAGTTGTGACCCTAACTTCAGCACCCTTGTTGGGTCGTCGAGGTTGACGGGAACATCCACTATGGATTCGACCGGGGTAGCCCTCTCGTATTCGGGTTCTTCATCCTTCCGTGGGTCGAGGTCATCGGAAAGACAGGAGTGGCGCCTGGGCCAAGGCCAAGACGTCGCTGATTGCTATACAAAGACGTTCTTGGCGCAAGAAGGAGTGGGCACGACTTTGCCTTTTTCCTTATTGCACGCATTCTTCCATTCCATTGCGTAACATTCCCTGGTGCTTACTTGGTCACCCTTGACGGTTCCGATTCCATTTTCTGTCCGGAATTTCATTAGAAGAGACCATGGTGCCATGTAAACTCAGAATTCGGTGAGAAAGGGGCGCCCCAGAAAAGCGTTGTAGGGGAAGTTGATTTCTATGACCATGAATGTGAGAATTCAGACTCGACTTTGGTCCCCCTCGCCCAGTTTTACAAGTAGGTCGATCATCCCTACGAGGGAACTAGAGGCCCCATTGAAGCCGTGAATTGCGGCGTGACATGGCTTCAAGTCATTTGTTTCCAATTTCATCTGGTCATAGGAGGCCTTGAAGATGATGTTGACTGAGCTCCCTGAGTTGTTTAAAACCTTCCGAACGGAAGCGGCACAGATCTGGGTAGTGATGACTAATGGACCGGTGGTCGGGATTTCCATCCCTGTCGACTCTCTTTCTCGGAAGACAATATCGTCCTGCATGGTTTTTTGTAGCTTGGATGGGATGGACTCAGAGAGAGCAGAGAAGGCTTCGTAAATAGCATATTTTATGGAACTCACATATTCCTCCATTTTTCGAAAGCTGTCATGTGTGGGGTAGGGTCCGCCACATATGGTGTTGATCATGATTCCTCGTCTTAGGTTAGATGGTCCCGGAGCTCCCATGGTAGCCGTCTGTGGAGCTGGCACTGGAGGCTGCGAGTTTGCTTCAGGGGGAAAGGGTTCTTGGACATATTTCTCGAGCCGTTTCTCGTGAATAAGTTTCTCGATTGCATCCCTAATTTGGCGGCATTCGTTGGTGTCGTGCCCATACACGTCATGGTACCGACAATACCTCCCGGTGTTCTTCTCGCGGTCAGTTGATTCTCTGATGCGCGGCTTCTTGTATGGCAAGGTGTTACACGTTTCCAAGTAGATTGTCTCTATGTCTTCATTCAGTGGGGTGTAGGTCTCGAAAGCTTGGCGAGGGTCGGGCTTTGTTAATTCTGCTGGGGCTTGCCCGTTGTTTCGTCCATCCAGCCTGCCATTGTTTGGTTTTTGCCTTTGGGGACCTTTCCCCCGTTTGGTTGAAGGGCACCCCCTCGCCTACCTCTGAAGTGATTATTGGCGGTAACCGCTTGGGCATCATTAAGACGACTTGTGGCGGAGAACCGATTCCGCCTGGCTTCTTCTTGGCATAACTATTGATCTGCCTTCTCATAGAAGGCGTCGAGGCTCTTGGGCTGTTTTCAATCGATCCAGGCCCCGAACTCTGAAGTAGGGAGGACACCTTTCGCTAGTTGAAAAAGTATGGTGCGGGGATCTGGATCCTCGACCTCGGCGAGAGCTGTGTTGAACCGGGAAAGATAGTTTCTAAGCGACTCGGCGGGCCCCTGGTATAGTTGGATAAAGTGAGGGCAATCTTCGGAGTTGGGATGTGCACCCTGAATTGCTTGACCAGCTCTGTTGCTAGTTGTCCGAAGTTGATAATGGAATCGAGAGGGAGGCGCGAGAACCAAAGTAAAGCGGTACCCGACAGGAAGACCGGGAAGCATTTACATTTGGCTAGATCGTCACCCCGGCTCAAGTCCATTTGCCATTCATAACGATTCAAGAAGACACAAGGATCAGTGGTACCATCGTAGAGCGGTATTTGTGGCATGCTAAAGCGCCTCGGCCATTCGGCCTCATTTACTCTTCTCGTGAAGGGGTTATGCCTAATATGGGCTTCCCATGCGCCGTGTGCGGCCCCTCACATTTCCCTCATGGCCCTTCGTATCATGTCAGGAAGGTAAGTTTGATGGGGATCCGCCATTGGGATCCACGAATTTTGACGCGGCTCCGTAGTCCTTTTGCGATGTCGTCTTCTATGATGGACGTCTGGATCGTCTTCCTCTATGTCCTCGACATCTATGATTGGGTCTTGGTGTGGGCGTTGAGGTGGAGCGGGGTGATGCGGGTCCTGTTCTACAGGAGCGCGGGCCGTTGGGATAGCGGGCCCTTCACCCTAATTAGCGACCGTTGGGTTGTGTCGAGGAAGATGTTGGTTTGTAGGATCGGGTCCATCATTGATAATCAAGCGAGAGCGGTCTCGGTAATGTGCCCCCTCGCTGTATGTGAATGTAGTTCGGTCGCCGTTCCCACTCCCGTTAGCATGACCATTACCGTTATCGAGGGCATTGGAGCGAGCGGCGACATTGTTGATGAGGGTGAACCTTCTCCTTTGGTGTGGGCCCCTTTACTCAGAAGAGAAAGTTTACGATGCAGTTGGTCGAGGTCGAGCATTGTTCCGAGCCAGTTGAAGTCTAGCGACGGCGCATTGACTTTCTTGAAGTTGACGCATTTGACCGATGTTATCCCTTAATGCTTGGTTAAGCTCGACCGTGGTGTTCTCATATCTATTACTTAAACAAGAAAACAGGAAGTTAGCCATGCTAACGTGTATTCCTTGCAACGCTTTATTTCGAAATCATGCTCACTCGTGTGTTCTGCTATTTCCATGACATTCGCTTTCCAAATTCAGTTTCCGGCCTTATTTTTTCCACTTTATCCCTCTATCGTTTCACTTCATGTCCTTCCACCCAGAAATAACCGCTCCTTCTCGATCTCACGCAGTTCTCATTTTCCTCTTCCACTGGTGACTCAGACAAAATCATCGCCTAAATTAACAAATTCTGGTCGGTATCTTCTTCCCCATTTTCTGTCCTTCACATCCCTTTACTATAAAACGAATCTTCCTGAATCCCGATAACCCTAAGATCTACTAACGCAATTCATCTCTTTTACCCTTTTTCCTTCCGTTTGCGCTATGCCTAATCAACCCACTTGCGCATGGATTAAGGCGAAATCAAATTCAGATGTTCCTACTCGAACCCATACGTCGGTAGTTACCGTCTTGTAATTAATGACTTTTTCATTATCATATTTTCCCGACTTCTATGTTGTTAATCAGGTTACACTGTTTGTATAATTTTAGAGCAATTGTATGACTCCATGTATACTGCAATCGCTCCTCCTTCCTGTTCTAACATCAAAACTTTGGAACTATCCTCCAGTTTATTTACATCATTCATGTATCAATCCATTTGACAGCTACAAAAATTTAAGTTGCCAGAATCCTAATTTGTACATGTCTCTTTATTCCCTGCAGATATAGTAGATATGCCTTCTCACTACATCTTCAGGATTATCTATCTTCAGTCGAAATCACATAAAGGTAATTCGCACCTTCTATTCTCTGAATTATGATTATAAATAACTACTACAGTCTGTAATTTTCTCTCATTTCAAAACTTTGTAGCCTATGAGTCACTGGTATGTTACATACTGAAAATTCTTTTATGTTGAATGCTATTTGTATCCTATGTATCTTTTCATCTGTGTGGGATTTCTAAGTTATATACGGATTGAGCGCAAATGGATGAATCTTAAAGTTTGCAGTATGTAAGCCATCGATTTGTTGTTCTGTCACAATTTAAAAAATAGTTAAGGCATATTTGATGTATTCAGCCAAAAACCGTTTCGCATTCAAATTTTGGTTTGTCAAATGTATCATAAATCCTGCTCTGAATTTCTAAGATCTACAAATTTTGTTGGTCCCTTCTGTTTTAGATTAAAAAAACTTCTCAGCACAGCATGGAATGATTCTACCAACCATTGAGAATGGTTTAATTTTTTTGCAAATATATATTCCACCCTGCTTTGCACGCTTCCCTTTCGTTGTTATTGCCCGTGGCTTTACAACATCATCAAAATTCTATATAAATCGTGTTCTGAAAGATTTCATGAGTCACTTGACTAAAAGTGGTCTCTTTGCAAACATATTACTCTACGTTTTAGGAAATACCCAAACTCGAGATTGCAACCTGATAAAATTAGGCTCACCACACGTACCATATGAGCCAAGATAAGACATCTTGGTTCCGGTTTACTGTAAATTTAGGTACTTGAACATAATTCCTAATTTTCAAACAATTTGGATTTTTGATCTCAGCATTTAACTTTCAAACAATTACACTTATGTCTGTTCGAGTTATTACAAAAAATTTCATAATCCGTGTTTATTCGAAAAGTAATACATAAATGAATAATATTTATAATTATAAATATTACTAATATTAGTAATTAAAAAATGATTACTTCTTTTTAATGTGATTCAAAACTTGGATGAGTTGAACATTAATTTTAGGTGTCAAATTCATAATTTTATTTGACTTATTGTTAGTTGATGACCTTTATATTTCGGCAAATTACCCACTTTGCTGATTCTTTTCTAACAAGGTAGGAACAGAGAAGTGCATAGTTTACAGAATAGGTGCAACCGAGTTCATGGCTGCTGCAAGAACATGTTCCACAGGGATAACATACTTGATAATAACAGAGAATAATTCCCAACATTTGTTTATTTATTACTACATCATGCTAACTAAATTCTTTATCACAGATTAACCTACCCTTAAGTTTAATATCTATTACACTAATCCTTTTCTTCCTGGAAATATTTTGGACATTGCTAAGACATGCCACTATTATGTTATTCTAATCCAAGCCTTCTCCTGCAATAATCTATTAAACAATTTGAATATACTCTAGGAAATTGAATGAGTCACATTCTCAATTTTAGAACAAGAGCTTTTGAAGAAGCAAATGTATAGAGTCCAGTGACATGGTGATTACTCAACTTAAAATCATGTATGCATGTTTTTATTGAAGAACAAAATGTTTGATTTCTTTTTTGGTTACCTATTACATACTGCTAACATTTTACAATTTGAACATATTTCTACATCCATGGCTCTTTCTAAAATTTCTTCCTGTTCAATTTTTGCATGTAAATATCCTTTACACGGAGTGGTCAATAGATTCTCTCTTAGGCGATTACTGTGCCATCTATCATTACAGTCTGATTTTGATTTTTTTTTTCTCTTTCGTTATTTTACACGTCTTGGAATATATTCTAACTATCTCATCAAGATTACGTATATTAAAGTTGCCAATATCAGAATCCTCCAGAAAAACATGACTACATTCTAATATCTTTAGATGATACTGCTGATGAAAACATTTATTCTATAATTACATTTTGAACTACAATTTACCTTATGCCGTAATTACATTTTTTTAACTTATATGTTCTGTTGTTTATATAAACCAACTGTAGATTGAATTGACACTTGGTCATAATGATTTATACTATTTAGGGTGCGTTCTTAACGAACGTGACCGTGACATTTGAGCGTGGTACTGTAGCGAAGGGGAAATGTGTTTTTAGCTACGAACGGGATATTTGAGCGTGGTATTTAATTGTTAAATTAATGGTTTTGATTTAATTAAATTTTAATTGCATCAAACAAAACGACAACATGTTTTATAAAATAAACGACAACGTTTTTCATAAAACATAGCAAACACACCAAGACTGGAACTAAAAAAAGTACATGAAAATCTAAAATAAACGACGATGAGGTAACTGATCAACTCCGCAGAAATAAACCCACATATGCCCTCATCGCTAAGCTGCTGAACAATATCCACATTCCGCTCATCATTGCGGAAAATTGTCAGAATCTCCCAAAGGTCCGCACGCGTACCCGATCTCTGAAGAAGCTCCAAGCAACGAGCAGCAAGCTGTCTCGTATCGTCGGTCATAAACGAGCTGGCACGCGCTACCTGTCTGCGCCTAGAGGGCTGACCAGAAGGGGGATCGCCCGAAGCCATCCAACCGGTATAGAAACCCGCATCGGCAGGGGAGAAAGAAGCAGCTGGCACAGGCGCTGGTGGAGGTGCTGGTGCAGTAGGAGGTGCAACCGGAGGAATCAGATACGCACAAGTATCTTTCCGCAAACAACCCTCGAACATAATGTCCTGCTCTCGAAACTTCATCGGCGAGTGCTTCCTAAATTTTCTGAATGGTCTGCCACCGCCGGTACTCCAAAAATCATCAGGACCGTCTAGATAATCGAACTCTTCATTCCATACTCCCCCAGGTGTTCTAAGCAGCATGTCCCAATCGCGAAAAGCTCGCTTCATGTTGTCCCATTTGTTTTTAATCTGGTTTTCTTTGAACTCCAAATTAAAATGGTTGTTCATTGTTGTTGCGACTGTTGCGTAGAACCCACTGACGCTTGTATCGCGCTCCGCTATGAACTCAACGCAAACATCTATGAAAGCGGACTCCCGGTCGTCCGTCCAATTCGCAAATGGCTGCGAGGTAGCAGTGGTGGAAGTGGAAGCCATCTGCGTAAACAAAAAAAAAAAATTCAAAAAAAATATATATGGTAGAGAATTGAAAAATAAACTCAACTATAATTTTTTTTACCGTTTTTGCAGCTCGAAATTGCTCAAAAAATTCGAAATATGGGGTAAAAGGGGGAGGGGTCCGTTCTTATAGCCAGCGAAAGGGTACGTTGGAAAATTAACCGTTGGCGTCCGACGCCAACAGTCACTTTTCCAACGTTCGAGAATCGTGGAATCTGGAAGGGGTAAAAGGTGCTAGCGTCCGACGCGTCGGACGCCAAAAAAAAAATGAGCGTGCCAAATTTTGGCTGCGAACGCACCCTTATCATCCAACAATGTGCAGGGCAGTTTATCTCATGCTGTAATTAAACAGTGTTTTTTTTAACTTATTCATTATGTTTATATCAAGCAACTATGATTGAATTGTCCCTTTGTCACATTGACTTATGTTATTTCTTACTCAACATTTTGCACTGTAGTTTATCTTATGTTCTAATTACACTGTTTCTCAATCAATATGCTGGAGTCATTCAAAGCTCAAATTCTGCTGGAGATAAATTTTATGCTGACCTTGGAAAGCTCTTATCGATATCCATATTTCTCCCCTAACCAATGTATGGTTTCTATGCTCCATTTTTTTGCTTAATAATTTACATGATTGGTTTCTTTTTGAAATAATTTAAATTGGGAAAGATAACCACTCCCCTAAATTAGAACTTTTTAAGATCTCAAATATAGAACCAGTTGTATTGAGCCGTTAATATATCATTTATAAAACCGTTTACACTTTGATTCATACTTATTGGTTTATTGTCGCACTAGTTGTCATTTCATTAATATTCATACATTAATCGCTGTTTTGGAAAACATCATTAGTCTCTTAAAATGTCCATTTGGATAAAAATCTATTTGCTCGACTATTTCATATTCATCTTTGACATCCATTTAAAGCAATCTAATGTCATATTTTTTAATAATATGTATTCATGCGCTTGCACCTTTTATTATCAAAAATTTTAACACTGAATAATTCAATACTTATGTATAGCCTTTCTAATAGTTGCGCTCTGTTAATAAAGCTGAAGCAAGAATTGACTTTTACCTACATGTTCCACTCCCGTAAATTAGTACTTTTTAAGATCTCAAATATAGAACCGGTTATGTTGAGCCATTAACATATCATCGATAAAACCCTTTATCCTTTGATTCATACTGCTTGGTTTATTGTGGCATTAGTTGTCACTGCATTAATATTCGCACATTATACTATTGTTTTGAAAAACACTATCATTCACTTAAATTGTCTATTCGGATGAAAATCTATTTGTCCCACTATTTCATATTCATCTTTGATCTCCATTTAGAGCAATTTCATAGCCTATTTGTGTACTGTATGTATCTATGCACTTGCAACTTTTATTATCAAATATTTTAACACAAAATAATTCAATATTTATGTATAGCCTTTCTAATACATGTGCTTTGTTAATAAAACTGAAGCAAAGATTTGACTTTTAAGTACATGTTTCCAATTCGACCATACAAAAAAGTACCAGAATTTGAAACATGATATGTCCAGCTCATATTTCTTCATAATACATATATCACGTTGCTTCTAATTTGACAACTAACACTGACATAATTATTAGTGAAGCAATAGCTAAAATAAAAAGATATTTCCATTTGGACATTATCTATTGGATGGCAAGTGTGTGGTCATACTTTGGTTGTTAAAAGCTCAAACTGTATTGCAGGTCTCCAAAAATAAAGTAGAGAAATGCTAAGGTCACTCTCCATCAAGGAGAGTGAGCTTGTATTTGCCACCTGATTGGTGGAAATGGGTTGGCAGTTATTAATATCATATAACTAACGATTAATGCCAGCCCATTTCCACCAATCAGGTGTCAAGTACAAGCTCACTCTCCCTAACAGAGATTGTCACGTTAGAATGAGGGCAACATCTCATTCACATGACGTACAAACCTATAGAAATGTTGCTTTTGGGAATTCATTAAATAGATTTCTAACTTAGTTACAAATAGTATGCAAAATTAATTCACCCCTTTTCTATACTAATAACATGATTTATGCTAATTAAACTATAAGTGGGCACTGATTTGCTACCTAGACTAGGAGCCTAAATGATTATGATTAATAGCAATTAAGAACTAAAGTTCAGTTGGTTGATTTTTTTCCTTAACTAACAAATTATTTTATTCACACTTACACCACATACGTCTGCAACAATACGGCTATGACTGTACACTTTATTTGTATGAATCGGTATCTCCTAAATTTGATTACGTGTGTTTTATTGACATTTATTAATTTCCAAAATTTCACGAATTTTATGCTTGGTTACCACGATTCTCAACAAATTTTAAGAACAAACAGATAATGTTGAATAAATTATTTTTTTCCTTGGATAAGATACATAGAGGTTTTGCTTTCTTGGTGCATCTATGATAGTTACTGCCTAAATCTATTCTGAAAATGTGGTACTCTAATAAATGATCCAAAAGTAAGAATTAAAAAAAATTTATATTGGAGTAATCTGGATATAGTAGTCGGTGGTATTTTGTTGATATATATTCTCTCCTCTTGACGGAGAAATTTTGTTGGAGCTATTCTCATCTTCATTATCAATTCACAATCTTTGATGATAAATCTTATACAACAAAGTAGCATAATTTATTCAAAATCACATGTTGACTAATACTACGCTCTGTTATATATAGTGTTTGCTGTTGTTAGATTTAGAATTATTCTGCAATTTTGACACTCTATATATGTTGTAGAAGTTCTCTTTTACTTTGGTTCACTTAAAATGTACTAAACACAATGATTTCAAAAATCGAAGAAATATTGAGTCGCACACCTTGCGAATAATGTAAAAAGGAAACTACCTAAGACGACATATCAAATTACACATTGCGGTATCTATTTTGTAGTTGGAATGCAATGATATGACTGTTGAAAACATTTAGGGTGCGTTCTTAACGAACGTGAGCGTGACATTTGAGCGTGACATTTGAGCGTGCCATTTGAGCGTGGTACTGTAGCGAAGGGGAATTGTGTTTTTAGCGACGAACGGGGTATTTAATCGTGGTATTTGAGCATGGTATTTAATTGTTAAATTAATGGTTTTGATTTAATTAAATTCTAATTGCATCAAACTATAACGACAACATATTTCATAACACGACCACTTTTTTCATAAAACATAAAAAACACAACGGTATTGGAATTAAAACAAATACATGAAAAATCTACAATAAACGACGATGAGGTAATAAGTTCAACTCCGATGAAATAAAGGCACATAAGCCCTCATCGCTAAGCTCCTGAGCAATATCAACATTCCGCTCATCGTTGCGAAATATCGGCAGAATCTCCCAAAGATCCACAGGCGTCCCCGATTTCCGAACAAGCTCCAAACAACGAGCAGCAAGCTGTCTTGTATGGTCGGTCACCCACGAGCTGGCACGCTCTGTCTGTCTACGCCTAGAGGGCTGACCAGACGTTGGATCGCCCGAAGCCATCCAACCAGTATAGAAACTCGCGTCCCCGGGGGAGAAAGAACCAGCTGCTGCAGGCGCTGGTGGAGGTGCTGGTGCAGTAGGAGGCGCAACCTGAGGAATCAGATACGCACAAGTATCTTTCCGCAAACAACCCTCGAACATAATGTCCTGCTCTCGAAACTTCATCGGCGAGTGCTTCCTAAATTTTCTGAATCGTCTGCCACCACCGGTACTCCAAAATTCATCAGGACCGTTTAGATAATCGAACTCCTCATTCTATACACCCCCAGGTTTTCTAAGCAGCATGTCCCAATCACGAAAAGATCGCTTCATGTTGTCCCATTTATTTTTAATCTGGTTTTCTGTGAACTCCAGATTAAAACGGTTGTTCATTGTTGTTGCGACTGTTGCGTAGAACCCACTGACGCTTGTATTGCGCTCCGCTATGAACTCAACGCAGACATCTATGAAAGCGGAATCCCGGTCGTCCGTCCAATTCGCAAAAGGCTGCGAGGTAGCAGTGGTGGAAGTGGAAGCCATCTGCGTAAAAAAAAAAAATTCAAAAAAAATCGAAAAAAATATATATGGTAGAGAATTGAAAAATAAACTCAACTATAAATTTTTTTACCCTTTTTGCAGCTCGAAATTGCTCAAAAAATTTGAAATAAGGGGTAAAAGGGAGAGGTTTTGGGTTGGAATGAGGAGGAAGGGGAGGGGGGGGTTCGTTCTTATAGCCAGTGAATCGGGACGTTGGAAAATTAACCGTTGGCGTCCGACGCGTCGGACGCCAACGGCTACTTTTCCAACGTTCGAGAATCGTGGAATCTGGAAGGGGTAAAATGTGCTCGCGTACGCAAAAAAAAATGAGCGTGCCAAATTTTGGCTGCGAACGCACCCTTAGGAAGAAAAAAAACTCCTGTCAACTCACTTCTTATCTTTGGAAGACCGTCCTTTCTTTTCCATTAATAGTCAGAAGTTGACATTATTTCAGATTTCTGGATTTATGCATTTTTGGACTGATAAAATGGCATATGATCATGCCACTGTTGCTATTACACGTCTGCATAAAATGGCATATGATAATGCCAATTTTTTTGGTACTTTTAAGTGTATGTTCATATGTTTTAAAATGCTCTTTTCCTCAAATTGCAGGAGCTAACAGTTGTTTGCAACCATTAAAACCAACCGTTAAGTTCCTATTATGATTTCGTTTGTGTGGACCATCAACATATGCAGCTTGAAGTATCATATGTAAAATAGGAAATTGCGGTTGTTAAGATAATTGAGATGCAAATTCTACTTTCAGTTATATTGTTTTTTGGAGTTTCAAAATTTGGAGCACTTTCAGTTAATGTAGTTTTGTTTATATCACTGATATACTACGGTTCAAATCAACTTTATTACTCAAATTGTGACGTAATTGGAGCTTTATATTGCAATGTTATGTATTCTATCATCCATTTTTTTTACTGCAAGTATCACTACCATGAACTCGATCTGCTGTTTCATATTGAAAAGTTAGATTATTACTATTGCTTTGCTTAAGATAGTGATGGTCCCAACTTTCTATGTAATATACGCATTACGAAACCATTGAATACTCTTATAACAGGTTCAAAGTACTGGAAACATGCAAAATATGAAAAATTACCAACTTATGAGGATTCGAGCTTGCTTTCATTTGTGAACATCCACGAAGAATCTCTTTATGTGTTATAAAATATTGTACAACTCACTTTTATAGAAGTATATCGGAGTGATTTGCAAACATTTACTTTCTTTTCTAACCGTATGAGCTAAATTACTATGTTTTCCACAAGCATATAGGAGTTCTTACCAGAAATATTTATTCCAAATAAAATTGCTATATCTACTTTGTATAGATTACCCCTTTTACCCACAAACATTGGTGAATTGTACGTCAGTGCTTCCGATAGAAACATGAGAAAAAGTATTTTAAAAAAAAAATGACAACTAACAACTCTGTTATAATACCAATTGCCCGTGTGCGAAGAACGGGCCACATCCTAGTCTTTCATTAAGCGCGCAAATTTGAGCTTGGGTAGTGGGAGCTTCGGGATCCACAACAGGAGGGACGGTTTCATTAGGGGCCAGGACATCTACCGGTTGTGGTTGTTGGGAGGTACCGGCCTCGGCTGCGGCTGAAGAGCCGACCATTGCGTTCTTTGACTTCTTTACCATCGTAAGTGGACTCGACACCAAGCTGGGCAAGGAACCTTAAGCTTTTCGAAGTCGAGATGATAATGTGGAAGAAAGACGCAAATCTTGAATACAGATTCCCAGTGAAAGCACCAAATGTTGACGACAAAAAATGTCATAAACACTAAAGATTCCTATTACTAGAAATAGTTAATTTGGTCGCAAGACTAAGTAAGAGAAAGCGGTAAAAGACACGAGTATTTATAGTGGTTTGGCCGCTGATTAGGCCTACGTCCACTTTTGAAGGATGTTGAACTTTTATTAATCACTTAAGAATTACAAGGTAGAGCCATGCTCATTACATTCACTTTTATAATTGTCATATTCTAGGTATTTGGGAAAAAGAATATTTAATTCTCCTTTTTCCTCAAATAGGAGATGCCATTAATGGAGTTCATGGAGCTCTAGGAAGGTCTCAAGTGAAGAAAATCCTACCCCTTTGAAGTGTGAGGCCATGGGCTATTAATAGTAGTGGGAGTAGGTAGGATTAGGTTGAAATAGGGACTACATGCAGGAAATTCGAACCCACCACCCGCGCGTCTCGAAATTTTGAACCCGAGCACGGGTTCGAAATTTCTAACCCAGGCGCTGGTAGGAAATCTCGCCCCGCTGGGTTCGGAATCTCAAACCCAGCCATGAGTGCGAGATTTCGCACCTGCTGGGCTCGGAATCTCGAACCCAGCCATGGGTGCGAGATTTCGCACCCGCTGGGCTCGAGATCTCGCACCCACTGGGTTCGAAATTTCGAACCCAGGCATGGGTGCGAGATTTCGCACCCGGTTTGGTGCGAATTCCGCGTCATGCCTGGGTGAGGTCCTTCCAAAGGGTGCGAGGATCCGGAGACCGGGTGGTTGAGGCTCGTAGCTCCTTCGGGGTTCGAGGCCTTGATTCTCGGATGTCTTCTGGATGTCGCGAGGTTACAAGCGGAGCAGTCCCTTCTTGATCCTGTTTCCTTCACTCTTGTGTGTCCCTTTTCGGCCTCAGCTTCTCGAGGTACGTTGAGTTGAGCGTGTCTGATGCTCTCCTAGGAACCGAACCAAAAATCCGCTTAACATTCTTCTTTTCCCTTTCTATTTTTATAGCCAGGCTACCTTCGAGCCTAGGCATGTCGCTGAAATATACGAACGCGTTAAATTGGGAATGAGGGGAAAACGTTAAATTTGGGGCATAACTTGTGTTGGGTAATTTGGGCATAACTTGAATAAAATGTATGAATATGAATTTGGGGCATATGGTTCATTATGAACATAACTTGGGAAAGGGGCATGAAAACCTATAACGACATAGGAATAATTGGTTAAAATTGAAATGCCTAGAATTATAGTAATCAGAAACTATAACCTCGCTTAGATACGAGGTTAGATTACACTTGTGGTGGAAGTCTGCCTGGAACCGCCCGACATATCCAGCTACCACAAGTGGTGAATCTAATGTGAGAGGTCTAAGTGCATAAACATGAGACGTGCTAAGACATGAGGTTAAGTCTGACTTGTGGAAGAAGTCTGCCCGGAACCGATCGGCATATCCAGCATCCACATGTGATGGACTTAATGTGGGAGGTCTAGCACATTATAACCATAAATGAATATGATAATGAATTGGAATACTTAACCTAGTTGAATCCATAGGGATTGTATGAATATATAACTTTAATAGGGGTTAAGTAAACTTGTTTGAAACAGTGGGTGGGTTATGTATATCTTGGGGTGGTGGGTAATATTTATATATAGGCCCACAAACTTAACCTGTGGGCTTATGCAATCTTTTACTCTGGTATGGCACAACCTGTGGAAAACCTAGTGGGGATGCAAGCGTATGGGGAAGCCTGTATTATCTTGTGTGTGGGACCCGTTTCAGTAGTAACCCATATATATGTATCAAACGAGTACTCCGAACTAGGTCGGAGTTGGGGCACGCTTACTAGGCTGATTGTAAGAGATCCAAATGTGGGGGACGGTGTTGGCGGTGTATTCCGACGGGTTTACGTGCGTGCATGGGTCCGACAGAGGAGGTTTAGACGCAGTGACACCTGTAGATACAGTTGTGCACATCCTGAAAACGAACGGATACCATAATGTGGGGCCAGCACAGGGTATCTACGGAGCAAAGGGCCAATCGATTATGGTAGTAATCAGGGTACATCTAGACTCCGGTATGTTGGGGAGCCCATTATTACCCTTAGGGGTAACTCCGGTATGTTGGGTTGTCTGTTGATTTTATGGGGTGAAAACCTCTCATTGGAAGTACACCTAAGTCTACCATCTTATACTTGTTAGGGTTCATCTTGGTAAATAAGACACTAGTATTGGTGCAGAGAAATCATTAGAGAAACCTAGTATACTCTATCATGCTATCCTGTTTACCTTGTCATACTTGTCTTTTATGATGTTATCTCTCTTATCCATTTTATATGCATGTCACGATACTTTTACTTATTTATATGCTAAAAGTAACTGGACTCGACAGACTTTATGTCTGACCCATTTTGTTTCGTCTTCTTTCTCTTCCGTTTCCCCCTCCCCCCAGGTTCTCAGGGTGAGAATACTCAAGCTTGATCAGGATTCTGCTTTCATTCTGCTTGGAGATGCTTAGATGTATTGCTCGAGCTCTTATCTTTTCTACTATGCTATGTTTTTTTATCCGGGGAATTATGTTTCTTTTACTATCGTACTCTGATGTTTTAAGTACCAGACAATTTTTTTAATAATGTATTGGGTTTTATGTTTTTCAAACATATAATGTAACTATGTTTTGAACCACGATGCTTTATGATTAATAAAGTTTTAAATTCCGCTGCTATTTTATATCTGTCTTGTAATGTTTCTGTTTCTGTTTACCTATAACGCTTCACGAAACTTAATGCATTCTCTTGATGAGTGACATTAATGGAC
This sequence comes from Allium sativum, assembly GCA_030737875.1. Taxonomy (NCBI): domain Eukaryota; kingdom Viridiplantae; phylum Streptophyta; class Magnoliopsida; order Asparagales; family Amaryllidaceae; genus Allium; species Allium sativum. The sequence continues at coordinate 581,967,710 of CM060913.1, forward strand.
ATGTGATGTCACACATATACCTTTGCCCCGCATAATGTGAGAGAAGGTATTTTATCGTGCGTTATACCTTCTAGCTGACCTTATTAGATAACAGCTTGTTAACTGGCCTTTTGGTCCGGTTACCAAAAGTACACAAGACACGCTCGACTCAATGTATCGCGTGTGGTTAAAGATGGGAGTGTCGCCATAAAGCAAAGGAAATAGGTCGAGAAGGGGCTGCGCCAACAAGGACCTTGCCGCTCCTCCAAAACATCGCTAGTCCATCACCTCGAGCCCCGGGAGGGCAAAGCCCTTAGCCTCGACCCTTATCATGCACTCCTCGTACCCCACGGGGTTCGATGCTCGAACCCCCACTGGTGTTCGAACTTCGAACCTCCACGGAGTTCGAACCACCACGGGGTTTGAAGTTCGTACCCCAGTGGGTTCGAACCTCGACCCCCCACGGGGTGCGAAGCTCGAACCCCAGTGGGTTCGAAGCTCGTACCCCACCGGGTGCGAAGTTCGAACCCCACTGGGTTCGAAATTCGTACCCTAGGGAGGGGTTCGAGTTTCTGGGCTTCGGCACATCCGGGTTCGAGATCTTATTGAGGAATATGCCTTGGGATGCGACATATCTTGTCCCGACAAGCTCCCGGCCACGCCAATCACCGATTTTTGGTTGATCACTCCATGGTGCAAACCCCACTCCTTTTTATCCCTTTTCCCACTCCTTTTTATCCTTTTGTACTTTCTACCTACTCTCACCTAACCTTTTCCTATAAATACCCACCTACCTCATTCATTCGAAGGGAGGTTTTGGCTTGAGGGCTCCATTAATGGCAGCAAGGCCATTGGGGAAGAAGATGGCTCCGGACTCATTCCGGGATACTTACCCCCTTCGGGGTACTTACGGTTTACCTCCGACCACCTCTCGGACCCTTCCGACTCCGACAACCTCTCGGACCCCTTTGGCCTCGACTCCGCCTCCCGCGGACATCGAGGCTCGACTCCGCCTCGACCCGCCTCGACTCCGCCTCGACTATGCCTCCTTCGGACAACGGGCCTCGACTTCGCCTCGACACACTCGGCCTCGACACCCTCGGCCTCGACTCCGCCTCATTTGGCCTCGCCTCACTCGACCTCGACACACTCGGCCTCGACACCCTCGGCCTCGACTCCGCCTCGACATCCTCGGCCTCTACTCTGCCTCACTCGGCCTCGCCTCACTCGACCTCGACCTCGACACACTCGGCCTCGACACCCTCGGCCTCGACTTCGCCTCACTCGGCCTCGCCTCACTCGACCTCGACTCCGCCTCACTCGGCCTTGCCTCACTCGGCCTCGACTCTACCACGATGCACTCGGTCTCAACTCCGCCTCACTCGGACTCGTCTCACTCGGCCTTGACACCCTCGGCCTCAACTCCGCCTCGACACACTCAGCCTCGACACCCTCGGCCTCGACTCTGCCTCACTCGGCCTCGCCACACTCGGCCTCGACCTCGACACACTCGGCCTCGACCCCCTCGGCCTCAACTCGGCCTCACTCGGACTCGTCTCACTCGGCCTCGACACCCTCGGCCTCGACTCCGCCTCACTCGGCCTCGCCTCACTCGACCTCGACCTCGACACACTCAGCCTCGACTCCTCCTCGACACACTCGGCCTCGACACCCTCGGCCTCGACTCAGCCTCGCCTCACTCGACCTCGACCTCGACACACTCGGCCTCGACACCCTCGGTCTCGACTCCGCCTCACTCGGCCTCGCTGTAGTGTCCCGAAATTCCGGTACAATTTGAGCTGACCAAATAACACAAGTCCAAACCAAATTACACTGGAAACCAGAAAACTAATAGAAAGAAAACAGAGGGTGATAATAGATAAGATAGAAACTTAGAATAGAAGAAGAAGAAGAACATACAACATCAGAGTAACACGAATCTCACAGTGGAACGGACAACATATAATAGATAACATATCTTTGAAATAAAATCAGTATATGTATCCAGTAACATTACCAGAGTACAACACTTACAACACATCGGAATAAACAATAGCTATAAAATCCCGAGGCCTCCTGCTCCAAGCTGTCCAAGTATATCTGTAAAATCCTAACTACTTGACTGCCCGTACAAATTGGGGCACCCAAGAGTTTAGCGAAAACAAAACAAAATAAACTCTGGGTCAGTCATGGGACTGATGTGAGTAAAACAGTTTAAGCAATTAAACGATATCTCATAAGACCACGCCGTATAACGGAAAGGGTTTTTCCCTTATGAAAATCCAAATCAATTTGATTTAACTTTCAAATCATTTTGAAAGAAATGATAAACTTTATATCAAAACTCTTTTGATATTATAGCAATGTCTATCAACCACAAATAAATAATCATTTAGCAGAAACACTTTCATCTCACGTTCTACATATATAATATACAATCAAAACCGCGAGCACTAATTGGATAATGGATTACCAACTATGACAAGGTATGGAACCACCTTCCGATAGTGTACCTCTAGAGAGGAATACACAGGGTTCAACAAGAACATCTTGCAACCCGGCCACATATGACAGACCACTCATTTCTCTTCAATGTATCGAATGTATATCACCAATGGTTGGGATCAGCAACCGTTTCCCGAATGGGACAGCATCGACAATAGATTATAGAATGAAATGAATATCTCTAGATATGTAATAATACACCCTAATTGGCAGCCAACCACTTAGCCATGCTGCCTGCCCGATTTTTTTCATTTCCCGGTTGTGAGGCTAGAGGTCACGCTTATCTCTGACAGATCACACATTTATTCACTTTGAATGTCACATCGTCATAATCGCCAAATCACAAATTGATTTCCCCAAAAATACAATGGGTGTACAGCTAAGAGAAACGAATTCCTCCGACACCAAACGTACATACGTTTGAAGAGATCAATTTACGTGATCCATTAAATATACTCTGTCAGACATTCTTCCATACGGGTCGTCCTAGGACTGGACAAACCGAAGGCACTATTCTGTAAATAGGACAGCCATTGCATAACTCCGTCTTCAATTATCTTCATTATATTTGATCACAACGCTAATGCCCATACAGAGTGGTTTTCAGATAATGAATCTGATCCCGATCTCTCCGTATTGACAACGGAAAAATGGTCAAAAACTTCGATAGTCGGTGAGTTAACTATCAAAGAAAAACATGTGTACAAACAACGGTCGTATTTCCAAATGGAAATCTTACCGAGCAAATCATCAATCAACACTGATCCACTTTAATTTAATTTGCCATTCAATTATCCATTTCCCTATTCATGTGTCCATATATTCAACATTTCTTATTTTCTAAATTTAGAAAATATACGTTATTAACAATGGAAAACATTTCCAATTCTTATTTTCTATATTAGAAAACATTTCTGATTCTTATTTGGAAAACGTTTCCAAAACTCCTACATTTGGATTTAAACTGATGTTTAAATAAAACATCGCTATGCCAACTCAAAACCTTTCACTCATTAACTAAATTCACTTAACCAATTTTCACTGTCAAACCTTAACCATTACTTAGTTAAAACGAAGCCAATCTAGTTCGGGTATAACTACCTCTCAGACCTTAATTGAACAATATTTCTAACTTCGAAACAGACAAGGTTCACCTTTGAAACCTTTAACAGACTCCCTTATGTAACTCTCTTTCGAATAAATCTCTATTCGATAACTCTTTCCTTCGATTAACTCTATCCAATTAACACTATTCGATTAACTATAATTGATTTACTCTTATCAGTTAACTCTACTTGATTAACTCTATTCTATTAACTCTATTTGATTAACTATATTGGATTAACTATATTTGATTAACCCTAATCGATTAACTCTATTCGAATAAACTATATTCGATTAACTCCTTTTCGAATAAACTATATTCGATTTACTCCTTTAACTCTATTCGAATAAACTATATTCGACAACTCCTTTCGAATAACTAATATTCGATAACTCCTTACGAATAACTAATATTCGATAATCTCTCTTCAAATAACTAATATTCGATAACCTCTTTTCGAATAAACTATATTCGATAATCTCTCTTCGAATAACTAATATTCGATAACCTCTTTTCGAATAAACTATATTTGAATAACTCTCTTCTTCGATTAACCTTATTCGATAACTCTTTCTTCGAATAAACTATATTCGAATAACTCAAATCCGACTAACTCTAATTCTAATTGATTAACTAAAATTCGATTAACTCCTCTTTCTAATCGATTTACTATAATTCGATTAACTCCTCTTTCTAATCGATTAACTATAATTCGATTAACCCCTCTTTCTAATCGATTAACTATTATTCGATTAAGTCCTCTAACTCATTTTGATTAACCCCTTTGATTAACCCCTTTGATTAACTCTACGTCCATATTTAGTTTCAAATATCGATGTTGAAATCGATTCTTACTTCCCTATATAAGTCCTGACTTTTATATTCCCTTTATCCAATGGTAAATATTTTATTTAATTTATAAAATATCATTTATAAATTAATCTACTCAATCTATCAGTTAAAACAGATTCTGTTTAAAATCCTTGCTTTAAATCCATATCATGTTATACCCGTGTGCGAAGCACGGGTCTAAACTTTCCTGATATAAAATTCTATTCATTTGCCAAATATTTCCTTATATGACATTCTTTTCATTTTCCAATAAATTCCTTTTATAACTCTATTTATTTTCTAAATAAATATTTCCTTTTTATAATCTATTTATTTTCTCAATAATTCTTTTCTATAATTCTAATTATTTTATAAATATTTCCTTTTCAATTCTATTTATAAATGTTATAAAAGTATTTCCTTTTCAATTCTATTTGTAAATGTTATACAAATATTTCCTTTTTAATTCTATTTTTTTCACAAATATTTTCCTTTCCTACTCTATTTGTTTCACAAATATTTTCCTTTTCTACTCTATTTGTTTCACAAATATTTTCCTTTTATATTTGTTTTAGATTTTATAATTTTCTTTTATAAAATTCTTTTCCTTTTATATAAAATCCATTGATTTTATATAAATAATTCATTTTCAAAATACACTTTGAAAATCCCCTTTTCTACATCCCAGAATTTCTTACGGTATTTAAAATACCAAATAACAATGATTGATATCATTGAAACACACATAATCAACAACAGATTATATATCACATCATATATCACCATATATGAAAAACAGTAAAATAAATGTTGAGGAATCCAGTTGGATACCTCCGACCTGTTTCCCTGCATCCACAGATGTTAAACAGTATAATTCACATCAATTTCATTTCACTATGAAATATTCTGCTAAACAAAATCAATATATATATATATAACCTGATCTATAATTTCAAACAATTACTTTGGACTTCAACCAAACAGTCAATACACAGCAATCAATCATCATTTATCAGTTCTAAATATACGTTATAAAAATGTGAACTGATAGAGTTGGTGAGTTTTACTCACATTGGACAGTTATCGTTAAATAACGATTAACCATCTTTTGATTCATACGGATAATTTATTTTGCAATAAATTGTAATGGGCTCTAATTCAATCCCAGTCGGTTCCATTGTGTAGATTCCGTCTATACGATCCCAACGGATCCTGTTTTGTCCGATTCCAATAACATACGAGTAAGTTATGATGTTAACAAGGTCATGCTATTTTATTAAAATAAATTTCAATTTCCTTTTGTATAATTTTTGGGCTTAACCTTTCATTTTCAGCCCATCTTCACCTTTAGAACCAGACCCGCATTATACATGTTCTTCCCCAAAAACATAAACACGCTCCAGAACTTGGCCGTGATCTTCCCTACCATTCTCCTTCTCCACCTTTTTTTAAAAATCAAACCAAGATCACAGAAATTCTCCTCTTTGATTCTTCTTGATGCTCATACCCATATGGTACCACTCGAACCTCTCCTTGATGCCTATGTTCGAAATAAACTGCTCCAGTATACACCCATTTCCATAGCCGACATTTTGATCACCATTTCCTCCCTTGATCCACCACTAAATCCAACGAAACCTTCACCAATCTTCCCCTCTTCGCCTGAGCTTCCTCTTCCCCCACACCTCGTCGAACATGCACCCACTTCTCCTATAGCGACTTCGGCCTCCTCCATGTCAGGTGCGACATCACTTTCCATCGAACAACCCAAAAGTTTGCACACCAATGCGTTTTCTAACCCTAAACCCAAATCTAAAAACCAAATACCAAATCGTTGCTCACAGTTCAAGATTCATCGAACCCTAGTTCCTCTGTTCAACTGAGGAGCACCAACAACAGAAATCGCACCCAACAAATTTGCTATAGGAGGAAAGCTCTCCTCATAGGCTACTCAGACCAACTTGTTTTAGGAATTAAGGATTTTTCTTTGAATTTACAATGATTTTCAAAGGATCCATTTTACTGTATATTAAGAAGAACGACAGCGAATAAAATGTTGACCAAAGAAAATTGTGATTTAGGGTTAGGGTATGGTTAGGTATTTATAGGATGATTTATATAATTTTTTATTTGATTATTATATTCCATTTTAATGAATCGCTATGTGTATTTGTTGAATAAAAATTCCTATAATCACATACGATACCCAAAAATCACGAAAATGGACATACACCTTCAGTTCGACATTACAGACCCAACGAAGCTGGTTTCGTCGAATTCTGACTTCGTTTGCTCATACAGCGTACTTTTAACCGTCGAAATACTGACTATTTTTCACATTAAAAATCCGTACGGCCACACAGTAACCCCAAAAACACGGAAATTGAAATCTAACAATAATTTAATATTGCAGATCCAACAAAATTAGTTTCATCAAAAATGGAGGTCGTTTGCAAAACTGGCTATTTTTAAAGCTCTAAATAAACCATTTAAATATATAAATATATTTAAAAATAATTAAATTAAATATTTAAAAATAAATATTATCGTATATATCCACACTAGAATATCATACAACTCCAATTGGATTTATAACTCGATACTTCAAAATTCCCAGTTTTATCGATATTCGATTTATATATAAAATCCTTTTATAATATAAATATATATTTATAAATTTCAAAGGAATTCCATAACGACTTTTCTAAAATTTGATTTGGACATAAATCAAAATCTACACAACGAAATCCCGATTTTTCTCTTCCATTAGAAAAATATCGTTCAACAGATTCGAACGTTTCTTATTTCACAGAAATCCGATTTAAAACGGATTCTGTATATTCAATTGAAGTTTGAATCGCCAAATTATGAACTGCAGCGCCATTTCGAGCTTGATTATAATTATAATATAATTATACGTTCAAACTTCGTTTATATAATATATTCGTGAATATAATTCAACTCTAAACTGAATTATATATTTTAAATAATCCAAATTACACAATATTGTGAATTCCACTATTTTTGATTATTTCTGAAATTAAATATATTATTCTATTATTTATTTTAATTAAATATTCACTATTATTTAATTCTACGACCATTTAATTCTCTAAATCACTATTTTAAAAAATTAAATAAATTAATTATTTTACCGTAAAAATACGGGACATTACATTCTTACCCCCTTAAAATAATTTCGTCCTCGAAATTGCTAAGGTAGAAAACTAACCCTATTAACTGGTTAAAAATTATTTTTACTTCTTTAACTTCAGTTTCAACTGAAACAATTTAATTTCAGTTAAATATTTATTCATTCCTACGAACGAAATTTTTCAACAATCCTGAAAATTTTCTAACACCTTAACTTTTCGAAAAATTTTAACAGCACCTCCTTTATACTGGTTAATCGGTACAACTACAACTCGCCTCTCTAGGCCATCTCCAACCCAAAAGAAAATCAAACAGCCAAGCGGCTTGCCAATTCGGCTCATAAATCTCATATCCAATAGAAATATAAACTTGTACCTTTTTGTTGGGCATATCAACTTTATCACTTTCACCTGCTATCAATTCAACATATACCAATGTCATCTCAACCAATTTCTAATCAGTTCGTTCTCAATCCAAATCATTCGCTTAACACAAACCAAATTCCATTCAACTCCAATATCAAATTTCAAACTCTTAACTCATCAACTCAATTCCATTCCAGATTATTCTCTAATAAAATCCAGTTTTATTTAACTTTGTTCAAGTTAAATTTTAATTTATTTATTCACTTTTGCCATCTCAATCTATTTAACTTCACAAATTAAATTTAAATTCCAGAATTTAAATTCCTGGGTTTTCCCAAATCAATTTGAAATCATAATACCAATTCAAAACCTTTGAATTTCTAAACAACTTGTTTCCTCAAAACAATACAAAAACAAAATCTTTGGTAGTAATCCGTCACTTAGAAACTCGAAAATGAATATCGATGATGGTCGACTTCATCATCGGAAATTATTTTCCAGCGATCAAAGTGAGTTCATTACTATATCATTTCAAAACTCATTTTTAAACACTTCCATTTTGAAATACGTTTCAAAATACCATCCACAATGCTTGTAAAACAATTTAAAATCTCCCAGGATTTTAAAATTCTCATACATTTATCCCTAATCCAATTACAAACACTTATTCAAATTTTAATTCAATTCTGATTTAAATTCAGATTCAATTTATTGGATTTCGTATGTTTCTCTTATATGATTTCTGATTGGTTACTTATATAACCATTTCAATTTATAATCTTACTCGATTATAATAACAACCAATATATCCAATATATTATAATTCCAATATATATATTTTCTCTATATCAAAATATACTCTGGGTAAAATTATTTCATTTACCCTATTTTCAAAACATATCGTGTCGACCCATCGTATTCGAGTGTTTAGAAACTCCTACCGATACAGTGGATCAAATTGATCGACCAGAACTCATAAACAACTCAACCAATGAATCTCCTCAATATAAAACAGTTTTTATATCAAATAACAAATACGTTCACTCGTATATATACACTCAACTCAATCTAGGATATTACTAACCCCATCTCTACTGAGTTACGCCACAGAGCCAAGGTAATTACTTAACCTTAATCTCTGATACCAACTGTAGTGTCCCGAAATTCCGGTACAATTTGAGCTGACCAAATAACACAAGTCCAAACCAAATTGCACTGGAAACCAGAAAACTAATAGAAAGAAAACAGAGGGTGATAATAGATAAGATAGAAACTTAGAATAGAAGAAGAAGAAGAACATACAACATCAGAGTAACACGAATCTCACAGCGGAACGAACAACATATAATAGATAACATATCTTTGAAATAAAATCAGTATATGTATCCAGTAACATTACCTGAGTACAACACTTACAACACAACGGAATAAACAATAGCTATAAAATCCTTAAGCCTCCTACTCCAAGCTGTCCAAGTATATCTGTAAAATCCTAACTACTTGATGGCCCGTACAAATTTGGGCACCCAAGAGTTTAGGGAAATCGAAACAAAATAAACTCCTGGTCAGTCATGGGACTGGTGTGAGTAAAACAGTTTAAGCAATTAAACGATATCTCATAAGACCACGCCGTATAACGAAAAGGGTTTTTCCCTTATGAAAATCCAAATTAATTTGATTTAACTTTCAAATCATTTTGAAAGAAATGATAAACTTTATATCAAAACTCTTTTGATATTATAACAATGTCTATCAACCACAACTAAATAATCATTTAGCAGAAACGCTTTCATCTCACGTTCTACATATATAGTATACAATCAAAACCGCGAGCACTTATTGGATAATGGATTACCAACTATGACAAGGTATGGAACCACCTTCCGATAGGGTACCTCTAGAGAGGAATACACTGGGTTCAACAAGAACATCTTGCAACCCGGCCATACATGACCGACCACTCATTTCGCTTGAGTGTATCGAATGTATATCACCAACAGTTGGGATCAGCAACCGTTTCCCGAATGGAACAACATCGACAATAGATTATAGAATGAAATGAATATCTCTAGATAGGTGATAATACACCCTAATTGGTAGCCAACCACTTAGCCATGCTGCCTGCCCGATTTTTGTCATTTCTCGGTTGTGAGGCTAGTGGCCACGCTTATCTCTGACAGATCACGCATTTAATCACTTTGAATGTCACATCGTCATAATCGCCAAACCAAAAATTGATTTCCCTAAAAATACAATGGGTATACAGCTAAGAGAAACGAATTCCTCTGCCACCAAACGTACATACGTTTGAAGAGATCAACTTACGTGATCCATTAAATATACTCTATCAGACATTCTTCCATACGGGTCGTCCTAGGATTGGACAAACCGAAGGCACTATTCTGTAAACAGGACAACCCTTGCATAACTCCGTCTTCAATTATCTTCATCATATTTGATCGCAACGCTAATGCCCATACAGAGTTGTTTTCAGATAATGAATCTGATCCCGGGCTCTCCGTATTGACAACGGAAAAATGATCAAAAACTTCGATAGTCGGTGAGTTAACTATCAAAGAAAACATGTGTACAAACAGCGGTCGTATTTCCAAATGGAAATCTTACCGAGCAAATCATCAATCAACACTGATCCATTTTAATATAATTTTCCATTCAATTATTCATTTCCCTATTCCTATGTCCATATGTTCAACATTTCTTATTTTCTAAATTTAGAAAATATATGTTATTAACATTAGAAAACATTTCCAATTCTTATTTTCTATATTAGAAAACATTTCTGATTCTTATTTGGAAAACATTTCCAAAGCTCCTACATTTGGATTTAAACTGATGTTTAAATAAAACATCGCTATGCCAACTCAAAACCTTACACTCATTAACTAAATTCACTTAACCAATCTTCACTGTCAAACCTTAACCATTCCTTAGTTAAAACGAAGCCAATCAAGGTTATATATAACTACCTCTCAGACCTTAATTGAACAATATTTCTAACTTCGAAATAGACAAGGTTCACCTTTTAAACCTTTAACAAACTCCCTTACGTAACTCTCTTTCGAATAAATCTCTATTCGATAACTCTTTCCTTCGATTAACTCTATCCAATTAACACTATTCGATTGACTCTAATCGATTTACTCTTATCAGTTAGCTCTATTTGATTAACTCTATTCTATTAACTCTATTGGATTAACTCTGTTTGATTAACCCTAATCGATTAACTCTATTCGAATAAACTATATTCGATTAACTCCTTTTCGAATAAACTATATTTGATTTACTCCTTTAACTCTATTCGAATAAACTATATACAATAACTCCTTTCGAATAACTAATATTCGATAACTACTTTCGAATAACTAATATTTGATAATCTCTCTTCGAATAACTAATATTCGATAACCTCTTTTCGAATAAACTATATTCGATAATCTCTCTTCGAATAACTAATATTCGATAACCACTTTTTTTAAAAACTATATTCGAATAACTCTCTTCTTCGAATAACCTTATTCGATAACTCTTTCTTCGCATAAACTATATTCGAATAACTCAAATCTGACTAACTCTAATTCTAATCGATTAACTAAAATTCGATTAATTCCTCTTTCTAATTGATTAACTATAATTCGATTAACTCCTCTTTCTAACCGATTAGCTATAATTCGATTAACTCCTCTTTCTAATCGATTAACTATGATTCGATTAACTCCTCTTTCTAATCGATTAACTATAATTCGATTAACTCCTCTAACTCATTTTGATTAACACATTTTGATTAACACATTTTGATTAACCCCTTTGATTAACTCTACGTCCATATTCAGTTTCAAATATCGATGTTGAAATCGATTCTTACTTCCCTATATAAGACCTGACTTATATATTCCATTTATCCAATAATAAATATTTTATTTAATTTATAAAATATCATTTATAAATTAATCTTCTCAATATATCAGTTAAAACAAATTCTATTTAAAATCCTTGCTTTAAATCCATATCATGTTATACCCGTGTGCGAAGCACGGGTCTAAATTTCCTGATGTAAAATTCTATTCAATTGCCAAATATTTCCTTATATGACATTCTTTTCATTTTCCAATAAATTCCTTTTATAACTCTATTTGTTTTCTAAATAAATATTTCCTTTTTATAATCTATTTATTTTCTCAATAATTCTTTTCTATAATTCTAATTATTTTATAAATATTTCCTTTTCAATTCTATTTATAAATGTTATACAAATATTTCCTTTTCAATAAATGTTATACAAATATTTCCTTTTCAATTCTTTTTGTTTCACAAATATTTTCCTTTCCTACTCTATTTGTTTCACAAATATTTTCCTTTCCTACTCTATTTGTTTCACAAATATTTTCCTTTTATATTTGTTTTAGATTTTATAATTTTCTTTTATAAAATTCTATTCCTTTTATATAAAATCCATTGATTTTATATAAATAATTCATTTTCAAAATACACTTTGAAAATCCCCTTTTCTACATCCCAGAATTTCTTACGGTATTTAAAATACCAAATAACAATGATTGATATCATTGAAACACACATAATCAGCAACAGATTATATATCACATCATATATCACCATATATGAAAAACAGTAAAATAGATGTTGAGGAATCCAGTTGGATTCCTCCGACCTGTTTCCCTGCATCCACAGATGTTAAAAAGTATAATTCACATCAATTTCATTTCATTATGAAATATTCTGTTAAACAAAATCAATTTATATAAATATATATATATATATAACCAGATCTATAATTTCAAACAATTACTTTGGAGTTCAACCAAACAGTCAATACACAGCAATCAATCATCATTTATCAGTTCTAAATATACGTTATAAAAATGTGAACTGATAGAGTTGGTGAGTTTTACTCACATTGGACAGTTATCGTTAAATAATGATTAACCATCTTTTGATTCAGACGGACAATTTATTTTGCAATAAATTGTAATGGGCTCCAATTTAATCCCACTCGGTTCCATTGTGTAGATCCCATCCATACGATCCCAACGGATCCTGTTTTGTCCGATTCCGATAACATACGAGTAAGTTATGATGTTAACAAGTTCATGCTATTTTATTAAAATAAATTTCAATTTCCTTTTGTATAATTTTTTGGCTTAATCTTTCATTTTCAGCCCATCTTCACCTTTAGAACCTGACCCGCATCCGCATTATACATGTTCTTCCCCAAAAACATAAACACGCTCCAGAACTTGGCCGTGATCTTCCCTACCATTCTCCTTCTCCACCTTTTTTTAAAAATCAAACCAAAATCACAGAAATTCTCCTCTTTGATTTTTCTCGATGCTCATACCCATGTGGTACCACTCGACCCTCTCCTTGATGCCTGCGTTCGAAATAAACTGCTCTAATATACACCCATTTCCATAGCCGACATTTTGATCACCATTTCCTCCCTTGACCCACCACTAAATCCAACGAAACCTTCACCGATCTTCCCCTCTTCGCCTGAGCTTCCTCTTCCCGCACACCTTGTCGAACCTGCACCTACTTCTCCTATCGCGACTTCGGCCTCCTCCATGTCAGGTGCGACATCACTTTCCATCGAACAACCCAAAAGTTTGCACATCGATGCGTTTTCTAACCCTAAACCCAAATCTAAAAACCAAATACCAAATCGTTGCTCATAGTTCAAGATTCGCCGAACCCTAGTTCCGCTGTTCAACTGAGGAACACCAACAACAGAAATAGCACCCAACAAATTTGCTATAGGAGGAAAGCTCTCCTCATAGGCTACTTAGACCAACTTGTTTTAGGAATCAAGGATTTTTCTTTGAATTTACAAAGATTTTCAAAGGATCCATTTTACTGTATATTAAGAAGAACGACGGCGAATAAAATGTTGACCAAAGAAAATTGTGATTTAGGGTTAGGGTATGGTTAGGTATTTATAGGATGATTTAAATAATTTTTTATATGATTATTATATTCCATTTTAATGAACTGCTATGTGTATTTGTTGAATAAAAATTCCTATAATCACATACGATAACCAAAAATACCGAAAATGGACATACACCTTCAGTTCGACATTACAGACCCAACGAAACTGGTTTCGTCAAATTCCGACTTCGTTTGTTCACACAGCTTATTTTTAACTGTCGAAATACCGACTGTTTTTCAAATTGAAAATCCGTACGGCCACACAGTGACCCCAAAAATCACGGAAATTGAAATATAACAATAATTTAATATTGCGGATCCAACAAAATTAGTTTCATTGAAAAAGGAGGTCGTTTGCAAAACTGGCTATTTTTAAAGCTCTAAATAAACCATTTAAATAATAAATATATTTAGAAATAATTAAATTAAATAAAAATAAATATTATCGTATATATCCACACTAGAATATCATACAACTCCAATTGGATTTATAACTCGATACTTCAAAATTCCCAGTTATATCGTTATTCGATTTACATATAAAATCCTTTTATAATATAAATATATATTCATAAATTTAAAAGGAATTCCATAGCGACTTTTCTAAAATTTGATTTGGACATAAATCAAAATCTAAACAATGAAATCTTGATTTTTCTCATCCATTAGAAAAATATCGTTCAACAGATTCGAACGTTTCTTGTTTCACAGAAATCCGATTTAAAACGGATTCTGTATATTCAATTGAAGTTTGAATCGCCAAATTACGAACTGCAGCGCCATTTCGAGCTTGATTATAATTATAATATAATTATACGTTCAAACTTCGTTTATATAATATATTCGTGAATATAATTCAACTCTAAACTGAATTATATATTTTAAATAATCCAAATTACACAATATTGTGAATTCCACTACTTTTGATTATTTCTGAAATTAAATATATTATTCTATTATTTATTTTAATTAAATATTCACTACTATTTAATTCTACGACCATTTAATTCTCTAAATCACTATTTTAAAAAATTAAATAAATTAATTATTTTACCGTAAGAATACGTGACATTACATTCGCCTCACTCGACCTCGACTCCGCCTCACTCGGCCTCGACTCCGCCTCGATGCCCTCGGCCTCGACTCCGCCTCGATCAGACTCATCTCACTCGGCCTCGACACCCTCGGCCTCGACTCCGCCTCACTCGACCTCGACTCCGCCTCACTCGACCTCGACTCCGCCTCGATGCCCTCGGCCTCGACTCCGCCTCACTCGGACTCGCCTCACTCGGCCTCGACTCCGCCTCACTCGGCTACGCTACAACATCGACGAATCCTCGACTGCTCTCGCCCAGCAAGGAAGATCAACCACAAGGACTAGGAGGATATTGTTATTCATTACTGCTTCTTGTAATAGCCTTGTTGTACTTTGTATAGCCTTGTTGTACTTTGTATAGCCTTGTTGTACTTTGTTGTAATGGAATAAAATCAGTACAGCCTTCAAAGTGGATGTAGGCCCCGATGGGCCGAACCACTATAAATAACTGTGTCTTTTACTTTCCCGTACATTATTACTGCGTTTCTTATAATTCTCCGCTCTGGACAAAAAAGTTTCAAATTTTTGGAACTCTCTGGTGTTGACGACAATTTTAGGCGTCAACACCTCCTTAGTCGCTTATTCCTTCCCGTAGGATAGACGACCATATATGACCCTTTTAATTCCCAGGTTTGGGTAGGCCCACACACACATGACATTTAAGACCCCTATACTGAAAAACCTATTCCCAAGTGGACTCTTCAACCCCTAGTCTCTTAGCCTTTTAGGACCTAAAAAGCGGACTATACGCGAAGGTTATTGGTTCGTACCTCCATTAGCCTGTTTTACCTTTCCCTATTTAGGATAACGTGGGCTACGTTATTGAGTCATTCCTGTTTGTTAAATCTACACGGGAATACCCTACTTACACGATTTCTTTTGTCATGAGTTTTATATGGTTAGTAATATTTTACATTATTAACCTACTAAGTCCAATTCTATTTTTAATTATAAGTTTTATATTCATTAACATAAATAAGGAAGGTTATATCCCCTTTTCCCTAGGATATTTATTTGATTTCTTCCCTTATTTGGACTAAGTATTTAAACGACAATCATCGCCCCTTTAATCCCCTTCTTGACACCCATTTATATTCCATTTCTTTGTTTATTTCCCTTTGTGACCATAACGGTCAAATTTTCCTAAGGCAACCATTTATCATTAATTACCATTGATTTCAATTAATGTCGTTTATGAGCCTAACGTCCATAATTTTCCTAAGGCATTAACTGTAATGGAATATCCTTATTTTATCACTCCTGAATATATTTAATTATTGTAGCCCAACAGGCAATTACTATTCTTATTCTTTTATTTATTAGTTTATTGGTTGTTATATATATATATATATATATATAAATATATATATATATATGCATTAGGCCTCTCACATTAAGTTAACTACTTGTGGATGATGGATTTGTCGGTCGGTTCTAGGCAGACTTCTACCATAACTGAACTTAATCTTGTTCCTTAGTACATTTATTTTTATGCATTAGACTCCTCTCATTAAGCTGACTACCTGTGGTTGCTGGATTTGCCGGTCGGTTCCAAGCATGCTAATACCACAAGTGAGCTTAACCTCGTGTCTAAATGCGATTATATTTCAAATTTCCTAATTGGGGTGTACAACATATATCCTAAATAAAATTTAGGAATTGTAACCATTATCCTATCATATTCACTTTCCCCATTCAACATTTGGTACTACTGTTATTTATTGATTTACGGTCCTATTTATAGTAATCAATTATATTGATTGCTACAAATAGTCACCACAAATAT
Organism: Allium sativum; assembly: GCA_030737875.1. Classification (NCBI taxonomy): domain Eukaryota; kingdom Viridiplantae; phylum Streptophyta; class Magnoliopsida; order Asparagales; family Amaryllidaceae; genus Allium; species Allium sativum. The sequence continues at coordinate 581,984,494 of CM060913.1, forward strand.
ATTCATTAAATATGGAATACAATTTACATATATGATTCCATAAGCGAATATTATCCACTCATTCAACATTCAATACAATATGTATATTTTTCCGTTTTACGCTGATCTGGACAGATAATATGCATATATTTTTATTTTATGTTTTCGTACGGTCAACGTAGTTGTCTTTTATTATTAATATTATTAATTTTTATTTACATGATTTGGTTTAATTAATTACCAAACATTCCTTTTTACATTCAATGTTGTCAAAACGGTCCAAATCTTACAAAAAGATATTTAGCCGTAATCATTGTAAATTATGCCTAATTTGTGGAATTGTCACATTTCAAATTCACAAGAATTGTATATTTATATATATTTTTAGAATAGTCGATGCAAACTACGTAAACTCTTTTTAATATATTGATATGTACTTTTGCACGACTTTTCCTTTTTAATATTTTTGTCATACCTCTTTTGAATTCAAAATGACATCTTTTTGTTCAAAAAGAAGAAAATGACATATTTACAATAATTAAGCCAAAACCCAACAATATTGAATACAAATAGGTATAATTACAATCTCATAATTTAACAATCATATCTTTCCAAATTCACATGATTTGCCAATTCCACCTTTTTACCCAAATTCACGTATCTTGTTATTCAACATTGAATTAAAGATCTGGAATGTAACTACATCTAATTTGTGTTTAATGGATAGTGTTATGCAATGTCCACAATACATTCTATAACGTAGTTGCTATTGGAGAATGGAGTTTTAATGACTACAACCTTATTTCAATTATCATTGATTATAAAATATATAGTAACACTTTTTGTATAGAATATATATATATATATATATATATATATATATATATATATATATATATGCAGGAATTACATACAGGAAATATTACTGAAGACTGTACAATTTTTAAGATGATAGAGATTCAAAGATCAGAGAAATTTCAAGACTCATGAGTATTCAAGATTTCAAGAATTCAAGAGTTCAAGATTAATATAGTTATAGAGTCTAGATTTTGTAAGACTCTAAATAACACTCCAGGTTCAAATTCTAATTTTCAAATTCTGATTTTTAATTCTATCCTCGATCCTCTCCATTTTATTTTCTATCTTTTCTATTTTTACCTTTCTTATTCTCCTTTGTTTTTCAAACTTAAAATTTCATATATTTATATTTTTATACTTTATATTTATATAGTTTAAAAGCTTATAATTTTATAAATATGTCTATATAGTTTAATTTTATGTTTTCATATGATTTTCTACTCTATAATATTAATTTACAATACTATATTTTGATTCAACAATTTCCAGAATTATTTTTATATCAAAACACTTGAAAAATGTTTTGAAATTCAAAAATACACTAGGGTATGCCGACATACCAAAAACACCATGTCGACATATAACTGTCACTTTTTCAATTTTGAAAGGAAGTCTTTTCACTATTTGAAACGTTTCAGAAATGTTGCAATCTTTCACATACTATAAAAAGGGGTTGAAACCGAATTTTTAAACATATCTTCTTCTCCACTTTCATCCTCTTTCATTATATAACCATTCTTAATCATTTTTATGATTTCTACACTTATACTCCATCGAATTCAATTCTGTTTTGATCAAACTTCTTCTCTCTACACTCTCTTCTCATCTCTCTCTGAATCAAGTGCTATTGAAGAGTTCTAGGGCTGTTTGTAATTGTTTGGGTTGAGTTAAAGTTGTTTTGGGTTGAGTAAAAGAGGAATCGGTGGTAACCTTGTAGCCGAGAAATCAAGGAAGTAGGAATCGATGTTTCCTTGTAGCCGAGAAATCAGGTAAGTAGTAATCGGTGCTATTCCGCGTAACTATGAAATCAAGGAGGGTGTGCTTGGATATTGATATGGTAATAAAACTCTGCGCAATCCAGCGTTGTGCGGGACTAGACGTGGGAGAAATCCGAACCAGTATAAAATATGGTGTGTCCTTTCCTTTTCCGCATTTTTATTTCTGTTTATTTTGCTTCTTTGTTTGAATCTGTGTCTATGATTTTGTTAGTGGTGTTTGAGTCATTATGTTATTCACATAAGTTTTAGATTTTGTTTAAATTCTAACAAACACTATTCACCCCCCTCTAGTGTTTGTTTTGCCTTAACGATCCTTCCCGCAATCCCTAACAATTGGTATTAGAGCAAGGTCTTTCAAAAAGTTCATAGTTTGATTTTTGAAAATGTTATATGGCAAAATTTGAACACTAGTTTTAATTCATGTATCGCATCAAGTATTAGATGAGTCTGCATTCAATTTTATTCAAAAATCAAGTTACTATGATTTTATTTTTGAAATTTGAAATGATTTAAATTTTGAAATTTTTGATATATGGATGTGTTACAAAATTATCATGATATTATTGTTTAAAATTGCAGTTAATTACTCGAAAAGTCACTTGTTTATTTGAAGAGTCTTTTATTTTTTGAAAAGTCATTCGATTCCTTGAAAAGTTTTGTTGTTTTGCAGGAAAGGATGTGCTATATGACTTTTGAAAATTCAAAAGTTGAAAATATGGGTAAAGTGGCTGTTGGTGATTCAAATTCTAAAATGGTGACTATTGAAAATTCAAATTCTGAAATGGTGCCTATTGGAAATACAAATTCCGAAATGATACGTTACATGGCTGTTGAGAATTCACATGGTCGAAATCAAAAAGAGGAGAAGTGTAATGATGGTTGGTGAAAAGACATCAAGAAGAAATGAATATATATAAAGTAAATCAGCAAAGAAATGGGTACTAGATCAATTTAAAACCTTGGATTTTCATCTACAATTTATATTCATACTGTACTTCTCTTCATTTGCTTCGTAATGCCGTTGGTTTCATGTAAATCCGTCAAGAATTAGTCAAGTAATGACCAAATGAAGTTTTGGTGAATAAAGAGAGAAGGAAACCAAAAATGTCAACAAAGATCTTCAAATTGCATCCACAGGTTCGACTATTTTGTCCCAATCCTTTTCCAGATTGTAGTTCTTGTTCTCACAGTATGGCGATTCGAAGTTGACTATCCAAAATAGAAAAAACTGTTACGTGATTTTCTGTTTTCCTCTTACTGTTTCGACTTGTTGCCCTCCAATACCATCCAAATTCATCCCCAAATTGTTACTAGATCGTAGTCCTTGAATTTCTCTTTGATTTTCCGCTGATTACATCCAACTCCGTCAAGAAACGAAGAAGTTATGCCTCCTGAAAGTTTGATTGAAAATGGAAAACGAGAAGAAGAAGAAGAAGAGAAGAGATTGTGAAGAGACACGACTTTTGGGCCTTTATATAGTAGTTGAAGTGTCCATTCATTCAAAATTCAAATTCCAATTTTGGCGTCAAGTTCGTTGAACTACTAAATCTTTGATACCTTTCTCATACGGTGTTCGAATTCAGCAAATGAATATACTATCCTGACCAGCAAAATAAGCCCGTCGCAATCATCAAGTTCTAGAAGATGTGAATGTGTGATTCATGACAATGGAAGAAAAACAAAAAGAAGGATTGTAAAAATAGGCACGCTTTAATTAATTTTTAAATTTTTTGGTTGACTAAATGCTTTGATTGTCTTGCTTGTTTGTTTGGCTTTGCATTTGAAATTTAAAACTTTAAAACTTAAATTTGAAATTTAAAATTCAATTTTGAAATTTAAAATTCAAATTTGAAATTTGAATTTCGAAATTCAAAATTCAAAATATTAATAATAAAATAAATTTTGGATATTTGGTAGGAATAATATTATTTCAGAATATAGTTATACCTGAAATATAAATCGGTAATATAAAACAAAGAAGTAAAAACAATATGTTTATTGAGTTTCCACATGTATATTGACATACATAAATAGTCATGTCGACATAATGAAATTCAAAATTTGAATTTCAAACATTTAAACTTTCAAACTTCCCTCCGTTTTTTTAAAATAAGAAAATGCAAGTTCAAATTCTATTTATTAACTTTTTCTGTCTACTTATTTACTTATATCTTATTAATAAAATTATTAATATGATTGAAATAATTTAAACTTTTCAAACTTTTTGATATTTATAAATTTATTCATTTTTTATATAGTTTAAACATGCATAGTTTAACTTTTGTATTATTCTTATGATTTCATAACAATTTTGGGTTACATTATCACAAATACTATCTGTAACTTAATACTTATTTTGACTTCCTATTAAGATTTATAAAACTTGTAAATTTAACATAATATAAAGAAATATATATATAAATGATTTTTTAAGTAGTTTAAATATAAGAAGTTTTATAGATTACTTTATAATGTTTTTATAACTATAGGTTTCTTCTAAAATGTAAATGGGTTTATAGCAAATAAATATGTTTTGATTTCTAAAGTTTAAATTTAAAATTGATTTGTATCAAAATATTGATGTATATCTCATAAATTAAATTTTAAATTCTTTTTATATATACTTGTGAATATATGTTTATATAACTTACTTTATATTATACAAATTTTATATTCTCTTTAGAAAGATCTTCAATTTTTACAATATTTACCATACTAATATTATTTCACTTTATGATTTTTTTGAATATTTTACTAATTATCACGAATATTTTTTTAATTAAACTCTTATTTTTATTATTCTTTACATAAATTTCTTTAATATAATTAACCTAAGTTTAGAAATTAACATTATCTTTGTTTGATTCAAATAATTTATAATAGTTAGATAGTAATTTGAATATATTTTACCTAAATAGATATTATCACCAAATCATTCCACATACTATTATTAGACATCTTATTTCATATCATTCATCATTATAGATTACAATTGCATTTCATATTGTTGTGCATATAACATACATTTCATACTACATTATCTAAGAAATATATAGGATTATTAATTAAACACATAACATATTTACTTTGATTTAATTGACTTGGTTGAATTGTTTAACTTAATTGACTTGTTTGATTTGTTTGACATAAATAACTTGATTGACTTGTTTGACATGATTGGATTTCATTAGTGGTGTGTTAGAAATATACTTATGCATTTTAACTTATATCATAGAATTATTTCTTAGTCTAAATTAAAGTCTTATTATAGTTTTAAGGAATTAGAGTATAGGCTAGGTTTAGTCGTATATTAGATTAAGGGGGAGTTTTATAGTTTCTAGGATTACTTGAAGGTTCAAGAAGTGTTTATTAACATATATTATTTAATTTGGTTGGTTGATTGAATTGATTGCTTGAATTAATTGCTTGAATTGTTTGCTTAAATTGCTTGTTTGGATTGATTATAAATATTTATTGGATTATCTTGTTTATTATTCTTCTATTAGACTAGTATACTCCTAATTTTAGGGGGGGATTTATAATCTTTTAGGCTTAGAATCATAGAGTTAGAGGGAGATATAAGGATATCATAGAACCATGGATAGTTATATAGAATATTATAATAGAATATGTATAGATAAATATAGGATTTAGGGGGAGTATTTTATGATTATAGATTTAGGACTCAGGGGGAGTACTTTACTTTAGTATAAGATTTATTTTTAGACAGTTGTACAATTTAGGGGGAGTATCTTTAGAATTTCTTTTTGATAATGCCGAAGCGGGAGAAATTAGAAAATATCAACATAGTTTATAGGATTCATATAGACAGGGGGAGTATTTAAAAGATCATAGTTTATAGGATTCATAAAGACCGGAGGAGTATTTAAAGGATCATCATCAACGGTTATATACAGGTATGATATTTTATAAACTAAGGTTGTCATCATCAAAAAGGGGGAGATTGTTAGAGAATGGAATTTTAATGACAACAACCTTATTTCAATTATCATTGAATATAAAATATATAATAATACTTTTTGTATAGAATATATATATATATATATATATATATATATATATGTAGGAATTATATACATGAAATATTACTAAAGACTGTACAGTTTTAAAGATGACAGAGATTCAAAAATCGGAGAAATTTCAAGACTCATGAGTATTCAAGATTTCAGGAATTCAAGAGTTCAAAATTAATATAGTTATAGAGTGTAGATTTGGTAAGACTCTAAATAGCACTCCAGGTTCAAATTCAAATTCTAATTTTCAAATTCTGATTTTTAATTCTATCCTCAATCCTCTCCATTTTATTTTCTAATTTTTCCTTTCTTTTTCTTCTTTGTTTTTCAAACTTAAAATTTTATATATTTATATTTTTAAACTTTATATTTATATAGTTTAAAGCCTTATAATTTTATAGACAAGAAAATTGTGTGAAGGACAAAATGAACAAAAAATTTATTCATAAGGACAAAGGGCAAAAAAATTAACCATACGTACAAACTTTAGTGTAAAGTATGAAATGATAGTGGGCCCTTGAATTCCCCCCTTTACACCAAAAATTGTCCTTGTGGTTAAAATATTAGCCTCTTGTCTTTACGAATAAATTTTTTGTTGGGTTTGTCCTTGTTCCTAAAAACCTCTTTTATAAATATGTCTATAATAGTTTGATTTTATGTTTTCGTATGATTTTTTTCTTTATAATATTAATTTACAATATTATATTTTGATGTAAAAATTTCTAGAATTATTTTTATAACAAAACACTTGAAAAATGTTTTAAAATTCAAAAATACACCAAGGTATGTCGACATACCAAAAACATCATGTCGACATATAACTGTCACTTTTTCAATTTTGAAAGGAAATGTCTTTTCACTATTTGAAACATTTCAGAAACGTTGCAACCTTTCACACACTATAAAAAAGGTTAAAACCAAATTTTTAACAATATCTTCTTCTCCACTTTCATCCACTTTCATTATATAATCATTCTTAATCATTTTTATGATTTCTACACTTATACTCTGCCGAATTCAATTCTGTTTTGATCAAACTTCTTCTCTCTACACTCTCTTCTCATCTCTCTCTGAATCAAGTGCTATTGAAGAGTTCTAGGGCTGCTTGTAATTGTTTGTGTTGAGTAAAAGTTGTTTGGGTTGAGTAAAAGAGGAATTGGTGGTAACCTTGTAGCTCAGAAATCAAGGAAGTAGGAATCAGTGTTTCCTTGTAGTCGAGAAATCAGGGAAGTAGTAATCGGTGGTATCTCTTGTAGCCGTGAAATCAAGGAGGGTGTACTTGGATATTGATATAGTAATAAAACTCTGTGCAATCCAGTGTTGTGCAAGACTAGATGTAGGAGCAATCCGAACCAGTATAAAATCCGTTGTTTTCTTTCCTTTTCTGCATTTTTTTTGCTTCTGTGTTTGAATCTTTGTATATGTTTGTGTTTGTGGTGTTTGAATCATTCTGTTATTCACATAAGTTTTAGATTTTGTTTAAATTCTCACAAACACTATTCACCCCCTTTAGTGTTTGTTTTGCCTTAACGATCCTTTCTGCAATCCCTAACAGTTGCAATATATTTTATGAGATAACTGTAGGAATTGGTGTAAACAAGTTTAAGAAATCCTACAATTAATTTTATGCATAGCCACAATGTAAAATTCACAAGTTTACACTTTTTATAACCAGATCTTATGGCTGTCAGTCTAATTACAACAATTTATTTATCAGCTCTGATAGGCATAGGCATTAAAAGGGAAAATTCTTATAAATCTACAATTTATCTAGAAAGGGGAAAATTCTAGATCTATAGAAATGTAAGAAAAAGGGAAAAGAGCGAAGAACATGATTTGGAGCGTTACTTGGCATTCATTTCCGTTAGATCTGCTTTCCCTCACAATTTCATATGAATTGGATTTTATTTGATATATACGAATATATTTCTATTTTAGAATTTAGATTTGAAGAGAGAGAAAAATGGCAGAGCTCCGCTGCCTCTGCAGATTTGTGCGAAAAAAGAATAAGGCTGTACCACTTTATTTATAGGGGTGGAAATGGCCTTTCACCATTTGGTTCATTTTAAATAACATTCGTCCATTTACTATATAAATTATAACAAGAATAACCCTCAAAACCTAGCCGTTATTGGGCACTACAGGCCCAAAGCGGTCGACCGCTCCCTAGGAGGGTGTCAACCGCCCTATGTCCAGTTTTCCCAATGAGGACTGGTTATAAAAGGGAAGATATTTATTAATTATACTTTTTATTTATTTCCGTCTATTTTTCGTATTTCGTCCGTAACTTTTTTCATACGGACTTCGTTCGCGAAACTCCAAACATGAAAGTTGACCAGAATTACGAGACAAACGCAACGGTTAAAGTTTCGTGGACAAATTCCACCATTTGCAGAAATTTCTATTTTTGAGCTTCTAATTAAATAACTATTTATTGTTAAAATTCGGGGTTGTTATAACTAGCATATGACGGGAATCTGGAGTAATTCGCGGCCTGAAGTCTGCAGTACTTGGCGTGAAGGAACGTTGCCCATAATGAGTCGTTCACATCAAACCTTGCCCATGGCTTGCAGGCCAAGGCAATACAGGTATCCTTTAGATTTCTGAGGCCCAAAACCCCTTCACTTTTGGGACGACAGATGATGTCCCAACAAATCCAATGGTGACGACTAACGTTGTCCTTTGTACCAAAGAAAAAGGACGAAGCCAAAGAACAGTAAGAACGGAAGAAGGAAGATGTTGGAGTCATAGCAATAAAGACATTCAATCCAATAGAGTCAAACACTAAGTTTATAAGAACCGGTCTTCCTGCCTAAGAGAGAAGTGTCGCATTTCACCTGATGATCTTTCCCCCGGCTCTATCGGCAAGGGGATCGAAAATGGCGTTAAGCTTACGACCTCTGTAAAGTACAATATTGAGGTACGGTAAGGGGAGAAAGGCTAACTTGAACCGGTGAAGGTTTCAATCTAAGAAGATCTCACCTCAGTTAAGTCACTTGCTGGAATGAAGCAACTTTTATCAGAATTAACGAGCTAGCCTGAACACCTCTTGTGCTGCTGAATGAGGCTCACAAGGCGACGGATAGAGCAACAACTACCATTCTTAAAAATGATAATGTCGTCAGCGAAGGATAGGGAAGAAAAGAGGGCATCTGGAGGGGATGCCAAACCAATGAATCTGATTTGCTATCGTAAGTGAATGTAAACCATTTACGAAAGCCTCAACAACTATAACAAATAGGGTAGGGGAAAGAGGATATCCCTGACGAAGACCCCTTCCTGCCTTGAAAAACTCGTTGTCTGATCCATTTATGAGAATGAAAAACTAATAGTTGGAAATGAGCCTCCAGATCATATCGATAAAGGTTTTGGGAAACCTAAAAGCCCTTAGGACCTTGATGATGAAAAATCAAGACATATGATTGTAAGATTTAGCCATGTCTAGCTTAACGAACACATTAGAATTCCTAACTTTCCTATCAATCTTGGACACAAGCTCCTGGGCTAAAATGAAACACCCCACCTCCGTTAAGGTCACTCACAAAGGGAGTGCCTTAACTTCGGTGGAGCGCTATAGGTAAAAGATACAGATAATTTACAAGACAGACATATAAATAGCGGAAAAACTAAATTTATTTCATAAGCACGTGGTTCAGTCAAAACATTACAACAACTGTCTTAAACCAACTCCCAAATCATTACAACAAAATCTCTATCTTGATTAAAACATAAAGAAGCATAAAATAATAATAAGGCAACATAAATCCCCAATAAGAGTGTATCCAAAGCCATAGCCCAAGGAAAGAGAATCCAAGCAATACATCTACTCTCTCTTCAAGCTGGAAGTGGTCCGGACTAAGCTGAAGTATTCCCTCCCTGCGGACCTGGGGGGGGGGGGGGGGGGGACGGAAGAAAAGAAGACAAAAGAAAAATGGGTCAGACATAAGTCTGGTAAGTCCAGTGATTTTTCAGCATGAGAATAAGAAAAATATCATGACATGAATAAACTGAAAATAGGACAATACCAGAATAACAAGATTACATAAGACAAGATAAGGCAGGTTAAACTGAGTATACTATCGCACCCATTCCTATTTCTCTGCACCTACTAACTATTGTTTCAACCAGCCTTACGTGTTCATAACAAAGTGATCGCCTTTATCGATCGGCTCCTACTCGTATACGTTTACCTCTTGTGTCATTCGGCCCCGCTTGATTGTAGATACCTGTGCTGGTCCCACCATGGGGTGTATCAAATCCTATGGTTGCAACCCGACACAATTCAAGATGCACAGTGCATAACTACTGATGCCCAATGTCCGCTTTTTCCACTCTGGAGTACGTGCACGCCCGTACTCCGTGCGAACCAACACTGACGCACCACCCGCCGTTGTTTTGTCCGCTTATAACCAGCCCAGTAATTGTGCCCTACCCTGCCTAGTTCAGGGTACCATGATACAACTAAGTGGGTTACTGCTGAAATGGGTCCCCGTTACTAGTGTTTCCTAATCAACATGTTAAAATGGTTAAGTGTTCTCAAATTAACCTAACCCCACCCATCAGTTTAGTTAACATGTTGTATTGGTTAAGTGTTGCCTTAATTAACTTAACCCTACCTTCTTAGCCTGCCTGTTCCTTAGCTTAAAGCACCAACCTCTCACATTAGATCTATATTGTTACGGTTGCTGGATGTGCCGGGCGGTCCCGGGCAGTCTTACACCGTAACTCAATCTAATCTCGGGTTAGGCATATTCGTCTTTTGCTAAGTCTACATATTTACCCTTTCATATTTATATGTAAATTTTCCACAATTATTGCCATTCAAGTCATGCCCCATTTACCCTCTAAATCATGTTCATAAATTTTAGGTATATAAATTATACCAATTCATGCTACTAATCATTTACATGATTATGAGCCAAACTATGCCAATAATATGTATTTTAATGTTTTTCCCAACGTTACCCTCGTTATATGCTCGCATAATTCACATAGAACATTAGGCTCGCAACTTAGCCTAACTCATAAACAAAAAGGGAAAAGAAAGGAGCATGTACCATTCTAACAACATAAAATAATATGGATCAAATTAAACATGTGTCATATAAATTTGGCATAGAACAATGAACTTGCATTTTAGATCCAATTAGCATGAAACTTAGGCATATGAATGGGAACTTGCATAGAATTACACAAATCCAATTAGGCATGTAAATGTGAACTTGCATTTGAGTTGGATCAAATTAACATAGATCTAAACCTATGAGAATGTAGATCTAAACATATAGGTGTATTTATGACTTAGCCTAAAAACTTGCATGAAACATATCATGAAAGAATCACCAAACTTATATACAACATGATAGGTTCATTCCCAAATTACTATTCAACATGATAGGTTCATCATCAAATTACTATACAACATGATAAGTCCAATAAACCACAATAGTCTCATAGGCATATATGATAGAATTATCGCAAGAATAGACATGAATCAGCATCACCATTTTCTTACAACTAGGCACAATTCTAGTTTCACTTCATTACAAATCATGACTTTTAATTGTTCACATCTAAAGAATAACTAAACTTACAAACAAAAGAAAAAATTTGTTTTCTGGGATCTGTTTTCTGAAACTGAAAAGCTATCCCTTGATGTAGACTATCGATTCTCTAATTTATATTTGATTCGTAGCTTCTAACTTGCTTTCTAGTTTGCTTCCTAGTTGGAGAAGAATGGTGGCTATGCTAGGTTGACCATGGCATCATGACGGCTCCTTGGAATGAAATTGTGTGGTTTAGGGTTGAGGGTTGAGGTTGTTTATATAGAAGTTTAGATTTATGTGAGCCGTTAGATCAACCTAGAAGCAATCAGAACCATCCAGACCAGATAGAGCTATCCAAAAACCACCACCTATGCCCTAGCGACTCAGCAACAAGTCCGAAATCGTCACTATTTGGATCAGAATACAGGAGTCGACCCCTACAGGGGGGAGTCGACACCTCTGTTGACTCCCATATAAAGGGGTCGACACCTATGTCGACTCCACCTGGGGAGGGGGGGTCGACCCCTGAGCGGGAATTTTCCCGCTCATCCACTTTCGCCAAAATTTGAAATTCGAACTGCTTTTTCGATCTAATTATTATTTATATTTAATTTCTGTTTTAACATGAAATCTTCTGAACTCCATAACTTCCTCATACGAAGTCCAATTCACACAAACTCGGACTCTATCTCAAGCAGAATTCCGAGACGAATGTAATGGCGTAACACGTTTCCCTTAATTCTCACTTTTAAAATTAAGTATTCCTTAATTTGTTACTTCAATAAACATAAAAAAATACAGGGTGTTACATTCTCCCCTCCTTAAAGGATTTCGTCCCCGAAATCTTCATGTCAAGAAGAATGTATATCCTACCATCCAATCGTCCATCTACTCAACCATCAAACACAGGCATCCATTGTCCTTAAAAAGGATTTCTAATGCTTTCATGAATGTATGCATAGTGTGTGTATATGTCCTTGTCTAATGCAAAATCAGGCAGTCTACTAATTCAGTTGACCTCTTTAATGCAAATTATGTCAGTGCCATGAGTCCATTATGTATGCAATTATTCCTAATCATACTTTCTACATGAGTGCACAATCATTCATACAAATGCAACGTCCATATGATAACACATCAAGTTTCAATCCATATACAAATACATATATGCATATGCAACATGAAAGTGACTGAGCCGATCTAACACCTAATGTGTGTGTATATGCATCCACGAGCAACCACTAGCAACCACTTGCAACCATCAATCATAACATGTTTCAAATACATGTTTACATCCATTGGTTTCTACCTAAGGATAAGGAATAGGACCGAGGAGATATACTTAAAAAGGTAGATACAAGCATGTATAAACTTATGGAAAAAGAGATCAAGGATGTACCCAGAAAAAGAAAAGGGTAGGTTGCGCGTATCTTATCCTCAGTCTCCCAAGTCGCGTCTTCCTCAGCGTTTCTCCATTGAACTTTAACAAGCTTGACTTCACGGTTGCGTAGGTTTTTGACTTCTGTTCCCAAGATACGAGTTCGAACTCTTCTCATAGTCGCTTCTCGTTCCACTTCTACTACCTCTAGTATGCTTGGCTCCCTAACTTCCGCAGACTCATGTAAGCACTTTCGTAGTTGAGAAACATGAAAAACATTATGAACTCTAGCCAGTCTTTCAGGTAGCTCTACTCTGTAAGCCATCGTCCCAATCCTTTCAATGATAGGAAATGATCTTACAAATCTTGGTGCCAACTTTCCTACGGACCCAAAGCGAATGACATTCCTCAAAGGAGATACTTTAAGGAACACCCTATCTCCAACCTCAAACTCAAGGTTGGACCTTCTTTTGACTGCGTAGGACTTCTGTCTATCTTGGGTAGTTTTCATTCGTCTTCGTGTCAAGTCCACTTTTTCTGAAGTTTCTCTGATCATGTCTGGCCCAAGTATGAGTTTGTCTGTAGACTCCAACCAACAAGTTGGTGATCGGTATCGTCTTCCATATAAAGCTTCGAAGGGTGACATGCCTATGGTGGCTTGGTAGCTATTGTTGTAAGCGAATTCCACCAAAGGAAGATGATCCTCCCATGTTCCTCCAAAGTCAAGAATGCACAATCTCAAGAGGTCTTCTAATACTCTGTTCACCCTTTCCGTTTGACCATCGGTTTGGTGGTGATAGGCCGTGCTTAAGCATAGTTATGTGCTTACAGCCTCTTGTAAACTCCTCCAAAACTTGCTCGTAAAGATAGGATCTCGATCACTCACTATGCTGGAGGGCATCCCATGGAGTCGAACTATCTCTCTAAGGTAAATAGATGTTAAAGACGAGGCAGTCCTTCTACTCTTAACAGGTATAAAGTGAGCGCTTTTAGTGAGCCTGTCCACTATTACCCAAATACTAGTATTGCCCCTTCTTGACCTAGGAAACCCATCAACAAAGTCCATTAAAATGCTATCCCATTTCCACTGTGGGACCTATAGAGAATGAAGCAGACCACCAGGATTTTTTTGCTCCACTTTGACTTGCTGGCATATCAAGCACTTAGAGACGAACTCAGCTACATCCCTCTTCATGCCATTCCAAAAGAAAACTCTTTTTATGTCTTTATACATATCTCCACCTGGGTGTATGGTTAACTTAGAATGGTGTGCTTCTTCGAGAACAGTCTTCACCAAATCCCTTGCTTGTGGGATGCATAGTCTTCCATCCCGTCTCAACCAACCCTTATCATCGATAGAGTATCTATTAAGGTTACCAGAAGTCTCACCCCTAATAAGCTTATCCATCATATCAACTAGCTGAGGATCTTCACGTTGCGCGGTTCCTATTGAGTCCAAAAGAGTAGGCCGCACCTCTAGTGATGCTAACAAACCAGGTACAAATTCAGAGGAGGGTCTAAAGTCAAAGTTTTCTATGTACTCCAAGCTTTGCCTTTCTACAAAGAGAGGACTTAAGGTCAGCTTCTTTCTACTCAAGGCGTCTGCTACTACACTGCCCTTACCAGGGGTATAGGAAATCTTAAAATCGTATGAGGCGAGAAACTCCATCCATCTTTATTGTCTTAGGTTAAGATCCTTCTGTGAGAAAAGGTACTTTAACGATTTATGGTCAGTAAACAATTCAAACCTTTCTCCTAGTAGGTAATGATGCCATGACGTAATAGCAAAAACAATGGCGGCTAGTTCCAAGTCATGAGTTGGGTGGTTCTTCTCATATACCCTCAACTGCCTTCCCCCATAACAAACTACCTTGCCTTCTTGCATCAAGACAACGCCTAATCCTTTACCGCATGCGTCTGTGTAAACGGTAAACATTTTGCTCCTATTAGGAAATGTCAGAACTGGGGCTGTTGTTAGAGCCCTTTTCAAACGTTGGAAAGCAATATCGCAATACAAATCCCAAGCGAAAGTTAGGTTCTTCTTTGTCAATCTTGTGAGTGGGGCTGAGATTTTCGCAAAGTCTTTAATGAACTTTCGGTAAAAGCCTGCTAGCCCAAGAAAGCTTCGGACTTTGGTTGCATTCCGTGGAACCTTCCAATCTTGCACCACAACTACTTTTGCGGGGTCCATAGCTATCCCCTCTTTGGACACCACATGTCCAAGAAACCCAACTTCTTCTCTCCAGAAATGGCATTTGGAGAATTTGGCTTTCAGCTGATGTGCACGAAGAGTATCCATGACTTCCCTTAAATGCAGAGCATGCTCTTCTTCATTCTTCGAGAAAATTAAAATGTCGTTTACGAAGACCACCACAAACTTATTAAGGAACTCCCTGAACACCCTGCTCATCAAGTCAACGAAATAAGCGGGTGCGTTTGTCAAGCCGAAAGGCATGACAAGCCATTCGAAGAAACCATCTGGGGTTCTGAACGCGGTCTTATCAATGCTGTCTTCAGCCACTCTTAGCTGATGAAACCCGGTAGCCAGATCTAGTTTGGAGAAAACCGATGCACCTACAAGCTGATCAAACAAGTCGCCTATTCTTGGAAGTGGGTGCCTATTCTTCTTGGTCAGCTTGTTTATCTCCCTATAGTCAACGAATAGGCGAAGTGAACCATCCGCTTTGCTTGCGAATACTACTAGAGCACCCCATTCAGAAATACTCCGCCTTATGAACCCCTTTTCGAGCAGCTCTTTAACTTGCTTGTTGAGCTCTTTCCTCTCCCTTGGAGCCATGTGTCTAACGGGTAGAGCTATGGGTTTTGCATTATCAACAAGGTATATGTGAAGTCTATCTCCCACTTCGGAGGTAATCTCTTCACCTCTTCAAATACATCTGAGTATTCATGGACTACTCTAACAGATTGCAAGTTTTCAACAGACGCATCTAGAGATTCTAGGTAGCTAAGCATAACTGAATTCATGGGATTACAAGAGATTTCGAGAGTGTTACCGAGGCGAGTCATAAGTCTAACCACTCTCTTTTCACAATCGAGGATGGCACCATTACTGGATAACCAATCCATGCCTAGAATCAACCCATAGCCCGTGAAGCCTAAAACATAAGCATTACATCTAAACCCAACGCTTAGTAAAGAAATTTCCAAATCCAAACAAATCATTGATAAATAAGCCTAGCCCCCAATTGGATTTGGAACAACCTAGGGATCCTCTACTATACTGGTGTCTAAGTGCAGAGATTCAACTAAAGCAGTAGATATAAAAGAGTGTGATGCGCCAAAATCAAAGAGTGCACGAACAAGATGATCAAAAAGATAAACTAAACTCTCAACAGAAATATTTCCACCTCGTTCTTGCGGAGGTGCTATGAGAGCGTGAACCTTCCCTCTAGAAGTAGATCCAGTCCTCTGCCCTTGCTTTCTTGGGCAGTCCTTAGCCATGTGTCCTGTCTCGCCGCACTGAAAACAACCACCCATCTTCCTCTTCTTCTTTCTGCAGTCCTTAATCAGATGTCCAGGAATGCCACAAAAATTACACTTCTTCTTGTCATGGGGTTTGTTATTCTTCCCGCCTTTCTTGGAATCCGTCTTCTTATTTTGCGATCCCTCCACTTTCTTATCTTGAGGTACTTCCACCTTTGCCTCTTTCTTCCCATCCTTGTCTTCCTCCTATAACAATGCCATGTCCACCAGTCTCTCATAAGTTGCACCCATAGGTATATGGGACATAGCTACGCTGTGCAGTGGCTCATTCAATCCTTTAAAAAAACAGAGAGCCTTCTTATGTGGAGTGTTCACTAACTCCAGTCCGAATCTAGCCAGCAGGTTGAATTGGTTGATGTATTCCTTGACCGACATACTTCCATATTTGAGAGCTAAGAACTTCTCCATCTGTAGGCTTCGTTCAGCTTGTGAGAGGAATTTCATTTCAAACCTCATTCTAAAATCCTCCCATGTTTCAACTGGTCTCTCAGCATTAGTAACTTCCCACCAATAAGAGGCTTCGTCTTTAAGCAACCATACGGCCAACTGTATCTTCTGCCTATCGTCCACGTCGAAGATAACAAACAAATCCTCGGTTTCTTTGAGCCAGTTTCTTGCTTCTACAAATGACTCAGTCCCATTAAAATTCTTTCCACGCATGGCTCGAAAGTCTCTACATATCTTTGAGAAAGCATTTGCATGTGGAGGATTCGGAGGAGGAACGACTGCAGCTGGGGGAGGAGGAACGTTTGCAGGGCCCGCATCATTAGCCCTAGCCTCTAGGTACTTTCTGAACCAGCCAGGTACCAGTATGCCCTCTGGAAGGTTAAGATCCCCAGACATGCTGAAATGAAAAAAAAAAGATTCAAAATAAAGGATAGAAAGATAGTGCATATGGCTTTAGGGATTATGCCTTTTAAAACAAAAACAACACTTTTTCTTGAAAATGCTTCTTTAAACTTCTTTTTGAAAATTAGTTTCCAAATTTTTTATCTGATCTGGCAACCATCAGCTCTGATACCAAGTGAAACATCCCACCTCCGTTAAGGTCACTCACAAAGGGAATGCCTTAACTTCGGTGGAGCACTATAGGTAAAAGATACAGATAATTTACAAGACAAACATTTAAGCAGCGGAATAACTAAATTTATTTCATAAGCACGTTGTTCAGTCAAAACATTACAACAACTATCTTAAACCAACTCCCAAATCATTACAACAAAATCTCTATCTTGATTAAAACATAAAGAAGCATAAAATAATAATAAGGCAACATAAATCCCCAATAAGAGTGTATCCAAAGCCATAGCCCAAGGAAAGAGAATCCAAGCAATACATCTACTCTCTCTTCAAGCTGGAAGTGGTCCGGACTAAGCTGAAGTATTCCCTCCCTGCGGACCTGGGGGGAAACGGAAGAAAAGAAGACGAATGAAAAATGGGTCAGACATAATTCTGGTAAGTCCAGTGATTTTTCAGCATGAGAACAATAAAAAGGATCATGACATGAATAAACTGAAAATAAGACAATACCAAAATAACAAGATAACATAAGACAAGATAAGGCAGGTTAAACTGAGTATACTATCGCACCCATTCCTGTTTCTCTGCACCTACTAACTATTGTTTCAACCAGCCTCACGTGTTCATAACAAAGTGATCCCCTTTATCGATCGACTCCTAATCGTATAAGTTTACCACTTGTGTCATTCGGCCCCACTTGATTGTAGATACCTGTGTTGGTCCCACCATGGGGTGTATAAAATTCTATGGTGGCAACCCGACACAATTCAAGATGCACAATGTATAACTATTGATGCTCAGTGTCTGCTTTTTCCACTTCGGAGTACGTGTCACTCCCGTACTCCGTCTGAACCTACACTGACGCACCACCCGCCGTTGTTTTGACCGCTTATAATCAGCCCAGTAATCGTGCCCCACCCTGCCTAGTTCAGGGTACCATGATACAACTATGTGGGTTACTGCTGAAATGGGTCCCCGTTACTAGGGTTTCCTAATCAACATGTTAAAATGGTTAAGTGTTCTCAAATTAACCTAACCCCACCCATCAGTTTAGTTAACATGTTGCCTTAATTAACTTAACCCTACCATCTTAGCCTGCCAGTTCCTTAGTTTTAATTCATTCATTAAAGCACCAACCACTCACATTAGATATGTATTGTTGCGGTCGCTGGATGTGTCGGTCTGTTCCGGCCAGTCTTACACCGCAACTCAATCTAACCTCGGGTTCTTTTGGGCTTAATGCGCTAACCTCTCACATTAAATATATATTGTTACGGTTTCTGGATGTGCCGGGCGGTTCCGGGCAGTCTTACACTGTAACTCAATCTAACCTCGGGTTAGGCATATTTGTCTTTTGCTAAATTTACATATTTTCCCTTTCATATTTATATGTAAATTTTCCACAATTATTGTCATTCAAGTCATGCCCCATTTACCCTCTAAATCATGTTCATAAATTTTAGGTATATAAATTATACCAATTCATGCTACTAATCATTTACATGATTATGAGCCAAACTATGCCAATAATATGTATTTTAACGTTTTCTCCAACGTTACCCCCGTTATACGCTCGCATAATTCACATAGAACGTTAGGCTCGCAACTTAGCCTAACTCATAAACAAAAAGGGAAAAGAAAGGAGCATGTACCATTCTAACAACATAAAATAATATGGATCATATTAAACATGTGTCATATAAATTTGGCATAGAACAATGAACTTGCATTTTAGATCCAATTAACATGAAACTTAGGCATATGAACGGGAACTTGCATAGAATTATACAAATCCAATTCAGCATGTAAATGTGAACTTGCATTCGAGTTGGATCAAATTAACATAGATCTAAACCTATGAGAATGTAGATCTAAACATATAGGTGTATATATGACTTAGCCTAAAAACTTTCATGAAACATATCATGAAAGAATCACCAAACTTATATACAATATGATAGGTTCATTCCCAAATTACTATTCAACATGATAGGCTCATCACCAAATTACTATACAACATGATAAGTCCAATAAACCACAATAGTCTCATAGGCATATATGATAGAATGGTCACAAGAATAGACATGAATCAGCATCACCATTATCTTACAACTAGGCACAGTTCTAGTTTCACTTCATTACAAATCATGACTTTTATTTGTTCACATCTAAAGAATAACTGAACTTACAAACAAAAGAAAACCTATGAGAATGTAGATCTAAACATATAGGTGTATATATGACTTAGCCTAAAAACTTTCATGAAACATATCATGAAAGAATCACCAAACTTATATACAACATGATAGGTTCATTCCCAAATTACTATTCAACATGATAGGCTCATCACCAAATTACTATACAACATGATAAGTCCAATAAACCACAATAGTCTCATAGGCATATATGATAGAATTGTCACAAGAATTAACATGAATCAGCATCACCATTATCTTACAACTAGGCACAGTTCTAGTTTCACTTCATTACAAATCATGACTTTTATTTGTTCACATCTAAAGAATAACTGAACTTACAAACAAAAGAAAAATCTTGTTTTCTGGGATCTGTTTTTTGAAACTGAAAGGCTATCCCTTGACGTAGACTATCGATTCTCTAATTTAGATTTGATTCGTAGCTTCTAACTTGCTTTCTAGTTTGCTTCCTAGTCGGAGAAGAATCGTGGCTATGCTAGGTTGACCATGGACAACATGACAACTCCTTGGAATGAAATTGTGTGGTTTAGAGTTGAGGGTTGGGGTTGTTTGTATAGAAGTTAATATTTACGTGAGCCATTAGATCAACCTAGAAGCAATCAGAACCATCAAGACCAGATAGAGCTATCCAGAAACCGCCATCTATGCCCTAGTGACTCAGCAACAAGTCAGGAATCGTC
The DNA here is from genome assembly GCA_030737875.1 of Allium sativum. NCBI lineage: Eukaryota > Viridiplantae > Streptophyta > Magnoliopsida > Asparagales > Amaryllidaceae > Allium > Allium sativum. The sequence goes on from CM060913.1 coordinate 582,004,707, forward strand.
ACTGTTTGGATCAGAATATAGGAGTTGACCCCTACAGGGGGGTCGACACCTATGTCGACTCCCCTATAGGGTGGTCGACACCTATGTCGACTCCCCCTGGGGGGGGGGGGGGGGGGGGGGGAAGGGGTTGACCCCTGAGCGGGAATTTTCCCGCTCAAACTCTTTCGCCAAAATTTGAAATTCGAACTGCTTTTTTGATCTAATTATTATTTATATTTAATTTCTGATTTAACATGAAATCTTCTGAACTCCATAACTTCCTCATATGGAGTCCGATTCACACAAACTCGGACTCTATCTCAAGCAGAATTCCGAGGCGAACACAATGGATTAACCCATTTCCCTTAATTCTCACTTTTAAAATTAAGTATTCCTTAATTCGTTACTTTAATAAACATAGAAAAATACCGTCTGTTACATAAAAGGACGTTACCAGTAATCAAGCATCCTTTTACAAACCCAGCTTGAGAAGATGAAATAATACGTTGGAGAAACGGAGCCAGCCTAGTGGCTAGAACCTTATATATAACCTTGTTAGTGAAATTACATAAGTTGATTGGGCAAAAATCCACACACGTACGCGGATTTTCGCAATTAGAGATAAGGAACAAGTTGGTGGAAGTCCAGCCCTGAGGAAGATCTTCACCGGATAAGAAAAACCAAATAGAATGGAGGAAATATGAATGGATGATTGACCAGACACTCCGGTAAAAGACCCCATTGAAGCCATCAGGTTCACTAACACTATCCTGACTAAGAGCGAAGACATAAGCGCACATCTTTTCCAAAGAAGGAGGGACGACAAGGTCTCCACTCTCTGAAGGAAGAATCAACGAGGGAATAAAGTTAGAACAGTCAGATCTGAGACCGATGTAGAGGGAGAGCCCAGAAAGGTTTGAAAGTGAGGAAGGATGGTCTCCTTGACTTCCCCCGGAGTGGATGCAATAGAGAGATCAGGACGTTGGATCTGAAGAATCGTAAGGAGTCTGTTCTTCTTACGAATGGAAGAGTAGAAGAACTTGGAGTTCGAATCAATGTTGGCAACACACTTGATCCTCGCCTTCTGCCGAAGATAATCCTTCTCGACACGGAGCTCTAAAGAGAAGGCTAACTAGGCCAACGCCCACGCCTCCTTGTTTGCAGCAGAGGGTTCTTCATCAAAAGAACCTTCTGATAGAATCAGACACTCTTTGGCCGCTCTGACATGGTCGAATATATTCTTGAAAACTTGCACGTTCTAAGACTTAAGGCAAGCCTTGAGACGCTTAAGCTTACGAGAGAACAGAGTAGTAGGAGACCCAGCTGCTGGTGAGTTCTATGAGTCTTCAACTACCCGATGGAATGAGCGATGAATCTCTACATACTCTAGAACCAAAAAGATGAAGGGCAAGATAGAGAATGGGGTGTACAACAGAGAAGCATCGGAGCATGGTCCAAGAATGTCCGATGCAGATGAGAGGCAGAGAAAGAGAAAGGAAGGCTGAACCAACTTTCCGAACCGAAAACTCTATCAAGACGGGAAAGAATTTGACTAGTCTCATCTTGGTTATTACACCCAATGAAAGAAGAACCAATGAAAGAGACCTCAGGGAGACCCAAACTAACGATTAAGGCATTGAAGTCCGCTACCTCCGCATGGTTAACCACATTTCTTCCTCACTTCTCCTCTTAGCAGGCGACTATATTGAAGTCGCTTCCCAAAACCAATGTCGGAAAACCCAAATTGGACCGGGTGAGGATATCGTACCAAAGAGTTAACCGTTCAATCCTATCGCACTTAGCATAGACAACAGAGAACAAAAAGGAAGAAGAAAAGGATGGAATCGAACAGGTGATCGATAGGAGCTGAGCGGAGTCGAACAAAGGATAAATCACAATGTCTTTGGCCCAAAGAATCCAAATCTTTTGTAATAACCCAAAAATCTTGGCTAATTTAAAATTTTTGTTTTGGAAATTTTAGCGAATTTTGATTATTTAAAATGAATTATTTTAAATAATATCGACGAAAAATATATTTTGAATAGAATTCGAACGTATATATTATATACGTCGTCGTTAGAATATAAAGAATTATATATAATAATAAGTAGGATTGAAAATGGCGCGGTAGTTCGATAATTCGATTTCAAACTTCAATTGAATGTACCGGGTGCAAAACAATCCGGATTTTAGTGAAACCAAAAACATTAGGATCAAATTGAGAATATCTATCCAACGAATCCGAAAAATCGAAATTTCATAGTGGGGATAAAAAGATATGTCCAGTTGAAATTTCAGAATAGTCGCTATGGAATTCAGGCCCTTAAAAATGAAAATTTTGCAAACGACCTCGGATTTCGACGAAACCACTTTTGTTGGATCCGTGATGTCAAGTTATTGCTAGATTCCAGATTTCATAATTTTTCGAATCAATATGTGAGCGTGGCAAAGGAAAACACGTTTGACCAGTTTTAGTCGATTTTAATCGACTGGAAAATGACCATTTTTCAAACGGTCTCAGAATTCGACAAAATTTGTTTTGTTAGGACCGTATTGTCAATACGAAGTTAGAAAATATTTTTCTGGAATTTTTCGAGTTAGTATGTGACCCAGTAAATTGAAATGCACATTCAAATTCAATATATAGAGTTATATGTTGATTTTGACGAAAACTGATCGAAACGATCAAATCAGCTTACGATACATATCCCATTGTGTTCGGAATGTGGGTAATTAGCTAGGGAGGACAGTCATTGGGTCCGAACGAAAAAGTGACTTTAGAAAATTTAAAATAATTATATACATTATAATCCTCCTCACCTCTCTCTCTTGGTCAAAAGGTCAACCCCCCCTTTATCAGTTCATTTCAAACCTGATAGGAAAAAAAAGGAGAGAGGCAGAGGGCGATGGAGCCCTAATCCGCCGCCGCTGAGGCGCGAGCTCCACCACCGATCATCCGACCGCACCCATCCCCTCACCCTCTCAGTCGAGCTCGCCTGAACATCCCCACCCCCATCGCGAGATCCACGAACGCGAGCCCCAATCCCAGTCGACCTTCGCCGTCGCTCCCCTGTCATTAGCCCCTACCTTGCCACCACACTCTGATTCGCCCCTCCTCTCGAACCCAGAAGCTCCGCCATCGTGAGCCGCGAAGCCCACCTCCGCCTCCGAACGCGACAACAAGCCCCCCCTTCCCTCGATTTACACTATGAGTTTTGATTTTATTTTACTTAGTTATTTATTTTTGTTTATTTACCATAATCAGTTTTTTTTAAAGTAAAGAATAGATTTTTATAACTAAAAAAAAAACGAAATCTTTATATGTTTATCATTGTATAGGAAACGTAATCTTCAAAGATATGATTTTTATTATAATAGAGAATTTAAAGATATAATTTTTATTATAGTACATGATTAAAAATATAATTTTTATAATATAGAAAGGTTAAAAATATAATCTTTGTCATGAAAAAGAAGTGATCTTTGAAAACGAATGGTAGTGGTTTTTGAAAGCAAAAAGAATTGATTTTTAAAAATGTTAAAAATGTAATTTTTATATCATAGGAATAATAAAAATATGATTTTTAGTTAAGGAAGTAAAGATTTTTTATATATTGAATAGCAAAGTAAAAATTCGACTTTTATATATTGAATAGCAAAGTAAAAATTCGATTTTAATATATTGAATAGCAAAGTAAAAATTCGATTTTTATATATTGAATAGCAAAGTAAAAATTTGATTTTTATATATTGAATAGCATAGTAAAAATTCGATTTTTATATATTGAATAGAAAAGTAAAAATTCAATTTTTCTATATTGAATAGCGAAGTAAAAATTAGATTTTTACATATGTAGAGAATACGGGCAAAGAAAGTGACAAAGGGCGAGTAGCGAAGATTTTCTACCTAAGAAGAGTCGTGGGATTGGATTAGCTAATCTGTGAGAACTTCTCACCTTTTAATTTTATTTTTCTAGTTATAAATATATACTAGGATGCAGACGGTGTTTAGTAGCACCCGACACCCGTCGTCCACAGACCATGGACGGCTTGTATGCTTGTTTGTTTGATTCTGATGTGTAGTTGATTGTGTGATGTGATGTGAAATGAAATAAAACATTTATATAGTGAAATAAAATATTTTATAGTGGAAAATATTCTATAGTTAAAAATAAAATTTTAACGTATATATGAAATGAAATAAAATAAACAAATCGGACGATTTGTTTATATACACACATTTGACTGATATTGATTAGGACGATAAATTTTACACATCGCCCAACAGCACAAATAAAATCTGTGTTTGATTGTTTGAAACCCCACATGGGTATTGGGATGATATTTGACGTACACTAATCCCGATTGTTTAGTTGTATGTCGATCGATTGATTGACAGACTGTTATAAGCGTTGAATATTTATATTTGATGCTTATACAGTGTAGAATGCGCTTTGGATGATGGTTGATTATTCATTGTTGTTATTGTATACATGTGTTGTAGAAAATCCATATAATTAACATTATATGGTAATTGATTGGGCCTCATTCCATATTTGAAAAAGAAATATTTTAAATAGAATATTTGAAAATAAGAATATATGAAGCCGTGTTGATTAGATTGACGCCATTTTGACGTGAACGATATTTATATCGATTTTATTCATTTTATAATGAATATCGAAAGTGATTTCAATATCTGATATTTTAAAAAGAAATGAATTCGAATTGAAATTGAATAGAAATGAATTCGAATTGAAATTGAAAAGAAATGAATTCGAATTGAAATTGAATAGAAATGAATTCGAATTGAAATTAAATTGGAATTGAATAGAAATGAATTCGAATTGAAATTGAAAAGAAATGAATTCGAATTGAAATTGAATAGAAATGAATTCGAATTGAAATTAAATAGAAATTGAATAGAAATGAATTCGAATTGAAATTAAATTGAAATTGAATAGAAACGAATTCGAATTGGAATTGAATAGAAATGAATTCGAATTGAAATTGAATTGAATTGAAAAGGAAATGAATTTGAATTGAAATTGAATAGAAATGAATTCAAATTGAAATTGAATAGAAATGAATTCGAATTGAAGTTGAATTGAATTGAAAAGGAACTGAAATTGAATATGAAGTTGAAACCGTTTTAAAAATGAATTTAAAACGATTTATAAAGCACGTTTTGTATTGAAATCGACGAAGTATATATTATATATATATTATATATATATATAATAATGGCCTGAATAGAATGCGCCACACCGCGGCAGTTCGCGAATTTCGACCATTGACTTCGAACGGATATTGTGGGAGATCCGGCCGTCGGATTCTCCTAAAACTGGAACTGTTGGGTTCGTATCGAAAAGAGCTTTCTAACGAATGTGAGAAATTTGAAATCTAACGGTTGGATTTGGAATTATGTCCAAATCAAATTTGAAAAAGGTCGCTATAAGTGCAGTTCGATGGCCGTTGATGGAAATCGACTGTACGGGACTTGATAAAATTATTAAAAATAGTAATAATTTGTGTAAAATCATAAGAAATGATTTAGAAAGAATTGGGATGAAAAACTCCATATTTGAAAAGATAAAAATAGATTTTTATCGAAATGAACTAGTTTTGAACTAGAATTATAATTCTATTTATTTTTAAATAAATAAATTGAATTTGAAATGGTTTTGAAAATAACCAGAATTTCCAATAATATTTAATTGGAATGGAATTGGTACTGATTTTTGGGTTTATCATGAACAGTGTTTTAAATAACACTTGTTCTTTAACCCGATAATTAATGGAATGTGATTTTGGGTTTATCGTGAACCGTGTTTTAGATGACACTGATTCTTTAACCCAGTAAAAGATTAAAACTAAGTGGAGTTTTAATGAATCTTTAATTAGATTGAAATGATTGAGAATGGAGTACCACCAGTTTTGCTCCAGGCGATAGTTAAATCTTTAATTAGATTTGAATGTGAAATGGTAATTGAATTTACCGATAACACCGTGGTGTTAGATATGAAGTATAACTAGTTTTACTTCATGGGATGAATAGGTTGGGATTGGGAAATTAAAATGAATGATTACTTCGGTGTGGTTTGCTAATCCCGACTAGTTTGAATTGATATTCAAAAGAGATTAAAGAATAAATTTAAAGAATTTATCTTTGATAAAATTAAAGGGAACCTTTCCCAAAATATAAGAATATTTGAATAAAAGATTATTCTGAATTGGAATGAGGCGTATGTTGTGTTTGTGTAACACGTGTTTATTATATATATACGCGAGTTGTTCAGAAAGACCGGGTTTATCCCATTCTGAATAACTGTTTCAACGTGGTGTCGAAGATGAAGACGGTGGTCGAAGACCGGAGGTCTTCACGTCGTTTGGGTGATTACTGATGATCTTGATTGGGCTGTACACCTAAGAAGATGGAAACAGTTGGTGATCGTCCAGACGTACTTGGAGATCGATGGATATGCGGGGTACTAGGTGCCTCCAGTTTCGTTCAGACCGAGAACGGACTTGTAAATGGACTGTGTGTCTGACATTGGATTTTAGTCTGTGTGATTGATTTCTATTAAATATATATCTGTTTGGCGGCGGAGAATTTATTCTCTTGCTTAACGCCTTTCTCTGAGACGTACGAGCTCAGGGGTTATATATTGATGGATATCAATCGCATGGAGTGAATTGCCTGTGTGGCAAATGATCAAGGCTTCTGTTGAAAAGCAAAGTCTTGTGGTTGATGACCAAAGCACCGCCTGTGTGGCATAGCTTTGTGTAACGTGAATTCGCGAGCCTCACACCCCGGTTGTGAACCAAAAACGGGAGACGGGCCTCAGGGAGGGCATGCGTTTCTTTCTAGCTAGGGTGGTGTCAGTGACATACCAGCCCTGACATTTATATACTTTTCACCTGTGTGGTTGTTGCTGTTGCGAGGCGCCTCGGTTTGATCGGACGATCCGGGTCCGATGGAGTCATTTGTTGGCTCATTTGCGCCCCAAAGGGCAGGGAGACGTATTGTTCAGGCATAATAATCCACATCGGCGGACCGGCCCTGACGATCCTGGGGTAGTTGCGGCTGTTCCAGAGACATGGTAGGCTAGATTGTCTCGATTCGGTAGAGGATGATCCCTGGCCTCGGTTCATAGATGGAAATCCAATTTCCAAATACGTGACTTTGCGGTTTTAATTGTAGAACCTAGTATGGTGACATGATATATGGTACCCATGCCGTCTATGATTGATACTTATGATTTGAAGTTGTTTTATACACTATACACTTATAATAGTATCAAATGATTTGTTTTAAACGTACTAAGCATGTTTGGCTATTATAAGGGAAAACCCTGTCCCCCGGCTTGCGTTGCATTGTGTGATAGGACCTGGGTCTTATAATAGCTTCATCTTTCTTTATTTAGCATTGCGCCGTTGTTTTATGCACTGGTGTTCTTGGGAGGAAACCCGTTCCGTGTTATACGGCGTGGTCCCTTGATTTACCTAACTTTAAAATAAAGATTTATAACAGTTTTAGTTCTCACACCAGTCCCATGACTGACCTGGAGTTTATTGTCTTGACCTAAACTCTGGGTGCCCCTATTTTGACACGGGCAGCTAGTAGTTTTGGTTTTGCAGATTTATATTCACAAGATTCTGGTTTACAGCTGGAACGATATCCGGAAAGCTTTGTATCCGTATATCTCCTCAGTTGGGTATTGTATTATTTTCCGCTGCGATGTATTTAAATGTAATTTAAAATCTCTGATATTTCTGTGCAATATTTATTCAAACTCCGTATATTCTTGCAATCTGATGCATTGTTGTAATAACAATGAAATGTTCTTTTGTATGCGTTCTAATTTGTCGTGTTCTCAAAACAATTCGTTCTTTCTCTTCTCTTCGGAGAACGGTGAAGTTCGGGTCGTTTCATCGTGGTATCAGAGCTTTGGTTTACAAAGCCAAGAGAACAAGACACATTAGAACCATGCGAAAGAATTCATCAGATATTGGATTAGCAATATCCAATGGAATGACTCGTTAGAGATGGGATCAGTAGTATCCTAGAACGAGTGTGAAGAGTATAGTTTTAAAATAAAACCAAATTTTGTTTTGAAAATTTAAATCAATTACTCGTATTTGATTATTTATTTATATGAATTTGGACAATCCAATATATAGAGATTTTGCATATATGTCTTGCAAACGTGTATTCGAAGTTTTAATATACTGGATAGTTATAGAATCATACTCTAGTTGCCCGGGGATAATTCTGGTGATGGGGCACCGTCGCCAGTATTTATTTTCGAGTTTCGAAAGTGAGATTTCTATATATTTCCTATTGACTGGTGTGAGAACCGAAACTAGATTGTATTTATTGTTGTGATTTGGCATCAAAAATCTGATTTTTGACTATATATCAAAGTTATGAATTTCAAAAACTAATCAACTAATTGATTGATGTTTGTGTTGTTTGTTTATTTGTTTGATAATTTTGAACTATTACGCCTAATTGAATCAAAAAGTGAGTTGTATTGAAAATTTACCGCATTTGCTTGCATATATATGTACTTACATTGAACAGGTCATAGCAAGGAGGCTAGAGCAGAGAATAAAATTTGTTTGCCCGACAAATAGGTACATGTTTACTATATAATTTACTGTTTTGTTTGTGTGATGATGATTTTATGAGCCTATTGGCTAGCCGCTTGGCTTTTTCTTTTTCTTTTTGAGATCAGAAGGCCTATATGGCAATTTCGGGATTTTCCCGTGGCTCCCGGTGCAGGGGAGGTTATGGCGAAATTTTTCGAAAATTTAGGGTGTTAGCCAAATTTTCGAAAAATTTGAAAATTTCTTAGAAATTGAAAAGTTGAAGAACTTAAGCCGTAATGAAAATAGAGGAAGTTGAGTTGATCTGTGAAACAACTTTCGGCTTCGTTCCTTTTTGGGGACGAAAAGTTTTAAGTGGGGGAGATTGTAATAAAGGTCCGTTTGTCACAGGTCCCTATTAAGTTTCAAAATTAGGTTCACATCCGATCCTAAACTTATTGTAAATTAGGTCCCTATTTTTCAAAAACATATAAAAAATGCAATTAAATCATGAAAATTCATTATTAAATAAAACACGTTCACGCTAAAAAATTCAGATGGAAAATCAATCAAAAAACACATCAAAACCCAAAATAACACAAAAACAGCGAAACACCAGGTTTTTGCATCAAAAGATGCATCTATTCGTAAATAGTTGCATACATTCATGCTTATATTTCTGTGTTGCGTCCAAACTGCAGTATAAATGCATACATGTATGCAGCTAAACTGCATTACATGCATCCTTTTATGCATATATTCAAATTTGTCCTGTTTTTTCGAAGCATTCGCCGTTTTCAGACATTGTTGCATGCATTTATGCTCTTGTACATAATACATGAGCATATTCAGAAGCCGTCGCTCCTTTTAAATTTGTTACACACATGCATGCATATATACAGAATAGTTACATTCATGTATGCAACTATTCGTAACACATGAATCTTAGTTCAACTTTGTATGCATACATGTATGCAGTTATTTGGTAAAAGTTGCATACATGTATGCGTATATTGGTCCAGATTTTCAAAATAAATACACTATATGAGTATATGCATGTATGTATGCTACTTTTTAGACATTGTTGCACAGAAGTATGCAACTTTTTTTTTTATGTCATAGCGACGGCAGCTCAATTTTAGGGACCGGATATGTAACGAAACTTCGGGGAGGATGTGGCCTTAATTAAGTTTCGTTTTAGGGATGTGTGCCTAATTTTCACTTCTAATAACCCGAAAATCTGGGCCAGTTTAAAAATTTTGTTTTGGAAATTTTAGCGAATTTTGATTATTTAAAATGAATTATTTTAAATAATATCGACGAAAAATATATTTTGAATAGAATTCGAACGTATATGTTATATACGTCGTCGTTAGAATATAAAGAATTATATATAATTATAAGTAGGATTGAAAATGGCGCGGTAGTTCGATAATTCGATTTCAAACTTCAATTGAATGTACCGGGTGCAAAACAATCCGGATTTTAGTGAAACCAAAAACATTAGGATCTAATTGGGAATATCTTTCCAACGAATCCGAAAAATCGAAATTTCATAGCGTGGATAAAAAGATATGTCCAGTTGAAATTTCAGAATAGTCGCTATGGAATTCAGGCCCGTAAAAATGGAAATTTTGCAAACGACCTCGGATTTCGACGAAACCACTTTTGTTGGATCCGTGATGTCAAGTTATTGCTAGATTCCAGATTTCATAATTTTTCGATTCAATATGTGGGCGTGGCAAAGGAAAACGCGTTTGACCAGTTTCAGTCAATTTTAATCGACTGGAAAATGGCCATTTTTCAAACGGTCTCAGAATTCGACGAAATTAGTTTTGTTAGGACCGAACCGTCAATACGAAGTTAGAAAATATTTTTCTGGAATTTTTCGAGTTAGTATGTGACCCCAGTAAATTGAAATGCGCGTTCAAATTCAATATATAGAGTTATATGTTGATTTTGACGAAAACTGATCGAAACGATCGAATCAGCTTATGATACATATCCCATTGTGTTCGGAATGTGGGTAATTAGCTGGGGAGAACAGTCATTGCGTCCGATTTGGGGTCCGAACGAAAAAGTGACTTTAGAAAATTTAAAATAATTATATATATATTATAATCCTCCTCACCTCTCTCTCTTGGTCAGAAGGTCAACCCCCCCTTTATCAGTTCATTTCAAACCGGATAGGAAAAAGAAAAGGAGAGAGGCAGAGGGCGACGGAGCCCTAATCCGCCGCCGCTGGAGGCGCGAGCTCCACCACCGATCATCCGACCGCACCTATCCCCTCACCCTCTCAATCGAGTTCGCCTGAACATCCCCACCTCCATCGCGAGATCCATGAACGCGAGCCCCAATCCCAGTCAACCTTCGCCGTCGCTCCCCTGTCATTAGCCCCCACCATGCCACCACATTCCGATTCACCCCTCCTCTCGAACCCAGAAGCTCCGCCATCGTGAGCCGCGAAGCCCACCTCCGCCTCCGAACGCGACAGCAAGCCCCCTTCCCTCGATTTACACTGTGAGTTTTGATTTTATTTTACTTAGTTATTTATTTTTGTTTATTTACCATAATCAGTTTTTTAAAGTAAAGAATAGATTTTTATAACAAAAAAAAATGAAATCTTTATATGTTTATCATTGTATAGGAAACCTAATCTTCAAAGATATGATTTTTATTATAATAGAGAATTTAAAGATATAATTTTTATTATAGTACAAGATTAAAAATATAATTTTTATAATATAGAAAGGTTAAAAATATAATCTTTGTCATGAAAAAGAAGTGATCTTTGAAAACGAATGGTAGTGGTTTTTGAATGCAAAAAGAATTGATTTTTAAAAAGGTTAAAAATGTAATTTTTATATCATAGGAATAATAAAAATATGATTTTTAGTTAAGGAAGTAAAGATTTTTATATATTGAATAGCAAAGTAAAAATTCGATTTTTATATACTGAATAGCAAAGTAAAAATTCGATTTTTATATATTGAATAGCAAAGTAAAAATTCGATTTTTATATATTGAATAGCAAAGTAAAAATTTGATTTTTATATATTAAATAGCAAAGTAAAAATTCGATTTTTATACATTGAATAGCATAGTAAAAATTCGATTTTTATATATTTAATAGCAAAGTAAAAATTTGATTTTTCTATATTGAATAGCGAAGTAAAAATTCGATTTTTACATATGTAGAGAATACGGGCAAAGAAAGTGACAAAGGGCGAGTGGCGAAGATTTTCTACCTGAGAAGAGTCGTGAGATTGGATTAGCTAATCTGTGAGAACTTCTCACCTTTTAATTTTATTTTTCTAGTTATAAATATATACTAGGATGCAGACGGTGTTTAGTAGCACCCGACACCCGTCGTCCACAGACCATGGACGGCTTGTATGCTTGTTTGTTTGATTTTGATGTGTAGTTGATTGTGTGATGTGATGTGAAATGAAACATTTATATAGTGAAATAAAATATTTTATAGTGGAAAATATTCTATAGTTAAAATAAAATTTTAACGTATATATGAAATGAAATAAAATAAACAAATCGGACGATTTGTTTATATACACACATTTGACTGATATTGATTGGGACGATAAATTTTACACATCGCCCAACAGCACAAATAAAATCTGTGTTTGATTGTTTGAAACCCACACGGGTATTGGGATGATATTTGACGTACACTAATCCCGATTGTTTAACTGTATGTCGATCGATTGATTGACAGACTGTTATAAGCGTTGAATATTTATATTTGATGCTTATACAGTGTAGAATGCACTTTGGATGATGGTTGATTATTCATTGTTGTTATTGTATACATGTGTTGTAGAAAATCCATATAATTAACATTATATGGTAATTGATTGGGCCTCATTCCATATTTGAAAAAGAAATATTTTAAATAGAATATTTGAAAATAAGAATATATGAAGCCGTGTTGATTAGATTGACGCCATTTTGACGTGAACGATATTTATATCGATTTTATTCATTTTATAATGAATATCGAAAGTGATTTCAATATCTGATATTTTAAAAAGAAATGAATTCGAATTGAAATTAAATAGAAATGAATTCGAATTGAAATTGAAAAGAAATGAATTCGAATTGAAATTGAATAGAAATGAATTCGAATTGAAATTAAATTGGAATTGAATAGAAATGAATTCGAATTGAAATTGAAAAGAATTGAATTCGAATTGAAATTGAATAGAAATGAATTCGAATTGAAATTAAATAGAAATTGAATAGAAATGAATTCGAATTGAAATTAAATTGAAATTGAATAGAAATGAATTCGAATTGGAATTGAATAGAAATGAATTCGAATTGAAATTGAATTGAATTGAAAAGGAAATGAATTCGAATTGAAATTGAATAGAAATGAATTCAAATTGAAATTGAATAGAAATGAATTCGAATTGAAGTTGAATTGAATTGAAAAGGAACTGAAATTGAATATGAAGTTGAAACCATTTTAAAAATGAATTTAAAACGATTTATAAAGCACGTTTTGAATTGAAATCGACGAAGTATATATTATATATATATATATAATAATGGCCTGAATAGAACGCGCCGCGCCGCGGCAGTTCGCGAATTTCGACCATTGACTTCGAACGTATATTGCGGGAGATCCGACCGTCGGATTCTCCTAAAACTGGAACCGTTGGATTCGTATCGAAAAGAGCTTTCTAACGAATGTGAGAAATTAGAAATCTAAAGGTTGGATTTGGAATTATGTCGAAATAAAATTTGAAAAAGGTCGCTATAAGTGCAGTTCGATGGCCGTTGATGGAAATCGACTGTACGGGACTTGATAAAATTATTAAAAATAGTAATAATTTGTGTAAAATCATAAGAAATGATTTAGAAAGAATTGGGATGAAAAACTCCATATTTGAAAAGATAAAAATAGATTTTTATCGAAATGAACTAGTTTTGAACTAGAATTATAATTCTATTTATTTTTAAATAAATAAATTGAATTTGAAATGGTTTTGAAAATAACCAGAATTTCCAATAATATTTAATTGGAATGGAATTGTTATTGATTTTTGGGTTTATCGTGAACAGTGTTTTAAATAACACTTGTTCTTTAACCCGATAATTAATGGAATGTGATTTTGGGTTTATCGTGAACCGTGTTTTAGATGACACTGATTCTTTAACCCAGTAAAAGATTAAAACTAAGTGGAGTTTTAATGAATCTTTAATTAGATTGAAATGATTGAGAATGGAGTACCACCAGTTTTGCTCCAGGCGATAGTTAAATCTTTAATTAGATTTGAACGTGAAATGGTAATTGAATTTACCGATAACACCGTGGTGTTAGATATGAAGTATAACCAGTTTTACTTCATGGGATGAATAGGTTGGGATTGGGAAATTAAAATAAATGATTACTTCGGTGTGGTTCGCTAATCCCGACTAGTTTGAATTGATATTCAAAGGAGATTAAAGAATAAATTTAAAGAATTTATCTTTGATAAAATTAAAGGGAACCTTTCCCAAAATATAAGAATATTTGAATAAAAGAATATTCTGTATTGGAATGAGGCGTATGTTGTGTTTGTGTAACACGTGTTTATTATATATATACGCGAGTTGTTCAGAAAGACCGGGTTTATCCCATTCTGAATAACTGTTTCGACGTGGTGTCGAAGATGAAGACGGTGGTCGAAGACTGGAGGTCTTCACGTCGTTTGGGTGATTATTAATGATCTTGATTGGGCTGTACACCCAAGAAGATGGAAACAGTTGGTGATCATCCAGACGTACTTGGAGATCGATGGATATGCGGGGTACTAGGTGCCTCAGGTTTCGTTCAGACCGAGAACGGACTTGTAAATGGACTGTGTGTCTGACATTGGATTTTATTCTGTGTGATTGATTTCTATTAAATATATATCTATTTGGCGGCGGAGAATTTATTCTCTTGCTTAATGCCCTTCTTTGAGACGTACGAGCTTAGGGGTTATATATTGATGGATATCAATCGCATGGAGTGAATTGCCTGTGTGGCAAATGATCAAGGCTTCTGTTGAAAAGCAAAGTCTTGTGGTTGATGATCAAAGCACTGCCTGTGTGGCATAGCTTTGTGTAACGTGAATTTGCGAGCCTCACACCCCGGTTGTGAACCAAAAACGGGAGACGGGCCTCAGGGAGGGCATGCGTTTCTTTCTAGCTAGGGTGGTGTCAGTGACCTACCAGCCCTGACATTTATATACTTTTCACCTGTGTGGTTGTTGCTGTTGCGAGGCGCCTAGGTTTGATCGGACGATCCGGGTCCGATGGAGTCATTTGTTGGCTCATTTGCGCCCCAAAGGGCGGGGAGAGGTATTGTTCAGGCATAATAATCCACATCGGTGGACCAGCCCTGACGATCCAGGGGGCAGTTGCGGCTGTTCCTGAGACATGGTAGGCTAGATTGTCTCGAATCGGTAGAGGATGATCCCTGGCCTCGGTTCATAGATGGAAATCCAATTTCCAAATACGTGACTTTGCGTTTTTAATTGTAGAACCTAGTATGGCGACATGATATATGGTACCCATGTCGTCTATGATTGATACTTATGATTTGAAGTTGTTTTATACACTATACACTTATAATAGTATCAAATGATTTGTTTTAAACATACTAAGCATGTTTGGCTATTATAAGGGAAAACCCTATCCCCCGGCTTGCGTTGCATTGTGTGATAGGACCTGGGTCTTATAATAGCTTCATCTTTCTTTATTTAGCATTGCGCCGTTGTTTTAGGCACTGGTGTTCTTGGGAGGAAACCCGTTCCGTGTTATACGGCGTGGTCCCTTGATTTACCTAACTTTAAAATAAATATTTATAACAGTTTTAGTTCTCACACCAGTCCCATGACTGACCTGGAGTTTATTGTTTTGACCTAAACTCTGGGTGCCCCTATTTTGACACGGGCAGCTAGTAGTTTTGGTTTTGCAGATTTATATTCATAGGATCCTGGTTTACAGCTGGAACGATATCCGGAAAGCTTTGTATCCGTATATCTCCTCAGTTCGGTATTGTATTATTTTCTGCTGCGATGTATTTAAATGTAATTTAAAATCTCTGATATTTCTGTGCAATTTTTATTCAAACTCTGTATATTCTTGCAATCTGATGCATTGTTGTAATAACAATGAAATGTTCTTTTGTATGCGTTCTACTTTGTCGTGTTCTCAAAACAATTCGTTCTTTCTCTTCTCTTCGGAGACCGGGGAAGTTCGGGTCGTTTCATCTTGTCAGACACATTGGCTAAGGCACCACTAAAGCCAATGAACGAAACCATTTTGGTGATCTCCTTTGGGACCAACATAGGTTCTAGGAGCACCCCCAAAACATAGAATGCTTCTTAACGATGTGCTTGAGTCTAGCCACAGACGCATCGTTGCCTATATCGCGAACGTTGCAGAAGAGGAAATTCATCATATAAAAACCAAGCACAATCAGAGACTCAAAGACAGAAAAGCCAGGAAAACACGGACTAAAAACCAAAAAATTCACCCACCCAACTCAGATAAGATACAACGTGTGTCGAGTAGATCTAACAATCTGGTCGAACGCCGCTATAGAGTGTGTGTGAATGGTACAGGGAGTGAGAGCGGACGCTCGCTGACTACGACGCGTGGAACACACTGTCACACGACCGGAAGAACCACCATGTCCTTCGAACTACGAAGAGACACGACGACCTTGAACAGGAACACCAATTTGGATTAAATCAATCAAATAAACCAATACTATCATATTATAAGAAAATTATTACTTTTACTTTTTACAAAACATAACGGGTAAAAATAATAAAAATAATTTTTATATTAAATTACAAATACGTGCTCTCATATATATATATACACAAACACATACACTCAAACTCAATCTAGGATATTACTAACCATATCTTTATTGAGTTACGCCACAGAGGCAAGGTTATTACTAAACCAACAGCTCTGATACTACTGTAATGACCCGGTAGAAATTCGATGGTCGAATTTCAACAATAATACATAATTTTGTATTACTTGTCAAAAACTCAAGTACCAAAAACAACAGATAGTCAATAGAAATAAGTTAGAGGGTGAGAAAAGAAATAAATATTAGAATAGAAGAAGAAAAAGAAGAAGATCAACAACACAAAGTTTCACATCACAGCGGAAAAAATATAATATGGAAATTAATCTTTATAAAGAATTTTTTTAAATACTAACGTTAATCAGAGTATAGTAGACAATCAATACTGCTGGACAGTTCTAATAACGTGTCCTTTTATATAACACAAAGCGAAATAAAAACTAATATGTATGGGCTCCTCCAATATGTCTTATGAAGTTTACGGCTTCCTAATCCAAACCTGCAAAACACGGTCTGACATGAGCATTGCAAACGCCACATATCTGTCCAGTGAACCAGCGTGTGTAAACGCACTAAGTTTATTGGTAACATTCAACTTTCTTAACTTTAGAAAATCCTTTTGTAAGAAAAGGAGAATCGTATGACAAATCAACACAAAAACACGGATGATTTTTACCTTACGATAACCAAAAATATTTTTGATATATCAAATTCGATGATATTATAATAATGTCTATAAACTACAAATAAATAAACATCTAGCAGAATGCTTGCATCTCACGCTCTATATATGTATATATATATTATATAAACAAAAACTACATGGCACTTTTGGAGATTGGATTTCCAACTATGACAAGGTATGGGACCACCTTCCGACAGTGCACCTCTAGAGAGCAATGCACTAAGGTTCATATATCTTGTAACCTGACTACACATGACTGACAACTCATTCAACTTGAATGTACCGAATATATTATCACCTTATGGTTGGCCAACCACCGTACTTGCCGGAAGATACAGAAACGAAGAAAGAAGAACAACAATGAAATTTCCCTAGATGGTGACAATACACCCTAATGGGAATGACCCACTTAGCCATGCTGCCTGCTCGATTTTTGTTATTTCCCGGATGTTGAGGCTTGAGGTTACGAACATCTCAATAACTTTGAATGTCACATTATCAGATATGTCAAATCACTAATTGACATCCACAAACACACTCTGGGTGTTAAGCTATGAGAAGTTGCCTTCTACGCCACCAAACTTGGTATATTTGTAAAAATCAATGTACGTGGCCCTTAGGAAATACTCTGTCAGATATTCATCCATACAAGTCATCTAGGAACAGGATGAACCGAAGGAACTCTTCTACCGCATCCTATATAGGAATCACCTTAAGGTTCAATAGAGAGAATTCCTTGCAAATCCATATATTTCAATCACGATAGAATCAGAAGTCAATATATCCTGGGGATCTACCCTTAGAAATTCAACGAGTAGTTCTTCCATTCATGAAGATCCATTGTCTTCGTTGCTCCATTTCGTCCATTTTCTGATATCTTTAACGTTCATGTATTTGCTGGTCGGAATGGTTTTCAAATATAAATTCCATTCTGGTCTTTCCGTACCAACAGTCGATAATATGACCAGATTTTGATAGTCGGATGTTTAACTATCAAAAGAAAACAACCATTCAACCGTGATAAATAAAATAAATTTAGTGGTTTGCTTCACAACTTCTCTTGACCGCTTAATTAACCTAAAAATCTTTTAATAAACCAAACTTAACATTTTACCTCTTATTTTAAATATAGGAGGAATCTCAAAATCTATTTTATTTCAAATACTTACAATAAATCTTGTAATTAGATCCAAATTTCCATTATAAATATCCTTTGCAAAACATTTTCTAATCCCATTATTCATTTCTAAATTGGGGAATAAAGTTCTCTATATAAAATATATGGTTAATAATAAAATCAATACAACTTAATATTCGTAAGACAATGTTACAGATTCCGTTTCAATATCATTAACCCCTTCTTTAACATACTCATTAATATTCAATTTGCCAACATTATAGATTTTCATTTGATAATCTCTTTAGTCTAAAAATTCTGATTCACAACTCTTTTCTATATGATTCACTTATGTATGGATTTTCATTTAACTTTATTTTTCAGAAAATCCCGTACTATTTTCATTACTTAGAAAATAGTGATATATACTATTTACATAAAAATTGAATAGTTCCAATTATATTCCAAAATCTTGAAAGTATATTGCAATATCCTACTTATGGAAATAATAAGCCATTTTCAATATCTTCTACTATTACACACTAGTATCGTCTCTAGATAATAGTGAAGCCGTTCCAGTTAGGGTATTCTATTTACCTCTCAGCTCCTGATCGACAATGTTCTTATCTTAAGGTAAATAAAAATTCGTAGTTCTAAACTCATATAAATCTCGAAATCCCAAAATCTCATTTAATTCAAAATAGATTATTTCCTTTCATTTTAGAATATCAACTTATAATTATCCTTTTTAATTAACTTGCTTTATAACGCTTATAAAAACTCAAGCTTTATCTTGAATATCTCTTTTTAATGATTTGTTTTTATAAGTTGGATTTATTGCAAAAATCCGTTAACAAATCCCTTCCTCTACCGATTCAATTTAAAGTTTTATCCCCAACTTGATTATCTTTTCAAATGATTTCAATGAAAAGGAAATCAATTTAATTATTATTAAAATTAATAATTAATTTTGATATTAACCGAAATAAAAGTAATTTACTTCGTCATTTATCAATGTAGAAGTCATTACTTTTGAGATTAGTCAAGAAGGCAATATATTTGTTGTGGATGGAGCGGAACATTATAATGTTTAGTGGGATTGCTTCCCCTAAGCATGTAATGGTCCGCTCTACTATTACTAGTGTTTGATGTTGTATTAGTGGTTGTGTGTACTTGTCTATCGTTTATTTAATAAATATGGTAGGGGCCATTCAACCCCTCTTACTTTGCAAAAAAAAAAAAACTTATTTATTAACTGAAAATTGATCAATTAATCTTTTTTTAATTGATTAAAATAATCATTAACTTTATAATCGTCTTTAAACATCGTTAGTTAAAAGATTAATTTATTTTCGAGAAATCTATTAAGTTTAAACATTTGTTTGTTAAAACTATATTTATTAATTTATAGGAAAACAAGTAGTCTAATTATTAATTTCAAATTAGACAGTTGACATTATCAAATTGAATTATCAATTAAATTACTACTGATAACCATTAGACCTTTCCATTTAAATTAATTCATTTAATAATATTGTACTTAATTGTTTCACAAAAACAATTTTCTTAAACAATATGCGCTTAGGTTAATTTCTAGTCAACCACTTATAAATTTATTTAAAACACATATGAATTTGCAATATAAAATATTTTAATTTTATAAAAACAAACCATAAATATTGTTTTATTCATAAGCGTTTATTTTTATACAACGTATAAAATACAATTAAAAATATTGTTTCAAAAATAATTTTTATAACTCAAACTACGTTGATTTTTCTGACAGCAAATAACGTCTTCGAAAGATATAAATTAGAAAACATTTCAGATTTGATTTAAATCGATTCCATAAACTTACTATGGTATTAAAGGGCCAAACTACCACTAAAAATATCAAACCATGAAATAGATTTATATTTCTTCTAATTTCACATCAATTAAATATAGTCAGCATATATGATAAACATTACAATATAAGTGAGAAATCCTGTTGGTTCCCTCCAACATGTCTTTCCCTGCATCTAAATAGGTTTTCTGAAACCAAATCATCTGTTTTATACGGTAATACATTTTCATCACGATGGATTGAAACAACCAGTTCAACTAATAAATCTCTACCATCAACCAATAACAACAATCCAAGCATCTAACTATTCCTTTTATACTTTAGTATTATTATAAACGTGACCAACAAGGTAAGTTACCTCAATTCATTACAATCATTTAAAAATAACGATTGATTTGAATTAAATTAAACAAACATTTAATTTAATCGGTTTAGTCAATATATAATAATATATTCAGTAATCATCCAATAATAACAACCACAGCACACAAATATTAAACATGACTTATATAAAATATAAGTAGGACAAACTGAGTGAGTTACACTCACATTGATTCCGTTTTCGCAAAAGCGGTTCGGGTTCTACTAAATTAAACAAGTGTTTAATTTAACTATAAATTCTGGAGGATTGTAGCTTTATCCAAATTACTTCCAGATTGTAGGGTTGAATCATACGGTCCCAACGCCTTTCATTTCATTCAATTCGGTCCACATAGATAAGAGTTATACAATTACAAGCATTTAGGATTTAATTAAAATTATAAATTTCTTTAACCATAATTTAGTAATTTTAAATTACTTTTCTAAGCAAAATTTAGCCAATTGATTTTCTTCTAGCTTCGTTCCCGTATGCTTCCCATTCACTGTTCTTTGTTTAGACCTGATTACATACACATGAGTTATAACTATTTAATATTCGCGATTGAATTAGAAACCTTTAATTCTAAATTTAAATTTTTATACGTTAATTACTTTTAGGGATAAAGTATACAAGCCGATACGTTTTCTCCTTCCGAATGTCGCTTCTCTCTGTGCTTCGTTCCAGGACCAAGAAAACCCGCACATGAATCATACATCGATCACCACAACCTACCATGGACAAAAGGAAATTCATCAATGTTCACCAGGATCTTCTCCACAGTCTCCCTCATCTTTGTTCCAAACGCCTCGATTTTCGACACCCTAAATCACTTGCAATTCGACTTCGAACAGTGGCGCCTCAGGCCCCAATTCTGGCTGCTACGTTGATCAAACATCAATCGTTGTCGTTGAAATTACATATTTCATCGTGCTCTACATGTTTTCTGTTGAAAGATTTTCAATTCGAGGAACCGATTGAGAGTTAAAATCGAAGGAAGAATGGTATGTTTAGGTTGTACATGGAATAAGAGGCGGCGTGACTTTGCTTTGACTACACGATGGCAGATGTTAGGGATTGACATCCAGGGGTTATTTATATAAGAAATAAAGTATTATTTTAATTATAATGAAACTTATGCCGCAAGCTTCGCATAAAACCACTTCATACGACATCCGATCGAGACGAAAATTGAGATCCGAGCATGTTTAAATATTCCTGACACGATGGAACAGATTTCGCCAAATTCTGAGGTCGTTTGTGAAAATTCCTCTATAATTGCACAATGTGAATTGATACGTGTTTAAAATACACACGATCGTACATTAATTCCAAAAATCGTGAAACTGGAAATCTCACAATAATTAATCATTATGGATTTAATAAAATTAGTTTCATTGAATTCTGAGATCGTTTGAAAATTGGTTATTCTTAAGTTCCATATTAAAATGATAAAACGGTTAGATAAAAATCTAGGCTTTTAAC
This sequence comes from Allium sativum, assembly GCA_030737875.1. Lineage (NCBI taxonomy): Eukaryota > Viridiplantae > Streptophyta > Magnoliopsida > Asparagales > Amaryllidaceae > Allium > Allium sativum. The sequence continues at coordinate 582,026,645 of CM060913.1, forward strand.
ATTCCCACGATCAAACGGTAAGTCCGATCAATACAAAAAAACGAAACCTATAAATATTTACTAATACGGATCCAATGACACAAGTTTCATCGCATTACGAGACTGTTCACCCGGAACGATATTTTACACGCAAAACAATGTTATTTTGGACATCAAAATAACTAGTTTCCAAAAATAACAAACTATACATATCCTGACTCTAAACGTCAATACAAATTCAATGGAACAAGCCTCACATCTTAATTCGATCGTTATCTCAAGTTACAAGCAAATACCTTCCGATGAAATTAAATTCATTTAATTAAACGCTATGCAAAATAGCTATGCGTTTATAGCAACCGAAGTCACACACGATGCCGAATCAACGACGAAAATTATTTCCGTACAATAATTTAACATTATAGATCCAATAAAACTGATTCCATTGAAATCCATGACTATTTCAAAATTGGCTATTTTTAACCTGATTAATAATAATATGTAACATCCGAGATGTTTGACCGTTCAAATTGACAATGATCCTCAATGTCGACATAAACGAATCAAAAATACGGATAGTTATTAGGTCTTATTTAAGAAAAAAAAAGAAGAGAAGAAGAAAAATAAACATAGCATCTCATAACGGAAGGACAAAATATAATAATTAAATAACAGTTCATGAAGTTGTTAAACATACATTTGATTATATTTTACGGCGATTATCAGAGTTAACTATAATCATACCAATATTTGCAGCAAAAATAAATAATAATACTTCTGGCAAGCTCCATCTTCATCTTCATAACGTCGTCTTCAATAACTAAAAACTCAGGCTGACCCGAGCTGTGACAGCCCACCTCGGATCAGACAACATTTCCCCAAATTACGTTGTGCCAATGTCCAACTAGCACGGGACGGTCGTCAAAAGAAAAGGATTTGAAACTATGAATCACCAAGAACCTGTAGTATACCTCACAGCACATAGAAGAAAATATGATAATAATATAACTTTGACATAAAACAGGAGAGACAATGCATAAGCTGAAAACTAAACCTTCATAGCAACGCAATCCAAAATACAACTTATGATCCAAACCATTATTACAACTTCAAAATACAGTCTCTAAAGCAAGATAGAAAATGTACACTACCAATGCCCAAGCAGTGACCAGTAACAACACAGGGAGAATATATGTAAATAGTACGTGGAAGCCCCCTACTCATATCCGGACAGCTTCTCGTGCATACCACTTAACCTGTTTCTAGTCTGCTCGTTTAGGAGCATCCAGAGTAATAAGAAGAGACATAAAACTCTGGGTCAGACAAAAGTCTGGTATGAGAAATAGTAGCAAATCAAAACAATAACAAATATAAATAATCATACCTGAACCTGGACCTGCACCCAAAGAGTTAGCCCAACAGGATGTACAATAGTCTAAGGTAACACTAACATAAAGCGTAAAGTGGAAGTGCACATGTCATGGTGATAACAAACATAGCAATCATCCTCACATCTCTCACTCAATGCGTAAAGCATATGATATCCACCACTTTGATCACCCAACCCTTTGCTACGATCGCCTTACCCTTGGGAGTCGTAATGACCCCATTGCACTGGTCCACAGCGAATAATCCTTTACAATGTCCACTTTGCCCCTTTGGAGTCATGACGATTCCACTACACTAGCTCATAGCCAAGCTACGATCACTTTCCCCTTTGGAGTCCTGGCGACCCCACTGCACTGATCAATAGCCCATAATCCATCTCTCAGTGGTGAACCAAATTTATGGATATCGATAACCCTTTTGCACACGTCCCGCAACAAAGTCCAACTCATGAAGTTAACTCGTTGGTTCCCATCTGGATCCTGAGTTCTAGCTTCTCATTTGGACTACCTTTGCATCTCGGGTTTTTGGTCGAATTGGTGTTCAAGTCCTCTGCTCGATTCGTAGCCCCAAGCTTCCATTCATGCTCACACTTTGGCTCGCGGTTCGTGGCTCCTTCCTCGGTTCGTGAGGGCTCCATTCCGGTTCGCGGTTCGCCCCCGACACGGCTCGTCGTCCTCGTCCTGATCCGGCTCATGGTACTCCGGTTCATGGTCAAGCCTCGTGCAACTTAGGTTCGTAGAAGGTGGTTCGTGCCAGGCTCCTTGGTACGGGTCAATATGCTTCATTGGTTTGTGATGCATACTTCACGAGTGGGTCGAGTCGTGGTACCCTGGTCATGAGTGGGTCGGTTCGTGGGGGTGTTTCACGATTGGGTCTGACCAATTACCTACAACATTTCCAGCGAGCTATTTACGCAATACGACGACGTTTTCGACCATTCTAACTTTACTAACAATCACAAAGCATACCAAAAAATAATAGCAACATATAGAATCAACCATAAACACCAAAACAACAATTTAACAAGTTATTATGGATTAAACATACCCTAAACCCATGTTTTCCCCTAAATCATGTTTAACTATATCTAGCAATAGGATTAACAGACTTAATCCAAATTAACCCAAATTTCTAACAGAGGCATAAAATAATATTTTAGAATTTATGCATATTTTTCCATATTTTTTTGAGTCATAATTTCGCTAATTATCACTGATCACCCTAATTAGCCGTAATTAGTGAATAAAAGTGCAAATCACTCACCTTAGCCACAAATAAATTTCAGATCTGAAACTCTAACTGATTTGGCTTGGATCTCAATGTATTCCAGCAGCTCGATCTCGATTTCTATGCTAATCTGCCTTAATTTGATGTAGATTTGGCTAATATGTGATTAGAAAGTGATTAAAGATGAATTTAGAAGGTGGAGGCCATTACTAGGGTTCACGAGATGTAAGTGGCAGCTGCAAAAATGAATAAAACTGATCTCCCAAACCCTTTCAGCCTTCCCATAACCCTAATCCCGAAATAGGTTATGGGCTTAGCTGCTAATTACCCTATTTGGCCAAGTTATGGGTCATTGGGTTATGGGTGGCTGGAAAAATGAATAAAACTGTTTTCACCTTCCAAATATTATTTCGGCCATATCTACCAAACATTTAGTCCATTTGATTAATGTGACCATTTTTCGAAAAGGTAAACCATCATCCGAATCCAATGGAAGCGGTTTTAGTTCAAAACTCCTTACCAATCAAAAGTTATAGGCAAAACAAGATTCGCAAGGGGTAAAATGTTCATTTAAAATTCGGCAAAAATCGTGAACATGGGAAATGACCCCAATAGTCGTTCCCCAAAGTTACACGACCATACGACTTCGTATAATAATAAAATAAATATTCTACGATCCTTCGATATGTAGAATGCGGGTCGTTACACTCTCCTTCCTTAAGAAATTTCGTCCCTGAAATTCCTTAACCAAATTTTTTTTACAAAGGTGGCCCGCATGCCTATCTACCATTTACGAAAAAAAAAACATACATAACAACACAACAAGCCTATCCTAGCATGCATAATAACTATATTTCTAATAAAACCTTACCAGGCAAAGAATTCTGGATACGACTTCCTTATATTCTCCTCTGTTTCCCAAGTACAACCATTCTCATTATCGCCCCCATTAGACCCTGACTAGTTCCACATTCTTCCTTTGATGTTGTTTCGTATTTTGTCCTATCGTCCTGCGGCTCCCAACTGCCTCGGATTCTACCGCGATATCATCCAAATGATCCAGTGCAATAGCCATATCTGAATCGTGCGCGAACTTCCTTAACCGGGAAACATGAAGTACATTGTGAACTCCCATCATCTTGTCAGTCAATCCAACCTTATACGCTAAATTCCCCACTTGCTCGAGGACTGGAAATGGACCAACAAACCTTGGTGCCAACTTACCTCTTCTACCAAATCGAATCACACTTTTTAACGAAGAAATTTTGACGAATACCAAGTCGCCAACGAAGAATTTCAAATCTCTTCGCCTCTTATCAGCATAACTCTTCTTCCTATCTTGGGCAACCTTCTTTCGCTGTTGAATAACCTTGATCTTATCTGAAGTTTCTCTTATTACATCTGGCCCAAGCCCAAACTTCTCACCGGCTTCCAACCAACATGATGGTGAGTTGCACGGCCTTCCGTACAAAGCTTAAAATGGAGCCATACCAATACTGGATTGATAACTATTATTATATGTGAACTCAACTAGATGCAAATGGTCATTCCATGACCCTCTGAAATCCAATATACAAGCTCTTAAGAGATCCTCTAATACACGATTCACCCTATCTGTTTGACCATCGGTTTGAGGATGGTATGTGGTACTGAGATGTAATTCTGACCCTAAAGCCTCTTGTAAGCTCTTCCAAAAGGACCAAAACCCACTAGTAAATAATGGATCTCGATCACTCGCAATACCTTTAGGTACTCCATGAAATATCACTACCCATTTCATATACAATTCTGCTAACTTAGCTGCCGTTCTACTTAACTTGACTGGTATAAACCTTGCGCTTTTAGTCAATCGATCCACAATCACCCAAATACTATCATGACCCGATCTAGTCCTAGGAAAACCGTCAATGAAATCCATTGAGACTTGTTCCCATTTCCATTCGGGAATTTCCAATGGTTGTAACAAACCACTTGGCTTCTTTTGCTCGGCTTTAACTAGCTGGCAGTTCATGTACTTGGATATAAACTTCCCAACATCTCTCTTCATCCCTTCCCAGTAGTAGGTCTGCTTCATGTCTCGGTACATCTTGTTACCACCGAGATGTATAGTCAGTTTCGAGTGATGACACTCTCTAAGCACTTCATCTCTCAATCCATTAGCGTTAGGTACAACTAGTCTCCCATTCTTTCGAAGCCATCCTTCTCTATCAAGTCCATACTTGTTCATCTCCTTATTGTCGATACCCATCTCTATCTTGGAGATGATTTCCATTAGGTTAGGATCGTCCCTCTGACTGGAACCGAACCGCTCAATCAAAGTCTGTCTGATCGTCAAACTTGCTAACATTGCCGGATCTAATTCACATTTAGGTATGGAATCATATATTGCGACATACTCCTGTTGCTTCCATTCCAGAAACATAGCCCCCAAACTGGCATGTCACTTACTCAATGCATCAGCTACCGCCTTGCCCTTCCCAGGTGTGTATGCGATATTGAAATCATACGAATCCAAGAACTCTAACCATCTCTGCTGATGAAGATTTAAATCCTTTTGAGAGAAAAGGTACTTTAATGACTTATGATCGGTAAACAATTCAATTTTTTCTCCCAAGAGATAGTGTCTCCACATCTTCAATGCGAACATGATCGCTACCAATTCTAAATAATGGGTAGGATACCTTTTCTCATGCGGTTTCAGTTGCCGACTTGCATAAGCTACAACCCTACCTCCTTGCATCAGTACAACACCAAGTCCGGTACCACAGGCATCCGTGTATACCATCATCTCTTCGCTCCCTTTAGGAATTACCAACACTCGTTCAAACGTTAACTTCTCCTTTAGACTCTTAAATGCATTCTCACACCTTCCGTCCCAAACAAAAGCTTGATTCTTTTTGGTCAACTGAGTTAACGCTGCCGCTATTTGGAGAAGTCTTGGATAAACTTACGATAATATCCAGCTAACCCCAAGAAACTTCTCACGTCTGTTGCATTCTTAGGCATAGACCAATCTTGTACCGTAGCCACCTTCGCAGGATCCACGACAATACCATTCTCTGAGACAACATGGCCCAAGAACCTCACTTCCCTTCTCTAGAAGTGACACTCAGAAAATTTCGCTTTCAATTGGTGTTTCCTCAACACCTCCATCACTGTCCTCAAATGTTCCTTGTGTTCTTCCTCCATCCTGGAATAAACTAAGATATTGTCCACAAACAAAAGAACAAACTTATTCAATTGATCCCTCAATACCCAATTTATAAGATCCACAAAATATGTTGGTGCATTGGTTAACCCGAATGGCATGATCAACCACTCATAAAATCCAAACGACGTCCGAAATGCCGTTTTAGGTATACTCTCAGCTGTTGCTCGGAGCTAATGGAAACCTATCACGAGATCTAACTGGGAGAACACTCTCTCTCCATTCAACTGATCAAACAAATCGTCTATCCGCGGAAGAGGATACTTATTATTCCTCGACACCTTATTCAATTCGCGGTAGTCCACACACAATCTCAGGGAACTTCGACCTTACTAGCAAATACAACTGGTGCTCCCCACTCGGAAACACTTCTTATGATAAATCCCTTCTTCAAAAGATCGCCAACTTGCACTTCAAGCTCTTGCTGCTCCCTTGGCACCATACGACGAAGTGGCATCACTGTAGGTCTGGCATCTTTCACTAAATCAATCCGAAACTCGATCTCTCGGTGTGGTGGAAGTCCGATCACTTCCCCGAAGATGTCCGGGTACTCACGAGCAATAGGCACATCTGACAACTCACCAAGCGGGATGTCGAGGGAATTTAGAAAACTAGCCATCACCCCATCACTAAGTAGGCTACCAAGCAGTACCCTCTGCCCATCATCCTATCTAATGGTCACCGAAGACCCCTCACAATACACCATCACCCCATACCTTTAGCGCCAATCGACTCCCTAAATAATGCAAAACCCAGTAAAGCCCAAAACAAAGCAATCACACATCCATGAATCGATAAGGCCAAATTACGATAAATCATACTTAGGCTAGTCGAACCACCGATCGGGTTCGTCACAACTAAAGGTCTATCGACTATCTCAGGTTCGAATTCCAAATTGTCTACCAGGTCACTAGATACGAAGGAATGGGAAGCCCCGGTATCAAACAACACTCGAACAGGAACATCATAAATAGAAAGAATACCTTGAATAACGATGCCTTTTCTCTTCTGTGTCGCAGTTGGGGCATTCGACGAAGAAGGAACAACATTGATAGCATATGCTTTCACGATCTGCTTCTCTTTAGGAGGTTGCGGACATTTATCCTTGAGATGTCCCACTTGGCCACAGTTGAAGCACTTCCTATCCGTTGGCTTTGCTCGACAATCCTTGACATAGTGGCCCTTCTTACCACAACTATATCACTCGACATGTTTCTTATCCTTCTTTTTCTGACCATCCTTGGTCTGATTCTGCTTCCTCTTATTATGGGAATTATTCTTGCCTCCACCGCTTACCTGCGTCTTTGGCTCTCCTGAAGATGCAATAGCAACCTCGGTCTTCGACTTAGGGTAAAGGCTCTCCGATCTCAATGCCTTCCCCACAATAGATTCGAATGTCTCATCGATGTGGTTTATAAGTCTTTCCCCCAAGTACTTATCTAGGCCAGTTATGAACTTCTCATTCTTCTTCTCGGCAGATCGATAGGAGATAATCCATTTTTCGATAAAGTATCAAATTCAACAATATATTCCGAGACTTCCCTACCATTCTGCTTAAGCTCCAAAAAATTCCTGAACAATTCTGATTTCTGAGCAGCTGGGATAAACTAGTCACTGAAGCGAGTCTTAAACTGATCCTAAGTAACTTGATCCTCAGGAGTAGCTGTTTTAATAACACTCCACCAACTCATAGCCTGTAACGACCCGTAGTCTACGCATCGAAGGATCGTAGAATATTTATTTCTTTTTCGTATGAAGTAGAATGGTCGTGTAGCAATGGGGAACAACTATTGGGGTCATCTCCCATGTTCACGATTTTTGCCGATTTTCAAATGACCGTTTTGCCCCTAGTTGATCTTGTTTTGGCCATAACTTTTGATTGGAAAGGAGTTTTGACCTGAAACCACTTCCATTTGGTTCGGATGATGGTTTACCTTTCCGTATAGTGGTCACATTAGCCAAACGGACTCACCGTTTCGGAGATATGGCTGAAACAATGCTTAGAAGGTGAAAAACTGCTTAACCAGGCTAAATGAGGTGATTAGTGAATGGGCCCATAACCCATTCCGGGATTAGGGTTATGGGGAGGCTGAAATGAGTTAGGTTTTCATTTCATTTTAGTTTTCTAGCCGCTATTTACCTTCTAGGAACCCTAGTAATGGCCTCCAACATCTAAAATACCTCTAAACCACTTTCTAATTGAAGATTTGGCTAGATTACATCAAATTAAGGAGAAATAACACCAAATCAAGCTCGGAACTGCTGTATAGCCTTGGGAATAGCGCTAAACAGAGGATAATTTCAGATTTGGTATTTTGTTTGTGGCTAAGGTGAGTGATTTGCATAGTTCCTCACTAATTATGGTTAATTAAGGGTGATTAGTGTTAATTAGAGAATTTAAACATGATTAAATTCTGGAAAAATATTTATAAATTTTGAAATGTTGTTTTAAGCCTCTGTTAGAAAATTTGGTTGGTTTGGTTAAATTTTACTAATCCTATCATTAGTTTTGCTTAAGCACACTTAAGGGAAAATATGGGATTTTGGCTATGTTTGATCCGTTTAACCTATCAAATTGTCGTTTTGGTGTTAGTGGTCAATTCTTTATGTTGCTATGATTGTATGGTATGTTTTGTGATTGATTAGAAAAGTTAGAATGGTCGAAAACGCCGTCGTATGGCGTAAAACAGTCACTGGAAGAGTTGTAGGAAATGTGCAGGACCCGGATCGGATCGCCCATCCCTTCCACGACCCGACCCGATCGTGAGACCCCTTCACGATACGCCACGCTCCATCCATCACGAACTGCTTCAGAAGTTAAGGAACCGATGGCCAAGGAGGATCACGAACCAGAAGCCCCGACCCGACCCGAAGCTTAGTCATGACCTGAACCGATCTGGAGCAGGCATGAAGCAATTCAGGAACCGTTGGCCACCTACCCTCACCACGATCCAGCTTGGGCACCACGACCCGATCCGACAGGCGGAGCACGAACCGACCAGAAGGAGGCTGATGACTACGGACTGAAAAAGGGGATGAGAACCGATCCGAAAGGAAGTTTGTTTCTGAACCAGATGAAGACCAATCCGGAGAAGACCAAAACCCGAGATGCAAAGGTAGTCCATATGGGAAGTCGAACTCAGGATCCAGTTGGGAACCAACGAGTTAACTTCATGATTGGACTTTGCTGCGGGACGTTTGCAAAGGGGTTATCGGTATTCATAACTTTGGTTCACCATTGAGAGACAGATAGTGGGCTTGTAGTGATAGTTGTACGGGGTTGGACTCCGTCATGGCCCAAAGGATTAGGTGACCAAAGTAGTGGATATCGCATGCTTTACACACTGAGCGAGAGACCTGAGGAATGACTGCTATGTTTGATTGTTTGCTATCACCTTGACATACACACCCCCTCCCCCGTATCTTTATGCCTTATGTTTAGTGGCACCTTAGAGTATTAAGCGGTATGTTGTGCTAACTCTTTGGTTGCAGGTCTAGGTTTAGGTATGGTTTAGTATACCTGTTATTATTCTGTTTTGCTGCTTATCGCTCATACTAGACTTTTGTCTGACCCAGAGTTTTATGTCTCTTCTTATTACTCTTGGTGCTCTTAAACGGGCAGACTAGAGACATGTTAGGTGGTATGCACGAGTAGCTGTACCGGAGACGAGCAGGAGACTTCCACGTATTGTATATATAGATATTCTCCCTGTGTCGCTACTGGTCACTACTTTGGGCATTAGTAGTATACCTTTCTTATTTTTGCTTTAGAGACAGTTTTCAAAAGTTATAATAATGATGATGTGGAACATAATGTAACAACCCGCATTCTACACATCGGAGGATCGTAGACTATTTATTTCTCTCTCAGACTAAGTCGTATGGTCATGTGGAGCTGGGAAATGACTATTGGGGTTATTTCCCATGTTCATGAATTTTGCCGATTTTTAGATAACCGTTTTGCCCCTAGCTGATCTTGTTTCGGCCATAACTTTTGATTGGAAAGGAATTTTGACCTGAAACCACTTCCATTAGATTCGTTTGATGGTTTACCTTTCCGTAGAGTGGTCACATATGGAAAACGGACTTACCGTTTGGGAGATATGGCTGAAATAAGGTTTGGAAGGTGAAAAACTGCTTAACTGGGCCAAATAGGGTGATTAGTGAATGGGCCCATAACCCATTTCGGGATTAGGGTTATGGGGAGGCTGAAATGAGTTAGGTTTTTATTCCATTTCAGTTTTCTAGCCTCCATTGACCTCTTAGAAACCCTAAAAATGGACTCCAACCTCTAAATCACCTCCAAATCACTTTCTACATGAAGATTGGGCTTAGCAACATCAAATCAAGAGAGATCAACACCAAAGCAACATTAGAGCTGCTGTTTAGCATTGGGATTCACACCAAATAAGAGATTTATTTTAGATCTAAGTCTTATTTGTGGCTAAGGTGAGTGATTTGCATAGTTCCTCACTAATTATGGTTGATTAAGGGTAATTAGTGTTAATTAGCGAATTTAAACATGATAAAATTCTGGAAAAATATTTATAAAATTCGAAATGATGTTTTAGACCTCTGATATGAATTTGGGATAATTTGGTTTAGTTTTGCTAATCATATCATTAGTTTCACCTAAACATGCTTAAGGGAAAATATGGGGTTTTGGCTATGTTTGATCCATTTTGACTTATCATATTGATGTTTTGGTGTTTGAGGTCACTTCTACTTGTTGCTATGACTGTATGGTATGTTTTGTGATTGTCTAGAAGTGTTAGATTGGTCGAAAACGCCGTCGAATGGCGTAAAAACAGTCGTAGGAGAGTATGCAGGAAGTTCCAGAACCGGATCGGATCGCCCCCCTCAACCTCGATCCGACCCGTTCGTGCCGCCCTCGACCACGAGCTGGAGCATGGACCACGACCCGATCCGTCCATGGGTAGTGACCATGAACTGATCCCTTGTTCCCTGACCGACCCGTTCGTGGGTGATGAAACGATCCGATGGGCTGGAGCATGGAGCACGACCTGAGCTGATGGCACCCTCCGATCCGACCCAACCCCCCTGGGGTGATGACGATCCGAACCGTGGCAAGCTGGAGACCCCGACCCGATCTGATCCAGGGAAGTAGAAGGAGGAATCATGAACCATGCATGGGGGTGAACCGCGATCCGAACCGCCACGAGATGAAGAACCGAACCGATCCTGTGATGACCAATAACTTGAGATGCAAAGGTAGTCCAAGTTGGGAGTTATAGCTCAGGATCTAGTTGGAAACCAATGAGTTCACTTCATAATTGGGCTTTGCTGCGGGACGTGTGCTAAGGAGTTGTCGACGTTCATAACTTCGATTCACCATGAATGATAGGACTGCGTTATCAGTGCAGTAGAGTCACTATGACTATGAGGGGAAAAGTGATCGTAGTAAGACAATGAGCCAGTGCAGTAGAGTCGTCATGACTCGAGGGGCAAAGTGGACATCGTAAAGGATTAGTAGGACTATGAGCCAGCGCAGATGGGGTGAACAACTCCATGGGGCAAGTGGACATAGTAAAGAGCTAGTAAGGCTATGAGCCAGCGCAGATGGGGTGAATAACTCCATGGGGCAAGTGGACATAGCGAAGGATTGGTGGCTATGTATCAGTGCAGTGAAGCCATTTATGACTCCATGGGGCAAGGTGATCATAACGAGGTGTTGAGGGGATAGAAGTGGTGAATATCGTATGCTTTACGCACTGAGTGAGAGATGTGAGGATGGTTGCTATGCTTGTTTGTTTTCCATCATTATGACATGCACACCCCCACCCCCGTTATCTTTACACTATTTGAAATGGCACCTTAGAGTGTTGTACATTATGTAGTGCTAACTCTTTGGTTGCAGGTCTAGGTTCAGGTATGGTTTAGTATACCTGTTATTGTTCTGTTTAGATGCTTATCGCTCATACCAGACTTTTGTCTGACCCAGAGTTTTATGTCTCTTCTTATCACTCTAGGTGCTCACACAAGCAGACTAGAGATAGGTTAGCTGGTGATGCACGAGTAGCTGATTCGGAGATGAGTAGGAGGCTTACACGTATGATATATAGATATTCTCAATGTGTCGTTGGTGGTCGCTACTTGGGCATTAGTAGTGTAACTCCCTTATCTTGCTTTTGCTTTAGAGACAGTAATTTAAAAGTTGTAATAAGCTGTATTTTGGATTTCCGCTGCTATGATGCTTAGTTTGTTTTCAGCTTATGCACTGTCTCACATGTGTTATGTCAGGTATGTTGTTATTATATTTTATTCTATGCGCTGTGAGACATTCTACAGGTTCTTTGTTGATTCTTCGTCTTTTTCCCTTTCCTTCTGACGACCGTCCCGTGCTAACTGGACATGTGTACAGCGCACTTTTGGAGTAAATGTCGGTTGGTGCGGGGCGGGCCGTCACATTTGGTATCAGATCTCTAGGTTGCGTAGTTAACCTAGGGAAAGACACTAGGGAGAGATAGTACATATATGAGAGCGCGTATTTGTGATTACTTTTGTTTTCAAAAGCTATATATATATATATACATTTAGTAGTATAAGAATGAAGTCGTACTGCACTAGCACCACTATGGGGTCGTTAATCGTTTTCTCTTTACATATTGAATGATGAGTCGAGACACCAGGGGTGCTGGTAGAGGGACCAATCATGGGAATGCTCCTGACATGAGGACAATGTTCACTAACTTCATGAGGGAGATGCTTAGGGATGTTCAGGAAGCAGTTACCAATCCCGGAAATGGTGGTGGTGGTCCAGTAGTGCAGGCGCCTAGGGTCGATTTCACCAAGTTGTGCAAGGATTACACTAACCTTGGTAGGAAGCCGTTCCACGGAATGGAGTCGGCCACAGATGTTCAGGATTGGTTGGATAGCTGTGATCGTATCTTCGACAATTTGGGTATCGAGGATGCGATGAAGAGAAGGCTAGCGTCTCGTCAGCTGCAAGGGCGAGCGATGAATTGGTGGAATGCCATTAGAACAGCTACTCCAGAAGATCAGGTTACTTGGGATCAGTTCAAGGCTCGCTTTAGCGAGAAGTTCATTCCAACTGCCCAGAAGTTAGTGTTGTTTAAGAGATTCTTGGAACTCAAGTAGAATTGTAGGGTAGTCTCTGACTATATTGCTGAGTTCGATACCTTGTCGAAGTATGGACTATCTCTTATCGATACTCCTGAGAAGAAGAATGAGAAGTTCATTACTGGGTTGGATGGATACTTGGGGGAAAGGCTTATCAACCACATCGATGAGACTTTTGAATCGATTGTGGGGAAAGCTTTGAGATCAGAGAGTCTTTACCCTAAGCCAAAGACCGAGGCTGCATCTGCAGAAGGGCTGAAACCGCAAGTGGGCGGTGGAGGCAAGAATAACTCTCAGAATAAGAGGAAACAGAACCAAGCTAAGGATGGACAGAAAAAGAGCAAGAAAGATGTTGAGTGCTTCAGCTGTGGTAAGAAGGGCCATTATGCTAAAGAAAGTCGGGCCAACCCAGCGGATAGGAAGTGCTACAACTGTGGCCAAGTGGGACATCATAAGGATAAGTGCCCACAACCTCTTAAGGAGAAGCAGATTGTGAAAGCATATGCTATTGATGTTGTTCCTTCTTCGTCGAATGCCCCAACTGCGGCGGAGAAAGGAAAGAATGTCATCATTCAAGGTATGCTTTCTATTTATGATGTACCAGTTCGAGTTTTGTTTGAAACTGGGGCTTCCCGTTCCTTCATATCTAGTGACCTGGTGGACAGGTTGAGACTGGAACCCGAGATAGTCGATAGACCGTTGGTTGTGACGAACCCGATTGGTGGTTCGACTAACCTTAGTATGATTTGCCGAAATTTGGTCTTATCGAGTCATGGATGTATGTTTGTTTGTGATTGCTTTGTTTTGGGCTTTACTGGGTACGGCATTATATTGGGGGTCGATTGGCTCCAAAGATACAGGGTGGTGGTAGACTGTGAGGGCTTTTTGGTGACAGTTAGGGCGGATGATGGGCGGAGGGTAATGTTTGGTAGTCTACCTAGTGATGGGGTAATGGCTAGTTTTATAAATTCCCTCGACATCCCGCATGATGAGTTGTCAAATGTGCCCGTGGTTGGCCAGTATCTGGACGTCTTCGAGGAGGTGACCGGGCTTCCACCACACCGAGAGATTGAGTTCCGTATTGATTTAGTGAAAGATGCCAGACCTATATTGATGCCACTTCGTCGTATGGCACCAAGGGAGCAGTGAGAGCTTCGGGGTGCAAGTCAGCGATCTTTTGTAGAAGGGATTTATTAGAAGAAGTGTCTCCGAGTGGGGAGCACCAGTTGTGTTTGCTACTAAGGCAGATGGTTCCCTTCGATTGTGTGTGGATTATCGCGAGTTGAATAAGGTGACGAGGAAGATTAAGTGTCCTCTACCGCGGATAGATGATTTGTTTGATCAACTGGAAGGAGCAAGAGTGTTCTCCCAGTTGGACCTCGCGACAGGATTTCATCAGCTCCGAGTAGCGGATGAAAGTGTTCCGAAAACGGCATTTAGGATGCCGTCTGGATTTTATGAGTGGTTGGTCATGCCATTTGGGTTGACCAATGCACCAGCATACTTCGTGGATCTTATGAATAGAGTATTCAGAGATCAGCTGAATAAGTTTGTTCTTGTGTTCGTAGACGACATCCTTGTTTACTCGAGGACAGAGGAGGAACACAAGGGACATTTGAGGATAGTGATGGAGGTGTTGAGGAAACACCAATTGAAAGCGAAATTCTCTAAGTGTCACTTCTGGAGGAGGGAAGTGAGATTCTTGGGCTATGTTGTTTTAGAGAATGGTATTGCCGTGGACCCTGCGAAGGTGGCTATGGTACAGGATTGGCCTACGCCCAAGAATGCAACAGATGTAAGAAGTTTCTTGGGGTTAGCTGGATATTATCGTAAGTTTATCCAGGGCTTCTCTAAGATAGCAGCACCGTTGACTCAGTTGACTAAGAAGAATCAGGCCTTCGTTTGGGACGGAGTGTGTGAAAATGCATTTAAGAGTCTAAAAGAAAAGTTGACGCGTGTACCAGTGTTAGTCATTCCTAAAGGGAATGAAGAAATGACGGTATACACGGATGCTTGTGGTACCGGACTAGGTGTTGTATTGATGCAAGGAGGTAGGGTAGTAGCTTATGCTAGTCGGCAACTAAAGCTGCATGAGAAAAGTTACCATACCCATGATTTGGAATTAGCAGCGATCGTGTTTGCGCTGAAGATGTGGAGACATTATCTCTTGGGAGAAAGATTTGAGTTGTTTACCGATCATAAATCGTTAAAGTATCTCTTCTCCCAAAAGGATCTAAATCTCCGTCTGCAGAGATGGTTAGAGTTCTTGGCTTCGTATGATTTTGATATCGCATACACACCTGGGAAAGGCAATGCGGTAGCTGATGCCTTGAGTAGGAGACATGCCAGTCTAGGGGCTATGTTTCTTGAATGGAAGCAACTGGAGTATATCGCAGGGTTTGATTTCAGACCAAAGTGCAAATTGGATCCAGAAATGCTAGCTAGTTTGGCGATCATACCCACTTTGATAGAGCGGATTGGTTCCCGCCAGAGGGACGATCCTAATCTACTGGAAATCATCTCCAAGTTAGAAATGAATATTGACGGTGAGGAGATGAATTTGTATGGGCTTGATCGAGAAGGATAGCTTAGAAAGAATGGAAGACTAGTTGTACCCAACGTGAATGGTTTGAGAGATGAAGTGCTTAGAGAATGTCATCACTCAAAACTAACTATACACCCCGGTGGTGAGAAGATATATCGAGACATGAGACAGAATTACTACTGGGAAGGGATGAAAAGAGACGTTGGGAAGTTCATATCCAAGTGCATGAATTGCCAGCTAGTTAAAGCCGAGCAAAAGAAGCCTAGTGGTTTGTTGCAACCATTAGAAATTCCCAAATGGAAATGGGAGCAAGTCTCAATGGATTTCATTGAGGGTTTACCAAGGACTAGATCGGGACATGATAGCATTTGGGTAATTGTGGATCGATTGACTAAGAGTGCAAGATTTATACCAGTCAAATCGACCAGAACGGCGACTAAGTTAGCAGAATTGTATATGAAGTGGGTAGTGAGATTTCATGGAGTACCTAAAAGCATTGTGAGTGACCGAGACCCGTTGTTTACTAGTGGGTTTTGGAAGAGCTTACATGTAACACCCCGTATTTCTGTTAATACTAATATTCACAAATTAAAAGAATTAATATTGAGAATTTGTACGAAATAGCCTTAAAAAGGCATATACCAAATTTGAGATATGTGAATTGCTTTAAAAGGCGAAAAATGGAATTAAGACATTAATTGGAAAATTAATGTGTAGAAATGGTCATAAGTTAATTATGGATTAATTTGAATTCATGAATAGGTGCGTGTGTGTGTATATATATATATATATATATATATATATATATATATATATATATGGGCAGTTAATATAAACATGAATAGAAGTTTATTAATTTGCTGAGTGTTTGCTGAGTCACTTCTGACTCATTGCTGAGTCAATAAGATAAACCCCATCTGGTCTGAATGTCTGCGGTTATTTCTAGGTTAAATCTAATGGCCTAAATGAATCCTAACATCTATAAATAAGTGGATAGACTCTAACCCTAAATCACTTGAAAAATTGGAGAGCTACCGACATGCCGTTGCCATGAAGTTCAGCATAACCGTCACAAACTAAAGAAGAAGAAGGCCTAATCTACAAATTAAATCTACTCAAATCAAATCAAAAGCTCTCTCTCTTTCTATTTCTCTTCTTTAAAATTGTGAGTATGATGAATCTCACAATATTATTATAAAATAATTTGATTAAGTTATGAATGGATCACAAGAAAGTGATATGAATTGTTATGTATTTGTAAATTATGTTGTGGATCTCTTGTTATGCTATTATGTTATCATATATATGTTGTTATGTTGTAGTGATTATGTTGTAAATAATCCTATGCTATGTCATATGTGATTAATCATGCTATGCTATGTTGTAAATCATATCATGCTATGTTGCAAATTATGATATGCTATGTTGTAAATCTTATATATGTTGTAGATCTCATATTATCACATATGTTGAAATACTTATGTTATATGATAATGATGTCATGTTAAGTTGTGTTGAATCATACAAGTTGTAAAATCATGATGTTAGTATTTATGTGAATTGGATCATGTTTAAAGTTTATGTTTTTTTTATAATAGATCTTGATTATGGGAATTTGCCTATTGGGTTAGGAGTACCCATATACATGAATCTACAAATTAATTGGATCTTGAATATGGGAATTTGCCTATTAAGTTAGGAGTACCCATATACATGAATCTATGATTAAATGAATTTTGATTTTTGGGAATTTGCCTATTGAGTTAGGTGTACCCATATAAAACCATATTGTTAATGATGTTGATTCTCACATGTCCTATACAAGTTTATGAAATTTGATCAAAATCATATTATGTGAATTATGAATTACTTGACACCCTTAGATCCATGACATGTATAACCTTATGCAAGTTGTAATGTATGCAAGTTTTACCCCTTGTTATGATTTATTTAGTCACATATATTTGTTGTTGTTGTGAATATTTTCTTTTATGCTATGAGTTAGACTAATAGGGTCTAGCATACATTTTGCGAATAAACGTTCAAACGTGGGGTAGGGGTAATATTAGGAAATTAATAAATTGGAGTGCAATTGATATGATTTTGCATGCCTTAAATGGATGTCCATAATTGAGTCAATTATGGATATTGTTAAATTTGGAATTAATTAATAATGCAAGTAGGGAATTATTAAAATTGGGGAAAGTGGATTATTAATAATAATCAATGCTTAGGACACGAGGTTGGACCCGTTTGTGACGTAAACCTGCCCGGACCCGCCCGGTAAATCCAGTAGTCACAAATGTTGGCCCAATGTGAGAGGTCCTAGGCCCAAACTAAAGCATAACAGTTGTAAAGACACGAGGTTAGACTCTTTTGTGGTGTAAGACTGCCCGGACCCGCCCGGCAAATCCAGCTGCCATAAATGCCGGTCTAATGTGAGAGGTCTTTATGAGGTTATGGCCTTAATGAATTAAGAAATACTTAGCCAGATAATCATGTAAGGTGGGACATGGAGGTTAAGTAGGTGCCTTGGATGGCATGAGGAATCTAGTGGTTGCCTTTAGAGGCATTTGAAATACGATTAGAATTAACCAAATACACATGTAAATGAACATGACTAAGTGGGTTAAGTGGATGGACTAATGGGACAAGCTTAGGTGGAATGCTAGTGGGAAATAATGGGGGCCCATTTCAACCAGTATCCCAAAACGTATCTTTGTAGGCTCGACCCAAGTCGAGGACGGGACATGCATACTGGGTTTGACTATAAGAGGCCAAAACAGGGAGCGGTGGCAACGCAAGTCCAACGGGTTTCATATGCGTGTGTGGACCCGGGCTGGTAGGTAAGACGTTGTTGCATCGTGTAGGTATAAGCCGTGCATCTCCATTATATCGGGTTGCCACTTTAGGGGAATGATACACCCCACTATGGGGCCAGCACGGGTATCTACGAGTAGGGAGCCGATCGAAAAATGGAAAGTGGGGTACACCTAGTGGAGATAGGGGCAGGCGGCACCTATGTAGTCAGCTAGGAGTACGTAAAGCCATTAAGGAAGTTTCTAAGTGAAGCTAAGTGGAATCAATCTTTAGGGTGACTGGTGTGGTGCAGTATAGTGTTTATCCTTTAGTATTTAGGAGCGCCTATAACGTTTCCTTTAGCGATTGTCTATGTCCTTAATCTGCTCTTTCATAGACATTTCCTTGTTTTCCAGCTTATGCCTTAGTCCAGTTATTTTGGTAATAGTATTGTAGAATTATCATACTCGCCAGACTTTATGTCTGACCCCCCCTCTTTTTCATCCTTTTCTCCCTTCAGGTCCTCAGGTTGGGCCAAGTTCCAGTGGAGTCTGATTGGATTGCTTATCTCTTGGAAAGCTTGGACTGCTGAAGTAAAGTCCAGCTTGTTATCTTTCTTTTTAATGGCTCTTTATGTAATGGGATTATGTACTTTTTTTATCAAGATAGATATTGTACTTGACTTTGATTATGGTGTTATGATGAAATCAAACATGTTTTGACTTCTGCTGCAATTAAAATAAAGTTTTTAAATTTCCAAGTACTATTTTATATCTGTCTTGTTGAAATTTTACTGTTCTATATTTACCTAAAACCTCCATAGAAGTCAATGCATTCCCTTTGTGAGTGACATTAATGGACGTGGGGTGTTACACGTGGTATCAGAGCATAAGGTTACCAGAGAAGATAAAATTTTTAGAAAAATATTTTTCTAAAGTATTTTTGGAAGAAGTGCTTTCAAAAACATGTTATTTAGAGAAATTTTTTATGAAAAACATAATCCCAAATAGCCATATCCTTATCTTTATCTTTCGAATTCTCCATTTTGAATCTTTCCTTTTTCGTTTCAGCATGGCTGAAGATCTTAATCTCCCAGAAGGTGTGACGATTCCAGTGTGGTTTAGGAGATATTTGGAGGCTAGGGCCACCACTACAGGCCCAGCAGATGTTCCTCCACCCCCAGTTGCACCCATTCCTCCTCCTCCTCCTCGTGTTGACACTTTTGCAAAGACGTGCAAGGAATTTAAGGCTATGGGAGGAAAAACTTTTCAAGGGACTGAGACGTTTGTGGAGGCCAGAGACTGGCTTAAGGAGACTGAGGAATTGTTGGATATCTTTGAAGTGGAAGATGGGAGGAAAGTCCGTTTAGCTGCTTGGTTAATGAAGGGAGAAGCCTCGTTTTGGTGGGAGGTCACTAACGGGGAACGTCCAGTTGACTCATGGGCGGATTTCAGACGAAGGTTTGAGGCAATGTTTTTTCATGGGCAGAGGAGAATTTAAATATGGAAAAATTCCTGACATTAAAGCAAGGGAGCTTATCAGTGAAGGAGTATGTCAATAAATTTAATCAGTTAGCAAGGTTTGGCTTGGAGTTGGTGAACACGCCAGAGAAGAAAGCTTTGAGGTTCATTAGAGGCTTGAATGAACCGTTGCAAGGGTTGGCTATGACCCACATCCCTATGGGAGCCACCTTTGAAAGGCTAGTAGAAATGGCACTTATGCATGAGGATAAGGCAGTTGAAAAGAAAGGGGATCAGAAGAAACCCCAACAGCAAAATAAGAAGGGTGGTAAAAACAATAATGGCAAAGGGAAGAAGAGATGCTTCAATTGTGGGACGCCTGGCCATCTCAGCAAAGATTGTAGAAAGAAAAAGAAGACTGGTTGTTTTCATTGTGGAGATGCGGGACATTTGGTGAAGGACTGCCCAAAGAAGGGGCAGAGGGCGGGGTCTACCTCGGGAGGACAGGTGCAGGCTCTTAAGGCACCAGGGCAGGCAAGGGGGCAAGTTCAGGCTATTGCGGCCCCACCGCTGCAAGAAAGAGGTAGAACAATTTCTTTTGAAAGCTTAGTTTTTCTGTTTGATCATCCTGTCCGTACCTTATTCGATTTTGGCGCATCTCATTCGTTTATCTCTGCATCATTAGTTGAATTACTGCACTTGAACACCAGTTTAGTAGAGGATCCCTTGGTTGTTTCAAATCCAATTGGGGATTCGGCTCATTTGACCATGATATGTTTGGATTTGAAAATCTCTATACTTAGCGTTGAATTTAGATGTGATGCTTATGTATTGGGCTTCACGGGCTATGGGCTAATTTTAGGAATGGATTGGTTATCTAGAAATGGGTCCATTCTTGATTGTGAAAGGAGAGTAGTTAGGCTTGTGACTCGCCTTGGTAATGCTCTCAACATCTTTTGTAGTCCCATAAATTCCGTTATGCTAAGTTATCTTGAATCGCTTGACGCGTCTGTAGAGAATCTGCGAACGGTAGAGGTGGTCCGGGAATATCCGGATGTGTTTGAGGAGGTGAAGGGCTTACCTCCAAAGCGGGAGATAGACTTTCGAATTTATCTTGTGGATAATGCTAAACCCGTATCTTTGCCAGTACGCCACATGGCTCCTCGTGAAAGGAGGGAACTCAATAAGCAAGTGAAGGAGTTGCTTGAGAAGGGGTTCATAAGACGTAGTATATCAGAGTGGGGTGCTCCAGTAGTATTTGCTACAAAGACGGATGGGTCCCTTAGACTTTGTGTGGACTATAGAGAACTAAACAAGCTTACTAAAAAGAACTGACACCCACTGCCGAGGATTGACGATCTCTTTGATCAGTTAGTTGGCGCCTCAGTGTTTTCGCAGTTGGACTTAGCCACTGGCTTCCATCAACTGAGAGTGGCTGAGGATAGTATAGATAAGACTGCTTTTAGGACTCCTGACGGATTCTATGAATGGCTAGTGATGCCCTTTGGTTTGACAAACGCCCCCGCATATTTTGTTGATTTGATGAGTAGGGTGTTTAGGGAGTACCTTAACAAATTCGTGGTAGTCTTTGTGGATGACATCTTAGTCTTTTCTAAGAATGAAGAAGAGCATGCCCTACATCTTAGGGAAGTGTTGGAAACCCTTCGAGCGCATAACCTTAAGGAAAAATTTTCTAAGTGTCACTTCTGGAGGAAAGAAGTACGGTTCTTAGGGCACGTGGTTTCCAAGGAAGGGATAGCAGTGGATCCCGCAAAGGTGGTGGCCATCCAAGATTGGAAGGCCCCTAAAAATGTAACCGAAGTAAGAAGTTTCTTGGGGTTGGCTGGCTATTATAGGAAGTTTATCAAAGACTTCGCAAAAATATCAGCTCCATTAACACGGTTAACGAAGAAGAACCTGGTTTTTACGTGGGACGAAGATTGTGATGATGCATTCCAACGTTTAAAGAGAGCCTTAACTTCAGCCCCAGTCTTAGTGCTGCCAGACGGGAATAAACCGTTTACCGTCTATACTGATGCTTGTGGGACGGGACTTGGCGCGGTCCTCATGCAAGAGGGAAGAGTAATAGCCTATGGTGGAAGGCAGTTGAGGGTTCATGAAAAGAATTACCCTACGCATGACCTTGAGTTAGCCGCAATTATTTTCGCGCTTAAGTCTTGGCGTCACTATCTTCTTGGTGAGAAATTCGAACTGTTCACTGACCACAAATCATTAAAATACTTATTCTCTCAGAAGGATTTGAATTTAAGGCAGCAACGGTGGATGGAATTCCTAGCCTCCTACGATTTTGAAAT
The DNA here is from genome assembly GCA_030737875.1 of Allium sativum. Taxonomy (NCBI): domain Eukaryota; kingdom Viridiplantae; phylum Streptophyta; class Magnoliopsida; order Asparagales; family Amaryllidaceae; genus Allium; species Allium sativum. The sequence continues at coordinate 582,048,668 of CM060913.1, forward strand.
AGCATATACCCCGGGCAAGGGTAACGTGGTAGCAGACGCCTTAAGTAGGAAAAGGTTGTCCTTGAGTCCGTTGTTTGTTGAACGACGAAGCTTAGAATTCATCTCCATGTTTGACTTTAGACCCTCCATTGACCTAGTACCTGGTTTGTTAGCATCCTTGGAGGTTAGACCTACACTTCTAGGACGAATTGGTGAGGCACATCAGGACGACCCCCAGTTGGTTGAGATAGTAGAAAAGCTCAAAGGAGGGGAGTCGTCTAGCCATCTTCGTAGGTATACCCTAGACGATAAGGGTTGGTTACGAAGGGATAATAGACTTTGTGTACCACAAGACGAAGACTTAAGGAAGGCCATTCTTGATGATGCTCATCGCTCAAAGATGACCATTCATCCCGGTGGAGACAAGATGTACAAAGATATGAAGCGGGTTTTATTTTGGGCCGGTATGAAAAAGGATGTGGCGGAGTACGTCGCTAGATGCTTGGTGTGCCAACGAGTAAAAGCGGACAAAAGAAACCCGGTGGGTTGCTTCACCCATTGGAAGTTCCACTATGGAAATGGGAAAGCGTCTCAATGGATTTTGTGGATGGATTACCAAGATCAAGGAAGGGTAATACGGGGATTTGGGTTATAGTAGATAGACTTACTAAGAGCGCCCATTTTATTCCCGTGAAAAGTAAGAGGACTGCTCCGTGGTTGGCTTCTGTATACATTAAAGAGATAGTTCGTTTGCACGGTATTCCTTCTAGTATAGTAAGCGACCGTGATCCCATCTTCACTAGCGAATTTTGGAAGAGTTTACAAGAGGCGGTAGGGACTCAGCTATGTTTGAGCACCGCATATCATCCTCAGACGGACGGCCAGACCGAGAGGGTGAATCGTATTCTAGAGGATCTTTTAAGGCTTTGTATCCTAGACTTTGGGGGTACATGGGAAGAACACCTTCCGTTGGTAGAATTCGCATATAATAATAGCTTTCAGTCTAGTATTGGCATGGCACCTTTCGAAGCTCTTTATGGAAGGCCTTGCCGTTCGCCTACATGTTGGTGGGAATCTACAGATAAAATCCTACTTGGGCCCGATATGGTTAGGGAAACCTCAGAGAAGATTGATTTGATTCGAAGGAGGATGAAAGCAGCACAAGATAGGCAGAAATCGTATGCTGATAAGAGGAGGACAGATCTTGAGTTTGACATTGGGGACATGGTTTTTATCAAAGTGTCTCCGTTACGGAATGTTGTTCGCTTTGGGTCCGTTGGGAAATTAGCGCCAAGGTTTGTAGAGCCGTTTCCTATAAAAGACAGGATTGGGAAGATGGCGTATAGGGTGGAGTTGCCTGAGAAACTTAGTGGAGTACACGACGTATTCCATGTATCACATTTGAGGAAGTGTTTGCACAAGACCGCGGAGGTGGTAGAGCCGAGCTTGCTTAAAGAGGTGGAAATAGAGCGTGATGCAACAATTAGACGAGCTCCTACATGCATTCTTGGGTCGGAGATCAAAAAGTTGAGAAATCGAGAGGTCAGACTAGTTAAAGTGCAATGGGGAGATGATGAGAGCAACGCTACTTGGGAGACAGAAGGGAAGATGCGTTCGCTATACCATTTTTTTTTTTGAGGGTATGTCTTTTAATTTCTCCTTTATCGCTTAGCTTATCTTATCTTATCTTTAGTATGTCCTCTCATTAGTATCTTTGACCTTTAGTTAGGATAATCCTATGGTTGAAACATGTGTTTGAGACATGTTATGTATGATGGATGAAAAATGGATGCAAGTGGTTGCTAGTGGTTGCTCGTGGATGCATATATACACACACTTTAGGCACTAGATCGGCTCAGTCACTACATATTGCATATTGCATAAATGAATGTATTTAGTATAATGGATGTATAATGGTTGTACCATCATATAGATGCTGTATTCGGTTGAATGGATGTGCACGCATATAGAAGTAGTTTGTAAGCAATTAGGATCTTTTGCATACATAATGGATGCATGGCACTATCATGAATTGCATCAAGGAGGTCAACTGAATCAGTGGACCGCCTGATTTTGCATTAGATACGGACATAGAAACACACTGTGCATTTAAACATGAAAGCATTAGAAGTCTATAAGGACAATGGACGCCAGTGTTTGTTGATTGAGTAGATGGTTGATGATAGGATATAAACTTGAAGATTTCGGGGTCGAAATCCCTTAAGGAGGGGAGAATGTAACACCCCGTATTTCTGTTAATACTAATATTCACAAATTAAAAGAATTAATATTGAGAATTTGCACGAAATAGCCTTAAAAAGGCATATAACAAATTTGAGATATGTGAATTGCCTTAAAAGGCGAAAAATGGAATTAAGACATTAATTGGAAAATTAATGTGTAGAAATGGCCATAAGTTAACTATGGATTAATTTGAATTCATGAATAGGTGCGTGTGTATATATATATATATATTTATATATATATGGGCAGTTAATGTAAACATGAATAGAAGTTTATTAATTTGCTGAGTGTTTGCTGAGTCACTTCTGACTCATTGCTGAGTCAATAAGATAAACCCCATCTGGTCTGAATGGCTGCGGTTATTTCTAGGTTAAATCTAATGGCCTAAATGAATCCTAACATCTATAAATAAGTGGATAGACTCTAACCCTAAATCACTTGAAAAATTGGAGAGCTACCGACATGCCGTTGCCATGGAGTTCAGCATAGCCGTCACAAACTAAGGAAGAAGAAGGCCTAATCTACAAACTAAATCTACTCAAATCAAATCAAAAGCTCTCTCTCTTTCTATTTCTCTTCTTTAAAATTATGAGTATGATGAATCTCACAATATTATTATAAAATAATTTGATTAAGTTATGAATGGATCACAAGAAAGTGATACGAATTGTTATGTATTTGTAAATTATGTTGTGGATCTCTTGTTATGCTATTATGTTATCATATATATGTTGTAGTGATTATGTTGTAAATAATCCTATGTTATGTCATATGTGATTAATCATGCTATGCTATGTTGTAAATCATATCATGCTATGTCGAAAATTATGATATGCTATGTTGTAAATCTTATATATGTTGTAGATCTCATATTATCACATATGTTGAAATACTTATGTTATATGATAATGATGTCATGTTAAGTTGTGTTGAATCATACAAGTTGTAAAATCATGATGTTAGTATTTATGCGAATTGGATCATGTTTAAAGTTTATGTTTTTTTTTATAATAGATCTTGATTATGGGAATTTGCCTATTGGGTTAGGTGTACCCATATACATGAATCTACAAATTAATTGGATCATGAATATGGGAATTTGCCTATTAAGTTAGGTGTACCCATATACATGAATCTATGATTAAATGAATTTTGATTTTTGGGAATTTGCCTATTGAGTTAGGTGTACCCATATAAAACCATATTGTTAATGATGTTGATTCACACATGTCCTATACAAGTTTATGAAATTTGATCAAAATCATATTATGTGAATTATGAATAAGTTGACACCCTTAGATCCATGACATGTATAACCTTATGCAAGTTGTAATGTATGCAAGTTTTACCCCTTGTTATGATTTATTTAGTCAAATATATATGTTGTTGTTGTGAATATTTTCTTTTATGCTATGAGTTAGACTAATAGGGTCTAGCATACATTTTGCGAATAAACGTTCAAACGTGGGGTAGGGGTAATATTAGGAAATTAATAAATTGGGGTGCAATTGATATGATTTTGCATGCCTTAAATGGATGTCCATAATTGAGTCAATTATGGACATTGTTAAATTTGGAATTAATTAATAATTCAAGTAGGGAATTATTAAAATTGGGGAAAGTGGATTATTAATAATAATCAATGCTTAGGACACGAGGTTGGACCCGTTTGTGACGTAAACCCTCCCGGACCCGCCCGGCAAATCCAGTAGTCACAAATGTCGGCCCAATGTGAGAGGTCCTAGGCCCAAACTAAAGCATAACAGTTGTAAAGACACGAGGTTAGACTCTTTAGTGGTGTAAGAATGCCCGGACCCGCCCGGCAAATCCAGCTGCCATAAATGCCAGTCTAATGTGAGAGGTCTTTATGAGGTTATGGCCTTAATGAATTAAGAAATACTTAGCCAGATAATCATGTAACGTGGGACATGGGGGTTAAGTAGGTGCCTTGGATGGCATGAGGAATCTAGTGGTTGCCTTTAGAGGCATTTGAAATACGATTAGACTTAACCAAATACACATGTAAATGAACATGACTAAGTGGGTTAAGTGGATGGAATAATGGGACAAGCTTAGGTGGAATGCTTGTGGGAAATAATGGGGGCCCATTTCAACCAGTATCCCAAAACGTATCTTTGTGGGCTCGACCCAAGTCGAGGATGGGACACGCATACTGGGTTTGACTATAAGAGGCCAAAACAGGGAGCGGTGGCAACGCAAGTCCAACGGGTTTCATATGCGTGTGTGGACCCTGGCTGGTAGGTAAGACGTTGTTGCATCGTGTAGGTATAAGCCGTGCATCTCCGTTATATCGGGTTGCCACTTTAGGGGAATGATACACCCCACTGTGCGGCCAGCACGGGTATCTACGAGTAGGGAGCCGATCAAAAAATGGAAGGTGGGGTACACCTAGTGGAGATAGGGGCAGGCGGCACCTATGTAGTCAGCTAGGAGTACGTAAAGCCATTAAGAAAGTTTCTAAGTGAAGCTAAGTGGAATCAATCTTTAGGGTGACTGGTGTGGTGCAGTATAGTGTTTATCCTTTAGTATTTAGGAGCGCCTATAATGTTTCCTTTAGCGATTGTCTGTGTCCTTAATCTGCTCTTTCATAGACATTTCCTTGTTTTCCAGCTTATGCCTTAGTCCAGTTATTTTGATAATAGTATTGTAGAATTATCAAACTCGCCAGACTTTTTGTCTGACCCCCCCCTATTTTTCATCCTTTTCTCTCTTCAGGTCCTCAGGTTGGGCCAAGTTCCAGTGGAGTCTGATTGGATTGCTTATCTCTTGGAAAGCTTGGACTGCTGAAGTAAAGTCCAGCTTGTTATCTTTCTTTTTAATGGCTATTTATGTAATGGGATTATGTACTTGTTTTATCAAGATAGATATTGTACTTGACTTTGATTATGGTGTTATGATGAAATCAAACGTGTTTTGACTTCTGCTGCAATTGAAATAAAGTTTTTAAATTTCCAAGTACTATTTTATATCTGTCTTGTTGAAATTTTACTGTTCTATATTCACCTAAAACCTCCATAGAAGTCAATGCATTCCCTTTGTGAGTGACATTAATGGATGTGGGGTGTTACATTACAAGAGGCTCTAGGGTCGGAATTACATCTTAGTACCGCATATCATCCTCAGACCGACGGTCAGACGGAGAGGGTGAATCGTATATTGGAAGATCTCTTGAGAGATTGTATATTGGATTTTGGTGGATCATGGGATAACCATTTGCATCTAGTAGAGTTTGCATATAATAATAGCTACCAATCGAGTATCGGTATGGCTCCATATGAAGCTTTGTACGGAAGACCGTGCAACTCACCATCATGTTGGATAGAGAACGGTGAGAAGTTTGTGCTTGGACCAGATGTGGTAAGAGAAACTTCAGGCAAGATTAAGATCATTCAACAACGAATGAAGGCTGCCCAAGATAGGCAGAAGAGTTATGCTGATAAGAGGAGAAGAGACTTAAAATTCTCCATTGGCGATTTGGTGTTTGTCAAGATTTCTCCGTTGAAGAGCATGATTCGATTTGGCAGGAGAGGCAAGTTAGCACCAATATTCGTTGGTCCATTCCCAGTTCTCGAACAAGTTGGGAATTTGGCATATAGAGTTGACTTACCGGAGAAGATGGCAGGAGTTCACAACGTATTTCATGTTCCCAGCTAAGGAAGTTCGTACATGACCCAGATATGACTATTTCACCTGATCAGTTAGAGGACTTCGAAGTAGAACCCGAGGCGGTAGGGAACCGCAAGCCGATTCGTATTGTCGAGCACGATACGAAGCAACTTCGAAGGAAGGCGGTGAAGCTAGTCAAGGTTCAGTGGGGCGAGAACGAGAATGACTGTACTTGGGAGACAGAGGAGAGCATGAGGAAGACGTATCCAGAACTCTTTGCCTGGTAAGATTTACTTTACAATTTAGTTATTCCGCATGCGAGGATAGACTTGTTTTGCCTGTTTTGCATGTTTGATTGTTGTTTTATGGCTGATAGGCATGCGGGACCCTTTGTGTGTCTTGGTTAGGGAATTTCGGGGACGAAATTTCTTAAGGGGAGAGAATGTAATAACCCGCATTCTACGCATCGGAGGATCATAGAATATTTATTTCTCTCTCATACGAAGTCGTATGGTCATGTGGAGTTGGGAAATGACTACTGGGTTATTTCCCATGTTCATGATTTTTTCCGATTTTTAAATGACCATTTTGCCCCTAGCTGATCTTGTTTCGGCCATAACTTTTGATTGGAAAGGAATTTTGACCTGAAAACACTTCCATTAGATTCGTTTGATGGTTTACCTTTCCGTAGAGTGGTCACATGTGAAAAACGGACTTACTGTTTGGGAGATATGGCTGAAATAAGGTTTGGAAGGTGAAAAACTGCTTAACCGGGCCAAATAGGGTGATTAGTGAATGAGCCCATAACCCATTTCGGGATTAGGGTTATGGGGAGGCTGAAATGAGTTAGGGTCTCATTCCATTTCAGTTTTCTAGCCTCCACTTACCTCTTAGAAACCCTAAAAATGGCCTCCAACATCTAAATCACCTCCAAATCACTTTCTACTTGAAGATTGGGCTTAGCAACATCAAATCAAGAGAGATCAACACCAAATCAACATTAGAGATGCTGTTTAGCATTGGGATTCACACTAAATAAGAGATTTATTTCAGTTCTAAGTCTTATTTGTGGCTAAGGTGAGTGATTTGCATAGTTCCTCATTAATTATGGTTGATTAAGGGTAATTAGTGTTAATTAGCGAATTTAAACATGATAAAATTCTGGAAAAATATTTATAAAATTTGAAATGATGTTATAGACCTCTGATATGAATTTGGGTTGATTTGGTTAAGTTTTGCTAATCATATCATTAGTTTCACCTAAACATGCTTAGGGGAAAATATGGGGTTTTGGCTATGTTTGATCCATTTTGACTTATCATATTGATGTTTTGGTGTTTGAGGTCACTTCTACTTGTTGCTATGACTGTATGGTATGTTTTGTGATTGTCTAGAAGTGTTAGATTGGTCGAAAACGCCGTCGAATGGCGTAAAAACTGTCGTAGGAAAGTATGCAGGAAGTTCCAGAACCGGATCGGATCGCCCCCCTCAACCTTGATCCGACCCGTTCGTGCCGCCCTCGACCACGAGCTGGAGTATGGACCACGACCCGTTCCATCCATGGGTAGTGACCACGAACCGATCCCTTGTTCCCTGACCGATCCGTTCGTGGGTGATGAAACGATCCGATGGGCTGGAGCATGAAGCACTACCCGAGCTGATGGCACCCTCCGATCCGACCCGACCCCCTGGGGTGATCACGATCCGAACCGTGGCAAGCTGGAGACCCCGACCCGATCCAGGGAAGTAGAAGGAGGAACCACGAACTGTGTATGGGGGCGAACCGCGATCCGAACCGCCATGAGATGAAGAACCGAACCAATCCGGTGATGACCAATAACCTGAGATGCAAAGGTAGTCCAAGTTGGAAGTTAGAGCTCAGGATCCAGTTAGGAACTAATGAGTTCACTTCATGATTGGGTTTTGTTGCGGGACGTGTGCTAAGGAGTTGTCGACGTTCATAACTTCGATTCACCATGAATGATAGGACTACGTTATCAGTGCAGTAGAGTCACTATGACTCGAGGGGAAAAGTGATCGTAGTAAGACTATGAGCCGGTGTAGTAGAGTCGTCATGACTCGAGGGGCAAAGTGGACATAGTAAAGGATTAGTAGGACTATGAGCCAGTGCAGATGAGGTGAACCACTCCATGGGGCAAGTGGACATAGTAAAGAGCTAGTAAGGCTATGAGCCAGCGCAGATGGGGTGAATAACTCCATGGGGGCAAGTGGACATAGCGAAGGATTGGTGGCTATGTATCAGTGCAGTGAAGCCATTTATGACTTCATGGGGCAAGGTGATCATAGCGAGGTGTTGAGGTGATCGAAGTGGTGAATATCGTATGCTTTACGCACTGAGTGAGAGATGTGAGGATGGTTGCTATGCTTGATTGTTTGCCATCACTATGACATGCACACCCCCACCCCCGTTATCTTTACACTATTTGAAATGGCACCTTAGAGTGTTGTACAGTATGTAGTGCTAACTCTTTGGTTGTAGGTCCAGGTTCAGGTTTGGTTTAGTATACCTGTTATTGTTCTGTTTAGATGCTTATCGCTCATACCAGACTTTTGTCTGACCTAGAGTTTTATGTCTCTTCTTATTACTCTGGGTTCTCACACGAGCAGACTTGAGACAGGTTAGCTGGTGATGCATGAGTAGCTGATTCAGAGACGAGCAGGTGGCTTCCACTTATGATATATAGATATTCTCCCTATGTCGTTGGTGGTCGCTAATTGGGCATTAGTAGTGTACCTCCCTTATCTTGCTTTTTCTTTAGAGACAGTAATTTAAAAGTTGTAATAAGCTGTATTTTGGATTTCCGCTGCTATGATGCTTAGTTTGTTTTCAGCTTATGCACTGTCTCACCTGTGTTATGTCAAGTATGTTGTTATTATATTTTATTCTATGCGCTGTGAGACGTTCTGCAGGTTCTTTGTTGATTCTTCGTCTTATTTCCTTTCCTTCTGACGACCGTCCCGTGCTAACTGGACATGTGTACAACACACTTTTGGAGTAAATGTCGGTTTGTGCGGGGCGGACCGTCACACATAAGCTGTATTTGGATATTCCTCTGCTATGATGTTTAGTTTTCAGCTTATGCACTGTCTCGCCTGTTTTATGTCAAAGTATGTTATTATTATATTTTATTCCATGCGCTGTGAGATATTATACAGGCTCTTTGTTAGTCCACTGTTAAGCTTCCTTCTCTTTTCTTTCTTTGGCGACCGTCCTGTGCTGGTTGGACATTGGCACAACGCACTTTCGTGGGAAATGTCGGCTGGTGCGGGGCGGGCCGTCACATTTGGTATCATAGCTCTAGGTTGCGTAGTTAACCTAGGGAAAGACACCATGGAGAGATAATACGTATATGAGAGTGCGTATTTGTGATTATTTTGATTTTCAAAAGCTATATATATACTATTAGTATAGCTAAGGATGGAGTCGCACTGCACTGACACCAAAAAGAGGATGGTTAATCGTTTCTCTTGACAGATTGAACGATGAGCCGATATACGAGGAGTGCTGGTAGAGGAGCCAATAATGGGAATGCTCCTGACATGAGGGCTATGTTTACTGACTTCATGAGAGAAATGTCCAAAGGGCAATTCCTAATGTTGTTAATCGTGGTGGTGCAGAGGTGCAGGTGCCTAGGGCCGATTTCGCCAAGCTCTGTAAGGATTACAATAGCCTTGGTGGAAAGCCGTTCCACCGAGCGGAATCGGCTACGAAAGTTCAGGATTGGTTGGACAGCTGTGAGCGTATCTTCGAAGACTTGGGAATCGATGATGCCATGAAGTGATGGTTAGCATCGCGTCAGCTTCAAGGACGAGCTATGAATTGGTGGAATCCTATAAAAGCAGCTACTTCTGAAGATCAAGTTACTTGGAATGAGTTTATGACTCGTTTCCGCGAAAAGTTCATTCCAGCTGCTCGCAAATCTGAATTATTTAGGATTTTTTTGGAGCTTAAGAAGAATGGTAGGACAGTCTGGAATATATTGCTGAGTTCGATACTTTATCGAAGTATGGATTATCTCTTATTGACACTCCCGATAAGAAGAATGAGAAGTTCATAACCGGCTTAGATGAGTACTTAGGGAAAAGGCTGATAAACCACATCGATGAGACATTTGAGTCTATAGTGGGGAAAGCATTGAGATCGGAGAGTCCTTACACTAAGTCAAAGGCCGATGTTGCTATTTCATCTGTAGAGGAACCAAAGCCGCAAGCAAGCGGTGGAGGTAAGAAGGAGTCTCGGAATAAGAGAAAACAGGATCAGACCAAGGGTGGTTAGAAAAAGAAGGACAAGAAAGATAAAGAGTGCTTTAGTTGTGGCAAGAAGGGCCACTATGCTAGAGATTGTCAGGAAAAGCCCGGGGAAAGGAAGTGCTTAAATTGCGGCCAAGTGGGACATCACAAGGATAAATGTCCACAACCTCCTAAAGAGAAGCAGATCGTGAAAGCATATGCTATCAACGTTGTTCCTTCTTCGTCGAATGCTCCAACTGCGACGGAGAAGGGAAAGGGCGTCGTTATTCGAGGTATGCTTTCTGTTTATGATGTTCCCGTTCTAGTTTTGTTGATAGCGAGGCATCCCTTCCTTCATATCTAGTGACCTGGTAGATAGGTTGGAATTGGAGTTCGAGATAGTCGATAGAGCTTTAGTAGTGACGAAACCGATAGGTGGTTCAACTAGTCTTTGCATGATTTGTTGTAATGTGGTCTTATCGAGTTATGGATGTATGTTTGCTTGTGATTGCTTAGTTGTTTTGCTAGTATCATCTCACGGAGATTGTCTGAATTCGGAGGAGATGTTACTTGAGTGCTTGTCTGATATTGGTTTAGGCCTTTGGGGCTTGTGCTTGGGGAATGTCGAGTTCGATTAGGATGGTTCGCGTGAGATAAATAGTTGTTGCGATTTTTCATTGGATGATATCTTGGCTTACTTGAGGAGTGATGGGCTACCGTGACATGATAAGAGTATTCGATGGTATGGATTGCCCCGAGTTAGACTCGATAGGGTTATGAGATGACTCGACTGGAACTCGTGAAAGATGCATAGTAATGGATTGTTTAGGACCCTATGTTGATGTTCTCTTTGGATAGTAGAACTTTGAAGGAATAGGATGTGTTCGTTGATCATGGAAGGTGCAACGAAGATTAGGACGATTCAAGTTGGACTTGAACTCGTAAAAGAAAATGGGTGTTCGTTGATATTGGAGATGCAACGAATAGGGAGACGACTCACGTTGGACTAGAGTTTGTCAGTAATGGATACTCAAGACTGGGTCTGAGTTATAATTGACTCGAGTTAGACTCGAGAAGGCTGCAAGGAATTGGATTTGGCTCGAGTTGGACTCGAGAGGGCAGCAAGATAATGGATAGACTTGGGTTGGACTCAAGTATTTTAGGCGGACTTAAAGCAGGGGTATCTAGGGACGCCTGTTACCTTGGATCCGTTGGACGTGATCTAGTTATCCTTGGAGGATAAACGTGCGTTGGACGTACGGTAGTCCGTTTGGAGGCTGGGCTTCCATTAGTTATTGATGTTGGTTGGACTATACGTACAGGTATCGACGTATTCATGGCTTTAGCTGGTGATAGATAGAACTTGTTTGATGGATGATATGGTTGCTATGTTTGTTCCAATTTTTCTTCAATTGGGTAGACTATACCTGTGGGGTTCTAGCGATGGGGAACAAAGAGATGGTGGTATATACGGATATTAGGCTACGTATCAGTGCAGTGGGGGTAGTCATTACTCCATGGGGGCAGAGTGATCGTAACAAGGCTATGAGCCAGTGCAGTGAAGTTGTCATGACTTCATGGGGCAGAGTGGACATAACAAAGGATTTAGGTGCGGTAACAGTTGCATTAAGTAGGAGACATGCCAGTTTAAGGGTTATGTTTCTGGGATGGAAGTCATTGGAGTATATTGCGAGATATGATTTCAGACCTAAGTATGGATTGGATCCAGAAATGTTAGCAAGTTTGACGATTAGATCGATTTTGATTAAGTGGATTGGTTCCAGTTAGAGGAACGAACCTAACCCATTGGAAACCTCCTCTAAGGTAGAGATGGTAGTACCCAACGAAAAAGGATTGAGCGATGGAGAGAGACGTTGGGAAGTTATCTCCAAGTGCATGGATTTCCATTTAGTTAAAGCTGAGAAAAGGAAGCCTAGTGGTTTGTCACAACCATTGGAAACAAGCCTCAATGGATTTCATTGATGGTTTACCAAGGATTAGATCAGGTTGTGGTGGTACTTGGGTAAATCGTGTATTAGAGGATCTTTTGAGGATTTGTATATTGGATTTTGGGGGGTCATAGGATGACCATTTGCATTTGGTTGAGTTTGCATATAACAATAGTTATTAGTCCAGTATTGGTATGGTTCCATTTGAAGCTTTGTACGGAACACCGTGCAACTCACCATCATGTTGGTTGGAGACTGGTGAGAAGTTTACGCTTGGACCAGATATGATAAGAGAAACTTCGGATAAGATCAAGATTATCCAACAATGAATGAACGCCGCTCAAGATTTGTTGGTCCATTTCCGGTTCTCGAACGAGTTGGAAATTTGGCATACAAAGTTGAGTTACCAGAAAAGATGGCGGGAGTTCACAACGTATTCCATGTTTCCCAGTTAAGAAAGTTTGTGCATGACCCTAGTGTGGCTATTTCACCAAATCAGTTGGATGATATCGAGGTTGAACCTGAGGCGGTTGGGAATCGCAAGCTATGCGTATTGTTGGGAACGAGACGAAGTAGCTTCGAAGGAAGGTGGTGAAACTAATCAAAGTTCAGTGGGGGCGAGAATGAGAATGACCGTACTTGGGAAACAGAGGAGAACATAAGGAAGAAGTATCCATAACTCTTTGCCTGGTAAGGTTTTCATATAGATATAGTACTCCCTTGTTAGTAAACCGCATGCTAGGATAGGCTTGTTGTGTTGTTTGTATGCTTTATTGTTTTGTTATTGATTGGTAGGCATGCGGAATCCTTTGTATGTTTTGGGTTAAGGAATTTCTGGGACGAAATTTCTTAAAGGGGGGGGGGGGAGAATGTAAGGACCCGCATTCTACGCATCGAAGGATCATAGAATATTTATTTCTTTTTCGTATGAAGTCTTATGGTCGTGTAGCATTGGGGAACAACTATTGGGGTCATCTCCCATGTTCAAGATTTTTGCCGATTTTTAAATGACCGTTTTGCACTAAGCTAATCTTTTTTTGGCCATAACTTTTGATTAGAAAGTAGTTTTGACCTGAAACCACTACCATTAGGTCCGGATGATGGTTTACCTTTCTGTAGAGTGGTCACATTAGCCAAACGGACTCACCGTTTGGGAGATATGGCTGAAACAATGCTTAGAAGGTGAAAAACTACTTAACCGGGCCAAATGAGGTGATTAGTGAATGGGCCCATAACCCATTTTGGGATTAGGGTTATGGGGAGGCTGAAATGAGTTAGGTTTTCATTTCATTTCAGTTTTCTAGCCGCCATTTACCTTCAAGGAACCCTAGTAATGGCCTCCAACATCTAAAACACCTCTAAACCACTTTCTAATTGACTATTTGGCTGGATTACATCAAATTAAGGAAAAATAACACCAAATCAAGCTCGGAACTGTTGTATAGCCTTGGGAATAGTGCCAAACAGAGGATAATTTCAGATTTGGTATTTTGTTCGTGGCTAAGGTGAGTGATTTGCATAGTTCCTCACTAATTATGGTTAATTAAGGGTGATTAGTGTTAATTAGCGAATTTAAACATGATTAAATTCTGGAAAAATATTTATAAATTTCGAAATATTGTTTTAAGCCTCTGTTAGAAAATTTGGTTAGTTTGGTTAAGTTTTACTAATCCTACCATTAGTTTTGCTTAAGCATGCTTAAGGGAAAATATGGGATTTTGGCTATGTTTGATCTGTTTAAACTTATCAAATTGTCATTTTGGTGTTAGTGGTCAATTCTATATGTTGCTATGACTGTATGGTATGTTTTGTGATTGATTAGAAAAGTTAGAATGGTCGAAAACGCCGTCGTATGGCGTAAAACAGTCGCTGGAAGAGTTGCAGGAAATGTGCAGGACCCGGATCGGATCGCCCCGCCCTTCCACGAACCGACCCGATCGTGAGACCCCTTCACGAGACGCCACGCTCCATCCATCACGAACTGCTTCAGAAGCTAAGGAACCGATGGCCAAGGAGGATCACGAACCAGAAGCCCCGACCCGACCCGAAGCTTGGTCATGACCCGAACCGATCTGGAGCAGGCATGAAGCAAGTCATGAACCGTGGGCCACCTACCCTCACCACGATCCAGCTTGGGAACCACGACCCGATCCGACAGGCGGAGCACGAATCGACCAGAAGGAGGCTGATGACTACAGACTAAACAAGGGGAAGAGAACCGATCCGAAAGGAAGTTTGTTTCTGAACCAGATGAAGACCGATCCGGAGAAGACCAAAACCCGAGATGCAAAGTTAGTCCATATGGGAAGTTGAACCAGGATCTAGCTGGGAACCAACGAGTTAACTTCATGATTGGACTTTGCTGCGGGACGTGTGCAAAGGGGTTATCAGTATTCATAACTTTGGTTCACCACTGAGAGACAGATAGTGGGCTTGTAGTGACAGTGTACGGGGTTGGACTCCGTCATGGCCCAAAGGATTAGGTGACCGAAGTAGTGGATATCATATGCTTTACGCACTAAGTGAGAGACCTGAGGAATGACTGCTATGTTTGATTGTTTGCTACCACCTTGACATACATACCCCCTCCCCCGTATCTTTATGCCTTATGTTTAGTGGCACCTTAGAGTATTGAGCGGTATGTTGTGCTAACTCTTTGGTTGCAGATCCAGGTTCAGGTATGGTTTATGTTGGCTAGCTTTTTGACCAAGCCACCAAGGTTCACACACAAGAATAAAATATGAAATTTCGCTCCTCAAGTTCGCAGAAGATCGGATAGTCCGTGCGGATCGCCCCTATTCGGATCGCACCATCGGATCGCTGAAGCGGGTCGCAACCCGATCCCCACTTTGCCATCACGATCCGATCCGATCCCCGAAGGCATGGCGAAGCTGCTGACCAAGTCTACCTCGATCCGCATATGACGGATTATGAGACATCTGTCCACAACGGCTAATTTGACTGACTCTTCATCGAACCACGATCTGATCCCCTAGGCTGATGGATGATGACCAAGACCAAGTCCACCACGATCCGAGAATATAGGATTGTTGATACACAAGATTTTGATTAATGACAACATAGAAATAGAGATCATTGACGAGCTGAATTCACATTTATCAAAGTGGAAATCAATAAAGATCATAGTGAAGATCAATGGAAATCATGACATGGAGCTAAGATTATATATATGTAGGTATGGAGTCGTGTTAGATTTATGTAAAAATCTATCCTCAAAGTATAACACGAATGCACAAAACAATTTAGAAACTGAAATTAGCTGGGGCTGAAATCTGTATATTTGAGGAATTGAAAAGTCACAGAAAAAGCCCAAACGGTCCAGGCTTCGACCGGGAAAGAGTGCAGAGTGATATAGACTGTGGACCGAGGTCCTCTAGTCCACAGCAAGAAAACGGTCGACCGCCCAAAAAGGACCTGTCGACCGGTCCTATTGTCTTTTGTGCATAACGGCTATTTTTTCAAATTCCTGTCGACCTGTTAATTTCGACCTGTCGACCTTTTTTCTTGCTGTAATTTTTCTGAAAGGATGCTTCTTTTTGTGAAGAGATTTCTATTCAATTTCAAGAGAAATGGACACAACTCTTTATAGAAACTCTTCATGAAGGAATGCAACTATTCTACACTATAAATAGACTTGAAATCATACTTTCAAATCGCCGAATCTTCTTCTATTTTCTGATCTTAACTCTATACTCTCTTGCATTCTAAAAGCTCTCTCAAATATTCAATACTTGTTGAATCCTTGAATCAGTTTTATATCATTTGATTCAACAAGCAATCTTTCTTCCTTAAATCTTTGCATTCAAATCATATACTTGAGGATAAGATTATAGGAAGGGTGTACTCAATCGTTGGCAAATCAGTGTTGAAAGAAGAACACAATCAGAAGTCAAACTCTTGTAATTGTTCTGTGTGGGTAAGCTTGTAGCCCGTGAAATCAAGTGGGTAAGCTTGTGGCCCGTAAATCAAGTGGGTAAGCTTGTAGCCCGTGAAATCAAGTGGGTAAACTTGTAGCCCGTAAATCAAGTAGTTGTGAACCTGTTCCTCCGGGTGAAGCGAGGGTGTTGTTTAGTGAAAAGCCGAAGAGAAGCTTCGGGACTGGACGTAGGACTGGAGGTCCGAACCAGTATAAAAATCCTGGTGTCGTTACTCTACTTTACTTTACTTTACTGCATTTAAAGTTTGTTATCATATTCCGCATAGCCATATTATAGATCCTGCATAAGTCGTACACACCCGACTTTTCAATTGGTATCAGAGCCTGGTGTTCTAGAGATCGTAACAACATCTTAGAACAAATGGCAATAAAGAAGTCTAGTCAAGGGATTAGAAAGTGGAAGAGCAACAAAGCCGAATCAAGAGAGCAAGGAAGCAAATGTCTCATGGCTAAAGTCAGATCACAATCGGTATGTGTAGATTCATTATTTAAAGATCTTTTGTTAGACCATGAAAAATTATTGAAACTCCATACAGTCGTTTTAGCTATGTCAAAAAAGTACAAGGAAGAAAATTCCAAATTAAAAGAAGAAAACAATCGTTTGGTAAAACAAGCCAAATGTTTTGAAGACACCTTAGAAGAGCTTGTTTCTCAAAAAGATTTCCTTCAAAAAGAAAATGAGCAACTAGAAGATAAAAACAATGTTCTTTTAAAGGAAATCGATCTTTTGCAAAATAGAAATATATCATTAGAAGATTCTTTAAATAATTCTAGTTCTTTAATTTCGTCTCTTGAAAAAGAGAATGGAGCTTTAACTGAAAAGAATTTAGAACTATCTAAAGAATGTGAGTTTTTAAAGGTGAATAATAATATTTTGCAAAATGAAATTTCTGACTCAAAAGAAAATTTTGAAAAATTACAATCTTCTTTAGATAATTCAAAATCTCAAATTTTAGGTCTCAAAACTGAGAATGGTACTTTAAAAAAGAAAAATTCTGAATTAAATAAGGAAATTGATGATTTAAAGAATAACAAAATTTCTTTTGAAAATGTCAATAGCGACTTTGGGAATAAATTTGATAAAAGTGCAAATAAGTTCGCAAAATTTAATAAAGGTCAAAATGATTTAAATATGATTTTATCTAGATCTCGACGTTTACATGACAAAAGTGGTTTAGGATATAATAAAACTAATCTTAGAAATAGTACTAGATATGCCTTCATGTACAATAAAAATATTACTGCTAGTACTAATGCTCTTCCTAGATCCAATTATTATAGAAATTCCAATACTTCTATGACTAAAGATCTGTATAATAGATCTAGAAGTATGAAAAGGAATATCAATAGAGATTACTTAAGTATTTGGGTTCCTGTAAGTTGGAAAAACAGAGAAAAATATATTGATGATTATTTTGATTCAGTAGTTAATAATGAAAATTTTATCTTTAAAGGTTCCATTAAACCCTCTTGGGTATGGCTACCTTCCATCTAACCCGTGGACCCAAACAAAGCAAGTGGGTACCAAAGTATATATATTCTACTTTTTTGCAGGTACACCATAATAAAAGGAAGGCGATTTTGATTTCTCAAAATGTCTCTAAAAACAAAAATCAGTTTATCAAATTGCACATGATCCAATATCTCCCGAAGGTACTTTAATTTATATCTTATGTTCGATTACTATTCTATCATGATGTTTATTCTTTTTAATCGATGACAAAGGGGGAGAAATATGCATATAAATATATATATTCATGTATCATATATTTCTTCATTTTATATGCACTAACATTTTGTTACAGGAAACAGTAAGTTTTTAATATATATACTAACAAAATGCGCAGAAAGCTTTTGGACAGGGGGAGATAGAAATATATAAGCATATATTCAGGGGGAGCTACTCAGTATCTCAAAAATATATGCAAGATGTTGTCATCAATCAAAAAGGGGGAGAATGTTGATACACAAGATTTTGATTAATGACAACATAGAAATAGAGATCATTGACGAGCTGAATTCACATTTATCAAAGTGGAAATCAATAAAGATCATAGTGAAGATCAATGGAAATCATGACATGGAGCTAAGATTATATATATGTAGGTATGGAGTCGTGTTAGATTTATGTTAAAATCTATCCTCAAAGTGTAACACGAATGCAAAAAACAATTTAGAAACTGAAATTAGCTGGGGCTGAAATCTGTATATTTGAGGAATTGAAAAGTCACAGAAAAAGCCCAAACGGTCCAGGCTTCGACCGGGAAAGAGTGCAGAGTGATATAGACTTTGGACCGAGGTCCTCCGGTCCACAGCAAGAAAACGGTCGACCGCCCAAAAAGGACCTGTCGACCGGTCCTATTGTCTTTTGTGCATAACGGCTATTTTTTCAAATTCCTGTCGACCTGTTAATTTCGACCTGTCGACCTTTTTTCTTGCTGTAATTTTTCTGAAAGGATGCTTCTTTTTGTGAAGAGATTTCTATTCAATTTCAAGAGAAATGGACACAACTCTTTATAGAAACTCTTCATGAAGGAATGCAACTATTCTACACTATAAATAGACTTGAAATCATACTTTCAAATCACCGAATCTTCTTCTATTTTCTGATCTTAACTCTATACTCTCTTGCATTCTAAAAGCTCTCTCAAATATTCAATACTTGTTGAATCCTTGAATCAGTTTTATATCATTTGATTCAACAAGCAATCTTTCTTCCTTAAATCTTTGCATTCAAATCATATACTTGAAGATAAGATTATTGGAAGGGTGTACTCAATCGTTGGCAAATCAGTGTTGAAAGAAGAACACAATCAGAAGTCAAACTCTTGTAATTTTTCTGTGTGGGTAAGCTTGTAGCCCATGAAATCAAGTGGGTAAGCTTGTGGCCCGTAAATCAAGTGGGTAAGCTTGTAGCCCGTGAAATCAAGTGGGCAAACTTGTAGCCCATAAATCAAGTAGTTGTGAACCTGTTCCTCCGGGTGAAGCGAGGGTGTTGTTTAGTGAAAAGCCGAAGAGAAGCTTCGGGACTGGACGTAGGACTGGAGGTCCGAACCAGTATAAAAATCCTGGTGTCGTTACTCTACTTTACTTTACTTTACTTTACTGCATTTAAAGTTTGTTATCATATTCCGCATAGCCATATTATAGATCCTGCATAAGTCGTACACACCCGACTTTTCAAGGATCTCGCGACACGTGTTACCAACTGTCATATTGACCAATTCTTCATCAAGCTACGAACCGGTCCGAGATCTTCGGGATGTGGGCCACGTATGACCGCGATCCGTCACCAGAAATCAGCTATAAATAGCCCAGAGCTTGGCATTTTTGGGGATCTTTTAGCTGTATTGAGTATTGATTCCACCATTACTGTCTTACCACTATTTCTTATCAGTTTTATTTCGAGATTAATGAGAGAAATCATAATTGTAAGAGTGAGTTTGAGAGAAATCGTTGGTTGTACTAGCATTCAAAGTATAATCAATAGCATATAAAGTGGACGTAGGCTCGTTAACGCCGAACCACTAAAAACCTTGTGTGTTCTCTGCTTTTTCCTCATTTTTCAGTTATAACTTTCTACGAATCAGAACAATTTGGGTGTTAGAGCCAAATTTTGATCTAACATTTTGGTGCTTTCACTGAGATTAAAACTCAGGATATTGGATTGTTTCTCCTTTGTTTGGATATTCAAGTCTGAAGAAAACAGTCCCGAAACCTTACTGTTCAGACTTTTGAAGATTTCAACAATACCTGATATCATGGCTGGAAATAAGTCCAAGGAAATGCGAGCTTCACAGGCGAATGTAGCTGCGAATGAAGCGATTGAAGAGAGCGTGCATGAATAGGTCAACGAAGGACCCTCGGATCGCGGAACGGAGATGGCGAACCGAACCGTGGAGGCCGATGCGAACCGAACAGTTGAAGGGGTCGTCACCCAGTCCCACGATAACACCACGAACCCCCCTCCCAATGTTACCACGATCCGATCCCAGGGGAGTGCTGTGGGCCACCGACACCTATCCACCACGATCCAAGGTGATGACCGAATTACAACTCGACCTGGAAAGGAGCCTATGGCTCGCTCTTCCCGTTCTGGTCCCTTTGTTCAACTTGGCTCAAGCTCTCTGCGCATAAGGGAAAATGTTGATGATCAGTATGACCCCTCTGCTCCAGTTACTGAAGGAGATCTATCTCGCTTCATTGAAATGTGGGATAGGCTGTTTGATGAAATAGCTGCTCAAAGGCAGGAAAACTCCATGCTGCGACAGAATTTGACTGCTATGGATAGACGTCTGGATGATCTTGTAAGGCAAAGAACGCCTCCTCCAGTCCGTCCGCTCACCCCAGAGTACTCTTCTTCATCGGAGGAATCGCCAAGACCTCCGCGGCGACCGTATGAGCGGGCTGAAAACATAGAACAGCTCCGATTTGGAACCTTGCCATCACGGGAGGAAGAAACACTTGGTGAAGGACCCTCAAACTGCAACTTGAATAATCATGCCGCAACTCCTAGAGCTCGAGTTATGAATAATCCTGTTGAGAATAGACCACCTCAGCCCCTCCGCCGTACCAATACTCATAGTAACAGGGGGTAGTGAAGCCCAATCCGAGCTCCGGACTTCGTGGATGTTCCTAGAAGAGAGATCGGAGAATTCCACCGAGCTAGAAGCACTTACCCCGAGCCTCCGATGACCATTGCAAATGTTGCAGCTATGGTCCTTCAAATCCTGGTGGATAACCGTGGACAAAGGAATGAAGACTGGGGAATTGATCGCAGCCACACCCCTTTTACCGACGACATTCTAGATGTAACATTCCCGAGGCGCTTCAACATGCCTCAAATGAACCGTTACGCGGGTAGATCTGATCCAATCCAACATCTAATCAGATATTCTTGGTCAATGACCGCTGTAGCAGCTTCCGACGCTGTAAAGTGCAAAGCATTCCCTATATTCCTGGAGGATGTAGCGTTATTATGGTTTACTCGCTTACCAGCAAGACCAATTTCCAGTTTCTGGGAATTGAGTGAAAAGTTCGTAGAACAGTTCCGCATTTATGCACAAAGGTCGAAAAGTGTGATTGACCTGTTCCTTGTCAAACAACGACCAGGTGAGAGCTTGAGGGTGTATCTGGATCGTTTCAACCTAGCCACCACCGAAGTCAAGGATCCCCATGAGCCGACTGTTGTGGAAGCCCTAATTGATGGGGTGGATAAAGATACTGAATTTGGGAGATACCTGGCCGGCAAACCACCTCATACTAGAGAATTGTTTTACGAGAAAGCAAACGTATGCCTACGTCAGGAGGAGGTATATGCCAACTGGGAGATGAAAATGGCAAGTAAGGAGGAAATCCAAAGTAATGTTGCCATCAAGCAAACCGGAGACAGCTCGGGAAAGGTTGAAGTCAACGTTGGAAATCGAAACCAGGGCGGCAGCCGCCAGCCAAGAAATAATGGTAACAACAGTAATGGCAATAATCGGAAAAGAAATCGGGGGAACGATTCCCAGAGAAGGACCCTTCCCAGGTCTTTCGAAAGTTATACGCCAATAAATGATACTTTAGAGAATATATTCGTCGACTCGTACAACGTTCTCCAACATAAAAGGCCTCCTCCAAGAGATTCGACGGAGAAAGAACGTGAGACGGGGAAGTTTTGCCTCTTCCATCAGACTCACGACCACTCTACAAATGAATGCCGTCATATGAGAGACGTAGTTGAGAGGTTGCTCCGAGAAGGGAAGTTGGATGAGTACCGGGTGACTCCTAGAGACAGGGGGCAAGCTATTCAGACCCCGAACCAAAACCAGAATCAACCTACTGTCAGGCCAACTGTCCAGCAAAAAGGAAATGTTCTTGTTATCAATACCATAATCGGAGGGCTTCACCTAGCCGGGCATAGTTTCAGGGCGATGGAGCAGTACCGAATCGCAGCAAAGCATCATCTCGAGGCAGGAGATTGCAGCAACCCTGAGGACAATGTCCTTGTAAAACAACAAAAGATGATGTCAGACGACGTCATTTTTCGCAACCGAGAGAGTATTGGAGTCCACGCTCCGACCGAAGATCCATTTGTAATCATAGTTCCTATTGGCCCGGCTACTGTCCATAAAGTTTTAGTGGATAAAGGGAGTTCAGTCAACATTCTATTCAAAAAGACGTTCGATCTAATGAACCTTGAATTGAAAGATTTAAAGGCACGTGAAGGATGAATCCGTGGATTTAACGGGGCTTCAACTACTCCAATGGGATATGTAGAGCTGCCGGTGACACTTGGGGAAGGAGAACACCAGAGAGTGAGAATTCTTCCTTTCGTAGTTTTGGATATTGAATCGCCTTATAATGCCTTCTTGGGCTAACCGGCCCTAGCAAAGTTTAGAGCTTGTATAGCCCCCTGGTGCTTGTTATTGAAGTTTCCTACAGAAGCTGGTGTTGGCATAGTCAGAGGAGATCAGGTTGCTGCACGTGCATGTTACATTGCAGAGCTAAAGCTACTCCGTAAAGGAAAAGATATTGAGGTTAAAGACGCTTCTTCCCCCACAAGGGAGGAGACATCATAGCAATTAAAGAGAATGACTATAGGTGAGTCGCCCAGAGAACTGCCCGAGGATATAGATCCCAGAGAGGACGAAGAGAATAGGGGCAGAATGGCAGCTCCCAACGAAACGACTATGGATGTACCAATCGATGATAGCGACCCAGAGAAGGTCCTGAAGATTGGATCCCAGTTGGATCCAGTTCGAGCTAAAGAACTGACGGATTTCCTGAAAGATAACTTGAATGTATTTTCTTGGACCCACGCGGGCATGTGTGGGATATCTCCATCAATCATGAGCCATTCATTGAACATTAACCCAAAGCACCCCCTGTAAAACAAAAAAGGCGAATGTTGGGCCCCGAGAGGTCTGCAGCCTTGAAAGAAGAAGTTGAAAGGTTAAGAAGTAACGGATTCATCAAAGACTCAACCTACCCAGATTGGATTTCAAATCCAGTTTTGGTAAAGAAGGCCAATGGGAAGTGGCGTACGTGTATTGATTTTTTGGATTTGAATAAAGCATGCCCAAAAGATAGCTTTCCGTTACCCAGAATTGATCAGTTGGTAGATTCAACGGCAGGTCATGAGCTTCTCTCTTTCATGGATGCTTATTCAGGATATAACCAGATTCCTATGCATGTTCTAGATCAAGAACACACTAGCTTCATTACTGATCTGGGATTGTACTGCTACGTGGTAATGCCTTTTGGTTTGAAGAACGCAGGCGCTACATATCAACGGTTAATGAACAGAATGTTCTATAACCAGATTGGGAAAACGATGGAGGTGTACGTCGACGACATGTTGGTTAAGTCCAGACGATCGTCCGATCACACTACGAACTTGGCAGAAATGTTTGGTATTCTTCGAAAGTATGGGATGAAACTCAACCCAACGAAATGATCATTTCGGGTTGCATCCGGGAAATTCTTGGGATTCATTGTCAGCTCGCGCGGGATTGAAATTAATCCAGACCAGATTGCAGCAATAAGAGACATTCAGGAGCCTAGACAAATCAAAGATGTGCAGAGCCTTGCAGGGAAAGTAGTGGCATTAAGCAGATACATCTCTAGAGCGACAGACAAATGCATCCCGTTCTTTGAATTGATAAAGCGAGGAAAATGCAATTTTAAGTGGGCACCTGATTGCATTAAAGCATTTCAGAACCTGCTGAATCATCTGGAGAGACCTCCTATACTGTCTAAGCCGGTGGATCACGAGGATTTATTCGTGTACTTAGCAGTGTCGTCCCACGCGATCAGCTCAGCGTTAATGAGAGAAGAAGACAAGGTTCAAAGGCCAGTGTGCTCCGTGAGTAAAAAATTGGCGGCAGCTGAACGCAATTATCCGAGAATCGAAAAGTTGGCGTACAGTTTATTGATTGCATCTAGGAAACTTCGACATTATTTCCAAGCTCATCCTATCACTGTGTATACAGATCATCCGCTCAAGCAAGTTCTACAGAGACCAGAAGCTTCTGGAAGGTTGCTCAAGTGGAACATTGAACTGAGTCAATTTGATTTAAATTTTCAGCCCCGACGGTCAATACAGGAGCAAGTGCTGGTAGATTTCATAGCAGAATTTACTGCCTCGGAGGACGACATGGTAAATGAAGAGACTGACCCACCAAAGTTACTTGTCGATCCTAGTGCATGGAAATTGTATATTGCTGGTGCTAGGAATGATAAACGATCCGGTGCCGGAGTGGTGTTTGAAACTCCTGAGAAAAGACTGATATCCTATGCTATCCGGTTGGAATTTCATGCCACTAACAATGACTCCGAATATGAAGCCCTGATAGCCTGGTTGAGAATTGCAAAGGAATTAGAGATCGCGAAGCTGGACATATTTTGTGACTCCAAGTTGGTTGTAAATCAGGTTTCTGCAAAATTTCGAGCTAAGAGCCCAAGATTGATTTCATATTTGGAGAAAGTAAAGGAGTTGCTGATAGGTTTTGATCACTACAGTATCTCTCATATTCCGCGGTCAGAGAACCAACAGGCAGATAAGTTAGCCAAGATGGCTAGTTCCGACGATCCTGAAGAGATCAGGCTAGCCCCAGTTGAAGTGCTTCGGTTCCCTAGTATAGATCAGATGGAAATTGATCTGGTACTAGAAACTGAGCCGGAAATGGAGTCATGGATGACCCCTCTAAAGAATTTCCTAATGAATGGAACGCTTCCGACCAAGAAGAGCGAGAGGCGTAAGGTAATTCGTAAAGCTTCCCTATATGTTCTGCAAGGCGGAGTCCTATATAGACAGGGATTTTCGATGTCTCTCCTTCGGTGTATAGCCCATGACGACATCAAACGTGTACTGCAGGAAGTGCATGAAGGTGAATGTGGCGATCACACTGGAGGACAAACTCTGGCAAAAAAGGTGTTGCGGTATGGTTATTTCTGGCCTACCATAAACAAAGACGCGACAAAGTACGTGCGACGTTGTGATGCTTGCCAAAGATTTTAAAGGATTACCAGGGCACCTCCTGGTCAGTTAAAAACAATGACAAGTCCGTGGCCTTTCGCTATGTGGGGAATTGATATCATTGGAACCCTCCCTATAGCAAAAGGTGGAGCAAAGTTCGCCATTGTAGCTGTAGACTACTTCACCAAATGGGTTGAGGCCGAACCGTTGACTGCGATTACAACCAAGCGAGTGATCAATTTTGTTGTTAGGAACATTATTTGCCGGTTCGGGATTCCGAAGATCGTCATAACTGACAATGGAACCCAATTTGACAGCAGCGAGTCCAGGAACTTCTGCCAGAAATACCACATTGAGAAACGGTACACCTCTGTGGCACATCCGCAGTCGAACGGACAGATCAAAGCAGCAAATAAAGTGATTAAGTCCATTATCAAAAGAAGATTGAAGCGGGCCAAAGCTATGTGGGTCGATGAGTTACCCTTGGCATTGTGGGCCTATAGGACGACATATAAATCGGCAACAGGCCATACCCCCTTCTCCCTTGCTTTTGGAGCAGAAGCAGTCATCCCGATTGAGCTAAAAGTACCGTCTCACCGAGTTACTTATTACGATCCGATGACTAATAACGAGTTGCTCCTTGAATCCCTAGATTCAATAGAAGAGAAGAGGGATGAAGCAGACTTGCGTGCCTTGAGACACAAGCAACAGGTCGCTTGATACTACAACAAAAAGGTTCGAGCCCGAACCTTTGAACCCGGAGACTTTGTTCTGAAGCCTGTCTTTCCACCCCCGACTCATATGGGTGCGAAGTGGGAAGGACCGTACTCCATTCTACAAAAGCTTGATAATGGGACCTTCAAGCTAGCTACAGTGGATGGAGACGAAATCCCCAGAGTGTGGAATGCCCAACATTTGCGGCCTTATCTAACATAAAGATGTCGGATTTATTCTTTTGTTTCATAGGACCATGTAAAAGCCACGACTTGCCTAGAATAGTCCAATTTTTTAAGCAAAAGATTATAAAGTGGATATAGGTTACGATTTGACCGAACCACTATAAAAACACCGTGTGTCGTTTACCTTTATTGTACTATTATTTATCCGCTTTTTTATCTTTATGAAATTTGCTGTAAACTATGCGGCAATCACAGGACCATGTGACTCCAGGTGCCTTCCATCAAAATGGAGAGCAATCCGCAGCTAGAACTTTGAAGGTACAATAGAGTGAATCACGTCATTGACAGAACTCTAACCTGGGCGACCGCCAGGAGAGTATAAAAGTGTCCATGATTGAGCGCTGAGAAAGAGCTCTTACCCCGCTGAAGGATCGAGGGGCGACTGAACAGCCGAGCTCGAACTCTAACCATGGCGACCGCCAGGAGAGTATAAAAGCGTCTACGATTAAGCGCTGAGAAAGAGCTCTTACCCCGCTGAAGGATTCGGGGGAGACTGAACAGCCGAGCTCGAACTCTAACCTTGGCGACCGCCAGGAGAGTATAAAAGCATCTACGATTAAGCGCTGAGAAAGAGCTCTTACCCCGCTGAAGGATCGGGGGGCGACTGAACAGCCGAGCTCGAACTCTAACCTTGGCGACCGCCAGGAGAGTATAAAAACATCTGTGATTAAGTGCTGACAAGGATGCTGGAGACTCAGCGTCCCTAGAATTCCTGCCCCGTTAAAGGATCGGTGAGCATATCATGGTACGAGTTCGAACTTTAACCCGCTGATGGATCGGGAAAGTATAGAGGCACCGGAGGTTCGGCGCCTCAAGGACTATAATTCTACTAAAAAATTCCAAGTCCCCCGTATTCAAATATAGGGGGCAACATGCATTTAAATTGTTAAATTCTTTCTGTTGCTTGAATGATTTGTAGTATAATTTTAGTTTGGTTATAGCCAAATGACTTGTGACTAAATATGAAGAGTTTATTGACTGCAGGTACACGATGACGCAAAAGAAATAAACTTTCATTCATAAACTGCAAACCTACAAGATAAAGAGGAACCTAAACAAAAGTGAGGGCCATTCTCACAATTACATTTCATGGCCAGTGGAGAGCCTAAAAATCCTAAGGACAAAATATGAACTAATATCTGCATCCTACTTGTGCTGGGGGCGAGGGGGCTATGTGGGCTTCTTACTCTTTTTCTGCTTCCCCGACTCCTCCTTATCAACATCCGAACGATCACCTATTTTTCTCTTCCTCTTATCAACAAGAGGCTCCGGCGAAGAACTAGAGGATTGAGAGGCTAGTTGTGAAGTTATTGATCGGGAGGAGAATCTTACGACCAACCCAGTTTTGGGGTCGATCTCGGAAATAGGGGGCACATATACTGGATCCTGTCCCCCTTTCATAAGGAACAACTGCTCATCCTCTTCGGCCTTGTTTTCAGCCAAGATTTCCTCATCATTGCCTCTGCTTTCTTTGGTAATGGCGACTTCCTCTTCATCGCCGTCGTGGCGCCCGTCCATGTCTTTCAAAGCCTCGATGGGTTCAGCATCTGGGGGGACATCAGCACCAGCACTTGGCAGGATGTCAATCTTCTCTTCCTCTGCTTTCTTTTCAGCATCCTGATCAACTGGCCCGCCACTTGTATCATGAGAAACAAATGTTATTTTGGGAGAGAATGCGGTTTTCTCAGTTGATTATCCGACAAGACGACGACAAGTGACAATTGCTTTGACAAGTTGCGGAGAAAACATAGAGATACCTTCCGCCGATCCTCCATCCAAGCTAACAGCAGAACCCCCGACAGCTGGAGGGGTTGGATCCAGAGGAATCAATGGATAGTATGGATTGTATTCCTCAATTTCGGAGGCCTTGGGCTCTACAGCTGAGCTCGGGCCTTCTTCCATTTTATCTTTGCCCTTCGCCTGAGTTTTCTCTTTTTCAATTTCTTCTCGGAGTAGGCGTCTGCCTTTCTCTAAATCCTCAGGTTCATTATCCTTAAGAATGGTCTGCATCAACTCATTCTTATCAATCTCATCAACTCCCAATCGCTGTTTCTCGCTCTCAATGATTGCGTCCCATATGTTGGCTAGAGTGACATGGTAGTCTGGGATCCCGGAGATATTACGGGTCTTGATGACCTGACCAAGAAATCGAACAACATTTCTTCAAATCCTTCGATATCCTTCTCTCTCTCGAGTAGCTTTTCATTAGAAACGGTAGCCATTTCAATGACACTTTCCACATTATTTTCAGCAAGAATTGCGTGCTTCTCTGCACGCGCGAGTTGATCATTCAGAATCACCTTCTCCTTTTCGGCCAGAGCCAAGCTATCTTTCAAACTCGCCTTTTCTTTCTCCCAAGCAGCTCTTTCGGCCTCGAAATGATCCTGTGCTGTTTTCAGTTTGGTGTTGGCCATCCCGAGATCTTCCACCTCTTTCTTCAATAACGCTCGCTCTTGGCTGTTAGAATCAAGCTCATTATGAAAATGTTGCCTCGCCTCCTCCAGCTCTGTTTTGTAATTTTTAGCATCTCGTTGAGCCAAGGCAAGCAAAGATTGTGCATCTTCTAAGTCCTTCTCCATTTTTGCCCTGGCCCTTTCATTGTTATCTATCTTCACTCTGGATCTATGCGCTTCCATCTCAAGTGTTCAGATGACGTCTGAAAGATTACCACATGTTTCTTCATCGCCTCATACTGCTTGGCTACATGGCGAACATGTCCGATGACTTCAGGATCCCAATTCCTAGGGACTGGTTCCAAGGTTGGAACGAACATCATCCTTTCGAAGAAGATATTGGGGAATTATTCTCGTAATTTTTCTATCTTGTCTTGAGTCTCAGGACCATGGATATAGTCTCGTGACCCGGGGGCACTCAAACTTTGTTGGCTGGAAGGGACAATGTCAATTTTCTCCCTCTTAGAATCCTTGTTTGGATCCTTGCTTTTATTCTTGGGCTCGTGGTGCCTTTTGGATGATCTGCTGTGAGAGGGTGCACTCTTCGGAGGGGTTAAGTTTTTGGGAAGTTGTTTTCCCCCTGTAGACGGCACCGGATGACTGGGAGGCTTTCCAGAGGTTGGTTTTGATGCAGATCTGGACTGTGAAGAAGTAGGCTTGTGGGAATGACTGCGAGCACGCTCATGATTTGGATGAAGACTAGGTGTACCTTCACGAAGAGAGCGATAGGAATAAGATCGTTTGCGAGACATCTTTCCTACAAAATAAACAAGTACATATTAAAACCTTGAATACTGTTGATATAAAAGTGTGGGGTCAGACAATGCATGTGATTTGTGCATCCCATATAATTCCCCCTAACAGACCAGGGCCCGAAGTCAGGCTCATCTGGGCAGTCCCTCGTTCTCCAACTGGAACAGTTGTTTCTTCATAAATAGGGAATAATGGCTCCCCTTCGAAGTCTCCCTGTGTATATACATCATCAGGTAAAGGAATCTTGCTCAGTTCTTTAAATAACTGCTCCTCTGTTAAATCATCGGGAGCCGCAGGTTCAATCGGTAGAGAGGCCCTTGAGGGGAAACCCCCCGGAGAGACTGGGATTTCCTTAGACTCGTCAGCACGTGCCTCATCTCCTTTATATACATTTAGGTCTTCGTCGTCTTGGATGATTATCGGCGAAGGACTCTTACGAAATTTAGTTGTTTCTGCTGCCCGTGACGCTCCTTCTCCCTCAGTCGGGGGCACGTATTTGTAGTGTTTGCCGCCCGCACCAAGTCCAAACCTTATATCCAGAAGGCGGTGCTTGTGAAGATTCTCGTCAGTAATACATTTCTTGATCTTTAGGAAGTTGGATTTGCTTTGCAGAAGAAAGGACGGTTGATTATTATACACCGAGCCTTCCGTTTTTGGAAAGGCGTGATCTGCTTAGATAAAAGAGGCATGTTAGTGCTTCGATTTCTTAAACAAGTTATTCATTCAAATGTTTAAAATTTACTTGATTTAAGCCATCTTCTTGAGCACCCGGCCTGTCTCTTTATATAGAACCAATCGGCCTTGGGATCCCCTATGTTGCTGTACCCATCATACAAAATCTTCCTATTTGCTACCGATTCGAAGAAAGAAAATTTGGGGTTGCCGTGGAGTGATGCTTGAAAAGGTAAAAAAAAATCAAATCTTTAAACTTGAGCTTAGTTTGCAGGATTTCCGCATATGCGATGTATAGGGTATATAGGGCTGCGTAGGCGTTGGGATGAAGCTGCATTGGAGCAACACCTAATCGTTTTAGGGTCTAAATGATGATTGGAGGAAACGGAGGAATAGCGCCTACCCAGCACATAAGTCGGCTAACTGTCATATACCCTTCCGGAGCCAAATGTGGTCTATCTCCGCTACCAGGAGTCCTCACATCATCCCAAGGGATCCCGTATCTCAAGCAAATTCTCTTAAGCTTTATGTCATCAAGTTTGGTAGCTAAAGAGTCAGTGAATTTATCTATTTCTATTGCACTAGGAATTACGTCAGGAACTCGGTCGTCTACTTTGGACTCCTCATCAAGCGAGGTACTCTCGGACGGATCTGATTCTGTTTCTTCCTCATACTTGGATCCAGAATCCACACCCTCTGGATTAATTGGAAGAACCTCGGCGTAGTGGTGCTCAGATGTCTCGGGATCCATCTCTGTGTCAGACTTTGAAGGGGAACGGTTATCCGACATTACTGTTTAGGCGAGTAAACATGAGAAATAAGAATATAATTACCCGTCCCCCATGTGTGCAAGTGCAAGTGTGTGCCTGTGCATGTCTTGAAGAAAAAACGCTAAAGTTATCAAGATCATCGAAGGATTATTCGTCATATACAGTTAACTTATGCTGTTGTTTAGTCCTGAAAGTCCGTATTGAAGGCTCTAACCTAACTGTTCAGAATATGGCAATAGCAAGGCATTGTTTAGAGTTCAGAATATGTTTGGATCGTGGGCTACCGGTCGGATTGCGATACATGTAATGGATCGCCCTCTTTTGGATCGCAAGGCAGCATGGATCGAGGTTCTTGTCGGATCGCAAGGCAGCATGGATCGAGGTTCTTGTCGGATCGCAGAAGGCTTCAAGTCGTGTATTTTTCCAGGGGGGTCATGAGAACCCACCACGATCCAGCTTACGACTCGATCCCATAAACTACCGATCCTACTTCCCCCGATCCGAACCGTTGGCCAGAATACTGCTCCCACTTTCCTATCTCCACCCTTCTCGCGATCCGACATGAAGCTCCCTTCCATGAGTCATCCAGATCCTTGTTTCCTTTTTTTCCCCTCGTTTCTCCTCTTCACCCACGAACCAACCTAGCTCCCTCTTTCTCCTTCTTCCTTAACTCAGCCCCTCGATCTCAAACCTTTGAAATCAGTGCTTTCCACTTTCTAAATCAATGGAAGCGAAAATAAAAGTGTTCAATTACCTTAGGTTTAGAATTGATGGGGTATGGGGAGATTAAGGTTGGATTGTTGGAAGGAATTTCCGGGCAGCGGCAACCAAAAGCGAGAAAGAAGAAGGAAAGAAGAGAAGAAAGGGGTCGGGTATATATAGGCGAACGGGTGACTTCTCATCTTCCGCTCTTTGTTTTACTCGATCCATGGGGGGCTAGCGGGCCGCGGATCCGAGCCCATCAAAAAAGAGGAGGCCGGTCCACGGATCAACTCACAATAGAAGATGGCCCATCGCACGAGACCCGCACGAAAATCGGATCAGGATGAACGCCTCGTGTCGTGAACCATGGGGGATTTGGGCGATCCGACTCGACAAACTTTTGTCAAAATCAAATTTTGGAAATTGTTTGAAAGAAAATTAATAAATGTTTACCTGAAGTATCCAGAAATTACAGAGAGAAGAGCTGCTCGATAACCAAAGAAACGATCGAAGATTTCATTGGGCAATTTTACTAATCAGGACATACAACTTTTCAGAAACGGTACGACAATATGAACAGACACGGCCTTTGATTTGCATCTTCCTATGAAAAGAAGTTTCCACGGTTTCGAAGCATATTCCATATCTGATAAAATATACTTCAAGGGGGAAAAACGTTGGCTAGCTTTTTGACCAAGCCACCAAGGTTCACACACAAGAAGAAAATATGAGATTTCGCTCCTCAAGTTCGCAGAAGATCAGATAGTCCGTGCGGATCGCCCCCATTCGGATCGCACCATCGGATCGTTGAAGCGGGTCGCGACGCGATCCCCACTTTGCCATCACGATCCGATCCGATCCCCGAAGGCATGGCGAAGCTGCTGACCAAGTCTATCTCGATCCGCGTATGACGGATCACGAGACATCTGTCCACGACGGCAAATTTGACTGACTCTTCATCGAACCACGATCCGATCCCCTAGGCTGATGGATGATGACCAAGACCAAGTCCACCACTATCCGAGAATACGGGATCTCGCGACACGTGTTACCAACTGTCATATTGACCAATTCTTCATCAAGCTACGAACCGGTCCGAGGTCTTCGGGATGTGGGCCACGTATGACCGCGATTTGTCACCAGAAATCAGCTATAAATAGCCCAGAGCTTGGCATTTTTGGGGATATTTTGGTAGTATTGAGTATTGATTCCACCATTACTGTCATACCACTATTTCTTATCAGTTTTATTACGAGATTACTGAGAGAAATCATAATTGTAAGAGTGAGTTTGAGAGAAATCGTTGGTTGTACTAGCATTCAAAGTATAATCAATAGCATATAAAGTGGACGTAGGCTCGTTAACGCCGAACCACTATAAACCTTGTGTGTTCTCTGCTTTTTCCTTATTTTTCAGTTATAACTTTCTATGAATCAGAACAATTTGGGTGTTAGAGCCAAATTTTGATCTAACAGTTTAGTATACCTGTTATTGTTCTGTTTTGCTGCTTATCGCTCATACCAGACTTTTGTCTGACCCAGAGTTTTATGTTTCTTCTTATTACTCTGGGTGCTCTTAAACGGGTAGACTGGAGACAGGTTAGGTGGTATGCACGAGTAGCTGTATCGGAGACGAGCAAGAGGTTTCCACGTATGAAATATATAGATATTCTCCCTGTGTCGCTACTGGTCACTACTTTGGGCATTAGTAGTGTACCTTTCTTATTTTTGCTTTAGAGACAGTTTTCAAAAGTTGTAATAAGGATGATGTGGAACATAAGCTGTATTTGAATTTTCTGCTGCTATGATGTTTATTTTTCAGCTTATGCACTGTCTCGCTTGTTTTATGTCAAAGTATGTTATTATTATATTTTATTCCTTGCGCTGTGAGATATTCTACAGGTTCTTTGTTATTCCACTGTTAAGCTTCCTTCTCTTTTCTTTCTTTGGCTACTGCCCCATGCTGGTTGGACATTGGCACAACGCACTTTCATGGGAAATGTCGGCTGGTGCGGGGCGGGCCGTCACATAGCCCATCCTTGAAGCCGGCGCGATGCTAGCTTTCTCTTCGTCGCATCCTCGATCCCCAAATCCTCGAAGATATGCTCACAACTATCAAGCCAACCTTGAACCTCTGTAGCCGATTCCGCTCCTTGGAACAGCTTCCCATCAAGACTAGTATAATCCTTGCAGAGCTTGGTGAAATCGGCCCTAGGCGCCTGCACCACTACCGTTAGCAGCATTAGGAACTGCTCCCTGAACATCCCTAAGCAATTCTGTCATGAAGGTAGTAAACATCGTCCTCATAACATGGGCATTCCTATTATTGGCCCCTGAACCCGTATTCCTTATATTTCGGTTCATCGTCCAATTTGTAAAGAGAAAACCAAAATATCACAAATACGCGCTCTCATCTACATATACTATCTCTCCCTGATGTCCTACCCTAGGTTTACTACGCAACCTAGGCACTGATACCAAGTGTGACGGCCCGCCCCGGACCAGCCGACATTTCCCCAAAATGCGCTATGCCAATGTCCAACTAGCATGGGACGGTCGTCGAAGGAAAAAGATTTGAAACTATGAATCACCAAGAACCTGTAGTATATCTCACAGTGCATGGAAGAAAATATAATAATAATATAACTTTGACATAAAACAGGCGAGACAGTGCATAAGCTGAAAACTAAACCATCATAGCAGCGGAATCCAAAATATAGCTTATGATCCAAACCATTATTGCAACTTCAAAATATTGTCTCTAAAGCAAGATAGAAAAGGTACACTACCAATGCCCAAGAAGTGACCAACAACAGCACAGGGAGAATATATGTAAGTAGTACGGGGAAGCCTCATGCTCGTCTGCGGACAACTACTCGTGCATACCACCTAACCTATCTCTAGTCTGCTCGTTTAGGAGTACCCAGAGTAATAAGAAGAGACATAAAACTCTAGGTCAGACAAAAGTCTGGTATGAGCGATAGCAGTAAAAAAACAATAACTGGTATAAATAATCATACTTGAACCTGGACCTGCACCCAAAGAGTTAGCACAATAAGATGTACAATACTTTAAGGTGACACTAACATAAAATGTAAAGTGGAAGTGCACATGTCATGGTGATAGCAAACATCAAACATAGCAATCATCCTCACATCTCTCACTCAATGCGTAAAGCATACGATATCCACCACTTTGATCACCCAACCCTTTGCTACGATCACCTTGCACTTGGGAGTCGTAACGACCCCATTGCACTGATCCACAACCACTAATCCTTTGCTATGTCCACTTTGTCCCTTTGGAGTCATGACGACTCCACTGCACTGGTTCATAGCCATGCTACGATCACTTTTTCCTTTGGAGTCCTGGCGACCCCACTACACTGATGCATAACCCATAATCCGTCTCTCAGTGGTGAATCAAAGTTATGGATATCGATAACCCCTTTGCACACGTCCCACAACAAAGTCCAACTCATGAAGTTAACTCGTTGGTTCCCATCTGGATCTTTAGTTCTAGCTTTTCATTTGGACTACCTTTGCATCTCGAGTTTTTGGTTGAATTGGTGTTCAAGTCCTCTGCTCGATTCGTGATCCCAAGCTTCCATTCATGCTCACACTTCGGTTCGTGGTTCATGGATCCTTCCTCGGTTCGTGAGGGCTCCAGTCCGGTTCGTGGTTCGCCCCCTTGCACGACTCGTGGTCCTCATCCTGATCCGGCTCATGGTGCTCCGGTTCGTGGTCAAGCCTCGTGCAACTCAGGTTCGTAGAAGGCGGTTCATGCCAAAATCCTTGGTATGCGTCGAGATGCTTCATTGGTTCGTGATGCATGCTTCACGAGTGGGTCGGGTCATGGTACCCTGGTCATGAGCGGGTCGGTTCGTGGGGGTGTTTCACGATCGGGTCTGACCAATTTCCTACAACTTTTCCTACGAGCTATTTACGCCATACGACGGCGTTTTCGGCCATTCTAACTTTACTATACAATCAGAAAGCATACCAAAAAGTAATAGCAACATATAGAATTGACCATAAACACCAAAACAAAAATTTAACAAGTTATTATGGATCAAACATACCAAAAACCCATGTTTTCCCCTTAATCATGTTTAACTATATCTAGCAATAGGATTGACATACTTAATCCAAATTAACCCAAATTTCTAACAGAGGCATAAAATAATATTTTAGAATTTATGCATATTTTTCTGAGTTATAATTTCGCTAATTATCACCAATCACCCTTAATTAGCCGTAATTAGTGAATAAAAGTGCAAATCACTCACCTTAGCCACAAATAAATTTCAGATCTGAAACTCTAACTGATTTGGCTTGGATCTCAATGTATTCCAGCAGCTCGATCTCGACTTCTATGCTAATCCGCCTTAATTTGATGTAGATTTGGCTAATATGTGATTGGAAAGTGATTAAAGATGAATTTAGAAGGTGGAGGCCATTACTAGGGTTCAAGAGATGTAAGTGGCAGTTGGAAAAACGAATAAAACTCAACTCCCAAACCCTATCAGCCTTTCCATAACCCTAATCCCGAAATGGGTTATGGGCTTAGCTGCTAATTAACCTATTTGGCCCGATTAAGCTGTTTTTCACCTTCCAAACCTTATTTCAGCCATATCTCCCAAACGGTAAGTCCGTTTGATTAATGCAACCGCTCTACGGAAAGGCAAACCATTATCCGAATCCAATGGAAGTGGTTTTAGATCAAAACTTCTCACCAATCAAAATTTATAGGCAAAACAAGATTCATAGGGGTAAAACGATCATTTAAAATTTGGCAAATATTGTGAACATGGGAAATGACCCCAATAGTCATTCCCCAAAGTTACACGACCATATAACTTCATACAAAAATAAAATAAATATTCTACGATCATCCGATACGTAGAATGTGAGTCATTACGCGAGCGCAAATGAAAAAACAAAATATTCGGATCTGAACTAAAATATTCTCATATTAGTTAAATCAAATTCATGCGATAATATGAGTGCAATAACTTAAGAGATGTTACGGGAATTTCCATCTCCTAAGGATCCATTAAACTAGATACTATATAATACAATACACTATTATAATAGTGTCCATGTTTAAATATAAAATATTAAAATAGTGTAAGCAGGATTACCATTATTATCCCTACACGATTTATAATACCATAGTCTATACAGATACTGTAAAGTCCAAAGTGTGTAGGGGCTATCAGAGGGCACTCCATAGGTACAGTACAAATCAAAGTCGTAGGGGGCTCGATCAAGATAATGTGACAAGGCACATGTGGAATGCCCAGAGTAGGAATATACTAGTTGCATGCCCAGACTGGTGGTAACAAATAGCCGCGACTACCTCCCACGTCGAACAATGCTCCCAAATCACGGATGCGCATCAAATCAAATCAATCAAACTGAGGGACTATAGTAATACAAGAAGAAGTGTTGGCGATGGAGGTAGAGCTAACCCCACTTGGTCATGGTATAGCCCTATTTTAGTCATTTTAATTATGACCCGAAGGTCAAGGATATCCATTATCGTTCTCTTTCTTCAAATCCAGTAATCGCCCCTAAATCAACCCACTTCATTCGGAAACTCCACCGCGTACACTGTTGTTAAAGTGGTTTTCGGTACTGGCAGAGAGTGGGACAATATCCAATCCCAGTCTCTTTAACAACCAATCATTTAGATTTTTCACACCGTTCAGTTCTTTTACATTTCAAAGGGGTTGTTACTTCACTTCAAAATATTAGATTTCCATAAAAATCATTTTAATATTCAAGAGAGAATATTATTCATCATAAAATCTACATTTAAACTAATTTAAAATCTTGAAACAATTCCAACTTTAAAATAATTTGAATATTAAAATAGAGAAAAAAAATATATGTTTAAAATAGTTTAGATATATAATTGAATAGTTTGAAAATAAGTAATTTGTATTTAAAAATAGAAATTACAGATTTAGTAAAATTTATAGTTAAATATTAAAATAGTTTATAAAATAAATTGTAGATAACAAAGATGATTTATTTAAAACAAGTAATAAAATAAAATAGTTATACGGTAAATAGTTTATAAAGAAAATAAATTTTTTATATATAAAAATGATTTACTAAATGGTTTTAAAATACTATAGTTGGAATTAGAATCATATCTCCAAAGTTTAACCAAACAGGAAATCATATTTTAGTTTCAAATCAATGCGACTAAATTTTGGTATCATAATTCAATAGGATTTGACTTCCATTTATATCTCAATTCGATTTAATAGTTCGATTTCAAACAATTCGGTTTAATAATTAAATTTCAGTTTATAATTCTCACTTTCAATTATTTTAATTTATAAAATCTCGAGTTCAAAATTCAAATATAACTTTTATTCAAGTTAATTTAAAGTAAATTTCAAAGATAAATACACAATTCAATTTCGATAAGTTCAGTTCATATTCAATTAAAACTTAAGTTCAGTTATCTTTATTAACGAATCCTTAAAATTTAAAAGTTTAATTTCAAGGTTTAAAGTTCAAATTTAAAGAAAACCGATTAATAATATCATTTATATTTTCTTTAAAGAATATTCCAAAATTCAAGGTTAAAAACAGTTTTTATTTAACCAACTAGTGTCCATATATAATTTTCTATCCTATGGCCAAGTAATACTTAAAATTTAATTTTAGTATTTTGGGAAAGGATATATATCATTTCAATCCAAATCAGGGTCATAGGTATTTATCATTTCAACCTACGTTCTTAATTCATTTTAATGATTAATCTCGGGTTTATTTGATGCTCGTAACATCTAGGGTGATGGTTGGCATTAATCAACAAAATCATTAACACATATATGTACAGTGTCGATAACAAGATGAATTACATATCAATATATTTAATTCGTGAAAAGCTCGTCGATACGATCCCAACGCAATTTATTTCATCCAAAACCGACCTCATAACAAAAAGTTATACCCATTTTAAATGATTGAAATTTAAATATATAAATAATGAAAATAAATCTCACCCAACTTAAAATCTACCACATCATCACCGCATTGAACACTTCCTCTCCATCACGAAACCACTACTACGTGAATAACCATAACCCATCTCATTCAAAATTAGAAATCATGCAACTAAATTTCAAGCACCTGAATTCGATCCAAAACCACCACCAGGACCGCCGTTCTGTCCTCCGCCACTGCCCAGAAGTAGGGCCCACTCGGTCGATGTCATGGCCCACAAATGTCCTAAAACCGCGGCGCCTTCTAGGCGAGATTAGGGAGAATTCAGATTGAATCAAATATAATTGTCCGTATGGATGTAAAGATCTCGCCAAACTCTTCGATTTTCGTTGATAAATTTTTGAATTTCATTGATTGGATTAGAAGAAATTAAGCAAACAAGTTTGGAGAAAAATGGCCATCGAATGAACATGGTGGCGGCCGCAAATTTTAGGGTTCTATAAAATTATTTTACTATTATTTTGTCTCGATTTGTATGATTTATATTCAAAAACTGGACTGAGTCCAAATCAGGCCCGCTTACTTCCTAAAAATATGTTTTGACGCCTTCTAAACGCAATGGAATAGGTTTCAAAGTCAATACCAAAGTCTCTAGCAGTTTTGTTTTATTAAAACTTGATTATTTTACTGAATGGTGCATAATTATTTATGTAACACCCTAAAATTTTAACAACAGTAAAGAGAACAAATAGAAGAATAATTAATTTAATATTCAAAATCAGTGGAAACGGACTTCACCATTGTGTCCGTCTCGAACTTCTGGTCAAGATAGACACTTGGTTTGCATAAAACGGACACCGTACAGAGAAGTTACGAAGATTTGAAATTTGTATACGCACAAGAGAATTATATGTATACAAACTAATTAAGATATATAAAAAAAACTCAAAATAGCGAATCGGGAGGGGGAATACTCGAACCACCCCATTTTGGGGGTCGACCCAGGGTGTTTGGGGGTAGACCCCTAGGCATATCTGGGCAGATTCGATTTTCTGAACGTGGACTCTTTTCTTGACCTGGTTCATTGCTTCAAGGCTATAAAAAGGACCCTATACCTAGGTTTTATTGATCTGAAAAATAATGCTGACAACGGGGCTCTGCCGCAAAGAAAATTAAATAGCCTATTCTTCTCCAAAATCAATTCAAAGAAGATTATACATATTCAATGATTGCTACAACAAAATCAATGTGTCATTCTCAGTTATTTGGATCCATTTTCTTAGATCTATTCAGTGTGAGTTTACGTTATTTTTAGATCTATATATTTAATTGGCAATCTTGATATGTATATAAAATTGGATCTTGAACCATCGCCTAAATCGGTTCTATTATGACATATTCACCAGATCTGTTTTTATATGTTAATATCGCCACCACGCCAAATCTTGTCATAATATGCTTATTCAGTTTTTATGCCTGTTTTTGTAAGTTAATTATTGATTCTTTATTATGCCTACTTTTGACTCACTTCTCTTGCTCTTTTCCTTTTTTTTATATAGCCAGGCTACCTTCGAGCCTTGGCGTAACGTTGAAATATGCGAACGTGCGAAATTGGGAATCGTTGGGAAAAACATGAATTGGGGCATAAATTGGAACATATGTGAATATTGAATTGGGGCATAAATTGGAACATATGTGAATATTGAATTGGAGAAAAAATTGGAACATATGTGTATATTGAATTGGGGCATAAATTGGAACATATGTGAATATTGAATTGGGGCATAAATTGGAATATATGTGAATATTGAATTGGGGAATAAATTGGAACATATGTGAATATTGAATTGGGGCATAAATTGGAACATATGTGAATATTAAAATTAGGCATAAATTGTATATTGATTTATGACTTAGGAAAAAGGGCATATTAGGCATAATGATATGTGAATTGAAAAGGGGCATAGAAAAACCTATAATTGAAATAGGATAATTGCTAATATGAATATTCCTAAAAAAAAAATTGGAATGGTAATAACTCTTAGACATGAGGTTAGATTATGCTTGTGGTATAAGTCTGCCTGGAGCTGCCCGGCATATCCAGCAACCACAAGTGGCTATTCTAATGTGAGGGGTCTAATGCGAAACGACACCACGACACGAGATTAAGTCTAAACTTGTGGTTTAAGTCTGCCCGGAGCCGCCCGACATATCCAACAGCCATAAGTGATTGAATTAATGTGAGAGGTCTGGTGTGTTAACATGTATAAATGAAAAAATAATGACAACATGTTAAATTGAAATACTTAACCAGTTTGAATGTGTAAAGGGGTAATATATGAAACCAACAAATGGAATAAAGGGTTAAGTAAATTTATATGAATTGATGGGGTTAAGTAAATATGAAATCTGTGGGGTTAAGTAAACCTGTTAAGTTTTTGTAGGGTTAAGTAAACCTGTTAAATTTGTGGGGTTAAGTAAACCTGTTAAATTTGTGGGGTTAAGTAAACCTGTTAATTTTGTAGGGTTAAGTAAATATGTTAAATCTGTGGGGGTTATACGAACCTGTTAATCTAAAAGACTTAACCGGTTACATCTGTTGGGGCTATAGGGACCCGTTAACTTGTAAAGTTTAACCCGTAAATCTGCAGGAGGTTATGCGTATATGTTAAGTCTGTTAGGCATAACCTATCAAAATCCTAATTAATTGGGGACACAAGATCTATGGGGGTTGGCTTGTGTCATCTGTTGTGTGGGACCCATATTAGTTAGTAACCCAATCTGGTATTAAAAGGGGGACCCCGTACAAGGTAGGGGTTAGGGCATGCTTACTAAACTGATTGTAAGAGGTTCGTCTAGGAGGAGGTGTGTACTGGCGCGTTCCAATGAACTCATGTGCGAGCATAAGTACGGCCTGCTTCTGGGAAAATAAGTCGTTGTAGCACTAGTAAATTGATTTGTGTCCTTCTGTAGGTTGCCACTTTAGGAAGTAATACACCCTACTGTGGAGCCGACACAGGGAATTCACGGAATAGGGAGCCGATCGATTGGGGGGTAGTAATTAGGGTACATCTAGTCCTGTCTATTTTTGTGGGGTACCTGTATTTCAGTTGGGTTTAACACCCGTTATTTCTGTTTAGGTACCGGTTAATTCTATTTGGGGTAAAACTCGTTACTAGAGTACACCTAAAGCTACCATTATGTTTCTGTTGGGATCATCCTGTTCCTGTTGAGTAATTAGGGAGTATGTAATCCTATTACATATATGTTATACTAGTATTGGTGCAGAGAAAAGTATTAGAGAAGCGTAACTTATTCTGCTTTGTTCATTCTGCTTATCTTGCTCAGTCTGTTATACCTGTCTTATTACTATTATCTATCCCTCCAATTTATATGCCTGTCATGATACTTTTACTTATTTATATGATAAAAGTAACTGGACTCGCCAGACTTTATGTTTGACCCTTTTTGTTTCCTCTTCTTTCTTCCGTTTTCCCCCTAGGTTCGCAGGGTGGGAATTCTCAGACTTAGTCAGGACTCAGTTATCATCTTGCTTGGAGCAGCTTTTGAAGTATTGCTCAGTGCCTATCTTTGCTATTGTGGCTTTGTCTCTTTTGGGGAATCATGCTTTTTATGTAATTTCGATACTCTGATGGTACAAGACAGAAGTTTTCATTATTGTAATGGGTTTTATGTTGTTTCAGACTTATGGTATTTTTGGACCACGATGTTATGACTTATGTTTGAGATAAAATTTAAATTCCGCTGTTGCTTTTATATCTGTCTTGTAATAATTCTGCTTCTGTTTACCTATAGCGCTTCACAAAATTTAATGCATTCCCTTAGTGAGTGACATTAACTGACGTGGGGTGTCACACTTGGTATCAGAGTTGAAGGTTACCAGATTGGATAAAGTTTTTGAAAATTATTTTCAAAAAGGTTTTAAAAGAAAGCATTATCAAAAAGAAGAAAAGTCTATTTTGAAAAACATATTCCCCAAAAGCCATATGCAATATCTTTCGATCCTTCGTCTGAATCTCTTTCCTTTTCTTTTCAGCATGTCCGAGGAACCTAATATTCCTAAGGGCGTTCAGATACAGCCCTTGTTTCATAGGTATTTGGAAGCTATGACACCGGCCAAAGGCCAAGGAAACGCTCCTCCCCCAGCTGCACCCGTTGTTACTCCTCCTCCAACTCTACAGGCTGATAATTTCTCTAAGATATGTAAAGATTTCCGTGCTATGGGCGGAAGGCCATTCAATGGAACTGATACTTTCGTGGAGGTGAGAAATTGGCTAAAAGAGACGGAGGACTTGTTTGGAATTTTCGAAGTTAATGATTGTAGGAAGGTTCACTTAGCCGCCTAGCTGCTGAAAGACGAGGCTTCATTCTGGTGGGAAGTGACGCAAGCGGGACGTCCGGTTGAGACATGGGATGATTTCCGACAGAGGTTTGAAATGAAGTTTCTTTCTCAAGCCGAGCAAAGTATGCAAATGGAATGGTTTTTGTCACTTAAGCAAGGAGGCATGTCTGTTAGAGAGTTTGTTAATAAGTTTAGTTAATTGTCTAGGTTTGGTTTGGAGCTAGTAAATAACCCGCACAAGAAAGCTTTGAGGTTCACCAGAGGACTGAATGAACCCCTCCATGTGTTGGCAATGTCTCATATTCCAATGGGAGCAACTTTTGAGAAACTCGTTTATATGGCATTGATGCATGAAGAAGACAAAGGTGAAAAGAAAGAGGCTAAGGTTGAGGAAACACAAAACAAGAAAGTGTAGCCCAAGAAAGAACAACAACAAGAGGGTGGAAAGAACGACAAATGTTAAGGCAAAAAGAAATGTCATGGTTGTGGGAATGTTGGTCATTTGGTCAAAGACTGTAGATAAAGGAAGAATGCTTGCTTCAATTGTGGTGAAGTTGGACACTATACTAGGGAGTTCTCGAAGAAGCAAGGGCAGGACAAAAGGGATGGATCCTCTAGAGGGCAAGTGCATGCTCTCGTGACTGATGTACCGTACAGAGGTATGAAAGTTTCTATTGAAGGGTTGATTTCTCTTTCTGATCATCTAGTTAGGACTATTTTGATTTTGGTGCTTCTCTCTTTTTTATATCTAATTTTGTAGTTGAGTCCTTGCACCTTAGTACTAATATGGTTTTGGATCCCGTTGTTGCCTCAAACCCTATTGGTGGTACGGCTCATCTGTTTATGACTTTTCGGGGTTTGAGAATATCTGTTTTGGGGCTTCGAGTTTGAGCATGATGCATATGTACTGGCTTTTATGGGATACTGTTTTACTCTAGGGATGGGTTGGCTAGCTATGTATGGTGCCATTCTAGATTATTAGAAGAGGGTCGTTAAATTT
This sequence comes from Allium sativum, assembly GCA_030737875.1. Classification (NCBI taxonomy): domain Eukaryota; kingdom Viridiplantae; phylum Streptophyta; class Magnoliopsida; order Asparagales; family Amaryllidaceae; genus Allium; species Allium sativum. The sequence continues at coordinate 582,092,277 of CM060913.1, forward strand.
CTATATTACCGTCGGAGGACTCTCGAGATTTCTAGTGACCCAAGAGGGTCTAGCATGCTTAGTTTCCTGGAGTAACTTGAAGCATCTATCGATGATATACGATCTATACCAGTAGTATACGAGTATTTTGATGTTTTGAGGAGGTTTCGGGTTTGCCTTCGAGGCGCGAGATTGATTCTATATATACCTCGTGGACAATACAAAGCCAGTTGCATTACTGGTGCAGCACATGGCTCCAAGAGAAAGGAAGGAGCTTAGTAAGCAAGTAGGGGAGCTATGTGAGAAAGGGTTTGTTAGGCGAAGCATATCTGAAATGGGTGCCCCAGTAATATTAGCCACTAAGGCGTATGGCTTGCTACGCATATGTGTGGAAATTCATGATGTTTTTCCTCATTTCTTAATTATGGGAGTATCTGCACGATACAGCAGAGGTAGTTGAGCCGAATGTACTTGAGGAAGTAGAGGTAGAAAGGGAGGCGACAATTAGACGAGTTCCTACCCATATACTTGGATCAGAGGTTAAGAAACTGCGCAATAGAGAGGTTAAGTTAATAAAAGTGCAATGGAGAGAAGATATCGAGGATGCAACTTGGGAGACTGAAGATAAGGATCGCGCTTCATACCCCTTTCCTTTTTGGGACTATGTTCTTAACTTCTTTTTCCAAGCTTTTATTCGTACTTGCTTCTGTCATTCGTGTGTATCCTATCGATCGAATCTTCGACCTTTAGATAGAAATCCCATGGTTGTAAACATGTGTTTGAGACATGTTATGTTTGATGGATGCAAGTGGATGCAAGTGTTTTCTAGTGGTTGCTTGTGGATGCATATACACAAGCATTAGGCACTAGATCGACTCAATCACTCTCATACTGCAGATGGATGTGTGTGCATTTTTCTTCTTTTTATGGATGAAAATGGATGTATCGTCATATGAATGTTGCATTTGGATGGATGATTGTGCACACATATAGAACTTACAAGTTATAATATGATTATTTGCATACATGTTGGATTCAAGACACTAACATACATTGCATTAAGGAGGTCGACTGAATCAGTAGACACCCTGATCTTCGCATTAGTATTGGGACATACACACACCTTTGCACATGTTCATATAAGCATTAAGAAATATTTTAGGAACAATGGATGCCTGTAATTGGTGGATGAGTAGATGAATGTGGATGTTAGGATATACATTCTTCTTAACTTGGAGATTTCGGGGACGAAATCCTTTGAGTAGGGGGAAATGTAACACCCCAAAATTTTAACAATACTAAAAAGGTGAAATTAAAGAATAATTAATTTAATATTCAGAATAAGGGGAAACGGACTACAACATTGTGTATGTCTCGAAATTCTGCTCAAGATAGACACTTGGTTTGCGTAAAACGGACACGGTATGAAGAAGTTATGAAGGTTTGAAGTTTGTATACGCACAAGAGAATTATATGTATACAAAAAAAATTAAAATATATTAAAAAATTCAAAATAGCGAATCGGGAGGGGGAATACCCAAACCACCCCATTTTAGGGCTCGACCCAGTGTGTTTGGGGGTCGACACCCTAACGGGGGGTCGAACCCCTAGGCAGATCTGGGCAGATTCGTTTTTCTTAATGTGGACTCTTTTCTTGACCGGGTTCGTTGCTTCTAGGCTATAAAAAGGACCCTAAACCTAGGTTTTATTCATCTGAAAAATAATGGTGACTGCGGAGCTCTGCAGCAACGAAAATTAAATAGCCTATTCTTCTCAAAAATCAATTCAAAGCAGATTATACATATTCAAAGATTGCTACCACAAAATCAACATGTCCTTCTCAGTAATTTGGATCCATTTTCTTAGATTTATTCACTGTGAGTTTATGTAATTTTTGGATTTAAATATTTAATTGGAAATCTTGATATGTATATAAAATTCGATCTTGAATCATCGCCTAAATTAGTTCTATTATGACATATTCACCAGATCTGTTTTTATATGTTAATATCTCCACCATGCCAAATCTTGTCATTATATGCTTATTCAGTTTTTATGCCTGTTTCTGTCAATTAATTATTGATTTGTTATTATGCCTACTTTTGACTCTCTTCTCTCGCTCTTTTCCTTTTTTTATAGCTAGGCTACCTTTGAGCCTTGGCCTGACGCTGAAATATGCGAACATGCGAAATTGGGAATCGTTGGGAAAAACATGAATTGGGGCATAAATTGGAACATATGAAAATATTGAATTAGGGAAAAAATAGGAACATATGTGAATATTGAATTGGGGCATAAATTGGAACATATGTGAATATTGAATTGGGGAATAAATTGGAACATATGTGAATATTGAATTGGGGCATAAATTGGAACATATGTGAATATTAAAATTGGGCATAAATTGTATATTGATTTATGACTTAGGAAAAAGGGCGTATTAGGCAAAATGATATGTGAATTGAAAAGGGGCATAGGAAAACCTATAATTGAAATAGGATAATTGCTAATATGAATATTCCCAAAAAAAAATTTGGAACGGTATTAACGCTTAGACACGAGGTTAGACTGTGCTTGTGGTATAATTTTGCCTGGGGCCGCCCGACATATCCAGCAACCACAAGCGGCTAATCTAATGTGAGGGGTCTAATGCGAAACAACACCGCGACATGAGATTAAGTCTAAACTTGTGGTTTAAGTCTTCCTGGAGCCGCCCGACATATCCAGCAGCCATAAGTAATTGACTTAATGTGAGAGGTCTGGTGTGTTAACATGTATTAATGAAAAGATAATGACAACATGTTAAATTTAAATACTTAACTGTTTTGAATGTGTAAAAGGGTAATATATGAACCTAACAAATGGAATAAAGGGTTAAATAAATTTATATGAATTGGTGGGGTTAAGTAAATATGAAATCTTTGGGGTTAAGTAAACCTATTAAGTTTCTGTAGGGTTAAGTAAACCTGTTAAATTTGTGGGGTTAAGTAAACCTGTTAAATTTGTGGGGTTAAGTAAACTTGTTAAGTCTGTAGGGTTAACTAAATCTGTTAAATTCGTGGGGGTTATATGAACCTGTTAATCTAAAAGACTTAACATGTTACATCTGTTGGGGTTATAGGGACCCGTTAACTTGTAAAGTTTAACCCGTAAATCTGTAGGGGGTTACGCGAATCTGTTAATTCTGTTAGGCATAACCTATCAAAATCCTAATTAATTGGGGACACAAGATCTATTGGGGTTGGCTTGTATCATCTGTTGTGTGGGACCCATATTAGTTAGTAACACAATCTGGTATTAAAAAGGGGACCCCGCACTAGGTAGGGGTTAGGGAACGCTTACTGAACAAATTGTAAGAGGTTCATTTAGGAGGAGGTGTGTAATGGCGCATTCCAATGAACTCATGTGCGTGCAAGAGTACGGCCTGCTTCTGGGAGAATAAACCGCTGTAGCACCAGTAAATTGGTCTGTGTCCATCTGTAGGCTGCCACTTTAGGAAGTAATACACCCTACTGTGGGGCCGACATAGGGTATTTACGCAATAGGGAGCCGATCGATTGGGGGTAGTAATTAGGGTTCATCTAGTCATGTCTGTTTCTATGGGGTACCTGTATTTCTATTGGGTTTAACACCCGTTATTTCTGTTTAGGTACCGGATAATTCTGTTTGGGGAAAAACCCGTTACTAGAGTACACCTAAAGCTACCATTATGTTTCTGTTGGGATCATCTTGTTCCTGTTGAATAATTAGGGAGTATGTAATCCTGTTACTTATATGTTATGCTAGTATTGGTGCAGAGAAAAGTATTAGAGAAGTGTAACCTATTATGCTTTGTTCATTCTGCTTAACTTGCTCAGTCTGTTATACCTGTCTTATTACTGTTTTCTATCCTCCAATTTATATGCCTATCATGATACTTTTACTTATTTATATGATAAAAGTAACTGGACTCGCCAGACTTTATGTCTGACCCTTTTTGTTTCCTATTCTTTCTTCCGTTTCCCCCTAGGTTCGCAGGGTGGGAATTCTAAAACTTAGTTAGGACCCGGTTATCTTCTTGCTTGGAGGAGCTTTTAAAGTATTGCTCAATGCCTATCTTTGCTACTATGGCTTTGTCTCTTTTGGGGAATTATGCTTTTTATGTAATTTCTGTACTCTGATGGTACAAGACAGAAGTTTTAAATTACTGTAATGGGTTTTATGTAGTTTTAGACTTATGGTATTTTTGGACCACGATGTTATGACGTATTTTTGAGATAAAATTTAAATTCCGTTGTTGCTTTTATATCTATCTTGTAATAGTTCTGTTTACCTATAACGCTTTACGTAACTTAATGCATTCCCTTAGTGAGTGACATTAACTGATGTAGGGTGTCACACTATGTACCAGAGCTGAAGGTTACCAGATTGGATAAAGTTTTTGAAAATTATTTTCAAAAAGGTTTTAAAAGAAAGCTTTTTCAAAACGAAAAGTCTATTTTGAAAAACATATTCCCCAAAAGCCATACGTAATATCTTTCGATCCTTCGTCTGAATCTCTTTTCTTTTCTTTTCAGCATGTCCGAGGAACCTAATATTCCTAAGGGCGTTCGGATATCGGCCGGGTTTCGTAGGTATTTGGAAGTTACGACACCGGCCGAAGGCCTAGGAAACTCTCCTCCACCAGCTGCACCCGTTGTTCCTCCACCTCCACCTCCATACACTGATAATTTCTCTAAGATATGTAAAGATTTTCGTGCTATGGGCAGAAGGCCATTCAATCGAACCGAGACTTTCGTGGAGGCAAGAAATTGGATAAAAGAGACGGAGGACTTGTTTGGAATTTTCGAAGTTAATGATTGTAGGAAGGTTCAGTTAGGCGCCTGGCTGCTGAAAGACGAGGCTTCATCCCGGTGGGAAGTGACGCAAGCGGGACGTCCGGTTGAGACATGGGATGATTTCCGATAGAGGTTTGGAATGAAGTTTCTTTCTCAAGCCGAGCAAAGTATGCAAATGGAAAGGTTTTTGGCACTTAAGCAAGGAGGCATGTCTGTTAGAGTGTATGTTAATAAGTTTAATCAATTAGCGAGGTTTGGTTTGGAGCTAGTAAATACCCCGCACAAGAAAGCTTTTAGGTTCGCCAGAGGACTGAATGAACCCCTCTGTGGGTTGGCTATGTCTCATATTCCGATGGGAGAAACTTCTGAGAAACTCGTTGATATGTCATTGATGCATGAAGAAGACAAAGGTGAAAAGAAAGAGGCTAAGGTTGAGGAAACACAAAACAAGAAAGTGTAGCCGAAGAAAGAACGACAACAAGGGGTGGGAAAGAACGACAAAGCTCAAGGCAAAAAGAAATGTCATGGTTACGGGAATGTTGGTCATTTGGTCAAAGACTGTAGAAAAAGGAAGAATGCTTGCTTCAATTGTGGTGAAGTTGGACACTATACTAGGTAGTGCCCGAAGAAGCAAGGGCAGGGACAAAGGGTTGGATCCTCTAAAGGGCAAGTGCATGCTCTCGTGACTGATTTACCATACAGAGGTATGAAAGTTTCTACTGAAGGGTTGATTTCTCTTTCTGATCATCTAGTTAGGACTATTTTTTATTTTGGTGCTTCTCACATTTTTATATCTAATTCTGTAGTTGAGTCTCTGCACCTTAGTACTAGTATGGTTTTGGATCCCGTTGTTTCCTCAAACCCTATTGGTGGTACGACTCATCTGTTTATGACTTCTCGGGGTTTGAGAATATCTGTTTTGGGGCGTCGATTTTGAGCATGATGCATATGTACTTCGTTTTATGGGATATTGTTTTACTCTAGGGATGGGTTAGCTAGCTATGTGTGGTGCCATTCTAGATTGTTAGAAGAGGGTTGTTAAATTTCTGACTTGCCGTGGGAGGACTCTCGAGATTTCTAGTGACCTAAGAGGGTCTAGCATGCTTAGTTTCCTAGAGTCACTTGAAGCATCTATCGATTATATACAATCTATACTAGTAGTATGTGAGTGTTCTGATGTTTTGAGGAAGTTTGGGGCTTGCCTTTGAGGTGGGAGATTGATTTCTATATATACTTGGTGGACAATACAAAGCCAGTTGCATTGCTTGTGCGCCACATGGCTCCAAGAGAAAGGAGGGAGCTTAGTAAGCAAGTAGGGAACTACATGAGAAAGGGTTTATTAGGCGAAGCATATCTGAAAGGGGTGCTCCAGTAATATTAGCCACTAAGGCGTACAGCTCACTTCGCATATGTGTGGATATTCATGATGTTTTTCCTCATTTCTTAATTATGGGAGCATTTGCACGATACAGCAGAGGTAGTTGAGCTGAACGTACTTGAGGAAGTAGAGGTAGAAAGGGAGGCGACAATTAGACGAGTTCCTACCCGTATACTTGGATCAGAGGTTAAGAAACTGCGCAATAGAGAGGTTAAGTTAATAAAAGTGCAATGGAGAGAAGACATCGAGGATGCGACTTGGGAGACTGAAGACGAGGATCGCGCTTTATACCCCTTTCCTTTTTGGGACTATGTTCTTAAATTCTTTTTCCAAGCTTTTATTCGTACTTGCTTCTGACATTCGTGTGTATCCTATCGATCGAATCTTCGACCTTTAGATAGAAATTCCATGGTTGCAAACATGTGTTTGAGACATGTTATGTTTGATGGATGCAAGTTGATGCAAGTGTTTTCTAGTGGTTGCTTGTGGATGCATATACACACACATTAGGCACTAGATCAACTCAATCACTCTCATACTACATATGGATGTGTGTGCATTTTTCTTCTTTTTATGGATGAAAATGGAAGTATCTTCATATGAATGTTGCATTTGGATGGATGACTGTGCAAACTTATAGAACTTACAAGTTATAATATGATTATTTGCATACATGATGGATTCAAGACACTAATATACATTGCATTAAGGAGGTCAACTGAATCAGTAGACCGCCTAATCTTCGCATTAGTATTGGGACATACACACACACCTTTACATATATTCATATAAGAATAAGAAATCTTTTAAGAACAATGGATGCCTGTAATTGGTAGATGAGTTGATGAATGTGGATGTTAGGATATACATTCTTCTTAACATGGAGATTTCGGGGACGAAATCCTTTGAGTAGGGGAGAATGTAACACCCCGAAATTTTAACAACACTAAAGAGGACAAATTAAAGAATATTTAATTTAATATTCAGAATTAGGGTAAACGAACTGCACCATTGCGTCTGTCTCGAAATTCTTCTCATGAAAGACACTTGGTTTGCGTAAAATGGACACCGTATGAAGAAGTTATGAAGGTTTGAAGTTTGTATACACAGAAGAGAATTATATGTATACAAACGAATTAAAATATATAAAAAAATTCAAAACAACGAATCTGGAGGGGGAATACCCGAACCACCCCATTTTAGGGCTCGACCCAGGGGTCGACCCAAGGTGTTTGGGGGTCGACACCAGGGTCGACCCCGGGGTCGACACCCTAAGAGTGGGTCGACCCCCTCGGAAGATCTGGGCAGATTCGATTTTCTGAACGTGGACTCTTTTCTTGACCTAGTTCGTTGCTTCTAGGCTACAAAAAGGACCCTAAACATAGGTTTTATTCATCTGAAAAATAATGGTGATGGCGGGGCTCTGCTGCAACGAAAATTAAATAGCCTATTCTTCTCCAAAATCAATTCAAAGAAGATTATACATATTCAAAGATTGCTACAACAAAATTGTAACACACCGTGATTTTAAATATTAAAATTAACAAACTAAAGAATACTTAATTTCAAATGTGAGAATTAAGGGAAACGGTTTACGCCATTGCGTTAGTCTCGGAATTATGCTTGAGATAGAGTCCGAGTTTGCGTGAATTGGACTCCGTATAAAGAAGTTATGGCCTTCAGAAATTTCAGAGTTTAAATAAATTAAAAACTGCTCAGGTTCAGAAATTCAAAATTCAAAATTCAAACAGGGAAGCGGGCTGGCGGGAATTCTATCGCCTAAGGCTAGGTTGACCAGGAGGTCGACCTCCCCCTAGACAGGTCGACCAGGGGGTCGACCTACCCCTGGGGTAGATCTAGAATCAGATGACTCTGACTTGTTGCTGAGTCTTTCCTGACCTATTGCTGAGTCATTATGGCTGATGTGGCTGTTCTGGATAATTCTATCTTGTCTGGATGGTCCGGATTGATTCTATCTTAATCTAACGGCTTATGTTGATTTAAAATTCTATAAAAGAACGCTTAGACTCAAACCCTAAACCTAAACTAAATCAGTCACTTGGCCACCATGCTGCTGCTAGGATAGTTCTTCTTCCTAAAATTAGGGATCAGCAAGTCAGAATTCTAATTCAAAATACGAACGAATCATTCTCTTCTCTAACCTATCTTTGTGAGTGTAATTTCTTTCACAAAATAATTAATAAATTAATTATGATGGGCCATGACTTGGATTATGAGAACATGTCTGTTGAATCATGTGACATTACTTGGTTTTGTTTGTGAATATATGATTGTTTTGTTAACTTATGTTTGTAGATCTATATCATATATGAATCTTATGCAAGTTAGGGATGTTAAAACATATGTGAATCTTATGCTAGTTTGTTTCTACATATGCTAATTTTTATATGAATCTTATGCATGTTTGGGATGTTAAATCATATGCTAGTTTATGAATCTTATGCAAGTTTGGGGATGTTAAATTATATGCTAGTTTATGAATCTTATGCAAGTTTGGGGATGTTAAATCATATGCTAGTTTATGAATCTTATGCAACTTTGGGGATGTTAAATCATATGCTAGTTTATGAATCTTATGCAAGTTTGGGATGTTTAAACATATGTGAATCTTATGCAAGTTTAGGATGTTAAAGCATATGTGAATCTTATGTAAGTTTGGGATGTTAAATTATATATGAATCTTATGCAAGCCTGTAGGTGGATAGGCACAAGTTCATATGTGAATCAAGTATATACATGGTAGTTTATATGCAAAACATGTGACATTAATTTACATGTTTAGATCCATGTGCAAGTTCACATTTTTATGTTTAGATCTATATTTAGATCCATGGCAGTACATAGTTATGCAAATTTTGGTTCTATATGCCCATTGCCTATGCTAGTGTTGTATGCGAATCATATGCTAGTTTTTTATGTGAATGATATGCTAGTTTGAATGTAAGTTTGTGTGAAATTCGTATGCAAGTTATAGGAAAACCATATCCATATATGCAAGTTCAGGATTACATGATTAGATCTATATTTAGATCCATGATAGTTTATGCAAATTTATGTTATATATATATATATCCATTGCATATGCAAGTTCTTGGCTATGCAAACTTATGTTATGATCTATTTTATGTGTTATGCAAGTAGTGATGTTGCTTTTCTTTTTATAAGTTAGACTATTTTCGAGTCTAACATATATCGTATTAAAACGTACGAATAGCGTGGGGGACAATGGGAAAATATTAATCTTGCAAAATTTTGAATTGGCGTAAAATGGCTTTAAGGGCATATAATTAAAGTGAGTCATTAATTGGTATAATTTATATACCTAAAAAGTATGGACATAATTTAGTTGACAATTATGGACATAGTTAATTTGGAAATTATGGAAAATTTTGAAATAGGGATATTAATTCAAATTAGGGTTGAATAATAATGTGTAATAATAAATGCCTAAGACACGAGGATAGACCCGTTTGTGGTGTAAGACTGCCTGGACCCGCCCGGCAAATCCAGCAACCACAAACGGTAGTCTAATGTGAGAGGTAAAAGGCATAAATTAAATGAGTAATAAATGCCTAAGACACGAGCCTAGACTCGTTTGTGGTGTAAGACTTCCCAGACCGGCCAGGCAAATCCAGTAACCAAAAACGGTAGTCTAATGTGAGAGGTCAAAGGCACAAATTAAATGATGCTAGGCACGAGGTTAAGTCTGGCTTGTGGTGTAAGTCTGCCCGGAACCACCCGGCATATCCAGCGGCCACAAGCAATCGACTTAATGTGAGAGGTCTGTGCATTAATAATTAATTAATGCTGATCAAAGACGAATATGAATGACAAATAGAAGTTTGGTTGAATGAATAATTCTCTGAGTACCAATCTGTTGTTGATTTCTATCTTCGGGGTTGATACTTAGGGAGTTATTCTCTTAACCAATGTATCTGTGAACTAAGATGTACTTAATCATAAATTAAGTAAAACAAGATAAGTGGATAGGGTTAAGACCAGCTTAACCAATAATTTGATAAGTGGGTAGGGTTAAGACCAGCTTAACCAATAATATATATATTAATCTGATAAGTGGATAGGGTTAAGACAAACTTAAACAATAATATATATTGATCTGATAGGGTTAAGACAAACTTAACCAATAATATATATTGATTTGATAAGTGGATAGGGTTAAGACCAACTAACCAATACGATATAAGTGGATGGGGTTAAGACCCGCTTAACCAATAATATATTGATCTGATAAGCGGATAGGGTTAAGACAAGCTTAACCAATAACACATGTTGATTTGTTAAGTTGGTAACATGGATGACATGTGGGATATAATTATAAACACTTAACCAAGTTGAAACATGTAAGAAGACACGAATAAGAAGGGGTTAAGTGGGGAATCTTAGTGGGGACCAAGCATAGGTGGAAAGCTTGTGTCAAAAATGGGGACCCTTTTCAAACCAGTAACCCATTAAGTATCTTTGTGAGCTTGAGTTGGATCGAGGACGGGACACGCTTACTGGGCTTGATTGTAAGAGGTCAAAACGGGTTAATGGTGGCAACGCAAGTCCAATAGGGTCATGTGCGTGCGTGGGCCCGGGTTGGTAGGTAAGACGTTATTGCATCGTGTAGATATAAGTCGTGCATCTTTAGTGGTATCGGGTTGCCACTTTGGGGAGTGATATACCCCACTGTGGGACCAGCACGGGTATCTACAAGTTAGGGAGCCGATCGAATGGGGAAGGTAGTGGGTACGACTAGCGGAGATAGGGGCAGGCAGCACCTATGACAGCATCTAGGAGTACAAGAAACTACCATATTATGAATAAATGTTGTAACTAGACTGGGGAGGGTAGTGGGTACAACTAGTGGAGGTAGGAGCAGGCGGCACCTACGATAGCAGCTAGGAGTACACGAAACTACTATTATTATAATTTTCATTATTATGATTAGTAAGAGGGATCAACTTCCAGTATGGGACTAGTAATGGTGCAATGTAATTAGCATTGGTGCAGTATAGTAATTATCCTATAGTGATATGGAACGAGATTAACGCCAGAATATTCCTCTTATTTGTTTTGTCTTGCCCACTTGTTTCACAGTCATTCCTTATTTTACCAGTTTATGCCTTATCCTAATTACTTTATTAATTATATTGTTAAAGTTATTGTACTCGCCAGACTTTATGTCTGACCCCTTTGTTTTCGCCTCTTTTCTTCCTCCCCCCCCCCCCCCACCCAGGTTCTCTGGGTGGGACTAGTACTAGTGGAGCTTGATTTGGATCTCTTTCTTTTGTAAGTGCTTGGATTGCTGAAAGTAAAGTTCAGCTCATATCTTTTATGGCTACTTATGTTGGGGTTATGCTTTTTACTTTACGTACTCAGAAAACAATTTGTCAAGATGGATATTAAGTGTACTTTGTTTATGATGTGGTTGTAATCAAACTATTTCTCCGTTGTAATAAAAGTTGTTTTAAAATTTTCAAGTACCAGTATATGTATCTGTCTTTTTATATTCTGTTCTATACACTAATAATGCTCCATGAAAGTTAATGCATTCCCTTTAAGAGTGACATTAATGCACGTGGGGTGTTACATGTTGTATCAGAGTTGAAGGTTAACAGAACAGATAAGGGATTTTGAAAAACTATTTTTCAAAAGTGTTTTTATAAAGAAATACTTTCAAAAGTATGTTTTAAGAAGAGTATTTTTAAGAGAAGAGTTTATTATGAAAAAAGATAACCCCCAAGAGCCATATATCTTTCCTTCGAATCTCCGTTTTAAATCTCTTCCTCTTTCCTTTTTGAATTTCTTCCTCCATGTATAGACGCTTTTTCTAAGATGTGTAAGAACTTCCGTACGATGGGCAGAAAACCGCTTCATGGGACTGGGACGTTTGACAAAGCTAGAAGGAAGTGGAGGACTTGTTGGTACCTTTAAGATAGATGATGGGAGGAAGGTTCAATTAGCTGCTTGGTTAATGAAGGACGAAGCCTCATTTTTGTAGGAGGTCACGAACAGAGAATGTGCAGGAGAGACATGTAAAGGACACAAAGAAAGGCGATAAGGATAACAAGGAGCCAAGAGAAAAGGAAGGGCCACACTTGTGAAATAACTGACTACTTAAATAAAGACGTTAGAAAGAAGAAGAAGACTAGTTGTTATCGTTACGGAGAAACAAGACATTTTATTAGGATTGTCTAAAGAAGCAAAGGACAAAAGGACAAAGTATAGGATCTTCTGGAGGGCAGACGCGTTCCCTCACGGCTGGCATACCTGATAGAGGTAGAAATATCTTGGTTGGAAGTTTACTTTTTCTTCTTTTTGATCATCCTGTTCGAACCTTGTTTTAATTCTGGCGCTTCACACTCGTTTGTATCTGCTTCGTTAGTTAAAACACTGCACCTAAATACTAGTCTAGTTACAAATCCCATAGTAGTGTCAAATCCTATTTGTGGTTCGTCTCATCTTTCAATGATTTGTCGGGATTTGAGAGTGTTTATCTTGGGCGTTGGGTTTGAATGCAACGCCTTCGTTCTTGGCTTCATGGGCTACGGCTTGATTCAAGGCATGGATTGGCTAGCCAGATACGGTGCCATCCTAGACTGTGAAAGAAGGGTAGTTAGATTGTTGACTCGTTGTGGAAAGACCCTTGATATTTCTTGTGACCCTAGAGGTCCGGTAATCCTTAGCTACCTAGAATCCCTTGACGCATCCAACGATGATTTGGGATCTGTTCGTGTGGTCTATGAATATAGTGACGTCTTCCATGAAGTTCGGGGTTTACCCCGTGGCACGAGATAGACTTTCGAATACACCTGGTAGATAATGCAAAGCCAGTTGCACTATCAGTGCGCCACGTGGCCCCGGGAGAGAGAAGAGAACTCAGTAAGCAATTGAAAGTGTTGCTTGAGAAGGGTTCATAAGAAGAAAAGATACCCATTGCCCAGGATATATGATTTGTTCGATCAGTTGGTGGGTGCTTCGGTTTTCTCGCAACTGAATTTGGCTACAGGATTTCATCAGCTAAGGGTGGCTGAAGACAACATAGATAAGATTGCATTTAGAACTCCAGACGGTTTCTTCGAGTGGCTCGTCATGCCTTTTGGTTTGACGAGTGCACCCGCATAATTCGTTGACTTAATGAGTAGGGTGTTTAGGGAGTTTCTAAACAAGTTTGTGGTAGTCTTTGTGGACGATATCTTGATTTTCTCTAGAAGCGAAGAAGAATACGCCCTACATCTTAGGGAAGTCTTAAAGACCCTACGAGCGCATCAACTTAAAGCTAAGTTCTCCAAGTGCCATTTTTGGAGAAAAGAAGTGAGGTTCTTAGGACACGTGATCTCTAAGGAAGGGATAGCTGTGGATCCCGCAAAGGTGGTGGCAATCCAAGATTGGAAGATTCCTAAAAAACGCAACAGAAGTAAAAAGCATTTCAGGGCTGGCTGGTTATTATAGGAAGTTCATCAAGGACTTCGCGAAGATATCAGCCCCACTAACTCGGTTAATGAAGAAGAACTTGACTTTTGCTTGAGGACGTTGACGACGGCTCCAGTTTTAGTTTTTCCAGATGGAAGTAAGCCATTTGCAGTGTATACCGGTGCTTGCGGGACAGGGCTTGGAGTAGTATTCGATGCAAGGGAAAAAGTTATATGCAAAAACGGCAAGTATGAGCATCGTTTATCATCCACAGACGGATGGACGGACAGAAAGGGGTGAATAGAATCCTTGAAGATCTTTCGAGGTTATGTATCCTAGAATTTGAGGGACATGAGAAGAGGAAACGAGCTTAGTGGTGTTCACGACGTGTTTCACGTATCGCATTTGCAAAAGTGTTACAAAATACTGCGGAAGTAGTGGAGCCGAACATGCTTAGAAGAAGTGGAAGTAGAGTGAAATGCCACGATTAGACAAGCTCCTACATGCATCCTTGGGTCGGAGGTATAAAAGCTACGCAACAAAGAGGTCAAGTTGGTCAAAGTGCAATAGCGAGATGATCAAGGAGACACGACTTGGGAGGCGGAAGACAAGATGTGTATGCTGTACCCTTCCCTTTTTGAGGGTATGTTTTTAACTTCTCCTTTTGCTACCGCTTTGTTAATACTTGTCCTATCGTTTAATATGTCTTTGTGATGATATCTTTGATCTTTAGTTAGGAAAAACCCTATGGTTGTAAACATGTGTTTGAGACATGTTATGTTTGGTGGATGCAAATGGATGCAAAGTGGTTGCTAGTGGTTGCTCGTGGATGCATGTACACACACATTAGGCACTAGATCGGCTCAATCACTTTCATACTACATATAAATGTGTGCGCATATTTAAATTAATGGATGTATAATGGTTGTGTTATCATATGGATGCTGCATCTTGATGAATGGTTGTGCACACATGTAGAAGTAATATGTATCATTAGGATTCTTTCGTATACATAATGGACGCATGGCACTATCATGATTTGCGTTAAGGAGGTCAACTGAATCAGTAGACCGCCTGATTTTGCATTAGATAAGGAACATATACACACACTTTTTGCATATGTTCATACGGCATTAGAAATCTTGTAAGGACAATGGATGCCTGTGTTTGATGGTTGAGTAGATGGATGGTTGGATGATAGGATATACATTCTCCTTAACTTGGAGATTTCGGGGGCGAAATCCCGTTAAGGAGGGGAGAATGTAACACCCCGTGATTTTAAATATTAAAATTAACAAATTAAAGAATACTTAATTTCAAATGTGAGAATTAAGGGAAACGGGTTACGCCATTGCGTTCGTCTCGGAATTCTGCTTGAGAAAGAGTCCGAGTTTGCGTGAATTGGACTCCGTATGAAGAAGTTATGGCCTTCCGAAGTTTCAGAATTTAAATAAATTAAAAACAACTCAGGTTCAGAAAATCGAAATTTAAAATTCAAATAGGGAAGCGGGCTGGGCTGGAATTCTCCCGCCCTAGGCCAGGTCGACCAGGGGGTCGACCTCCACTAGACAGGTCGACTAGGGGGTCGACCTACCCCCGGGGTAGATCTGGAATCAGATGACTCTGACTTGTTGCTGAGGCTTTCCTGACCTGTTGTTGAGTCATTAGGGCTGATGTGGCTGTTCTGGATAATTCTGTCTTGTCTGGATGGTCCGAATTGATTCTATCTTAATCTAACGCCTTATGTTGATTTAAAATTCTATAAAAGAACGCCTAGACTCAAACCCTAAACCTAAACTAAATCAGTCACTTGGCCACCATGCTGCTGCTAAGATAGTTCTTCTTCCTAAAGCTTAAGGATTAACAAGTCAGAATTCTAATTCAAAAGGCAAACGAATCATTCTCTTCTCTGACCTATCTTTGTGAGTATAATTTCTTTCACAAAATAATTAATAAATTAACTATGATGGGTCATCACTTGGATTATGAGAACATTTCTGTTGAATCATGTGACGTTACTTGATTTTATTTGTGAATATATGATTGTTTTGTTAATTTATGTTTGTAGACCTATATCATATATGAATCTTATGCAAGTTTGGGATGTTAAAACATATTTGAATCTTATGCACGTTTGTTTCTACATATGCTAATTTGTATATGAATCGTATATGAATCTTACGCAAGTTTGGGATGTTAAATCATATGCTAGTTTATGAATCTTATGCAAGTTTGGGGATGTTAAATCATATGCTAGTTTATGAATCTTATGCAAGTTTGGGGATGTTAAATCATATGCTAGTTTATGAATCTTATGCAAGTTTGGGATGTTAAAACATAGGTGAATCTTATGCAAGTTTAGGATGTTAAAGCAAATGCGAATCTTATGTAAGTTTGGGATGTTAAATTATATATGAATCTTATCCAAGTCTGTAGGTGGATTATACACAAGTTCATATGTGAATCAAGTATATACATATGTTAGTTTATATGAAAAACATGTGACATTAGTTTACATGTTTAGATCCATATGTGTAACACCCCGTATTTTCGGGAAAGAAGTTAAGTAACGAATTATAGAATACTTAATTATAAATGCGGGAATCAAGGGAAACGGGTTATGCCATTGCGTTCGTCTCGAAATTCTTCTTGAGATGGAGTTCAAGTTTGTGAGAATTAGAGTTCGTATGAAGAAGTTATGGCCTTCAGAAGTTATGGCCCTGGGCCAGGTCGACCGGGGGATCGACCTACCCCATATAGGTCGACCAGGGGGTCGACGTGGGGGTCGACCTACCCCCCTTCGGGCAGATCTGTTTTCCAACCAATTTCGACTCACTGCTGAGTCATTAGGGCTGAGTTGGCTGTTCTGGATAACTCAATCTTGTCTTAATGGTCTTGATTGATTCTGAGATGATCTGAGGGCTCCTATTCAATAAAATATCTATAAAAGCAACCTAATACCTCAACCCTAAATCATATTAAAATTAAACAAAGAGCTGTCATACTGCCATTAGACAACCTAGAGTAGCCGCCACTTGAAGCTAACAAAGAGACGAACCAAACTAAATCAAAACTAAATTAAAAAACAATTGTCTACACCAAAGGCGAGCATTTCAACTCCAGAATACAGATTCCAGAAATCAAGATCTTTGTCTGTAGTAAGTGTAGTTATCTTTTAGATGTAAATAAATTTATGACGTGATTTGATATCAAGTGAAAAATAGAATTATACCATGTTGTATAATATTGACGATACTAATTCATGTTTGTTTCTTGTGATGATTTTATCATGACTTGTCTTGGAAAGTTTGTGGCTTATTGGACTTGGTGTTGGATCTATTAAGAATTGAGAATGAAACTATCAATATCATATGCAAGTTATATGTTTCATGTTAAGATCTACATATATATGTTTATATGATTAATGCAAGTTGTATGTATTATGTTAGATCCAAGTCAAGATCTACATATATATATATATATTCAAATGCTTTATGTTAGATCCATATGCCTATGTTCATATGCAAGTTACAAGTTTTATGTTGGATCCATGTCAAGATCTATCTAGGTTCATATGATTAATGCAAGTTATATGTTTTTTGATAGATCCAAGTCACGATCTAATTATACATATGTTCATATGCAAGTTACATGTTAGATCCAAAACTAGAGCTATATTTATATGCATGTTTGTAAAGTGGACTTATGCAAGTTCACCTTGTTAGATCTAGTTCACACCTATATGTTAATGTTAAAATTATACATGCTTTGGGATTGGACATGTCATGACTATGTCATATGCTAGTTTATAATTGAGGTTATGTTCACACATGCCTAAATCTACATATTAACATGTTTTAGGCTTTTGATTATTTAAGTCTAAATTATATGCAAGTTCATGTGACATGTTAAATTATATGAATAAAGTTTTATGCAAAGTTTACATGTTTGGTTGAATCTATATTATGCATGTTCCCATCTTTACCTCTTGTTTATAAATTGGGCTAATATGCGGGCCCAATGACTTTATGTGATTAATACGAACGCACAAACGGGGGTAACGTTGGGATAGTTATTAAATCAAAACATGTTAATAATGTAGGTGGGCCCAAAACCATGTAAATGGTTAAGGCCATGAATGGTATAATTTATACCATTAGTCTTGAACATAATTAAAATATGTAACATGAAACACTTGTAGAAAATTTACATATATAAGATGTAAAAGATGAATGTGCCTAACCCGAGGTTAGACTGAGTTGTGGTGTAAACCTGCCCGGAACCGACCAACATATCCAGTGACCACAACAATACATGTCTAATGTGAGAGGTTAGTGCATCAAGCCCAGAAAGACCCGAGGTTAGAGTGAGTTGTGGTGTAAAACTGCCCGGAACCGACCGACACATCCAGTAAGCACAACAATACCTGTCTAATGTGAGTGGTTGGTGCTTTAATTAATTAATTAATTAATTAAAGCTTATGAACAATCAAGCTTGAAATGGTGAGGTTAAGTAATTAAGGAAAGACTTAACCAACTTAACATGTTAACTAGACAAGATTGATAGGGGTTAAGTCAAACCAAGGACACTTAATCAATTTAGCATGTTGACTAGAAAAACCCTAGTAACGGGGACCCGTTACAGCAGTAACCCACATGGATGTATCAAGGTACCCTGAACTAGGCAGGGTAGGGTACGATTACTGGGCTAAATATAAGCGGTCAAAAGGGCGGCGGTTAGGTGCGTCAGTGTAGGTTCCGACGGAGTACGGGCGTGCACGGGCTCTGGAGTGGAAAAAGCAGGCACTGGGCACCAGGCGTACACTTGTGCATCTTTGAATCTTGTCAGGGTAGCCATTATAGGACTTGATATACCCTATACTGGAACCAGCACAAGTACTTAAAAGTCACGTGGGGCCGCATGACACCGGGGATACATGAATGCGAGCAGGAGCCGATCAATACATGAATGGGATCGCTTTATCATGAACATACATTGCTAGTTAAACAGCTCTTAGTGGGTGCAGAGAAGTAAAAGTGGGTGCGATAGCCAAATCTAGTTAAATCTTATCTTACCTCGTTTTAGGACTACCGTATCCTTGTGGTATTATTCTAAGTTTAGTTTATTCATGTCATAGTCTTTTACTTGTTTACATGTACCAGACTTATGTCTGACTCATTTTCCTTTCGCTTCTTTTCTTCCGCCCCCCAAGGTCCGCAGGGAGGAAACACTTCTGCTTAGTCCAAGTTAGTCAAAGCTTGAAGACCGTAGATGTAAGGCTTGGACTTTCCTTTTTGAGCTATGGCTATGGTCAAGCACTTATTGGGGATTTATGTCATTTTATTTTCAGTATTGCTTCTTTATGTTTTCAAGGCAGATGAAAAGTTGTAATAATTTGGAAGGTTGAAACAGTTGTTTAATTTTTGTATTGAACAAGTATTTATGAAATAATATTGATCTTTTTTCTACTGCTTAAATTTTGTGTCTTGTAATTTATTAGTATCTTGTACCTTAAAACGCTCCACCGAAGTTAAGGCATTCCCCTTGAGAGTGACCTTAACGGAGGTAGGGTGTTACAATATGTAAGTTCACATTTTTATGTTTAGATCTATATTTAGATCCATGGCAGTACATAGTTCTGCAAATTTATGTTCTATATGCCCATTGCCTATGCTAGTTTTGTATGTGAATCATATGCTAGTTTTGTACGTGAATCATATGCTAGTTTGAATGTAAGTTTGTGTGAAATTCATATGCAAGTATAGGAAAACCATATCCATATATGCAAGTTCACGATTACATGTTTAGATCTATATTTATATCTATGATAATTTATGCAAATTTATGTTATATATATATCCATTGCCTATGCTAGTTCTTGGCTATGCAAACTTATGTTATGATCTATTTTATGTGTTATGCAAGTTGTGATGTTGCTTTTCTTTTTATAAGTTAGACTATTTTCGAGTCTAACATATATCGTATTAAAACGTACGAATAGCATGGGGACAATGGGAAAATATTAATTTTGCAAAATTGTGAATTGGTATAAAATGGCTTTAAGGGCATATGATTAAAGTGAGACATTAATTGGTATAATTTATATACCTAAAAAGTATAGACATAATTTAGATGACAATTATGGACATAGTTAATTTGGAAATTATAGACAAATTTGAAATAGGGATATTAATTCAAATTGGGGTTGAATAATAATGTGTAATAATAAATGCCTAAGACACGAGGTTAGACTCGTTTGTGGTGTAAGACTGCCCGGACCTGCCCCGCAAATCCAGCAACCACAAACGGTAGTCTAATGTGAGAGGTCAAAGGCATAAATTAAATGAGTAATAAATGCCTAAGACACGAGGTTAGACTCGTTTGTGGTGTAAGACTGCCCGGACCCGCCCGGTAAATCCAGCAACCACAAACGGTAGTCTAATGTGAGAGGTCAAAGGCATAAATTAAATGATGCTAGACGCGAGGTTAAGTCTGGCTTGTGGTGGAAGTCTGCCCGGAATCGCCCGGCATATCCAGCGGCCACAAGCAATCGACTTAATGTGAGAGGTCTGTGCATTAATAATTAATTAATGCTGATCAAAGATGAATATGAATGACAAACAGAAGTTTGGTTAAGTGAATAATTCTTTGAGTACCAATCTGATGTTGATTTCGGTCTTCGGGGTTGATTCTTAGGGAGTTATTCTCTCAACCAATGTATCTATGAACTAAGATGTACTTAATCAAAAATTAAGTAAAACATGATAAGTGGATAGGGTTAAGACCAGCTTAACCAATAATTTGACAAGTGGGTAGGGTTAAGACCAGCTTAACCAATAATATATATATATATATATATATATATATATATATATTAATCTGATAAGTGGATAGGGTTAAGACAAACTTAACCAATAATATATATTGATCTGATAGGGTTAAGACAAACTTAACCAATGATATATATTGATTTGATAAGTGGATAGGGTTAAGACCAACTTAACCAATAAGATATAAGTGTATGGGGTTAAGACCAGCTTAACCAATAATATATTGATCTGATAAGCGGATAGGGTTAAGACAAGCTTAACCAATAACACATGTTGATTTGTTAAGTGGGTAACATGAATGACATGTGGGATATAATTATAAACACTTAACAAAGTTGAAACATGTAAGAAGATATGAATAAGAAGGGGTTAAGTGGGGAATCTTAGTGGGGACCAAGCATAGGTGGAAAGCTTGTGTCAAACATGGGGACCCTTTTCAAACCAGTAACCCATTAAGCATCTTTGTAAGCTCGATATGGACCGAGGACGGGACACGCTTACTGGGCTTGATTGTAAGAGGTCAAAACGAGTTAACGGTGGCATAGCAAGTCCAACGGGGTCATGTGCATGCGTGGGCCTGGGCTGGTAGGTAAGACGTTGTTGCATCATGTAGATATACGCCATGCATCTTTAGTGGTATCGGGTTGCCACTTTGAGGAGTGATACACCCCACTGCGGGACCAGCACGGGTATCTACGAGTTAGGGAGCCGATCGAATGGGGAAGGTAGTGGGTACAACTAGCGAAGATAAGGGTAGGCGGCACCTATGACAGCAGCTAGGAGTACAAGAAACTACCATATTATGAATAAATGTTGTAACTAGACGGGGGAGGGTAGTGTGTACAACTAATGGACGTAGGAGCAGGCGGCTCCTACGATAGCAGCTAGGAGTACACGAAACTACTATTATTATAATTATCATTATTACGATTAGTAAGAGGGATCAACTTCCAGTATGGGACTAGTAATGGTGCGGTATAAATAACATTGGTGCAGTATAGTAATTATCCTATAGTGATTAGGAACGAGATTAACGCCAGAATATTCCTCTTGTTTGTTTTGTCTTGCCCACTTGTTTCACAGTTATTCCTTGTTTTACCAGTTTATGCCTTATCCTAATTACTTTAATAGTTATATTGTTAAAGTTATTGTACTCGCTAGACTTTATGTCTGACCCCCTTGTTTTCGCCTCTTTTCTTCCTTTCCCCCCAGGTTCTCAGGGTGGGACTAGTACTAGTGGAGCTTGATTTGGATCTCTTTCATTTGGAAGTGCTTGGATTGCTGAAAGTAAAGTTCACCTCATCTCATTTATGGCTACTTATGTTGGGGTTATGCTTTTTACTTTATGTACTCAGAAAATAATTTGTCAAGATGGATATTAAGTGTAACACCCCACGTCCATTAATGTCACTCACAAAGGGAATGCATTAACTTCCATGGAGGTTTTAAGTGAATATAGAACAGTAAAATTACAACAAGACAGATATAAAATAGTACTTGGAAATTCAAAAACTTTATTTCATTGTAGCAGAAGTCAAAACATGTTTGATTACATCATAACACCATATTCAATGTCAAGTACAATATCTATCTTGATAAAACAAGTACATAATCCCATTACATGAATAGCCATTAAAAAGAAAGATAACAAGCTGGACTTTACTTCAGCAGTCCAAGCTTTCCAGTAGATAAGCGATCCAATTAGACTCCACTAGAACTTGGCCCAACCTACGGACCTGAAGGGAGAAAAAGGATGGAAAAGAGGGGGTCAGACATAAAGTCTGGTGAATATGATAATTCTACAATACTATTACCAAAATAACTGGACTAAGGCATAAGCTGGAAAACAAGAAAATGTCTATGAAGAGCAGATTAAGGACATAGACAATCGCTAAAGGCAACGTTATAGGCGCTCCTAAATACTAAAGGATAAACACTATACTGCACCACACCAGTCACCCTAAAGATTCATCCCACTTAGCTTCACTTTGAAACTTTCCCAATGGCTTTACGTACCCCTAGCTGACTACATAGGTGCCGCCTGCCCCTATCTCCACTAGGTGTACCCTACTTCCCATTATTCAATCGGCTCCCTAACTCGTAGATACCCGTGTTGGCCCCACAGTGGGGTGTATCACTCCCCTAAAGTGGCAACCTGATACAACGGACATGCACGGCTTATACCTACACGATGCAACAACGTCTTACCTACCAGCCCGGGTCCACACACGCATATGAAACCCGTTGGACTTGCGTTGCCACCGCTCCCTGTTTTGGCCTCTTATAGTCAAACCCAGTATGCGTGTCCCGTCCTCGACTTGGGTCGAGCCCACAAAGATACGTTTTGGGATACTGGTTGAAATGGGCCCCCACTATTTACCACAAGCATTCCACCTAAGCTTGTCCCCATTAGTTCATCCCACTTAACCCACTTAGTCATGTTCATTTACATGTGTGTTTGGTTAAGTCTAATCGTATTTCAAATGCCTCTAAAGGCAACCACCAGATTCCTCATGCCACCCAAGGCACCTACTTAACCCCCATGTCCCACCTTACATGATTATCTGGTTAAGTATTTCTTAGTTCATTAAGGCCATAACCTCATAAAGACCTCTCACATTAGACTGGCATTTATGGCAGCTGGATTTGCCGGGCGGGTCCGTGCAGTCTTACACCATAAAAGAGTCTAACCTCGTGTCTTTACAACTGTTATGCTTTAGTTTGGGCCTAGGACCTCTCACATTGGGCCGACATTTGTGACTACTGGATTTGTCGGGCGGGTCCGGGCAGGTTTACATCACAAACGGGTCCAACCTCGTGTCCTAAGCATTGATTATTAATAATAATCCACTTTCCCCCAATTTTAATAATTCCCTACTTGAATTATTAATTACTTCCAATTTTTAACAATGTCCATAATTGACTCAATTATGGACATCCATTCATGGTATGCAAAATCTTACAAAATTGCACCCAATTTATTAATTCCTAATATTACCCCTACCCCACGTTTGAACGTTTATTCACAAAATATATGTTAGAGTCGAATAGCCTAACTCATAGCATAAAAGAGATTATCATAATAACAACATGTATATGTGACCAAATGAATCATAATAAGGGGTGAAACTTGCATATGTCCAACTTGCATAGATTATACATGTCATGGACCTAAAGGTGTCAACTTGTTCAAAATTCACCTAATATAATCTCAATCAATTTTCATAAACTTACATATGAACATGTGTGAATCAACATCATCTAATTTTTTAACAACACGGTTTTATATGGGTACACCTAACTCAATAGGCAAATTCCCATATTCAAGTTTTATTTAATTATAGTTTCAAGTTTATGGGTACACCAAACCTAATAGGCAAATTCCCATAAACAAGATCCATTTAAATTAAAAAAAACATAACTTTAAGCATGTTCCAACAACATCATGATTTTACAACATAATATAGCATGATTTATAACATGGCATAGTATGATAGTATAACATAGCTTGACATGATTCTCAACATAGCACGACATAGCATAAGAGAATTTACAACATAGCATGACATAGCATATATAATTTACATCATACGACAACATAATAACATAATAAGAGATCCACAATATATAGAATTTACAATTACAAATCACGTCACTTTCTTGTGATCCATTCATAACCGAGTCAAATTAGTTTGTAATAGTCTTGTGAGAATCATCATACTCACCAACAAAAGAAAAGAATTAGAGAAAGAGAGATCTTTTGATTTGATTTGTGTAGATTTAGTTGTAGATGATTAGGCTTCCTCTTCTTAGTTTGTGACGGCTATGCTGAACTCCATGGCAGCAGCATGACGGTAGCTTCTCTAATTTTACAAGTGATTTAGGTCTAGGGTCTACCTACTTATTTATAGATTTTAGAATTCATTTAGGCCATTAGATTTAACCTAGAAATAACCGCAGCCATTCACTCAAGATGGGGTTTATCTTGTTGACTCAGCAATGAGTCAGAAGTGACTCAGCAAACACTCAGCATATTAATAAACTTCTATTCATGTCATAAATATATATATTTTCTACAATGTACATATTAGATACATCCCCCTTTACTTATTATTGTTTTTATATACATATTAGATACATCCCCTCTCTCACACACTTATTAATATTTTTATATTCATATTAGATACATCCCCTCTCTTACACACTTATTAATATTTTTATATTCATATTAGATACATCCCCTCTCTTACACACTTATTAATATTTTTATATTCATATTAGATACATCCCCTCTCTTACACACTTATTAATATTTTAGCAACTTTAGTGTTAATAGAAAATTCGGGGTGTTACATTCTCCCCTCCTTTTAGGATTTCGTCCCCGAAATCTTCAAGTCTGGAAGAATGTATATCCTACCATCCAAACGTCCATCTACTCATCCATCATACACATGCATCCATTGTCCTTAAAAGACTTCTAATGCTTTATGATCATATGCAAGTGTGTGTACATGTCCTTACCTAATGCGAAATCAGGCGGTCTACTGATTCAGTTGACCTCCTTAATGCAAATTATGTAAGTGTCATGCATCCATTATGTATGCAAAAGATTCTTAATGCTACATAATACTTCTATATGCGTGCACAACCATCATCTGAATGCAGCATCCACATGATAATACAACCATCGTTCATCCATTTTACTAAATACATCCATATATATATGCAATATGCAATATGTAGTGACTGAGCCGATCTAGTGCCTAAAGTGTGTGTATATATGCATCCACGAGCAACCACTAGCAAACACTTGCATCCATTTTGCATCCATCATACATAACATGTCTCAAACACATGTTTCAACCATAGGATTATCCTAACTAAAGGTCAAAGATACTAATGAGAGGACATACTAAAGATAAGATAAGATAAGCTAAGCGATAAAGGAGAAATTAAAAGACATACCCTCAAAAAGAAAAGGGTACAACGAACGCATCTTCTCTTCTGTCTCCCAAGTTGCGTTGCTCTCATCATCTCCCCATTGCACTTTAACCAGTCTGACCTCTCGATTCCTCAACTTTTTGATCTCCGACCCAAGAATGCATGTAGGAGCTCGTCTAATTGTTGCATCACGCTCTATTTCCACCTCTTTAAGCAAGCTCGGCTCTACCACCTCCGCGGTCTTGTGCAAACACTTCCTCAAATGTGATACATGGAATACGTCGTGTACTCCACTAAGTTTCTTAGGCAACTCCACCCTATATGCCATCTTCCCAATCCTGTCTTTTACAGGAAACGGCCCTACAAACCTTGGTGCTAATTTCCCCACGGACCCAAAGCGAACAACATTCTGTAACGGAGATACTTTGATAAAAACCATGTCCCCAATGTCAAACTCAAGATCTGTCCTCCTCTTATCAGCATACGATTTTTGCCTATCTTGTGCTGCTTTCATCCTCCTTCGAATCAACTCAATCTTCTCCGAGGTTTCCCTAACCATATCGGGCCCAAGTAGGATTTTATCGGTAGATTCCCACCAACATGTAGGCGAACGGCAAGGCCTTCCATAAAGAGCTTCGAAAGGTGCCATGCCAATACTAGACTGAAAGCTATTATTATATGCGAATTCTAATAACGGAAGGTGCTCTTCCCATGTACCCCCAAAGTCTAGGATACAAAGCCTTAAAAGATCCTATAGAATGCGATTCACCCTCTCGGTCTGGCCGTTTGTCTGAGGATGATATGCGGTGCTCAAACATAGCTGAGTCCCTACCGCCTCTTGTAAACTCTTCCAAAATTCGCTAGTAAAGATGGGGTCATGGTCGCTTACTATACTAGAAGGAATACCGTGCAAACGAACTATCTCCTTAATGTATACAGAAGCCAACCACGGAGCAGTTCTCTTACTTTTCACGGGAATAAAATGGGCGCTTTTAGTAAGTCTATCTACTATAACCCAAATCCCCGTGTTACCCTTCCTTGATCTTGGTAATCCATCCACAAAATCCATTGAGATGCTTTCCCATTTCCATAGTGGAACTTCTAATGGGTGAAGCAACCCACCGGGTTTCTTTTGTTCTGCTTTAACTCGTTGGAACACCAAGCATCTAGCGACGTACTCGGCCACATCCTTTTTCATACCGGCCCAAAAGAAAACCTGCTTCATATCTTTGTACATCTTATCCCCGCCGGGATGAATGGTCATTTTTGAGCGATGAGCATCATCAAGAATGGCCTTCCTTAAGTCTTCGTCTTGTGGTACACAAAGTCTATTATCCCTTCGTAACCAACCCTTATCTTCTAGGGTATACCTACGAAGATGGCTTGATGACTCCCCCCCTTTGAGATTTTCTACTATCTCAACCAACTGTGGGTCGTCTCGTTGTGCCTCACCAACCCGTCCTAGAAGTGTAGGTCTAACCTCCAAGGATGCTAACAGACCGGGTACTAAGTCAACAGAGGGTCTAAAGTCAAACATAGAGATGAATTCTAAGCTTTGTCGTTCAACAAACAACGGACTCAAGGACAACCTTTTCCTACTTAAGGCGTCTGCCACCACGTTACCCTTGCCCGGGGTATATGCTATTTCAAAATCGTAGGAGGCTAAGAATTCCATCCACCGTTGCTGCCTTAAATTCAAATCCTTCTGAGAGAATAAGTATTTTAATGATTTGTGGTCAGTGAACAGTTCGAATTTCTCACCAAGAAGATAGTGACGCCAAGACTTAAGCGCGAAAACAATTGCGGCTAGCTCTAAGTCATGCGTGGGGTAATTCTTTTCATGAACCATCAACTGCCTTCGACCATAGGCTATTACTCTTCCCTCTTGCATGAGGACCGCGCCAAGTCCCGTCCCACAAGCATTAGTATAGATGGTAAATGGTTTATTCCCGTCTGGCAGCACTAAGACTGGGGCTGAAGTTAAGGCTCTCTTTAAACGTTGGAACGCATCATCGCAATCTTTGTCCCACGTAAAAACCAGCTTCTTCTTCGTTAACCGTGTTAATGGAGCTGATATTTTTGCGAAGTCTTTGATAAACTTCCTATAATAGCCAGCCAACCCCAAGAAACTTCTTACTTCGGTTGCATTTTTAGGGACCTTCCAATCTTGGATGGCCATCACCTTTGCGGGATCCACTGCTATCCCTTCTTTGGAAACCACGTGCCCTAAGAACCGTACTTCCTTCCTCCAGAAGTGACAATTAGAAAATTTTGCCTTAAGGTTATGCGCTCGAAGGGTTTCCAACACTTCCCTAAGATGTAGGGAGTGCTCTTCTTTATTCTTAGAAAAGACTAAGATGTCATCCACAAAGACTACCATGAATTTGTTAAGGTATTCCCTAAACACCCTACTCATCAAATCAACAAAATATGCAGGGGCGTTTGTCAAACCAAAGGGCATCACTAGCCATTCATAGAATCCGTCAGGAGTCCTAAATGCAGTCTTATCTATACTATCCTCAGCCACTCTCAGTTGATGAAAGCCAGTGGCTAAGTCCAACTGCGAAAACACTGAGGCGCCAACTAACTGATCAAAGAGATCGTCAATCCTCGGCAGTGGGTGTCGGTTCTTTTTAGTAAGCTTGTTTAGTTCTCTATAGTCCATACAAAGTCTAAGAGACCCATCCGCCTTTGTGGCAAAAACTACTGGAGCACCCCACTCCGATATACTACGTCTTATGAACCCCTTCTCAAGCAACTCCTTTACTTGCTTATTGAGTTCCCTCCTTTCACGAGGAGCCATGTGGCGCACTGGCAAAGATACGGGTTTAGCATTATCCACAAGATAAATTCGAAAGTCTATCTCCCGCTTTGGAGGTAAGCCGTTCACCTCCTCAAACACATCCGGATATTCCCGGACCACTTCTACCGATCGCAGGTTCTCTACAGACGCGTCAAGCGATTCAAGATAACTTAGCATAACGGAATTTATGGGATTACAAAAGATGTCGAGAGCATTACCAAGGCGAGTCACACGCCTAACTACTCTCCTTTCACAATCAAGAATGGCCCTATTTCTAGACAACCAATCCATTCCAAAAATTAGCCCATAGCCCGTGAAGCCCAATACATAAGCATCACATCTAAATTCAACGCTAAGTATAGAGATTTTCAAATCCAAACATATCATGGTCAAATGAGCCGAATCCCCAATTGGATTTGAAACGACCAAGGGATCTTCTACTAAACTGGTGTTCAAGTGCAGTGATTCAACTAATGATGCAGAGATAAACGAATGAGATGCGCCAGAATCGAATAAGGTACGGACAGGATGATCAAACAGAAAAACTAAGCTTTCAACAGAAATTGTTCTACCTCTTTCTTGCAGCGGTGGGGCCGCAATAGCCTGAACTTGCCCCCTTGCCTGCCCTGGTGCCATAAGAGCCTGCACATGTCCTCCCGAGGTAGACCCTGCCCTCTGCCCCTTCTTTGGACAGTCCTTTACTAAATGTCCCGCATCTCCACAATGAAAACAACCAGTCTTCTTTTTCTTTCTACAATCTTTGCTGAGATGGCCAGGCGTCCCACAATTGAAGCATTTCTTCTTCCCTTTGCCATTATATTTTTTACCACCCTTCTTATTTTGCTGTTGGGGTTTCTTCTGATCCCCTTTCTTTTCAACTGCCTTATCCTCATGCATAAGTGCCATTTCTACTAGCTTTTCAAAGGTGGCTCCCATAGGGATGTGGGTCATAGCCAACCCTTGCAACGGTTCATTCAAGCCTCTAACGAACCTCAAAGCTTTCTTCTCTGGCGTGTTCACCAACTCCAAGCCAAACCTTGCTAACTGATTAAATTTATTGACATATTCCTTTACTGATGAGCTCTCTTTCTTTAGTGCCAGGAATTTTTCCATATTTAAGTTCTCCTCTGCCCTTGAAAGAAACTTTGCCTCAAACCTTCGTCTGAAATCCGCCCATGAATCAACTGGACGTTCCCCGTTAGTGACCTCCCACCAAAACGAGGCCTCTCCCTTCATTAACCAAGCAGCTAAACGGACTTTCCTCCCATCTTCCACTTCAAAGATATCCAACAATTCCTCAGTCTCCTTAAGCCTATCTCTGGCCTCCACAAACGTCTCAGTCCCTTGAAAAGTTTTTCCTCCCATAGCCTTGAATTCCTTGCACGTCTTTGCAAAAGTGTCAACACGAGGAGGAGGAGGAGGAATGGGTGCAACTAGGGGTGGAGGAGTATCCGCTGGGCCTGCAGTGGTGGCCCTAGCCTCCAAGTATCTCCTAAACCACCCTGGAATCGTCACACCTTCTGGGAGATTAAGATCTTCAGCCATGCTGAAACGAAAAAGGAAAGATTCAAAATGGAGAATTCGAAAGATAAAGATAAGGATGTGGCTATTTGGGATTATGTTTTTCATAAAAACTCTCTTTAAATAACATGTTTTTTTTTTGAAAGCACTTCTTCCAAAAATACTTTAGAAAAAAAATATTTTTCTAAATTTTTTTTTTTATCTGTTCTGGTAACCTTATGCTCTGGTACCACGTGTAACACCCCACGTCCATTAATGTCACTCACAAAGGGAATGCATTAACTTCCATGGAGGTTTTAAGTGAATATAGAACAGTAAAATTACAACAAGACAGATATAAAATAGTACTTGGAAATTCAAAAACTTTATTTCATTGTAGCAGAAGTCAAAACATGTTTGATTACATCATAACACCATATTCAATGTCAAGTACAATATCTATCTTGATAAAACAAGTACATAATCCCATTACATGAATAGCCATTAAAAAGAAAGATAACAAGCTGGACTTTACTTCAGCAGTCCAAGCTTTCCAGTAGATAAGCGATCCAACTAGACTCCACTAGAACTTGGCCCAACCTGCGGACCTGAAGGGAGAAAAAGGATGGAAAAGAGGGGGTCAGACATAAAGTCTGGTGAATATGATAATTCTACAATACTATTACCAAAATAACTGGACTAAGGCATAAGCTGGAAAACAAGAAAATGTCTATGAAGAGCAGATTAAGGACATAGACAATCGCTAAAGGCAACGTTATAGGCGCTCCTAAATTCTAAAGGATAAACACTATACTGCACCACACCAGTCACCCTAAAGATTCATCCCACTTAGCTTCACTTAGAAACTTTCTCAATGGCTTTACGTACCCCTAGCTGACTACATAGGTGCCGCCTGCCCCTATCTCCACTAGGTGTACCCTACTTCCCATTATTCGATCGGCTCCCTAACTCGTAGATACCCGTGCTGGCCCCACAGTGGGGTGTATCACTCCCCTAAAGTGGCAACCTGATACAACGGACATGCACGGCTTATACCTACATGATGCAACAACGTCTTACCTACCAGCCCGGGTCCACACACGCATATGAAACCCGTTGGACTTGCGTTGCCACCGCTCCCTGTTTTGGCCTCTTATAGTCAAACCCAGTATGCGTGTCCCGTCCTCGACTTGGGTCGAGCCCACAAAGATACGTTTTGGGATACTGGTTGAAATGGGCCCCCA
Source organism: Allium sativum (assembly GCA_030737875.1). Classification (NCBI taxonomy): domain Eukaryota; kingdom Viridiplantae; phylum Streptophyta; class Magnoliopsida; order Asparagales; family Amaryllidaceae; genus Allium; species Allium sativum. The sequence continues at coordinate 582,123,206 of CM060913.1, forward strand.
CTATTTACCACAAGCATTCCACCTAAGCTTGTCCCCATTAGTCCATCCCACTTAACCCACTTAGTCATGTTCATTTACATGTGTGTTTGGTTAAGTCTAATCGTATTTCAAATGCCTCTAAAGGCAACCACCAGATTCCTCATGCCACCCAAGGCACCTACTTAACCCCCATGTCCCACCTTACATGATTATCTGGTTAAGTATTTCTTAGTTCATTAAGGCCATAACCTCATAAAGACCTCTCACATTAGACTGGCATTTATGGCAGCTGGATTTGCCGGGCGGGTCCGGGCAGTCTTACACCATAAAAGAGTCTAACCTCGTGTCTTTACAACTGTTATGCTTTAGTTTGGGCCTAGGACCTCTCACATTGGGCCGACATTTGTGACTACTGGATTTAACGGGCGGGTCCGGGCAGGTTTACATCACAAACGGGTCCAACCTCGTGTCCTAAGCATTGATTATTAATAATAATCCACTTTCCCCCAATTTTAATAATTCCCTACTTGAATTATTAATTACTTCCAATTTTTAACAATGTCCATAATTGACTCAATTATGGACATCCATTCATGATATGCAAAATCTTACAAAATTGCACCCAATTTATTAATTCCTAATATTACCCCTACCCCACGTTTGAACGTTTATTCGCAAAATATATGTTAGACTCGAATAGCCTAACTCATAGCATAAAAGAGATTATCATAATAACAACATGTATATGTGACCAAATGAATCATAATAAGGGGTGAAACTTGCATATGTCCAACTTGCATAGATTATACATGTCATGGACCTAAAGGTGTCAACTTGTTCAAAATTCACCTAATATAATCTCAATAAATTTTCATAAACTTACATATGAACATGTGTGAATCAACATCATCTAATTTTTTAACAACACGGTTTTATATGGGTACACCTAACTCAATAGGCAAATTCCCATATTCAAGTTTTATTTAATTATAGTTTCAAGTTTATGGGTACACCTAACCTAATAGGCAAATTCCCATAAACAAGATCCATTTAAATTAAAAAAAACATAACTTTAAGCATGTTCCAACAACATCATGATTTTACAACATAATATAGCATGATTTATAACATGGCATAGTATGATAGTATAACATAGCTTGACATGATTCTCAACATAGCACGACATAGCATAAGAGAATTTACAACATAGCATGACATAGCATATATAATTTACATCATACGACAACATAATAACATAATAAGAGATCCACAATATATAGAATTTACAATTACAAATCACGTCACTTTCTTGTGATCCATTCATAACTGAGTCAAATTAGTTTGTAATAGTCTTGTGAGAATCATCATACTCACCAACAAAAGAAAAGAATTAGAGAAAGAGAGATCTTTTGATTTGATTTGTGTAGATTTAGTTGTAGATGATTAGGCTTCCTCTTCTTAGTTTGTGACGGCTATGCTGAACTCCATGGCAGCAGCATGACGGTAGCTTCTCTAATTTTACAAGTGATTTAGGTCTAGGGTCTACCCACTTATTTATAGATTTTAGAATTCATTTAGGCCATTAGATTTAACCTAGAAATAACCGCAGCCGTTCAGACAAGATGGGGTTTATCTTGTTGACTCAGCAATGAGTCAGAAGTGACTCAGCAAACACTCAGCATATTAATAAACTTCTATTCATGTCATAAATATATATATTTTCTACAATGTACATATTAGATACATCCCCCTTTACTTATTATTGTTTTTATATACATATTAGATACATCCCCTCTCTCACACACTTATTAATATTTTTATATTCATATTAGATACATCCCCTCTCTTACACACTTATTAATATTTTTATATTCATATTAGATACATCCCCTCTCTTACACACTTATTAATATTTTTATATTCATATTAGATACATCCCCTCTCTTACACACTTATTAATATTTTAGCAACTTTAGTGTTAATAGAAAATTCGGGGTGTTACATTAAGTGTACTTGGTTTATGATGTGGTTGTAATCAAACTATTTCTCCGCTGCAATAAAAGTTATTTAAAAGTTTTCAAGTACCAATATATGTATCTATCTTGTTATATTATATTCTATACACTAATAATGCTCCATGAAAGTTAATGCATTCCCTTTGAGAGTGACATTAATGGACGTGGGGTGTTACAAAAATCAACGTGTCCTTCTCAGTTATTTGGATCCATTTTCATAGATCTATTCACTATTAGTTTATGTTATTTTTAGATCTAAAAATTTAATTTCCAATCTTAATATGTATATAAAATTGGATCTTGAATCATCGCCTAAATCAATTCTATTATGACATATTCACCAGATCTGTTCTTATATGTTTATATCGCCACCATGCCAAATCTTGTCATAATATGCTTATTGTAACAACCCGGAAATTCCGAACCAATTTAAAAATTTTATTTCATCAATTTTAGTGAATTTTGAATATTTAAAATGATTTATTTTAAATAGTAATGACCAAAAATTTATTTTAATCGAAGTTAGAACGTAATAATTTAATTTAATTATAAAAGGAGTTTGAAATGGCGCGGCAGTTTGAAAATTCAATTTTAAATTTCAATTGAATGTACAGTATTCAAAATAAATTGGATTTCAGTAAAACCAGAAATATTTAATTCTGCTTAATTATATCTTTCTAACGAATGTAAGAAACTGAGATTTCATTATATAAATTGAAAGTTATGTCCAGTTTATAATTTGAAATAGTCGCTGTGGAATTTATATATATATTAATATAATATATAGCCCTTAAAAATAGCCATTTTGTAAGTAACCTCCGTTTTCGACGAAATCACTTTTGTGGGATCTGGAATGTCAAATTATTGCTAGATTCCAATTTTCATAATTTTTGGAATGAATTTGAGAGCGTGGTAAATTAAAATGTGTTTGGTAATTTCAGTTGAATTGGATCGACCGTTAAAAAGGCCATTTTTTAAACGGTCTCCAAATTCGACGGAATTAATTTTGTTAGGACCATATCGTCAAAACATAGCTAGATTTATTTTTCGGGAATTTTTGGAGTCCGTTTGTGGCCCAGGTAAATTAAAATGTACGTTCATATTTAATAATTAAATGGTTTATATTTTAATTTAAAGTAAACAGGCTGAAACAATCTAATGGGCCGATGAGACCTGGTCCATTGTGTCCGGAATAGAGGTATTTGGTTAGGGATGACAGTCGCTGGGCTTAATTTGGAGTTAGTATGAGTTAACGGGCTTTTTTTGAAAAATTAGAGAATTAAATAATATAATATTTATAAATACCCCAAAGAAAACCCAAACCCTAATCCACTAAAGCAGCCGCCGCTCCCCTTTGATCAATGGCCGATACGTTCACCTTTTTTTCTCCAAAATCCACGAAATCCAAGCCGAAATCAAACAAACTCTTAAAGGCAAAAACGTTGTGCTCTTCAAGCCCAACAAACTGAACGGACAAGATCGATTTTTACTTCGTATATTTGTCAAAATTAAGGCTCAAAGCCTGGAAGTTCGAACACAGATTTTCGTGTCTAGGAGGCGTCGAACTCGACTGGAGTCAGGGCATAGGTGGACGGCGTGATGCTCGATGGAGTGGTGATGGCCGATGGTGGCCATGTCGACGGTGGAGGCGCCTGGCATTGGGTTTTTTCTGCGATGTTGGGTACCTGGAGTTACGAAGTAACGATAGAGAAAGGATTTAGCCCTAATCAATTGATTAGTTAATTGAGTACGGTAATTAAGAAAATATAATTATATTTAATATATTTCAATATATGTTATAACTAGTAATCCCCATAATTCATTCAAATCTTATCAGAATCGAACGAAATAAAATACGTTGGGATCATCTCGAAATACTCTACAACATGGAGCAAACCAGAACTGAAACAGAGGCCATTTGGATTTTTTTAATAAAATTAAACATTTGTTTAATCTTATTAAAAAGAACAATCGTTATTAAAGCGATTTCGAAACCGACCAAAGGTGAGAACTCTCTCACTAAATTCTTTTGTATAGTTATTTATTTTTATAACTGAATTTGTGTAGATTGTCTGTTAACCCACCTCCCTCGTCCAAAGACCATGGACGATTTAAATTGATTGTATTGAGTTGTGATTACGATGTGAATAAAAATATAAATGTGAGATCTCTTATTTAAAAAAAAATTAATTGTTATTACGTTGGAATTTTTTTATTTATACACTGCTAAAAATTCAGTTGTGTGTCGTACGAGATTTGGATTGATTGATTTTGGTTTGTGGTGATCCGTTGCATCTAATTGGATGGAATAGAATTGGACAAAGTTGTTAATACAATAAGATACTATTTTTATTGTATATACATGAATCATAGAATTAAGAAAAATTTGATAAATAATAAAAATAATATTTTTGTACATGTTTATAATAGAATTGTTAGAATTTGTTAAACAATAAAAATAATCTTTTTGTATATGTTTATAATAGAATTGTTAGAATTTGTTAAACAATAAAATTAATCTTTTTGTACATGTTTATAATAGAATTTTTAGAATTTGTTAAACAATAAAAATAATCTTGTTATTGTACATGTTTATAATAGAATTATTAGAATTTGTTAAACAATAAAAATAATCTTTTTATTGTACATGTTTAGAATAGAATTGTTAGAATTTTTTAAACAACAAAAATAATCTTTTTATTGTACATGTTTATAATTGAATTGTTAGAATTTGTTAAACAATAAAAATAGTCTTTTTATTGTACATGTTAATCAGAGAAAATGTATATACCATAAAATTCTCTTTTTTATTTATACATATGAAATATAGAAATTGTGTAGGTAGTAAAATTTTCTTTTTATTGTATATATGTGAACATAGAAATTGTCAAAATAGTTTATACAATGAGATTATCTTTTTATTGTACATACGTGAACATAGGAATTGTCAAAATTATTAAACATTTAAAAGAACCATGTTTAGGGAAAAATGTTGGAACATTAAAAATGATAAATTTTAATGTATATTTAGATTCATTATTAAAATAATCATGTTTAGGGAAAAATGTTGAAACATTAAAAATGATAATTTTTAATGTATATTTAGATTCATTATTAAAAGAATCATTTTTAGGTAAAATTGTGGAAACTTTAAAAATGATTAATTTTAATGTATATTTAGATTCAATATTAAAAGAATCATGTTTAGGGAAAAATTTTGAAACATTAAAAATGAATTTTTTTAATGTATATTTAGATTCATTATTTAAAAGAATCATATTAAGGGAAAATTGTTGAAACATTAAAAATGATAATTTTTAATGTATATTTAGATTCATTATTTAAAATAATCATATTTAGGGAAAATTGTTGAAACACTAAAAATGATAATTTTTAATGTATATTTAGATTCATTATTCAAAAGAATCATATTTAGGGAAAATTATTGAAACATTAAAAATGATATTTTTTAATGTATATTTAGATTCATTATTTAAAAGAATCATATAGGGAAAATTGTTGAAACATTAAAAATGATAAGTTTTAATGTATATTTAGATTCATTATTTAAAAGAATCATATTTAGGGAAAATTGTTGAAACATTAAAAATGATAATTTTTTATGTATATTTAGATTCATTACTTAAAATGACATGTTCGTTAGAAATTATTTAGAGATTTTAAACTGGACATTTTTAATGTATGATTAGTATCATAAAAAATGATTCACTATTAAAATGATATGTACATTAGAAATTGTTTAGAGATCAAAAAGGAAATTTTTAATGTTTATTTAGTTTCATTAAAAATGACATTTTACATGTTTATTTAGTTTCATTAAAAATGTTACATTTTACATGTTTATTTAGATAAAAAGGATTATATGTTAAAATAGGATTTGTAATCAAAAATGTTACATTTTACATGTTCATTCAGATTAAAATGAATGATACATTAAAATAGAATTTGCCATAAAAATGTTACTTTTAACAAGTTTGTTTAGATAAAAAGAATTACATGTTTTGATTCATTAAAATGTAATCACTTACATGTTAGCAAAGTAGAAAAAAGATTACATGTTAATATATGTTTTGTTTATTTAAAACATCCCTTTTAACATGTTAGTGAAATTGTAGAAACGATTTATATTTATATTTATATAATATATAAATTAAAATTAAACGAATCGTGCGCGGTAGTTTGCGTTTCAGAATCGTAACTTTAAACGATTATACCGAAAGATCTGACCATCGGTTTTTTCCTAAAACTGGAACCGTTAGGTTCGCTTTGGAAAGGTCTTTCTAATGATATTAAATTTGTTAAGATCCAACGTTTAGATTTTGAGAAATGGATAATTCTAATTTGGGTAAAAACAGCGCCAGGGCCACGTAACGACCTAAAAGGTCGTTTGAATTAAATGGGCTACTTTTATATATATATATATAAAAATAGCAATAAATCATTATAAAATAATATTAACGATATGAAATGATTTGAATTATATATATTCGAGAATTATTTGAAAAGACCGAGTTCAATCTCATTTCAAATAATTATACGACGATTTAAATCGAAGACCTTGAAGAAGGTGGTTGAAGACCGACGATCCTCACATCGAATGGACAACTACTGATGTCTTTGATTGGAGTTGCTGCCTTGAAAGGGTTACAGTGGTAGTTTTCCGAACGTACTTGTTGATTGTCCGGATATGCGAGAACCTCTCTTCCGTATTGGACATACGGGACGAGGAATAAGGTGTCTCCGATTTCGTTCAGACCCAAAACGGACTTGTAAATGAATGTGTGTCTGAAATTTAATTTCGTACTGTGTGAATTGATTTCTATTTAATATATATCTGTTTGGTGGTGGAGAATTTATTCACTTGCTTAACACCCTTCCCTGAGACGTACGAGCTTAGAGGTTATATATAGATAAACATTAGTTACATGGCGTGGATTGTCAATTTGGCATGCTAAGATGCAAATGATCAAGGCTTTTGTTGAAAAGAAGAGCCTTGTGGTTGATGATCAAAGCACAACTTATTTTGGCATAGCTTTGTGTATAGCGTTACTTCGCGAGCCACACACCCCGGTATGAGTCAAAAACAGAATGAGGATGGCAGGGAGTGCATGCAATTCTTTCTAGCTTGAAGTTGTGTCATGTTATGGAGCGCAGACATTTTTACTTATGTGGACGATGGATTTTGAGGGCCCTCAGATATTGGTCACTACTGGCCAAGTGATAGGTCCAATAGGACCGGGAAACGTATTGTTCAGGCATAACTAATCCACTAAAGTATTTGTGGACCAGCCCTGCTGCTAACTAGGACTCGCCAACGTCCGAGTCCTGAGGCATTTACTAGAGTGTCTCGAATCGGTGAGGATGATTCCTAGCCTCGACTCATGATGGAAACCCAGTTTCCAATATGACATTACGGATTTTATTGTAAACCTATATATGGCGACATAGTATATGGTAGCTATGCCGTCTAGGATTGATACATTTACTTTGAAAATGTTTTAAACTGATTAGAGACTAATAATAATATCAAATGATTATTGTTTTATACGTATCAATCATGTTTGATCATTATAAGGTAAAACTCTATCCTCCGGTTTGTGTTCCATTGTGTGATGGGACTTGAGTCTTGTAATGGTTTCATTTTTCTAAAAAGCATTGCGTTGTTTTGAAACATTCACTCATTTTATGCACTGGCAATCCAATGGAGTAAACCCGTTCCGTGTTAGCAGCGTGGTCCTGCGATTAGCCTTATTATTAAATAAGTTAAGTAAGATTTCTCATACCAATCCCATGACTAACTCATAGTTTTTTCACTTGCAAACTCGGGTGCCCTTATTTTCCACACAGCCAGTCAAGTGGCTTGTTTTCCAGATATTTATTTATTGAGCAGGATTCTGGATCGAAGCTTAAAGCGGTGTCCAGAGCATTGATAATCTTCCGCTGTGTTTGTTTATTTGTTTCTGCTGCGTTGTATTAAAATTATTGTAAATTAATCTTCCGCTATAGTATTATTTTTTGATGTACTCTAATATATATTATGTACTCTGATGTAACATTATTATGATGCTTATAAAGGTCTTCTATTATTTATTCTGATGTGTTGTGCACCTAAAGTTAGTGAATAGATGATTTTTGACTTTCGGATAGGCCCTTGCAGTCGATTCGGAGGACGGGGATTTTCGGATCATTACACTTATTCAGTTTTTATGCCTGTTTTTGCAGTTAATTATTGATTCGTTATTATGCCTACTTTTGACTCTCTTCTCTCCCTCTTTTCCTTTTTTTATATATCCAGGCTACCTTCAAGCCTTGGCCTAACGCTGAAATATGCGAACGTTCGAGATTGGGAATCGTTGAAAAAAAAATGAATTGGGGCATAAATTGGAACATATGTGAATATTGAATTAGGGCGTAAATTGGAACATATGTGAATATTGAATTGGGGCATAAATTGGAACATATGTGAATATTGAATTAGGGCATAAATTGGAACATATGTGAATATTGAAATTGGGCATAAATTGTATATTGATTTATGGCTTAGGAAAAAAGGCATATTAGGCATAATCATATGTGAATTGAAAAGGGACATGGGAAAACCTATAATTGAAATAGGATAATTGCTAATATGAATATGCCTAAAAAAATTTTGGAACAGTAATAATGCTTAGACTCGAGGTTAGATTACGCTTGTGGCATAAGTCCGTGTTTGACCAAAATTTGGCTCTAACACCCAAATTGTTCTGATATGCAGAGAATTATGTCTAAAAACTGAAGAAAATGCAGAAAACACACAGGATTTATAGTGGTTCGGCGTTAACGAGCCTACGTCCACTTTATATACTATTGATTATACGTTGAATGCCAATACAATCAATGATTTCACTCAATCTCACTTTTACAATTATGATTTCACTCAGTAATTTCGAGGTAGAACTGATAAGAAATAATGATATGACAGTAATGGTGGAAACAATACTCAGAACTGCCAAAAGATCCTGAAAAATGCCAAGTTTGGAGATATTTATAGCTGATTTCTTCAGGCGGATCACGGTCATACGTGGCACAAATCTCGAGAATCTCGGACTGGTTCGTAGCTTGATGGAGAAATAGTCAATATGACAGTTGTGGACAGGTGTCATGAGATCCAATCTTTTCGGCTCGTGGTAGACCAATTCGTGGTCACTGCCTCTGGGTTTCTGGAGTCGGATCAGATCGCGTAGGCGTTCCGCGATCGGGGGTGTGCACCACGATCCGATTAAGGTAGGGCGATCGCGATTGGGTCTTCAGGGGCTAAAGGTGTGAAGCTTCATATTTTCTTCATATGTGAACCTTGGTGGCTTAGTCAAAAAAGCTAGCCAATATTTTGCCCCTTCGAAGTATGTTTTATCAAGGATGAAATATGCTTCGAAAATACTAAACTACCTTTTCATGGAATGACGTAAATCAATGGTTGTGTCTTTCTGAAACATCATACTGCTCCAGGAAGTCGCGATCTTTGGCGGGTATAAATACTGGACTAAATCATCAATCATTTCTCTGTTTATCGACCAATTTTTAATTCTTGAACTCCGGAAGATATTTTGATTAATTCTGCTGAGTAAGTCCGTTTTCTCTTTCTTCCCTTTTTTTATTGATCATTTTGGTGCTCGGATCATCTCTTCAATTCATGGGCTATGGCAGTCTATCCAACACCTTCAAGCAAAGCCAATCTTTAGACCTCGGACCACTATCACAAGGGCCCATGCGCGAACCTTGGTGGGCTTTCCATACGCCCACAGTCCCCCATGGTCTGGCGAGCCATATAGGACAAGGAATGGAAGACCAAAAGCATTCCCTTTGGCTATATAAGCCGACTTTACCCTCCCCTTTTTACCTTTATACTTTCTCTTTTACCAGCCGCCGCTCCTCCAACATTTTGCCTTCCAAAACCCTAATTCGACTATCAACAAAAATCGAGACTTTCTTTTGATAAAAAGGTAATAATAATGGAAATTTCACTTGAATCTCTTCTCTTCTTTTTGAGCATCGATTCGAGTTCGATTTCCGTGGGGTTTTTCTTCAATGGCTCGAGATTACGCGGCAGTTCTATGATCTTTAATGGGTTTGTTGTTGCATAGTGGAGCTAGAAGAAACAATAGAGGAGAAACGAGGAAGAGGAAGAGGAGAGGGTCAGGTCGGATCGCAAGCGAGGTTTGGGTCATGGTAATAGAGGAAGGGTTGGAGAAAGGATGAAGACGAAGCATCAATTTGTCAGACGGATCGTGTCGTGGGAATGAAGGAGTGTCGGTTCATGGTGGTGGGAAGTAGAATGGATCATTGGGAGTTTGCCACGATCCGTTCCATAATGGGGCAAGTACTTCAGCCTTCCACGGTCCGATGCTCTTTCATGATCCGGAGCGTCTTCGCGATGCGGGTCTTTCCCATGAGCCAGTTCAAGCTTCACGATCCAGCGACTTATAACGATTCGTGCCCTGGATGATCCGATGCACATGTTGACTAGAAAAATACAATGTAACTCTGATTTGCCAATGGACAGTTAGGTTAGAGCCTTCGAGATGAACTATTTGAATTGAACAGCAGCATAACTCGACAGCAGACAACGACTGATATCCCGTTTATTTAACCAACTTCACGGTTTTCTTTAATGTATGCACAGGCATACACTTGCACTTACACACACGGGGAAACAGGTAACTTGTGTTCTAATTTTTTTACTCACCAACACAGCTATGACTAATAAACATGTGACTGAGACACCAGAGGAAAGTACCGAACCAAAGACATCAGTACATCATGATCCTGGTGTGCTTTCTTCAGATTTAGATAGGGAAAAATCCGACCCCGATTACGAGACGGATACCGATATAGGGTCAACGACTTCTGAGAGCACATCTCATGAAGACGAGGAAGAAGAATATGATCGAGCTCCCGATGAAATCCCGGGTGTTAAGGAAACAGAGAAGTTCACTGATTCTCTGTCTTCAAAATTAGACAATATAAAAATTAAGAAGAAATTCTTAAGACATGGGATTCCCTGGGACGATGTGAAAACCTCAGAGGATGGAGATATGCCTCATTATGCCCCCGAAGAGTACATGACGGTCAGCCGACTCATGTGCTGGGTAGGCGCTATTCCTCCATTTCCTCCAATTGTTGTCAATCTCCTCAGCCAATTGCGAATTGCCCCCATGCAACTCCATCCTAACTCTTATGAAGCTTTGTATACTCTGTACAATGCATACGCAAAGGTTCTGCAGACCGAACTTACCCTCAAGGATCTGAAATTCTTTTACCATTTCAAGCATCGTTCCGTAGGGACTCCCAATTTTTCTTTCTTCAAATCAGTTGCCAACAGAAAAGTTGTGACATATGGTCATAGTTATATAGGGGATGTCAAATCTGAATGGTTCTATATAAAACATCAAGCCGGAAGTGCGAGGAAGTGGCTACAAGCAAGTATGTTTTCAACTTTTCCGCGTATACTTTGAATGCATAATTTCAGTGCTAATGTGTCAATTTGTTCCATACAGATCACAACTTTGAGAGAACGGAAGGTTCGATATATGAAGACCGAAAGTCCCGCCTTCTCAAAAGTAACTCAGATTTCTTAAGGATTAAGAAATGTATTACCGACGAGAATCTTCACAAACACCATCTTCTTGATATAAGATTCAGAATTAGAGCGGGTGGAAAACCTTACAAGTATGTGCCTCCGACTGAGGGAGAAGGAACTTCTCAAGCCGTAGAGACAACCAACCTTCGCAAGAGTCCTTCACCGATGATCAATCAGGATGATGAAGATAAACGTATACAAAGGAGACGAGGGCCGAGCTGATGAGCCAATGGAGGTCCCGACCTCTGAGGGGCAGTCTCCCTTAAAAACTTCACCACCGTTTGAGACTGCCGCCCACGATGAGTTAACAGAGGAGCAAATACTCGGGGAGTTAGACAAGATCCCTCTACCAGACGATATTTATACGCATGAAGACTTCGGAGGGGGACCACTCTTTCCACTTTCTGAGGAGGTTAATGCCCCGGTCGGGGACAAAGACAACACATAGACGAGCCTATCTCTGGACCCTGGTCTATTAGTGGGAATTACACTGGATGCACAAGTCACATGAACCACTTACCGCTACACTCTTTCACCATCAATGTTCATGGTTCTAACATATGTTTGTTTCCTTTGCAGGGGATATGCCTCGTAAATGGTCTTACTCTTATCGCTCCTTATGTGAGGGCACACCAAGTCTTTATTCAAATCCTGAGCATGTTCGTAGTGATAGTTGGGGAAGACATAGTCATCGGCCCCAGGACTCTCATCAATCTTATTCTACACGATCTCGATCTCCATCGAAGCAAGGTTCTGGAAAGTATCAAAGTCGTCCATTGCCACCGGCCGGGGGTAAGCGACTACCCAGAGATTTGACTCCTCCGAAAAGTACGCCTTCTCAGGCCCAGTGTTCTAAAAAATACCCCGAGCTAGAGGACAAGAACAAAGATGAGGGCAAGGTCGTGGAGGAGGGGAAGACATCTCTTGTTTCCTCTAGTGAGCACGGCTTGGATACTACCGCTGCATAGAATATTGGCCCCAATTCTGAAATTCAGGCCAGGCTGGAGAGCTTGCAAAAGCAATTCCCTGATATTTTCTTTGAGAGGATGATGTTCGTCCCAGATCTTGAACCGATCCCCGAGGATTGGAAGACAGAGGTGATAGGGTACGTGTTCCATGTAGCCAAGCAATATGGGGTGATGAAGAGGCATGCCGTTCATCTTTGAGATGCCATCCGTCGCCTTGAAATGGACGCGGCCAGGTCTAGGGTGAAAATTGAAAACGATGCTAGGGCTAGGAGCAAAATGGACAAAGAACTAGAGGATGCATAGACCCAATTGGCTTTAGCTCGGCGAGATGCAGAAAATTACAAGTCAGAGCTGGAAAGTGCCAGGACGCGTTTTCGCAGTGAGCTTGATTCAAACAGCGAGGAACGGGTGGCTTTGAAGAAGGAAGTGGAAGATCTAAGGGCAATTAATGTTGAACTGAAAACAACACAGGAACATTTTACTGCTGAGAAAGTTGCTTGGGAGAAAGAGAGAGCGAGCTTAAAAGACAGTCTCGCTCTTGCCAGGAAAGAAAAAGAAGTTTTAAATGATCAACTTGTCCAAGCTGAGGAGCATGCGGCTCTCGCTGATGGTAACACCAACAATGCTCTTGAATCGGCCACTACTGTTGCTGATAAGCTCGCTGAAGAAGAGAAAGAGATAGCTGGTTTGGAGGAACTATTGTTCGACTTCCTTGGTCAAGTCATCAAGACTCGAGACATCTCTTGGATCCCGGACTATCATGTTACTTTGGACAATGTATGGGATGCAATTGTCGAAGGCGAGAAGCAGCGGTTGATGGTCGATGAGATTGATGAAAACCAGCTGCTTTCTCTGAGGTGAAGAACCTGAGGCTTTGGAGAAAGGCAGACGCTTAATCCAAGAAGAGATCGAGAGGCAGAAGACTAAGCTCAAGGGAAAGAATAAGATTGACGAAGGCTCGAGCTCGGTGGTGGAGCCCAAAACCTCTGAAGTCGAGGAATATAACCATGATGATCCATTGATTCCCTTGGCTCCAACCCCTCCAGTTGTTGGAGCTACCACTACAAATCTGGGCGAGGAGTCGGCTGAAGGTATCTCCATATTCTCTCCACAATTCGTCAAGTAAGTCGTAACTTGTCGTCTTCTCACAGGACAGACAACTGATATGGCCACAACCTCTCCGGATTCACTAACATTTGCTTCTCATGATATAGGTGTCAAACCGGTCGAGAAAGATGCAGAGGAGAAAGCAATGGTAGAGATATTTGATGTCCCCTCGGGCACTGATGCTGAAGTTTCTGAGACTCCAAGGCAAAACGAGGGTACGACATGTGAGAAGGTCATTGTGGCACCCGTGGTATCCAGCACTGACGCTCCTGCGGATGTTGAGGTTATTGCGGCTTTGCAAGACACCGAGGAGGGTGGTCATGGAGATGAAGAAGATGACGTGGTCATCACAGATGAAATCAAGAATGATGATGACGAGACCTTGGCCGACATGAAGGCTAGGAAAGAGAAACAATTGGTTTTAAAGAAGGAGGAGCAGGACCCTTTGTATGTTCCTCCAATCTCGGAGGTTGACCCCAAAACCGGGCTGATCATAAAATTCTCCTCCAGATCAACAACTTCACAACTTGCCTCCCAACCTTCTAGTTCTCCCCCAGAGGAGTTGGAGAAACATAAGAAGGAAAAGAAATCAAAATCATCTCCCAAGCTTAAATAGAATGCACTTATTAGCTAATATTTAGCTTTTACGCTTTCCACTGTCCAAAAAATGTAGTTATGAGAGTGGCCCTCACTTTTGTTTAGCTTCTTTTTCTTGTAATTCTGCTTTTAGTAAATGAAAATCTATTTCTTTTGCGCCATTGTGTTCCTGCAAGTTCATCATGTTTGCAGAGTTCAAATAATCATAACCGAAACAATCATAACTAAATACTGAAGTCATGAGTAATAATCATTGAAAAGTTCATGTTCTAAGTAAATGTGTAGTGTTGTACCTATATGCCCCCAATCAATCCTCATTATAGTGCCTAGCCAGGGCTTATTGGCGATTGATTAGAGTCAGGTTTGTACTGCCCCCCATGTCCGGAAATGAGGGATTCGAATCGTTTGGTGGCATATGTCACTGTGCCTTTATGCTTTCCCGATCCTTAGGCGGGGATTGGAATTCTCGTGGCGCTAAGTCTCTAGCATCTTTATACTCTCCCGATCCTTCAGTGGGTTAGAGTTCGAACTTGGTTCTTAGTCTGCTCACTGATCCTTCAGCGGGGCAGAAATTCTTGGGGCGCTAAGTCTCTAGCGCCTTTATACTCTCTCGATCCTTCAGCGGGTTAGAGTGTTATCAAGGCGGTTTTATCATGGTGCACCTTCACACCTTGGGGACGTTATCTTCGCGTCCTTTATACTCTCTCCCTAATCTCGAGAGTTAGAGTGCAAGCAGTAGTGTGATTTACCTCGCTGCACCTTTTAGAGCTTTAGTTACCGTTAGCCTTCCGATCTGATAGACGGCTTTTTGAATTAGTTGTTTTGAGATTACTGCATAATTTAAAACCAACTTCAAAATGGTAATGATTTATATTAATCAAAATAAAAGAGCAGATAAAAAACGGTGCAGTAAAGGTAAATGACACACGATATTTTTATAGTGGTTCGGTCGAATCATGACCTACGTCCACTTTATAATCTTTTGTTCAAGTAACCAGACTGTTCTAGGCAAGTCGAGGCTTTTTACATGGTCATAGAAAACAAAAGAATAAAACTGACAATTTCACGTCAATAAGGCCGCAAATGCTAGGCGTTCCACACTCTGGGGATTTCATCTCCATCCACAGTTGCTAGCTTGAAGGTTCCATTATCAAGCCTTCATAAAATGGAGTACGGTTCTTCCCATTTCGGGCCCATATGTACTGGGGGTGGAAAGACGCGCTTCAGAACCAAGTCTCCGGGTTCAAATGTTCGAGCTCAGACTCTTTTGTTGTAATACCGAGCTATTTGTTGTTTATGCCTCAGGGCACGTAAGTTGGCTTCATCCCTTTTTTCTTCAACCATGTCCAAGGATTCAAGGAGAAGCACATTGTTGGCCATCGGATTGTAATAAGTGGTTCGATGAGATGGTGCTTCTAACTCGACCGGAATGACCGCTTCAGCTCCAAAAGCAAGGGAAAATGGGGTGTGACCCGTCGCCGACTTGTATGTTGTCCTGTAGGCCCACAAAGCCAACGACGATTCATCGACCCACAAGGCTTTGGCTCGCTTCAACCTTTTCTTCAGAATGGATTTAATTACTTTGTTCGACACTTCGACATGTCCGTTCGATTGCGGATGTGCCACAGAGGTATATCTTTTCTCGATATGATACTTCTGGCAGAAATCTATGAACTTAGCGGTATCAAATTGGGTTCCATTGTCGGTTATGATGACTTTTGGTATCCCAAATCAGCATATAATGTTCCTGACGACAAAGTTGATCACTCGCTTAGTTGTGATCGTGGTCAATGGCTCTGTTTCTACACATTTAGTGAAATAATCCACGGCCACAATAGCGAACTTTGCTCCACCCTTCGCTATGGGAAGGCTCCCAATAATGTAAATCCCCCACATAGCAAAAGGCCAAGGGCTCGTCATTATCTTCAACTGGCTAGGTGGCGCCCTAGGTAACTTGGAGAATTTCTGACAAGCATCACAACGTCGTGCGTGTTTAGCTGCATCCTTATTTATGGTTGGCCAGAAATAGCCACACCTTAATATTTTCTTTTCCAATGTTTGTCCTCCCGTGTGATCTCCACATATGCCTTCATGTACTTCTTGCAATACACGCTTAATATCATCATGGGCGATACACCGGAGGAGGGGCATCGTGAATCCTTGTATGTATAAGACCCTGCCTTGCAGAACATATCTGGAAGCCTTTCAAATAATTGCACGCCTCTCACTTTTCTTTGTAGGAAGCGTCCCATTCATCAGAAAATTCGTTAGAGGGGTCATCCATGATTCCCTCTCGGGTTCAATGTCTAGTACCAGATCTATTTCCATCTGATCTACACTAGGGAACTGTAGTACTTCAATCGGCACAAGCTCCGTATCTTCTGGATTATCGGAACTAGCCATCTTCGCTAACTTGTCTGCTCTTTGGTTCTCCGCTCGAGGAATGTGAGATATGCTATGGTGATCAAAACAATCCAGCAATTTCTTCACTTTTTCCAAATATGATATCAACCTTGGACTCTTAACCTGAAACTTTTCATTAACATGGTTCACAAATAAATTGGAGTCGGAAAAGATGTATAGCTTTGTTATCCCCAATTCCTTCGCAACCTTCAACCCGACAATTAGAGCTTCATACTCGGAATCGTTATTAGTGGTGCGGAACTCCAGTCTAAGAGCGTAATATATTAACCGTTTTTCTGGAGTTTCGAGCACCACTCCGGCACCAGATCGTCTGTCGTTTTTAACTCCATCAGTGTACAGTTTCCAGGCATTGGGGTCGAGGAGCAGCTTCAGCGGATCGTTTTCTTGGCTTACTACATCATCTTCTGTGATGGTAAATTCTGCTATGAAGTCCGCAAGCACTTGCCCCCTTGTCGACCTTCGGGGCTGGAAATTCAAATCGAACTGACTTAACTCAATGTTCCACTTGAGTAGTCTTCCTGATGCTTCTGGCCTTTGCAGAACCTGTTTAAGCGGGTGATCAGTGTAAACAGTAATGGGGTGAGCCTGGAAGTAGTGGAGAAGCTTCCGAGATGCGATCAGCAAACTGTACGCAAGCTTTTCTATCCTTGGGTAGTTTCGCTCAGCTCCCGCCAACTTCTTGCTTACATAATACACTGGTCTTTGCACCTTATCTTCCTCTCTTACCAAAGCCGAACTGATCAGGTGGGATGACAATGCCAAGTACACAAATAAATCTTCGTGATCGATGGGCTTAGACAGTATTGGTGGTCTTTCCAAATGATTCAATAGAATCTGGAACGCTTCTATACAATCAGGAGTCCATTTAAAATTGCACTTGCTCCGCTTTATTAGCTCGAAAAACGGGATGCATTTATCTGTAGCTTTGGAGATGAACCAACTCAGCGTCGCCACTTTTCCAGCGAGGCTTTGGACATCCTTAATCTTCTTTGGTTCTTGGATATTTCGAATTGCTGTAATTTGATCTGGATTGATTTCGATTCCGCGCGAGCTGACGATGAATCCTAGGAATTTTCCAGATGCTACCCCAAATGAACATTTCAAAGGATTCAGTTTCATCCCATATTTCCGGAGAATCCCAAACATCTCTTCTAAATCGATAGTATGGTCGTATGATTGTCTAGACTTTACCAACATGTCGTCAACGTATACTTCCATCGTTTTCTCGATTTGGTTGTAGAACATTCTATGCACCAATCGCTGATATGTAGCACCGGCATTCTTCAAACCGAAAGGCAACACCACATAGCAGTATAATCCCAAATCTGTAATGAAGCTGGTATGCTCTTGTTCCGGGATGTGCACGGGGATTTGGTTGTACCCTGAGTAAGCATCCATAAAAGAAAGAAGCTCATGACCCGCGGTTGAATCTACTAACCGATCGATTCGAGGTAACGGAAAGCTGTCCTTTGGGCATGCTTTGTTTAGATCTGAGAAGTCGATGCACGTACGCCAGTTTCCATTGGCCTTTTTTTTACCAAAACCGGGTTTGAAATCCATTCCGGGTATGTTGAATCTCTGATGAAACCGTTACTTCTCAGTTTTTCGACTTCTTCTTTTAAGGCAGCGGACCTCTCTGGGCCAAGCATTCGTCTTTTCTGTTTGATGGGAGGATGCTTCGGGTTGATGCTTAACGAATGACTAATAATTGAAGGAGAAATTCCACACATGTCAGCGTGGGTCCAGGCAAATACATCCAAGTTGGCCTTCAGGAAATTCGTCAATTCTCTGGCTCGAAGAGGGTCCAATTGGGATCCAATCTTTAGGACCTTCTCTGGGTCACTATCATCGATTGGTACATCCACAGTTGTTTCATTGGGAGTCGCCACTCAGCCTCCAGGCTCTTCATCCTCTCTGGGATCTATGTCCTCGGGAAACTCTCTGGGCGACTCTCCTTCAGTTATCTTCTTTGGTTGCTATGACGTTCCCTTCCGTGTAGGGGAGGAAGCGCCTTTTGTCTCCACATCTCTTCCTTTGCGGAGAAATTTTTAACTCTGCAATGTAGCATGCTCGTGCAACAACTTGATCTCCTCTGACTATGCCTATACCGGCATCCATTGGGAACTTCAACAACAGGCACCAGGGTGCAATGCAGGCCCTGAATTTGGCTAGGGCCGGTCGGCCAAAAAAGGCATTGTACGGCGACTCAATGTCCAGGACTACAAAGGGGAGAATTCTCACTCTCTGGCGTTCTCCTTCCCCAAGGTTTACTGACAATTCCATGTATCCCATTGGAGCGGTCGAGACTCCATTAAATCCACGTATCCAACCCTCGCATGGTTTCAAATCCTTCGGCTCGAGTTTCATTTGGTCAAATGTTTTCTTGAATAGAATGTTGACAGAACTCCCGTTATCCACTAGAACTTTGTGGACTATAGCTGGACCGATGGTGACGGTGATCACTAATGGGTCTTCAGTTGGAGAGTGGACTCCAATGCTCTCTCGTTCGCGAAATATGACTTCATCAGACATCGTCTTTTGTTTCTTAACCGGAGCGTTATCCTCGAGATTGCTACATTCTCCTACTTCGAGGTGTTGTTTGGTTGCGTTCACATATTGATCCATCACCTTGAAACTATGCTCAGTCAGATAAAGCCCTCCTACAATGGTATTGATGACGTGGTTCTTTCCTTTTTGTCGAGCCGTTGGTCTGACAACGGGTTGGTTCTGGTTCGGGACCTGTACAGCCTGCCCCCTGTCCCTGGGAGTCACCTTCTACTCATCAAGCTTTCCTTCTCAGAGCAGTTTTTCAATAACATCTCTCAAATGACGACATTCGTTTGTGGAATGACCATGGATTTGATGAAAAAGACAGAATTTCCCAGTTTCACACTCCTTTTGTGTAGAATCTCTCAGAGGAGGCCTTTTGTATTGGAGGACAATATATATATCCAGGAAGATGTTCTCCAACGTATCATTTAACGGCGTGAAGCACTCAAATGGTCTGGGCCGAGAGCTTCTCTGAGAGTCATTACCTCGATTTCTCTTCCGATTATTGTTATTATTATTCCCCGATTGACGACCGCTTCCTTGATTCTTGTTCCCAACATTGACTTCAACTTTTCCTAAGCAATTCCCCATTTGCTTGATGGCCACATTACTTTGGATATCCTCCTTATCAGCAGCCTTCCTCTTTTGGTTGGCGTAAATTTCCTCTCGGCGCAGGCGGATGTTGGCCTTTTCATAAAATATTTCTCTGGTTAACGGTGGTTTACTGGCCAGGTATCTTCCAAACTCAGTATCCTTATCCACTCCGTCAATCAAAGCCATCAAAACAGTTTGTTCATGGGGATCTCTAACCTCTGTGATCGCTAAATTGAAGCGATCTAAATAGGACCTCAAAGATTCGTCCGGACGTTGCTTAATGAGGGATAACTCAATGACATTCTTAGATCTCTGGGTATGTAGCCGGAACTGATTTACAAACTGTTCACTTAATTCCCTGAAACTGGAGATCGATCGCGCGGGCAAACGAGTGAACCATATTAATGCCGCATCCTCCAGGAATATCGAGAATGCCTTACATTTCACGGTGTCGGAAGCGGCAGCTGCATTCATGTACCATGAATATCTCATTAGGTGCTGGACTGGATCAGCCTTTCCCGCATAACGGTTCATGGATGGCATGTTAAATTTCCTTGGGAATCGAACCTCTAAAATATCATTGGTAAAAGGAGAATGACTGCGGCCTATACCCCAATCCTCGGTTCTTTGTCCGCGACTTTCCACCATCATTTGCCTAATCATGGCTTCGACATCCGCATGGGTCAAAGTGGATTCGGGGTCAGCAGTTCTTGCCCGGCGATCCCCTCCAGCATTTCTTTGACGTGCTGCCGCAAGGTCTAGGTCCTGGACAGAACTCCCTTGCCCCCTATTGTCGCGATCAGTCGCATGACGAGCGAGAGGAACAGATCGATTCTGAGCAGGATCAATAATGCCTCCATTCTTAGGTGGTAGAACGGGCTTATTTAAGTTATGGTTATTGGTTTCCTGATTAAACGCCACTATGTTTTTAGCCCTTTCCAATGGAGGCCATTGCCAGTTTCTTCGAGGTTCTTCAGACGAGGACGTGTGTTCCGGGGAGAAAGGGTAAGCTGGAGGTGGTGAAACCTTCTTTGAATATCGTCAATTTGTCTTCCTAGGGCAGTAATATCTGCCTAGGGCAGTAATATTTTGACGCAGCAACGAGCTCTCCTGCCTTTGAGCGGCCAATTCATCAGTTTGCCTATCCAATGCTTCAAGTATGCGAGTAAGATGTCCTTCAGTTACTGGGGCAGAAGGGTCGAACTGGTCATCTTCTCTTATACACAAGGAACTCGTACCGGGTGGAGCAGAAGTACCAGCGCGAGCGGAACGAGCCATAATTTTCTTCCTAGGTCGGGTAGTAGTCTGATTATCATTTTGGATCGTAGTCCTCCTAGGCTAATGGCTCGTGGCACCCCCCTGGAGTCGGGTCGTGGTGATAGGTGCAGGAGGGATCGCGACATGGTCCTGCGATCATGTAGTAACTCCTTCAGTTGTCTGGTTCGTTGCACCATCACCGAATCAGATCGCCCCTACATTGCCATGATCCGAGAGCTCTTCTTCGACCTGCTCGTGCATGCTTTCTTCAATTGCTTCGTTTGCAGCTTCATTCACCTGCGAAGCTCGTACTTCCTTAGACTTCTTTCCAGCCATGATATCTGAATTTCGCTGAAATCTTCAAAAATCGAAACAGTTGAGTTTTGGACTATTTTCTTCGGACTTGAATATCCAAACAATAGAGCAACAATCCAGTATGCTGAGACTTCGCGTTCTCAGAGAAAGCACCAAAATGTTAGACCAAAATTTGGCTCTAACACCCAAATTGTTCAGATATGCAGAGAATTATGTCTAAAAACTGAAGAAAATGCTGAAAACACACAGGATTTATAGTGGTTCGGCGTTAATGAGCCTACGTCCACTTTGTATAGTATTGATTATACGTTGAATGCCAATACAATCAATGATTTCACTCAATCTCACTTTTACAATTATGATTTCACTCAGTAATTTCGAGGTAGAACTGATAACAAATAATGATATGACAGTAATGGTGGAAACAATACTCAGAACTGCCAAAAGATCCTGAAAAATGCCAATTCTGGAGCTATTTATAACTGATTTCTTCAGGCGGATCGCGGTCATACATGGCACAAATCTCGAGAATCTCGGACTGGTTCGTAGCTTGATGGATAAATAGTCAATATGACAGTTGTGGACAGGTGTCGTGAGATCCAATCTTTTCGGCTCATGGTAGACCAAGTCGTGGTCACCGCCTTTGGGTTTCTGGAGTCGGATCGGATCGCGTAGGCGTTCCGCGATCGGGGGTGTGCACCACGATCCGATTAAGGTAGGTCGATCGCGATTGGGTCTTCACGGGCTAAAGGTGTGAAGCTTCATATTTTCTTCGTACGTGAACCTTGGTGGCTTGGTCAAAAAAGCTAGCCAAAAGTCTGCCCGGAGCCGCCCAAAATATCCGGCAACCACAAGTGGCTTATCAAATGTGAGGGGTCTAATACGAAACGGCACCAAGACATGAAATTAATTCTAAACTTGTGGTTTAAGTCTGCTCAGAGCCGCACGACATATCCAGCAGCCATAAGTGATTGACTTAATGTGAGAGGTTTGGTGTGTAAACATGTATAAATGAAAAGATAATGACAACATGTTAAATTGAAATACTTAACCGGTTTGAATGTGAAAAGGGGTAATATATGAACCCAACAAATGGAATAAAGGGTTAAGTAAATTTATATGAATTGATAGGGTTAAGTAAATATGAAATCTGTGGGGTTAAGTAAACCTGTTAAATTTGTGGGGTTAAGTAAACGTGTTAAATTTGTGGGGTTAAGTAAACCTGTTAAGTTTGTAGGGTTAAGTAAATCTGTTAAATCCGTGGGTGTTATACGAACCTATTAATCTAAAAGATTTAACCTGTTACATCTGTTGGGGTTATATGGACCCGTTAACTTGTAAAGTTTAACCCGTAAATATGTAGTGTGTTATGCTAATCTGTTAAGTCTGTTAGGCATAACCTGTCAAAATCCTGGTTAATTGGGGACACAAGATCTATGGGGGTTGGCTTGTGTCGTCTGTTGTTTGGGACCCATATTAGTCAGTAACCCATTTTGGTATTAAAAGGGGGACCTTACACTAGGTAGGGGTCAGGGCACACTTACTGAACTGATTGTTAGAGGTTCATCGAGGAGGAGGTGTGTACTGGCGTGTTCAAACAAACTCATGTGCATGCATGAGTACGACCTGCTTTTGGGAAAATAAGCCGTTGTAGCACTAGTAAATAGGTATGTGTCCTTCTGTAGGTTACCACTTTAGGAAGTAATACACCCTACTGTGGGGTCGACACATGGTATTTACGGAATAGGGAGCTGATCGATTGGGGGTAGTAATTAGGGTACAACTAGTCCTGTCTGTTTCTGTGGGGTAACCGTATTTCTCTTGGGTTTAACACCCGTTATTCCTGTTTAGGTACCAGTTAATTCTGTTTGGGGGTAAAACACGTTACTAGAGTACCCCTAAAACTACCATTATGTTTCTGTTGGGATCATCCTGATTCTGTTGAATAATTAGGGAGCATGTAATCCTATTACATATATGTTATACTAGTATTGGTGCAAAGAAAAGTATTAGAGAAGCGTAACCTATTTTGCTCTGTTCATTCTGCTTACCTTGCTCAGTCTGTTAAACCTGTCTTATTACTGTTATATATCCCTCCAATTTATATGCCTGTCATGATACTTTTACTTATTTATATGATAAAAGTAAATGGACTCACCAGACTTTATGTGTAACAACCCGGAAATTCAGAACCAATTTAAATTCTTATTTTAAGAAATTTTAAATAGAAAATGCGTCAGAAAAAAATGTAATCTTTTTCATTGTATAAAAATGTAACCCTTTTATATTACATAAAAGAATGTAAACTATTTTATTACATAAAAATGTAAACCTTTTTACATTACATAAAATGTAAAACTTTTCTATTCCTTTATTACATTGTATAAAAAAATGTAATCTATTCTTTTTCTTATATTACATTAAAAAAAATGAAACCTTTTATATTCATTTCATTCATGCCATTAAAGATATGATTTTTAATGTTAACTTATTTTTGTCTTCAAAATATGATCATTTTCTAATTTCATTTCTTACATTAAGAATGATATTTAATTATGTGATAAAAATGTAGGAACATAAGAAATCACACTTCTGATGAAATATGATATTTAATTATGTGTTTTGAAATATAAAAAGTTGCATAACATAACTATCAGGGAAAATGAATCAAACATTTATTTTTCCTTTTATTCCCTTTCTCTTTACTTTTGAAATTTGAATGAATAATAAGTGTGGTCCCATCATGCCTAGTCAGCTGATTTAATTACTTTGTAAACTACTATATGTGAAAAGACACATTAATGGGTTTATTCGAAAAATTACATAATTAAATTATATAATATTGTAAATACCACCAAATAAACAAACCCTAATCCTCGTCAAACATGAACCAGTCGCCATCCCCTTACATGAATGGCCGATCTAATCCCGATTTGATTCCTTAATCTCTTCCTATTCTTCACGAATTAACACATGTTCCTTAAGAAAAAATTGAATTACTTTCTCTACTCTTCCTTTCCATATGGTTAAGATCAAAAACCGTTTGAAAATTTGGAAGCAATTCGAACTAGAAGTCACCCAGTTCGCACGCGTTTCTAGAATGGTGGAGGCCACCGAGATGTGAGCCGTTGGGGGTAGAAGTCGGCGGCGCTTCGACGCCTGAGGCGGTGTATTCCGATCATGGTCCTAAGGCTTGGGGAGGGGGGACGGGGCGGTTATTGGTTGGAGGATGGAGCGTTGGGTTTAGAAAGGGTCTGGAGGTCAACGAAGATGAAGAAGGAGATTTGAAATTTAATTTAAAATTAATTATAAATTTAATTATGATATTTATGTATTCAATGTATAATCGATCATATCTATCTCAAACCATATCAGAATTTGACGATTTTCGTTGCGTTGGACTCGTATTGACTAGATCTACAAAATGGAACAAACCAGAACTAAAATGGAGCATGTAGAAAATTCAGTCAAAATCGCTGTGAGATTTCTCATTTTAAATTTAAAATAAAAAATTATATATATACATTTATATTGATTGTGGTTGTCATACTATATGCGCCGTGCAAAATTTAGATTGGTTGATTTTGTTGATGATAAATTGTCTAATTATATTTTTGTGTAAACAAAAATAACATCTTTGTTAGAGATTTGCCATGTTATAATAAAAATAACATCTTTGTTAGAGATTTGTCATGTTAATAATAATAACATCTTTGTTAGAGATTTGTCATGTTATAATAAAAATAACATCTTTTTAGAGATTTGTCATGTTAATAATAATAACATCTTTGTTAGAGATTTGTCATGTTATAATAAAAATAACATCTTTGTTAGATATTTGTCATGTTAATAATAATAACATCTTTGTTAGAGATTTGTCATGTTATAATAAAAATAACATCTTTGTTAGAGATTTGTCATGTTAATAAAAATAACATCTTTGTTAGAAATTTGTTATATAAATAAAAATAACATTTTGTTTAGGATCATGCTATGTAATAAAAATGACATTTTGATATAAAATGTTGCCTTAGATTAAAAATAACATTTTAGTTATAAAAAGTTACATTAGAACTAAAATTATCATTTTAATTAAAAATGTCATGTTAGGAATTAAATTATCATTTTTGTTATAAATTGTCATGTTAGTTTAAAAATATCATTTTGTTACAAAATGTTATATTAAAATTTAAATATGTCATTTATATTAGAGATGATTACGTCATTTACATTAGTGTTAAATATGTCATTTATAATATGTCATTTATAACATGTCATTTATATTAGAGACAATTATGTAATTTATATAAAGGTCATTTACATAGGATTTGTTCATGAAAAATGTCATTTTATTGTATTAAAATTGTCAAAAATATAAACATCATTTATGCTCATATGGAATTGTCAAAAATATAAACATCATTTGTGTTCATATAAAATTGTTAGAAATATAAGTATCATTTATGTTCATATGTAATTGTCAAAAATATAAACATTATTTATGTTCATATGGAATTGTCAAACATATAAACATCATTTATGTTCATATGGAATTGTAAAAAATATAAACATCATTTATGTTCATATAGAATTGTTAGAAATATAAGTATCATTTATGTACATATAAAATTGTCAGAAAATGAAGTATCATTCATGTTCATTTGGAAATGTCATTTATGTCCATTTAGAATTGTCAAAGATAAAAGTTTCATTTTTATATATCATGTATACATTAGTTTTGTACACATATTAAAATTTACATTTTTATATGTCATGTAGATTAGAACATATATTAGGTAAATAAAAAGGTTGTAACAACCCGGAAAATCAGATCCAATTTAAATTTTTTTATTTGGCTATTTTAGTGGATTTTGAATATTTAAAATAAATTATTTTAAACAATAATGACCAAAAACCTATTTGGATCAAAATCATAGTGAATATATTTATTTTAATTATAAAACAAGGCCTGAAATGGCGCGGCAGTTTGAAAATTTAAATTTGAACTTTGACTGACTGTACAGGATTCAAAATAAATCGGAATTTAGTGAAACCAAAAATATTTAAATCTATTTAAGAATATCTTTCTAACGAATCTGGAAAATCAAAATTTCATAGCGGGAATCAAAAGTTATGCCAAATGAATTTTCAGAAAGGTCGCTATTGAATAAATATAGCCCATGGAAATAGACATTTTGCAAACGACCTCCGTTTTCGACGAAACCACTTTTGTTGGATCCGGGATGTCAAATTATTGCTAGATTCCAAATTCCATAATATTTGGAGTTAATATGTGAGCGTGGCTGTAATAACACGGAACTCTGAGCCAATTTAAAATTTTTATTTTGGCAATTTTGGTGAATTTTGAATATTTAAAATATATTATTTTAAATAATATCGACGAGAAATTTATTTTGAATAGAATATAATGTATATATTTATATAGATCGCCGATAGAATATAATTATTTAATTTTAATTATAAAAGGAATTGAAAATGGCGCGGTAGTTCGAAAATTCGATTTCAAAATTCAAATGAATGTTCAGGATTCAAAATAAACCGCATTTTAGTGAAACCAAAAATATTTGAATAAAATTGAGAATATCTTTCCAACGAATCCGAGAAATCAAAATTTCATAGTAGGGATAAAAAGTTATGTCCAGTTGAAAATTCAGAATAGTCGCTATGGAATTCTGGCCATAAAATAATAGCCATTTTGCAAACGACCTCGGTTTTCGACGAAACCACTTTTGTTGGATCCGCGATGTCAAATTATTGCTAGGTTTCAATTTCATATTTTTTCGAATCAATATGTGAGTGTGGCAAAGGAAAACGCGTTTGACCAGTTTTAGTTGATTTTAATCGACTGGAAAATGGCCATTTTTCAAACGGTCTCGGAATCAGACGAAATTAGTTTAGTTAGGACCGTATCGTCAATACGAAGCTAGAAATAATTTTTCAGGAATTTTTTGGGGTCAAATGTGGCCCCGATAAATTAAAATGTGTGTTCAAATTGAATATATATAGATTTATATTTTAATTTTGATGAAAACCTATCGTAACAGCCAAATCAGCTTTCCGGGCATATCCCATTGTGTTCGGAATAGGGGTGATTGGCTAGGGGCGACAGTCGTTAGGTGTCATTTCAAGTTCGAATGAAAAACTAACCCCTTAGAGAATAAATTAATTAAATAATTAATTTATTATACTTATATCTCTTTCCCCCCTCCTTATACCCCACGGTCAACGCTAATTTCAGTTTCAAAAGAAAAATAAATAATAAAAAAACCGTTTGTCCCCAAATCCCCGTCGCCCCACCATCGGAGCCGCCACGCCTGGACGCGCTACCACCGTCGTGGGCCAGCCGACCCTGCCGCCGTTCCCCCCAGGCCCTCCTTCTCCATCTAGCACCCCCGTACCCTTTCTCCCCTTCGAAAACGTGGACCCCCCTGAAACCCTAGTGTCCAAGACTGCGCCTCCACCTCCTAGGGACCACCGACGTCGGCCAGAGCACCGCCTCCCACCTGCGAGCTGAAACCCTAAGCCGAGCAAGGTGAACTGGAATGGGTTGTAGACAGAAAATGGAAAGTAAGTTTTTAAGTTAAATCAATTTAATTTAAATGCATTGTTCAAAAGCAGTTTTTTTTTTAAATATGTAACCTAGTATAAAAATTGGATTTTAAAATTATATAACATTGTCTAAAATATGTTTTTTATATGTAGGACATAAGGTTAAAACATGATTTCTCCTTATAGAAAGAAATGGTTTTTAAAGCTAAAAAAGATTAGATTTTTTTAAAAAATACGAAAAGGATTTGATTTTTTATAAGGAAAGTTTATATTTTTAATAACGAAAAGATTATATTTTTATAGCGATCTTGAATATATAAAAATATGATTTTTATATATATGAAGTAGCGAAAAAGATGTGATTTTGATATATATAATAGCCATATAAAAATACGATTTTTAGTTGATTAAAAATATGATTTTTTATATTATAGAAAGAATAAAAATATGATTTTTATATTATAGAAAGAATAAAAATATGATTTTTATATTACAGAAAGAATAAAAATATGATTGTTATATTATAGAAAGAATAAAAATATAATTTTTATATAATGAGAAGAATAAAAATGTGATTTTATTGTGAACAGTGTGAAATGGTTGAGTTGGAATATCGGGCAAATCCAAACCGTTCAGAAATACAGAATGACAGAGTGGATCCCCAAAGTGAGAACTCCTCACCTTTAATTTATTTCTAGTTTGAAATATATACTAGGATGCAGACGGTGTTTAGTAGCTCCCGACACCCGTCGTCCACAGACCATGGATGACTTGTTTGTTTGGTTGCTGTGTTGTGAAATTTGATTGTGTGATGTGATGTGAAATGAAATAAAATATTTATATAGTTAAAAATATTTATAGTTAAAAATAGAATTTTTAACGTGTATTTAAAATGAAATAAATATAAACAAATCGGACGATTTGTTTATATACGCACATTTGACTGATATTGATTGGGACGATAAATTTTACACATCGCCCAACGACACAAATAAATCTGTGTTTGATTGTTTGAAACCCCACATGGGTATTGGAATGATATATGACAAACACTAATCCCAATAATTAGTTGTATGTCGATCGATTGATTGACAGGCTATTATAAGCGTTGAATATTTATATTTGATGCTTATACAGTGTAGAACGCACTTTGGATGATGGTTGGGTGTTTATCGTCATTATTGTATATATGAATTTGATGAAATCCATATAAATGAAATTATATGGTAATTGACTGTGTCTGATTCCAGTTCAGAATTATCGAATAATTTAAAAATAATATTCTTTGAATATTGAAATGTGAAGCCGTGTTAAGTAGTTACACGCCATTTTAACACGAACGGGAATTTTGTCGATTTTATAATGAATATTGAAAGTGATTTCAAAATCTAATATTTAGAAATGAATTTGAATTGAAATTGAATAGAAATGAATTCGAATTGAAATTGAATAGAAATGAATTCGAATTGAAATTGAATAGAAATGAATTCGAATTAGAATTGAGTAGAATTGAATTCGAAATTGAAATTGAATAGAATTGAATTCGAATTGAAACTGAATTTGAATTTAAATTGAATAGAAATGAATTCGAATTGAAATTGAATAGAAATGAATTCGAATTGAAATTGAATAGAATTGAATTCGATTTGAAATTGAATAGAAACGAATTCGAATTGAAATTGAATAGAAATGAATTCGAATTGAAATTGAATAAATTTAAAATTCAAATTGAATTGAAAACGAACTGAAATTGAATTAAAAATCGATTTAAATTGAAATCAATTTGAAATGAATTTAAAATGAATTTATAAGGAAAATTCAATTTTGAATTGAATTTGAAATGAATTTGAAATCGTTTCGAAAACGAATTTAAAAACGATTTATAAAATATGTTTTAAAAGGAAATTGACGAAATATATATAATATATATATATTATATATATAATGGCCTGAATAGAACGCGCCGCGCCGCGGCAGTTCGTGAATTTCGACCATTGATTTCAAATGGATATCGCGGGAGATCCGACCGTCGAATTTTCCTGAAACTGGGACCGTTGGGTTCGTATCGAAAAGAGCTTTCTAATGAATATTAGAATTCTGAAATCTAACGGTTGGAATTGGAATTATGTCCAAATAAAATTTGGAAAAGGTCGTTGTAAGTGCAGTTCGATGGCCGTTGATGGAAATCGACTGTACGGGCCTTGATAAAATTATTAAAAATAGTAATAATTTGTGTAAAATCATAAGAAATGATTTGGAAAAAACTGGAATGAAAAACTCCATATTTGAAAAGATAAAAATAGATTTTTATCGAAATGAACTAGTTTTGAACTAGAATTAAAATCAATTTATCTTTGAAATAAATAAATTGAATTTGAAGTGGTTTTGAGAATAACCAGAATTTCCAATAACTGAATTGGAATGGATTTGAATCAAAATTGTCTTTGGAATATTTCGATGTTGGATTTCGTGATGATACAGATATTGTTGTGGGAATTTGAAAGATATATATATATATCGTTATTCCAATACGATATTTGTTGATTTCAGAATTTGATATTGAATATAAGCCGATATATTTTCTATTCAGAGCCTTGTATTTAATATCAAATGTGATTTGGGTTTGTCGTGAATGGCGTCTTCATTAACCCTGTTCTTAAACCCAGTTGAGAAAAAGATTAAATCTTTTTATTTAGATTTAATGAAGTGTGCCAATTAAATGGTATTTAATTGGAATTGAATTTGAATTGATTTTTGGGTTTATCCTGAATTGTGTTTTGAATAACACTTGTTCTTTAACCCGATAATTAATGGAATGTGATTTTGGGTCGTCGTGAACAGTATCTTCAATAATACTGTTCTTAGACCCAACTGAGTTAAGAAAATTAGAAACTAACTGGAGATTAGTTAAGTTGAATGGTTTCTTGGGTATTGATCTGATGTTGGTTTCGGCGTTCGGGGTTAATACTTAGGGAACTGCTCACTTGCTATTTTACGGTTAAAGGCTGATAGAATGGAATGTGATTTTGGGTTTATCGCGAATCGTGTTTTAAATGACATTGATTCTTTAACCCAGTTAAAGATTAAAACTAAGTGGAGTTTTAATGAATTTTTTATTAGATTGAAATGATCAAGAATGGAGTATCACCAGTTTTGCTCCAGGCGATAGTTAAATCTTTAATTACATTTAAACGTGAAATGGTAATTGAATTTACCGATAGCACCGTGGTGTTAGATATGAATATGACCAGTTTTACTTCATGGGATGAATAGGTTTGAATTGGGAAATTAAAACAAATGATTACTTCGGTAAGGTTCGTTAATCCCGACTAGTTTGAATTGATATTCAAAAGAAGATTAAGTAATGTATTTGAGGAATTTATATTTGATAAAATTAATGGGAACCTATCCCTAAGAATGTGAAATTTAGCAACTAACTGTAGATTAGTTAAGATGAATGGTTTCCTGGGTATTGATTTGATGTTGGTTTTGGACTTCGGGGTTAATATTTGGGGAATTGTTCCCTTACTAATTTACTGTTAGTGACTGATGAATTGGAATGAGGCGTATGTTGTGTTTGTGTAACACTTGTTTATTATATACGCGAGTTATTCGGAAAGACCGGGTTTATCCTATTCTGAATAACTGATACGACGATAAGTCGAGGAAGAAGACGGTGGTCGAAGACCGGAAGTCTTCACGTCGTTTGGTTGATTACTGATGATCTTGATTGGGTCGTACACCCAAGAGAAGGGAATCAGTTAGTGGTCGTCCAGACGTGCTTGGAGATCGATGGATATGCGGGGTACTAGGTGCCTCCGGTTTCGTTCAGACCCAGAACAGACTTGTAAATGGACTGTGTGTTTGACATTGGATATCATTCTGTATGATTGATGGATATCGGTTGCATGGAGTGGTTTGCCTGTGTGGCATGCTAAGATGCAAATGATCAAGGCTTCTGTTGAAAAGCAGAGTCTTGTGGTTGATGATCAAAGCACAGCCTGTGTGGCATAGCTTTGTGTAGCGTGGATTCGCGAGCCTCACACCCCGGTTGTGAACCAGAAATGGGAGAAGGACCTCAGGGAGGACATGCGTTTCTTTCTAGCTAAAAGTTGCGTCACTGGTTTTACACGTCCTGACGAGTTTGACTTATGTGGTTGTTGTTGTTGCGAGGCGCCTCGGATATATCGGTGACTATGTGAAGCCAATGGAGTCATTTGTTGGCTCATTGACACCCCAAAGGGTGGGGAAACGCGGTGTTCAAGCATTATAATCCACATCGGTGGACCGGCCCTGACGATCCAAGGGGCTGTTGCGGCTGTTCCTGAGACACGGGCTAGAGCGTCTCGAATCGGTAGAGGACTATCTTTTGCCTCGGTTCACATATGGAAATCCAGCTTCCAATACGTGACATGTGCGGTTTTAGTTGTAAACCTATATATGGCGACATAGTGGTATGGGACATTCAAGCCGCCTATGATTGATACTTATGATTGAAATTGTTTTTGACACTATACAGTTATAGTACTATCAAAATAATCTGTTTTAAATGTATCAAGCATTCTTTGGCTATTATAAGGTAAAAACCCTATCCTCCGGCTTGCGTTGCATTGTGTGATGGGACCTGGGTCTTATAATAGCTTCATTTTTCTTTATTTAGCATTGCGCTGTTTGTTTTATGCACTGGTATTCTTGGGAGGAAACCCGTTCCGTGTTATACGGCGTGGTCCCTTGATCTACCTAACTTTGAAATAAAGATTAATAACTGTTTTAGTTCTCACACCAGTCCCATGACTGGCCTGGAGTTTATTGTTTTAACCTAAACTCTGGGTGCCCTTATTTTTGACACGGGCAGCTAGTAGTTTTGGTTTTGCAGATTTTATTCATAGGTTCTTGATTTACAGCTGGAACGATACTCGGAAAGCTCTGTATCCGTGTGTTATTTCTAGTTGTGTTTTGTATTATTTTCCGCTGCTATGTAATGTATTGTAATCTCTGATATTTAGTGAATGTGTAATATTGATTTGTACTCTGTATATTCTTGTATTCTGATGAATTGTTGTAATATACAATGAAATGTTCTTCTGTTTGCGTTCTTTTGCATGTTGTTCTCAACTCAATACGGGCTTTCCTTACCGGGGAAGTTCTGGTCGTTTCATTGGCAAAGGAAAATGTGTTTGGTTAATTTTAGTCAATTTGGATCGACCAGAAAATGACCATTTTTCAAATGGTCTCCAAATTCGACGAAATCAGTTTTGTTGGGACCGTATCGTCCAAACATAGCTAGATTTATTTTTCTGGAATTTTTGGGATCAGTATGTGGCCCCGGTAAATTGACATGTACGTTCAAATCAAATATTGAATGTTTTATATTTTAATTTGAAGAATAACTGACTGAAACAGTCGAATAGGCCAACAAAACATATTCCATTGTGTTCAGAATGGGTGTAATTAGCTAGGGATGATAGTCGTTGGGTTTGGATTGGAGTTCGTAAGGAGAAAGGGGTATTTTTGGAAATATTCTAGCAAGAAGAGGTAAAATTCCTGTATATTGGAAATATTCTGGCAAGAAAGGGTAGTTTTGGATTGGAGTTCATAAGGAGAAAGGCCTGTTATTTGTTTATGTGTTATATTCTGGCAAGAAGAGGTAAAATTCCTTGGTCACGTTGTATTAAAAGAAGGAATTTCTGTGGATTCCAGTAAGATCACAGCTATTCAAAATTGGAAGCAGCCAACTATGCCCACAGTAGTCCGAAGTTTTCTCGGATTGGCTAGTTATTATCGTAAGTTTGTTAAGGATTTTTCGAAGATATCTAGTTCCTTAACGAAGCTCACTAAGAAACATTCAATGTTCAATTGGACTCCAGAATGTGAGGCAGCTTTCCAAAAGCTGAAGTTAAGGTTGACCACTGCTCCAGTGTTAACAATTATCGATGGCAATCAAGACTTGAAAGTCTGGACATATGCTTCTTAAGAAGGTCTTGGTGCAGTATTAATGCAAAGAGGCCAAGTAGTCGCTTATGATAGCCGTCAATTGAAGCCACATAGAAGAATTATGCAGCTCACGATCTTGAATTGTTAGCCATCATGTTTGCTATGAAAATCTGGAGGCATTATCTATTAGGTGAGAAATTTGAATTATATACCGATCATCAATCACTGAAGTACTTGTTCACCAAGAAATATCTGAATATGAGGCAGCAACATTGGCTAGAATTTCACGCGGCATATGATCTTGATATTTTGTATACTCCGGGGAAAGCCAATGTTGTGGCTGATCCGCTCAGCAGAAAGAATGTAATCATTGCCAATCTTCTAATCATGCCTTCATTGATTGATAACATATCTGCTCTTCAGAAGGATGATCACTTCATTCAGAAGATCAGAGAGAGAATTTAGAAGGGCAAGCCCTCAAGTTTTCATATTGATAACGATGGGATTCTAAGGTTAAAGGGCCGAATTTGTGTTCCAAACATATCTGAGCTCCAGAGAGAAGTGCTGGATGAATGTCATAAATCCAAACTAAGTATCCATCCAGGAGTGAGTAAAATGTATAATGATATCAAACGCACTTTTTGGTGGAGGTCTATGAAAAGAGACATTTCCTTGTACGTTATCCAGTGTTCTACTTATCAGCAAGTCAAAAGCGATCAACAGAAACGCGCGGATTGTTGCAACCATTGGAAATTACAGGTTGGAAGTGGGAACAGATTTCTATGGATTTCATAGATGGTTTTCCCAGAACCCAGAGAGGAAATGACAGTATTTGGGTGATCGTAGATTGTTTCATGAAGACCTCCCATTTCATACCTGTCAGATCGAATAGAACCGCTCAGAGTCTGGCGCAGATTTATTTTAAAGAAATTGTTAAACTGCATGGAGTTCCCATGAGTATCGTTAGCGACAGTGACCCGATTTTTGCTACTAAATTCTGGGAAGCATTCCAAGCAGAATTGGGAGCAAAACTGAACTTGAGCACTGCTTATCATCCTCAAACAGATGGTCAAACTAAGAGGGTGAATCGTATTCTAGAAGATTTATTGCGGGCTTGTGTTATTGATTTTAGCGGATCATGGGAAGACCACTTGCATTTGGCTGAGTTCTCATACAATAACAGCTACCAAGCTAGCCTGAAAATGTCACCATTTGAAGCATTGTATGGTCGACCGTGCTGATCTCCCGCATGTTGGGTAGAATTTGGTAATAGACTTGTATTGGGACTAGATATGATTCGCGAAGCTGTGGATAAAGTCGATTTCATTAACAAGCGATTGCAAACGGCTCAAAGCCGACAGAAGAGCTATGTAGATTCGAGAAGAAGAGATTTGTCATTTTCTGTTGGTGACTATGTGTATTTGAGGGTTTCTCCGATGAGAGGAGTAGTCCAATTCGGTAAAACAAGGAAGTTGGCACCTAGATTTATTGGTCCATTTCCTGTGCTCGAACGGATTGGAACTCTCGCTTATAGAATTAAATTGCCTGATTGGTTGCCTGGAGTACATGATGTGTTTCACGTATCCCAACTTCGAAAGCATGTACATGATCCAGACCTAGTCGTGGAAGAAGATGCGCAACAAGATTTGGAAATTACTCCAGAATTAGCTGCGAGAAGAGAGCCGATAAAGATTATTGGTAAAGAAACTAAAGAGCTTAGGAACAAGAAGGTTCACTTAGTCAAAGTGCAATGGAGTGGAGATCCGTGAGACTGTACATGGGAAACTGAGGAGAGCATTAAGAAAGCCTATCCCAATTGCAGGGTGGATATCTTTGATTAACTCTTGTAACGAAAAGGAATTTCGCTCGATCTGAATCGATCGCTAAACCAACCAAGACCGTTCGTAACCCCAGATTGTTTTGAGAACATGACAAATCAGAACGCAAACAGAAGGACATTTCATTGATTATTACAACAATTCCATCAGAATACAAGAATATACAGAGTATGAATCAATATTACACATCATAAAATATCAGAGATTACAATACATAGCAGTGGAAAATAATACAGAACACAACTGAAGGAGATATACAGATACAAAGCTTTCCGGATATCGTTCCAGCTATAAACCAGGTTCCTGTGAAGATAAATCTGCAAAACCAAAACTACTAACGGCCCGTGTCGAAAATAAGGGCACCTAGAGTTTAGGTTAAAACAATAAACTTCAGGTCAGTCATGTGACTGGTGTGAGAACTAAACCAGTTATTAATCTTTATTTTAAAGTTAGGTAAATCAAGGGGCCACGCCGTATAACACGGAATGGGTTTCCTCCCAAGAATACCAGTGCATAAAATAACAGAGCAATGCTAAATAAAGAACAATGAAGCTATAATAAGACTCAGGTCCCATCACACAATGCAACCCAAGCCGGATGATAGGGTTTTACCTTATAATAGCCAAAGAATGCTTGATACGCTAAATTTCATCTTTTATTATTATATAAGTGAAGAAATCAATTTCAATCATAAGTATCAATCATAGGCGGCATGAATGCCCCGTAGCACTATGTCGCCATATATAGGTGTACAACTAAAACCGCAATGTCACGTATTGGATGTTGGATTTCGATCTGTGAACCGAGGCAAGGGATCATCCTCACCGCTTCGAGACGCTCTAGCCCGCCCCTCCGGACCCAGACTCAGGTGGGCCCTTGGATCGTCAGGGCCGATCCACCAATGTGAACTAAAATGCCTGAACACTGCGTTTCCCCGCCCTTTGGGGGCGTTAGTGAGCCAACGAATGACTCCATCGGTCCCGGATCGACCGATATAACTGAGGCGCCTCGCAACAGCAACAACCACACAGGTGAAAATAATATAAATGTCAGGGCTGGTAGGTCACTTATACCACCCTAGCTAGAAGGAAACGTATGCCCTACCTGAAGTCCTCTCTCGTTTCTGGTTCACAACCAGGGTGTGAGGCTCGCGAATTAACGTTACACAAAGCTATGCCACACAGGCGGTGCTTTGATCATCTACCACAAGACTCTGCTTTTCAAAATAAGCCTCGATCATTTGCATCTTAGCATGCCACATAGGCAAACAATTCTATGCAACTGATTTCAGTCACACATAATGAAATCCAATGTCAGACACACAGTCCGTTTACAAGTCCGTTCTGGGTCTGAACGAAACCGGAGGCACCTTGTACCTCGCATATCCATCGATCTCCAAGTACGTCTGGACGATCACCAACTGATTCCCTCCTCTTGGGTGTACAGCCCAATCAAGATCATCAATAATCACCCAAACGATGTGAAGACCTCTGGTCTTCGACTACCATCTTCATCCTCGACACGTCGTCGAATCAGTTATTCAGAATGGGATAAACCCGGTCTTTCTGAATAACTCGCGTATATATTAAACAAGTGTTACACAAATACAACATACGCCTCGTTCCAATCCCAATTCAATTCCAATTAAATACCATTTAATTGGTACACTTCATTAAATCTAAATATAAAGATTTAATCTTTCCCTCAACTGGGTTTAAGAACAGTGTTAATGAAGACACCATTCACGACAAACCCAAATCCCATTTGATATTAAATACAAAGCTCTGAATAGAAAATATATCGGCTTATACTCAATACCAAATTCTACGACCAATAGATATCGTATTGGAAATAACGATATTAATATATCTTTCAAATTTCCATAACAATATCTGTATAGTCACGAAATTCAACATCGAAATATTCCAAAGACAATTTCGATTCAAATCCATTCCAATTCAATTATTGGAAATTTTGGTTACTTTTAAAACCCCTTTTTCAAATTCAATTTATTTGTTTCAAAAATAAATTGATTTTAATTCTAGTTCATTTCGATAAAAATCTATTTTTATCTTTTCAATTATGGAGTTTTTCATCCCAATTCTTCACAAATCATTTCTTATGATTTTACACAAATTATTACTATTTTTAATAATTTTATCAAGGACCGTACAATCGATTTCCATCAACGGCCATCGAACTGCACTTACAACGACCTTTTCCAAATTTGATTTGGACACAATTCCAAATCCAACCGTTAGATTTCAAATCTCTAATATTCATTATAAAGATCTTTTCGATACGAACCCAACGGTTCCGATTTTAGGAGAATCCGACGGTCAGATCTCCCGCAACGTCAATTCGAAGTCAATGGTCGAAATTCGCGAACTGCCACAGCGTGGCGCGTTCTATTCAGGCCATTATATTATATATATAATATTTATAATATATATTTCGTCAATTACAATTCAAAACGTATTTTATAAATTGTTTTAACTTCGTTTTAAAAACGATTTCAACTTCTTATTCAATTCCTAATCAAAATTGAATATTCCATATCATCGATATACATATATATAAAAATGATAATATTTTCCAAACGTTATATTTTGAAATCACTTCATTTTCTATAATCATTATAAAAACGAATATAATCGATATAAATATCGTTCGCGTCAAAATGGTGCATATCTAATCAACCAGCTTTATATATTTCAATAACTTCGTTATTCTATTTAACAAATGAATATTTTCTTCAACACATGAATATATATTTTTATTCAACACATGAATATATATCTTATTCAACACATGAATTTTTATTCTATTCAACACATGAATTTTCTTTCTATTCAACACATGAATTTTCTTTCTATAATATTCCTTATTTTCCAAATTGAAATGAGGCCCAATCAATTACCATATAATGTTAATTATATGGATTCCATACAACACATGTATATAATAGCAACGATAAATAATCAACCATCATCCAGAGTGCATTCTACACTGTATAAGCATCAAATATAAATATTCAACGCTTATAACAGCCTGTCAATCAATCGATCGACATACAGCTAATTATTGGGATTAGTGTATGTCCAATCTCATCCCAACACCCGTGTGGGGTTTCAAACAATCAAACACAGATTTTATTCGTGTAGTTGGGCGATGTGTAAAATTTATCGTCCCAATCAATATCAGTCAAATCGGTGTACATAAACAAATCGTTCGATTTGTAAATGAATATATATTTTATTTCAACACATGAATATATATTTTACTTCAACACATGAAATTATTTTATTTCAACACATGAAATTATTTTATTTCAACACATGGAATTATTTTTCACATCACAATCAACAGTCAAATTTCACTACACAAACAATCACACAAGTCGTCCATGGTCTGTGGACAACGGGTATCGGGTGCTACTAAGCACCGTCTGCATCCTAGTATAATTTCTAACTAGAAAACAAGAATTAAAAGTAAGGAGTTCTCACCGAGGGTTCCACTCCTCCATTCTTTCCTTCTGAACGGTTTGGATTCTGTTTTGCTTCCAGTCAGTTCCATCTCAATCTATTTCACACGGTTTACGTTAAAAATCATATTTTTAAACAACGATCTTTATAAATAAAAGTCACATTTTCTTTGGGCGATTATATATATATAAATCACATTTTTATTTCGTTTTCTAGAAAATAGACATCATATTTTTATTTCGCCGATATATATAAAAATCGTATTTTTATATTATTTATCTTATAAAAATTATAATTTTATCATCTCTACAATATAAAGATCATATTTTTATCTCTCTTCAGTTATATAAAAATTATATTTTTATATCGCTATTTCTAATTAATAAACAATGCATATTTTGTCTTCAAGACAAAGTATATTTTATATCTTCATTTTACATAAGAAAATCAAATATTTTTACATAAGAAAATCTAATCTTTTTATTTTCAAAAATCTAATCTTTTTACCTCTAAAGATCGAAACTTTTTAACTCTAAAGATCAAATCTTTTTAACTCTAAAGATCGAAACTTTTTTTTATATAAAAATATAATGATTTTTACACTAAATAAAAAATCTGTTTTTATACTTAACAAAAATCAGTTTTTAATTACTTACGTTAAATAATATACTTTTTAAATAAATTTAAATTACCTTTCTTTGCTGTTACTCATGCCGGAGGGGGCCTGGTTCGGTGCCATCGACGGAAAATGGGGGGGCTGCTCGCTGGCGGTTGGGGTCTAGGTAGTGGTTGCGGTGGCGAGATATAGTTGCGCGGAGGGACTAACGAGGGGGCTAAGGCATTGGGATTTTGGGTCCAGAGGGAGAGAGAAGCGAAGAGGAGTCAGGAACGAGGGGAGAGAGGCGCGAAGCATTGGGGAGGGGCCAGCGACGGTCGATGGGGGCGGCGCCCCTCAGGTGGTGGCGCGATGGACTGAGAGGGGGGGCTTTCGATCGTGGATTTGTTTTATAATTTTTTTCCTGACCTAATTTGAATCCGACGTGGAAAGAAGGGAGAAAGGGGGGGTGATAAGGGAAAAAGGGTTTGACTTTTTTAATTTATTTAAATATTTAATTAATTTATTCTCCCGAAAAGTTATCTTCTCATTCGAACTCCAATCGAGGCCCAACGACTGTCGCCCCTAGCTTAATATCCCCATTCCGGACACACTGGGATATGTATCGCAGGCCAATTCGACCTTTACGATCAGTTTCCGTTGAATTTAAAATATAAATCTTTATATATTCAGTTTAAACGCACATTTCAATTTACCGGGGCCACATACAGTCTCTAAAAATTCCCGAAAAATTATTTCTAGCTTCGTATTGACGATACGGTCCTAACAAAACTAATTTCGTCGAATTCTGAGATCGTTGGAAAAATGGCCATTTTCTGGTCGATCGAAATTGTCTGAAACTGTCAAAACATGTTTTACTTCGCCACACTCACATATTGATTCGAAAAATTATGAATTTTGGAATCTAGCAATAACTAGACATCCCGAATCGAACAAAAGTGGTTTCGTCGAAAACCAAGGTCGTTTGCAAAATTTCCATTTTTAAGGGCTAGAATTCCATAGCGACTATTCTGAATTTTCAACTGGGCATAACTTTTTATTCCCGCTATGAAATTTTGATTTTTCGGATTTGTTGGAAAGATATTCTCAATTAGATTCTAATATTTTTGGTTTCACCAAAATCAGGTTTATTTTGAATCCTGTACATTCATTTGAACTTTGAAATCGAATTTTCGAACTACCGCGCCATTTTCAATTCCTTTTAAAATTATAAATAATTATTTATATTCTAACGACGATTCAAATAAATATATACGTTCGAATTCTATTCAAAATAAATTTCTCGTCGTAATTATTTAAAATAGTCATTTTAAATATCAAAATTTATTGAAATTGCCAAAATAAAAAATTTAAATTGGCTTAGAATTTCCGGGTTGTTACAATCTCCCCCACTTAAAACTTTTCATCCTCGAAAAGGAACAAAGCCGAAAGTTGTTTTACAAATCAAATCAACTTCCATTGTTTTCTTTATGGCTTAAGTTCTTCAACTTTTCAGTTTCTAAGAACTTTTCAAATTTTTCAAAAATTTGGCTAACACCCTAAATTTTCGAAAAATTTCGCCATAACCTCCCTTGCACCGGGGACTTTGGGATATTTCATATAGCCTCCCATGGCCTTATTCAATCCAAAAGAAAAAGAAAAAGCCAAGCGGCTAGCCAATCGGCTCATAAAATCATCCAAACCCAAAGAAATACAATAAACATGTACCTATTTGTCGGGCAAACAATTTTATTCTTCTTCTCTAGCCTCCTTGCTATGACCTGTTCAATGTAAGTACATGTATATGCATGCAAATGCGATAAATTTTCAATACAATTCACTATTTGGTTCAATTTGGCCTAAATGGTTCAAATTCTAATTAATCAAACCAATAATCAAATAACAAAATCAACAATCAATTTGTTGATTATCATTTCAAATTTATAAATTTGATATATAGTCAAAAATCACATTTTTGGTGCCAAATCACAACAATAAACCCTATCTAGTTTTGATTCTCACACCAGTCTAATGGAAATATATAAATATCACACCTTCGAAACTCGAACACAAATTCTGATGATGTAGCTACAATCATCAAAATCGTCTCCGGGCGACTAGAGTGTGACTCCGTATTTACCCAGTATATTAAAACTTCAAATACACGCGGATCAGACGTATACGCAAAATCTTTATATACTGGATTGTCCAAATTCAATACAAATAAATATTCAAATACACTGAATAAGGTTTAAATTTCCAAAACAAAACTTGTTCTCAATTTTATTTTAAAAACATCACTCTTCACACTCGTTCTAGGATACTACTGATCCCATCTCTAACGAGTCATTCTCATTGGATATTACTATTCCAATCTCTGATGAATTCTTTCGTTTGGTTCTAACATGTCTTGTTCACCGAGCTCTGTAAACCAAAGCTCTGATACCAACTGTAACGAAAAGGAATTTCGCTCGATCCGAATCGATCGCTAAACCGGCCAAGATCGTTCGAAACCCCTGATTGTTTTGAGAATACGACAAATCAGAATGCAAACAGAAGAACATTTCATTGCTTATTTCAACAATTCCATCAGAATACAAGAATACACAGAGTATGAATCAATATTACACATCATAAAATATCAGAGATTACAATACGTAGCAGCGGAAAATAATACGAAACGCAATTGAAGGAGATATACGGATACAAAGCTTTCCGGATATCGTTACAGCTGTAAACCAGGTTCCTATGAAGATAAATCTGCAAAACCAAAACTACTAACGGCCCGTGTCAAAAAAAAGGGCACCCACAGTTTAGGTTAAAACAATAAACTCCAGGTCAGTCATGTAACTGGTGTGAGAACTAAACCAGTTATTAATCTTTATTTTAAAGTTAGGTAAATCAAGGGACCACGCCGTATAACACGGAATGGGTTTCCTCCCAAGAATACCAGTGCATAAAATAACAGCGCAATGCTAAATAAAGAACAATGAAGCTATTATAAGACCCAGGTCCCATCACACAATGCAACACAAGCCGGAGGATAGGGTTTTACCTTATAAGATCCAAAGAATGCTTGATACGCTAAATTTCATCATTTATTATTACTATAAGTGAAGAAATCAATTTCAATCATAAGTATCAATAATAGGCGGCATGAATGCCCCATACCACTATGTCCCCATATATAGGTGTACAACTAAAACCGCAATGTCACGTATTGGAAGTTCGATTTCCATCTGTGAACTGAGGCAAGGGATCATCCTCACCGCTTCGAGACGCTCTAGCCCGCCCCTCAGGACCCTGGCTCAGGTGGACCCTTGGATCGTCAGGGCCGGTCCACCGATGTTGATTAAAATGCCTGAACACTGTGTTTCCCCGCCCTTTGGGGCGTCAATGAGCCAACGAATGACTCCATCAGTCCCGGATCGACCGATATAACCGAGGCGCCTCGCAACAACGAAAACCACACAGGTGAAAATAATATAAATGTAAGGGCTGGTAGGTCACTGACACCACCCTAGCTAGAAGGAAATGCATGCCCTCCCTGAAGTTCTCTCCTGTTTCTGGTTCACAACCGAGGTGTGAGGCTCGCGAATTAATGTTACACAAAGCTATGCCACACAGGCGGTGCTTTGATCATCTACCACAAGACTCTTCTTTTCAACAGAAGCCTTGATCATTTGCATCTTAGCATGCCACACATGCAAACCATTCTATGCAACCGATTTCAGTCACACAGAATGAAATCCAATGTCAGACACACAGTCCATTTACAAGTCCGTTCTGGGTATGAACGAAACCGGAGGCGCCTTGTACCTCGCATATCCATCGATATCCAAGTACGTCTGGACGATCACCAACTGATTACTTCCTCCTGGGTGTACAGCCCAATCAATATCATCAATAATCACCCAAACGATGTGAAGACCTCCGGTCTTCGACCACCGTCTTTATCCTCGACACATCGTCGAATCAGTTATTCAGAATGGGATAAACCCGGTCTTTCTGAATAACTCGCGTATATATTAAACAAGTGTTACATAAACACAACATACGCCTCATTCCAATTCAGAATATTCTTTTATTCAAATATTCTTATACTTTAGGAAAGGTTCCCATTAATTTTATCAAATATAAATTCTTTAGATTTATTCTTTAATCTTCTTTTGAATATCTATTCAAACTAGTCGAGATTAGCAAACCACACCGAAGTAATCATTTATTTTATTTCCCAATCCCAACCTATTCATCCCATGAAGTAAAACTGGTCATACTTTATATCTAACACCGCAATGTTATCGGTAAATTCAATTACCATTTCACGTTCAAATCTAATTAAAGATTTAACTATCGCCTGGAGCAAAACTGGGGATACTCCATTCTCGATTATTTCAATCTAATTAGAGATTCATTAAAACTCCACTTGGTTTTAATCTTCCCAAAAATCAATATTAATGATTGTTTAACTTGGGAAATCATATCCGATCTTTAACTGGGTAAAAGAACCAATGTCACTTAAAACACGGTTCACTATAAACCCAAAATCACATTCTATTCCATCAGCCTTTAACCATAAATTAGCAAGTGAATAATTCCCTAAGTGTTAACCCCGAAGGCCGAAACCAACATCAGATCAATACCCAAGAAACCATTCAACTTAACTAATCTCCAGTTAGTTTCTGATTTTCTTAACTCCGTTGGGTCTAAGAACAGTATTATTAAAGATACCATTCACGACAACCCAAAATCACATTCCATTAATTATCGGGTTAAAGAACAAGTGTTATTTAAAACACCATTCACGATAAACCAAAAAATCAATCCCAATTCAATTCCAATTAAATACCATTTAATTGGAACACTTCATTAAATCTAAATAAAAGGATTTAATCTTTTTCTCAACTGGGTTTAAGAACAGTGTTAATGAAGACACCAT
This sequence comes from Allium sativum, assembly GCA_030737875.1. Lineage (NCBI taxonomy): Eukaryota > Viridiplantae > Streptophyta > Magnoliopsida > Asparagales > Amaryllidaceae > Allium > Allium sativum. The sequence continues at coordinate 582,168,010 of CM060913.1, forward strand.
TCACGACAAACCCAAATCCCATTTGATATTATATACAAGGCTCTGAATAGAATATATATCGGCTTATACTCAATACCAAATTCTACGACCAACAGATATCGTATTGGAAATAATGATATTAATATATCTTTCAAATTTCCATAACAATATCTGTATAATCACGAAATTCAACATCGAAATATTCCAAAGACAATTTCGATTCAAATCCATTCCAATTCTATTACTGGAAATTTTGGTTACTTTTGAAACCCCTTTTTCAAATTCAATTTATTTATTTCAAAAATAAATTGAATTTAATTCTAGTTCATTTCGATAAAAATCTATTTTTATCTTTTCAAATATGGAGTTTTTCATCCCAATTCTTCACAAATCATTTCTTATGATTTTACACAAATTATTACTATTTTTAATAATTTTATCAAGGCCCGCACAGTCGATTTCCATCAACGGCCATCGAACTGCACTTACAGCGACCTTTTCCAAATTTGATTTGGACATAATTCCAAATCCAACCATTAGATTTCAAATATTTGATGTTCATTAGAAAGCTCTTTTCGATACGAACCCAACGGTTCCGGTTTTAGGAGAATCCGACGGTCAGATCTCCCGCAACGTCAATTCGAAGTCAATGGTCTAAATTCGCGAACGACAGCAGCGCGGCGCATTCTATTCAGGCCATTATATATATATATATATATATATATATAATATACATAATATATATTTCATCGATTTCAATTCAAAATGTATTTTATAAATCGTTTTAACTTGGTTTTCAAAACGATTTCAACTTCCTATTCAATTCCTAATCAAAATTGAATATTCCATATCATCGATATATATATATAAATGATAATATTTTCCAAACGTTATATTTTGAAATCACTTTGTTTTCTATAATCATTATAAAAACGAATATAATCGATATAAATATCGTTCGCGTCAAAATGACGCATACCTAATCAACACGGCTTTATATATTTCAATAACTTCGTTATTCTATTTAACAAATGAATATTTTCTTCAACAAATGAATATATATTTTTATTCAACACATGAATATATATCTTATTCAACACATGAATTTTTATTCTATTCAACACATGAATTTTCTTTCTACTCAACACATGAATTTTCTTTCTGTAATATTCCTTATTTTCTAAATTGGAATGAGGCCCAATCAATTACCATATAATGTTAATTATATGGATTCCATACAACACATGTATATAATAGCAACGATAAATAATCAACCATCATCCAGAGTGCATTCTACACTGTATAAGCATCAAATATAAATATTCAACGCTTATAACAGCCTGTCAATCAATCGATCGACATATAGCTAATTATTGGGATTAGTGTATGTACAATCTCATCCAAACACCCGTGTGGGGTTTCAAACAATCATACACAGATTTTATTTGTGTAGTTGGCGATGTGTAAAATTTATCGTCCCAATCAATATCAGTCAAATCGGTGTACATAAACAAATCGTTCGATTTGTAAATGAATATATATTTTATTTCAACACATGAGTATATATTTTACTTCAACACATGAAATTATTTTAGTGAATATTAGGCTCACATCCCTATTTTGAAACTTAATTAGGCTCACATCCGGTCATAAACTTATTGTAAATTAGGTCCCTATTTTTTGAAAAGTCATAAAAAAATATAAAAAAAATATAAAAAAATCACGTAAATTCATATTTAAATAAAACATGTAAACACTAAAAAATTCAGAACAAAAAACCATCAAAGAAGGCGTCAAAAATCAAAAAAACAAATAAAAAAACGAAATTTCCAGTTAAATGCATAATAGTATGCACATATATCACTTTCCTGCATACATCCGTGCATATTTTTCACTACATACATCTTCGTTGATTTTTATTCATGCAAATAAATGCATACATGTGCGCAAAAATTTCAAATACTTGCATACATTTGTGCAGGTTTATTTTCAGATTTTAATCTGAAAACAGCTTACAGAAAAGTTGCATACATATATGCAATTATCAGTAATAATTGCATAAATGTATGCAACTATTTTTTTTCGATTTCCGTAGATTCCTGACATTATTTCCATATTTTAGAAAGAAAAAAATTATGAACGTACGCACATTTTTTTAAAAAAAATACAAAAAGGTGGAAAAAATAAAATAGGGGGAGGGTTTAAAAATTTTCAGAACTTTGTTTTTTTTTATAAATTAGGTCCCTACTTTTTATCCTATAAAAATGTTGCACACATGTGTGCATTTTTATGAGAAATCTGCACATTTGGATGCAAATAAAAATAAACTGAAAAATTATGTTAAATCTATCCGCTGGAAGAACTGCAATAATTGCATATATTCATGCAATAAAATCAAAAAGGTGCATAATATTATGCATTTAACTGCAGGTTTTTCTGTTTTTTTGCTGTTTTCTTCTTTCTGACATTATTTTTGTTGTTTTTTGAAATGAATTTTTTTTATAATGCGTAATATATTTTATTACTAATTTACGAATTTTTTTTATTTTTTTAATTATTATTTTATAAGTTTTGAAAACAGGGACCTAATTTACAATAAGTTTATGACCGGGTTTTTTTAATATTTTGAAACTTAATAGGGACCACTAAAAAACGCACCCATTATTTTATTTCAACACATGAAATTATTTTATTTCAACACATGAAATTATTTTTCACATCACAATCAATAGTCAAATTTCACAACACAAACAATCACACAAGTCGTCCATGGTCTGTGGACAACGGGTGTCGGGTGTTGCTAAGCACCGTCTGCATCCTGGTATAATTTCTAACTAGAAAACAAGAATTAAAAGTGAGGAGTTCTCACTGAGGGTTCCACTCCTCTATTCTTTCCTTCTGAACGATTTGGATTCTGTTTTTCTTCCAGTCAGTTCCATCTCAATCTGTTTCACATGGTTAACGTTAAAAATCATATTTTTAAACAACGATCTTTATAAATAAAAGTCACATTTTCTTTCGGCGATTATATATATATAAATCACATTTTTATTTCATTTTCTAGAAAATAGAAATCATATTTTTATTTCGCCACTATATATATAAAAATCGTATTTTTATATTATTTATCTTATAAAAATTATATTTTTATCATCTCTACAATATAAAGATCATATTTTTATCTCTCTTCACTTATTTAAAAATTATATTTTTATATTGCTATTTCTAATTTATAAATAATGCATATTTTATCTTCAAGACAAAGTATATTTTATATCTTCATTTTACATAAGAAAATCTATTCTTTTTATTTTCAAAAATCTAATCTTTTTACCTCTAAAGATCGAATCTTTTTAACTCTAAAGATCGAATCTTTTTAACTCTAAAGATCGAAACTTTTCTTATATAAAAATATAATGATTTTTATACTAAATAAAAAATCAGTTTTTATACTTAACAAAAATCATTTTTTAATTACTTACATTAAATAATATACTTATCAAATAAATTTAAATTACCTTTCTTCGCTGTTACTCACGCCGGAGGGGGCCTGGTTCGCTGCCATCGACGGAAAATGGGGGGCCTGCTCGTTGGCGGCGGGGGTATAGGTAGTGGTGGCGGGATATGGGTGCGCGGAGGGACTAACGAGGGGGCTAGGGCATTGGGATTTGGGCGCCAGAGGGAGAGAGAAGCGAAGAGGAGTCAGGAACGAGGGGAGAGAGGCACGAGGCGTTGGGGAGGGGCCAGCGATGGTCGATGGGGGCGGCGTCCCTCCGGTGGTGGCGCGATGGACTGAGAGGGGGGCGGCTTTCGATCGTGGGTTTATTTTATAATTTTTTTTCCTAACCTAATTTGAATCCGACCTGGAAAGAAGGGAGAAAGGGGGGTGATAAGGGAAAAAGGGTTTGACTTTTTTAATTTATTTAAATATTTAATTAATTTATTCTCCCGAAAAGTTATCTTCTCATTTGAACTCCAATCGAGGCCCAACGACTATTGCCTCTAGCGTAATATCCCCATTCCGAACACACTTGGATATGTATCGCAGGCCAATTGGACCTTTACGATCATTTTCCATTGAATTTAAAATATAAATCTTTATTTATTCAGTTTAAACGCACATTTCAATTTACCGGGGCCACATACAGTCTCTAAAAATTCCCAAAAAATTATTTCTAGCTTCGTATTGACGATACGGTCCTAACAAAACTAATTTCGTCGAATTCTGAGATCGTTGGAAAAATGGCCATTTTCTGGTCCATCGAAATTGACTAAAACTGTCAAAACATGTTTTACTTCGCCACGCTCACATATTGATTCGAAAAATTATAAATTTTGGAATCTAGCAATAACTAGACGTCCCGAATCCAACAAAAGTGGTTTCGTCGAAAGCCGAGGTCGTTTGCAAAATTTCCAGTTTTAAGGGCCAGAATTCCATGGCGACTATTCTGAATTTTCAACTGAGCATAACTTTTTATTCCAGCTATGAAATTTTGATTTTTCAGATTCGTTGGAAAGGTATTCTCAATTAGATTCTAATTTTTTTGGTTTCGCCAAAATCCGGTTTATTTTGAATCCTGTACATTCATTTGAACTTTGAAATCGAATTTTCGAACTACCGCGCCATTTTCAGTTCCTTTTAAAATTAAAAATAATTATTTATATTCTAACGATGATTCAAATAAATATATACGTTCGAATTCTATTCAAAATAAATTTTTCGTCGTAATTATTTAATATTGTCATTTTAAATATTCAAAATTCATTGAAATTGCCAAAATGAAAATTTTAAATTGGCTCAGAATTTCCGGGTTGTTACAACTCTGGTGCAAGGTACATTTACCATATTTTGCTTTCCCGTTTTGTTCTCTACTTGGTTGTTGTTTCCATTTCATGGATGTAATTTTTTTTAACTATTTAGTGTGATGATTTTAAAAGAGTATATGAATTAATTAGTATATTTTTGAAAAGTTAATCAATAAATTTACTGTTGTTTGTGTTGTGTGATTATGAATTTGATTAATCAAATTATTTGAATTATAGTTAATCTAATCAATAAGAGAATGAAGGTAAATTTATGCAAGTTGAATCAAATATTAAACAGATTTAAAAATTGATTGGAATACATGCATGTGCATTATATATGTTTGAACAGGTAAATGGATTTGCTGTTGAGTATAGAATTTTTTTGCGTGCCCGACAAATAGGTAAACCTTAATGAGTTGGATGCGCAATTTTATTTATTATATCAACTCCTATGAATGCCATTGGATGTGGAGTGCTGGTTGTTCTGTGTGTAATAATAAATGTCGCCCTAGGATAGTAATAATTAATTTTTGACTATAATACATGGCATACTTCTTGAAGATAGCATACTTCATCATATACCACATAAGCATTTGGAGCTTGTGTGACAAGGTTGAAGATTTACCATACGAGCGAGAGGCTTGTACGGCGATGACTATATTACAGGTTTGAACAAAAGACTGACATGGACTATATAAAATGTAACAGTAAAATTGCCAGATTAATAAAAACTCCACACGGGTCTGTAGATGACAATAAACACATCTCTCTGGTCAGTAAGGCACAAAAACCATTTATAGGGTAACGAGAATTTATTCTCTGGAGTTATGATCTATACACACTCCCCTGTGGACACCAGAATACATCACTGTAAATATGTGTACGCTTTTTAGGATTTATTGGGTACCTAATACGGCCCAATAAATTTCCAAACCCCTCCCCGTACAAAGGAGGTTATGGCGAAATTTTTCAAAAATTTAGGGTGTTAGCCAAATATTTGAAGAATTAGAAAATTCTTAGAAACTGAAAAGTTGAAGAATGGAAGCCAGAATGAAAGTTGAGTTGGTTAATTAAACAACATTCGGCTTCATTCCTTTTCGGGGACAAAACGATTTTAAGTGGGAGAGATTATAACAACCCAGAAAATCAGAACCAATAAAAAAATTTTAATTTGGCTATTTTAGTGGATTTTGAATATTTAAAATAAATTATTTTAAATAATAACGACCAAAAATCTATTTGGATCAAAATCATAGTGAATATATTTATTTTAATAATAAAACAAGGCCTGAAATGGCGCGACAGTTTGAAAATTTGAATTCGAACTTTGACTGACTATACAGGATTCAAAATAAATCGGATTTTAGTGAAACCAAAAATATTTAAATCTGTTTAAGAATATCTTTCTAACGAATCTAAAAAATCAAAATTTCATAGCGGGAACCAAAAAGTCATGGCCAAATGAATTTTTAGAATGGTCGCTATGAAATAAATATAGCCCGTGAAAATAGACATTTTGCAAACGACCTCCGTTTTCGATGAAACCCCTTTTGTTGGATTCGGGATCTCGAATTATTGCTAGATTCCAAATTCCATAACTGTTGGAGTTAATATGTGAGCGTGGTAAAGGAAAATGTGTTTGGTTAATTTCAGTCAATTTGGATCGACCAAAAAATGACCATTTTTCAAATGGTCTCCAAATTCGACGAAATTAGTTTTGTTGGGACCGTATCGTCCAAACATAGCTAGATTTATTTTTCTGAAATTTTTGGGATCAGTATGTGGCCCCGGTAAATTGAAATGTACGTTCAAATCAAATATTGAATGTTTTATATTTTAATTTGAAGAATAACTGACTGAAATAGTCGAATGGGCCCACGAAACATATTCTATTGTGTTCAAAATGGGGGTAATTAGCTAGGGACGACAGTCGTTGGGTTTGGATTGGAGTTCGTACGGAGAAAGGGGTATTTTTGGAAATAAATAATTAAATATATTATGGGCCAATCGTAATTCACATTCACTTTCTCTCTCCCCGCTTCTCTCCCAAATCGAACGACGGAGCCTCTTCATTTCTTCCCCCTCCGATTACTCCCTCCACACGCAGAATTAGGCTGCCCTCCAGTTGAAGATTTCGTAGAGGAGGCTGAGAGCTTCAAATCCATAGCAAGTTTGAATTTTTTTTATTGAGTATTAAGAGAGAATCACCTTTGGGAAGTTGCCGACTTCCCAGCTTCGCCGAGGCTTCCTCAGGCTACCGAAGTGGGCCCCACCATCAGTGCAGAGGCGCCCCTCCCTCCCCTTCGACGCTACACTGCCCGATCGTCCAACCGTTACACGGATTGATCGCAAAATCCAAACCTAGTTTGGAACCATCTGCTGAAAGGTACGGCCTTTGTTTATTTTAACTGATTTCGACAAATAAAAGCATTGCAAACTTATAAAAATAATATCTTTTTGCTATGTGATCGAAATTCAGTGAAACAAGAGACATTGGACTCGTGTGGACGTCTTCTACATTCCAGAAGAGACCGGAGAATTTTTGGAGCTTCCTACAATTTTTGGAGGAGTGGAACACAATGTGAGATTTCTAATTTATAAACGATATGGAATGGCGATGTATAAATTATACGATCGATATATAAGTTATATAAGCGTTGTACACCTCATGTATAAGCGTTGTATAAGTTGTATGTGCGATGTGTAAGTTATATATACGTTGTAAAAATCATATGTGCGTTGAATGGAATTGAAATGATATTGAAATGAAATCAAAATATATTTATATACATATATCTATCTATATATATATACACTCCCCTCGTCCACAGACCATGGAAGATATATATTGGTTGTGATTGTTTGGATTTTGGTTGATGTGAAATTTGGTTGATAAATGACAATGGTTGATAAGATTGATTGTGGTTGAAACCCAATAGGATTAGTTTATGGGAAAATTCGTCTGCGTATGAACTAGATATTGAATTCCCCCTTGTCAAAAGCTGCGAGGCTTTAGGGTAGAGCGAAGAGCCGTACTCGGAAGGTGTCGGTTTTAACTACCTTGCCGTTATGCTGCCGAAATTTCCTGTGTTTGATTTATATTCATGTATTGAAATATATTCATGTGTTGGAAAAAATATTCATATGACGAATAAAATGTTTGAAAAATAAAAATCTGCATTTTTGAAATAAATTGTTTTAACAATAAAAATCACATTTTTATAATACATATGAATCGCTAAAAATCTACATTTTTGAAAGAGATTGTGTTAACAATAAAAATCACATTTTTATAACATATATGAATTGCTAAAAATCTACATTTTTTAAATAGATTGTTTTAACAATAAAAATCACATTTTTATTATATATATGAAGTGTTAAAAATAGTCACGTGTTGAAATAAATATTTGTTGGGTAAAAATATTATTTTTATCAAATATATGAAAAGAAAATGGTTTGGAAATCGAAGGATGGATTATATTTATATATATATATATATAAATATATAATTAAATTAAAACAAATAACGAAGCTGCAGTTCGTATTTTGAAATCGTGATTTTAAACGATTATGGCGGGAGATCCGACCGTCAGATTTTCCCGAAACCAAAACCGTTGGGTTCGCTTTGGAAATATCTTTCCAACGATACCAACTTTGCAAAGATCCAACGGTTAGATTGTATGGAATGTTTAATTCAAATCTAAATGAAAACAATGCCAGAATGGATTATATTTATGTGTATATATATATAATTAAAATAAATCGAATAACGATGCTGCAGTTCGTATTTTGAAATCGTAACTTTAAACGAATGCATTGGGAGATCCAATTGTCGGATTTTCCCAAAACTGGAACCGTTGGGTCCGCTTTGAAAAGATCTTTTCAATGGTATAAAATTTGTAAAGATGCAACGGTTAGATTTTCAGATATGTGTAAATCAAATCTAAAGAAAAACAGCGCCATGGCCGCGTTATGGCCTGAAGAGTCGTTTGAATAAATTGGCTATTTTTAAATGAATAAAAATAGCGATAAATTGTTATAAAATATTAAAAATAATATGAATGGAAATAAACTGAATTTACTCGGTTTATTGGATATTTGATGGTTGAATGTGTTTGACGTGTAAATTACATTAATGAACAGAATTATTGATGTCAAATAATTTAACCATGGAAATGAATTGATTTGAAATTCTAAATATACATGAATTGTTTGAAAAGGCCGAGTTAATTCTCATTTCAAATAATTGATCGATGGTTAGAAGTCGAAGATATGAAGATGGTGCATGACTGATGATCTTCACATCGAATGGATGGCTACTGATGCCTTTGATGGGAGTTGCTTCCCTGAAGGGGTTACAGTGGTGGTTGTCCGGACGTACTTGTTGATCGTTCGGATGTGCAAGGGCCTCTCTCCTATATTGGACATACGGGAGAGGAATAAGGTGCCTCCGGTTTCGTTTAGACCCAGAACAGACTTGTGAATGGATGTGTGTCTGACGTTGTAACTTGACAACGTGGCATGCAGAGATACTGTGACCAAAGTTTTTGTTGAAAAGCAGAGCTTTGTGGTTGATGATCAAAGCATGGCTTTAATACAGCTAGCTTTGTGTATAGCGTTGAATCGCGAGCCTCACACCCCGGTATGAACCAGAAACAGGAGAGCACTACAGGGAGAGCATGCGTTTCCTTCTAGCTAGGAGTGGTGTTTTGGGTTTTACACGCCCGGGCATTTTACTTATGTGGATAATGGATAGCGAGGCGCCTCAGTTAATTCAGTCTCTGCAGAGCCGATGGATGGTTATTATACAGACCAGTTTGACGCCCCATTGGGCGGGGAAACGCAGTGTTCAGGGATTTTAATCCACTCCGTGTGGATCGGCCCTGAAGATCCAAGGTGCAGTTGCGGCTGTTCCTAAGACACGGGCTAGAGCGTGTCGAAGAGGCAAGGACGATCCCTTGCCTTGGTTCATGACGAAAATCCAATTTCCAAATACGACATCGTGCGGTTTTGATTGTAAACCTATATATGGCGACATGATATATGGTACCCATGTCGTCTATGATTGATACTTAGGATTGAAATTGTGTTTGAAACATATAAACACTAGTAATAATACCAAATGATTTGTTCTGTTCATATCAAGCATATTTTGGCCATTATAAGGTAAAACTCTATCCTCCGTTTTGCGTTGCATTGTGCGATGGGAACTGAGTCTTATAATGGCTTCATTTTTGTAAAAAGCATTGCGATGTTTAAATGATTTACTTGTTTTAAAGCACTGGAAATCCAATGGAGTAAACTCGTTCTGCCGGCGTGGTCCTGTGATTGGCCTTATTATTAAAATAAGTTAAGTAGGTTTCTCATACTAGTCCCATGACTGACTCGTTGTTTGTTTCACTTGCAAACTCGGGTGCCCCTATTTCTATACGGGCAGCCTTGTATTCAGGTTTTAGTAGGCTCTTTCTGGATAGCTATGGAGCTGAAGATGGATTCTATCACTTCTTTCTTTTTATGTTGTTCAGCTCCTGTTGTACACATTATGTTTTGATTCCGCTGTAGACATTTTTTGTAAAGATGAACTGTATTTTGTACTAAGTATGATCCAGTATACTGTGTAACTCTGATGATTATTATTTCCAGTATAATTTGATGTACATTATCTGGTGTATTTATATATTTCTGTTCTGCTGTTATTTGTTTATGTGTTATATTCCAAAGATTACCCTTGCCACCGTGGAATGGGGGTTTGGGGTTGTCACAAAGGTTGTAACACCCCACCTCCGCTAGGGTCACTCACAAAGGGAATGCACTAGTTTTGGAGGAGCGTTATCGAGGTAAACAAACACAGAAATATTACAAGATGGAACATAGGTAAAACAGCGGAAGAATTAAAAGCTAAATTTCAATACTTTCAAAAGAGTGAAAACCTTTTACATCCAAAGTACCAAATAGCCAAGGTCGTTATTTTCCATTACAACAAATTCTGTCTTGCATGAACAAAGAAGCATAAACTTAAAACAACCAAAAGTAGCTTAATTCCCCAATGGTAGTAGAAATGCAGCCATAACATAGCTCAAGTTAAAACCATACATGAGCTGAACCGAAAGCAAGCGAAATCCAAGCTAATTGCTAGAGTTTCCTCCCTGAGAACCTGGGGGGGAAACGGAAGAAAAAGAGGCAAAAGAAAACGGGTCAGTCATAAAGACAGGTAAGTCCTAGTGACTTTCAGCATAAAAACAGGTAAAGGTAACATGACATGTATAAACTGAAAGTAAACATAAGGATGCTGTCAAGACAGGCAAGATAGGCTAAGATAGCAGGAAAATTCAAGTACAAATCAAGTATAGCATCGCATGTTCAAGATTCGTTGCACCGACTATACTAGTATCCCAACCCAAGTCAAATGTTAACCATGAAGTGATCCCTTGGCCCAATATCATGAAATGACCTATTACTAGGTCCAATGGAACGATCCACTAATCGATCAGCTCCCTACAAGTTCTAGCTCGTCATGTGTCTGTGTCATACGGCCCTATCACGAATGTAGTCACCTGTGCTAGGTCCACCATAGGGTGTATCAAGCCCTAGGGTGCCAACCACCGACACAAATCAAGCATGCACAGGTAAACCTACTGATGCCCAATGCCTGCATTTTCTGCTCCAAAGCGTGTGCATGCCCGCACTCCGTTAGAACCTATACTGGCGCACCAACTCAGCCATCGTTCTGGTCGCTTACAATCAGCCCAATAATCGTGCCCTACCCTGCCTAGTTCCAGGGTACCATGATACATCTAGTGGGTTACTGCTGAAATGGACCGTGTAGCTAGGGTTTCCGTCCAGCATGTTAAGTGTTGTCATTTAAATTCGAGACTTAACCCTTATCAGCCTAGCATGTCAAATTGGCTAAGTGTTGTCATTTAAGTTCGTAACTTAGCCCTACAATCATGTTTCAAGTTGGTTAAGTGTTGCCTTTCAAGTTCATGACTTAACCCTATCATGTGGCATTAATTCATTAATGCACCCCAACCTCTCACATCAGACCTGTTGTTGTGGTCACTGGATATGCCGGGCAGTTTCGGGTAGATTTACACCACAACTCAGTCTGACCTCGGGTTTTAAGCGCGATATGACCAACTACCCACATTGGATCCTATTGTTTGCAGTAACTGGATTTGTCGGGCGGTTCCGGGCAGAATTACACTGCAAACTCAACCCAACCTCGAGTTGGCCATTTTCAAGTTCATTCTAGTGTCATTTCCATGTTCAAATTTCATGTCAAGTTCGTGTCAAGTTTCAAGGCAAGTTTTATGTTTCAACTTATGCCTATTATCAAGTTCATGATTCATGTTCATAGCCAATTCATGTTTTGCCTAATCTACCCAAATCGTATTCCCATCGCACGTAAACGTGAATCGATCTATACTACAAATAAATCCAAATCCCGAAATAAAGGGAATAACATCAAAACTATGATAGGCAAAAGGGAAGAGCATAAAGCGATAAAAGGGATTACAAGACTAGCATGATATAACTTGAGATAAATTGACTAAAAACATCGCAGGCATATAGATCTGATAACATTATGAACATGAAAAGGTTTGAATAATAATCTAGGTTCAAGAACATGGATAGATCTAACTTAATAGAAAAATCCCCAAAATCAAGATCCAAGGATAAATAAAATAGGTCTGAATAGAAAATCAAGCTTAGATCCACTTTCATAGTCATAATCCTAGGCAATAACCTCATGGTTATGAATCATAGCTGATTAACCACAATTGTCCTTGTCATAGTCATAGGCAATAGTCTTATGTTCACAGTCATAGGAATAGGCATAGTCTTATGTTCACAGTCATAGGCATAGGCATAGTCTTATGTTCACAGTCATAGTCTCAGGCCATTAACAATAGTTTCAACGTCATAGGCATGATAATGTTATGGACATGAAAGAGTTTGATTTACAACATGAACAGGTCCAAACTGATTTCATAGCAATATTCCCAAATGTTAAGATCCAGAATGAAAACTAGAATAGATGTGAATCGATTATCATACTTAAGTCCAATTTCACTTTATCTCATGTCCAAATTACAATTAACAAGTTTAAATCTCAAAGTAACTAGAACTTACAGATCGTGGTCTATGAAATTGAGATGTAGAAGTTGAATCTATAAACTAGTCGTCGAATTGTTGAATCGTTGAATCTTGCTTTGATTGTAGAAGCAAATCCCCAATATGAAATTCGTAGCTGTAGTCTTCAAGAAATAATCTTCGTGTTTTAATTTAATTTATCTTAATTTAGAGGAAGAAGAAGAGGCCATGTCTATTAAGAATTTGTGTAGCATTAGGTTAGAGAAGAATGTTGTAAAAATAATGAGGCTAGGAGGCTGTTTATATAGGATTAGGCAGACGAATCTGGTCACGAAATGAGTCTAGATACATCATAATGAATCAGGTTCAAAATCTGGGTTCGGGAGGCAGGTCGACCCCCTGGTCGACCTAGTCCCTGGGAGGTCGACACTATGGTCGACCCCCAGGTCGACATGGTCCATGGGCGGGAATTTTCCCGCCCAGCCTATTCTGGGGTTTTGAATTCGAATTTTCGAGCTGTTTTCGATTCTGAAAATTCGTGAAACTTCTAGTGGTCATATCTCCCTCATACGGATTCCGATTTTCGAAAACTCGGACTTGTTTCCATGCAGAATTTCGAGACGAACGCAATAGCGCGACCCATTTCCCTTGGTTCTTATGTTAAAAATCAATTCTGCCTTGATTTATGGTTTAAACACATTATTAAAATTCGGGTTGTTACATTCTCCCCTCCTTAAAGGATTTCGTCCCCGAAATCTTCAAGTTAAGAAGAATGCATCCTATCATCCAATAAACCATCTAATCTACCATCATCCACAATCAACCATTGTCCTTAAAAGATTTCTAATGCTATATGAACATATGCAAAAAGTGTGTGTATATGTTCCTTATCTAATGCAAATGATCAGGCCTGATTGATCTTCTTAATGCAAAATATGTTTAGTGCCATGAATCCAACATGTATGCAAATAGTCCTAGTCACATAAACGCTATATGTGTGCACAAACATCCATCCATATGCAACATTCATATGATAACACATTCAATTTCATCCATAAACAAATATAAACACTCATGCATATGCAATATGAAAATGTGTCTGAGCCGATCTAGTGTCGAATGTGTGTTATGCAACCACGAGAAACCACTTGCGACAACTTGCAACCATTTGCAAACATCAACCATAACATTTTTCAAATACATGTTTACATCCATAAGGTTCTACCTAAGGTTCTCAAGATAGGATTGAGAATAGGACCGAGAGAATATACTTAAAAGATAGCATGCAAGTAAGCCCTATAGGAAAAGAGGGATTAAGGATATACTCTTAGAAAGAGGTATGATGCGAGTATCTAGTCTTCCATCTTCTAAGTCACATTTCCTTGAGCTTAACTCCATTGTGCTTTGACCGTCTTTAACTTCAAAATTTCGTAGCTTCTTAATTCTTGTTTCCAAAATATGAGTTGGAACTCATTTCACTGTTGCCTCTCATTCCACTTTCACTTATTCTCCTTCTAGTATACTCGGCTCAAACATAACTACGTACTCATGGTTTCATGCAAGCCTTCCAAAATTCACTAGTGAATCCTGGATCTCGTCTACTCACTATAAGGTATTCCACGCAGAAGAACTATCTCTTGAAAATAAACAGATGTCAACCATGTTACCAAATGTACCTGCTAAGGTGATTTTCTATACTCAAGAATGGCACCATTAGTGGAAAACCACTCCATCCCTTGAATCGACCCATAGCCCGAAAAAAACATAAGCATTACTTCTAAACTCAACACTTAGCATAGACATTCTCAAATCCAGACAAGTCACGAATAAATGAGCCGATTCCCCAACAGGATTTGAGACAAAGATGGGATCCTCTACTATGCTAGTACTAAGGTGCATAGACTCAACTATCGAAGCAGAATAAAAAGGATGCGATGTACAAAAACAAAGTTCTAACATGATGATAGAAAAGAAAAGCTAAGCCTTTAACAGAAACGTTACCACCTCTCTTATGTACGCTAGTAGTGAGAGCATACAATTGCCCTCTCGACGATCTTGTTCTTTGCCTTTATCCTTGTCCTATAACTTAACTACGTGTCCCTTTTTACCATACTAAAAATACTTTCTCTTGTCATGGGTTTTATTATCCTTTCACTTTGGCCTCATCCCTTTCACCTTTTCCTCCTCCATGGATTAAGCCATATCAACAAGTTTCTCATCCTTAGGCTTGTGTTATTTATCCTCGTTCTTACTATCCTTTTATAGCTTGTTGACAAGTTTCTCGAAAGCTACCTCCCTCGCACGGTAACCCTACAAAGCTTGAAATAAGATTAGTCGTGGATGAAACTACTGCGGCTACTGATGGAGGTTGGGCACTCCTTTGCCCTCCTACATGTGTCGTATGCCTACAAACTATGGTGAAAAATAAAGGGAGAAGAGACTCAAGGAGAGAATCAAAAGATAGTGCCTATGGCTCTTGGGGAATATGCCTTTCGTAAAACAAATTTTTTCTTAGAAAAATGCTTCTTTTTAAATGTTTTGAAAATAATTTCAGAAGGCTTTTAAAAGCTTTTTCCCAGTATGGTAACCTTCTACTCTGATACCAAGTGTAACACCCCACCTCCGCTAGGGTCACTCACAAAGGGAATGCACTAGTTTTAGAGGAGCGTTATCGAGGTAAACAAACACAGAAATATTACAAGATAGAACATAAGTAAAACAACGGAAGAATTAAAAGCTAAATTTCATTACTTTCAAAAGATTCAAAAACTTTTACATCCAAAGTACCAAATAGCCAAGGTCGTTATTTTCCATTATAACAAATTCTGTCTTGCATAAACAAAGAAGCATAAACTTAAAACAACCAAAAGTAGCTTAATTCCCCAAAGGTAGCAGAAATGCAGCCGTAGCATAGCCCAAGATCAAACCATACATGAGCTGAACCGAAAGAAAGAGAAATCCAAGCTAAGTGCTAGAGTTTCCTCCTTGAGAACCGGGGGGGGGGGGGGAACGGAAGAAAAAGAGGCGAAAGAAAATGGGTCAATCATAAAGACTGGTAAGTCCTAGTGACTTTCAGCATAAAAACAGGTAAAGGTAACATGACATGTATAAACTGAAAGTAAACATAAGGATGCTGTCAAGACAGGAAAGATAGGCTAAGATAGCAGGAAAATTCAAGTATAAATAAAGTATAGCATTGCATGTTCAAGATTCGCTGCACCGACTGTACTAGTATCCCAACCCATGTCAAATGTTAACCATGAAGTGATCCCTTAGCCCAATATCATGAAATGACCCATTACTAGGTCCAACAGAACGATCCACTAATCGATCAACTCCCTTCAAGTTCTAGCTTGTCATGTGTCTGTGTCATACGGCCCTATCACGAATGTAGTAACCTGTGCTAGGTCCACCATAGGGTGTATCAAGCCCTAGGGTGCCAACCACCGACACGAATCAAGCATGCACAGGTTAACCTACTGATGCCTGATGCCCAATGCCTGCTTTTTCTGCTCCAGAGCGTGTGAACGCCCGCACTCCATTAGAACCTACACTGGCGCACCAACTCAGCCGTCGTTCTGGTCGATTATAATTAGCCCAGTAATCGTGCCCCACCCTGCCTAGTTCCAGGGTACCATGATACATCTAGTGGGTTACTGCTGAAAAGGACCGTGTAACTAGGGTTTCCGTCCAACAGGTTAAGTGTTGTCATTTAAATTTGAGACTTAACCCTTATCAGTCTAGCATGTCAAATTGGCTATGTGTTGTCATTTAAGTTCGTGACTTAGCCCTACAATCATGTTTCAAGTTGGTTAAGTGTTTCCTTTCATGTTCACGACTAAACCCTATCATGTGGCATTAATTCATTAATGCACCCCAATCTCTCACATCAGACCTGTTGTTGTGGTCACTGGACATGCCGGGCGGTTCCGGGCAGATTTAAACCACAACTCAGTCTGACCTCGGGTTTCAAGCGCGATATGACCAACTACCCACATTGGATCCTATTGTTTGCAGTAACTGGATTTGTCGGGCGGTTCCGGGCATAATTACACTGCAAACTCAACCCAACCTCGAGTTGGCCATTTTCAAGTTCATTCTAGTGTCATGTCCATGTTCAAATTTCATATCAAGTTCGTGTCAAGTTTCAAGGCAAGTTTTATGTTTCAACTTATGCATATTATCAAGTTCATGATTCATGTTCATAGCCAATTCATGTTTTGCATAATCTACCCAAATCGTATTCCCATCGCACGTAAACGTGAATCGATCTATACTACAAATAAATCCAAATCCCGAAATAAAGGGAATAACATCAAAACTATGATAGGAAAAAGGGACGAGCATAAAGCGATAAAAAGGATTACAAGACTAGCATGATATAACTTGAGATAAATTGACTAAAAACATTGCAGGCATATAGATCTGATAACATTATGAACATGAAAAGGTTTGAATAATAATCTAGGTTCAAGAACATGGATAGATCTAACTTAATAGAAAAATCCCCAAAATCAAGACCCATGGATAAATAAAATAGGTCTGAATAGAAAATCAAGCTTAGATCCAAGTTCATAGTCATAATCCTAGGCAATAACCTCATGGTTATGAATCATAGGTGATTAGCCACAATTGTCCTTATCATAGTCATAGGCAATAGTCTTATGTTCACAGTCATAGGCATAGGCATAGTCTTATGTTCACAGTCATAGGCATAGGCATAGTCTTATGTTAACATTCATAGTCTCAGGCATTAACAATAGTTTCAACGTCATAGGCATGATAATGTTATGGACATGAAAGAGTTTGATTTACAACATGAACATGTCCAAACCGATTTCATAGCAATATTCCCAAATGTCAAGATCCAGAATGAAAACTAGAATAGATGTGAATCGATTTTCATACTTAAGTCCAATTTCACTTTATCTCATGTCCAAATTACAATTAACAAGTTTAAATCTCAAAGTAACTAGAACTTACATATCGTGGTCTAAGAAATCGAGATGTAGAAGTTGAATCTATAAACTAGTTGTCGAATTGTTGAATCATTGATTCTTGCTTTGATTGTAGATGCAAATCCCCAATATGAAATTCCTAGCTGTAGTCTTCAAGAAATAATCTTCGCGTTTTAATTTAATTTATCTTAATTTAGAGGAAGAAAAAGAAGCCATGTTCATCAAGAATTTGTGCAGCATAAGGTTAGAGAAGAAAGGTGTAAATAGAATGAGGCTAGGAGGCTGTTTATATAGGATTAGGCAGACGAATCCGGTCACGAAACGAGTCTAGTTACATCAGAATGAATCAGGTTCAAAAACTGGGTTCGGGAGGCAGGTCGACCCCCAGTTTGACACTATGGTCGACCTGGTCCCTGGGAGGTCGACACTATGGTCGCCCCCAGGTCGACCTGGTCCATGGGCGGGAATTTTCCCGCCAAGCCTGTTCTGGGGTTTTGAATTCGAATTTGAATTCGAATTTTCGAGCTGTTTTCGATTCTAAAAATTCGTGAAACTTCTAGTGGTCATATCTCCCTCATACGGATTCCGATTTTCGAAAACTCGGACTCGTTTCCAAGCAGAATTTCGAGATGAACGCAATGGCGTAACCCGTTTCCCTTGATTCTTATATTAAAAATTAATTCTGCCTTGATTTATGGTTTTAACACGTTATTAAAATTCGGGTTGTTACAAAGGTCATTTATGTTAGGAACATATTATGTAAATAAAAAGGTCATTTATGTTAGGAACATATTATGTAAATAAAAGGGTCATTTATGTTAGGAACATATTATGTAAATTAAAACGTCATTTATGTTAGTAATATATATTAGGTAAATAAAAATGTCATTTATGTTAGGAACATGTTATGTAAATAAAAAGGTCATTTATGTTAGAATTATAATTACATTTTGATATAAAATGTAACATTGGAAATAAAAATAACATTTTTATAAAATGTATCATTAGATTTGAAATAACATTTTTGTTTAGAAATGTTTATTTAGATTAAAAACATCATTTTGTTTAGAAATGTTTATTTAGATAAAAAACATCACTTTGTTTAGAGATGCCATTTCATTAGAAATGTTTATTTATATTAAACATGCCATTTGCATTAAAAATGTTTATTTAGACTTAAAATGTTATTTTCATTAAAAATGTTTATTTAGATTTAAAATGTCATTTTCATTAGAAATGTTTATCTAAATTAAAAATGTCATTACATTAGAAATGTGATATTAGATAAGAAATAACATTTTGTATAAAATGTTATATTAGAATAGAAATAACATTTCTTGGTATAAAATGTTACCTTAGGATAGAAATAACACTTCTTGTTATAAAATGTTGCATTATAAAAGAAATAACATTTTTGTTATAAAAATGTCGTATTAAAATAAAAATATCATCTTTTTCATAGAATGTCATGTTAGATAAAATAACCATCTTTATTAGAAATGATTATTTTGAATAAAAACGATCATCTTTATTGGAAATGATTATTTAGAATAAAAAGATCATCTTTATTAGAAATGTAGAATAAAAAGGTCAATTGGTTAGAAATGTCATATTAGAAATAATAATGTCATTATTGATAGAAATGTCATTTTTGTATAAAATGTTTGACTAGAATAAAATGTCATTTTATTTAATAAATGCCATGTTAGAATATTAATGTCATTTTATTTAGAAGTGCATGTAGAAACGATTAAAATGATCATTAGATAGAAATATAAAAAACATGTTAAAGATAAATGTCATTTTGTTAGAATATTGTCATGTTAAATAATATGTCATTTATTTAGATTATATCCATGTTAAATGAATATGACATTTGTTTAGGATAATGTTTTGTGAAATAAAAATGTCATCATGTTAGACAAGGACAAAATTAATTACTTGTCAAAATATATGGTAGCGGAAATTAAATTATAAATAGACATTTATAATTTTAAATAGTGAAAATTGGATAAAGTGAAAATAATTCAAACTGAATAATAATTGTTTAAATTTATTAACCAATGATTTATTTATATAAACTATTGTTGTTTGAAAACCCCACACGGGTATAGGGATGATATTTGTCATACACTAGTCCCAATATTTAGCTGTATGTCAATCGATGGATTGACAATCTATGACGAGCATTAATTATTTATTTATTTTAATGCTCACACAATTATAAATTTCACTCTGGATGTGAATGGATTGTTTAGTTAATATTTATCATTATTTTTATATACATGTGATGTATGAAATCCATATAACTGAAAATATATGGAAATTTATTGAGTCGCATTTCGATTCAGAATATCTTTTAAATAAATAATATTTGAAAATAAAGAACATTTTTATATAAAGAATAGTTTAAAAATAATGAATATTTTTCAGTGAAATAATTACAATTAAAAATTATAATTGCACTTTTGACACGAGGTTAGGTTGCGTTTGTGGTGGAAGTCTGCCCGGACCCGACCGACATATCCAGCAACCACTAATGTTGAACCTAATGTGAGAGGTCTAAGTGCGCAAATACGAAGCGGGCCATGACACGAGGTTAAGCCCAACTTGTGTGATAAGTCTGCCCGGACCCAACCGGCATGTCCAGCATCCGCAAGTTGTGGGCCTAATATGGGAGGTCTAGCCCATTATAAACCATAAATGGACATGGTAATGAATTGGACTATTTAGCCCATTATAAGTTGAAACGCCATTTTAACCTGGACGGGTTTATCGATCATTTTTATTCATTTTATAATGAATAGAATAAAAAGTAGTAATTTCCAAAATCTAATATTTTGAAAACATTATTTTAATAAAGAAATAGAATAAATCTTTAATCAAGATTTAATGAAGTTTTCCAGTTAATTAATATTTATTTGGAATTAAATAAATTGGATTTTTGGGTTTTCGTGAATGGTATTTATTTGGAGTTAAATTAATATTTATTTCCAATTATATTTAGAAATTAAATAAAATAAAATGTGAATTGGGTTTATTGTGAACTATGTTTTAAACGACACATGTTCTTTAACCCAATTAACAGTGAAAATATAATTTGGAAATTATAAATCTTTTATTAATATTTAATTGGAAATTCTCCAAAGTAAAGTTTTCCAATTTAATATATTAAATTGGAATTGAATGAAGTTCGACTTAATAATAACGAAGATGAGCTTCTGTAAAAGAAGATCGTTACTATATATGGAATTTAAAAGACTTTGCCGTTATTACATTTATATTAATGGTCTGATACTGGAATTTATATCGATTAAATATTGATTTGATTTCTGTGAAAATTCCATATTTAATGGAAGATGATTTTGGTGTTTATCGTGAACAATGTTTTTAAATGACATTTTTTCTTTAACCGAGTTAAAGATAAGATTTATTTCTTAAATTTGAATAATCATAAAGCAATGATTTTTGAGATTAAAACCAAATTGGAGTTTTAATGAATCTTTAAAAAGGGGATTAAAGAATAAATTAAAGAATTTATCTTTGATAAAATTAATGGGAACCTTTCCCTAATAATGTGAATATTGTATTTAAAAGAATATTCTGAATTGGAATGAGGCGCTTGATGTGTTTTTATAGCACTTTATTATTGATTATAAAATATGCGAGTTATTCAGAAAAACCGGGTTTAACCCATTCTGAATAATTACTACGACGATTAAAAGTCGAAGATGAAGACGGCGGTTGAAGACTAGAGGTCTTTACATCGCTTGGATGATTACTGATGTCTTGATTGGGAGGCATCCCAAGACAAGGTAATAAGTGGTGATCGTCCAGATGTACTTGGAGATCGACCGGATATGCGTGCACCTCACTCATGTATTGGACATATGGGATGAGGAATGTAACACCCCGTGAATTCTATAACATTAAGCTTCACAAATTAAAATGTAATTAATTCTAAATGAAAGAATTAAGGTAAATGGGTTACGCCATTGCGTTCGTCAGTCCGAGTTTGTGTGAATCGGACTCCGTATGAAGGAGTTATGACCTTCGTAAGTTTCAGAATAAAATTTAAATTCAAACTGCTCAGTGTTAAATTCGAAATTTGAAAAATAGGTTCAAACTGGGCTGGGCGGGAAAATTCCCGCCCAGAGACCAGGTCGACCATAGGGTCGACCAGGGTGTCGACCTGGCCACCCCAGGTCGACCATAGTGTCGACGTGGCCACCCTAGGTCGACCATAGTGTCGACCAGGCTGGCTAGGTCTGGCTATGGCTCGAATGTCTGTGGCTCGGTGTGTCACTAGGGCTGACATGTCACCTCTTGATTTGCTCTTTGAACTTTGTATGGTCTAGATTCCTCTTGTCTTCATCTGACGGCTCAAAACAAATTAAAAATCTATAAATACACCCTAAGTCTCAACTGAAAATTCACATAAAAAAATAAGATGGGAGTCGTCATGCTGCCAGGGAGGAATTGAGCATAGCCGTCAAGAGAGAAGAGATTAGAAATGATTCAAATTAAGAAGAAGATTAAAGTTTAATCAAATAAATCAACGTAACGTTAGTCTACCCAAAGGAGCGCATCTCAATTTAAGAATTCAGAATCCAGAATTCAAGATTCTGCATTCGTTGTAAGTATAGTGACCTTTCAGAATATGAATAAAAACTGTGATGTGATTCAATGTAAATGAAAATAGAATTGTGTTATTGTATAAATTCTGTGTATTGTAATGGTTCTATCATGACTTGTGTATTGATGTTTGTGGCATAAATTGATTGATGCAAGCCTATTGAACAATTGTATATGAAAACAATGGCACTTGCAAGTTTGTGGCAAAAACTAGAATTTGATCCCTTTATGTTTATACCTATGGCGTGGACTATATACATTCACTAAGTCTAAATTAAGGCTTATGTAAACATGTTCTAGATTTGAAACCTTTTATGCCTGCAGGACCCAAAACCTATGATATCATTCTTATGTTAATTTGCAAGTATAATTGGATCTATGTTAAATATCATTTTTGTTTCATAAACTATGCAAGTTCATGTTGAAATAGGCTATATGATTAAATGTTATAATTGGACATTTTGATGAATATACAACATGCTAGTTTTGTGGTTGATATTCTGCCAAGTTAAACATGTTTAAACACAAGTTTGTATTAGCCTAAACTATGCCATTTCATATGTCACCTACTTAGTTATACTTTGGTTTGACTGCAAGTTCACATGACCCATATTATATGTTAGTTGAATCGCTAAATTTCAAGTTCACGCGCCACATACCTTTATGTATTACATGTTCTTGATTTCCCCTTTTCTCACGTTTATGAAGTTGGGCTGAATTATGACAAGCCCAACACATGTTGCGAGCAAACGGGGGTAATAACGTTGGGTGAAAAACATGAAAATATATGTTGGCATGGTTGGCACATGCCAACGACAATGACATTTAAGCGGTATGAATTGATATACCCAAGAATAAAAGATATGACATTTACATATATAATTGATAAATAATAAAATATGTAAATTTAGAAAACACGATATGCTTAACCCGAGGTTGAATTGAGTTGTGATGTAAACCTGCTCGGACCCGCCCGGTTGTCCAGTAGTCACAACAATACCCATCCAATGTGGGTGGTTAAGCATTGAGCCCAATAATGACCCGAGGTTAGACTGAGCTACGGTGTAAACCTGCCCAGAACCGACCAGCACATCCAGTAACCGTAGCAATACCTGTCTAATGTGAGTGGTCTGGTGCTCTAAGATGCTAAGGACAGATGGTAGAGTTAAGCCAACTATAATACTTAACCAAATTCAACATGTTAACAAGAATTGATGGGTGGGGTTAGGTAAATACAGACACTTAACCACTTAACATGTTTGACTAGAAAACCCTGGTAACGAGGGACCCGTTTCAGTAGTAATCCAAGTTAGGTATCATGGTACCCTGAAACTAGGCAGGGTGGGGCACGATTACTGGGTTGATTGTAAGCGGTCAAACAACGGCGGTGGGTTCACAGTGTAGGTCTAACAGGGTGCGGGCGTGCACACACTCCGGAGCAGACAACCAGGGCACTGGGGACACCAGTAGTATAACCTATGCCTTCTAGAATTTGTGTCGGGGCCGCAACCATGGGTCTTGATACACCCCGTGGTAGGACCAGCATAGGTATCTACAATTCTTGGGGGTTGTATGACACATGTTAACACGAGTAGGAGCCGATCTTTAAATAAAAATGGGGATCTTTTCACCCTCAGCATGGGGTGCCTGTTAGAATAAACTAAAGTAGGTGCAAAGATATAGTATGGGTGCGATAGTACATTCAACACTTCCTTAGCTTGTGACACTTTCCTATTTTCAGTTTATGTCTATCATGCCCTTTTCTTATTCACATACTGAAGAGTTACTAGATTTACTCAGGCTTTATGTCTGACTCTATTTTCTTTTCGTCTTCTTTTCTTTCGTTCCCCCCCCCCAGGTCCACAGGGAGGAAACAACTCAGCTCTGTCAGACTCTTTACAAGCTCCAAGAACGTAGATGTATGATTTGGATCTCTTTTGCTTGGATTATGGCTTTGGATATCACTATGGGGATTTTTGTCACTTTATTTATGTTTTATGCTTCTTTAATAATCAAGACAGTAATGAGGTTGTAATGTTGGAAGTATTTTGAGACAGTTATGGAATGTTTTGTTTGAACGCGTACTGATGAAATAAAAGTCTGTTGGGTTTCCTCTGTTTAAAATATGTGTATTTATATATGTCTTGAGTATTTCTGTGGCTTTTACTTATAAACCTCCACCAAAGTTAAGGCATTCCCTTTGTAAGTGACCTTAACGGAGGTGGGGTGTTTCACTTGGTATCAGAGCATAGGTTTACCAGACAAGATAAAAGTTTTTGAATTTTTTTTCAAAAAGAAAGTTTAAAGAAGCATTTTTCAAGAAAAAGTGTTGTATTTTAAAAGGCATAATCTCCCAAAGCCATATGCACTATTTCTCTCTATCCTACGTTTTGAATCTTTCCTTTCTGTTTCAGCATGTCTGGAGACCTTAACCTTCCTGAAGGAGTACCGATACCCGACTGATTTAGGAGGTATTTAGAAGCGAGGGCCAATGGCGCGGGCCCAGCAGACATCCCTCCTCCAGTGGTCACGGTTCCTCCTCCTCCTCCTCCTTGTGGAAATGCCTTCACAAAAACATGCAGAGACTTCAAGGCAATGGGTGGAAAATACTTTTATGGGACAGAATCCTTTGTAGGAGCAAGAAACTGGCTAAAGGAGACTGAGGATCTGTTTTTCATCTTCGGAGTTGATGACAGGCAAAAGATACAACTAGCGGTATGGTTGCTTAAGGATGAAGCTTCCTATTGGTGGGAAATTACCAATGCTCAAAGGGCGATGGAAACATGGGAAGACTTCAGGACAAGGTTTGAAATGAAATTCCTCTCCCAAGCTGAAAGAAGCCTACAAATGGAGAAGTTCCTAACTCTAAAACAGGGAAGTATGACAATCAGGGAGTATGTTAATCAGTTTAATCAGCTGGCCAGATTTGGGCTAGACTTAGTAAACACCCAACACAAGAAGGCGCTTCGCTTCGTCAATGGTTTGAATGAGCCTCTACACAGCCTTGCCATGACCCATGTATCCACGGGAGCTACTTATGAAAGCTTGGTGGACATGGCGTTGCTACACGAGGAAGACCACAGCAAGAAAGAAACTAAGGTGGAAGAGAAGAAAGAGGGTCTACAAACAAAGAAAACAGAATTCAAGAAAGGAGTGAAGAACAATAAGCCCCGTGAGAAGAGAAGGTGCAATTTCTGTGGCATTGTGGGACATATATCAAAAGACTGCCGAAAATGGAAGGCGAAGATGGGTGGTTGCTTCCATTGTGGAGAAACTGGACACCAAGCTAAGGACTGCCCAAAGAAGAAAGGGTAGGGACAGAAAGTCGGATCCACTTCAGGGGGGTCAGGTTCATGCGCTTGTGGCACCTCAGCAGGAACGAGGTAGTAATATTTATGTAGAAAGTGTAGTTTACCTTTATGATCATCCAGTTCGCACACTTTTTGACTCTGGCGCATCACACTCTTTTATTTCATCTGCCTTAGTAGAATCTCTGCATCTAGACACTAGTATGGTAGAAGATCCCTTAGTAGTTTCAAATCCAATTGGGGGCTCCGCTTACTTGTCAATGGTTTGTTTGGGTTTGAAAATCTCTATTCTCAGCGTTGAGTTTAGTTGTAATGCCTTTGTTTTGGGCTTCTCTGGATATGATTTGATCTTAGGCATGGACTGGTTATCCAGTAATGGGGCCATCCTTGATTGTGAGAAAAGAGTAGTTAGACTCTTGACTCGGCTTGGTAACACTCTAGAAATTTCTTGTAATCCCTTGAATGCTGTTATTCTTAGTTATCTAGAGTCGCTTGATGCTTCTGATGAGAATTTGCAATCAGTTAGAGTAGTCCCTGAATATCCAGATGTCTTTGAGGAGGTAAAGGCTTATCTCCGAGGCGGGAAATAGACTTCCGCATATATCTTGTGGATAATGCAAAGCCTGTAGCTTTACCTGTCAGACACATGGCTCCAAAGGAGAGAAAGGAGCTCAGTAAGCAGGTTAAAGAACATCTCGAAAAGGGGTTCATTAGACAGAGCATTTCGGGGGGGGGGTGCTCCAGTGGTGTTCGCAACCAAAGCGGACGGTTCGCTTCGCCTCTGCGTCGACTATAGGGAGTTAAACAAATTGACCAAGAAAAATAGGCACCCTCTTCCCCGAATCGAGGATTTGTTTGATCAACTTGTAGGAGCGTCGGTCTTCTCCCAGCTTGATCTGGCAACTGGGTTCCATCAGCTAAGAGTAGCTGAAGATAGCATTGATAAGACGGCGTTCCGAACCCCAGACGGTTTCTTCGAGTGGCTTGTCATGCCTTTCGGCTTGACAAACGCACCCGCTTATTTCGTAGTCCTAATGAGCAGGGTGTTCAGAGAATTCCTCAACAAATTCGTGGTTGTCTTAGTAGATGATATCTTAATCTTTTCAAAGAATGAGGAAGAGCATGCTTAGCATCTGAAAGAAATCATGGAAACTCTCTGTTCACATCAGCTAAAAGACAAATTCTCCAAGTGCCACTTTTGGAGAAAGGAGATAAGATTTCTGGGGCATATAGTGTCCAAAGAGGGGTTGGCTGTGGACCCCGCGAAAGTGGTGGCAGTACAAGATTGAAGACACCAAGAAATGCAACCGAAGTTCGAAGCTTTCTTGGGTTGGCCAGTTTTTACCGAAAGTTTATTAGGGATTTTGCGAAAATCTCAGCCCCACTCACAAGGCTAACAAAGAAGAATCTGGCGTTCACTTGGGATTTGGACTACGAGTTTGCTTTCCAACGATTAAAAAGGGCTCTCCCAACAGCCCCAGTTCTGACCTTGCCAGATGGAAGCAAAATGTTAACAGTATACACAAATGCATGTGGAACGGGGCTAGGCGCTGTTCTAATGCAAGAAGGAAGGGTAGTAGCTTATGGTGGAAGACAATTGAAAGTTCAAGAAAAGAACTATCCACCCCACGATCTTGAGTTATCCGCCATCGTCTTTGCACTGAAGTCTTGGCGCCATTATCTCCTAGGTGAGAAGTTCAAATTATACACTGACCATAAATTGTTGAAATATCTCTTCTCGCAGAAGGATCTTAACTTGAGGCAGCAAAGATGGATGGAGTTTCTTGCCTTGTATGATTTTGAAATTTCCAATACTCCCGGCAAAGGCAACATAGTAGCAGACGCGTTGAGCCGAAAGAAACTGAACTTAAGCCCGCTCTTTGTGGAAAGGCAAAGCTTGGAGTATATAGCCAGTTTTAACTTTAGGCCCTCCTCAGATTTTGTACCAGGTTTGCTAGCATCTCTCGAAGTACGCCTACTCTCTTGGACTCAATAGGGGCTGCACAACGTGAAGACCCTCAGCTTGTTGATGTGATTGATAAACTTATTAGGGGTGAGACTTCTAGTCACCTCAGTAGGTACGCTATTGATGATAAGGGTTGGCTGAGGCGAGATGGAAGATTATGCATCCGACAAGCAAGGGAGTTGACAAAGAAGGTTCTCAAGGAAGCGCATCATTCCAAGATGACTATACACCCTGGCGATGATAAGATGTACAAGGATATAAAAAGGACTTTCTTTTGGAGCGGCATGAAGCAAGACGTGGCAGATTTCGTTTCTAAGTGCATGACCTGCCAACAGGTCAAGGCGGAACAGAAGAAGCCTGGAGGACTACTTCATCCTTTAGATGTCCCACAGTGGAAGTGGGATAGCATTTGAATGGACTTCATTGATGGACTACCTAGGTCGAGAAGAGGCAACACTAGCATTTGGGTAATAGTGGATAGGCTTACTAAAAGCGCCCACTTTATACCTATCAAGAGTAGAAGGACGGCCGCATCTCTAGCATCTCTTTATCTGAAGGAAATAGTTCGACTCCATGGGATACCCTCTAGCATTGTTAGTGACCGACACCCTATCTTCACAAGTGAGTTTTGGCAGAGTCTGTAAGAAGCTGTAGGCACACAGTTATGTTTGAGCATGACCTATCACCCCCAAACCGATGGCCAGATGGAAAGGGTGAATAGAGTTTTGGAGGATCTTTTAAGACTTTGCATTCTTGACTTTGGAAGGACGTGGGAGGTCCACCTTCCTTTAGTGGAATTTGCCTACAACAACAGCTACCATAGGCATGGCACCCTTCGAAGCCTTGTATGGAAGACCATGCAAATCACCAACTTGTTGGTAGGAGTCTACAGATAAGCTTATACTTGGGCCAGACATGATTCGAGAGACTTCGGAGAAAGTGGACTTGATACGTATGAGAATGAAGACTGCCCAAGACAAACAGAAATCCTACGCCGACAAAAGAAAGACCGACCTTGAGTTTGAGGTTGGGGACAGGGTTTTCCTTAAGGTATCTCCTTTAAGGAACGTCGTTCGCTTTGGATCCGCAGGAAAGCTAGCACCAAGATTTGTAGGACCGTTCCCTATCATCGAGAAGGTTGGGAAGATGGCCTATAGATTAGAGCTACCCGAGAGACTGGCCGTAGTTCACAACGTCTTTCATGTTTCTCACCTCCGGAAGTGTTTGCATGAGTCTGCAGAAGTGGTGGAACCTAGCATTCTAGAAGAAGCCGAAGTGGAACGTGAAGCAACTATGAGGAAAGTTCCAACCCGCATCTTAGGAACTGAAGTGAAAAAGCTACGCAATCGCGAAGTCAAACTCATTAAAGTTCAGTGGAGCGATGCCGAGTAAGACGCGACTTGGGAAACTGAGGACATAATGCGTGCTGCCTACCCTCTTCTTTTTGAGGGTACATCTTTGATCTCTCTTTTTCCTTAAGTTATTCTTTGTCTATCTTTTTAGGTATATCTCCTCGGTCCTTTTCCTAACTCCTTAGGTAGAAAATAAATGGCTGCAAACATGTATTTGAAAACATGTTATGGATGATGGCTGCAAACGGTTGCTAGTGATTGCTAGTGGTTGATCGTGGATGCATATACACACACACCCTAGGTTATAGGTCGGCTTAGTCACTTCATATTGCATATACGTATATGTATTCTCATTTGTATATGGTTGAAACTTGATATGTTGTCATACAGTCGTCGCATTTGTATGAATAGTTGTGCACTCATGTAGAATTATGAGTAGGAAAAATTTGCATACATAATGGACTCATGACACTTACATGATTCGCATTATGGAGGTCAACTGAATCAGTAGACCGCCTGATTTCTGCATTTGATAAGGACATGTACACACACTATGCATATGATCATGAAGCATTAGAAGTCTTTTAAGGACAGTGGATGCCTGTGTTTGTTGGTTGAGTAGATGAACTGTTGGATGTTAGGATATACATTCTTCCTAACTTGAAGATTTCGGGGACGAAATCCTTTTAAGGGGGGGAATGTAACACCCTGTGAATTCTATAACATTAAGCTTCACAAATTAAAGTGTAATTAATTCTAAATGAAAGAATTAAGGGAAATGGGTTAAGCCATTGCGTTCGTCTCGGAATTCTGCTTGAGATAGACTTCGAGTTTGCGTGAATCGGACTCCGTATGAAGGAGTTATGACCTTCGGAAGTTTCAGAATAAAATTTAAAGTCAAACAACTCAGTTTTAAATTCGAAATTCGAAAAACAGGTTCAAACTGGGATAGGTGGGAAAATTCCCGCCCAGAGACCAGGTCGACCATAGGGTCGACCAGGGTGTCGAACTGGCCACCCCAGGTCGACCATAGTGTCGACCTGGGTGTCGACCTGCCTGGTTGACCTGGCTGGCTAGGTCTGGCTCTGGCTCGAATTTCTGTGGCTCGGTGAGTCACTAGGGCTGACATGTCACCTCTTGATTGGCTCTTTGAACTTTGTATGGTCTAGATTCCTCCTGTCTTCATCTGACGGCTCAAAACAAATTAAAAATCTATAAATACACCCTAAGTCTCAACTGAAAATTCACATAAAATAATAAGATGGGAGTCGTCATGCTACCAGGGAGGAATTGAGCATAGCCATCAAGAGAGCAAAGCTTAGAAATGAATCAAATTAAGAAGAAGATTAAAGTTTAATCAAATAAATTAACGCAACGTTAGTCTACCTAAAGGAGCGCATCTAAATTTCAGAATTCAGAATCCAGAATTCAAGATTCTGCATTCGTTGTAAGTATAGTGACCTTTCAGAATATGAATAAAAACTGTGATGTGATTCGATGTAAATGAAAATAGAATTTTGTTATTGTATAAATTATGTGTATTGTAATGGTTCTATCATGACTTGTGTATTGATGTTTGTGGCATAAATTGATTGATGCAAGCCTGTTGAACAATTGTATATGAAAACAATGGCACTTGCAAGTTTGCGGCAAAAACTAGAATTTGATCCCTTTATGTTTATACCTATGGCATGGACTATATACATTCACGAAGTCTAAATTAAGGCTTATGTAAAGATGTTCTAGATTTGAAACCTTTTATGCCTACATGACCCAAAACTTATGATATCATTCTTATGTTAATTTGCAAGTATAATTGGATCTATGTTAAGTATCATTTGGGTTTCATAAACTATGCAAGTTCATGTTTAAATAGGCTATATGATTAGATGTTATAATTGGATATTTTGGTGAATATACAACATGCTAGTTTTGTGGTTGACATTATGCCAAGTTAAACATGTTTAAACACAAGTTTGTATTAGCCTAAACTATGCAATTTCATATGTCACCTACTTAGTTATACTTCGATTTGATTGCAAGTTCACATGACCCATATTATATGTTAGTTGAATCGCTAAATTGCAAGTTCATGCGCCACACACCTTTATGTATTACATGTTCTTGATTTCCCCTTTTTCTCATGTTTATAAAGTTGGGCTGAATTGTGACAAGCCCAACACATGTTGCGAGCAAACGGGGGTAATAACATTGGGTGAAAAACATGAAAATATATGTTGGCATGGTTGGCACATGCCAACGACAATGACATTTAAGCGGTATGAATTGATATACCCAAGAATAAAAGATATGACATTTACATATATAATTGAGAAATAATAAAGTATGTAAATTTAGAAAACACGATATGCTTAACCCGAGGTTGGATTGACTTGTGATGTAAACCTGCCCGGACCCGCCCGGCTGTCCAGTAGTCACAACAATACCTATCCAATGTGGGTGGTTAAGCATTGAGCCCAATAATAACCCGAGACTAGACTGAGCTACGGTGTAAACCTGCCCGGAGCCGACCGGCACATCCAGTAACCGTAGCAATACCTGTCTAATGTGAGTGGTCTGGTGCTCTAAGAGGCTAAGGACAGATGGTAGAGTTAAGTCAACTATAATATTTAACCAAATTCAACATGTTAACAAGAATTTATGGGTGGTGTTAGGTAAATACAGACACTTAACCACTTAACATGTTTGACTAGAAAATCCTGGTAACGAGGGACCCGTTTCAGTAGTAACCTAAGTTAGGTATCATGGTACCCTGAAACTAGGCAGGGTGGGGCAAGATTACTGGGCTGATTGTAAGCGGTCAAACGACGGCGGTGGGTGCACAGTGCAGGTCTAATGGGGTGCGGGCGTGCACACACTCCGGAGGAGACAACCAGGGCACTGGGGACACCAGCAGTATAACCTACGCCTTCTAGAATTTGTGTCGGGGCCGCCACCATGGGTCTTGATACACCCCATGGTGGGACCAGCATAGTTATCTACAATTCTTGGGGGCCGTATGACACATGTTAACGCGAGTAGGAGCCGATCTTTAAATAAAAATGGGGATCAATTCACCCTCAGCATGGGGTGCCAGTTAGAATAAACTCAAGTAGGTACAGAGATATAGTATGGGTGCGATAGTACATTCGACACTTCCTTAGCTTGTGACACCTTCCTATTTTCAGTTTATGTCTATCATTCCCTTTTCTTATTCACATGCTGAAGAGTTACTAGATTTACTCAGGCTTTATGTCTGACTCTATTTTCTTTTTGTCTTCTTTTCTTTCGTTCCCCCCCCCCCCCCAGGTCCACAGGGAGGAAACAACTCAGCTCAGTCAGACTCTTTACAAGCTCCAAGAACGTAGATGTATGATTTGGATCTCTTTTGCTCGGATTATGGCTTTGGATATCACTATGGGGATTTTTGTCACTTTATTTATGTTTTATGCTTCTTTAATAATCAAGACAGTAATGAGGTTGTAATGTTGGAAGTATTTTGAGACAATTATGGAATGTTTTGTTTGAACACGTATTGATGAAATAAAAGTCTGTTGGGTTTCCGTTGTTTAAAATATGTGTATTTATATCTGTCTTGAGTATTTCTATGGCCTTTACTTATAAACCTCCACCAAAGTTAAGGCATTCCCTTTGTGAGTGACCTTAACGGAGGTGGGTGTTTCAAGGAATAAGGTGTCTCCGGTTTCGTTCGGACCCAGAACGGAATTGTAAATGGATGGTATGTCTGACGTTGTATTCCTTTATACTGTATTCGTTGATCTCTGCTAAATATATATCTGTTTGGTGGTGGATAATTTATTCTCTCGCATAACACACTTCTCTGAGACATACGAGCTTAAAGGTTATATATTAGCAGAAATCAATGGTATGGTATGGATTGACAATGTGGCATGCTAAGATGCAATTGATCAAGGCTTTTGTTGAAAACCAGAGCCTTGTGGTTGATGGTCAAAGCACAGCTTTATTTAGCATAGCTTTATGTAGCGGTACTTCGCGAGCCTCACACCCCGGTATGAACCAGACACAGGAGTAAGGACTGTAGGGAGGACTTACGTTTCTTTCTAGCTAGAAGTGGTGTCTGTGTTTAACAAGGCCAGACATTTTACTTATGTGGATGATGGAATGAGCCACCTCGGTTATTTGGGTCCATAGTGTCTCTATTTACGCCCCATAGGGCGGGGAAACGTATTGTTAAGGCAATATTAATCCTCTAACATTATTTGTGGACCGACTCGAAGATCCAAGGTGTAGTTGCGGCTGAGCCTGAGATATGGGCTAGATTGTCTCGAATTCGGTAAGGACTATCTTTTTCCTTGGTTAATGATGGAAATCCAACTTCCAATACGACCCATGCAGTTTTGATTGTATAAATAGTACGATGACATAGTATATGGTAGCTATGCCGTCTATGATTGAAATATTATGATTGAAATGTTTTTTGAAACCTAATATGCACTAATAATAATATCAAATCCATTTTATCGTATCAAGCATTTTTGACCATTATAAGGTAAAACTCTATCCTCTGGTTTGCGTTGCATTGTGTGATGGGACTTGAGTCTTATAATGGTTTCATTTTTCCAAAAAGCATTGCGTTGTTTAACGATTTACTTTATTTCATGCACTGGCAATCTAGTGGAGTAAACCCATTCCGCGTTAGCAGCGTGATCTTATGATTAGCCTTATTATTAGATAAGTTTAGTAGATTTCTCATACCAGTCCCATGACTAACCCATAGTTTGTTTCACTTTGCAAACTCGGGTGCCCTCTTTTCCATACGGGAAGTCGAGTAGCTTCTTTTGCAGATATTCATTTCTTGAGCAGGATTCTGGATCGAAGCTTAAAGCTATGTCCAGAGCACTGGTAGCCTTCCGCTGTGTTAGTGTTATTAGTTCCGCTGCCTTGTATTACATTTATTGTAATTTAATCTTCCGTTGTATTATTATTTACCGATGTACTCTGATATTATGTACTCTGATGTAACATTATTATAATGTTTATAAAAATCTTATGTTATTTGTTAGCCTACTTTGTGAAATAGGCTACACAAAGATGAAAGAATCAGTTGTTGAAGAAAATTCTGCCAAGCCTCCAGATCGGATCGGAGTACTTCAGACAAAATCAAACCAACATACGGCGAGAAAAGGGGCGCGTGCTAATCTGACCGGTTCGGGGATGGTATATCTGATCCGAACCCCATTTGTTAAATCGATCCGATCCGAACCCAGTTGTCAACTGCTACACCCCCATGATCTCCTAGATATTCGTGGCAGTTACATCCACTTCCTACCTATGTTGGCCACTAACTCGGTGCGATGTCAATACTAAAATCCACATGAACCCAAAAATGGCGGGATAGGAGCCACGTGGACCCGATCCGGATCCAGGAGAAATTTTCACCTATAAATACCCCTTCAAGAGGCACATGGAAGGATCTTTTGGCACTTTGAGAGTTTGAGAATTCTTGAAAACCGAATTCCAGCACTATTAATCAATTCAAATCATCATCTAGAGTGTATTTCAAATATTATTGAGTGAATTTATATGTAAAATGAGTGAGATTGAGTGAATATCTTGTTGTACTTTCATCTACATCATCAAGCAAAGTCATATATAGTGGACGTAGGCTCTTTAACGTCGAACCACTATAAACCTTGTGTCTCTTTTCTGTTTTTGATCTTATTTCATTACAATTTTAGTCAATTTTGGTGTTAGAACCATTTTTTGGTCTAACATTTTGGTGCTTTCATTGAGAATCATTTGAATTCTCTGTTTTTCTGGATTATCATTCTACTTTTTGGACCATTGAGTTCAAAGAAGTTAATCCACAATTTCCGATGCTTTTAAGTACTCGTTGGTTGATTGTTGAAGAATTATGGCCAAAGGAAAAGGCAAGGAAGTTCAAACTAGTCGAGGGAACAAAGTTGGTGAAGATCAGCAAAATGCGGTCGTGACGAGGTCTCGTGGGCAGAGCTCGGGAGCAGATCGGACTGGCTCAGGAAATCCGAACCGGTCGCAGAGGGAAAGCTCCGATCCGACCCGAGTAGATGATGTTGAAGAGGTGCGTTCCCCCAACCCGAACCGATCCGGCCAGGTCACTTTGCCCCGATCCGATCTGACTCTAGGTGATGCTGGAACCTCTACTCGAGCCACTCCAAATGCTCCGACTCTAGCCACCAGGACCAATGACCAGATCAATCCATCTGCGCCTGTCACCCAAGGAGATTTTTCGTGCCTTCTCGACATGCTTGAGAGCACTAGGGAGGCTATGAGAATCCATGAGTGCACCAACCTTATGATGCAAGAGAATATGAGAATCATGAGTAGGCAAATTGGCGAGCTTCTCAGGCAGAGGACCCCTTCCCTAGTTCATCACACTGCAATGGATCAGTCTTCTTCCTCAGAGGAAGAGCGACCTTGTGAAAGAAGGCCGCTTGAACAACCTCAGAATTTGGAACAAATGACTTTCGGATCTCTAGGATCCCGTGAAGACGCTGCTCGTGTGTTAGGACCCGATGACCCGAGCTTGAGAGAGCCTATGCTGTTACCAATGCGAGGATCTCATGTTCTGCCTAGAGATCCTAACCTTACCAACCCCACTCAGGGACAAATGCTTCAGCCCCTTCCTCCCGAGATCGACCGGGAACGTAAGGAGCAAAGCAGAGCAGAAGCTGCTAGAAGAAGGAGGGTGTCCCCTGAACAGGAGCCCAGAGGAAACCCGAACATCAGAGCCAGGGAGCCTGAACGGCCCTTGACCAATGCTGATGTATGGGCTATGGTACGCCAGATCATGACTGAGATTCGAAATTACACCAATGAAGATTATGGTATTGAGCTAAGCCATACTCCCTTTACTGATGAAATTTTTGACTTTCAGTTCCCCCGACGATTTAATTTGTCGCAGATGGACAGATATAGTAGGAGAATTGACCCGGGACAACATCTGATGCGATATGCATGGTTTATGAATGCTGCAGCTACTCCTAATGCTGTGAAGTGTAAGGCTTTCCCGATTTACTTAGAAGACGTAGCATTACTATGGTTTAACCGACTTCCTCCTCGATCGATATCGAATTTCAAAGAATTAAGTGAACGTTTTATGAATCAATTCCGACTTCATGCCCGAAAGTCTAAGACTGTTACCGAATTATCGAGAATTAAGCAAGCGCCGGGTGAGTCCTTGAAGTCATATCTAGACCGTTTCAATTTAGATGTAACAGAAGTCAGCGACCCTCATGATCCTACCATCTTGATGGCCTTAATGGAGGGATTTGATCCTGATTCAGAGTTTGGAGATTATCTTTCTAGGAAACCGCCTCCCACAAGAGAGTTGTTTTATGAGAAGGCCAATATTCAGTTAAGACGGGAGGAAGCACGGGCAAACAGAAAGAGGAAGTCCGGAGCGGCCTCAAAAGAAGCTGTTCAGAGTAATGTTGCTGTAAAGCAGTCTGGAGAAAGCTCTGGGAAAGTCGAAGTGAACGTTGAAAACAAGAATGGAAACTATAATAATGGAAACGGGGGCAACAACAACCGTAATGGGAATGGTAATAGGAGAAACAGGAACCGAGGAAGTAATTCTGACAAAAGACCCCGGTTCCAGACTTTTGAAAATTATTCACCGTTTAATGATACGTTGGAGAACATATATTTGGACACGTATAATGTTTTGCAATACAAAAAACCACTGCCACGAGATTCTACAGAGAAAGAAATTGCTAACGGAAAATTTTGTTTATTTCACGGAACCAACGGACATTCAATGAACGAATGTCGACCCTTGAGAGATGTGGTTGAGAAGTTGTTGCGTGAAGGGAAGTTGGATGAGTATAAGGCTGCCCCAAGGGAAAGGGGACAAGGAGGACAGGCCCCAAACCAGAATCAGTCTGCTCCCAAGCCTACAGCGCAGCAAAAGGGCAAAGGGATTGTCATTAACACCATAGTAGGTGGACCCCATCCAGCTATCCACAGTTTCAGAGCAATGGACCAATACGTTAATGCAGTTAAGCACATAGATGTGGACGAGTGTAATGATTTGGAAGATATCACCCCTGTGAAATAGCAGAGGACAATGTTTGATGATGTAGTGTTCCGTAGCCGAGACGATACCGGAATCCAATCACCTACCGAAGGTCCGTTGGTTATTACCACTGCTATTGGGGCGGCACTGGTTCATAAGGTACTAGTAGACAATGGAAGCTCTGTCAACATTCTGTTTAAGAAGTCATTTGATCAGATGAGGCTCGAGCCTGGAGATTTGAAGCCCTGTGAAGGTTGGATCCGTGCTTCAATGGTGCATTGACAGCTCCAATGGGGTATATAGAATTACCCGTAACATTGAGACATGGGGATCGTCGAAGAGTACGAATGCTTAAGTTCATAGTGCTAGATGTCGATTCGCCCTACAATAGGAAGGCCTGCCCTTGCAAAGTTCAGGGCTTGTATCGCACCATGGTGTTTATTGCTAAAGTTCCCAACTGAAGCCGGAACAGGAGTAATGAGTGGAGACCAAGTCTCCGGGCGAGCTTGTTATTTTGCTGAATTGAAGATGCTGATGATGGGACTCAACATCGATACTAAAAGTACTTCACCTCCTCCAAAGGAGGGTTCGGCATAGCAATTAGAGGGATCATCCCCGAAGGAGTTGCCCAAGGGAATGCCTGAGGACCTAGATCCCAGAGAAGATGAGGAACCTGAGGATAGAAAGGCAACTCCTAACGAGACGATAGTGGATATACCCATTGATGAAGCTGATCCAGCAAAAGTTTTGAAGATTGGATTCCAGTTGGATCCGCACCAAGCCAAAGAACTGGCTGACTTTCTAAAGGCAAACCTGGATGTGTTTTCCTGGACCCACGCTGACATGTGTGGGATATCACCATCCATCATGAGTCATTCGCTGAGTATAAACCCAAAACACCTGCCTGTAAAGCAAAAGAGACGTACGTTGGGCCCAGAGAGGTCGGCAGATCTGAAAGAAGAAGTGGAGAAGCTGAAAGAGAACGTATTTATTAGAGATTCAACATATCCCGACTGGATATCGAATCCTGTTTTGGTAAAGAAGTCAAACGGAAAGTGGTGGACGTGTATTGATTTTTTAGACTTGAACAAAGCCTGCCCGAAAGATAGCTTCCCACTCCCTATAATAGACCAGCTTGTGGATTCGATGGTGGGACATGAACTTCTTTCTTTTATAGACGCATATTCCGGGTACAACCAGATTCCCATGCATGTGCCCGATCAAGAGCACACGAGCTTTATTACAAATTTGGGGTTGTACTACTACGTGGTCATGCCTTTCGGATTGAAAAATGCTGGAGCTACCTACCAACGCTTGGTGAACAGGATGTTTTATAACCAAATTGGGAAAACCATGGAGGTCTATGTGGATGATATGCTTGTCAAATCGAGGTAGTCCTCTAGCCATACGCAAGACTTGGCAGAGATGTTCGGTATCCTGCGAAAGTATCGAATGATGCTAAATCCTTTGAAATGCTCATTTGGAGTGGCATCTGGAAAGTTTCTGGGTTTCATCGTGAGCTCTCGGGGAATTGAAATTAATCCTAGTCATATAGCAGCGATAAGGAACATTGAGGAGCCACGAAGAATCAAAGACGTCCAAAGTCTTGCAAGGAAGGTGGCTGCGTTGAGTAGATTTATCTCCAAAGCAACAAACAAATGTGTCCCATTTTTTGACTTAATAAAAAGGGGAAAGAAAATTTTTGAATGGACTCCGGACTGTGTTGAGGCCTTTTGAAATCTATTGGACTTACTAGAGAGACCACCAATTTTGTCAAAGCCGGTGGATCATGAAGAGCTGTTTGTTTATCTAGTAGTATCGGCTCACGCCGTTAGCACCGCCTTGGTCCAGGAAGAAGACAAGGTGCAAAGGCCGGTATACTACGTAAGTAAGAAATTGGCAGCTGCAGAACGTAACTACCCAAGGATTGAGAAGCTTGCTTACAACATTCTGATCGCCTCTCGAAAACTTCGCCATTATTTTCAAGCTCACCCAATAATCATATACACTGATCAGCCTCTAAGACAGGTGTTGCAAAGACCCAAAGCATCAGGACGGTTGATCAAGTGGAATATTGAATTAAGTCAGTTTGATTTAAACTTTCAACCGTGGAGATCGATCAGGGGGCAAGTTTGGCTGACTTTATAGCAGAGTTCACAATTCCGGAGGAAGAGACGATCGATGATAAGGTGGTCAAATCAGAGGAAGAATTAAAATTAGATCCATGGAAGTTATACACAGACGGAGCCAAGAACGACCGAAGGTCCGGAGCTGGAGTCGTCTTAGTTACTTCTGAAGGACGATCGTTATATTATGCTCTGCGACTAGAATTTTCAGCGACCAATAATGACTCTGAATATGAAGCCCTGATTGCCGGGCTGAAACTTACTAAGGAATTCGGAATAAAGGCATTAGATATATTCTGCGATTCCAAAATAGTCGTCTGCCAAGTGCGAAAGGAGTTTATGGCCCGCGGACCTCGACTTATTACCTATCTTGGAAAGGTGAAGGAGCTGTTGAGCAACTTGGAACGGTATAACATAACGCATATCCCAAGAGCTGAAAACCAGAAGCCAGACCGACTAGCGAAGCTGGCAAGTTCCGACAATCCTGAGGAAACCGAAATGGTTCCAATTGAGACGTTGGGATCGCCAAGCTTTGAGTTAATGGAAATTGAATTAGCTTTCGAAGTAGAACCGGAGAGGGAGTCGTGGATGACCCCAATCAAGAATTTGCTTAGAAATGGAGTACTCCCGCCAAAGAAGAGTGAGAGGCGATCCATAGTTCGCAAAGCTACCAGATACGTCCTTCAAGATAATATCCTTTATCGGCAAGGATTTTCTATGCCCCTGTTACGGTGTATAGCGCACGACGACATCAAGCGTGTACTAAGGGAAGTACACGAAGGTGAGTGTGGAGATCATACGGGGGGTCAGACTTTAGCAAAAAAGGAGTTGCGGTATGGGTATTTCTGGCCCACTATTAATAAAGATGCAGCTGATTACTCAGGACACTACGACAAATGCCAGAGGTTCGCCAAGATCCCCAGAGCACCACCGACCCAGCTCAAGTCGATGGTGAGTCCGTGGTCGTTTTCCATGTGGGGAATTGACATCATCGGAGTCCTACCGATTTCTAAAGGAGGAGCGAAGTATGCAGTAATCGCCGTGGACTATTTTACGAAGTGGGTGGAAGCTGAGCCCTTAACCAAAATCACAGCGAGAAAGGTGATAAGTTTCGTGGTTAGAAATACCGTATGCCGATTTGGGATTCCAAGGACCATTATAACTGATATTGGAACCCAGTTCGATGGTGCCGAATTCAGAAATTTCTGCCAGAAATACAAGATTGACAAGCGGTCTACTGCAGTCGCCCATCCACAGTCGAATGGGCAAGTAGAAGCAATAAATAAAGTCATAAAATCCATCCTTAAGAAGCGGTTGGAACGTGCGAAAGCAAAATGGGTGGATGAATTGCCCTTGGCTTTGTGGGCATATCGGACAACGTTTAAGACAGCAACCGGCCATACTCCTTTCTCTCTCTCATTTGATTCAGAAGCGGTAATCCCGGTAGAGCATGAAGTTCCCTCCCACAGGGTGACATATTATGACCCGATGACGAATCAGGTACTCCTCCTCGAGTCCCTTGATGAAGTCGAAGAGAAAAGGGACGAGGCAGACTTACGTGCGTCAAGACATCGACGTCAGATGGCACCCTATTATGACAAGAAAGTTCGCTTTAGAACCTTTGAGCCAGGGGATTTGGTGCTAAAGCGAATTTTTCCATCCCTTCCTCATCTCGGTCCAAAATGGGAAGGACCATTCGCCGTCCAATGGAAACTTGAGACAGGAGCTTTCAAGTTAATGGCCGTAGATGGTGAAGAAGTGCCTAGGGCTTGGAATGCCCATCACTTGATGCGATATTTGAATTAGAGATGTTGTATTTTCTTTTGTTTTTTATGAACCCTGTAAAAAGGCATGACTTGCCTAGAAAAGCCCGTTTATATTAACAAAAGATTATAAAGTGGACGTAGGCTACGACTTAGCTGAACCACTATAAAAATATCCTATGCCATTTACTTTCCTGCATTATTTTTACGATCGACAAATATCATATCATGACTGTGAAACATGAAATGTTGAACTAAACTTAAAAGATTGGGGATGACCCCATGTGCAGGAGTAAATAAAATGACTGAATGTATGACCAAATACAGAAGAATGGGAAGACGACATTCTTAACTATAACTCTCAAGAATCGAGAGAGAGTATAAAGGACGGGAAGACGACGTCCTCTTAGGCGTGAAGGTGCACCCAGATGAGAGACCGCCTCAGCGAAAACTCTAAACTGGATATGAGACAGGAGAATATAAATATGCCAGAAAGAACAGGCATCAATGACAAAAGGAATATAGCCCCCGTCGGAGAATCGGGGACATTTGGACTCTTTAATTTAATCTTGAGTAGTTCTTCCTCGGTCATTCAAGATTGACTGGGGGCATGTATGCGTATACATGTTTCCTCCAGCGATGACTTCATTATATGACTTTGATTTGACATACTTGTGTATTTTCATTTAAGTACTGAACTAACAACTATCGTACATTACAGGAAATAAACTATTTTTATTCACAAACATGTGAATTTGTACAAGGAAAACAAGAAAAAAAGAAAATGCGAGGGCCGCGCTCCCTGCAACAATTGCAGGCCAATCAAAAAGCCATAAACAAAGCACTTCATCACTTAGACCTTGGAGTGGACTTGCATTTTTTAGCAGCCTTCTGAGCATCCTTCGCCTCCCTTCCGGCATCGGTTAGAACGCGCTTTGGTTTTTTCCTCCCTGTGACCGAAGTTCTGGAATCGGTTGATTTTTTTTCCCAGTAGTTGGAACACGGGAATCAAGAGAAGACTATTTAGCAAGCTCTTCTGTAATAGATCTAACCGAAAGCTTAACAACTAACCTTGATCCAGCATCCACCACTGCAAGAGGCTTAAGGCTTTCGGGGTCCAGGTCTTCAACTTTAAGCTGCATACGTTTGTCTTGCTCAGCTTTCAGTGCAGCCAAAGTGATGTCATCAGCGCTTTTTGACTCCCCAACTATGGCCACCTCAGGGTCTTCCTCATGTCCCTCGTTGCCGCCATCATCCTTCAAGGCGTCTATCATCTCGTCATCGTGAGGAGCATCAGCTTTAGACGGTTCAGTTCCTTCTCCTGAATCAATAGTGGTAACATTGTCCTTTCCCCCTTTAGCCTTCTCCGCGGGTTTTGCTCCATCGGTGGTTCATTGAGGCCCACCAATCTTCTCGGTCGGTTCAACACCTACAGAATGAGAAGTAACAGTTATCAACTTAGGAGAAAATAAAGGATCCTCCGTCAATTGTCCGATTATGTGATGAAAAGTGAAGACGGCCTTGACGAATTGAGGCGAGAATGTAGAAATACCTTCCGATGATTTCTGAGTTGGAGTAACTGCCGTCTCTGACGTCGTCTCGGGTATGGGGGATAAAAGAGATGCCCGAGGAATCCCCGGGTTTTCGGGGTCATATCCCTCTACTTCAGAAGTTCCAACGGCAATAGAAGAAGAACCAGCCTCAAAGACATTCTTTTGCTTGGCCATCCGTTTCTCCTCCTCCATAGCAGCAGCGATCAGGCGAAGCCCCTCGGCCAGGCGTGCTGGCTCATCATCTCTTAGATATTTCTCCATAAGTTTGTCCTTATCGACGAATTCTACCTTGAGTTCCTCTTTCTCCCATTCAACAATATGACTCCATACGTGAACCAAGGTAGTCGGATAATCTTCAATCCAAGAGATGTTTCGACGGCGGATTATATGCGCAAAGAATTCGATCATTAATTTGCCGAAACCGTGCACTTCTTCCTCAGCCTATGACAGCTGCTTGCGGGTCTCTTCGGCGGATTTGATAACACTTTCAACATTACCTTCCGTTAGGGCTGCCCTATTCTCAGCCTCCACCAACTTGGAAGCCAAGTCAGCATTTCTCTTCTCCAATTCAACATTCTTTCTCTCTAACTCAGCTTTCTCTTGCTCCAGAGCGGTGTAGGCAAGTTGCATTTTAGCGTTATCCGACTTTGCATCTTCTGCTTGCTTTTTCAACTCCGAGCGCTCTTGATTGTGAGACTCGAGCAAGTCATGATAACGGTTTTGTAGCTCTTTAAATTGCTGCTTGAAGTTGGTAGCATCCCGCTGGGTAACGGCAAGTTGGGCCTGTGTGTCCTCAAGATCTTTCCTTAAATTTTTCAAGGCTTTAGCGTCAGCTGCTGTAGTATTTTTCATCGACTCAGTATCCGTAATCAGAGTTCGGATGATTCTGGAGAGGTTACATGAATACTTGAACATCTCTGAATATTGTTTTTCAACTGCATCAATTTTCGCTTTGGCCTCGTCTGCCCACCTTGAGGAAATAGGCTCGAGAACGGGTAAGAAAGTCATGTTTTCTAAGAAGTGCTCGGGGAATTCTTTCTCCAAATATGCCTGCTTGAATTTATTTTCCACATCCAATGGTGGAGATGCGCGATATGTTAGCTTAGTATCCTTAGGATCAGCGGGAATGATGGTTGTATCACCCTTCCTAGACCGCTTATCGGAAATCTTATGCTTGTCTCGCGAGTCGGAATCTTTCGGCGGGCTCCTTTCCCTACTGCGTTTTTCTTGAGAAGAGGTTTGATCTTTTGACTGTGACATGTCTTCTCCTCGACGGCCTTGGTAGCCTCTGTATCGTTCTGAATCCAACCGGGCGGGGGAGCGAGAACGTGAGGTCCGCGACTGATAAGAATCATGAGGCCTTCTATCTTCTCTTCCCCGGCCTTCGCGGCGATCGCGCTCTGTGTCAGAAGAGGGGCCAGTCATGCTACGACGAAGTTTCCTGATATCATAATGGGAGCGAGACATTGTACCTTCGCAACAATGCAAATGGAATTCAGAATCAGTGTTCTCACAAAAGTTAAGTGCTGTGAAATGTGATGCTATTGTGCTAAGTGCATCCTAAGTGGTGTTTTCCCCCCGACAAACCTAAATCCGAAGCCAGACTAGTGCGAGAAGGTTCTTTGGACTTAGCGGGAGTAGTCTCTTCTGAGGAAGTGAAAACTAAAGGATTAGTTCCAAAATCCTCTGAAGTATAGATAGTTTCAGGTAAGGGGATATCTCCTAAACCCTGAAATGTAGGATCATCGGTACTAGGGGCATATCCCTGGGAAGCATCTATTGGCGGTTCTTTGGAAGACGTCGACTTCTCCGGAGAGATAGCATCCTCGGGGATGATGTACCCTTCTCAGTGCTTTTCGGAGTTTTCGAGCTTTCGCCCATTTCTGGAATTACTTCCACCGGGGGGATGTATACATATGGACCCGACCCGTGACCTATGCTACGGGTAATGGATAGCAACCCGTGAAGATGAAGATATTCATCCTTCAGGACTTCATCGATGGTTAGAAATTTTTGGTTGCCATTGAGGAGCTGGTGCATCCGATTAAAGAACACTTGACGAGATATTTGTTTTGGATTATCAACTGTAAACAAAAAGAAAACAGATTAATGTGGTGGCATGGATATTCAGAGTTGAGATTTAGAAAACCA
This sequence comes from Allium sativum, assembly GCA_030737875.1. Taxonomy (NCBI): domain Eukaryota; kingdom Viridiplantae; phylum Streptophyta; class Magnoliopsida; order Asparagales; family Amaryllidaceae; genus Allium; species Allium sativum. The sequence continues at coordinate 582,212,742 of CM060913.1, forward strand.
ATGCTTTACTTGATTTTGTCCATCTTCTGGCACATCCCGGCTGTTGTTTTACATAAAACCATTCTAGTTTAGAATCGCCGGCCTTGCTGCAGAACGGCGCTGAAATTATTTTCCTTTTTGGGACCGATTCGAAGTAAGAGAAAGGAGTTTCTCGAGTCCGATGCTTGAAGTTATAAAAGAAATGAACGTCATTGAAAGTGAGATCTATACCCAAGATCTCACGGTATGCTACATATAAGGTATATAGGTAAGCATAGGAGTTGGGATGCAGCTGCATGGGGGCAATCCGCATTTGTCTCAGAAAGTCGATAACGAAAGGAGAAAACGACGGAATAGCCCCGAACATGCACATCAATCGGGTGATTGCCATAAATCCTTCTGGTGGGTTGTGAGGACGGTCAGTTTTCGATGGCACCAGGGTATCCTTTTTCAGTATTCCATACTTTAAGCATATTCGAATGAGCCTGTCGTTGCCAATTGTCGATTCAACAGAATATTGAGGTGATTCCAATATGATGGTAGACTCGAATTCGTCAGGAGCTCGATTATCTCCAACCCCTCCTTCCTCTTCATAGCCCAGAGAAACTTCGCTGTCAGATGGCATTTCGCTATTATGCACCCCTACTTCATAATCTGATCCCTCGTCATCCCATTCAGGGTCTGAAGAAGAAGATATGTCACCGAGAGTATACTTCTCAGAAGTTCCTGCAATTTCTGTCTTCTTTGCTAATCTAGAAGAACGTCTCTTGGCCATGATCACTAGACTATTGAAGAAACAATGACAAGGATTAGAGTAAAGTTACCCATGTCCCCCTGTGCATGTGTATGAACTAAAGTGTGTACGGTGCGTGCGAAATATGTAAAGCAAACGCTTAGAAGCGTAATGTAAAGTTCTGACGATGAAGTGATGTTCGGAATAGTTCTTGATGTTCGTTTGTGTTCGCAAGGCACTATCCTAACTGTTCATGAAGTTGGAAGTTACGTCAAATATTAATTTAGCCAATTGGACAAATTCTTGTGCTTGAAGATTGGGCTGCTTCGGTTCGGTTCGGATATGCACATTGGGATCGGATCGGATGCAAAACCGTGCTTTGGTTAGAAGTAGACATCCAACCGGACCGGTTCGGGAGTGTGTATTCAGAGCGAACCGGTATGGCTTGAGTACCAACACCCCTTTTCCCTTGTTTCTCACTCCGTCCCGACCTGGTAGAGTAAACTTCGCCTCCCCTCTTTGACTTTTGTTCCGATCCGGTCTTGTGAACATCTCACCCTTTTCTTCTCCTCTATCTCCCATGCTTCCTCACCCAAACCGATCCCCCACGTTCTTCGTCTTTTTCTGCCTCCTCAACCACAACCGAACCCAATCCCATCTCCAAAACTCCAATTGGGACTGAGCAAATACCATCTTCCACCTCCCAATGCCTTGAGGTGATGGCGGACCCACCGACGACAACAACGTGGGAGGATAAAGCCATGGCGTCGAAGCCAAGCAACAATCATGCCCAAAATCGTTCGATTTTACCACAAGTCTAAACTGAAAACGATTATAGCGAGATGATTTAAGATTATAAAACTACCTATATGATTGATTCAGGAATTAGAACGAGATTTTTGGGGTCTTAGGCGTCTAAGGTTTCGTTCTCTTGTTGGGGCAATTTCTGGAGAAGTGATGGAAATAAAAAGAAGAAGAAAAGATGGAAATGGGGCAATGGATTTATATAGGTTGTGAGATGACCCTTAGTATTCCCACTTTTCACTCCGTTCGGACTGCAATCCGAACCCCTAAACATATGTTTGGCCCGTTATTTTGGTGATGGCAGATTTAAAAGGGAACCTATCAAGACTAGAACATAAGCCCATGTATATACTCGTGGCCCATTGGTTTAAGCAATCACAAGTCGAAGAGCAAGAGCCATCCGGACCGGAATGCAAGCTTATATGATCCGAACCCGGATGGAATAGCGCACACTGAGTGATATTTAAACCGAGTTTAAAGAAAAATAAAGAAAAAGATTACCTGGGGGGACTGCTGGAAATTTCAAAGAATTCTCAAATTTGTTAGAAATAAAGGAAATAATCCAAACGCTATATGATGTATATATAGACATCAAGAGGCGCAGCTTTCTGAAACGACGTATCTCTATACATCAGTGAAAATGACTTCTCAACGATTCAAAATAAAAGACCAATCTACAGATGATATCAAGGCACACTTAATCTTCGATAGAAGCATCCCTTGAGGGGGCAAAATGTTAGCCTACTTTGTGAAATAGGCTACACAAAGACGAAAGAATCAGTTGTTGAAGAAAATTCTGCCAAGCATCCGGATCGGATCGGAGTACTTCAGATAAAATGAAACCAACATACGGCGAGAAAAAGGGCGCATGCTAGTCTGACTGGATCGGGTATAGTATATCTGATCCGAACCCCATTTGTTAAATCGATCCGATCCGAACCCAGTTGTCAACTGCTACACCCCCATGATCTCCTAGATATTCGGGGCAGTTACATCCACTTCCTACCCATGTTGGCCACTAACTCGGTGCGCTGTCAATACTAAAATCCACATGAACCCGAAAGTGGCGGGATAGGAGCCACGTGGACCCGATCCGATCCGGATCTAGGAGGAATTTTCACCTATGAATACCCCGTCAAGAGGCATTTAGAAGGATCTTTTGGCACTTTGAGAGTTTGAGAATTCTTGAGAACCAAATTCCAGCATTATTAATCAATTCAAATCATCATCTAGAGTGTATTTCAAATATTATTGAGTGAATTTATATGTAAAATGAGTGAGATTGAGTGAATATCTTGTTGTACTTTCATCTACATCATTAAGCAAAGTGATATAAAGTGGACGTAGGCTCTTTAACGCCGAACCACTATAAATCTCGTGTCTCTTTTCTGTTTTTGATCTTATTTCATTAGAATTTTAGTCAATTTGGGTGTTAGAACCATTTTTTGGTTTAACATTATTTGTTCTGATGTGTTGTATTCCCAGAGTTATCGTATTTAGGTTTTGAACGGTCTTGGTCGATTTAGCGATCGGTTAGGTCCGAGCAAAAATCTGAATCGTTACATTATGTCTGACCCTTTTTGTTTCCTCTTCTTTCTTTCGTTCACTCCCAAGGTTTGCAGGGTGGGAATTCTTAGACTTAGTCAGGACTCGGTTACCATCTTGCTTGGAGTAGCTTTTAAAGTATTGCTCAGTGTCTATCTTTGCTACTACGACTTTGTCTCTTTTGGGGAATTATGCTTTTTATGTATTTGCAGTACTCTTATGGTACAAGACAGAAGTTTTACATTATTGTAATGAGTATTATGTAGTTTCAGACTTATGGTATTATTGGACCACGATGTTATGACTTATGTTTGAAATAAAATTTATATTACGTTGTTGCTTTTATATCTGTCTTGTAATAATTCTGTTTCTGTTTACCTATAACGCTTCACGAAACTTAATGCATTCCCTTAGTGAGTGACATTAACGGACGTAGGGTGTCACAATTTATACGCGTTTTAATTTCTTACGTTCAAACTATAATTCTGATGGCTACAAATTTAGGGACATAAAATAATTTAACATTTCTAATTCAATAAAATTAATTTCACCAAATTCTGAGATTATTTTCAATAATGTCAATTTTCAATATTTATTAATCAAATATTCAGTTTTCACTTATTGACCTAAAATTAAATTCAATAGTTATAATCTCTAATCAAATCAAAATATAGAATTCAAATAAATTTCAAATTTTTATATAAATAAATTACCAACTCCAAACCTTATCATATATAGCTATTTCATATTATTGTTCGAGAAGTCAAACTTTAAACCTACCATGTCAATATAAGACATAAATAATAAATTTTAATATTTAAAACAATTTTTGTTCAAAGATGCATTAAATTTAATATTTTAAATTATTGCAAATCTCAGGATGTTACACTCTCCCCCACTTAAAACTTTTCGTCCTCGAAAAGGCGTGGTAAGAAAGTTGTCAATTTATATATATTTAGCTATATAAATTTTTATTCAACCTGATTTTATTAATATTTTAGTTTTAAATTAGAAATTACCATACCGCGATTTTTCTGATAATTTAAATTACACCTATCTTAAAATCTATATGTCGAGATCTAAAATTTTCTCTTTCATTAGAAAACTATTTTCAAACAGATCCAAAGGATTCTTGTTTCAAAGAATTTCGACTTATTTTGGATCCTATATATCCATTTAAACTTCAATTCGGAAAATTACGAACTGCAGCTTCGCAATGAGCTCGTTTTAATTAAATTTAATTAATTCGTTCAATCTTCGTTTAAATTTATAATTTATAAACCAATTCACATTTATTTTCACAAAACATGTTAAACATTTATTTTCAACTTGGAAATATTGATTATCCTAAGTTGTCAAACATTCAACCATCTATATCAATACTTTTAATTCACAACTAAATAATTCACTTAATTAGTTTATTTCATTGATCTTTGCCCTACTTAGCTGAATTCAATTCCATAACTAATTAAGTATACATCATTTATAACCGTGATTTATGTTTTATTCGTTTTCATAAGCCAACAAATTAATTTATAAGTAAACAATTTGCTTAATTAATTTTCCATTCATTCGGTTTATTCATGTTATTTAGTTAAATAAAATTTCACAACATAACTAAATATATATAACGTTTATTACATAACTTAAATTTTATTCGTATTTATAAACCGTCAAATTTTTATTTCATCATTCATTATTCATACCAATTCTTATAAATTATCCAATTTTAATCCCATAACACGTTAACTTTTGACTAATTGGTAAGTTATATATATGCTATGGAAATGTTTGATTTAAACAAGTTCAATCATTTAGTTTATTTTGAATTCACTATTTTAAACTACAAAGAGTTTTATTTTAATTATAACTCTCTTGGATTTATTTCTTATTATATAATTCAGAAATATCTATAATTTCAATTTTAGTTCATTTCAACAAATTGAAAATCATTAACTATTCAAGAACATAGAAATTCAACTTCAAGTTCATTTCTAAATCAACTTTAAAAATATATATATATATATATATATATTATCTTTTATCTCTTTATATAAACCATATTATAAACGATTTAAATGAATTTCAATTTCTCAAACAAGGTAAAATTTATAAGTGGTCTTCCCCCACTTAAGCTCTTGAAAATGAGCGTCGATGATGCATGCACTCATCACCGAATCATTTTCCAAAGGCAAAGGGGGAAGTATACATTTATTTCAAAATTCATTTGAAAACAATTTCCATATGAAACAACGTTTAAAATATAAATATATTATTTCAAACCATTTGCAAAACGATATTACAAAACCACCCGAAATTAAATTCTCAAATTCATATTTAATTTTTTATTTCATAACCAATAAATTTTTAATATTTAATTATCAATTTATTTTCAATATTTATTTCTTAAATTATTCAATACCAGTAGTTTTAGATTATTGATTAATCAATTAATAAATGATGAAAATTTAGTATTATCATTAACATAATCAAAATTCATATATTTTCAAATTATTCTACATGTAAATAAAATATAATTCAAAACAATATTATGTCAACGAGTCCTATTCGAGTGTTTAGAAATCCCTATTGATGCCTTGGCGTCCGAAGTACTGACCAGAATTCATAAATACTCAACAGAACAAATTAACACAATTCAAAACCGTTTTGATATCAAAATTACAAGTACGCTCTCTCATATACACTCAAACTCATTCTAGGATATTACTACCCTATCTCTAATGAGTTAATCCCAAATAGAGCCAAGGTTTTCGCTAAACCAAAGCTCTGATACCAAATGTAAAATCCGAGATTTTTGACCGTCCAAATTGACAATGATCCTCAATGTCGACATAAACAAATCAAGAATACGGATAGTTATTGGGATTTATATAAGAAAAAAAAGAAGAGAAGAAGAAAAAAACAAACATAACATCTCACAGCAGAAGGACAAAATATAATGATTAAATAACAGTTCATGAAGTTGTTAAAACATACATTTGATTATATTTTACGGCAATTATCAGAGTTAACTATAATAAACATACCAATATTTGTAGTGGAAATAAATAATAATACTCTGGAAAGCTTCGTCTTCATCTTCATAACGTCGTCTTCAATAACTAAAAACTCAGGCTGACCCAAGCACAAATGAAAAGATAATATACTCGGATCAGAACTAAAATAATCTCATATTAGTTAAATCAAATTCATGTGATAATATGAGTGCAATAACTTAAGAGATGTTACAGGAATTTCCATCTCATAGGGATCCGTTAAACTAGATACTATATAATACAATACACTATTATAATAGTGTCTATGTTTAAATATAAAATATCAAAACAGCGTAAGCGGGATTACCATTATTACCCTTACACTGTTTATAATACTGTAGTCTATACAGATACCGTAAAGTCCACAGTACGTAGTGGCTATAAGAGGGCACTCCATAGGTACGTATAAATCAAAGTCGTAGGGGGATCGATCACAATAATATGATAAAGCACACGAGGAATGCCCAGAGTAGGAATATACTAGTTTCATGCTTGGACTGGTGGTAACGCATAACCGCGACTACCGCCCACCTCGAATAACACTACAAAATCACGGATGCACATCAAATCAAATCAATCAAACCGAGGGATTATAGTAATAAAGGAAGAAGTGTTGCCGATGGAGGTAGCTAACCCCACTTGGTCACAGCATAGCCCTGTTTTAGTCATTTTAATTATGACCCTATGGTCAAGGATATCCATTATCGTTCTCTTTCTTCAAATCCAGTAATCGCCCTCAAATCAACCCACTTCATTCTGGAACTCCACCACGTACACAGTTCTTAAAGTGGTTTTTGGTATTTGCAGAGAGTATGACAATATTCGATCCCGGTCTCTTTAACAACAAATCATTTAGATTTTTCACACCGGTTATTTCTTTTACATTTCAAAGGGGTTCGTACTTCATATCAAAATATTAGAATTCCATAAAAATCATTTTAATATTCAAGAGAGAATATTATTCATCTTAAAATCTACATTTAAACAAATTTAAAATCTTGAAACAATTCCAACTTTAAAATAATTTGAATATTAAAAAATACATATATATATATGTTTAAAATAGTTTAGATATATAGTTGAAGTAGTTTAAAAATAAATAATTTGTATTTAAAAATAGAAATAACAGATTTAGTAAAATTTATAGTTAAATATTAAAATAGTTTATAAAATAAATAGTAGATAATAAAGATGGTTTATTTAAAATAAGTAATAATATAAAATAGCTATAAGGTAAATAGTTTATAAAGAAAATAATTTTTTTTATATATAAAAATAGTTTATAAAATGGTTTAAAAATACTATAGTTGGAATTAGAATCATATCTCCAAAATTTAACCAAACAGAAAATCATACTTTAGTTTCAAATCAATGCGACTAAATTTCGATATCATAACTCAAAAGGATTTGACTTCCAATTATATTTCAATTCGATTTAACAGTTCGATTTCAAACAATTTGATTTAATAATTAAATTTCAATTATAATTCTCACTTTTAATTATTTTAATTTATAAAATCTCGAGTTCAAAATTCGAATATAACTTTAAATCAAGTTAATTTAAAGTAAATTTCAAAGATAAATAAACAATTTAATTTCGATAAGTTCAGTTCATATTCAATTAAAATTTAACTTCAGTTATCTTTATTAACAAATCCGTAAAATTCAAAAGTTTAATTTCAAGGCTTAAAGTTCAAATTTAAAGAAAATCGATTAATAATATCATTTATATTGTCTTTAAACAATAATCCAATATTCAAGGTTAAGAACAATTTTGTTTAACCAACCGGTGTCCGTATATAATTTTCTATCCTATGGCCAGATAATACTTAAAATTTAATGTTAGTGTTTTGGGAAAGGATATATATCATTTCAATCCAAATCAGGGTCATAGGTAATTATCATTTCAACTTACGTTCTTAATTCATTTTAATGATTAATCCCGGGTTTATTTGATGCCCGTAACATCTACGGTGATGATTGGGATTAATCAACAAAATCATTAACATATATATGAACAGTGTCGATAACAAGATGAATTACATATCAATACATTTAATTTATAAATTCAAGGCATCAATCCAAATCAACACATATAAATAGTTTAGTATAATATATGTATACTAGCCACTAGGTATGAGATTTTAAACTAGAAATTAAATTCAAACTGTACAAATTTTATAACAGTTAAATTAAATTATACAGTCTATGCAGATTTAACATAAATAAGCAATTTAAACAATCAAACATCAGTCAATACAATAATATCATAACGTGAATTTAATTTAACTAACAATCCATTATTTTAGTTAGATGTGAGTGGGTTTAATCACTCACCTTGGTTTCAAATGAGATTGAAATCCAAATTTTAGCTCAAAAATCAATGGTCTCAGAATTAATCCAAATCAGCGGAATTGCGAAGAGCTCATCGATACGATCCCAACGCAATTTATTTCGTCCAAAACCGACGTCATAACAGAAAGTTATACCCGTTTTAAACAATTGAAATTTAAATATATAAATAATGAAAATAAATCTCACTCAACTTAAAATCTGCCATGCCATCACCGCACTGAACCGTTCCTCTCCATCGTGAAACCACTGCTCCGTGAATAACCGTAACCCATCTTGTTCAAAATTGGAAATCACGCAACTAAATTTCGAGCACCGGAATTCGATCCAATACCACCACCAGGACCGTCGTTCTGTCCTCCGCCACTGCCCAGAAGTAGGGCCCACTCGATCGACGCCATGGCCCACAAATGTCCTAAAACCACGGCGCCTTCTAGGCAAGATTACGGAGAATTCAGAATGAATCAAATATAATTGTCCGTATGGATGTAACGATCTCACCAAACTCTTCGATTATCGTTCATAAATTTTTGAATTTCATTGATTGGATTAGAAGAAATTAAGCTGAGAAGTTTGAAGAAAAATGGCCATCGATTGAACATGGTGGCGGCCGCAAATTTTAGGGTTCCAAAAAATTATTTTATTATTATTTGGCTCGATTTGCGTGATTTATTCAAAAACTGGACTGAGTCCAAATCAGGGCCGCTTACTGCCTAACAAAATGTTTTGATGCCTTTTGAACGCAATGGAATGGGTTTGAAAGCCCAATTCAAAAGTCTCTATCAGTTTTTTATATTAAAACTTGATTATTTTACTGAATTGTACATATAAAATTATACGTGTTTTAATTTCTTACGTTCAAATTATAATTCCGATGGCTACAAAATTTAGGAACATAAAATAATTTACCATTTCTGATTCAATAAAATTAATTTCACCGAATTCTGAGATTATTTACAATAATGTCAAATTTCAATATTTATTAATAAAATATTTCGTTTTCACTTATTGACCTAAAATTAAATTCAATAGCTATATTCTCTGATCAAATCAAAATACAGAATTCAAATAAATTTCAAATTTTTATATAAATAAATTACTAGCTCCAACTCTTATCATATATAGCTATTTCATATTATTGTTCGACATGTCAATATAAGACATAAATAATAAATTTTAATATTTAGATTTTTTTTTCATAAACACATAAAATTTAATATTTTAAATTATCGCAAATCTCTGATGTTACAATATAAAATTCACTTTCTGCCAAATCAACATTAAGCTAAATATTTTAAAACTCAATTTACCTCCATTATATTCAATTGTAAGTATAATTGTTCAGAAACCATTTTTAGTAAATTCTAGGTTAAATCAATATTTAATTTTATTAAAACCCTTTTATTTATTAAATAAAATGTTACAATTTATAAAAGATTTCACACCAACTATTTGAAAATTTAAGTTTAACACAATTAGCAATCTATATTATAAAATCTTGAATTTTCACTTTCACTAGAAAATTATAATCAAATAGATTCAGATGATTCTTGTTTCAAAGAATTCAAACTTAAATTGGATTATGTATATTCAATTGAAGTTCAAAACCTAATATTATGAACTAGCACGACGTTACGAGCTCGTTTTTATTTTAAGTATAAATTATACGTTCAAACTCGTTAAATAAATAAATTCCATTTAATATTTCCAAATCAACATTTAAAATCAAATTAAATGTTCGAATAAAACGGTTAAAAATCTGGGTCATTACAATTTTTGCCATCTACACTTATTATACCGTACACTGACTGTAGGGACACTGTCAAAACCAAGTATAGAAGGGAGTCTCACGTTTACTGTGATTTTTACCTGGTCCGATTTTTTGCAAAAAAAAAAATCATTTGTCTACCAGTTTTTCTATCTCAAAATGCCGAAACAAATTTAATATCATGATACACTTTTTAATAGACCCGATATTTTATGTATACAAGTTTAGTCGTTAGATTGAAACTTTTGAAAAATTACTTATCTTAACGAATAATGAAAAGAAAATTTGATATTGCGATAAACTTTAGTTTAACTAGCATATAAGGAGAATCATAGGTGATAATTATGAAGTTTTTCCAAAATTATAGTCTTTGAATAAGGGATTGGTTGATTTAAAGTAAATGAGCTAAGTTTTAAATTTTTCTATAAAGTTGTGCTAAGATGATTTTCATAGTTCTCTCTTTTAAAAAATGGGAAAAAATGTATGTATGTCTAAATTTTAACACCTAGAGGCATGTTTACGTACTTATGTGTGTCCCGCCATGCTCTGTATTCATCTCCTGTAAACCTACAAGACAGTGCATGAACGGTACATCAGGCTTTGGTTTTCCTAAGTTAGATGTATGTATATAAATTTCTAAAAAAAATGCATGGAGTCAAGTATACACACTTATGTGTATACCTGCCACGCTCTGTACTCTTCTCACGTAAGCTCGCAATATAGTTCATATACGGTGTATTTAGCCTCAGTTTACCCAAGTTAGGTGTATGTAATGTTAATATCAACAATATTTTTTTCCAGAAAAGAATTAATAAGGGAGAGTAAGCTATTGAAACTCAATCACCATTTTAACTCTGCTGATTTAACTTGTTACTTAAAAGAAATAAATATACCACTCTACAAAACTTTGACGATTAACTAAAGAATTTATTTCATATTTGCATTATCAATCAACCAAAACAATTAGCCAGACATGAGTCAAAGTGTAATGAGAACTTAATTTTGGTTTAAAGTTTTGACTTGTAAAGAACCAAAGTTTCCCATTGATGACCCAAACTTTATTTTACTATTTCATGCCAATTAAGGTAAACTTCCATTTTGTAAATAAAACTTGCATTTGTATACTTGTAAATACCTTACACCTAGAATTTTGCATTTTGCGTATGGATTTTGTAGGTAGTATCGGCTGAAAAACCGTAAAAGACAACACTCTCCCTACTGAGGACACTCAAAGGTTTAACGGTTTGTTGCGTACGCTCAATGCAATCAAACTTCCTATAAAATTGGATTTATCTTTCGAAGATGAATGTAAAGATAAGTGTAAGGGTATTTGATTTGCACGTAAAAATGTACAATTTTACTCATTAGTTATTCTTAGCTTAAATGAAAATATGTCATATTATGGTGTTTTGCATATTTTAAACCAAAAGATAAAAGTATTTTCAGGTCATCACTCATTCATCTAACAAGGTAAAAATAGCCATTTTTTATATGAATTAAATTGAAATTTTTTACTTGCACACTCTTATTTTGTGTTTTACGGAAATAAGTGCAAATAGAAGAAGATATATGCGTACACAAGTGAACAAAGCCAAAAGCATGAAGAATTCAATCAAATCATGCAACATGGAGGATCTCACCTATCCACTTTTTAACATTAAATAAATCAAAAGTAAAGGAAAAAGCACAAGCTAATGGAGGATTAGTCAAAGCATAATGATGGCTTGAAGGCTACAACAACTTAAGAGAATTTTGGATAACACACTAAAAGAGATTATTATTTTTAGGCATGTATAAATAATGGGTATTGTTAAAGGAACTCCGATTTTGGTTAAGGGGGGGGATTTTTAAATTATTGTTCAATTGTTAAGGGGGTACCAAATAGATTAGCCTCCCCTTAAACATTTGATTAAAAATTCCAATATTAACCCCATCATCCTATTTAATGTAAACCATCACATCTAAATCCTAATTAATGATCATAATTTAATGAAATAAAAAAGGATATATTTAACATGAAAAATTTAATGAAGATAACAGCTGTACCGCTTTTACTGTACCAGTTTAAGATAACAATTGTAAATGCTACCAATTTTACTGCAACTATTCATGGTTGTCCTTATTTATCAATATTGACAAATATAATCTACATCAGGCAACCAAAATAACCCTCACATAAATATATCGGAATCAATTTGTTCAAGATTTGGGAATATCATTTTCATTTGAACCATCATGGTAATCTAGGGATTCGATTTTGATTTTTTTTCTTAAAAATAGAAAGGTCTGTTTTGATCAAAATAAAAGAGAATGATAATGAAGGGGGAGTAGATGTTCTTGTTATGAGGGGCAGTTTAGTCCATGCTTATTTTAAAATTAAAAAAATCAAGTCCTCCCTTAACAATTTTTTTAAAAAGTGGAGTCCCCTTAAAATAGTTCACCCTTTAACCAAAACTGGAGTCCCTTTAACAATCCCCTAAATAATTCTCTTATGTTCATGTAAGGGGATTCTTCCTCTTATTCAAGTTGTAATCAAAGTAGAGAAATAAGCTGAATTTTTTCTTAAAAGACTTCCAAAGCCTTCTCTATTATTTTCACATTCTTATATTTCATATTATTTTCATTTATGCTTTGTTATGCCTTTCTATGCTTTGTTTAATTTACATGCAAGTGTACTGCTTTTATTTCATGTTCTTTTCCTTCTTTTCCTTTTTATGTTAAAATCTCTTTATATTATCATGAATTCAATTATGAGCAGTGTAAACTCCTTCAATTTAGGTGTGATAATTCTCTCATGATCCATAAAAAATTAACATAAGTGATTTAATTTATGATTTTCTCTCTTTTATGCTTAATAACAAGTTAGATTTTTTATATATGTTTATTTTGTAATATTAATATTGATAAATTATGTTGTTCAAACAAAATAGGATATGCTTAATCAATCATATACACAAATGAGCACTTCATCAATATATAATTGTGGTAATTAAATTTGTAGTATAACAGAAATTAGACGCTCTATATTATTAATGCAGTAATAAATAAAGCCTGCTTAAAGAAAATTTCATTTTTAGTTTCTTATCATTTTTATAAAATTATATAAGTGGACTAAAGGGTGTATTAGAATTTGATGGATTAAGTTATGTTAGTTAATAACACAATTAGCTCAGACTTATGATAAATACATCCATTAATTCACAAAAGATTAAAAAGAGAGATCATAAAATCAGTTCATATTGATTTATGTGATTATGAGAGTAAATATGCATTTAACTTGCTTTCTGTTCTCATAGTTGATTTCCATGGCCCTTTCTAGTTTTAACATACTTTAGTTAACCACATTCTGAAATTTCCAGTTTAATTTGACTAAGCAATTTTCAAAATTGAAAGCTTACCTTATAGATTAACTCGCACTCGCATATGTATTACAACTGCAAGATGTGCGCGTGTGGTATATCAGCGATGTGAAATTCAAAGGTTTTTCTAATCAGTATAAAATTTCTTGCAAATCAATTAATTATATGAATTCCTATTTCCTAATCCAATATTTGAAAATAGAGATAACTTATTGATTACATAACAATTTTCAATCATAAATATACCTAATGGAGTAACGAAACTATTCTTTTTCCTCTCCTAAATAATTTTTAAATACTCTGAGTAGATCTGTTTCCAATGACCTTTCTTGTGACAATGATGGCATTCACCATCGTCAACAGGAGTGGTGTTGTTACTTTTTGTGTTTAACCTCTTTTCCTTCTTTAAGCACAATGAATATGATGCACTATCCTTTGTAGAAAGCACTTCCCCTTGATCCTTAAATTATGACTCGGACGATCACAACATACCGAGGAGCTCTATGAGATTCTCATTTAGTTTGTTCATGTTATATTTCAATATGAAAGTTTCATGCTAGCGAATAGGAGATCTAAGATTCAAGTGTACTTGCTTTTCATTAATTGTTCTAATGCCTAATTGTGAAAATCCATTAATATAACCTTTCATTGTAAGAACACAATCGCCAACTTTTTGTCCCTTATTCATTTTGGTCTTGAATAGTTTCTTTGAAAGTTTGTATCTTATGAAATGGAATTATTAACCAAAAAGAGATTTGGACTATCGAAAATCTCATGGACATACATTCCTCAAGTTGCCTTTGCATGGTTTGTCTAACGTGGACAACAAGAAATTTTGGGGATCATAGGTTCGGCACCACTTTTAAGTGAGCAAGTCATAGATCAGGGTCTGCAACATTGGTTGGTTGCTCTCCAGGTTTTATAATAATAGCAGTCCAAAGACACTTATTATGTTAGTGCTATCTTGATTGATTAGGCAATTGCAATAAATCAGTCCAGTAAACTTATCACTCATAAAAAACAGTTTTGGATCTTCGATTTTCCATATAAGTTTAACAGCTCGAGATTTATTTAATTTTGGTTTTTCCTACATATATACTACATATATGAATGTATCATATACATATACAAACATGCATGTGTGTACATGTGCATATACAAACATGTATGTGTGGCAACCCATGCAGGGTATAACATGCTTGTATATCACTACAACAGAAATACCCTTTTGCAACTGCCAAAAACAGTTGTAATAGGTCTATAACAACTCGCGCCCAACAGTCCTAATATCAGGAGTTGTAATAGCGGGTCTATTTTACAACTGTTTCGGACAGTTGTAAAATAATTCATTACAACGATTAATGACAGTTTTAATACGTCTGTAACAACTTGCTCCAGTAATCTTAAAATACGGAGTTGTAGCAGTTGGTCTATTTTACAACTATTTTGGACTGTTGTAAAAGAACTATTACATCTGTTAATAACTGTTGCAAAAGACTCACTTACAACTGCTACTACCTGTTGCAATTAATGTTTCAACAACTGTTTTCATCAGCTGCGTAAGCAATTTACAACCGTTACAAGAGTTGTAATACAATATACTACAACTGCAAATTCCCCCAAAACTTTTATAGCTGATATTATCCATTAAATTTTACAGCATTAGAATTAAAACAAATATTTCATTAATAATAATAACTACAGTAAGTTAATTAAAACAAACGAACCGTTCGCATTAATAATGGTCTAAAACAACTCAAGTTACACCGTTTTTAAATTTATAAAATAGCCAAATCCAAAACATAGTCAAATCATAGCCAAATCCATAACATATACGTATTAATCAAAAGAGATGTACTCCTTGTGTCAAGCGACAGTCGTCCCAACCGCTTGCCCGATAGTGTAGATATCTGAAGTAGGCCTATATAAAATAGTTTGGGGATCCACCACTGTATCAACCGAAACCTTCCAAGCATCTGTTCCTAATGGTACATGGTGCACTAAAATAGCAGGATCAGTTGATGCAATTGCTGGTTCTGCAACAACATATCTTTGCCAACTCAATAGTTTGCACTTTCTAGAAATGACTTGTGTATTACCACCAGCCGGGACATTGTTGCTACTCCGATATGATTGCAAAAGAATAACAAACAATTAAATGGAAATATAGTTATCAAACAACGTGCACAAATCAATAAGTGGAAACAACCAAAGTAGACATCAATAGAAGACAACGTCCTAAAACATTCCTTGTTTACATACTCAGAGTACGTATTTGACACACATCCTTTCCCAAAATTTATCAGCATGGAAACATGGAAACCAAGAATATAACTCAATAATAAACTAAAGCAAAATATTGAACTAGAGTAGAAGTAGAAGTAGAGCTACCTACCGATTTGTATTTAGCGAAAACAAAGCTTGTATGTAACAGAACTACCTAAAATCGTAACCAAAATATTGAAGTTTTCGAACGTGATTGGAACTTCTAAAATCTCAAAAAGGTTTTAAAAAAGGAAATGGAAACTGATTATGAACTTTTTAATGATGTACAACACTTTGCCTTTTGTAATCGAGATCATATTTGGCGGTCATTGCTTTTGAAATAACATAGTGTCATAATGAGTTCACGCATTAAATTTGGTAGCATGAACAATACTTTACCTCTTTGAGAACAGAGAGTACTGCCCAAAGCTGCAATGTTGGTGCCATAGCCGGCTTCATAAATGTTTATATACTCATAACCTCCCCTTATACATACATTTATGTTTTTATGAACATAGATCGGTGGATATTTCCAGTGATATGATTGAAAAAAGATAACCCAATATACAACTAGCATCAGCTCTATCTTGAACCAGTTTTTCATGGATCAACGGTAAATTTTTCAGGAGCTAAACATTCATAGTTGATATCACATAGTGTAAAAAATAGAACTTTCCTTCTAAGGCTGCTGCTAGTACTCATTGGCTTAGGTGGAAAATAGAGGAATTTTGAGGCTAGAAGGATACGTAAAAGTCCGTGTATACATAGCAAAGAGGGAATGAATTCTGTTAACAATAATCAACAGAAGTGTACTACATATACACATAAAAATACCACTGTTCCAGTGTATTCATTAACAATTCAGAAATAGGAAAGTAATAAATTTTGAATCGATCATATAGGAATAAAGAAAGAATTCTAAATGAGTGTATATGTTTGTTTCCTTTATGGTACAGAATTTTGGGAAGAATTAAATCCTAATATACAAGAATAAAGAAAGAATTCTTATATGAATTCTTGTCTAAGGGCTCATTGGCCCATCCTCGTTATGTTCTACTTCTAGGACAACGCTATATGTTAAGTTTGCTGGACAAATTTTGCGCATCGATTCAATTTAAGGCCCATAAAATCAAAACACTACGTTACTGAGACAAAATTGCCTAATTATTCTAACCTAGCTGTCCCTCGCTGGTATCTCTTCGACATACACCGAAATGACGAGCTCTAATATTTACCAGTTTCCCACATCGTTTTCGATTTCTCTGATCCTTACCATTTTCTAGGGAAAAATCAAAACATTATGAAAAATGCAAATTGCAAAGTCGGTACGGTTAGATGGTATGTCAAAAATTTGCTCGATGATAAAATTTATATTATTTGAACTTGTATTTGCAGGTTAGAAAAATCATCGAGTTACCTAAATCCATCTTAGGAAGGCATGGCCTGTAAACAGAGAATGTTTTAGAACGTTCTCTTCTATTGAAAAACAAATCGGATAATATTTATCAAGCATTACCAAATATTTAAATTATTTTTCTATGTTTAATACTTTTTATTATTAAAATTATTTTTCTATGTTTTTTGCTGTACTAAATAAAAGTACCATTTGCTCTGATAATGGTTCTAATTCCTAAACCAGGCTTCAGCAATTAAACAATTGCTCAAGATGTATAGTGAATGATATAAAACAAAGTGAAATATATTTATGAATGAACTATGATTACTGACACTAAAAATTGAATATTTCTAAAATTTTAACAAAGTGACATAGATTTATGCAAGGGGATCAAATTAAAAGGACCAAAATAGAGGAGGGAATGGATGGATTTTAGAAAAAGCATGATCCGAAACTATCAAGTAATAGATAGATAAAGATAAAGATAACTGTGACATGAAAGTGGGCAACATCACTTATGTAGGTTAGACTATCCAATGTCAATTCAGAAACACCTGTGGTTGCCAGTATAGTACCAAGGGATCGTTGATGACCAAAGACTTTGTTTTACGCATGTAAATATTCATGGTTATAGATGTATCTTGTGCGTTTGCAATTGTGTTTCTAATATCCTAGCCATCTAATTGACATGCATTCGAGCATACATATTGCCACAGTGCTTTATGTCAATATGTATCCTAAAGTACACCTTCTTACAATGTTTATAACTTACAATGTTGGTCATTTGGTGTGAGATCTTGTAATACGGGTCTATAAAGAAGGGATCAACGCAACTGCATCATGATTTGATGGACATATAATTTTGAGGATGTATTCACGATTTGTTGCATATTGTTTTGAGGAAATAACTGTAAAAGAGTACATGGACCCTTTTTGAAGGTGTAAAAATGAGGAGGTAACCATTGGTCATCGAAAAAAGGAAAAAATAAAATAAAATAAGAAATACCTGTGGCGTATTACCACGTGGAGTCATTGGATCTTCCACTGCATTTTGTTTACCATTGATATTCTGTTAAAAAATGCACTAATTAGTTTTTGAGCGCTTAGTAATTACTCATTAATACATTAAATCGGTTATAACTTACAGCCGTGACCATATCAGAGGGTAACACTCTAGTTGTGCCGAGTGTTGTTGCAGGTTAGTGAAATACACCGAGTTAAGGACGAACTAGTAGTAATATAAAAACTTGTCAGGTTTAGAATTTTTACAGCAGTTAAATAGGAAGCAATATAAAAACTTGTCAGGTTTAGAATTTTGAATATGATGGTATAGAATTTTTACAGCAGTAATAAATTTTTGTTTTATTTTTCCAATTAGCAATTTTCGTTTTGTATGTTGACTTGGTTTTCTAACTCGGTTGTTTTTCCACAACCCTTATATTCAATTATTTCGAAATCACAATCAAAACTACGAAAAAAAGGTTATATGGGAGAATTCAACTAGGACTTTTTTATCTAATAGTCTGATAACGGTCTCATAACATACCTGCGCAACAATGTCACTGGTAAAGGATCCGTATGACTAAAATAACCAAAAGAACCGTTGTTAACTCTACAATTAGAAACACAATAGATGACCCTTGAAAGTTATAAATATATATCAGGTAGAACAGTATTTCAGTCGATTAACTATTGATTGCAACATAAAAAATTAATCACTATGCTATGCAATGTGTCAAGTTAGAATTGTGATTTGAAGTATGAGCAAGATCGCTAATTAACTCTGATTGTGTGTCTATCTTTTATCAACTTACATTTTAGCAATTTTCATTCTATTATCTTCGTTATCTTCCTAGAATTGCATGATGATTATACACACTGAACTCTCATTTAATAAAATTAATCAATTCCATTACAGAAGCTGGATTCCAATTAGTATTAACTCGTAAAAATCCTCCCCAAAGTCATTGCAATATGAATTTGGTCCTTACTTCCTCGTCAAAAACATACATAGTGGCTCAAATATAAAATATTAAATCTAATTAAAAATTAACTGAACTCATTCCATAAATGATTAAAACAAAAAATCAACAACAGATGAATAATGAGCAATTCGGCAAATATAGTCGATTTCCAAATACACAAGTTTAATAAAACGCGACTCCAAAAGTTTAATGTTATGAATAATTACCAGGAGCAATGTGCCTTCTTTTCAGGTTGGAGTTCATAATGTTTTAACCTTCATTGTTTCTTTGTACAGTTAATTTCTACATGCCTGCAACCATGCATTTGTGATATTTACATACTCACATGTTTACACATATGCCTGCAACCATGCATTTGTGATATATTCATGTTCAAACATGTCATCGAGTAATAGAATGAACCGAAGGCATGATCATGATCATATAATATACACGAACAACAAAATAAATTAGCATGCCAAGTAGTGGATAAATACAAGGTACCTACTGTAGCCTTTTGGCAGAAATTGACAAAGCATATATAATCAATTATCAGCTGTTCTTTCTGCATGGTGATTGCATTTTTAGTTTACTCACCGAACAAATTATTAAAACATGGTAATATGTTGTCAAGAGATTCAAGTATATACTACAATAGAGATTTGACACAGAGATTATGGATGAGAGTGAAAACAGTAATTTCATAATAGTATTCAAACTGTTAAATTTCATCAATTCCGACTTCATGGAGGAAGAGAAATGAGGTAAGGGTTCAAGTAATAAGGGTCTAGAGTGATGAATATTAAACCTTAGGTATTGCAAATCATAATCTGACAGGACATAAGAAGCTTCTCAAACCATAACAATCTGACTAACAACTATGCTTCTGATCTCTTTTAAAAACCACAGTAAAACAGAATTTTATGCTTTAAAAATTATGCATATGTGCACTTCTCAGAATATTCAACCCAATCAAAATAAAAATTCACATGCATCTGATCTATTTTGCTAGAAGCATGATTTTTTAGGCTTTCCGTTTCATACATCTTTTGCATTGTACTTGTGCCTTGTGCACATTGACAGTTATTTTATCAATTAAACAGGATTACCCAACCAACATTTTTGTAACTAGGGCAATACATAATACCTCGAGTACTAATCGAAAATTCAGCTGACTTCAAATATTCAGACAAAGTAAAATTTACATCTACACTTGGCACGCAATACATAAATGTATCAAATGAATATTAACCTAGGGCATGCTTACATAGTTTGTAAATTATATGGTCACCCTAGTGAACATTGGTCCATTAAAGTGCATAAGGCATGGGTTCCTAAATATGCATAGAGAAATAAGACTGGTGACTCATTACAACAAGTTCTTGTTCATGCAATTATACAATAGTGTCACATAATAAAAGTCTGCCTACCGCTAGAGGCAACCAACAATTGTGTAACATTAAAATGATATGAGGCATATTCAAACATAAGACCTGTAGAGTATATGTGGTTGTATATAGAAGAAGGACTATCTGCACTAGATATGATGATAGTCTGCTTCAATTTTGGATTAATAAGTGGAAAAAAAGTCAGCTACAAATATAGTTGAAATATCTTTCAGTTCAACCTTTAAAAATAGAAATTTATGAGACTGTTGCATGAGTTATGATGTAAAAAATTAACATGTAACTGAAAAACCATAAGGTTACAACGAAACAATATTAAAAAAAATACTACCATAGTAAAAAGTAATTCGCTTTGATATGGGACGAAGTACAAAATTCATTATTCATACACAATATATTATCGGTCACCCGCAAATTCCACAGTTTTGTTTTTAATGTTTTGATTGTAAAATGTGTTTTAAATGTTTTGGAAAGTGGACAAGCCAAAGGAGAAAAGGAACGAAAGGAGCCTAAAGGAAGTCGTAAAAAATTAAAATCCTCCATTGGTAGCGCTCGAACCCAGATCAAATGGGTGAAAGCCAAGTACCTAGTCCACGCAGCCAACAATGGTGAATGGCTTGAGATATTTAAATAAAATTCAACATCATCGAAATTTTCGGTCCATATACACCCCTACTCAATGGTGCCCGGTTTAGTGCGATCACAGCCCGCTAAATAGATTCGAAATTTTGCTCGAACTACCTGCAACCTATCGTTTACAATTTGGACAAGTTACAGTTTGAAAATAATCCTTAGCGTTTAGTACCAATAATGTAGAGTATCTATGTAGTATTATTAAAGCCGGGCAATCCCAAAATGGCCAAGTATGAAGCAAATATGAATCATAACAAACGATAAATGTTGCAACATCGGATCTTCTAATTTATGTTCCACTGAGATTTTTTAATACCTTATTTGACTAACTGTCGTGGCATTTTCAACACAAATAAAACAAATACTGTTCTGACCAGGGGAACAAATTAAATAAATAAACCCAAAATAAATTCAGTTCGCTCCTGTTTTAATGACAAATACACATGTACATCTTGACCGTGCATTTTAGTTTTGAAGCGGAAAGCCTAAAAAATCATGCTTATAGCAAAAGAGATCAATGACAGTTATTTTAGGCTCCTGTTGTAAGGCACAACACTTTTGTAACTGGTGCGTTTTCCCCTAAGGTGTGCACATTGACACCCTATTTGGTTCCAAAACACATGTTCAAACATTTGGTATTTCATAAAGACAACCACTGTAAACTTCTCATGTCAGGTGTACCTAACCAACAGGAATTTACAACATTTTCAGCAAAAATAATAATTCATACATGAGAGTAGAATGGATTTCTTGCAAAATTTTGCACGTTCTCATTAGCTGGACATCCCTTTCTCCATTGATAGATTTGATTGAATTGCTAAAAATTGTAATGAGTTATCAATAATTAACATTGGTGATTGAATCATTAAAAAGGACATGACATCATTAGCGCATCTCCAACATTGTGGGGGTGCTATAAAATGGCTTCTACATTTAAAAAACAGAAAAACTTTTTACTATTCTTGAAATTTAAAATTATCTAAAAATTTGTGTTGTTTTATAGAAATGTATAGCTTTTTAAATGTCAAAATTCTTCCATTTCAAGAATTAAAATTCGATAAACAGATAGATAACAATATATTTTGTTCCAAATACTCAACTACTTTAAAATAAAATAAAATAAAAAACATCTTAGCGGTTAAAAATTGGACCAGGCTTTATTTATGAAAAATCAAAACATTGCCCAAAACAGAAATAGTAATAAACTCCAAAACAAAGACAAAATCTTTTGCTTCTTCTGACCTCTTGCTTCAATAGAAGAATAAAACCATCTCCATTTAAACCACTGATTGCTTAGCAGAATGGGGATTATGGAATGGTAGGATTAACGTATTCAAGAAACACACACCCCAAAAAAAAAAAAGAGGCCAAGCCCCACAGTTTGTGTTTTTTTTTAAAGTGCCTTCTTCTTGCTGTTTTATGATTTTCAGCTGACACTGATGCAGTTGAAACTTTCTATTAAAGAAGAATTCTGGACGTTAAAAACTGCACAAACATACAATTCTGAGAATAAATCATCATGACTTCATCCAACACCAAAATAAGAAGTCACATAACCATTTAACTAAAGTCAACATCAACAAAATATTTATAGTAAGATACCTCACTCAAAGAAAAGTGAAGCGTGGTAATCAAAGGAGGCGGTTTTAAATGGTTAATGTACATAAAAACATGCTAAATAGGATTTCCTACATTAACATTAAGGGTCAAGACAATTACCTATGCTTGATGTTGCTCGTTCCTACCCATGGATGCAAACCATTCAAGTTTTTTTTTATTTAGTGATCAACCTGGAAAAAACCCATAATTTGTGAATAACTAACTACATATCAAATATAGTATTGTTTTAACATGCAAGTACTATAACATCAAACAAATATGTAAACAACCATGTACGTACTTGCAGAAAAATCTGCAAATGGTTGCTTTATTTTATTTTTATTTTCAAAAAAATAAAAGATTGGTTTGATGATTGAATCGTCCGATTAACTCAATACACAATTGGGAATGATGTATCTTTTTTTTTAACTTCAGAATAAGGGATGGATCTTAAGTTACACTTGTAAGCTAGTGACTTTTTTTTTCTTACGATGTAATCGAATATTTGCGGGTTAGATACCAAAGCAGGAAAAAACTTGTAGAGCAGTGGCCTCAAGTAAAAGAACAATTTGTTAAACAAACGAAATTACCCAGAAAACAAACGAAGCCTTAAGAGGCCAATGATCCAAAAAAATGGAAAAAACGAACTTCAAAATTACTCAAAAACGTGCAGTTCCTCACGAAGACATGGCATAATTGAACTCGAAAAGACATGGCCAATGATTATTAACAATACAACCGATGAAATTTTAAAAACTAAAAGTGCAGATGCTATTTAAAATACTACAAGAGGAAACTAATTTTACCCAGAAACGAACTTCAAAATTGCAGTTCCTCACGAAGAAACCAGAAACGACGCGTCCTTTCCAATCGCAGCCACCGGTTGTTGAAGGATATCTGACGATTTGGACTAGGGTTTTGTGAAATCGATGGTGGTTGAAGGAGATCGTTAGATAAGGTCGATGGAAGGTGATTTGTTTAAATCGCGGAGGAAAAAGGCAGAGCCATTGAACTAGGGTTGGGATATTAGGAATTTCATCAAAACACGGCCTGAAAATGTTTTGGAGTCTTGTGTCTAATTTTTTAAGTTAGTAAACCAAAGAAAAGTGACGTGAGAAATACAACTCCAAAAAAGAGTGATCATAGAGGAATATTTACAACTATATATGAATCGAAAGTTATTATACATTTATATTACAACTGCTACATAAATACAGTTGTTAATAGTGTATTTTAATATAGTTAATTTTGTTATATAGTATCCATCACAACTGCTTTTTTATGCAAGTTGCGAATGAACAGTTGTAATATGCTTATTTTTTGTAGTGTATAGATGTTGAGATTTATATCGCAACTAACACATTGGCTTATTTATACGCATTGTATGTTGTCAAATATGTGCATAATCATATAATTATAAATATCAAATGATAACTTGTATATGTGTGTATGTGTGTATATATATATATATATGTATGTATGTATGTATTATTAAATATTGTTTTAGCACTAAAATATTATAAAAGATATTTATTTATATAACGCTCAGTGCCGGTCCTATACGTTGGGATGCCCGAGGCAAACAGGCAAAAAAAGGAAACTAAAATGCAAAATTGTTGCCCCCACGTGTTGAACTCTTGACCTCAGAGCATCATATTACACAGCAAACCAACTGCACTATGCACTCTTTGCTAAAACTAAAGGCATATAACCTTATATAACATATCGTTCTCAGTACCAGTGCCATCCACCTCCTCCTTGTTGCCCACCTCAAGGGGGGTTGCCCGAGGCGCCAGCCTGATAGGCCTTGCCCTAGGGCCGGCACTGATAACGCTACATTGTACAATGAATAAAAATAAAGATACGTATAATAAAAAATAACTTTCTAGTTATACAACATTTCAGATCTGAAGTTATAATGATCTCAATATTTAATATATGTATTAAATTTAACAGTTTTGGTTCTAATAAATAAATATATTGTAGTTATACGACGAACAATATAAGATTTGAATTTTTCTGAAATCTTAAAACATATTGTTGGGCTTAGGGAAAATTTATGGAACTTTCTCAATTAAAATAATACGTTTAATTAATAATCAGGTCGAAATTTAATTAATTTACAAAAATATGAAATTTAATTAAATAAAATCTAAAACTTTTCTATGGAACCTGAAACATGTTTTGAGCTTAGAATTTTTTTCTGCAATTTACATGACGAAATAAATTTTAAATTAGTTAGTAGATAATGGGCCTATAACAAAATAAAAATATATAAAAAAGTAAGTTGAAAAATTCTAAAACTTTTTCTTTAAGCGCCCGACACGATGAATTAATTTTAAAAAAAAATATATAATTAAACTTTATGAACATCGATTATTTTTACATTAATTTATTAAATTGTACAATCATTAAATATTATTAGTAATTAACATATTATAAATTATTTTCAGCACTTATAATTCATAAAAAACATAAGTAAGTATCTGAAAGATTCCATATCAATGTTATTCATTATATATGAAAAAATATTGTGGTTCAATTGTATCTGATAATCAAACCATTTAATTAATATATATTAATATAAAAGGTGTTTATTTATATATATTTTTTCTTTACAAAAGGGAAAAACTTAAAAAATATTAGATTCAGATATTTTGTTTGAATAGAGTACTATTAAGTATGAATATAAAAATAAGTTAAATAACAAGTATGTTTATAAATTTGAAAAAGATAATATAACATGCTCGTATATAGATGTTGGGATTCATATCGCAACTAACACATTAGCTTTGTATTGTATGTTGCCAAATATGTGCATGAACATACAATTATAAATATCAAATGATAACTTGTATGTGTGTGTGTGTGTGTGTGTGTGTGTTTATATATGCTTACATATGTATTAAATTGTTTTAGCACTAAAATATTATAAGTGATATTTATTTATGCAACTATATATTGTACAGTAAATAATAATAACGATACATATAATTAAAAAATTAACAAAAATCTTTATTGCTTTCTTGTTACAAAACATTTCATACCTGAAGTTACAATGATCTCAATATTTAATATGTACATATATATATATATATATGCATATATGAAATTTAACAATTATGGATATAATAAATAAATATATAGTAATTATATGATGAAAATATAATATTTGCATTTTTACGAAATCTAAAAACATTTTGTTAGGCTTAGGGAAATTTATGTAACTTTTCCAATTAAAACAATATGTTTAATTAATAATTAGGCAGAAATTTAATTAGTTTATAAAAATATAAATTTTAGTTAAAAATTCTCAAATAAATCTAAGGTATCTAAAACATGTTTTGAGCTTAGAATTTTTTTCAGTAATTTACTCAATTAAAATAAAATTTAAATTAGATATTAGATAATAGACGTATAATAAAATAAGAATATATAAAAAAATTGAGTTGAAAATTTCTAAAACTTTTTTCTAAGGCGCCCGACATGATGAATTAATTTAAAAAATATATATATAATTAAACTTTAGGAACATCGAATTTTTTGCACGTATTTATTAATCATTAAATAATATTAGTAATTAACATAATAGAAGTTATTTTCAGCACTTATAGTTCATAAAAAAACATAAGTAAGTATTTGAAAGATTTCATATAAATGTTATATATTATATATTAAAACATGTATTGGGATTCAATTGTATGTGATAGTTAAATCGTATAATCAACATATATTAATATAAAAGGTGTTTATTTATAAATATTTTTTCTTTAAAAAAGAAAAATACTTGAAAAATATATTAGATGTTAAGTATTTTATTTGAGTAGAATACTTTTAATTTTGTATATAAAAATAAATTAAATAACAAGTATATTTATAAATTTGACAAAAATAATATAAAATCTCCCGACGAGGATTGAACTCGTGACCTTTCGCTTACGAAGAAAACGCAATACCACTATGCTATGGAAGCCTTTATTAGACTCAAAGTTATAATTCAAATCTGTAAGTAGGAATTTTGGTATTACAAAATTTGGGCCCAAGCACCTAAGAAGTATTTTTGTACAAATACTGAAGACTTGTTTTCATAGTCTTGTTGTTTGATCCCCACTTTACACTTCCCTCTTTACCATTTGTCGATATTGACAACACAAATAATATCAGAAATATGAACACAAAATATTCCACCTTACCACCATCTTTATTGATTCACTAATAAAAAACTGTTTACAATCAATCTCAACTATCGTTATAAACAATTACGACTTGAACCAATAACCTTATCGAGAAATAGGTCGAGAATATCTAATAGCTAAATAATTTGAAGGAGAAAACTCAATTTGGAATAGCTAGAATGATCACACTGGGTGGCTCTCACCCACCTCTCTTGGTGGATCTCACCCACCACTCTTGGTGGCTTTCACCCACCCTCTTGGTGCCAACACTCTTGGTGGCTTTCACCCACACCTAATGAAGACGTTAGCTAGCCCTTTTTATAGAGAGAATTGCTTCATGCCCAAGAAAACTTGGCATCCAAATTATCTTCATATATGTTATAAAACTATTTGGATAAGCACCAAATATCCTTGCAATAAATGTCCACAAATATAGCAACCAATATCTCTTCATAAAATCTAGCACCAAATCTCTTCATCAAATCTAGCACCAAATCTCTTCATCAAATATAGCACCAAATCTCTCTATAAAATCTAGCAACAAATCTCTCCATAAAATATGTAAGATTATTTGTTGCCCAAAATTGTGATTTGCGTATCACCAATTTCAACACTCCACCTTGATACCAAATCACAACATCCCCTCCACTCAAACAATAGCCCCTTATCTCTCACTTTCAACCTCTTATTTCTCAATTAACACCATCTCGATTTTAACGGCTACGAGGTAAAACCATCCTGTCTTCTCTTCAAGTCCAGGCTCAATTGATTTACAGGCTCAATCGCACCTTCTTGATTTCATCAGGCCACAAGATTACCTAATTGATTTCCAGGCTCAATCACACCTCTTTATCGATACACGTCTACCCCTTGATACCTCTTCATCTACATGGATCCCTCGAGAATTATCAACGTGAAGACAAAAATCGATAACATGATCCTTAACAGATCCTCAACAGTGATCAAAACCAACCTCTCCACCTTGCTGCGGACTAGGTTCTTCATTCCAAATTCTCAAAATCTCCTACTCCACAATAGCCATCCATGAAAGCAACATCATCTCCGACATCTACAATCTTCAATCAAAAATCACTCCAAGCTATGCGATGATCTGGCTCTGATACCAAACTGTTATGCAAAAATTGCTCCGATACCAAACTGTTATGGATTTTTTTTGTGCGCAGCGGAAGCTTGACAAAACGCCAAGAAAAATAAGATCTTTATCACCCAATCACTTGAAGATGAATTTGATTGAAAAACAAAAACAACACAAATAATATCGGAAATATGAACACAAAATATTCCACCCTACCACCCTCTTTATTGATTCACTAATAAAAAATTGTTTACAATCAATCTCAACTATCGTTATAAACAATTACAACTTGAACCAATAAACTTATCGAGAAATAGGTAGAGAATATTTAATGGTTAAATAATTTGAAGTAGAACACTCAATTTGGAATATCTAGAATGATCACTCTTGGTGGCTCTCACCCACCTCTCTTGGTGGCTCTCACCCACCACTCTTGGTGGCTTTCACCCACACTCTTGGTGGCTTTCACCCACCCTCTTGGTGGGTTTCACCCACAATTAATGAAGATGTTAGCTAGCTCTTTTTATAGAGAGAATTGCTTCATGCCCAAGAAAACTTGGCATCCAAATTATCTTCATATATGTTATAAAACTATTTGGATAAGCACCAAATATCCTTGCAATAAATGTCCACAAATATAGCAACCAATATCTCTTCATAAAATCTAGCACCAAATCTCTTCATCAAGTCTAGCACCAAATCTCTTCATCAAATCTAGCACCAAATCTCTCCATAAATTCTAGCAACAAATCTCTCCATAAAATAGGTAAGATTATTTGTTGCCCAAAATTGTGATTTGCGTATCACCAATTTCAACACTCCACCTTGATACCAAATCACAACATCTCCTCCACTCAAACAATAGCCCCTTAGCTCTCACTTTCAACCTCTTCTTTCTCAATTAACAGCATCTCGATTTTAACGGCTACGAGATAAAACCATCCTATCTTCTCTTCAAGTCCAGGCTCAATTGATTTACAGGCTCAATCACACCTTCTTGATTTCATCAGGCCACAAGATTACCTAATTGATTTCCAGGCTCAATCACACCTCTTTATCGATATACGCCTACCACTTGATCCCTCTTCATCTACATGGATCCCTCGAAAATTATCAACGTGAAGACAACAATCGATAACATGATCCTTAACAAATCCTTAGCAGTGATCAAAACCAACCTCTCCACCTTGCTGCGGACAGGGTTCTTCATTCCAAATTCTCAAAATCTCCTACCCCACAATAGCCATCCATGAAAGCAACATCATCTCCGACATCTACAATCTTCAATCCAAAATCACACCAAGCTATGCGATGATCTGGCTCTGATACCAAATTATTATGCAAAAATTGCTCCAATACCAAACTGTTATGGTTTTTTTTTGTGCGTAGCGGAATCTTGACAAAACGCCAAGAAAAATAGGATCTTTATCACCCAATCACTTGAAGATGAATTTGATTGAAAAACAAAAACAACACAAATAATATCGTAAATATGAAGACAAAATATTCCACCCTACCACCCTCTTTATTGATTCACTAATAAAAAATTGTTTACAATCAATCTCAACTATCGTTATAAACAATTACAACTTGAACCAATAACCTTATCGAGAAATAGGTATAGAATATCTAATGGCTAAATAATTTGAAGGAGAACACTCAATTTGGAATAGCTAGAATGATCACTCTTGGTGGCTCTCACCCACCTCTCTTGGTGGCTCTCACCCACAACTCTTGGTGGCTTTCACCCACACTCTTGGTAGCTTTCACCCACCCTCTTGGTAGCTTTCACCCACACTCTTGGTGGCTTTCACCCACGCTCTTTGTGGCTTTCACCCACACCTAATGAAGATGTTAGCTAGCCCTTTTTATAGAGAGAATTTCTTCATGCCCAAGAAAACTTGGCATCCAAATTATCTTCATATATGTTATAAGGATAAGCACCAAATATCCTTGCAATAAATGTCCACAAATATAGCAACCAATATCTCTTCATAAAATCTAGCACCAAATCTCTTCGTCAAATCTAGCACCAAATCTCTTCATCAATTCTAGCACCAAATCTCTCCATAAAATCTAGCAACAAATCTCTCCATAAAACATGTAAGATTAGTTTTGGCCAAAATTGTGACTTGCGTTTAACCAATTTCAATAGTACGAACCATCTTTCCATATTGAATTTATGAAATGTTTCAAGAGATCACTAATTCAAATGCGTGCATTATTTATAATCATCCATTTAGCCGATGAGACAAATGATAAAGCACATGAAATAGTCCTTTTAGTAATATACTAAGTATGTTACCATCTTACACTAGTGGTTTTAGATGTAGATTGATAGAAGAAAGTAATATGACTGTGAGGTGCAATTAAAAGGAGATTGTTTGACTCGCTGATTTTTAAGCACTTGAACGCTATATTTTACTCATATGAGTACTATTCTTTTGGATGACATTTAGGGTGAGGAAGACCATTCTATCTTCCAAAATACTAGTGCCAAAAAGAGCAATCTAAAAAAAAAAGTAAGCAAATGATAAAACATATTATATCTTTTCGCTAAATACATTTAGCGCCCCAAATGGAACTTTTTATCAAATGGAATTACAAGTAGAAAGTGCAAACAATATTGCAACTATAAATTAGACCAACATTTTTTTAAATATCTAACTTACTATCTTAAAAAAGATGTGATCCATTTTCTAAGGTGTGCAAACATACTTTTGAACTATACGAATCCAACTAATTCATCCTAAAATCATAAAAATCAATAAGATGGATGAAACAACCTGAAACCCGGGGCTGGCATGGACCGAACTGGAATACGGATAGGTTACAAATACCACGCATAAGAACACAAAAAACAGAATATTTCATTGCTTTTACAATAAAATTACATCAGAATACAAGAATATCAGAGAATAAATAAATTACATAGTAGCGGAAAATGTAATACATAAATATATACAATGCAGCGGAAAATATCAACTAACACAACTGAAAGCAATACCCAGATACAGAGCTTTCCGAATATAGCTCCAACCGTAATCCCGGATCATGATAAAGAAAAGAATCTGCAAAACTTAAACTACCGACTTCCGTGTGGAAAATATGGGCACCCGGAGTTTAGATTGAAACAATAAACTCCAAGTCAGTAATGGGACTGGTATATGAGAGCTAAAACAGATATTTAAATTTACTTTAAAATGAGGTAGATCATGGACTACGCCGTATATCACAAAACGAGTTTTCTTCATGTGAATACCCGAAATTGAAATAATTGATAAACAACGCAATGTTTTTTTTGGAAAATGGAGCTATTATAAGACTCAGCTCCCATCACACAATGCAACGCAAGCTGGAGGATAGTGTTTTACCTTATAATTGCAAAACATGCTTGGTACGTTATAAAACAAATATTTTTGATATTATTATAAGGGCTTAGTGCAGAAAACAATCTTCGAATGTAAATGTATCAATCATAGACGGCGTAGTACCCCATCCTACTATTTCGATATATAAGTTTACAATTAAAATCAAAAAGTCGCGTATTGGAAATTGGTTTTCCATCATGAGTCAAGGCGAGGGATGTCTCCTTATAGAATTCGGATCACCTCTAACAAGATGATCTAGGATCACACCTATGGGAAACTTTTGAATCCTGCAGGGCCGGTCCACACCTAATGTTTGTGGATTAGTTATTCCTGAACAATATGTTTCCTGGTCCTATCGGATCTGTCGCCTGGTCTGTATGCCGACCAATCATATCTGAGTCCCCTCGCTATCCATCATTCACATAAGTAAAATGTCTAGGCTTCATACCATGACATCACCTCTAGCTAGAAAGAAACGCATGCACTCCCTACTGTCCCTAATCCCGTTTGTGACTCATGCCGGGATGTGAAGCTCACGGGTTAACACTATACACAAGGCTGCGCTATTTAAAGTTGTGCTTTGATCATCATCCACAAGGCTCTGCTTTTTAACAAAAGCTTTGATCATTGCATCTCGACAAGCCACGTTGTTAATCCATACCATACAGTTGATTTCCACCAATATATAACATCTAAGCTCGTACGTCTCAAAGAAGGGTTATAAGCAAGAGAATAAATTCTCAGCCTCCAAATAGATATATATATACATATAGTAGAGATCAACAAATATAGCGTGAAGCACAATGTTAGACATACAATCCTTTTTCAAGTCAAATAAAAAATCAAAGGTATCTGAAACTTGTTTTAAGCTTAGATTTTTTTCAGCAATTTACTAAATTAAAATAAAATTTTAAATTAGTTATTAGATAATAGGCATATAATAAAATAAAAAATATATATTAATAATTGAGTTGAAAATTTCTAAAACTTTAACCTAAGGAGCATGACCTGATGAATTAATTTAAAAAAAATATAATTAAACTTTAGGAACATCTATTTTTTTGCATGAATTTATTAATCAATAAATAATATTAGTAATTAATATAATAGAAATTATTTTCAGCGCTTATAATTCAAAAAAAACATAAGTAAGTATTTGAAAGATTCCATATCAATGTTATATATTATATATGAAAACATATATTGTGGTTCAATTGTGCGTGATAGTTAAATCGTATAATCAGCATATATTAATATAAAAGGTGTTTATTTATAAATATTCTTTCTTTACAAAGGAAAAAAACTTGAAAAAATATATTAGATGTAAAGTATTTTATTTGAATAGAATACTATTAGTTTTGTATATAAAAATAAATTAAATAACAAGTATATTTATAAATTTGACAAAAATAATATAAAAAAGCTCCCGACGAGGATTGAACTCGTGACCTTTCGCTTACGAAGCGAACGCAATACCACTATGCTACGGAAGCCTTTGTTAAACTTAAATTTATAATGCTATTTTGTAAGTAGGAATTTTGGTACTACAAAATTTTGGCCCTAGCACCGAAGACGTATTTTTGTACAAATACTGAAGACTTGTTTTATGATCCCCAGTTTACGCTTCTCTCATTACCACTCGTCGATATTGATTTAGTTATCTCATATCGCCTGTTGAATGGATATCTTCATTCGCAACATATAACAAATCATGAAGACAAGTGTTGCTCTTTTAGTATGAACCATCTTTCCATATTGAATTGTATGCAATGTTTCAAGAGATCATTAATTCAAATGCGTGCATTATTTTTAATCATCCATTTGACTGATGAGATAGATGATGAAGCACATGAAATAGTCCTTTTAGTAATCTACTAAGTATGTTACCATCTTACACCAGTGGTTTAAGACGTAGATTTATAGAAGAAAGGAATATGACTGTGAGGTGCAATTAAAAGGAGATTGTTTGACTCGATGATTTTTAAGCACTTGATCGCTATATTTTACTCATATGAGTATTATTGCTTTAGGATGACATTTAGGGTGAGGAAGACCATTCTATCTTCCAAAATATTAATGCCAAAAAGAGCAATCTCAAAAAAAAGCAAAAGATAAACATATTATACCTTTTCACTAAATACATTTAGCGCCTCCAAATGGAACTTTTTGTCAAATGGAATTACAAGTATAAAGTGCAAGCAATACTGCAATTGTAAAATAGACCAACATTTTTTTAATATCTAACTTACTATCTTAAAAAAGATGTGATCCATTTTTTGAGGAGTGCAAACATACTTTGTAACTATACTAATCCAACTAATTCATCATAAAATCATAAAAATCAATAAGATGGATGACACAACCTAAAACCCGCGCCCGACATAGACCGAACTGGAATACGGATAGGTTGAGAACACCACACATAAAAGCAAAAAAAAAAAAAAAAAAAAAAACAGAATATTTCATTGCTTTTACAATAAAATTACATCAGAATATCAGAGAATAAATAAACTACATAGCAACGGAAAATGTGATACATAAATATATACAATGAAGTGGAAAACATCAACTAACACGGCTGAAAGCAATACCCAGATACAAAGCTTTCCAAATATAGCACCAGCCGTAATCCCGTATCATGTTAAAGAAAAGAATCTGCAAAACCAAAACTACCGACTACCCATGTGGAAAATATGGGCACCCGGAGTTTAGGTTGAAACAATAAACTCCAAGTCAGTCATGGGAGTGGTATACGAGAGCTAAAACAGTTATTTAATTTTACTTTAAAATGAGGTAGATAACAGGACCACGCCGCATATCACAAAACGAGTTTTCTTCATGTGAATACCCAAACATGAAATAAATGATAAACAACGCATTTTTTTTTTGAAAAAATGGAGATATTATAAAACTCAGGTCCCATCACAAAATGCAACACAAGATGGAGGATAGTGTTTTACCTTATAATTTTCTAAACATGCTTGGTATGTTATAAAACAAATATTTTTGATATTACTATAAGTGCTTAGTGTAGGAAACAATCTTCGAATATAAATGTTTCAATCATAAACGACATAGTACCCCATCCTACTATGTCTCTATATATGTTTTGCAATTAAAACCAAAAAGTCGCGTATTGGAAATTAGTTTTCCATCATGCATCAAGGCAAGGCATGTCCCCTTATCGAATTCGGATCACCTCTAACAAAATGATCTAGGATCACACCTATGGGCAACTTTTGAATCCTGCAGGGCCGGTCCACACCTAACGTATATGGATTATTTATTCCTGAACAATACATTTCGTGGTCCTATCAGATCTGTCACCTGGTCAGTATGTCGACCAATCATATCTGAGGGCCTCGCTATCCATCATTCATATAAGTAAAATGTCTGGGCTCCATACCATGACATCACCTCTAGCTAGAAAGAAACGCATGCCCTCGCTACTGTCCCTAATCCCGTTTTTGACTCATGCGGGGATGTGAAGCTCGCGGGTTAACGCTATACACAAGGTTGTGCTATTTAAAGTTGTGTTTTGATCATCATCCACAAGGCTCTGCTTTTCAACAAAAGCTTTGGTTATTACATCTCAACATGCCACATTGTTAATCCTACGATACAGTTTATTTCCACCAATATATAATGTCTAAGCTAGTACGTCTCAAAGAAGGGTGTTAAGCAAGAGAATAAATTCTCCGCCACCAAACAGATATATATATATATATATATATATATATATAGCTGAGATCAACAAATATAGCATGAAGTACAATGTTAGACATACAATCCATTTTCAAGTCAATTAAAAAATCTAAGGTATTTGAAACTTGTTTTGAGCTTAGATTTTTTTTCAGTAATTTACTAAATTAAAATAAAATTTAAATTAATTATTAGATAATAGGCGTATAATAAAATAAAAATTATATAAAAAATTAAGTTGAAAATTGCTAAAACTTTAACCTAAGGAGCATGACAAGATGAATTAATTTTAAAAAAATATAACTAAACTTTAGGAACATCGATTTTTTTGCATGAATTTAATAATCAATAAATAACATTAGTAATTAAACTAATAGAAATTATTTTCAGCGCTTATAATTCATAAAAAACATAAGTAAGTATTTGAAAGATTCCATATCAATGTTATATATTATATACGAAAACATATATTGTGGTTCAATTGTACGTGATAGTTAAATCATGTAATCAGCATATATTAATATAA
Organism: Allium sativum; assembly: GCA_030737875.1. Taxonomy (NCBI): domain Eukaryota; kingdom Viridiplantae; phylum Streptophyta; class Magnoliopsida; order Asparagales; family Amaryllidaceae; genus Allium; species Allium sativum. The sequence continues at coordinate 582,248,471 of CM060913.1, forward strand.
AAGGTGTTTATTTATAAATATTTTTTCTTTACAAAGGGAAAAAACTTGAAAAAATATATTAGATGTTTAGTATTTTATTTGAGTAGAATACTATTAATTTTGTATATAAAAATAAATTAAATAACAAGTATATTTATAAAATTGACAAAAATAATATAAAAAAGCTCCCGACGAGGATCGAACTCGTGACCTTTCGCTTACGAAGCGAACGCAATACCACTATGCTACAGAAGCCTTTGTTAAAATTAAAGTTATAATGCTATTTTGTAAGTAGGAATTTTGGTATTACAAAATTTGGGCCCTACCACCTAAGAAGTATTTTTGTACAAATACTGAAGACTTGTTGTATGATCCACAGTTTACGCTTCTCTCGATACCACTCGTCGATATTGATTTAGTTATCTCATATCGCCTGTTGAATGGATATCTTCATTTCAAATCATGAAGACAAGTGTTGCTCTTTTAGTATGAACCATCTTTCCATATTGAATTTTATGTAATGTTTCAAGAGATCATCTAACAACCCGGAAAATCAGAACCAATTTAAAAATTTTATTTTGGCTATTTTAATGAATTTAGAATATTTAAAATAATTTGTTTTAAATAATAACTACCAAAAATTTATTTTAAATGAAGTTAGAATGAATAAATTTATTTTAATTATATAACGAGCCTGAAATAGCGCGGTAGTTTGAAAATTCAACTTTGAACTTTGACTGGATGTACAGGATTCAAAATAAATCGGATTTCAGTAAAACTAGAATTGTTTAAATCTGTTTAATTATATATTTCTAATGAATCTAAAAAATTGAAATTTCATAGCGGGAATAAAAAGTTATGGCCAGTTGAATATTCAGAATAGTCGCTATGAAATTTAATATAAATATAGCCCTTGAAAATTGACATTTTGCAAACGACCTCCATTTTTGACGAAACCACTTTGGATGGATCGGAAATGTCAATTTATTGCTAGGTTTAAAATTCCATAATTTTTGGAATTAATGTGTGAGCGTGATAAAGGAAAATGCGTTTGGTAATTTCAGTTTGAATTGGATCGACCAGAAAATGACCATTTTTCAAATGGTCTCCAATTTTTTCAAAATTAATTTTGTTAGGACTGTATCGTCCCAACATAGCTAGATTTTTTTTCTGGAATTTTTGGGATCAGTATGTGGCCCCGGTAAATTGAAATGTACGTTCAAATCAAATATTGAATGTTTTATATTTTAATTTGAAGAATAACTGACTGAAACAGTCGAATAGGCCTACGAAACATATTCCATTGTGTTCAGAATGGGTGTAATTAGCTAGGGATGATAGTCATTGGGTTTGGATTGGAGTTCGTAAGGAGAAAGGGGTATTTTTGGAAATATTCTAGCAAGAAGAGGTAAAATTCCTGTATATTGGAAATATTCTGGAAAGAAGGGGTAGTTTTGGATTGGAGTTCATAAGGAGAAAGGCCTGTTATTTGTTTATGTGTTATATTCTGGCAAGAAGAGGTAAAATTCCTTGGTCACGTTGTATTAAAAGAAGGAATTTCTGTGGATCCCAGTAAGATCACAACTATTCAAAATTGGAAGCAGCCAACTACACCCACAGTAGTCCGAAGTTTTCTCGGATTGGCTAGTTATTATCGTAAGTTTGTTAAGGATTTTTCGAAGATATCTAGTTCCTTAACGAAGCTCACTAAGAAACATTCAATGTTCAATTGGACTCCAGAATGTGAGGCAGCTTTCCAAAAGCTGAAGTTAAGGTTGACCACTGCTCCAGTGTTAACAATTATCGATGGCAATCAAGACTTGAAAGTCTGGACATATGCTTCTTAAGAAGGTCTTGGTGCAGTATTAATGCAAAGAGGACAAGTAGTCGCTTATGATAGCCGTCAATTGAAGCCACATAGAAGAATTATGCAGCTCACGATCTTGAATTGTTAGCCATCGTGTTTGCTATGAAAATCTGGAGGCATTATCTATTAGGTGAGAAATTTGAATTATATACCGATCATCAATCATTGAAGTACTTGTTCACCCAGAAATATCTGAATATGAGGCAGCAATGTTGGCTAGAATTTCACACGACATATGATCTTGATATTTTGTATACTCTGGGGAAAGCCAATGTTGTGGCTGATGCGCTCAGCAGAAAGAATGTAATCATTGCCAATCTTCTAATCACGCCTTCATTGATTGATAACATATCTGCTCTTCAGAAGGATGATCACTTCATTCAGAAGATCAGAGAGAGAATTTAGAAGGGAAAGCCCTTGAGTTTTCAGATTGATAACGATGGGATTCTGAGGTTAAAGGGCCGAATTTGTGTTCCAAACATATCTGAGCTCCAGAGAGAAGTGCTGGATGAATGTCATAAATCCAAACTAAGTATCCATCCAGGAGTGAGTAAAATGTATAATGATATCAAACGCACTTTTTGGTGGAGGTATATGAAAAGAGACATTTCCTTGTACGTTATCAAGTGTTCTACTTATCTGCAAGTCAAAAGCGATCAACAGAAACGCGTCGGATTGTTTCAACCATTGGAAATTACAGGTTGGAAGTGGGAACAGATTTCTATGGATTTCATAGATGGTTTGCCCAGAACCCGGAGAGGAAATGACAGTATTTGGGTGATCGTAGATTGTTTCACGAAGACCGCCCATTTCATACCTGTTAGATCGAATAGAACCACTCAGAGTCTGGCGCAGATTTATTTTAAAGAAATTGTTAAACTGCATGGAGTTTCCATGAGCATCGTTAGCGACCGTTACCCGATTTTTGCTACTAAATTCTGGGAAGCATTCCAAGCAGAATTGGGAACAAAACTGAACTTGAGCACCGCTTATCATCCTCAAACAGATGGTCAAACTAAGAGGGTGAATCGTATTCTAGAAGATTTATTGCGGGCTTGTGTTATTGATTTTAGCTGATAATGGGAAGACCACTTGCATTTGGCTGAGTTCTCATACAATAACAGCTACCAAGCTAGCCTGAAAATGTCACCATTTGAAGCATTGTATGGTCCACCGTGCTGGTCTCCCGCATGTTGGGTAGAATTTGGTAATAGACTTGTATTGGGACTAGATATGATTCGCGAAGCTGTGGATAAAGTCGATTTCATTAACAAGCGATTGCAAACAGCTCAAAGCCGACAGAAGAGCTATGTTGATTCGAGAAGAAAAGATTTGTCATTTTCTGTTGGTGACTATGTGTATTTGAGGGTTTCTCCGATGAGAGGAGTAGTCTGATTCGGTAAAACAAGGAAGTTGGCACCTAGATTTATTGGTCCATTTCCTGTGCTCGAACGGATTGGAACTCTCGCTTATAGAATTAAATTGCCTAATTGGTTGCCTGGAGTACATGATGTGTTTCACATATCCCAACTTCGAAAGCATGTACATGATCCAGACCTAGTCGTGGAAGAAGATGCGCAACAAGATTTGGAAATTACTCCAGAATTAGCTGCGAGAAGAGAGCCGATAAAGATTATTGGTAAAGAAACTAAAGAGCTTTGGAACAAGAAGGTTCACTTAGTCAAAGTGCAATGGAGTGGAGATCCGTGAGACTGTACATGGGAAACTGTGGAGAGCATTAAGAAAGCCTATCCCAATTGCAGGGTGGATATCTCTGGTTAAATCTTGTAACGAAAAGGAATTTCACTCGATCTGAATCGATCGCTAAACCAACCAAGACCGTTCGAAACCCCTGATTGTTTTGAGAACACGACAAATCATAACGCAAACAGAAGAACATTTCATTGATTATTACAACAATTCCATCAGAATACAAGAATATACAGAGTATGAATCAATATTACACATCATAAAATATCAGAGATTACAATACATAGCTGTGGAAAATAATACAAAACACAACTGAAGGAGATATACAGATACAAAGCTTTTCGGATATCGTTCCAGCTATAAACCAGGTTCCTGTGAAGATAAATCTGCAAAACCAAAACTACTAACGGCCCGCGTCGAAAATAAGGGCACCCAGAGTTTAGGTTAAAACAATAAACTCCAGGTCAGTCATGTGACTGGTGTGAGAACTAAACCAGTTATTAATCTTTATTTTAAAGTTAGGTAAATCAAGGGACCACGCCGTATAACACGGAACGGGTTTCCTCCCAAGAATACCAGTGCATAAAATAACAGCGCAATGCTAAATAAAGAACAATGAAGCTATAATAAGATCCAGGTCGCATCACACAATGCAACCCAAGCCGGAGGATAGGGTTTTACCTTATAATAGCCAAAGAATGCTTGATACGCTAAATTTCATCTTTTATTATTACTATAAGTGAAGAAATCCATTTCAATCATAAGTATCAATCATAGGCGGCATGAATGCCCCATACCACTATGTCGCCATATATAGGTGTACAACTAAAACCGCAATGTCACGTATTGGATGTTGGATTTCCATCTGTGAACCGAGGCAAGGGATCATCCTCACCGCTTCGAGACGCTCTAGCCCGCCCCTCCGGACCTATACTCAGGTGGGCACTTGGATCGTCAGGGCCGGTCCACCAATGTGGACTAAAATGCCTGAACACTGCGTTTCCCCGCCCTTTGTGGCGTCAATGAGCCAACGAATGACTCCATCGGTCCCGGATCGACTGATATAACTGAGGCGCCTCGCAACAGCAACAACCACACAGGTGAAAATAATATAAATGTCAGGGCTGGTAGGTCACTGACACCACCCTACACCACCCTAGCTAGAAGGAAACGCATGCCCTACCTGAAGTCCTCTCTCGTTTCTGGTACAAAACCAGGGTGTGAGGCTCGCGAATTAACGTTACACAAAGCTATGCCACACAGGCGGTGCTTTGATCATCTACCACAAGACTCTGCTTTTCAAAATAAGCCTCGATCATTTGCATCTTAGCATGCCACATAGGAAAACCATTCTATGCAACTGATTTCAGTCACACAGAATGAAATCCAATGTCAGACACACAGTCCGTTTACAAGTCCGTTCTGGGTCTGAACGAAACCGGAGGCACCTTGTACCTCGCATATCCATCGATCTCCAAGTACGTCTGGACGATCACCAACTGATTCCCTCCTCTTGGGTGTACAGCCCAATCAAGATCATCAATAATCACCCAAACGATGTGAAGACCTCCGGTCTTCGACCACCATCTTCATCCTCGACACATCGTCGAATTAGTTATTCAGAATGGGATAAACCCGGTCTTTCTGAATAACTCGCGTATATATTAAACAAGTGTTACACAAATACAACATACGCCTCGTTCCAATCCAGAATATTCTTTTATTCAAATATTCTTATACTTTGGAAAAGGTTCGCATTAATTTTAGCAAAGATAAATTCTTTAGATTTATTCTTTAATCTTCTTTTGAATATCTATTCAAACTAGTCGGGATTAGCGAACCACACCTAAGTAATCATTTATTTTATTTCCCAATCCCAACCTATTCATCCCATGAAGTAAAACTGGTCATACTTCATATCTAACACCAAAATGTTATCGGTAAATTCAATTACCATTTCACGTTCAAATCTAATTAAAGATTTAACTATCGCCTGGAGCAAAACCTAGGATACTCCATTCTCGATTATTTCAATCTAATTAGAGATTCATTAAAACTCCACTTGGTTTTAATCTTCCCAAAAATCAATATTAATGATTGTTTAACTTGGGAAATTATATCCGGTCCTTAACTGGGTTAAAGAACCAATGTCACTTAAAACACGGTTCACTATAAACCCAAAATCACATTCTATTCCATCAGCTTTTAACCATAAATTAGCAAGTGAATAATTCCCTAAGTGTTAACCCCGAAGGCCGAAACCAACATCAGATCAATAACCAAGAAACCATTCAACTTAACTAATTTCCAGTTAGTTTCTGATTTTCTTAACTCCGTTGGGTCTAAGAACAGTATTATTAAAGATATCATTCACGACAACCCAAAATCACATTCCATTAATTATCGGGTTAAAGAACAAGTGTTATTTAAAACACCGTTCACGATAAACCCAAAAATCAATCCCAATTCAATTCCAATTAAATATCATTTAATTGGTACACTTCATTAAATCTAAATATAAAGATTTAATCTTTCCCTCAACTGGGTTTAAGAACAGTGTTAATGAAGACACCATTCACGACAAACCCAAATCCCATTTGATATTAAATACAAAGCTCTGAATAGAAAATATATCGGCTTATACTCAATACCAAATTCTACGACCAATAGATATCGTATTGGAAATAACGATATTAATATATCTTTCAAATTTCCATAACAATATCTGTATAGTCACGAAATTCAACATCGAAATATTCCAAAGACAATTTCGATTCAAATCCATTCCAATTCAATTATTGGAAATTTTGGTTACTTTTAAAACCCCTTTTTCAAATTCAATTAATTTGTTTCAAAAATAAATTGATTTTAATTCTAGTTCATTTCGATAAAAATCTATTTTTATCTTTTCAAATATGGAGTTTTTCATCCCAATTCTTCACAAATAATTTCTTATGATTTTACACAAATTATTACTATTTTTAATAATTTTATCAAGGCCCGTACAGTCGATTTCCATTAACGGCCATCGAACTGTACTTATAGCGACCTTTTCCAAATTTGATTTGGACATAATTCCAAATCCAACCGTTAGATTTCAAATCTCTGATATTCATTAGAAAGCTCTTTTTGATACGAACCCAACGGTTCCGGTTTTAGGAGAATCCGACGGTCAGATCTCCCACAACGTCAATTCGAAGTCAATGGTCGAAATTCGCGAACTGCCACAGCGCGGCGCGTTCTATTCAGGCCATTATATTATATATATAATATATATTTCGTCAATTTCAATTCAAAACGTATTTTATAAATTGTTTTAACTTCGTTTTCAAAACGATTTCAACTTCCTATTCAATTCCAAATCAAAATTGAATAATCCATATCATCGATATATATATATATATATATGATAATATTTTCCAAACGTTATATTTTGAAATCACTTCATTTTCTATAATCATTATAAAAACGAATATAATCGATATAAATATCGTTCGCGTCAAAATGGCGCATATCTAATCAACCAGCTTTATATATTTCAATAACTTCGTTATTCTATTTAACAAATGAATATTTTCTTCAACACAAGAATATATATTTTTATTCAACACATGAATATATATCTTATTCAACACATGAATTTTTATTCTATTCAACACATGAATTTTCTTTCTATTCAACACATGAATTTTCTTTCTATAATATTCCTTATTTTCCAAATTGAAATGAGGCCCAATCAATTACCATATAATGTTAATTATATGGATTCCATACAACACATGTATATAATAGCAACGATAAATAATCAACCATCATCCAGAGTGCATTCTACATTGTATAAGCATCAAATATAAATATTTAACACTTATAACAGCCTGTCAATCAATCGATCGACATACAGCTAATTATTGGGATTAGTGTATGTCCAATCTCATCCCAACACCCGTGTGGGGTTTCAAACAATCAAACACAGATTTTATTCGTGTAGTTGGGCGATGTGTAAAATTTATCGTGCCAATCAATATCAGTCAAATCGGTGTACATAAACAAATCGTTCGATTTGTAAATGAATATATATTTTATTTCAACACATGAATATATATTTTACTTCAACACATGAAATTATTTTATTTCAACACATGAAATTATTTTTCACATCACAATCAACAGTCAAATTTCACTACACAAACAATCACACAAGTCGTCCATGGTCTGTGGACAACGGGTGTCGGGTGCTACTAAGCACCGTCTGCATCCTAGTATAATTTCTAACTAGAAAACAAGAATTAAAAGTAAGGAGTTCTCACCGAGGGTTCCACTCCTCCATTCTTTCCTTCTGAACGGTTTGGATTCTGTTTTGCTTCCAGTCAGTTCCATCTCAATCTGTTTCACACAGTTTACGTTAAAAATCATATTTTTAAACAACGATCTTTATAAATAAAAGTCACATTTCTTTCGGCGATTATATATATATATAAATCACATTTTTATTTCGTTTTCTAGAAAATAGACATCATATTTTTATTTCGTCGATATATATAAAAATCGTATTTTTATATTATTTATCTTATAAAAATTATAATTTTTTCATCTCTACAATATAAAGATCATATTTTTATCTCTCTTCAGTTATATAAAAATTATATTTTTATATCGCTATTTCTAATTTATAAACAATGCATATTTTGTCTTCAAGACAAAGTATATTTTATATCTTCATTTTACATAAGAAAATCAAATATCTTTACATAAGAAAATCTAATCTTTTTATTTTCAAAAATCTAATCTTTTTACCTCTAAAGATCGAATCTTTTTAACTCTAAAGATCAAATCTTTTTAACTCTAAAGATCGAATTTTTTTTTATATAAAAATATAATGATTTTTACACTAAATAAAAAATCTGTTTTTATACTTAACAAAAATCAGTTTTTAATTACTTACATTAAATAATATACTTTTTAAATAATTTTAAATTACCTTTCTTTGCTGTTACTCATGCCGGAGGGGGCCTGGTTCGGTGCCATCGACGGAAAATGGGGGGGCTGCTCGCTGACGGTGGGGGTCTAGGTAGTGGTTGCCGTGGTGAGATATAGTTGCGCGGAGGGACTAACGAGGGGACTAAGGCATTGGGATTTTGGGTCCAGAGGGAGAGGGAAGCGAAGAGGAGTCAGGAACGAGGGGAGAGAGGCGTGAAGCATTGGGGAGGGGCCAGCGACGGTCGATGGGGGCGGCGCCCCTCAGGTGGTGGCGCGATGGACTGAGAGGGGGGGGGCGGCTTTCGATCGTGGATTTGTTTTATAATTTTTTTTCCTGACCTAATTTGAATCTAATGTGGAAAGAAGGGAGAAAGGGGGGGTGATAAGGGAAAAAGGGTTTGACTTTTTTAATTTATTTAAATATTTAATTAATTTATTCTCCCGAAAAGTTATCTTCTCATTCGAACTCCAATCGAGGCCCAACGACTGTCGCCCCTAGCTTAATATCCCCATTCCAGACACACTGGGATATGTATCGCAGGCCAATTTGACCTTTACGATCAGTTTCCGTTGAATTTAAAATATAAATCTTTATATATTCTGTTTAAACGCACATTTCAATTTACCGGGGCCACATACAGTCTCTAAAAATTCCCGAAAAATTATTTCTAACTTCGTATTGACGATACGGTCCTAACAAAACTAATTTCGTCGAATTCAGAGATCGTTGGAAAAATGGCCATTTTCTGGTCGATCGAAATTGACTGAAACTGTCAAAACATGTTTTACTTCGCCACGCTCACATATTGATTCGAAAAATTATGAATTTTGGAAACTAGCAATATCTAGACATCCCGAATCGAAAAAAAGTGGTTTCGTCAAAAACCAAGGTCGTTTGCAAAATTTCCATTTTTAAGGGCTAGAATTTCATAGCGACTATTCTGAATTTTCAACTGGGCATAACTTTTTATTCCCGCTATGAAATTTTGATTTTTCGGATTTATTGGAAAGATATTCTCAATCAGATTCTAATATTTTTGGTTTCACCAAAATCCGGTTTATTTTGAATCCTGTACATTCATTTGAACTTTGAAATCGAATTTTCGAACTACCGCGCCATTTTCAATTCCTTTTAAAATTATAAATAATTATTTATATTCTAACGACGATTCAAATAAATATATACATTCGAATTCTATTCAAAATAAATTTCTCGTCGTAATTATTTAAAATAGTCATTTTAAATATCAAAATTCATTGAAATTGCCAAAATAAAAAATTTAAATTGGCTTAGAATTTCCGGGTTGTTACAATCTCCCCCACTTAAAACTTTTCATCCTCGGAAAGGAACAAAGCCGAAAGTTGTTTGACAAATCAACTCAACTTCCATTGTTTTCTTTATGGCTTAAGTTCTTCAACTTTTCAGTTTCTAAGAACTTTTCAAATTTTTCAAAAATTTGGCTAACACCCTAAATTTTCGAAAAATTTCGCCATAACCTCCCCTGCACCGGGGACTTCGGGATATTTCATATAGCCTCCCATGGCCTTATTCAATCCAAAAGAAAATGAAAAAGCCAATCGGCTCATAAAATCATCCAAACCCAAAGAAATACAATAAACATGTACCTATTTGTCGGGCAAACAATTTTATTCTTCTTCTCTAGCCTCCTTGCTATGACCTGTTCAATGTAAGTACATGTATATGCATGCAAATGCGATAAATTTTCAATACAATTCACTATTTGGTTCAATTTGGCCTAAATGGTTCAAATTCTAATTAATCAAACCAATAATCAAATAACACAATCAACAATCAATTTGTTGATTATCATTTCAAATTCATAAATTTGATATATAGTCAAAAATCACATTTTGGGTGCCAAATCACAACAATAAACCCTATCTAGTTTTGATTCTCACACCAGTCTAATTGAAATATATAAATATCACACCTTCGAAACTCGAACACAAATTCTGATGATGTAGCAACAATCATCAAAATCATCTCCGGGCGACTAGAGTGTGACTCCATATCTACCCAGTATATTAAAACTTCAAATACACGCGGACCAGACGTATACGCAAAATCATTATATACTGGATTGTCCAAATTCAATACAAATAAATATTCAAATACACTGAATAAGGTTTAAATTTTCAAAACAAAACTTGTTCTCAATTTTATTTTAAAAACATCACTCTTCACACTCGTTCTAGGATACTACTGATCCCATCTCTAACGAGTCATTCTCATTGGATATTACTAATCCAATCTCTGATGAATTCTTTCGTTTGGTTCTAACGTGTCTTGTTCTCCGATCTCTGTAAACCAAAGCTCTGATACCAACTGTAACGAAAAGGAATTTCGCTCGATCCGAATCGATCGCTAAACCGGCCAAGACCGTTCGAAACCCCTGATTGTTTTGAGAATACGACAAATCAGAACGCAAACAGAAGAACATTTCATTGCTTATTACAACAATTCCATTAGAATACAAGAATACACAGAGTATGAATCAATATTACACATCATAAAATATCAGAGATTACAATACGTAGCAGCGGAAAATAATACAAAACACAACTGAAGGAGATATACGGATACAAAGCTTTCCGGATATCGTTCCAGCTGTAAACCAGGTTCCTATGAAGATAAATCTGCAAAACCAAAACTACTAACGGCCCGTGTCAAAAAAAAGGGCACCCAGAGTTTAGGTTAAAACAATAAACTCCAGGTCAGTCATGTGACTGGTGTGAGAACTAAACCAGTTATTAATCTTTATTTTAAAGTTAGGTAAATCAAGGGACCACGCCGTATAACACGGAACGAGTTTCCTCCCAAGAATACCAGTGCATAAAATAACAGCGCAATGCTAAATAAAGAACAATGAAGCTATTATAAGACCCAAGTCCCATCACACAATGCAACACAAGCCGGAGGATAGGGTTTTACCTTATAATAGCCAAAGAATGCTTGATACGCTAAATTTCATCTTTTATTATTACTATAAGTGAAGAAATCAATTTCAATCATAAGTATCAATCATAAGCGGCATGAATGCCCCATACCACTATGTCGCCATATATAGGTGTACAACTAAAACCGCAATGTCACGTATTGGAAGTTCGATTTCCATCTGTGAACCGAGGCAAGGGATCATCCTCACCGCTTCGAGACGCTCTAGCCCGCCCCTCAGGACCCAGACTCAGGTGGGCCTTTGGATCGTCAGGGCCGGTCCACCGATGTTGATTAAAATGCCTGAACACTGCGTTTCCCCGCCCTTTGGGGTGTCAATGAGCCAACGAATGACTCCATCAGTCCCGGATCGACCGATATAACCGAGGCGCCTCGCAACAACAAAAACCACACAGGTGAAAATAATACAAATGTAAGGGCTGGTAGGTCACTGACACCACCCTAGCTAGAAGGAAACGCATGCCCTCCCTGAAGTCCTCTCCCGTTTCTGGTTCACAACCGAGGTGTGAGGCTCGCGAATTAATGTTACACAAAGCTATGCCACACAGGCGGTGCTTCGATCATCTACCACAAGACTATGCTTTTCAATAGAAGCCTTGATCATTTGCATCTTAGCATGCCATACAGGCAACCCATTCTATGCAACCGATTTCAGTCACACAGAATGAAATCCAATGTCAGACACACAGTCCATTTACAAGTCCGTTCTGGGTATGAACGAAACCGGAGGCACCTTGTACCTCGCATATCCATCGATATCCAAGTACGTCTGGACGATCACCAACTGATTACTTCCTCTTGGGTGTACAGCCCAATCAAGATCATCAGTAATCACCCAAACGATGTGAAGACCTCCGGTCTTCGACCACCCTCTTCATCCTCGACACATCGTCGAATCAGTTATTCAGAATGGGATAAACCCGGTCTTTCTGAATAACTCGCGTATATATTAAACAAGTGTTACATAAACACAACATACGCCTCATTCCAATTCAGAATATTCTTTTATTCAAATATTCTTATACTTTGGGAAAGGTTCCCATTAATTTTATCAAATATAAATTCTTTAGATTTATTCTTTAATCTTCTTTTGAATATCTATTCAAACTAGTCGAGATTAGCAAACCACACTGAAGTAATCATTTATTTTATTTCCCAATCCCAACCTATTCATCCCATGAAGTAAAACTGGTCATACTTTATATCTAACACCGCAATGTTATCGGTAAATTCAATTGCCATTTCACGTTCAAATCTAATTAAAGATTTAACTATCGCCTGGAGCAAAACTGGGGATACTCCATTCTCGATTATTTCAATCTAATTAGAGATTCATTAAAACTCCACTTGGTTTTAATCTTCCCAAAAATCAATATTAATGATTGTTTAACTTGGGAAATCATATCCGATCTTTAACTGGGTTAAAGAAACAATGTCACTTAAAACACGGTTCACTATAAACCCAAAATCACATTCTATTCCATCAGCCTTTAACCATAAATTAGCAAGTGAATAATTCCCTAAGTGTTAACCCCGAAGGCCGAAACCAAGATCAGATCAATACCCAAGAAACCATTCAACTTAACTAATCACAAGTTAGTTTCTGATTTTCTTAACTCCGTTGGGTCTAAGAACAGTATTATTAAAGATACCATTCACGACAACCCAAAATCAAATTCCATTAATTATCATGTTAAAGAACAAGTGTTATTTAAAACACCATTCACGATAAACCAAAAAATCAATCCCAATTCAATTCCAATTAAATACCATTTAATTGGAACACTTCATTAAATCTAAATAAAAAGATTTAATCTTTTTCTCAACTGGGTTTAAGAACAGTGTTAATGAAGACACCATTCACGACAAACCCAAATCCCATTTGATATTTTATACAAGGCTCTGAATAGAATATATGTCGGCTTATACTCAATACCAAATTCTACAACCAACAGATATCGTATTGGAAATAATGATATTAATGTATCTTTCAAATTTCCATAACAATATCTGTATAATCACGAAATTCAACATCGAAATATTCCAAAGACAATTTCGATTCAAATCCATTCCAATTCTATTATTGGAAATTTTGGTTACTTTTGAAACCCCTTTTTCAAATTCAATTTATTTATTTCAAAAATAAATTGATTTTAATTCTAGTTCATTTCGATAAAAATCTATTTTTATCTTTTCAAATATGGAGTTTTTCATTCCAATTCTTCACAAATCATTTCTTATGATTTTACACAAATTATTACTATTTTTAATAATTTTATCAAGGCCCGCACAGTCGATTTCCATCAACGGCCATCGAACTGCACTTACAGCGACCTTTTCCAAATTTGATTTGGACATAATTCCAAATCCAACCATTAGATTTAAAATATTTGATGTTCATTAGAAAGCTCTTTTCGATACGAACCCAACGGTTCCGGTTTTAGGAGAATCCGACGGTCGGATCTCCCGCAACATCAATTCGAAGTCAATGGTCGAAATTCGCGAACTGCCGCAGCGCGGCGCATTCTATTCAGGCCATTATATATATATATATATATATATATATATATATATACAATATATAATATATATTTCATCGATTTCAATTCAAAATGTATTTTATAGATCGTTTTAACTTGGTTTTCAAAACGATTTCAACTTCCTATTCAATTCCTAATCAAAATTGAATATTCCATATCATCGATATATATATAAATGATAATATTTTCCAAACGTTATATTTTGAAATCACTTTGTTTTCTATAATCATTATAAAAACGAATATAATCGATATAAATATCGTTCGCGTCAAAATGACGCATACCTAATCAACACGGCTTTATATATTTCAATAACTTCGTTATTCTATTTAACAAATGAATATTTTCTTCAACACATGAATATATATTTTTATTCAACACATGAATATATATCTTATTCAACACATGAATTTTTATTCTATTCAACACATGAATTTTCTTTCTATTCAACACATGAATTTTCTTTCTGTAATATTCCTTATTTTCTAAATTGGAATGAGGCCCAATCAATTACCATATAATGTTAATTATATGGATTCCATACAACACATGTATATAATAGCAACGATAAATAATCAACCATCATCCAGAGTGCATTCTACACTGTATAAGCATCAAATATAAATATTCAATGCTTATAATAGTCTGTCAATCAATCGATCGACATATAGCTAATTATTGGGACTAGTGTATGTCCAATCTCATCCCAACACCCGTGTGGGGTTTCAAACAATCAAACACAGATTTTATTTGTGTAGTTGGGCGATGTGTAAAATTTATCATCCCAATCAATATTAGTCAAATCGGTGTACATAAACAAATCGTTCGATTTGTAAATGAATATATATTTTATTTCAACACATGAATATATATTTTACTTCAACACATGAAATTATTTTATTTCAACACATGAAATTATTTTATTTCAACACATGAAATTATTTTTCACATCACAATCAACAGTCAAATTTCACAACACAAACAATCACACAAGTCGTCCATGGTCTGTGGACAACGGGTGTCGGGTGTTGCTAAGCACCGTCTGCATCCTAGTATAATTTCTAACTAGAAAACAAGAATTAAAAGTGAGGAGTTCTCACTGAGGGTTCCACTCCTCCATTCTTTCCTTCTGAACGGTTTGGATTCTGTTTTGCTTCCAGTCAGTTCCATCTCAATCTGTTTCACACGGTTAACGTTAAAAATCATATTTTTAAACAACGATCTTTATAAATAAAAGTCACATTTTTATTTCGTTTTCTAGAAAAGAGAAATCATATTTTTATTTCGCCACTATATATATAAAAATCGAATTTTTGTATTATTTATCTTATAAAAATTATATTTTTATCATCTCTACAAAATAAAGATCATATTTTTATCTCTCTTCACTTATATAAAAATTATATTTTTATATTGCTATTTCTAATTTATAAATAATGCATATTTTATCTTCAAGACAAAGTATATTTTATTTCTTCATTTTACATAAGAAAATCTATTCTTTTTATTTTCAAAAATCTAATCTTTTTACCTCTAAAGATCGAATCTTTTTAACTCTAAAGATCGAATCTTTTTAACTCTAAAGATCGAAATTTTTCTTATATAAAAATATAATGATTTTTATACTAAATAAAAAATCAGTTTTTATACTTAACAAAAATAAGTTTTTAATTACTTACATTAAATAATATACTTATCAAATAAATTTAAATTACCTTTCTTCGCTGTTACTCACGCCGGAGGTGGCCTGGTTCGCTGCCATCGACGGAAAATGGGGGGCCTGCTCGCTGGCGGCGGGGGTATAGGTAGTGGTGGCGGGATATGGGTGCGCGGAGGGACTAACGAGGTGGCTAGGGCATTGGGATTTGGGCGCCAGAGGGAGAGAGAAGCGAAGAGGAGTCAGGAACGACGGGAGAGAGGCACGAGGCGTTGGGGAGGGGCCAGCGACGGTCGATGGGGGCGACGCCCCTCCGATGGTGGCGCGATGGACTGAGAGGGGGGCGGCTTTCAATCGTGGGTTTGTTTTATAATTTTTTTCCTAACCTAATTTGAATCCAACCTGGAAAGAAGGGAGAAAGGGGGGTGATAAGGGAAAAAGGGTTTGACTTTTTTAATTTATTTAAATATTTAATTAATTTATTCTCCCGAAAAGTTATCTTCTCATTTGAACTCCAATCGAGGCCCAACGACTATTGCCCCTAGCGTAATATCCCCATTCCGAACACACTTGGATATTTATCGCAGTCCAATTCGACCTTTACGATCAGTTTCCATTGAATTTAAAATATAAATCTATATTTATTCAGTTTAAACGCACATTTCAATTTACCGAGGCCACATACAGTCTCTAAAAATTCCCAAAAAATTATTTCTAGCTTCGTATTGACGATACGGTCCTAACAAAACTAATTTCGTCGAATTCTGAGATCGTTGGAAAAATGGCCATTTTCTGGTCGATCGAAATTGACTGAAACTGTCAAAACATGTTTTACTTCGCCACGCTCACATATTGATTTGAAAAATTATGAATTTTGGAATCTAGCAATAACTAGACGTCCCAAATCCAACAAAAGTGGTTTCGTCGAAAACCGAGGTTGTTTGCAAAATTTCCAGTTTTAAGGGCCAGAATTCCATGGCGACTATTCTGAATTTTCAACTGGGCATAACTTTTTATTCCCGCTATGAAATTTTGATTTTTCAGATTCGTTGGAAAGATATTCTCAATTAGATTCTAATTTTTTTTGGTTTCGCCAAAATACGGTTTATTTTGAATCCTGTACATTCATTTGAACTTTGAAATCGAATTTTCGAACTACCGCGCCATTTTCAGTTCCTTTTAAAATTAAAAATAATTATTTATATTCTAACGATGATTCAAATAAATATATACGTTCGAATTCTATTCGAAATAAAATTTTCGTCGTAATTATTTAATATTGTCATTTTAAATATTCAAAATTCATTGAAATTGCCAAAATAAAAATTTTAAGTTGGCTCAGAATTTCCGGGTTGTTACAACTCTGGTGCAAGGTACATTTACCATATTTTGCTTTCCCGTTTTGTTCTCTACTTGGTTGTTGTTTCCTTTTCATGGATGTAATTTTTTTAACTATTTAGTGTGATGATTTTAAAAGAGTATATGAATTAATTAGTATATTTTTGAAAAGTTAATCAATAAATTTACTGTTGTTTGTGTTGTGTGATTGTGAATTTGATTAATCAAATTATTTGAATGATAGTTAATCTAATCAATAAGAGAATGAAGGTAAATTTATGCAAGTTGAATCAAATATTAAACAGATTTAAAAATTGATTGGAATACATGCATGTGCATTATATATGTTTGAACAGGAAAATGGACTTGCTGTTAAGTAAAGAATTTATTTGCGTGCCCGACAAATAGGTAAACCTTAATGAGTTGGATGCGCAATTTTATTTATTATATCAACTCCTATGAATGCCATTGGATGTGGAGTGCTGGTTGTTCTGTGTGTAATAATAAATGTCGCCATAGGATAGTAATAATTGATTTTTGACTATAATACATGGCATACTTCTTGAAGATAACATACTTCATCATATACCACATAAGCATTTGGAGCTTGTGTGACAAGGTTGAAGATTTACCATACGAGCGAGAGGCTTGTATGGCGATGACTATATTACAGGTTTGAACAAAAGACTGACATGGACTATATAAAATGTAACAGTAAAATTGCCAGATTAATAAAAACTCCACACGGGTCTGTAGATGACAATAAACACATCTCTCTGGTCATTAAGGCACAAAAACCATTTATAGGGTAACGAGAATTTATTCTCTGGAGTTATGATCTAAACACGCTCCCATGTGGACACCGGAATATATCACTGTAAATATGTGTACGCTTTTTAGGATTTATTGGGTACCTAATACGGCCCAATAAATTTCCAAACCCCTCCCCGTACAAAGGAGGTTATGGTGAAATTTTTCGAAAATTTAGGGTGTTAGCCAAATATTTGAAGAATTAGAAAATTCTTAGAAACTGAAAAGTTGAAGAATGGAAGCCAGAATGAAAGTTGAGTTGGTTAATTAAACAACATTCAGCTTCATTCCTTTTCGAGGACAAAAAGATTTTAAGTGGGAGAGATTATAACAACCCAGAAAACCAGAACCGATTTAAAATTTTTAATTTGGCTATTTTAGTGGATTTTGAATATTTAAAATAAATCATTTTAAATAATAACGACCAAAAATCTATTTGGATCAAAATCATAGTGAATATATTTATTTTAATAATAAAACAAGGCCTGAAAAGGCGCGGCAGTTTGAAAATTTGAATTCGAACTTTGACTGACTGTACAGGATTCAAAATAAATTGGATTTTAGTGAAACCAAAAATATTTAAATCTGTTTAAGAATATCTTTCTAACGAATCTAAAAAATCAAAATTTCATAGCGGGAACCAAAAGTCATGGCCAAATGAATTTTCAGAAAGGTCGCTATGAAATAAATATAGCCCGTGAAAATAGACATTTTGTAAACGACCTCCGTTTTCGACGAAAACACTTTTGTTGGATTCGGGATCTCGAATTATTGCTAGATTC
Source organism: Allium sativum (assembly GCA_030737875.1). Classification (NCBI taxonomy): domain Eukaryota; kingdom Viridiplantae; phylum Streptophyta; class Magnoliopsida; order Asparagales; family Amaryllidaceae; genus Allium; species Allium sativum. Next base: position 582,267,108 of record CM060913.1, read on the forward strand.
CAAATTCCATAATTGTTGGAGATAATATGTGAGCGTGGTAAAGGAAAATGTGTTTGGTTAATTTCAGTCAATTTGGATCGACCAAAAAATGACCATTTTTCAAACGGTCTCCAAATTCAACGAAATTAGTTTTGTTGGGACCGTATCGTCCAAACATAGCTAGATTTATTTTTCTGAAATTTTTGGGAACAGTATGTGGCCCCGGTAAATTGAAATGTACGTACAAATCAAATATTGAATGTTTTATATTTTAATTTGAAGAATAACTGACTGAAATAGTCGAATGGGCCCACGAAACATATTCTATTGTGTTCAAAATGGGGGTGATTAGCTAGGGACGACAGTCGTTGGGTTTGGATTGGACTTCGTACGGAGAAAGGGGTATTTTTGGAAATAAATAATTAAATATATTATGGGCCAATCGTAATTCACATTCACTTTCTCTCTCCCCGCTTCTCTCCCAAATCGAACGACGGCGCCTCTTCATTTCTTCCCCCTCCGATTACTCCCTCCACACGCAGAATTAGGCTGCCCTTGAGTTGAAGATTTCGTAGAGGAGGCTGAGAGCTTCAAATCCATAGCAAGTTTGGATTTTTTTTATTGAGTATTAAAAGAGAATCACCTCTGGGAAGTTGCCGACTTCCCAGCTTCGCCGAGGCTTCCTCAGGCTACCGAAGTAGGCCCCGCCGTCGGCGCAGAGGCGCCCCTCCCTCCCCTTCGACGCTACACAGCCCGATCGTCCAACCGTTACACGGATTGATCGCAAAATCCAAACCTAGTTTGGAACCATCTGCTGAAAGGTACGGCCTTTGTTTATTTTAACTGATTTCGACAAATAAAAGCATTGCAAACTTATAAAAATAATATCTTTTTGCTATGTGATCGAAATTCAGTGAAACAAGAGACATTGGACTCGTGTGGACGTCTTCTACATTCTAGAAGAGACCGGAGAATTTTTGGAGCTTCCTACAATTTTTGGAGGAGTGGAACACAATGTGAGATTTCTAATTTATAAACGATATGGAATGGCGATGTATAAATTATACGATCGATGTATAAGTTATATAAGCGTTGTACACCTCATGTATAAGCGTTGTATAAGTTGTATGTGCGATGTGTAAGTTATATATACGTTGTAAAAATCATATGTGCGTTGAATGGAATTGAAATGATATTGAAATGAAATCAAAATATATTTATATACGTATATCTATCTATATATATATACACTCCCCTCGTCCACAGACCATGGAAGATATATATTGGTTGTGATGGTTTGGATTTTGGTTGATGTGAAATTTGGTTGATAAATGCAAATGGTTGATAAGATTGATTGTGGTTGAAACCCAATAGGATTAGTTTATGGGAAAATTCGTCTGCGTACGAACTAGATATTGAAATCCCCCTTGTCAAAAGCTGCGAGGCTTTAGGGTAGAGCGAGGAGCCGTACTCGGAAGGTGTCGGTTTTAACTACCTTGCCGTTATGCTGCCGAAATTTCCTGTGTTTGATTTATATTCATGTATTGAAATATATTCATGTGTTGGAAAAAATATTCATATGACGAATAAAATGTTTGAAAAATAAAAATCTGCATTTTTGAAATAAATTGTTTTAACAATAAAAATCACATTTTTATAATACATATGAATCGCTAAAAATCTACATTTTTGAAAGAGATTGTGTTAACAATAAAAATCACATTTTTATAACATATATGAATTGCTAAAAATCTACATTTTTTAAATAGATTGTTTTAACAATAAAAATCACATTTTTATTATATATATGAAGTGTTAAAAATAGTCACGTGTTGAAATAAATATTTGTTGGGTAAAAATATTATATTTATCAAATATATGAAAAGAAAATGGTTCGGAAATCGAAGGATGGATTATATTTATATATATATATATAAATATATAATTAAATTAAAACAAATAACGAAGCTGCAGTTCGTATTTTGAAATCGTGATTTTAAACGATTATGGCGGGAGATCCGACCGTCAGATTTTCCCGAAACCGAAACCGTTGGGTTCGCTTTGGAAATATCTTTCCAACGATACCAACTTTGCAAAGATCCAACGGTTAGATTGTATGGAATGTTTAATTCAAATCTAAATGAAAACAACGCCAGAATGGATTATATTTATGTGTATATATATATATATATATATATATATAATTAAAATAAATCGAATAACGATGCTGCAGTTCGTATTTTGAAATCGTAACTTTAAACGATTGCATTGGGAGATCCAACTGTCGGATTTTCCCAAAACTGGAACCGTTGGGTCCGCTTTGAAAAGATCTTTTCTATGGTATAAAATTTGTAAAGATGCAACGGTTAGATTTTCATATATGTGTAAATCAAATCTGAAGAAAAACAGCGCCATGGCCGCGTTATGGCCTGAAGCGTCGTTTGAATAAATTGGCTATTTTTAAATAAATAAAAATAACGATAAATCGTTATAAAATATTATAAATAATATGGAATGGAAATAAACTGAATTTACTCGGTTTATTGGATATTTGATGGTTGAATGTGTTTGACGTGAAAATTACATTAATGAACAGAATTATTGATGTCAAATAATTTAACCATGGAAATGAATTGATTTGAAATTCTAAATATACATGAATTGTTTGAAAAGGCCGAGTTAATTATCATTTCAAATAATTGATCGATGGTTAGAAGTCGAAGATATGAAGATGGTGCATGACCGATGATCTTCACATCGAATGGATGGCTACTGATGCCTTTGATGGGAGTTGCTGCCCTGAAGGGGTTACAGTGGTGGTTGTCCGGACGTACTTGTTGATCGTTCGGATGTGCAAGGGCCTCTCTCCTATATTGGACATACGGGAGAGGAATTAGGTGCCTCCGGTTTCGTTTAGACCCAAAACGGACTTGTGAATGGATGTGTGTCTGACGTTGTAACTTGACAACGTGGCATGCAGAGATGCTGTGATCAAAGTTTTTGTTGAAAAGCAGAGCTTTGTGGTTGATGATCAAAGCATGGCTTTAATACAGCTAGCTTTGTGTATAGCGTTGAATCGCGAGCCTCACACCCCGGTATGAACCAGAAACAGGAGAGCACTACAGGGAGAGCATGCGTTTCCTTCTAGCTAGGAGTGGTGTTTTGGGTTTTACACGCCCGGGCATTTTACTTATGTGGATAATGGATAGCGAGGCGCCTCGGTTAATTCAGTCTCTGCGGAGCCGATGGATGGTCTTTATACAGACCAGGTTGACGCCCCATAGGGCAGGGAAACGCAGTGTTCAGGCATTTTAATCCACTCCGTGTGGATCGGCCCTGAAGATCCAAGGTGCAGTTGCGGCTGTTCCGAAGACACGGGCTAGAGCGTCTCAAAGAGGCAAGGACGATCCCTTGCCTTGGTTCATGACGAAAATCCAATTTCCAAATACGACATCGTGCGGTTTTGATTGTAAACCTATATATGGTGACATGATATATGGTACCCATGTCGTCTATGATTGATACTTATGATTGAAATTGTGTTTGAAACATATAAACACTAGTAATAATACCAAATGATTTGTTCTATTCATATCAAGCATATTTTGGCCATTATAAGGTAAAACTCTATCCTCCGTTTTGCGTTGCATTGTGCGATGGGAAGTGAGTCTTATAATGGCTTCATTTTTGTAAAAAGCATTGCGATGTTTAAATGATTTACTTGTTTTAAAGCACTGGCAATCCAATGGAGTAAACTCGTTCCGCCGGCGTGGTCCTGTGATTGGCCTTATTATTAAAATAAGTTAAGTAGGTTTCTCATACTAGTCCCATGACTGACTCGTTGTTTGTTTCACTTGCAAACTCGGGTGCCCCTATTTCTATACGGGAAGCCTTGTATTCAGGTTTTAGTAGGCTCTTTCTGGATAGCTATGGAGCTGAAGATGGATTCTATCACTTCTTTCTTTTTATGTTGTTCAGCTCCTGTTGTACATATTATGTTTTGATTCCGCTGTAGACATTTTTTGTAAAGCTGAACTGTATTTTGTACTAAGTATGATCCAGTATACTGTGTAACTCTGATGATTATTATTTCCAGTATAATTTGATGTACATTATCTGGTGTATTTATAAATTTCTGTTCTGCTGTTATTTGTTTATGTGTTATATTCCAAAGATTACCCTTGCCACCGTGGAACAGGGGTTTGGGGTTGTCACAAAGGTTGTAACACCCCACCTCCGCTAGGGTCACTCACAAAGGGAATGCACTAGTTTTGGAGGAGCGTTATCGAGGTAAACAAACACAGAAATATTACAAGACGGAACATAGGTAAAACAGCGGAAGAATTAAAAGCTAAATTTCAATACTTTCAAAAGAGTCAAAACCTTTTACATCCAAAGTACCAAATAGCCAAGGTCGTTATTTTCCATTACAACAAATTCTGTCTTGCATGAACAAAGAAGCATAAACTTAAAACAACCAAAAGTAGCTTAATTCCCCAATGGTAGTAGAAATGCAGCCATAGCATAGCTCAAGATAAAACCATACATGAGCTGAACCGAAAGCAAGCGAAATACAAGCTAAGTGCTAGAGTTTCCTCCCTGAGAACCTGGGGGGAAACGGAAGAAAAAGAGGCGAAAGAAAACGGGTCAGTCATAAAGACTGGTAAGTCCTAGTGACTTTCAGCATAAAAACAGGTAAAGGTAACATGACATGTATAAACTGAAAGTAAACATAAGGATGCTGTCAAGACAGGCAAGATAGGCTAAGATAGCAGGAAAATTCAAGTATAAATCAAGTATGGCATCGCATGTTCAAGATACGCTGCACCGACTGTACTAGTATCCCAACCCAAGTCAAATGTTAACCATGAAGTGGTCCCTTGGCCCAATATCATGAAATGACCCATTACTAGGTCCAATGGAACGATCCACTAATCGATCGGCTCCCTACAAGTTCTAGCTCGTCATGTGTCTGTGTCATACGACCCTATCACGAATGTAGTCATTTGTGCTAGGTCCAACATAGGGTGTATCAAGCCCTAGGGTGCCAACCACCGACACAAATCAAGCATGCACAGGTAAACCTACTGATGCCCAATGCCTGCATTTTCTGCTCTAGAGCGTGTGCACGCCCGCACTCCGTTAGAACCTATACTGGCGCACCAACTCAGCCGTCGTTCTGGTCGCTTACAATCAGCCCAGTAATCATTCCCTACCCTGCCTAGTTCTAGGGTACCATGATACATCTAGTGGGTTACTGCTGAAATGGGCCGCGTAACTAGGGTTTCCGTCCAGCATGTTAAGTGTTGTCATTTAAATTCGAGACTTAACCCTTATCAGTCTAGCATGTCAAATTGGCTAAGTGTTGTCATTTAAGTTCGTAACATAGCCCTACAATCATGTTTCAAGTTGGTTAAGTGTTGCCTTTCATGTTCATGACTTAACCCTATCATGTGGCATTAATTCATTAATGCACCCCAACCTCTCACATCAGACCTGTTGTTGTGGTCACTGGATATGCCTGGCAGTTTCGGGTAGATTTACACCACAACTCAGTCTGACCTCGGGTTTCAAGCGCGATATGACCAACTACCCACATTGGATCCTATTGTTTGCAGTAACTGGATTTGTCGAGTGGTTCCGGGCAGAATTACACTGCAAACTCAACCCAACCTCGAGTTGGCCATTTTCAAGTTCATTCTAGTGTCATGTCCATGTTCAAATTTCATGTCAAGTTCGTGTCAAGTTTTAAGGCAAGTTTTATGTTTCAACTTATGCCTATTATCAAGTTCATGATTCATGTTCATAGCCAATTCATGTTTTGCCTAATCTACCCAAATCGTATTCCCATCGCACGTAAACGTGAATCGATCTATACTACAAATAAATCCAAATCCCGAAATAAAGGGAATAACATCAAAACTATGATAGGCAAAAGGGAAGAGCATAAAGCGATAAAAGGGATTACAAGACTAGCATGATATAACTTGAGATAAATTGACTAAAAACATCGTAGGCATATAGATCTGATAACATTATGAACATGAAAAGGTTTGAATAATAATCTAGGTTCAAGAACATGGATAGATCTAACTTAATAGAAAAATCCCCAAAATCAAGATCCAAGGATAAATAAAATAGGTCTGAATAGAAAATTAAGCTTAGATCCACTTTCATAGTCATAATCCTAGGCAATAACCTCATGGTTATGAATCATAGGTGATTAACCACAATTTTCCTTGTCATAGTCATAGGCAATTGTCTTATGTTCATAGTCACAGGCATAGGCATAGTCTTATGTTCACAATCATAGGCATAGGCATAGTCTTATGTTCACAGTCATAGTCTCAGGCCATTAACAATAGTTTCAACGTCATAGGCATGATAATGTTATGGACATGAAAGAGTTTGATTTACAACATGAACAGGTCCAAACTAATTTCATAGCAATATTCCCAAATGTTAAGATCCAGAATGAAAACTAGAATAGATGTGAATCGATTATCATACTTAAGTCCAATTTCACTTTATCTCATGTCCAAATTACAATTAACAAGTTTAAATCTCAAAGTAACTAGAACTTACAGAACGTGGTCTAAGAAATTGAGATGCAGAATTTGAATCTATAAACTAGTCGTCGAATTGTTGAATCGTTGACTCTTGCTTTGATTGTAGAAGCAAATCCCCAATATGAAATTCCTAGTTGTAGTCTTCAAGAGATAGTCTTCGTGTTTTAATTTAATTTATCTTAATTTAGAGGAAGAAGAAGAAGTCATGTCCATCAAGAATTTGTGCAGCATAAGGTTAGAGAAGAATGGTGTAAAAATAATGAGGCTAGGAGGCTGTTTATATAGGATTAGGCAGACGAATCTGGTCACGAAATGAGTCTAGATACATCAGAATGAATCAGGTTCAAAAACTGGGTTCGGGAGGCAGGTCGACCCCCAGGTCGACCTGGTCCCTGGGAGGTCGACACTATGGTCGACCCCCAGGTCGACATGGTCCATAGGCGGGAATTTTCCCGCCCAGCCAATTCTGGGGTTTTGAATTCGAATTTGAATTCGAATTTTTGAGCTGTTTTCGATTCTAAAAATTCGTGAAACTTCTAGTGGTCATATCTCCCTCATACGGATTCCGATTTTCGAAAACTCGGACTTGTTTCCATGCAGAATTTCGAGACGAACGCAATGGCGCAACCCATTTCCCTTGATTCTTATGTTAAAAATTAATTCTGCCTTGATTTATGGTTTAAACACGTTATTAAAATTCGGGTTGTTACATTCTCCCCTCCTTAATGGATTTCGTCCCCGAAATCTTCAAGTTAAGAAGAATGCATCCTATCATCCGATCAACCATCTACTCAACCATCATCCACAAGCAACCATTGTCCTTAAAAGATTTCTAATGCTATATGAACATATGCAAAAAGTGTGTGTATATGTTCCTTATCTAATGCAAATGATCAGGCCTGATTGATCTTCTTAATGCAAAATATGTTTAGTGCCATGAATCCAACATGTATGCAAATAGTCCGAGTCACATAAACGCTATATGTGTGCACAAACATCCATCCATATGCAACATTCATATGATAACACATTCAATTTCATCCATAAACAAATATAAACACTCATGCATATGCAATATGAAAATGTGTCTGAGCCGATCTAGTGCCGAATGTGTGTTATGCAACCACGAGAAACCACTTGCGACAACTTGCAACCATTTGCAAACATCAACCATAACATTTTTCAAATACATGTTTACATCCATAAGGTTCTACCTAAGGTTCTCAAGATACGATTGAGAATAGGACCGAGAGAATATACTTAAAAGATAGCATACAAGTAAGCACTATAGGAAAAGAGGGATCAAGGATATACTCTTAGAAAGAGGTATGATGCGAGTATCTAGTCTTCCATCTTCTAAGTCGCATTTCCTTGAGCTTAACTCCATTGTGCTTTGACCGTCTTTAGCTCCAAAATTTCGTAGCTTCTTAATTCTTGTTTCCAAAATATGAGTTGGAACTCATTTCACTGTTGCCTCTCGTTCCACTTTCACTTATTCTCCTTCTAGTATACTCGGCTCAAACATAACTACGTACTCATGGTTTCATGCAAGCCTTCCAAAATTCACTAGTGAATCCTGGATCTTGTCTACTCACTATAAGGTATTCCACGCAGAAGAACTATCTCTTGAAAATAAACAGATGTCAACCATGTTTCCAAATGTACCTACTAAGGTGATTTTCTATACTCAAGAATGGCACCATTAGTGGATAACCACTCCATCCCTAGAATCGACCCAAAGCCTGAAAAAAACATAAGCATTACTTCTAAACTCAACACTTAGCATAGACATTCTCAAATCCAGACAAGTCATGATAAATGAGCTGATTCCCCAACAGGATTTGAGACAAAGATGGGATCCTCTACTATGCTAGTACTAAGGTGCATAGACTCAACTATCGAAGCAGAATAAAAAGGATGCGATGTACAAAAACAAAGTTCTAACAGGATGATAGAAAATAAAAGCTAAACCTTTAACAGAAACGTTACCACCTCTCTTAGGTACACTAGTTGTGAGAGCATACAATTGCCCTCTCGACGATCTTGTTCTTTGCTTTTGTCCTTGTCCTATAACTTAACTACGTGTCCCTTTTTACCATACTAAAAATACTTTCTCTTGTCATGGGTTTTATTATCCTTTCACTTTGGCCTCTTCCCTTTCACCTTTTCCTCCTCCATGGATTAAGCCATATCAACAAGTTTCTCATCCTTAGGCTTGTGTTCTTTATCCTCGTTCTTACTATCCTTTTATAGCATGCTGACAAGTTTCTCGAAAGCTACCTCCCTCGCACGGCAACCCTACAAAGCTTGAAATAAGATTAGTCGTGGATGAAACTACTGCGGCTACTGATGGAGGTTGGGCACTCCTTTTCCCTCCTATATGTGTTGTATGCCTACAAACTATGGTGAAAAATAAAGGGAGAAGAGACCAAGGAGAGAATCAAAAGATAGTGCCTATGGCTCTTGGGGAATATGCCTTTCGTAAAACAAATTTTTTCTTAGAAAAATGCTTCTTTTTAAACATTTTGAAAATAATTTCAGAAGGCTTTTAAAAGCTTTTTCCCAGTCTGGTAACCTTCTGCTCTGATACCAAGTGTAACACCCCACCTCCGCTAGGGTCACTCACAAAGGGAATGCACTAGTTTTGGAGGAGCGCTATCGAGGTAAATAAACACAGAAATATTACAAGATAGAACATAAGTAAAACAACGGAAGAATTAAAAGCTAAATTTCATTACTTTCAAAAGAGTCAAAACCTTTTACATCCAAAGTACCAAATAGCCAAGGTCGTTATTTTCCATTACAACAAATTCTGTCTTGCATAAACAAAGAAGCATAAACTTAAAACAACCAAAAGTAGCTTAATTCCCCAAAGGTAGCAGAAATGCAGCCGTAGCATAGCCCAAGATCAAACCATACATAAGCTGAACCAAAAGCAAGCGAAATCCAAGCTAAGTGCTAGAGTTTCCTCCCTGAGAACCTGGGGGGGAAACGGAAGAAAAAGAGGCGAAAGAAAATGGGTCAGTCATAAAGACTGGTAAGTCCTAGTGACTTTCAGCATAAAAACAAGTAACGGTAACATGACATGTATAAACTGAAAGTAAACATAAGGATGCTGTCAAGACAGGAAAGATAGGCTAAGATAGCAGGAAAATTCAAGTATAAATAAAGTATAGCATTGCATGTTCAAGATTCGCTGCACCGACTGTACTAGTATCCCAACCCATGTCAAATGTTAACCATGAGTGATCCCTTGGCCCAATATCATGAAATGACCCATTACTAGGTCCAATGGAACGATCCACTAATCGATCGACTCCCTACAAGTTCTAGCTTGTCATGTGTCTATGTCATACGGCCCTATCACGAATGTAGTCACCTGTGCTAGGTCCACCATAGGGTGTATCAAGCCCTAGGGTGCCAACCACCGACACGAATCAAGCATGCACAGGTAAACCTACTGATGCCTAATGCCCAATGCCTGCTTTTTCTGCTCTAGAGCATGTGAACGCCCGCACTCCGTTAGAACCTACACTGGCGCACCAACTCAGCCGTCGTTCTGGTCGCTTACAATTAGCCCAGTAATCGTGCCCCACCCTGCCTAGTTCCAGGGTACCATGATACATCTAGTGGGTTACTGCTGAAATGGACCGTGTAACTAGGGTTTCCGTCCAGCAGGTTAAGTGTTGTCATTTAAATTTGAGACGTAACCCTTATCAGTCTAGCATGTCAAATTGGCTATGTGTTGTCATTTAAGTTCGTGACTTAGCCCTACAATCATGTTTCAAGTTGGTTAAGTGTTTCCTTTCATGTTCATGACTTAACCCTATCATGTGGCATTAATCCATTAATGCACCCCAACCTCTCACATCAGACCTGTTATTGTGGTCACTGGATATGCCGGGCGGTTCCGGGCAGATTTAAACCACAACTCAGTCTGACCTCGGGTTTCAAGCGCGATATGACCAACTACCCACATTGGATCCTATTGTTTGCAGTAACTGGATTTGTCGGGCGGTTCCGGGCAGAATTACACTGCAAACTCAACCCAACCTTGAGTTGGCCATTTTCAAGTTCATTCTAGTGTCATGTCCATGTTCAAATTTCATATCAAGTTCGTGTCAAGTTTCAAGGCAAGTTTTATGTTTCAACTTATGCCTATTATCAAGTTCATGATTCATGTTCATAGCCAATTCATGTTTTGCCTAATCTACCCAAATCGTATTCCCATCGCACGTAAACGTGAATCGATCTATACTACAAATAAATCCAAATCCCGAAATAAAGGGAATAACATCAAAACTGTGATAGGCAAAAGGGACAAGCATAAAGCGATAAAAGGGATTACAAGACTAGCATGATATAACTTGAGATAAATTGACTAAAAACATTGCAGGCATATAGATCTGATAACATTGTGAACATGAAAAGGTTTGAATAATAATCTAGGTTCAAGAACATGGATAGATCTAACTTAATAGAAAAATCCCCAAAATCAAGATCCAAGGATAAATAAAATAGGTCTGAATAGAAAATCAAGCTTAGATCCAATTTCATAGTCATATTCCTATGCAATAACCTCATGGTTATGAATCATAGGTGATTAGCCACAATTGTCCTTGTCATAGTCATAGGCAATAGTCTTATGTTCACAGTCATAGGCATAGGCATAGTCTTATGTTCACAGTCATAGGCATAGGCATAGTCTTATGTTCACATTCATAGTCTCAGGCCATTAACAATAGTTTCAACGTCATAGGCATGATAATGTTATGGACATGAAAGTGTTTGATTTACAACATGAACAGGTCCAAACTGATTTCATAGCAATATTCCCAAATGTCAAGATCCATAATGAAAACTAAAATAGATGTGAATCGATTTTCATACTTAAGTCCAATTTCACTTTATCTCATGTCCAAATTACAATTAACAAGTTTAAATCTCAAAGTAACTAGAACTTACATATCGTGGTCTAAGAAATCGAGATGTAGAAGTTGAATCTATAAACTAGTCGTCGAATTGTTGAATCGTTGAATCTTGCTTTGATTGTAGAAGCAAATCCCCAATATGAAATTCCTAGCTGTAGTCTTTAAGAAATAATCTTCGCGTTTTAATTTAATTTATCTTAATTTAGAGGAAGAAAAAGAAGCCATGTCCATCAAGAATTTATGCAGCATAAGGTTAGAGAAGAATGGTGTAAAAAGAATGAGGCTAGGAGGCTGTTTATATAGGATTAGGCAGACGAATCTGGTCACGAAACGAGTCTAGTTACATCAGAATGAATCAGGTTCAAAAACTGGGTTCGGGAGGCAGGTCGACCCCCAGGTTGACACTATGGTCGACCTGGTCCCTGGGAGGTCGACACTATGGTCGCCCCCAGGTCGACCTGGTCCATGGGCGGGAATTTTCCCGCCCAGCCTGTTCTGGGGTTTTGAATTCGAATTTGAATTCGAATTTTCGAGTTGTTTTCGATTCTGAAAATTCGTGAAACTTCTAGTGGTCATATCTCCCTCATACGGATTCCGATTTTCGAAAACTCGGACTCGTTTCCAAGCATAATAAAAATGTCATTAAAATTCGGGTTTCGAGTTGTTTTAACACGTTATTAAAATTCGGGTTGTTACAAAGGTCATTTATGTTAGGAACATATTATGTAAATAAAAAGTTCATTTATGTTAGGAACATATTATGTAAATAAAAGGGTCATTTATGTTAGGAACATATTATGTAAATTAAAACGTCATTTATGTTAGTAATATATATTAGGTAAATAAAAATGTCATTTATGTTAGGAACATATTATGTAAATAAAAAGGTCATTTATGTTAGGAATATATTATGTAAATAAAAAGGTCATTTAGGTTAGGAACATATTATGTAAATAAAAAGGTCATTTATGTTAGAATTATAATTACATTTTGATATAAAATGTAACATTGGAAATAAAAATAACATTTTTATAAAATGTATCATTAGATTTGAAATAACATTTTTGTTTAGAAATGTTTATTTAGATTAAAAACATCACTTTGTTTAGAAATGTTTATTTAGATAAAAAACATCACTTTGTTTAGAGATGCCATTTTCATTAGAAATGTTTATTTATATTAAACATGCCATTTGCATTAAAAATGTTTATTTAGAGTTAAAATGTTATTTTCATTAAAAATGTTTATTTAGATTTAAAATGTCATTTTCATTAGAAATGTTTATCAAAATTAAAAATGTCATTACATTAGAAATGTGATATTAGATAAGAAATAACATTTTGTATAAAATGTTATATTAGAATAGAAATAACATTTCTTGGTATAAAATGTTACCTTAGGATAGAAATAACACTTCTTGTTATAAAATGTTGCATTATAAAAGAAACAACATTTTTGTTATAAAAATGTCGTATTAAAATAAAAATATCATCTTTGTCATAGAATGTCATGTTAGATAAAATAACCATCTTTATTAGAAATGATTATTTGGAATAAAAAAGATCATCTTTATTAGAAATGATTATTTAGAATAAAAAGATCATCTTTATTAGAAATGTAGAATAAAAAGGTCAATTGGTTAGAAATGTCATATTAGAAATAATAATGTCATTATTGATAGAAATGTCATTTTTGTATAAAATGTTTGACTAGAAAAAATGTCATTTTATTTAATAAATGCCATGTTAGAATATTAATGTCATTTTATTTAGAAGTGCATGTAGAAACGATTAAAATGATCATTAGATAGAAATATAAAAAACATGTTAAAGATAAATGTCATTTTGTTAGAATATTGTCATGTTAAATAATATGTCATTTATTTAGATTATATCCATGTTAAATGAATATGACATTTGTTTAGGATAATGTTTTGTGAAATAAAAATGTCATCATGTTAGACAAGGACAAAATTAATTACTTGTCAAAATATATGGTAGCGGAAATTAAATTATAAATAGACATTTATAATTTTAAATAGTGAAAATTGGATAAAGTGAAAATAATTCAAACTGAATAATAATTGTTTAAATTTATTAACCAATGATTTATTTATATAAACTGTTGTTGTTTGAAAACCCCACACGGGTATTGGGATGATATTTGTCATACACTAGTCCCAATATTTAGATGTATGTCCATCGATGGATTGACAATCTATGACGAGCATTAATTATTTATTTATTTTAATGCTCACACAATTATAAATTTCACTCTGGATGTGAATGGATTGTTTAGTTAATATTTATCATTATTTTTATATACATGTGATGTATGAAATCCATATAACTGAAAATATATGGAAATTTATTGAGTCGCATTTCGATTCAGAATATCTTTTAAATAAATAATATTTGAAAATAAAGAACATTTTTATATAAAGAATAGTTTAAAAATAATGAATATTTTTCAGTGAAATAATTACAATTAAAAATTATAATTGCACTTTTGACACGAGGTTAGGTTGCATTTGTGGGGGAAGTCTGCCCGGACCCGACCGACATATCCAGCAACCACTAATGTTGAACCTAATGTGAGAGGTCTAAGTGCGCAAATACGAAGCGGGCCATGACACGAGGTTAAGCCCAACTTGTGGGATAAGTCTGCCCGGACCCGACCGGCATGTCCAGCATCCGCAAGTTGTAGGCCTAGTATGGGAGGTCTAGCCCATTATAAACCATAAATGGACATGGTAATGAATTGGACTATTTAGCCCATTATAAGTTGAAACGCCATTTTAACTTGGACGGGTTTATCGATCATTTTTATTCATTTTATAATGAATAGAATAAAAAGTAGTAATTTCCAAAATCTAATATTTTGAAAACATTATTTTAATAAAGAAATAGAATAAATCTTTAATCAAGATTTAATGAAGTTTTCCAGTTAATTAATATTTATTTGGAATTAAATAAATTGGATTTTTGGGTTTTCGTGAATGGTGACTTCAATAACACCGTTCTTAAACCCAGTTGAGAAAAGAATAAATCTTTTAATTAATATTATTAGAGTTTTCCAATTATATTTAGAAATTAAATAAAATAAAATGTGAATTGGGTTTATTGTGAACTATGTTTTAAACGACACTTGTTCTTTAACCCAATTAACAGTGAAAATATAATTTGGAAATTATAAATCTTTTATTAATATTTAATTGGAAATTCTCCAAAGTAAAGTTTTCCAATTTAATATATTAAATTGGAATTGAATGAAGTTCAATTTAATAATAACCGAGATGAGCTTCTGTAAAAGAAGACCGTTACTATATATGGAATTTAAAAGACTTTGCCGTTATTACATTTATATTAATGGTCTGGTACTGGAATTTATATTGATTAAATATTGATTTGATTTCTGTGAAAATTCCATATTTAATGGAAGATGATTTTGGTGTTTATCGTGAACAATGTTTTTAAAGGACATTTTTTCTTTAACCGAGTTAAAGATAAGATTTATTTCTTAAATTTGAATAATCATAAAGCAATGATTTTTGAGATTAAAACCAAATTGGAGTTTTAATGAATCTTTAAAAAGAGGATTAAAGAATAAATTAAAGAATTTATCTTTGATAAAATTAATGGGAACCTTTCCCTAATAATGTGAATATTGCATTTAAAAGAATATTCTGAATTGGAATGAGGCGCTTGATGTGTTTTTATAGCACTTTATTATTGATTATAAAATATGTGAGTTATTCAGAAAAACCGGGTTTAACCCATTCTGAATAATTACTACGACGATTAAAAGTCGAAGATGAAGACGGCGGTTGAAGACTAGAGGTCTTTACATCGTTTGGATGATTACTGATGTCTTGATTGGGAGGCATCCCAAGACAAGATAATAAGTGGTGATCGTCCAGATGTACTTGGAGATCGACCGGATATGCGAGCACCTCACTCATGTATTGGACATATGGGACGAGGAATGTAACACCCCGTGAATTCTATAACATTAAGCTTCACAAATTAAAGTGTAATTAATTCTAAATGAAAGAATTAAGGTAAATGGGTTACGCCATTGCGTTCGTCTCAGAATTCTGCTTGAGATTGAGTCCGAGTTTGTGTGAATCGGACTCCGTATGAAGGAGTTATGACCTTCGTAAGTTTCAGAATAAAATTTAAATTCAAACAGCTCGGTTTTAAATTCGAAATTTGAAAAATAGGTTCAACTTGGGCTGGGCGGGAAAATTCCCGCCCAGAGACCAGGTCGACCATAGGGTCGACCAGGTTGTCGACCTGGCCACCCCAGGTCGACCATAGTGTCGACCTGGCCACCCCAGGTCGACCATAGTGTCGACCAGGCTGGCTAGGTCTGGCTCTGGCTCGAATTTCTGTGGCTCGGTGTGTCACTAGGGCTGACATGTTACCTCTTGATTTGCTCTTTGAACTTTGTATGGTCTAGATTCCTCCTGTCTTCATCTGACGGCTCAAAACAAATTAAAAATCTATAAATACACCCTAAGTCTCAACTGAAAATTCACATAAAAAAATAAGATGGGAGTCGTCATGCTGCCAGGGAGGAATTGAGCATAGCCGTCAAGAGAGAAGAGCTTAGAAACGAATCAAATTAAGAAGAAGATTAAAGTTTAATCAAATAAATCAACGTAACGTTAGTCTACCCAAAGGACGCATCTCAATTTCAGAATTCAGAATCCAGAATTCAAGATTCTGCATTCGTTGTAAGTATAGTGACCTTTCAGAATATGAATAAAAACTGTGATGTGATTCGATGTAAATGAAAATAGAACTGTGTTATAGTATAAATTCTGTGTATTGTAATGGTTCTATCATGACTTGTGTATTGATGTTTGTGTCATAAATTGATTGATGCAAGCCTATTGAACAATTGTATATGAAAACAATGGCACTTGCAAGTTTGTGGCAAAAACTAGAATTTGATCCCTTTATGTTTATACCTATGGCATGGACTATGTACATTCACTAAGTCTAAATTAAGGCTTATGTAAACATGTTCTAGATTTGAAACCTTTTATGCCTACAGGACACAAAACCTATGATATCATTCTTATGTTAATTTGCAAGTATAATTGGATCTATGTTAAGTATCATTTGGGTTTCATAAACTATGCAAGTTCATGTTGAAATAGGCTATATGATTAGATGTTATAATTGGACATTTTGATGAATATACAACATGCTAGTTTTGTGGTTGATATTATGCCAAGTTAAACATGTTTAAACACAAGTTTGTATTAGCCTAAACTATGCCATTTCATATGTCACCTACTTAGTTATACTTTGGTTTGACTGCAAGTTCACATGACCCATATTATATGTTAGTTGAATCGCTAAATTTCAAGTTCACGCGCCACACACCTTTATGTATTACATGTTCTTGATTTCCCCTTTTCTCACGTTTATGAAGTTGGGCTGAATTATGACAAGCCCAACACATGTTGCGAGCAAACGGGGGTAATAATGTTGGGTGAAAAACATGAAAATATATGTTGGCATGATTGGCACATGCCAACGACAATGACATTTAAGCGGTATGAATTGATATACCCAAGAATAAAAGATACGACATTTACATATATAATTGAGAAATAATAAAATATGTAAATTTAGAAAACACGATATGCTTAACCCGAGGTTGAGTTGAGTTGTGATGTAAACCTGCTCGGACCCGCTCGGTTGTCCAGTAGTCACAACAATACCTATCCAATGTGGGTGGTTAAGCATTGAGCCCAATAATGACCCGAGGTTAGACTGAGCTACGGTGTAAACCTGCCCGAAACCGACCAGCACTTCCAGTATACGTAGCAATACCTGTCTAATGTGAGTGGTCTGGTGCTCTAAGATGCTAAGGACAGATGGTAGGGTTAAGTCAACTATAATACTTAACCAAATTCAACATGTTAACAAGAATTGATGGGTGGGGTTAGGTAAATACAGACACTTAACCACTTAACATGTTTGACTAGAAAATCCTGGTAACGAGGGACCCGTTTCAGTAGTAACCCATGTTAGGTATCATGGTACCCTGAAACTAGGCAGGGTGGGGCACGATTACTGGGTTGATTGTAAGCGGTTAAACGACGGCGGTGGGTGCACAGTGTAGGTCTAACGGGGTGAGTGCGTGCACACACTCCGCAGCAGACAACCAGGGCACTAGGGACACTAGTAGTATAACCTATGCCTTCTAGAATTTGTGTCGGGGCCACCACCATGGGTCTTGATACACCCCGTGGTGGGACCAGCATAGGTATCTACAATTCTTGGGGGATGTATGACACATGTTAACACGAGTAGGAGCCTATCTTTAAATAAAAATGGGGATCACTTCACCCTTAGCATGGGGTGCCAGTTAGAATAAACTCAAGTAGGTGTAGAGATATAGTATGGGTGCGATAGTACATTCAACACTTCCTTAGCTTGTGACACTTTCCTATTTTCAGTTTATGTCTATCATGCCCTTTTCTTATTCACATACTGAAGAGTTACTAGATTTACTCAGGCTTTATGTCTGACTCTATTTTCTTTTAATCTTCTTTTCTTTCGTTCCCCCCCAGGTCCACAGGGAGGAAACAACTCAGCTCAGTCAGACTCTTTACAAGCTCCAAGAACGTAGATGTATGATTTGGATCTCTTTTGCTCGGATTATGGCTTTGGATATCACTATGGGGATTTTTGTCACTTTATTTATGTTTTATGCTTCTTTAATAATCAAGACAGTAATGAGGTTGTAATGTTGGAAGTATTTTGAGACAGTTATGGAATGTTTGGTTTGAACGCGTATTGATGAAATAAAAGTCTGTAGGGTTTCCGCTGTTTAAAATATGTGTATTTATATATGTCTTGAGTATTTCTGTGGCTTTTACTTATAAACCTCCACCAAAGTTAAGGCATTCCCTTTGTAAGTGACCTTAACGGAGGTGGGGTGTTTCACTTGGTATCAGAGCATAGGTTTACCAGACAAGATAAAAGTTTTTGAAATTGTTTTCAAAAAGAAAGTTTAAAGAAGCATTTTTCAAGAAAAAGTGTTGTATTTTAAAAGGCATAATCTCCCAAAGCCATATGCACTATTTCTCTCTATCCTACGTTTTGAATCTTTCCTTTCTGTTTCAGCATGTCTGGAGACCTTAACCTTCCTGAAGAAGTACCGATACCCGACTGGTTTAGGAGGTATTTAGAAGTGAGGGCCAATGGCGCGGGCCCAGCAGACATCCCTCCTCCAGTGGTCGCGGTTCCTCCTCCTCCTCCTTGTGGAAATGCCTTCACAAAAACATGCAGAGACTTCAAGGCAATGGGTGGAAAATACTTTAATGGGACAGAATCCTTTGTAGGAGCAAGAAACTGGCTAAAGGAGACTGAGGATCTGTTTGTCATCTTCGGAGTTGATGACAGGCAAAAGATACAACTAGCGGTATGGTTGCTTAAGGATGAAGCTTCCTATTAGTGGGAAATTACCAATGCTCAGAGGGCGATGGAAACATGGGAAGGCTTCAGGACAAGGTTTGAAATGAAATTCCTCTCCCAAGCTGAAAGAAGCCTGCAAATGGAGAAGTTCCTAACTCTGAAACAGGGAAGTATGACAATCAGGGAGTATGTTAATCAGTTTAATCAGCTGGCCAGATTTGGGCTAGACTTAGTAAACACCCAACACAAGAAGGCGCTTCGCTTCGTCAAAGGTTTGAATGAGCCTCTACACAGCCTTGCCATGACCCATGTATCCACGGGAGCGACTTATGAAAGCTTGGTGGACATGGCGTTGCTACACGAGGAAGACCACGACAAGAAAGAAACTAAGGTGGAAGAGAAGAAAGAGGGTCTACAAACAAAGAAAACAGAATTCAAGAAAGGAGGGAAGAACAATAAGCCCCGTGAGAAGAGAAGGTGCAATTTCTGTGGCATTGTGGGACATATATCAAAAGACTGCCGAAAAAGGAAGGCGAAGATGGGTGGTTGCTTCCATTGTGGAGAAACTGGGCACCAAGCTAAGGACTGCCCAAAGAAGAAAGGGTAGGGACAGAAAGCCAGATCCACTTCAGGGGGGTCAGGTTCATGCGCTAGTGGCACCTCAGCAGGAACGAGGTAGTAATATTTCTGTAGAAAGTGTATTTTATCTTTATGATCATCCAGTTCGCACACTTTTTGACTCTGGCGCATCACACTCTTTTATTTCATCTGCCTTAGTAGAATCTCTACATCTAGACACTAGTATGGTAGAAGATCCCTTAGTAGTTTCAAATCCAATTGGGGGCTCCGCTTACTTGTCAATGGTTTGTTTGGGTTTGAAAATCTATAGAATCTGCGTTGAGTTTAGTTGTAATGCCTTTGTTTTGGGCTTCTCGGGATATGATTTGATCTTAGGCATGGACTGGTTATCCAGTAATGGGGCCATCCTTGATTGTGAGAAAAGAGTAGTTAGACTCTTGACTCGGCTTGGTAACACTCTAGAAATTTCTTATAATCCCTTGAATGCTGTTATGCTTAGTTATCTAGAGTCGCTTGATGCTTCTGATTAGAATTTGCAATCAGTTAGAGTAGTCCTGGAATATCCGGATGTCTTTGAGGAGGTGAAAGGCTTATCTCCGAGGCGGGAAATAGACTTCCGCATATATCTTGTGGATAATGCAAAGCCTGTAGCTTTACCTGTCAGACACATGGCTCTAAAGGAGAGAAAGGAGCTCAGTAAGCAGGTTAAAGAACTTCTCGAAAAGGGGTTCATTAGACGGAGCATTTCGGGAGGGGGGGTGCTCCAGTGGTGTTCGCAACCAAAGCGGACGGTTCGCTTCGCCTCTGCGTCGACTATAGGGAGTTAAACAAATTGACCAAGAAAAATAGGCACCCTCTTCCCCGAGTCGACGATTTGTTTGATCAGCTTGTAGGAGCGTCGGTCTTCTCCCAACTTGATCTGGCAACTGGTTCCATCAGCTAAGAGTAGCTGAAGATAGCATTGATAAGACGGCATTCAGAACCCCAGACGGTTTCTTCGAGTGGCTTGTCATGCCTTTTGGCTTGACAAACGCACCTGCTTATTTCGTAGTCCTAATGAGCAGGGTGTTCAGAGAATTCCTCAACAAATTCGTGGTTGTCTTAGTAGATGATATCTTAATCTTTTCAAAGAATGAGGAAGAGCATGCTTAGCATCTGAAAGAAATCATGGAAACTCTCCGTTCACATCAGCTAAAAGACAAATTCTCCAAGTACCACTTTTGGAGAAAGGAGGTAAGAATTCTGGGGCATATAGTGTCCAAAGAGGGGTTGGCTGTAGACCCCGCGAAAGTGGTGGCAGTACAAGATTGGAAGACACCAAGAAATGCAACCGAAGTTCAAAGCTTTCTTGGGCTAGCCGGTTTTTACCGAAAGTTTATTAGGGATTTCGCGAAAATCGCAGCCCCACTCACAAGGCTAACAAAGAAGAATCTGGCGTTCACTTGGGATTTGGACTACGAGTTTGCTTTCCAACGATTAAAAAGGGCTCTCACAACAGCCCCAGTTCTGACCTTGCCAGATGGAAGCAAAATGTTCACAGTATACACGGATGCATGTGGAACGGGGCTAGGCGCTGTTCTAATGCAAGAAGGAAGGGTAGTAGCTTATGGCGGAAGACAATTGAAAGTTCAAGAAAAGAACTACCCACCCCACGATCTTGAGTTAGCCGCCATCGTCTTTGCACTGAAGTCTTGGCGCCATTATCTCCTAGGTGAGAAGTTCGAATTATACACTGACCATAAATCGTTGAAATATCTCTTCTCGCAGAAGGATCTTAACTTGAGGCAGCAAAGATGGATGGAGTTTCTTGCCTCGTATGATTTTGAAATTTCCGATACTCCCGGCAAAGGCAACGTAGTAGCAGACACGTTGAGCCGAAAGAAACTGACCTTAAGCCCGCTCTTTGTGGAAAGGCAAAGCTTGGAGTATATAGCCAGTTTTAACTTTAGGCCCTCCTCAGATTTTGTACCAGGTTTGCTAGCATCTCTCGAAGTACGCCCTACTCTCTTGGACTCAATAGGGGCTGCACAACGTGAAGACCCTCAGCTTGTTGATGTGATTGATAAACTTATTAGGTGTGAGACTTCTAGTCACCTCAGTAGGTACGCTATCGATGATAAGGGTTGGCTGAGGCGAGATGGAAGATTATGCATCCCACAAGCAAGGGAGTTGACAAAGAAGGTTCTCAAGGAAGCGCATCATTCCAAGATGACTATACACCCTGGCGGTGATAAGATGTACAAGGATATAAAAAGGACTTTCTTTTGGAGCGGCATGAAGCAAGACGTGGCAGATTTCGTTTCTAAGTGCATGACCTGCCAACAGGTCAAGGCGGAACAGAAGAAGCCTGGAGGACTACTTCATCCTTTAGAGGTCCCACAGTGGAAGTGGGATAGCATTTGAATGGACTTCATTGATGGACTGCCTAGGTCGAGAAGAGGCAACACTAGCATTTGGGTAATAGTGGATAGGCTTACTAAAAGCGCCCACTTTATACCTATCAAGAGTAGAAGGACGGCCGCATCTCTAGCATCTCTTTATCTCAAAGAAATAGTTCGACTCCATGGGATACCCTCTAGCATTGTTAGTGACCGACACCCTATCTTCACAAGTGAGTTTTGGCGGAGTCTGCAAGAAGCTGTAGGCACACAGTTATGTTTGAGCACGGCCTATCACCCCCAAACCGATGGCCAGATGGAAAGGGTGAATAGAGTTTTGGAGGATCTTTTAAGACTTTGCATTCTTGACTTTGGAAGGACGTGGAAGGTCCACCTTCCTTTAGTGGAATTTGCCTACAACCACAGCTACCATAGGCATGGCACCCTTCGAAGCCTTGTATGGAAGACCATGCAAATCACCAACTTGTTGGTAGGAGTCTACAGATAAGCTTATACTTGGGCCAGACATGATTCGAGAGACTTCGGAGAAAGTGGACTTGATACGTATGAGAATGAAGACTGCCCAAGACAAACAGAAATCCTACGCCGACAAAAGAAGGACCGACCTTGAGTTTGAGGTTGGGGACAGGGTTTTCCTTAAGGTATCTCCTTTAAGGAACGTCATTCGCTTTGGATCCGCAGGAAAGCTAGCACCAAGATTTGTAGGACCGTTGCCTATCATCGAGAAGGTTGGGAAGATGGCCTATAGATTAGAGCTACCCGAGAGACTGGCCGGAGTTCACAACGTCTTTCATGTTTCTCACCTCCGGAAGTGTTTGCATGAGTCTGCGGAAGTGGTGGAACCTAACATTCTAGAAGAAGCCAAAGTTGAACGTGAAGCAACTGTGAGGAAAGTTCCAACCCGCATCTTAGGAACTGAAGTGAAAAAGCTACGCAATCGCGAAGTCAAACTCGTTAAAGTTCAGTGGAGCGATGCCGAGTAAGACGCGACTTGGGAAACTGAGGACATAATGCGTGCTGCCTACCCTCTTCTTTTTGAGGGTACATGTTTGATCTCTCTTTTTCCTTAAGTTATGCTTTATCTATCTTTTTAGGTATATCTCCTCAGTCCTTTTCCTAACTCCTTAGGTAGAAAACAAATGGATGCAAACATGTATTTGAAAACATGTTATGGATGATGGCTGCAAATGGTTGCTAGTGATTGCTAGTGGTTGCTCGTGGATGCATATACACACACACCCTAGGTTATAGGTCGGCTTAGTCACTTCATATTGCATATACATATATGTATTCTCATTTGTATACGGTTGAAACTTGATATGCTGTCATATGGTCATCGCATTCGTATGAATAGTTGTGCACTCATGTAGAATTATGAGTAGGAAAAATTTGCATACATAATGTACTCATGACACTTACATGATTCGCATTATGAAGGTCAACTGAATCAGTAGACCGCCTGATTTCTGCATTTGATAAGGACATGTACACACACTATGCATATGATCACGAAGCATTAGAAGTCTTTTAAGGACAGTGGATGCCTGTGTTTGTTGGTTGAGTAGATGAACTGTTGGATGGTAGGATATACATTCTTCCTAACTTGAAGATTTCGGGGACGAAATCCTTTTAAGGGGGGGGGGGAATGTAACACCCTGTGAATTCT
This sequence comes from Allium sativum, assembly GCA_030737875.1. Classification (NCBI taxonomy): domain Eukaryota; kingdom Viridiplantae; phylum Streptophyta; class Magnoliopsida; order Asparagales; family Amaryllidaceae; genus Allium; species Allium sativum. Next base: position 582,290,670 of record CM060913.1, read on the forward strand.
ATAACATTAAGCTTCACAAATTAAAGTGTAATTAATTCTAAATGAAAGAATTAAGGGAAATGGGTTAAGCCATTGCGTTCGTCTCGGAATTATGCTTGAGATAGAGTCCGAGTTTGCGTGAATCGGACTCCGTATGAAGGAGTTATGGCCTTCGGAAGTTTCAGAATAAAATTTAAATTCAAACAACTCAGTTTTAAATTCGAAATTCGAAAAACAGGTTCAAACTGGGCTGGGAGGGAAAATTACCGCCCAGAGACCAGGTCGACCATAGGGTCGACCAGGGTGTCGACCTGGCCACCCCAGGTCGGCCATAGAGTCGACCTGGGTGTCGACCTGCCTGGTCGACCTGGCTGGCTAGGTCTGGCTCTGGCTCGAATTTCTGTGGCTCGGTGTGTCACTAGAGCTGACATGTCACCTCTTGATTGGCTCTTTGAACTTTGTATGGTCTAGATTCCTCCTGTCTTCATCTGACGGCTCAAAACAAGTTAAAAATCTATAAATACACCCTAAGTCTCAACTGAAAATTCACATAAAAAAAATAAGTTGGGAGTCGTCATGCTACCAGGGAGGAATTGAGCATAGCCATCAAGAGAGAAAAGCTTAGAAACGAATCAAATTAAGAAGAAGATTAAAGTTTAATCAAATAAATCAACGCAACGTTAGTCTACCCAAAGGAGCGCATCTAAATTTCAGAATTCAGAATCTAGAATTCAAGATTCTGCATTCGTTGTAAGTATAGTGACCTTTCAGAATATGAATAAAAACTGTGATGTGATTCGATGTAAATGAAAATAGAATTGTGTTATTGTATAAATTCTGTGTATTGTAATGGTTCTATCATGACTTGTGTATTGATGTTTGTGGCATAAATTGATTGATGCAAGCCTATTGAACAATTGTATATGAAAACAATGGCACTTGCAAGTTTGTGGCTATACAACATGCTAGTTTTGGACAATTGTATATAAATTCACTCAATAGAATTGGACATTTTGGTGAATATACAACATGCTAGTTTTGTGGTTGACATTATGCCAAGTTAAACATGTTTAAACACAAGTTTGTATTAGCCTAAACTATGCAATTTCATATGTCACCTACTTAGTTATACTTTGATTTGATTGCAAGTTCACATGACCCATATTATATGTTAGTTGAATCGCTAAATTGCAAGTTCATGCGCCACACATCTTTACGTATTACATGTTCTTGATTTCCCCTTTTTCTCATGTTTATAAAGTTGGGCTGAATTGTGACAAGCCCAACACATGTTGCGAGCAAACGGGGGTAATAACATTGGGTGAAAAACATGAAAATATATGTTGGCATGGTTGGCACATGCCAACGACAATGACATTTAAGCGGTATGAATTGATATACCAAGAATAAAAGATATGACATTTACATATATAATTGAGAAATAATAAAATATGTAAATTAAGAAAACACGATATGCTTAACCCGAGGTTGGATTGAGTTGTGATGTAAACCTGCCCGGACCCACCCGGCTGTCCAGTAGTCACAACAATACCTATCCAATGTGGGTGGTTAAGCATTGAGCCCAATAATAACCCGAGGTTAGACTGAGCTACGGTGTAAACCTGCCCAGAGCCGACCGGCACATCCAGTAACCGTAGCAATACCTGTCTAATGTGAGTGGTCTGGTGCTCTAAGAGGCTAAGGACAGATGGTAGGGTTAAGTCAACTATAATATTTAACCAAATTCAACATGTTAACAAGAATTGATGGGTGGGGTTAGGTAAATACAGACACTTAACCACTTAACATGTTTGACTAGAAAATCCTGGTAACGAGGGACCCGTTTCAGTAGTAACCCAAGTTTGGTATCATGGTACCCTGAAACTAGGCAGGGTGGGGCACGATTACTGGGTTGATTGTAAGCGGTCAAACGACGGTGGTGGGTGCACAGTGCAGGTCTAATGGGGTGCGGGCGTGCACACACTCCAGAGGAGACAACCAGGGCACTGGGGACACCAGTAGTATAACCTACGCCTTCTAGAATTTGTGTCGGGGCCGCCACCATGGGTCTTGATACACCCCATGGTGGGACCAACATAGTTATCTATAATTCTTGGGGGCCGTATGACACATGTTAACGCGATTAGGAGCCGATCTTTAAATAAAAATGGGGATCACTTCACCCTCAGCATGGGGTGCCAGTTAGAATAAACTCAAGTAGGTGCAGAGATATAGTATGGGTGCGATAGTACATTCGACACTTCCTTAGCTTTTGACACTTTCCTATTTTCAGTTTATGTCTATCATTCCATTTTCTTATTCACATACTGAAGAGTTACTAGATTTACTCAGGCTTTATGTCAGACTCTATTTTCTTTTCGTCTTCTTTTCTTTCGTTCCCCTCCAGGTCCACAGGGAGGAAACAACTCAGCTCAGTCAGTCTCTTTACAAGCTCCAAGAACGTAGATGTATGATTTGGATCTCTTTTGCTCGGATTATGGCTTTGGATATCACTATGGGGATTTTTGTCACTTTATTTATGTTTTATGCTTCTTTAATAATCAAGACAGTAATGAGGTTGTAATGTTGGAAGTATTTTGAGACAATTATGGAATGTTTTGTTTGAACACATATTGATGAAATAAAAGTCTGTTGGGTTTCCGTTGTTTAAAATATGTGTATTTATATTTGTCTTGAGTATTTCTATGGCTTTTACTTATAAACCTCCACCAAAGTTAAGGCATTCCCTTTGTGAGTGACCTTAACGGAGGTGGGTGTTTCAAGGAATAAGGTGTCTCCGGTTTCGTTCGGACCCAGAACGGAATTGTAAATGGATGGTATGTCTGACGTTGTATTCCTTTATACTGTATTCGTTGATCTCTGCTAAATATATATCTGTTTGGTGGTGGATAATTTATTCTCTCGCGTAACACCCTTCTTTGAGACATACGAGCTTAAAGGTTATATATTAGCAGAAATCAATGGTATGGTATGGATTGACAATGTGGCATGCTAAGATGCAAATGATCAAGGCTTTTGTTGAAAGCAGAGCCTTGTAGTTGATGGTCAAAGCACAGCTTTATTTAACATAGCTTTGTGTAGCGGTACTTCGCGAGCCTCACACCCCGGTATGAACCCGAAACAGGAGTAAGGACTGTAGGGAGGACTTACGTTTCTATCTAGCTAGAAGTGGTGTCTGTGTTTAACAAGGCCAGACATTTTACTTATGTGGATGATGGAATGAGGCGCCTCGGTTATTTGGGTCCATAGTGGCTCTATTTACGCCACATAGGGCGGGGAAACGTATTGTTAAGGCAATATTAATCCACTAACATTATTTGTGGACCGACCCTGAAGATCCAAGGTGTAGTTGCGGCTGAGCCTTAGATATGGGCTAGATTGTCTCGAATTTAGTAAGGACTATCTTTTGCCGTGGTTCATGATGGAAATCCAACTTCCAATACGACCCATGCAGTTTTGATTGTATGACATAGTATATGGTAGCTATGCCGTCTATGATTGATATATTATGATTGAAATGTTTTTTGAAACCTTATATGCACTAATAATAATATCAAATCCGTTTTATCGTATCAAGCATTTTTGACCATTATAAGGTAAAACTCTATCCTCTGGTTTGCGTTGCATTGTGTGATGGGACTTGAGTCTTATAATGGTTTCATTTTTCTAAAAATCATTGCGTTGTTTAACGATTTACTTTATTTCATGCACTGGCAATCCAGTGGAGTAAACCCATTCCGCGTTAGCAGCGTGGTCTTGTGATTAGCCTTATTATTAGATAAGTTTAGTAGATTTCTCATACCAGTCCCATGACTGACCCATAGTTTGTTTCACTTTGCAAACTCGGGTGCCCTCTTTTCCATACGGGAAGTCGAGTAGCTTCTTTTGCAGATATTCATTTCTTGAGCAGGATTCTGGATCGAAGCTTAAAGCTATGTCCAGAGCACTGGTAGCCTTCCGCTGTTTTAGTGTTATTAGTTCCGCTGCCTTGTATTACATTTATTGTAATTTAATCTTCCGTTGTATTATTATTTACCGATGTACTCTGATATTTTGTACTCTGATGTAACATTATTATAATGTTTATAAAAATCTTATGTTATTTGTTAGCCTAATTTGTGAAATAGGCTACACAAAGAAGAAAGAATCAGTTGTTGAAGAAAATTCTGCCAAGCCTCCGGATCGGATCGGAGTACTTCAGACAAAATCAAACTAACATACGACGAGAAAAGGGGCGCATGCTAATCTGACCGGATCGGGGATGGTATATCTGATCCGAACCCCATTTGTTAAATCGATCTGATCCGAACCCAGTTGTCAACTGCTACACCCCCATGATCTCCTAGATATTCGGGGCAATTACATCCACTTCCTACCCATGTTGGCCACTAACTCGGTACGCTGTCAGTATTAAAATCCACATGAACCCAAAAGTGGCGGGATAGGAGCCACGTGGACCCGATCCGATCCGGATCCAGGAGGAATTTTCACCTATAAATACCCCATCAAGAGGCATATGGAAGGATCTTTTGGCACTTTGAGAGTTTGAGAATTCTTGAAAACCGAATTCCAGCACTATTAATCAATTCAAATCATCATCTAGAGTGTATTTCAAATATTATTGAGTGAATTTATATGTAAAATGAGTGAGATTGAGTGAATATCTTGTTGTACTTTCATCTACATCATCAAGAAAAGTCATATATAGTGGACGTAGGCTCTTTAACGTCGAACCACTATAAATCTTGTGTCTCTTTTCTGTTTTTGATCTTATTTCATTACAATTTTAGTCAATTTTGGTGTTAGAACCATTTTTTGTTCTAACATTTTGGTGCTTTCATTGAGAATCATTTGAATTCTCTGTTTTTCTGGATTATCGTTCTACTTTTTGGACCATTGAGTTCAAAGAAGTTAATCCCCAATTTCCGATGCTTTTAAGTACTCGTTGGTTGATTGTTGAAGAATTATGGCCAATGGAAAAGGCAAGGAAGTTTAAACTAGTCGAGGGAACGAAGTTGGTGAAGATCAGCAAAACGCGGTCGTGACGAGGTCTCGTGGGCAGAGCTCGGGAGCAGATCGGACTGGCTCAGGAAATCCGAACCGGTCGCAGAGGGAAAGCTCCGATCCGACCCGAGTAGAAGATGTTGAAGAGGTGCGCTCCCCCAACCCGAACCGATCTGGCCAGGTCACTTTGCCCCGATCCGATCCGACTCTAGGTGATGCTGAAACCTCTACTCAAGCCCCTCCAAATGCTCCGACTCTAGCCACCATGACCAATGTCTAGATCAATCCATCTGCGCCTGTCACCCAAGGAGATTTTTCGTGCCTTCTCGACATGCTTGAGAGCACTAGGGAGGCTATGAGAATCCATGAGTTCACCAACCTTATGATGCAAGAGAATATGAGAATCATGAGTAGGCAAATTGGCGAGCTTCTCAGGCAGAGGACCCCTTCCCCAGTTCATCACGCTGCAATGGATCAGTCTTCTTCCTCAGAGGAAGAGCGACCTCGTGAAAGAAGGCCGCTTGAACGACCTCAGAATTTGGAACAAATGACTTTCGGATCTCTGGGATCCCACGAAGACGCTGCTCGTGTGTTAGGACCCGATGACCCGAGCTTGAGAGAGCCTACGCTGTTACCAATGCGAGGATCCCATGTTCTGCCTAGAGATCCTAACCTTACCAACCCCACTCAGGGACAAATGCTTCAGCCCCTTCCTCCCGAGATCGACCGGGAACGTAGGGAGCAAAGCAGAGAAGAAGCTGCTAGAAGAAGGAGGGTGTCCCCTGATCAGGAGCCTAGAGGAAACCCGAACATCAGAGCCAGGGAGCCTGAACGGCCCTTGACCAATGCTGATGTATGGGCTATGGTACGCCAGATCATGACTGAGATTCGAAATTACACCAATGAAGATTATGGTATTGAGCGAAGCCATACTCCCTTTACTGATGACATTCTTGACTTTCAGTTCCCCCGACGATTTAATTTGCCGCAGATGGACAGATATAGTAGGAGAACTGATCCGGGACAACATCTGATGCGATATGCATGGTTTATGAATGTTGCAGCTGCTCCTGATGCTGTGAAGTGTAAGGCTTTCCCGATTTACTTAGAAGACGTAGCATTACTATGGTTTAACCGACTTCCTCCTCGATCGATATCGAATTTCAAAGAATTAAGTGAACGTTTTATGAATCAATTCCGACTTCACGCCCGAAAGTCTAAGACTGTTGCCGAATTATCGAGAATTAAGCAAGCGCCGGGTGAGTCCTTGAAGTCATATCTAGACCGTTTCAATTTAGCTGTAACAGAAGTCAGCAACCCTCATGAGCCTACCATCTTGATGGCCTTAATGGAGGGATTTGATCCTGATTCAGAGTTTGGAGATTATCTTTCTAGGAAACCGCCTCCCACAAGAGAGTTGTTTTATGAGAAGGCCAATATTCAGTTAAGACGGGAGGAAGCACGGGCAAACAGAAAGAGGATGTCCGGAGCGGCCTCAAAAGAAGCTATTCAGAGTAATGTTGCTGTAAAGCAGTCTGGAGAAAGCTCTGGGAAAGTCGAAGTGAATGTTGGAAACAAGAATGGAAATAGTAATAATGGAAACGGGGGCAACAACAACTGTAATGGGAATGGTAATAGGAGAAACAGGAACCGAGGAAGTAATTCTGACAAAAGACCCCGGTTCCAGACTTTTGAAAATTATTCACCGTTGAATGATACGTTGGAGAACATATATTTGGACACGTATAATGTTTTGCAATACAAAAAACCACCGCCACGAGATTCGACAGAGAAAGAAATTGCTACCGGAAAATTTTGTTTATTTCACGGAACCCACGGACATTCAACGAACGAATGTCGACACTTGAGAGATGTGGTTGAGAAGTTGTTGCGTGAAGGGAAGTTGGATGAGTATAAGGCTGCCCCAAGGGACATGGGGCAAGGAGGACAGGCCACAAACCAGAATCAATTTGCTCCCAAGCCTACAGCACAGCAAAAGGGCAAAGGGATTGTCATTTACACCATAGTAGGTGGACCCCATCCAGCTATCCACAGTTTCAGAGCAATGGACCAATACGTTAATGCAGTTAAGCACATAGATGTGGACGAGTGTAATGATTTGGAAGATATCACCCCTGTGAAACAGCAGAGGACAATATTTGATGATGTAGTGTTTCGTAGCAGAGACGATACCGGAATCCAATCACCTACCGAAGGTCCGTTGGTTATTACCACTGCTATTGGGCCGGCACTGGTTCATAAGGTACTAGTAGACAGTGGAAGCTCTGTCAACATTCTGTTTAAGAAGTCATTTGATCAGATGAGGCTCGAGCCTGGAGATTTGAAGCCCTGTGAAGGTTGGATCCGTGCTTCAATGGCGCATCGACAGCTCCAATGGGGTATATAGAATTACCCGTAACATTGGGACAAGGGGATCGTCGGAGAGTACGAATGCTTCAGTTCATAGTGCTAGATGTCGATTCGCCCTACAACACTTTTTTAGGAAGGCCTGCCCTTGCAGAGTTCAGGGCTTGTATTGCACCATGGTGTTTATTGCTAAAGTTCCCAACTGAAGTCGGAACAAGAGTAATGAGGGGAGACCAAGTATCTGGGCGAGCTTGTTATATTGCTGAAATAAAGATGCTGATGAAGGGACTCAACATCGATACTAAAAGTACTTCACCTCCTCCAAAGGAGGGTTCGGCATAGCAATTAGAGGGATCAGCCCCGAAGGAGTTGCCCAAGGGAATGCCTGAGGACCTAGATCCCAGAGAAGATGAGGAACTTGAGGATAGAAAGGCAACTCCTAACGAAACGACAGTGGATATACCCATTGATGAAGCTGATCTAGCAAAAGTTTTGAAGATTGGATCCCAGTTGGATCCTCACCGAGCCAAAGAACTGGCTGACTTTCTGAAGGCAAACCTGGATGTGTTTTCCTGGACCCACGCTGACATGTGTGGGATATCACCATCCATCATGAGTCATTCGCTGAGTATAAACCCAAAACACCCGCCTGTAAAGCAAAAGAGACGTATGTTGGGCCCAGAGAGGTCGGCAGCTCTGAAAAAAGAAGTGGAGAAGCTGAAAGAGAACATATTTATTAGAGATTCGACATATCCCGATTGGATATCGAATCCTGTTTTGGTAAAGAAGTCAAACGGAAAGTGGTGGACGTGTATTGATTTTTCAGACTGGAACAAAGCCTGCCCGAAAGATAGCTTCCCACTCCCCAGAATAGACCAGCTTGTGGATTCGACGGTGGGACATGAACTTCTTTCTTTTATGGACGCATATTCTGGGTACAACCAGATTCCCATGCACGTGCCCGATCAAGAGCACACGAGCTTTATTACAAATTTGGGGTTGTACTACTACGTGGTCATGCCTTTCGGATTGAAAAATGCTGGAGCTACCTACCAACGCTTGGTGAACAAGATGTTTTATAACCAAATTGTAATGGCGCGTTTTGTTAGCTGTCGAATAATTAATTTATTTAATGATTTATATATATCGATTTGGCGATATCGATAACTTAAAGTACAACGTTTGAACGTATAATTATAATATAATTAAAATAGAGCTTGAAATAGCGCTGCAGTTCGCTATTTGGCAATTTAGACTTCAACTGGATATACAGGGTTCGTTTTAAATCGGATTTCTGTGAAACAAGAAACGTGTGGAGCTGGTGGAGTATATTTTTCATATGGAAGAGAAAAATCGAGATTTCATCGTGTAGATTTTCAGTTATGTCCAAATCAAATTTCAGAAAAGTCGCTGTAGAGTTCCTTAATAATTTGCGACGCTTTATTTACGTTATAAAAGAGTTTTCAATATATTTGAATATCGGGTTTGAATTTAGACAAGGTTCTTTTGGGAAGTAGTGATAATTTAATTTTTAGAATTTTACTGTAATTTTTAATTAATTAAATAAGCAACTTTTTATTTGAAGTATTTCGCACCCTGAAATCAAGATTTTGAAGTTTCAAAATATGAGTCCACCTACCGATATTATTATATTTTTGGGATCGTGACACATCGTGTGACACGATGGTAATTTTATTTCTGTCTATAGTGGTCCGGGTAACAAATGAAATTTTGTATAATGGACACTGTAAAACTCTTCACTTTGAAAACAAACAATATCTATACCACAACACTTCATAAAACATATATTTATAAATTGAATCGTATACGTACTCTTTACTTAGAATGTAACGAAATTAACCCAAGATGTTAAGCAATACCCACCCACCCAAATACTTCATTCAAAAGGGCTGTAGGATCTTTCAAAGCACCTACGCAATTTACAGTATAACCACATGTTAACCTACCTACCCAAAACGGGGACAATCCTTTCACCATATCAGCTAAACAAAAGGGAGTGGTCAGGAAAGTGTCACGCCTCCACTTTCATACCCAAGAACGTGGCAAAGCTCCACCCTGATACCTTAACCACCCAGTATACACGTATCTTCTCTCCTATACATATATTTCCGTCCACCGTCTTCTTTCATTCCTTTTCAAAAACAGTATAAAACCACCACAGCAAACCAAAATCCATCTTCTAAAATCCTTAACAAATCAAATAAAAATCATTAAATCATGGGATTCTTATATTTGAGGTCACTGAGTGATAATCTTCGTTCCTATATCAAAAACATGGGGTGCGACACCCATTTGCTGATCGCGTCTATCACCAGCGCCACCTAGGGCATCACGACTTTGTCAATTCGGGCACATCTGGGCAGCAAGTAGGGTGCGGTTGCGGTGAGGTTGGACTGGCGCACCGTTTGATGAAATTTGGGGATGATTGACACAAATTTGTGTCGCACCTACACAGTATGGCTCGAAGGAAAAATGGATATCGAGATTTAAGGGGAGCCATCGAGTTTAACTGTGAGGAGTTGGGGTTTAGGAGAATTCGAAGTGGCAAATGTTGGTGTGATTTGTTTGGGGTTCGGTTGATCGAAGGAGGAGGTTCTAATGCCTGAAACGATGGAAATGGTGGAGGGCCATCTGGAGTTACGGTCTGTTTGAGAGGAAGAAGAGGAGTAGAAAACGGGTTGGGTGTTGTGGTATTTGGGCCGGGGAAAATCTAGGGGTAAAGCCCATTTGTTATTTAACCCAAGTTATTTATTTAATTTATAAATGTATGAACTTCTAATCGTTATAACTTGCTCATACGACACCGGTTTTCAGCGAAACAAGATCCGTTAGGATCGTATGGACGAGAGCTTCACAATGAAGCTGACTGGGAATGAATCCGAGCTCGTTACAATTTATGGCGAAATAAATTGTCAGACTGAATCAAATAACGCAAACCGTTATTTAACGGCTAACGCGCAAATGTGAGTAAATCTCACTAACTCTGAACAGTTTATAATTTCATGTTGTATTGTTAGAACTGTTAAAATTGTCTGTTTGACTGTGTGTTGATTGTTTGATTGAACTGCTAGTCAGTTAGTTAAATTTCTATATTGATTCTGTTTAACAGAATATATCATATGGAACTGAAAGTGATGTTATCTATATTTTCTAACATGTGTGATGCAGGGAAACAGGTTGGAGGAATCCGACTGGATTCCTCAACAGTTATTTTATTGTTTTTCATATATTGTGATATATGATGTGTTATGAAATCTGTTATGGATTTCATATGTTTGAATGATACCGATCATTGTTATACGACACGTTACACACCGTAGGTGATACTACAGTGTAAAAAGGGAATTTTCAATGTTTATATTGAAAATAAATCTTATTTATAAAATCGATAGGATTTTATAAAATGAAAACATTTATTTATGTAGGAAATAAATAAAGGAACATTTATTTAGATTTTAAATAAATGGAATAAAGGAATATTTATTTAGGGAATAAATAAAGGAAACACTTGTTCGGAAAATAAATAGAATTATACAAGGATAGATTTAAACACGTGCTTCGCACACGGTATAACACGATATGGATTTAAATGAGATATTAAATAGGAAGTCTGTTTTAAACAGATAAATTGAAGTAGATTAATTTATAAATAATGTTTTATAAATTAAATAAATTATTTATCATTGATAAATGGAATATATATAAGTCTGGACTTATATAGAGAAGTAGAAACGTTATTAAAAGGACATTTATAAAGTGAAGAACCGTTACTAAAAGTAAATCTTTATAAATGGATAAACGTTGTAAAAAGCAAATCTTTATCAATGGATAAACGTTGTAAAAAGGAAATCTTTTGAAATGAATAAACGTTAATAAAAGGAGTTAAATCGAATTTAGTTATTCGAAATGAGTTATTCAAATTAGATATTTGAATAGAGTTAAACACATTAGAGTGATTCGAATTTCTTATTTCGAATAGAGTTAAACAAAGTAATTTGTTAGGTTAACCAAAGCAAGTTAGTCGAGTTAATCAAAGTAATTGGTTAAGTTAACCAAATTAAATTTGTTAAGATAAACGAAGCGGTTAATCGAAGTGAATTAGTTAAGTTAAACTAATTGGTAAATCAAAGTGAATTAGCTGCGTCAAACTAAGTGACTTAGTTAAGTTAAACTAATTTGTAAATCAAAGTGGATTAGTTGCGTCAAACTAAGTGAATTAGTCAAGTTAAACTAATTGGTTAATCGAAGTAAATTAGTTGGGTTAATCAAAGTGAATTAGCTGAGTTAAACTAAGTAAATCGGTTAGAGTTAATCAAAGTGAATTAACTAAGTTAAACTAAGTGGATTAGTTCAGTTAATCGAGACAAGTAAATCAAGTTAGGTTAAACCATTTGGGTTAACCAGTAAAGTTTACCAGTTAAAGATAAACAGTTAAAGTGACCAGTTAAGGTTGGCCAGTTAAAGTTGACCAGTTAAAGTTGACCAGTTAGAGTTGATCAGTTAGAGTTACTCAGTTAGAGTTGACCAGTTAGAGTTGACCAATTAGAGTTATCCAAGTGGAGTTAATCGAGTAGAGTTGCCGAATATCAAGTAGAGTTATCGAATATAATGTATTCGAGGGAAGAGTAATCGAATATAGTTTATTCGAGTGGAGAAATCAAATGTTATTCATTTGAGAAGAGTACCGAATATTATTTATTCGAAGAGTAGTTATCGAATATTGGTTATTCGAAGTTTGTTAATCCAAAGGAGTTATTCGAAGTTAGCTAATCCAAAGGAGTTATTCGAAGTTAGTTAATCCAAAGGAGTTAGCCGAAGAGTTAATCGAATATAGTTATTCGAAAGAAGGTGTTAATCGAATATATTTATTCGAGTAAAGTTAAAAGAGTTAATCGAATTTAGTTATTCGAAATGAGTTATTCGAATTAGATATTTGAATAGAGTTAAACACATTAGAGTGATTCGAATTACTTATTCAAATAGAGTTAAACACGTAAGAGTTAATTGAATATTAGTTATTCAATTAGAGTTAAATCGAATTTAGTTTTTCGAAAAGAGTTAATCAATTTGAGTTAAGTTAATCGGTTTGAATTAAGTTGAATCGAAATGGAGTAAATCGATTAGAATTAAGTTAATCGAGTTAGAGTAAATCGAATATTGGTTATTCGAAGGTAAGTTATTCAAATTAGTTATTCGAAGGAGTTAATCAAATGAGTTGATCCAAAGGAGTTAGTCGAATATTAGTTATTCGAATAGAGTTAAAGGAGTTATCGATTTTATTTTGATCGAAAGGAGTTATCGATTAGTAAATCGAAAGGAGATTTTCGAATATAGCATATTCGAAAGAAAGAGATCGAATATTATTTATTCGAAAGAGAGAGATTTCGAATATGAGTTATTCGAAGAGAGATAATCGAATATAGGTTATTCGAAGAAGAGTTAATCAAATAGAGATTACTCGAAAGAGAGTTATACGTCGAATTCGATTATAGCGAATTCGGGAAAGTACTATTTACTTTCCAGGGTTTAAATCAAGATTTAGTTATTGATTTAGAAATTAGGTGTCTGTTAAATTATTCGAGTTAGGAGATAAAGTTATAATTTAGGTTAGATATTGCAGAAGTAGGAATTATAACGTTATAGTTATAATCAAACGTTTTCATATAAGAAGTAGATTCGTAACATGAATCCGAGAATTTGCGTAAACAGATGATTGGAAAAAGTGAGTGACGAGCTTTATCTATTTCACAGTAAAGGACGTTGTTCAATTAAAGTCTGAGAGGTAATTATACCCCAACTTGATTGACTTCAGAATTGACAAAGGAATAGTTGTGGTTCGATAGAAAAGGTTGATTTGAAATATAGTTAAGTAATAAGCGATTAATGGATTAAGCGTAACGATGTTTTATACCACGTTCATTGGAAATCCGTAAATGAGTTTTGGAAACGTTTTCCAAATATAGTCAGATATGTTTTCTAAACATAGAAATGAAATGTTTTCATGATAAGAATTGAAGAAATAGAGTTAAGCAAATTTAGAAACTGACTGGAGAGGGTAAGTTGAACGGTTTTCTAAGTGACGATCTGATGTTGGTTTCGACCTTCCGAATTGATACTTAGAGAATTGTCCTCATACTAGTTACAGTTAGGGACTGATAGTTGCGAAATAATAGTGATGTGAAAATAAGCTATGGAAATGTTTTCCAATGATTAATAACATATATTTTCTAAATATATGAAATAAGGAAATATGAACATGTGATGATTGATCGATCGAATTTCCATTTGGAAATAAGATCGTTGTTTGTACACCGACATGTTTTCATTTGATAGTTGAATCACAGACTATCAAAGTTTTTACCATTTTAACGTTGTTAATATGGAGAGACCGGTTGGATTATTATCCAAAGAACCACTCTGTATTGGCATAAGCGTTGCGAGCAATATCTGCCAAAGATAAATTGAAGACGGAGTAAAGTACAAGGGCTGTTGTATAAGTCTTAGATAACAGTGACTAAGATGGATATACTGAATAGTGCCTTCGGTTTGTCCAGTCCCAGGACAACGTATATGGAAGAAGGTTCGATAGAGTATATCCAATGGATCGCGTAAGTTGATCTGTTCAAACGTATTCACGTTTGGTGGCGGAGGAATTCGTTTCTCTTAGCTGTATACCCGTGTTATTTTTGGATAAGTCAATTTGTGATTTGGCGGGTATGTCGATGTGGCATTCAAAGTGAATGGTGATCAGATGTTCTGAAGATAGACGTAGCCTCTGGCCTCACAACCAGGAAGTAACAAAAGTTGGGCTAGGCAGCATGGCTGGTTGGGTCATTCCCAAGCAGGGTGTATTGTCACCGTTCTAGGGAATATCCATATTTATAATTCTTTTTGATTCTGTATCTTCGGATGACGGTTTGATGGCCTACAACCGTGGTGGCAATATATTCGCGACACTCAAGCTAAATGAGTGAGCGGTCATGTGTGGCCGGGTTGCAAGACGTTCTTGTTGAACCCTGAGTGTATCACCTCTAGAGTACACTATTCAGAAGGTGCTCCCATACCTTGTCTGTTGGAATCCATTCTCCGATAAGCGCCCTGCGGTTTATGATTTTATACTATGTATGTAGAACGTGAGATGCAAGCGTTTCTGCTAGATTGATACCTATTTGCACTTAGACACTATTATAATATCACAATGATATTGCTTGTCAAAGTTGTTTAGATACTCATAAGGAAAAACCCGTTCCGTATTCACGGCGTGGTCTTGTGAGATATCATATACCTGTTCAATTGTTTTAAACTGTTTTACTCATACCAGTCCCATGACTTACCCGGAGTTTACTTTGTTGTTTTCCCTAAACTCTTGGGTGCCTAAATTTGTACGGGCAGTCAAGTAGTCGGGATTTACAGATATACTTGGAGAGCTCGGAGCAGGAGGCTGCAAGATTTTATAGCTATAGTTATTTCCGCTGTGTTGTAAGTGTTGTACTCTGATAAGTACTATTGTATATATATAACTGTTTACTTCAAAGTTATGTTATATATTATATGTTATTCGTTCCGCTGTGAGATTCGTGTTACTCTGATGATTCTGATGTTCTTCTTCTTCTTCTATTCTATTAGTTCTATCTTTTCTTTCTCACCTTCTAAATTCTTTCACTAACGTCTCGGAATTTCCGACTCTCGAGGAGTCGGAAATTTCCAGCCGTTACAGTTGGTATCAGAGCTTAAGTTAAGTGATTACCTTGGCTCTGTGGCATAACTCGATGGAGATGGGATTAGTAATATCCTAGATTGAGTTTGAGTGTATATATATGAGCGCGTAATTGTTATTCAATATAAAATGGTTTTATATTGTGGAGACTCATTGGTTGAGTGGCTTATGAATTCTGGTCAATCAGTTGATCCACTGTATCGATAAGGGTTACTAAACACTCGAATACGATGAACCGTCATGGTATGTTTTGAAAGGAGGGTAAAAGAAATAATTTTACCCGAATATATTTTGATATAATATATTGGTAGTGTTGGTTGTTATTATAATCGAATAAGATTATAAAAGGATGAAATGATTATAAATGACCAATCAGAATTCATATGAATGTAATATATGAAATAGTTTGAATTAAATATGAATTTAAATCAGAATTTGGAATTTAAAATAAGGAAATTTTAAGTTCCTGGGAGATTTGAAAATGTTTTTCAAATTTAAAACGATATAGTATTGAACTCACTTCGATAGCTGGAAAATAGATTCTGATGATGAATCTAGACATCATCAGTGTTCATTTTCGAGTTCTAAGTGACGGATTTCTACCAAAGGTTTTGTTTTTGAATTGTTTTGAGAAAACAAGTGTTTAGAAATTCAAATGTTTTGAATGGGTGTTATGATTTCAAATTGATTTGAAAGAAACCCAGGAACGTAAGTTCTGGAATTAAAATTTAACTAATGAAGTTAAATAAAATGAGATGGTAAAAATAAATTGAAATTTAACTTGAACCGAGTTAAATAAAATTGAATTGGATTAGAGATAATCTAGAATGGAACCAAATTGATAAGTCAATAATTTGGAATTTGATATTAGAGTTCGAATGAAATTCGATTTGGATTTGAGGATATGAACTGATTGGAGATCAAATTGGAATGGATAACATTGGTATATGTTGAAGTGGTAGCAGATGAAAGGGATAGAGTTAAATGCCCGACAAAAAGGTACAAGTTTATATCATATATGAGTTTGGATTTTATGAGCCGAATTGGCAAGCCGCTTGGCTATTTTGATTTCTTTTGGATTGGAGGAGGCCTAGAGAGGCGAGTTGTGGTTTGACGTATTGAGCCGTACAAAGGAGGTTATGGCGAAATTTTTCGAAAATTTAATATGTTAGAAAATTTTCATAATTTTTGAAAATTTAGTTAGTCGAAATAAATTAATATTTTAGTCGATATTAATTGGTTCAGTTGAAACTGGAGTTGAGAAGTAAACTAAAAGATATTTGAATCTAGTTAGTAAAGTTGGTAGCATTTTCCTAGCTTAGCAATTTCGAGGACGAAATTATTTTAAGGGGGAAGTCTGTAATGGCGCGTTTTGTTAGCTATCGAATAATTAATTTATTTAATGATTTATATATCGATTTGGCGATATCGATAACTTAAAGTACAACGTATAATTATAATATAATTAAAATAGAGCTTGAAATAGCGCTGCAGTTCGCTATTTGGCAATTTAGACTTCAACTGGATATACAGGGTTCGTTTTAAATCGGATTTCTGTGAAACAAGAAACGTGTGGAGCTGGTGGAGTATATTTTTCATATGGAAGAGAAAAATCGAGATTTCATCGTGTAGATTTTGAGTTATGTCCAAATCAAATTTCAGAAAAGTTGCTGTAGAGTTCCTTAATAATTTGCGACGCTTTATTTACGTTATAAAAGAGTTTTCAATATATTTGAATATCGGGTTTGAATTTAGACAAGGTTCTTTTGGGAAGTAGTGATAATTTAATTTTTAGAATTTTACTGTAATTTTTAATTAATTAAATAAGCAACTTTTTATTTGAAGTATTTCGCACCCTGAAATCAAGATTTTGAAGTTTCAAAATATGAGTCCACCTACCGATATTATTATATTTTTGGGATCGTGACACATCGTGTGACACGATGGTAATTTTATTTCTGTCTATAGTGGTCCGGGTAACAAATGAAATTTTGTATAATGGACACTGTAAAACTCTTCACTTTGAAAACAAACAATATCTATACCACAACACTTCATAAAACATATATTTATAAATTGAATCGTATACGTACTCTTTACTTAGCATGAAACGAAATTAACCCAAGATGTTAAGCAATACCCACACACCTAAATACTTCATTCGAAAGGGCTGTAGGATCTTTCAAAGCACCTACGCAATTTACAGTATAACCACATGTTAACCTACCTACCCAAAACGTGGACAATCCTTTCACCATATCAGCTAAACAAAAGGGAGTGGTCAGGAAAGTGTCACGCCTCCACTTTCATACCCAAGAACGTGGCAAAGCTCCACCCTGATACCTTAACCACCCAGTATACACGTATCTTCTCTCCTATACATATATTTCCGTCCACTGTCTTCTTTCATTCCTTTTCAAAAACAGTATAAAACCACCACAGCAAACCAAAATCCATCTTCTAAAATCCTTAACAAATCAAATAAAAATCATTAAATCATGGGATTCTTATATTTGAGGTCACTGAGTGATAATCTTCGTTCCTATATCAAAAACATGGGGTGCGACACCCATTTGCTGATCGCGTCTATCACCAGCGCCACCTAGGGCATCACGACTTTGTCAATTCGGGCACATCTGGGCAGTAAGTAGGGTGCGGTTGCGGTGAGGTTGGACTGGCGCACCGTTTGATGAAATTTGGGGATGATTGACACAAATTTGTGTCGCACCTACACAGTATGGCTCGAAGGAAAAATGGAGATCGAGATTTAAGGGGAGCCATCGAGTTTAACTGTGAGGAGTTGGGGTTGAGGAGAATTCGAAGTGGCAAATGTTGGTGTGATTTGTTTGGGGTTCGGTTGATCGAAGGAGGAGGTTCTAATGCCTGAAACGATGGAAATGGTGGAGGGCCATCTGGAGTTACGGTCTGTTTGAGAGGAAGAAGAGGAGTAGAAAACGGGTTGGGTGTTGTGGTATTTGGGCCGGGGAAAATCTAGGGGTAAAGCCCATTTGTTATTTAACCCAAGTTATTTATTTAATTTATAAATGTATGAACTTCTAATCGTTATAACTTGCTCATACGACACCGGTTTTCAGCGAAACAAGATCCGTTAGGATCATATGGACGAGAGCTTCACAATGAAGCTAACTGGGAATGAATCCGAGCTCGTTACAATTTATGGCGAAATAAATTGTCAGACTGAATCAAATAACGCAAACCGTTATTTAACGGCTAACGCGCAAATGTGAGTAAATCTCACTAACTCTGAACAGTTTATAATTTCATGTTGTATTGTTAGAACTGTTAAAATTGTCTGTTTGACTGTGTGTTGATTGTTTGATTGAACTGCTAGTCAGTTAGTTAAATTTCTATATTGATTCTGTTTAACAGAATATATCATATGGAACTGAAAGTGATGTTATCTATATTTTCTAACATCTGTGATGCAGGGAAACAGGTTGGAGGAATCCGACTGGATTCCTCAACAGTTATTTTATTGTTTTTCATATATTGTGATATATGATGTGTTATGAAATCTGTTATTGATTTCATATGTTTGAATGATACCGATCATTGTTATACGACACGTTACACACCGTAGGTGATACTACAGTGTAAAAAGGGAATTTTCAATGTTTATATTGAAAATAAATCTTATTTATAAAATCGATAGGATTTTATAAAATGAAAACATTTATTTATGTAGGAAATAAATAAAGGAACATTTATTTAGATTTTAAATAAATGGAATAAAGGAATATTAATTTAGGGAATAAATAAAGGAAACACTTGTTCAGAAAATAAATAGAATTATACAAGGATAGATTTAAACACGTGCTTCGCACACGGTATAACACGATATGGATTTAAATGAGATATTAAATAGGAAGTCTGTTTTAAACAGATAAATTGAAGTAGATTAATTTATAAATAATGTTTTATAAATTAAATAAATTATTTATCGTTGATAAATGGAATATATATAAGTCTGGACTTATATAGAGAAGTAGAAACGTTATTAAAAGGACATTTATAAAGTGAAGAACCATTACTAAAAGGAAATCTTTATAAATGGATAAACGTTGTAAAAAGCAAATCTTTATCAATGGATAAACGTTGTAAAAAGGAAATCTTTTGAAATGAATAAACGTTAATAAAAGGAGTTAAATCGAATTTAGTTATTCGAAATGAGTTATTCAAATTAGATATTTGAATAGAGTTAAACACATTAGAGTGATTTGAATTTCTTATTTCGAATAGAGTTAAACAAAGTAATTTGTTAGGTTAACCAAAGCAAGTTAGTCGAGTTAATCAAAGTAATTGGTTAAGTTAACCAAAGTAAATTAGTTAAGATAAACGAAGCGGTTAATCGAAGTGAATTAGTTAAGTTAAACTAATTGGTAAATCAAAGTGAATTAGCTGCGTCAAACTAAGTGACTTAGTTAAGTTAAACTAATTTGTAAATCAAAGTGGATTAGTTGCGTCAAACTAATTGAATTAGTCAAGTTAAACTAATTGGTTAATCGAAGTAAATTAGTTGGGTTAATCAAAGTGAATTAGCTGAGTTAAACTAAGTAAATCGGTTAGAGTTAATCAAAGTGAATTAACTAAGTTAAACTAAGTGGATTAGTTCAGTTAATCGAGACAAGTAAATCAAGTTAGGTTAAACCATTTGAGTTAACCAGTTAGGTTAAACCATTTGGGTTAACCAGTAAAGTTTACCAGTTAAAGATAAACAGTTAAAGTGACCAGTTAAGGTTGGCCAGTTAAAGTTGACCAGTTAAAGTTGACCAGTTAGAGTTGATCAGTTAGAGTTACTCAGTTAGAGTTGACCAGTTAGAGTTGACCAATTAGAGTTATCCAAGTGGAGTTAATCGAGTAGAGTTGCCGAATATCAAGTAGAGTTATCGAATATAATGTATTCGAGGGAATAGTAATCGAATATAGTTTATTCGAGTGGAGAAATCAAATGTTATTCATTTGAGAAGAGTACCGAATATTATTTATTCGAAGAGTAGTTATCGAATATTGGTTATTCGAAGTTAGTTAATCCAAAGGAGTTATTCGAAGTTAGCTAATCCAAAGGAGTTATTCGAAGTTAGTTAATCCAAAGGAGTTAGCCGAAGAGTTAATCGAATATAGTTATTCGAAAGAAGGTGTTAATCGAATATAGTTATTCGAGTAAAGTTAAAAGAGTTAATCGAATTTAGTTATTCGAAATGAGTTATTCGAATTAGATATTTGAATAGAGTTAAACACATTAGAGTGATTCGAATTACTTATTCAAATAGAGTTAAACACGTAAGAGTTAATTGAATATTAGTTATTCAATTAGAGTTAAATCGAATTTAGTTATTCGAAAAGAGTTAATCAATTTGAGTTAAGTTAATCGGTTTGAATTAAGTTGAATCGAAATGGAGTAAATCGATTAGAATTAAGTTAATCGAGTTAGAGTAAATCGAATATTGGTTATTCGAAGGTAAGTTATTCAAATTAGTTATTCGAAGGAGTTAATCAAATGAGTTGATCCAAAGGAGTTAGTCGAATATTAGTTATTCGAATAGAGTTAAAGGAGTTATCGATTTTATTTTGATCGAAAGGAGTTATCGATTAGTAAATCGAAAGGAGATTTTCGAATATAGCATATTCGAAAGAAAGAGATCGAATATTGTTTATTCGAAAGAGAGAGATTTCGAATATGAGTTATTCGAAGAGAGATAATCGAATATAGGTTATTCGAAGAAGAGTTAATCAAATAGAGATTACTCGAAAGAGAGTTATACGTCGAATTCGATTATAGCGAATTCGGGAAAGTACTATTTACTTTCCAGGGTTTAAATCAAGATTTAGTTATTGATTTAGAAATTAGGTGTCTGTTAAATTATTCGAGTTAGGAGATAAAGTTATAATTTAGGTTAGATATTGCAGAAGTAGGAATTATAACGTTATAGTTATAATCAAACGTTTTCATATAAGAAGTAGATTCGTAACCTGAATCCGAGAATTTGCGTAAACAGATGATTGGAAAAAGTGAGTGACGAGCTTTATCTATTTCACAGTAAAGGACGCTGTTCAATTAAAGTCTGAGAGGTAATTATACCCCAACTTGATTGACTTCAGAATTGACAAAGGAATAGTTGTGTTTCGATAGAAAAGGTTGATTTGAAATATAGTTAAGTAATAAGCGATTAATGGATTAAGCGTAACGATGTTTTATACCACGTTCATTGGAAATCCGTAAATGAGTTTTGGAAACGTTTTCCAAATATAGTCAGATATGTTTTCTAAACATAGAAATGAAATGTTTTCATGATAAGAATTGAAGAAATAGAGTTAAGCAAATTTAGAAACTGACTGGAGAGGGTAAGTTGAACGGTTTTCTAAGTGACGATCTGATGTTGGTTTCGACCTTCCGAATTGATACTTAGAGAATTGTCCTCATACTAGTTACAGTTAGGGACTGATAGTTGCGAAATAATAGTGATGTGAAAATAAGCTATGGAAATGTTTTCCAATGATTAATAACATATATTTTCTAAATATATGAAATAAGGAAATATGAACATGTGATGATTGATCGATCGAATTTCCATTTGGAAATAAGATCGTTGTTTGTACACCGACATATTTTCATTTGATAGTTGAATCATAGACTATCAAAGTTTTTACCATTTTAACGTTGTTAATATGGAGAGACCGGTTGGATTATTATCCAAAGAACCACTCTGTATTGGCATAAGCGTTGCGAGCAATATCTGCCAAAGATAAATTGAAGACGGAGTAAAGTACAAGGGCTGTTGTATAAGTCTTAGATAACAGTGACTAAGATGGATATACTGAATAGTGCCTTCGGTTTGTCCAGTCCCAGGACAACGTATATGGAAGAAGGTCTGATAGAGTATATCCAATGGATCGCATAAGTTGATCTGTTCAAACGTATTCACGTTTGGTGGCGGAGGAATTCGTTTCTCTTAGCTGTATACCCGTGTTATTTTTGGATAAGTCAATTTGTGATTTGGCAGGTATGTCGATGTGGCATTCAAAGTGAATGGTGATCAGATGTTCTGAAGATAGACGTAGCCTCTGGCCTCACAACCAGGAAGTAACAAAAGTTGGGCTAGGCAGCATGGCTAGTTGGGTCATTCCCAAGCAGGGTGTATTGTCACCGATCTAGGGAATATTCATATTTATACTTCTTTTTGATTCTGTATCTTCGGATGACGGTTTGATGGCCTACAACCGTGGTGGCAATATATTCGCGACACTCAAGCTAAATGAGTGAGCGGTCATGTGTGGCCGGGTTGCAAGACGTTCTTGTTGAACCCTGAGTGTATCACCTCTAGAGTACACTATTCAGAAGGTGCTCCCATACCTTGTCTGTTGGAATCCATTCTCCGATAAGCACCCTGCGGTTTATGATTTTATACTATGTATGTAGAACATGAGATGCAATCGTTTCTGCTAGATTGATACCTATTTGCACTTAGACACTATTATAATATCACAATGATATTGCTTGTCAAAGTTGTTTAGATACTCATAAGGAAAAACCCGTTCCGTATTCACGGCGTGGTCTTGTGAGATATCATATACCTGTTCAATTGTTTTAAACTGTTTTACTCATACCAGTACCATGACTGACCCGGAGTTTACTTTGTTGTTTTCCCTAAACTCTTGGGTGCCTAAATTTGTACGGGCAGTCAAGTAGTCGGGATTTACAGATATACTTGGAGAGCTTGGAGCAGGAGGCTGCAAGATTTTATAGCTATAGTTATTTCCGCTGTGTTGTAAGTGTTGTACTCTGATAAGTGCTATTGTATATATATAACTGTTTACTTCAAAGTTATGTTATATATTATATGTTATTCGTTCCGCTGTGAGATTCGTGTTACTCTGATGATTCTGATGTTCTTCTTCTTCTTCTATTCTATTAGTTCTATCTTTTCTTTCTCACCTTCTAAATTCTTTCACTAAGGTCTCGGAATTTCCGACTCTCGAGGAGTCGGAAATTTCCAGCCGTTACACAAATTGGGAAAACCATGGAGGTCTATGTGGATGATATGCTTGTCAAATCGAGGCAGTCCTCTAGCCATACGCAAGACTTGGCAGATATGTTCGGTATCCTGCGAAAGTATCGAATGATGCTAAATCCTTTGAAATGCTCGTTTGGAGTGGCATCTGGAAAGTTTCTGGGTTTCATCGTGATCTCTTGGAGAATTGAAATTAATCCTAGTCAAATAGCAGCGATAAGGAACATTGAGGAACCACGAAGAATCAAAGACGTCCAAAGTCTTGCAAGGAAGGTGGCTGCGTTGAGTAGATTTATCTCCAAAGCAATAAACAAATGTGTCCCATTTTTTGACTTAATAAAAAGGGGAAAGAAAAATTTTGAATGGACTCCGGACTGTGTTGAGGCCTTTTGAAATCTATTGGACTTACTAGAGAGACCACCAATTTTGTCAAAGCCGGTGGATCATGAAGAGCTGTTTGTTTATCTAGCAGCATCGGCTCACGCCGTTAGCACCGCCTTGGTCCAGGAAGAAGACAAGGTGCAAAGGCCGGTATATTACGTAAGTAAGAAATTGGCAGCTGCAGAACATAACTACCCAAGGATTGAGAATCTTGCTTACAACATTCTGATCGCCTCTCGAAAACTTCGCCATTATTTTCAAGCTCACCCAATAATCATATACACTGATCAGCCTCTAAGACAGGTGTTGCAAAGACCCGAAGCATCAGGACGGTTGATCAAGTGGAATATTGAATTAAGTCAGTTTGATTTAAACTTTCAACCGCGGAGATCGATCAGGGGGCAAGTTTGGCTGACTTTATAGCAGAGTTCACAATTCTGAAGGAAGAGACGATCGATGATAAGGTGGTCAAATCAGAGGAAGAATTAAAATTAGATCCATGGAAGTTATACACAGACGGAGCCAAGAACGTCCGAAGGTCCGGAGATGGAGTCGTCTTAGTTACTCCTGAAGGACGATCTTTATATTATGCTCTACGACTAGAATTTTCAGCGACCAATAATGACTCTGAATATGAAGCCCTGATTGCCGGGCTGAAACTTACTAAGGAATTCGGAATAAAGGCATTAGATATATTCTGCGATTCCAAAATAGTCGTCTGCCAAGTGCGAAAGGAGTTTATGGCCCGGGGACCTCGACTTATTACCTATCTTGGAAAGGTGAAGGAGCTATTGAGCAACTTGGAACGGTATAACATAACGCATATCCCAAGAGCTGAAAACCAGAAGCCAGACCGACTAGCGAAGCTGGCAAGTTCCGACAATCCTGAGGAAACCGAAATGGTTCCAATTGAGACATTGGGATCGCCTAGCTTTGAGTTAATGGAAATTGAATTAGCTTTCGAAGTAGAACCGGAGAGGGAGTCGTGGATGACCCCAATCAAGAATTTCCTTAGAAATGGAGTACTCCCGCCAAAGAAGAGTGAGAGGCGAGCCATAGTTCGCAAAGCTACCAGATACGTCCTTCAAGATAATACCCTTTATCGGCAAGGATTTTCTATGCCCCTGTTACGGTGTATAGCGCACGACGACATCAAGCATGTACTAAGGGAAGTACACGAAGATGAGTGTGGAGATCATACGGGGGGTCAGACTTTAGCAAAAAAGGAGTTGCGGTATGGGTATTTCTGGCCCACTATTAATAAAGATGCAGCTGATTACTCAGGACACTGCGACAAATGCCAGAGGTTCGCCAAGATCCCCATAGCACTACCGACCCAGCTCAAGTCGATGGTGAGTCCGTGGTCGTTTTCCATGTGGGGAATTGACATCATCGGAGTCCTACCGATTGCCAAAGGAGGAGCGAAGTATGCAATAATCGCCGTGGACTATTTTACGAAGTGGGTGGAAGCTGAGCCCTTAACCAAAATCACAGCGAGAAAGGTGATAAGTTTCGTGGTTAGAAATATCGTATGCCGATTTGGGATTCCAAGGACCATTATAACTGATATTGGAACCCAGTTCGATGGTGTCGAATTCAGAAATTTCTGCCAGAAATACAAGATTGACAAGCGGTACACTACAGTCCCCCATCCACAGTCGAATGGGAAAGTAGAAGCAATAAATAAAGTCATAAAATCCATCCTTAAGAAGCGTTTGGAACATGCGAAAGCAAAATGGGTGGATGAATTGCCCTTGGCTTTGTGGGCATATCGGACAACGTTTAAGACACCTACCGGCCATACTCCTTTCTCTCTCTCATTTGATTCAGAAGCGGTAATCCCGGTAGAGCTTGAAGTTCCCTCCCATAGGGTGACATATTATGACCCGATGACGAATCAGGTACTCCTCCTCGAGTCCCTTGATGAAGTCGAAGAGAAAAGGGACGAGGCAGACTTACGTGCGTCAAGACATCGACGTCAGATGGCACCCTATTATGACAAGAAAGTTCGCTTTAGAACCTTTGAGCCAGGGGATTTGGTGCTAAAGCGAATTTTTCCATCCCTTCCTCATCTTGGTCCAAAATGGGAAGGACCATTCGCCGTCCAACGGAAACTTGAGACATGAGCTTTCAAGTTACGGCCGTGGATGGTGAAGAAGTGCCTAGGGCTTGGAATGCCCATCACTTGATGCGATATTTGAATTAGAGATGTTGTATTTTCTTTTGTTTTTTATGAACCCTGTAAAAAGGCATGACTTGCCTAGAAAAGCCCGTTTATATTAACAAAAGATTATATAGTGGACGTAGGCTACGACTTAGCTAAACCACTATAAAAATATCCTATGTCATTTACTTTCCTGCATTATTTTTACGATCGACAAATATCCTATCATGACTGTGAAACATGAAATGTTGAACTAAACTTAGAAGATTGGGAATGACCCCATGTGCAGGAGTAAATAAAATGACTGACTGTATGACCAAATACAGAAGAATGGGAAGACGACATTCTTAACTCTAACTCTCAAGAATCGAGAGAGAGTATAAAGGACGGGAAGACGACGTCCTCTGAGGCGTGAAGGTGCACCCAGATGAGAGACCGCCTCAGCGAAAACTCTAACCTGGATATGAGACAGGAGAATATAAATATGCCAGAAAGAACAGGCATCAATGACAAAAGGAATATAGCCCCCGTCGGAGAATCGGGGACATTTGGACTCTTTAATTTAATCTTGAGTAGTTCTTCCTCGGTCATTCAAGATTGACTGGGGGCATGTATGCGTATACATGTTTCCTCCAGCGACGACTTCATTATATGACTTTGATTTGACATACTTGTGTATTTTCATTTAAGTACTGAACTAACAACTATCGGACATTGCAGGAAATAAACTATTTTTATTCACAAACATGTGAATTTGTATAAGGAAAACAAGCAAAAAAGAAGATGCGAGGGCCGCGCTCCCTGCAACAATTGCAGGCCAATCAAAAAGCCATAAACAAAGCACTTCATCACTTAGACCTTGTAGTGGACTTGGATTTTTTAGCAGCCTTCTGAGCATCCTTCGCCTCCCTTTCGGCATCGGTTAGAACGCGCTTTGGTTTTTTTCCTCCCTGTGACCGAAGTTCTGGAATCGGTTGATTTTTTTCCCAGGAGTTGGAACACTGGAATCAAGAGAAGACTTTTTAGCAAGCTCTTCTGTAATAGATCTAGCCGAAAGCTTAACAACTAACCTTGATCCAGCATCCACCACTGCAAGAGCCTTAAGGCTTTCGGGGTCCAGGTCTTCAACTTTAAGCTGCATACGTTTGTCTTGCTCAGCTTTCAGTGCAGCCAAAGTGATGTCATCGGCGCTTTTTGACTCCCCAACTATGGCCACCTCAGGGTCTTCCTCATGTCCCTCGTTGCCGCCATCATCCTTCAAGGCGTCTATCATCTCGTCATCGTGAGGAGCATCAGCCTTAGACGGTTCAGTTCCTTCTCCTGAATCAATAGTGGCAGCCTTGTCCTTTCCCCCTTTAGCCTTCTCCGCAGGTTTTGCTCCAGCGGTGGTTCCTTGAGGCCCACCAATCTTCTCGGTCGGTTCAACACCTACAGAATGAGAAGTAACAGTTATCAACTTAGGAGAAAATAAAGGATCCTCCGTCAATTGTCTGATTATGTGATGAAAAGTGAAGACGGCCTTGACGAGTTGAGGCGAGAATGTAGAAATACCTTCCGATGATTTCTCAACTGGAGTAACTGCCATCTCTGACGTCGTCTCGGGTATGGGGGATAAAAGAGATGCTCGAGGAATCCCCGGGTTTTCGGGGTCATATCCCTCTACTTCAGAAGTTCCAGCGGCAGTAGAAGAAGAACCAGTCTCAAAGACATTCTTTTGCTTGGCCATCCGTTTCTCCGCCTCCATAGCAGCAGCGATCAGGCGAAGCCCCTCGGCCAGGCATGCTGGCTCATCATCTCTTAGATATTTCTCCATAAGTTTGTCCTCATCGACGGATTCTACCTTGAGTTCCTCTTTCTCCCATTCAACAATTTGACTCCATACGTGAACCAAGGTAGTCGGATAATCTTCAATCCAAGAGATGTTTCGACGGCGGATTATATGCGCAAAGAATTCGATCATTAATTTGCCGAAACCGTGCACTTCCTACTCAGCCTCTGACAGCTGCTTGTGGGTCTCTTCGGCGGATTTGATAACACTTTCAACATTACCCTCCGCTAGGGCAGCCCTATTCTCAGCCTCCACCAACTTGGAAGCCAAGTCAGCGTTTCTCTTCTCCAATTCAGCATTCTTTCTCGCTAACTCAGCTTTCTCTTGCTCCAGAGCGGTGTAGGCAAGTTGCATTTTAACATTATCCGACTTTCCATCTTCTGCTTGCTTTTTCAACTCCGAGCGCTCTTGATTGTGAGACTCGAGCAAGTCATGATAACGTTTTTGTAGCTCTTCAAATTGCTGCTTGAAGTTGGTAGCATCCCGCTGGGTAATGGCAAGTTGGGCCTTTGTGTCCTCAAGATCTTTCCTTAAATTTTTCAAGGCTTTAGCGTCAGCTGCTGCAGTATTTTTCATCGACTCAGTATCCGTAATCAAAGTTCGGATGATTCTGGAGAGGTTACGTGAATACTTGAACATCTCTGAATATTGTTTTTCAACTGCATCAATTTTCGCTTTGGCCTCGTCTGCCCACCTTGAGGAAATAGGCTCTAGAACGGGTAAGAAAGTCATGTTTTCAAAGTAGTGCTCGGGGAATTCTTTCTCCAAATATGCCTGCTTGACTTTAGTTTCAGCATCCAATGGTGGAGGTGCGCGATATGTTAGCTCAGTATCCTTAGGATCAGCGGGCACGATGGCCGTATTACCCTTCCTAGGCCGCTTATCGGAAATCTTATCCTTGTCTCGCGAGTCGGAATCTTTCGGTGGGCTCCTTTCCCTACTGCGTTTTTCTTGAGAAGAGGTTTGATCTTTTGACTGCGACATGTCTTCTCCTCGACGGCCTTGGTAGCCTCTGTATCGTTCTGAGTCCAACCGAGCGGGGGAGCGAGAACGTGAGGTCCACGACTGATAAGAGTCATGAGGCCTTCTATCTTCTCTTCCCCGGCCTTCGCGGCGATCGCGCTCAGTGTCAGAAGGGGGGCCAGTCATGCTGCGACGAAGTTTCCTGGTATCATAATGGGAGCGAGACATTGTACCTTCGCAACAATGCAAATGGAATTCAGAATCAGTGTTCTCACAAAAGGTAAGTGCTGTGAAATGTGATGTTATTGTGCTAAGTGCATCCTAAGTGGTGTTTTCCCCCCGACAAACCCGAATCCGAAGCCAGACTAGTGCGAGAAGGTTCTTTGGCCTTAGCAGGAGTAGTCTCTTCTGAGGAAGTGAAAACTAACGGATTTGTTCCAAAATCCTATGAAGTATAGATAGTTTCAGGTAAGGGGATATCTCCTAAACCCTGAAATGTAGGATCATCGGTACTAGGGGCATCTCCCTGGGAAGCATCTATTGGCGGTTATTTGGAAGACGTCGACTTCTCCAGAGAGATAGCATCCTCGGGGATGATGTACCCTTCTCGGTGCTTTTCGGAGTTTTCGAGCTTTCGCCCATTTCTGGAATTACGTCCACCGGGGGGATGTATACATATGGACCCGACCTGTGACCTATGCTACGGGTAATGGATAGCAACCCGTGAAGATGAAGATATTCATCCTTCAGGACTTCATCGATGGTTAGAAATTTTTGGTTGCCATTGAGGAGCTGGTGCATCCGATTAAAGAACACTTGACCCGATATTTGTTTTGGATTATCAACTGTAAACAAAAAAAAAACAGATTAATGTGGTGGCGTGGATATTCAGAGTTGAGATTTAGAAAACCAATGCTTTACTTGATTTTGTCCATCTTCTGGCACATCCCGGCTGTTGTTTTACATAAAACCATTCTAGTTTAGAATCGCCGGCCTTGCTGCTGAACGGCGCTGAAATTATTTTCCTTTTTGGGACCGATTCGAAGTAAAAGAAAGAAGGAGTTTCTCGAGTCCGATGCTTGAAGTTATAAACGAAATGAACGTCATTGAAAGTGAGCTCTATACCCAAGATCTCACGGTATGCTACATATAAGGTATATAGGTAAGCATAGGAGTTGGGATGCAGCTGCATGGGGGCAATCCGCATCTGTCTCAGAAAGTCGATAACGAAAGGAGAAAACGGCGGAATAGCCCCGAACATGCACATCAATCGGGTGATTGCCATAAATCCTTCTGGAGGGTTGTGAGGACGGTCAGTTTTCGATGGCACCAGGGTATCCTTTTTCAGTATTCCGTACTTTAAGCATATTCGAATGAGCCTGTCGTTGCCAATTGTCGATTCAACAGAATATTGAGGTGATTCCAATATGATGGTAGACTTGAATTCCTCAGGAGCTCGATTATCTCCAACCCCTTCTTCCTCTTCATAGCCCATAGAAACTTCGCTGTCAGATGGCATTTCGCTATTATGCGCCCCTACTTCATAATCTGATCCCTCGTCATCCCATTCAGGGTATGAAGAAGAAGATATGTCACCGAGAGTATACTTCTCAGAAGTTCCTGCAATTTCTGTCTTCTTTGCTAATCTAGAAGAACGTCTCTTGGCCATGATCACTAAACTATTGAAGAAACAATGACAAGGATTAGAGTAAAGTTACCCATGTCCCCCTGTGCATGTGTATGAACTAAAGTGTGTACGGTGCGTGCGAAATATGTAAAGCAAACGCTTAGAAGCGTAATGTAAATTTCTGACGAAGAAGTGATGTTCGGAATAGTTCTTGATGTTCGTTTGTGTTCGCAAGGCACTATCCTAACTGTTCATGAAGTTGGAAGTTACGTCAAATATTAATTTAGCCAATTGGACAAATTCTTGTGCTTGAAGATTGGGCTGCTTCGGTTCGGTTCGGATATTCACATTGGGATCGGATCGGATGCAAAACCGTGCTTTGGTCAGAAGTAAACATCCAACCTGACCGGTTCGGGAGTGTGTATTCAGAGCGTCCCGGTATGGCTTGAGTACCAACGCCCCTTTTCCCTTGTTTCTCACTCCGTCCCGACCCGGTAGAGTAAACTTCGCCTCCCCTCTTTGACTTTTGTTCCGATCCGGTCTTGTGAACCTCTCACCCTTTTCTTCTCCTCTATCACCCATGCTTCCTCACCCGAACCGATCCCCCACGTTCTTCGTCTTTTTCTGCCTCCTCAACCACAACCGAACCCAATCCCGTCTCCAAAACTCCAATTGGGATTGAGCAAATACCATCTTCCACCTCCCAATGCCTCGAGGTGATGGCGGACCCACCAACGACAACAGCGTGGGAGGATAAAGCCATGGCGTCGAAGCCAAGCAACAATCATGCCCAAAATCGTTCGATTTTACCACAAGTCTAAACTGAAAACGATTATAGCGAGATGATTTAAGATTATAAAACTACCAATATGATTGATTCAGGAATTAGAACGAGAGTTTTGCGGTCTTAGGCGTCTAGGGTTTCGTTCTCTTGTTGGGGCAATTTCTGGAGAAGTGATGGAAATAAAAAGAAGAAGAAAAGATGGAAATGGGGCAATGGATTTATATAGGGTGTGAGATGACCCTTAGTATTCCCACTTTTCACTCCGTTCGGACTGGAATCCGAACCCCTAAACATATGTTTGGCCTGTTATTTTGGTGATGGCGGATTTAAAAGGGAACCTATCAAGACTAGAACATAAGCCCATGTATATACTCGTGGCCCATTGGTTTAAGCAATCACAAGTCGAAGAGCAAGAGCCATCCGGACCGGAATGCGAGCTTATATGATCCGAACCCGGATGGAATAGCGCACACTGTAGTGATATTTAAACCGAGTTTAAAGAAAAATAAAGAAAAAGATTACCTGGGGGGACTGCTGGAAATTTCAAAGAATTCTCAAATTTTTTAGAAATAAAGGAAATAATCCAAACGCTATATGACGTATATATAGACATCAAGAAGCGCAGCTTTCTGAAACGACGTATTCTATACATCAGTGAAAATGACTTCTCAACGATTCAAAATTAAAGATCAATGTACAGATGATAACAAGGCACACTTCATCTTCGATAGAAGCATCCCTTGAGGGGGCAAAATGTTAGCCTACTTTGTGAAATAGGCTACACAAAGACGAAAGAATCAGTTGTTGAAGAAAATTCTGCCAAGCATCCGGATCGGATCGGAGTACTTCAGACAAAATCAAACCAACATACGGCGAGAAAAAGGGCGCGTGCTAACCTGACTGGATCGGGGATAGTATATCTGATCCGAACCCCATTTGTTAAATCGATCCGATCCGAACCCAGTTGTCAACTGCTACACCCCCATGATCTCCTAGATATTCGGGGCAGTTACATCCACTTCCTACCCATGTTGGCCACTAACTCGGTGCGCTGTCAATACTAAAATCCACATGAACCCGAAAGTGGCGGGATAGGAGCCACGTGGACCCGATCCGATCCGGATCCAGGAGGAATTTTCACCTATGAATACCCCGTCAAGAGGCATTTAGAAGGATCTTTTGGCACTTTGAGAGTTTGAGAATTCTTGAGAACCAAATTCCAGCACTATTAATCAATTCAAATCATCATCTAGAGTGTATTTCAAATATTATTGAGTGAATTTATATGTAAAATGAGTGAGATTGAGTGAATATCTTGTTGTACTTTCATCTACATCATTAAGAAAAGTGATATAAAGTGGACGTAGGCTCTTTAATGCCGAACTACTATAAATCTCGTGTCTCTTTTCTGTTTTTGATCTTATTTCATTAGAATTTTAGTCAATTTGGGTGTTAGAACCATTTTTTGGTCTAACATTATTTGTTCTGATGTGTTGTATTCCCAGAGTTATCGTATTTAGGTTTTGAACGGTCTTGGTCGATTTAGCGATCGATTAGGTCCGAGCAAAAATCTGAATCATTACATTATGTCTGACCCTTTTTGTTTCCTCTTCTTTCTTTCGTTCACTCCCAAGGTTTGCAGGGTGGGAATTCTTAGACTTAGTCAGGACTCGGTTTTCATCTTGCTTGGAGTAGCTTTTAAAGTATTGCTCAGTGTCTATCTTTGCTACTACGGCTTTGTCTCTTTTGGGGAATTATGCTTTTTATGTATTTGCAGTACTCTTATGGTACAAGACAGAAGTTTTACATTATTGTAATGAGTATTATGTAGTTTCAGACTTATGGTATTATTGGACCACGATGTTATGACTTATGTTTGAAATAAAATTTAAATTACGTTGTTGCTTTTATATCTGTCTTGTAATAATTCTGTTTCTGTTTACCTATAACGCTTCACGAAACTTAATGCATTCCCTTAGTGAGTGACATTAACGGACGTGGGGTGTCACAATTTATACGCGTTTTAATTTCTTACGTTCAAACTATAATTCTGATGGCTACGAAATTTAGGGACATAAAATAATTTAACATTTCTAATTCAATAAAATTAATTTCACCAAATTCTGAGATTATTTACAATAATGTCAATTTTCAATATTTATTAATCAAATATTCAGTTTTCACTTATTGACCTAAAATTAAATTCAATAGTTATAATCTCTAATCAAATCAAAATATAGAATTCAAATAAATTTCAAATTTTTATATAAATAAATTACCAACTCCAAACCTTATCATATATAGCTATTTCATATTATTGTTCGAGAAGTCAAACTTTGAACCTACCATGTCAATATAAGACATAAATAATAAATTTTAATATTTAAAACAATTTTTGTTCAAAAACGCATTAAATTTAATATTTTAAATTATTGCAAATCTCAGGATGTTACACTCTCCCCCACTTAAAACTTTTCGTCCTCGAAAAGGCGTGGTAAGAAAGTTGTCAATTTATACATATTTAGCCATATAAATTTTTATTCAACCTGATTTTATTAATATTTTAGTTTTAAATTAGAAATTACCATACCGTGATTTTTCTGAAAATTTAAATTACACATATCTTAAAATCTATATGTCGAGATCTAAAATTTTATCTTTCATTAGAAAACTATTTTCAAACAGATCCAAAGGATTCTTGTTTCAAAGAATTTCGACTTATTTTGGATCCTATATATCCATTTAAACTTCAATTCGGAAAATTACGAACTGCAGCTTCGCAACGAGCTCGTTTTAATTAAATTTAATTACTTCGTTCAATCTTCGTTTAAATTTATAATTTATAAACCAATTCACATTTATTTTCACAAAACATGTTAAACATTTATTTTCAACTTGGAAATATTGATTATCCTAAGTTGTCAAACATTCAACCATCTATATCAATACTTTTAATTCATAACTAAATAATTCACTTAATTAGTTTATTTCATTGATCTTTGCCCTACTTAGCTGAATTCAATTCCATAACTAATTAAGTATACATCATTTATAACCGTGATTTATGTTTTATTCATTTTCACAAGCCAACAAATTAATTTATAAGTAAACAATTTGCTTAATTTATTTTCCATTCATTCGGTTTATTCATGTTATTTAGTTAAATTAAATTTCACAACATAACTAAATATATATAACGTTTATTACATAACTTAAATTTTATTCGTATTTATAAACCGTCAAATTTTTGTTTCATCATTCATTATTCATACCAATTCTTATATATTATCTAATTTTAATCCCATAACACGTTAACTTTTGACTAATTGGTAAGTTATATATATGCTATGGAAATGTTTGATTTATACAAGTTCAATCGTTTAGTTTATTTTGAATTCACTATTTTAAACTACAAAGAGTTTTATTTTAATTATAACTCTCTTGGATTTATTTCTTATTATATATTTCAGAAATATCTATAATTTCAATTTTAGTTCATTTCAACAAATTGAAAATCATTAACTATTCAAGAACATAGAAATTCAACTTCAAGTTCGTTTCTAAATCAACTTTAAAAATATATATATTATCTTTTATATCTTTATATAAACCATATTATAAACGATTTAAATGAATTTCAATTTCTCAAACAAGGTAAAATTTCTAAGTGGTCTTCCCCCACTTAAGCTCTTGAAAATGAGCGTCGATGATGCATGCACTCATCACCGAATCATTTTCCAAAGGCAAAGGGGGAAGTATACATTTATTTCAAAATTCATTTGAAAACAATTTCCATATGAAACAACGTTTAAAATATAAATATATTATTTCAAACCATTTGTAAAACGATATTACAAAACCACCCGAAATTAAATTCTCAAATTCATATTTAATTTTTTATTTCATAACCAATAAATTTTTAATATTTAATTATCAATTTATTTTCAATATTTATTTCTTAAATTATTCAATACCAGTAGTTTTAGATTATTGATTAATTAATTAATAAATGATGAAAATTTAGTATTATCATCAACATAATCAAAATTCATATATTTTCAAATTATTCTACATGTAAATAAAATATAATTCAAAACAATATTATGTCAACGAGTCCTATTCGAGTGTTTAGAAATCCCTATTGATGCCTTGGCGTCCCAAGTACTGACCAGAATTCATAAATACTCAACAGAACAAATTAACACAATTCAAAACCATTTTGATATCAAAATTACAAGTACGCTCTCTCATATACACTCAAACTCATTCTAGGATATTACTACCCTATCTCTAATGAGTTAATCCCAAATAGAGCCAAGGTTTTCGCTAAACCAAAGCTCTGATACCAAATGTAAAATCCGAGATTTTTGACCGTCCAAATTGACAATGATTCTCAATGTCGACATAAACAAATCAAGAATACGGATAGTTATTGGGATTTATATAAGAAAAAAAAGAAGAGAAGAAGAAAAAAACAAACATAACATCTCACAGCAGAAGGACAAAATATAATGATTAAATAACAGTTCATGAAGTTGTTAAAACATACATTTGATTATATTTTACGGCAATTATCAGAGTTAACTATAATAAACATACCAATATTTATAGCAGAAATAAATAATAATACTCTGGAAAGCTCCGTCTTCATCTTTATAACGTCGTCTTCAATAACTAAAAACTCAGGCTGACCCAAGCACAAATGAAAAGATAATATACTCGGATCAGAACTAAAATAATCTCATATTAGTTAAATCAAATTCATGTGATAATATGAGTGCAATAACTTAAGAGATGTTACAGGAATTTCCATCTCCTAGGGATCCGTTAAACTAGATACTATATAATACAATACACTATTATAATAGTGTCTATGTTTAAATATAAAATATCAAAACAGCGTAAGCGGGATTACCATTATTACCCTTACACTGTTTATAATACTGTAGTTTATACAGATACCGTAAAGTCCATAGTAAGTAGTGGCTATAAGAGGGCACTCCATAGGTACGTATAAATCAAAGTCATAGGGGGATCGATCACAATAATATGATAAAGCACACGAGGAATGCCCAGAGTAGGAATATACTGTTGCATGCTCGGACTGGTGGTAACGCATAACCGCGACTACCGCCCACCTCGAATAACACTCCAAAATCACGGATGCACATCAAATCAAATCAATCAAACCGAGGGATTATAGTAATAAAGGAAGAAGTGTTGCCGATGGAGGTAGCTAACCCCACTTGGTCACAGCATAGCCCTGTTTTAGTCATTTTAATTATGACCCGATGGTCAAGGATATCCATTATCATTCTCTTTCTTCAAATCCAGCAATCGCCCTCAAATCAACCCACTTCATTCTGGAACTCCACCGCGTACACAGTTCTTAAAGTGGTTTTCGGTATTTGCAGAGAGTATGACAATATTCGATCCCGGTCTCTTTAACAACCAATCGTTTAGATTTTTCACCCCGGTCATTTCTTTTACATTTCAAAGGGGTTCGTACTTTATATCAAAATATTAGAATTCCATAAAAATCATTTTAATATTCAAGAGAGAATATTATTCATCATAAAATCTACATTTAAACAAATTTAAAATCTTGAAACAATTCCAACTTTAAAATAATTTGAATATTAAAATATATATATGTTTAAAATAGTTTAGATATATAATTGAAGTAGTTTAAAAATAAATTATTTGTATTTAAAAATAGAAATAACAGATTTAGTAAAATTTATAGTTAAATATTAAAATAGTTTATAAAATAAATAGTAGATAATTAAGATGGTTTATTTAAAATAAGTAATAATATAAAATAGCTATAAGGTAAATAGTTTATAAAGAAAATAATTTTTTTATATATAAAAATAGTTTATAAAATGGTTTAAAAATACTATAGTTGGAATTTGAATCATATCTCCAAAATTTAACCAAACAGAAAATCATACTTTAGTTTCAAATCAATGCGACTAAATTTCGATATCATAACTCTAAAGGATTTGACTTCCAATTATATTTCAGTTCGATTTAACAGTTTGATATCAAACAATTTGATTTAATAATTAAATTTCAATTATAATTCTCACTTTGAATTATTTTAATTTATAAAATCTCGAGTTCAAAATTCGAATATAACTTTAAATCAAGTTAATTTAAAGTAAATTTCGAAGATAAATAAACAATTCAATTTCGATAAGTTCAGTTCATATTCAATTAAATTTTAACTTCAGTTATCTTTATTAACAAATCCGTAAAATTCAAAAGTTTAATTTCAAGGCTTAAAGTTCAAATTTAAAGAAAATAGATTAATAATATCATTTATATTGTCTTTAAATAAGGACAAATTTTCAAAATGAGCTAATTTTTTAAACATATAGCAGAAATAGGCCAGTTTTTGCCACCTCAGCAATGAGGTGGCAAATTTAAAAAAAAAATCATTGGGGGCGCACTTGACAAGTGCGCCCATTAAAAATAATACGGGCGCACTTGACAAGTGCGCCCATTAAAAATAATACGGGCGCACTTGTCGAGTGCGCCCATTAAAAATAACACGGGCGCACTTGACAAGTGCGCCCATTATAAATAACACGGGCGCACCTGCCAAGTGCGCCCGTTATATATTCAACTTGATATAACAGCAGCATCTCTTTTTCGACCCATTTACTTCACAAATGCTATACAATTGTTTCGTAGCAGGTTTTCACTGTAAATTGAATCAATTTCAAACATACGCTAGCCCAAATAAAGCATAACACATATATGAATCTACTTCAAACATAAATATGAAAAAACAACATCAATATTCGATTACAAACATAAGTCTAGATAACCTTCAAACATAAATATAAGTCTAAAACACAAACATACGTTAATACAACACTTATAAATACGTTTATGGCGATGCTTAATCTTGAGTAGGGGGAGGTTGAGAAGGTCCAGCCGCCTGTGATTGAGCTGGGTCTTGTCGAGGTGGAGCTGGAGAAGGATCATGTCTTCTTTTAGTTCTTCGCTCTCCCGGGCGTTCCAGTCTACGTCTAAAGAGTAATGTGTCAATGAGTTTTTTCAAGCTAATACATCGTGGTTGGACATCGTGCTGCGGTACTCGACCACGTCCAATATCCTCCAACCCTCTACCAACCGTCTCTAGCACATCGACCTGCAAATTGTGTTATTTATAATCACAAATTAGAAGATTTAAGTCAGCAAATTAAAACAGTAAAGTAATGTAAAAGACGTACGACATCTCGCTCAAGCGGTGCACGAGCGGTGTATGCTCGTTCCTGGGGAGCCCGATCCGCAAGAATGAATCTTCGAGTGATCGACCAATACCAAGACAAGTATGCTGAAATATGAGTGGTAGGAATTTCTTGACGAGTGATACGGTTATGTCTATCATTCCACTGAATGATAGCAAAATGCAAATTCGTCTTTGCTTCGCAAGGCTCAGGAATGTGTTGCTGAAGACCAAATTGTCGCATCACTCGATCAGGATTATACATCTCAACAGTTCGCATGCATATGATCGGTGTTTTGCAAAGCCAACTAGGCATGCCGCTTATACATATTTGAGGCAGATCAACTAGCACATCTTGTGTGTAGGGATTCCATACAATAGCCTCATCTGTCAGCATGTCAAGCTGGTCACGGTAGTAAGTGGTAACTTGCTTTGGAGACTCAATCCAACTCCTATTTCCAAACCACCTGCGATATAAAGTAATGCATATAAAATATGTAAATGTAAGTAATATAGCATAAGCATAAACATCATTATTGAATATGCAAATGTACATAAACTACCTTGCACTATATGGTAATGATCTGGCGATCTGCGCAGATAAAGTTACGTTTGGACGACCGATAGGAAGATGTGTCCATGACCAAAGCTGTAAAATATAAAAAAAATGTTGGGATTTCATATTACAAGTGGCCATAAAAAATTATGCATACTAATATTTACCTGTAGAAGAGAAAGACAACCGGCTATGGATTTGGATTTACCGAGCGCAGCATTTGTTAATTCAGTGTATAATGTTGTCAATACCGCACTACCCCAAGAATATCGTCCACATTCTTCCAAATTTCTCACAAATAAGAGCCAAAAAAGATTTAGTCGTCCTTTAGAATGATCAGGACATAGACGACACGATATCAAGTGCAGAATGACGGCTCTCGCATGACGTTCAACTTGCTCATCTGATGCATCCTCTGCTGGCTCATTGTGAAACATATTTCGAAGCCAAGTCAACTTAATTGTTGCGCCTCTTATCTCATTTCGATTTGGTACAACGCCTAAACACTCATAACAAATATCTTCATAATTACCGAGATGTGTAGCAGTAACAAGATTTCCTTCCACTCTAACACCCAAAAGACAACTAACATCTTGCAACGTGATAGTAAGTTCACCAGTGGGAAGATGGAAGGTGGAAGTCTCCGGTCTCCACCGATCTACCAATGCAGTAATAAGTGCATGGTCAATCAAATAATGAATTAGGGTAAATCAAGCATGAATTAGGGTAAATCAAGCAATGAAAAAGTAATGAACTAAAGTAAATCACCAAATACAAGTAATGAATTATGGTTAATCAAATAATGAGCAAGTAATTAGCTACGGTTAGTCAAATAAATGAATAAGTAATGTTGTTTAAGAATTTACCTCTAACTTCATAAGAGGAGGATGAGCCTTCCATTGTAGAATTAATTTAGTGTAGAAGTAATGAAAATTGAAGTATTAGAAAGTTTAGAAGAATAGGATTTTGGGTTTTTAGTTTTAGGGATTTTGGAGAGGAAAGGGTGCTTGGAGGAAGTGAGGAAACAGGAGAGAAGCTGGGTTGTTTAACCCGGTATGGGCGCACCTGCAAGGTGCGCCCATGTAAATTTACGTGGGCGCACTTGTCAAGTGCGCCCATGTAAATTTACATGGGCGCACTTGACAAGTGCGCCCATGTAAATTTACATGGGCGCACCTGCAAATTGCGCCCGTGTAAATTTACAAGGGCGCGCCTTGCAGGTGCGCCCTACCCGAGAGCTACAGCTCTAAACTTCTACTACACCTAACACGTTATAAATCGCATCATAATACCAAATCAAATACAACTCTTATGCTTATAAAATGAAAACGTGCACTACTGAAATGCAAATTATTCATTCATTCATTCATCAAACTGAAAGTACAAATCGTTCATTACATTACAAATCATTCGAACAAAATCTCAAAATACATTTTCAAACTTTTTTGACCACGTTTGCTTACATCAATCATATAGAACTCATTTTGATGGACATGTCGATCTTTTGTGCCCTTTTTGACCACATTTGCTGCAAGTATTTTGCTTACGTTCTCCCATTTTATCCATCATACCTTTAATTCTTGTCGAACGCGGACGCCCCGTCTTTCTTTTTGTATGCGGAGGCAATATGGTCGGACCGTGATAGGCATCCCAATATCTACTATCGGGAATTGGATGAAAACTTGGATCGTAAGTTGCTTTATATTTTTCCACGGAAAACCACGATGAACTAAATTCATAGTATGATATATTCGCTCCGCCAACGGTTTGAGCACAAGCGGTTATCACATGCAAGCATGGCAATTTTTGCAATAGCGGAATGTTGCAAGTGCAAGTACACACACTATCATGTAAAGTCACGGTAAATGCTTTTCCAAATTGATCATTCACTTGCCATTCGGTTTGATTGAATCTAACAATTCCACAATGTCGTGCTTGTTTTGCTCTTTTGGCTAAAAGAGTTTCAACTTTTGGAGTCATTTGCATTTCAAATGCTTCGGCATCGGAACGACGTTTCATGAAATAATCATTTAAACGGTAAAATGTTCGTGATACTAAAGACTTGACTGGCAAAGCACGAGCACCTCGTAGAACTCCATTAAAACTTTCGGATACATTTGTTGTCATCATCATAAATCGTCCACCGTTATCCTTGCATAGAGCCCAATTTTCCTCCTCACCACGTAAGCTCTTTTCAACCCAAGCATGCGCATCTGGCGAAATGGTTCTCAAGTGACCTCTTAACTCTTTGTATTGCAACTCATCGGTAGCACTAACACATGAATAGAATAAATCTACCAAGTTTTTTTGAGTAAATCCGGCAACTTGGAAGTTTGCTTTGAGATGCCTAGCACAAAAGCGGTGATAGTGCTCTTGAGGCCAATTTTCTAATGCTCCCGGAATGCCTTTCATTCGATCGGATATAAAAGTCAAACATCTATTGCGAACGCTATGTATGAGATAGTACATGCATCTAAGAAACCATTCCCAATTGTCTTTTGATTCGGAGTCTACAATTGCATATGCTAATGGAAATATACCATCATTTGCATCAACTCCAGTCGCAACTAGCAACGTACCTTGGTATTTGTCGTATAGGTGTGTGCCATCAATGCAAATTAACGGTCGACAATGCGCAAAGCCATCAATAGAAGCCTCGAATGCCCAAAATGCACTTTTGAAACGAACTTTGTCATTCGTGATTCTTTCATTTTCAATCTTAAAAACAGTTCTCGGATTATGTTTTTTAATAGTAGCCAAATATTTTGGTAGCTCAGCATATGATGTTTCCCAATCTCCAAAAACTGTCTCAAGTGCTTTCCGCAATGCTCTATACGCCTTGAAGTAGCTTATTTTGATGAAAAAAGTTTCAGACATCAAAACTTGAATCGCAGCAGGAGTGGTATTCAAATCAGATTTCACGAAAGGAAGAATTTTGTTAGCAACAAATCTACTTGTCGCTTGCTTGTGATTAGAATTAATGACCGGATTAACACAAGAATGATTGCCATCATATTTTCTAACTTCCCACCTTCGCGTCAATGATTTTTTTGGGACAATAGCATGTATTCTCCACTTGCAATTGTTATCGACATTACAAATTGCAGTGTATTGTTTTTTGCGGGATTTTACAGGTTTAAAAGAGACAGAATTTTTTATAGACCACTCACTAAGCTGTTGAATAAGCACTTCCTTGGTTTGAAACTGCATTCCCATATGAAATCCCGAATCAACACAATCTGCAGTAAATGCTTCTCTAATAGGAGCCACATTTTGAATCAACGATGCTGCCATAATTTGTGCACTACATAAATCGTCTGTCAGAGGCATTTCAAATTCCATTTCTTCATTGTTATCATCTTCCTCTTCTTGCACCAACGATGCTTCATTATTTTCATTTTCATTCGCATTACCAATTCCAAACTCAAGTGGATCATTGTTAGCTTCCATATTTTCCATCCATGTCATATCATTATCCATTGAAGCAATTTGCATGCTATCAATATGTGGTGAGCTACAGCCTACATCATCATTTGCTGGTCTAGAGCTTGAACCAACCGCATGCACCGTATAACTGTTTAAAAAAAAGTATGAGAACATAACACTATGAATTTTAGATACTCAAATGCAAAATTTACAAACTTACTTTGTATTCATGTTGGATTGCTTTGATGAGCACAACTCGGAATAGTTCCGATAATTTGAGTAGAATGTTGGTTTAAATTAGTATCCATTGTCTCTTTATGTCTCAGCTCCTCTTTTATTACGAATAACTCAATAAC
This sequence comes from Allium sativum, assembly GCA_030737875.1. Lineage (NCBI taxonomy): Eukaryota > Viridiplantae > Streptophyta > Magnoliopsida > Asparagales > Amaryllidaceae > Allium > Allium sativum. The sequence goes on from CM060913.1 coordinate 582,333,134, forward strand.
TTTCATAATAACCGAAAACATTGCATCGGCATCATCATCATCATTTACATCAATAGCAGAAGATCCATAATCCGTCACCCACTTGCTTACCAATTGTACATCATACTTTTGTGAATCAATTTTTGTAACTCTATACACCGTTTCCTTTAATTCATGGTAGGAGCAAAATTTTTTGACCTTTGAGCCTTTTTGTTTGCAACCAACATACACCGGCGCATTATTTTCTTTTAAGTTCAACTTTCCATCAAAATAGCAAATAATAGGGATGAAATCGGACATAGTCTAAATGAAAATTTTGCAAGGTATAAGGATAATAAATTGTTAAACAAATATTAGTACCATAAGAAAGCAAGAAAAACTAAACCTAGGTTATGAATGAACTTGACAAATATAAGAATTTGAGATAGGATTTGAGTTTAATCTAAATCAATACCTTCAAATTGATGTGCAATAGCTGATAGAAGTAACCCAATCAATAAGCCTTGTTTATTTTGATAATTTTTGAAGATTTTAGGGTTTTTTGGAGCTAGTGGAAGAATAGTACGAATTGGTACTTTTTACCCGAAATAGTAAAAAGCAGGATGACAGAGAGTAACAGGGAGCAGTAGGAAGCGTTAGTTTTACAGTTTAAATTATAACTGGCGCACTTGTGAAGTGCGCCAGTCAAAATTTGAAGGGGCGCACTTGGCAAGTGCGCCCCTTAAAATTATAACTGGCGCACTTGACAAGTGCGCCCATATTATTTTTAATGGGCGCACTTGCCAAGTGCGCCGCCGATGATTTTTTTTTTTAAATTTGCCACCTCATTGCTGAGGTGGCAAAAACTGGCCTATTTCTGCTAATAGTTTTAAGACTGGCTTATTTCTGCTATATGTTTAAAAAATTAGCTTATTTTGAAAATTTGTCCTTTAAACAATAATCCAATATTCAAGGTTAAGAACAATTTTATTTAACCAACCGGTGTCCGTATATAATTTTCTATCCTATGGCCAGATAATACTTAAAATTTAATGTTAGTATTTTGGGAAAGGATATATATCATTTCAATCCAAATCAGGGTCATAGGTAATTATCATTTCAAATTACATTCTTAATTCATTTTAATGATTAATCCCGGGTTTATTTGATGCCCGTAACATCTACGGTGATGGTTGGGATTAATCAACAAAATCATTAACATATATATGAACAGTGTCGGTAACAAGATGAATTACATATCAATACATTTAATTTATAAATTCAAGGCATCAATCCAAATCAACACATATAAATAGTTAGTATAATATATGTATACTAGCCACTAGGTATGAGATTTTAAACTAGAAATTAAATTCAAACTGTACAAATTTTATAACAGTTAAATTAAATTATACAGTCTATGCAGATTTAACATAAATAAGCAATTTAAACAATCAAACATCAGTCAATACAATAATATCATAACGTGAATTTAATTTAACTAACAATCCATTATTTTAGTTAGATGTGAGTGGGTTTAATCACTCACCTTGGTTTCAAATGAGATTGAAATCCAAATTTTAGCTCAAAAATCAATGGTCTTAGAATTAATCCAAATCAGCGGCATTGCAAAGAGCTCATCGATACGATCCCAACGCAATTTATTTCGTCCAAAACCGACGTCATAACAGAAAGTTATACCCATTTTAAACAATTGAAATTTAAATATATAAATAATGAAAATAAATCTCACTCAACTTAAAATCTGCCATGCCATCACCGCATTGAACCCTTCCTCTCCATCGCGAAACCACTGCTCCGTGAATAACCATAACCCATCTCGTTCAAAATTGGAAATCACGCAACTAAATTTCGAGCACTGGAATTCGATCCAATACCACCAGGACCGTCGTTCTGTCCTCCGCCACTGCCCAGAAGTAGGGCCCACTCGATCGACGCCATGGCCCACAAATGTCCTAAAACCGCGACGCCTTCTAGGCAAGATTAGGGAGAATTCAGATTGAATCAAATATAATTGTCCGTATGGATGTAACGATCTCACCAAAATCTTCGATTATCGTTCATAATTTTTTGAATTTCACTGATTGGATTAGAAGAAATTAAGCTGAGAAGTTTAAAGAAAAATGGCCATCGATTGAACATGGTGGCGGCCGTAAATTTTAGGGTTCCAAAAAATTATTTTATTATTATTTTGTCTCGATTTGCGTGATTTATTCAAAAACTGGACTGAGTCCAAATCAGGCCCGCCTACTGCCTAACAACATGTTTTGATGCCTTTTGAACGCAATGGAATAGGTTTGAAAGCCCAATTCCAAAGTCTCTAGCAATTTTTTATATTAAAACTTGATTATTTTACTGAGTTGTACATATAAATTTATACGTGTTTTAATTTTTTACGTTCAAATTATAATTCCGATGGCTACAAAATTTAGGAACGTAAAATAATTTACCATTTCTAATTCAATAAAATTAATTTCACCGAATTCTGAGATTATTTACAATAATGTCAAATTTCAATATTTATTAATAAAATATTTAGTTTTCACTTATTGACCTAAAATTAAATTCAATAGCTATATTCTCTGATCAAATCAAAATATAGAATTCAAATAAATTTCAAATTTTTATATAAATAAATTACTAGCTCCAAACCTTATCATATATAGCTATTTCATATTATTGTTCGACATGTCAATATAAGACATAAATAATAAATTTTAATATTTAGAATTTTTTTTTTCAAAAACACATAAAATTTAATATTTTAAATTATCGCAAATCTCTGATGTTACAATATAAAATTCACTTTCTGCCAAATCAACATTAAGCTAAATATTTTAAAACTCAATTTACCTCCATTATATTCAATTGTAAGTATAATTATTCAGAAACCATTTTTAGTAAATTCTAGGTTAAAACAATATTTAATTTTATTAAAACCCTTTTATTTATTAAATAAAATGTTACAATTTATAAACGATTTCACACCAACTATTTGAAAATTTAAGTTTAACACAACTAGCAATCTATAATATAAAATCTTGAATTTTCACTTTCACTAGAAAATTATAATCAAATAGATTCAGACGATTCTTGTTTCAAAGAATTCAAACTTAAATTGGATTATGTATATTCAATTGAAGTTCAAAACCTAATATTATGAACTAGCACGACGTTACGAGCTCATTTTTATTTTAAGTATAAATTATACGTTCAAACTCGTTAAATAAATAAATTCCATTTAATATTTCCAAATCAACATTTAAAATCAAATTAAATGTTCAAATAAAATGGTTAAAAATCTGGGTCATTACAATTTTTGCCATCTACACTTATTATACCGTACACTGACTGTAGGGACACTGTCAAAACCAAGTATAGAAGGGAGTCTCACGTTTACTGTGATTTTTACCTGGTCCGATTTTTTGCAAAAAAAAAATCATTTGTCTACCAGTTTTTCTATCTCAAAATGCCGAAACAAATTTAATATCATGATACACTTTTTAATAGACCCGATATTTTATGTATACAAGTTTAGTCGTTAGATTGAAACTTTTGAAAAATTACTTATCTTAACGAATAATGAAAAGAAAATTTGATATTGCGATAAACTTTAGTTTAACTAGCATATAAGGAGACTCATAGGTGATAATTATGAAGTTTTTCCAAAATTACAGTCTTTGAATAAAGGATTGGTTGATTTAAAGTAAATGAGCTAAGTTTTAAATTTTTCTATAAAGTTGTGCTAAGATGATTTTCATAGTTCTCTCTTTCAAAAAATGGGAAAAAATGTATGTATGTGTAAATTTTAACACCTAGAGGCATGTTTACGTACTTATGTGTATCCCGCCATGCTCTGTATTCATCTCTTGTAAACCTACAAGATAGTGCATGAACGGTACATCAGGCTTTGGTTTACCTAAGTTAGATGTATGTATATAAATTTCTAAAAAAAATGCATGGAGTCAAGTATACACACTTATGTGTATACCTGCCACGCTCTATACTCTTCTCACGTAAGCTCGCAATATAGTTCATATACGGTGTATTTAGCCTCAGTTTACCCAAGTTAGGTGTATGTAATGTTAATATCAACAATATTTTTTTTCAAAAAAGAATTAATAAGGGAGAGTAAGCTATTGAAACTCAATCATCATTTTAACTCTGCTGATTTAACTTGTTACTTAAAAGAAATAAAGATACCACTCTACAAAACTTTGACGATTAACTAAAGAATTTATTTCATATTTGCATTATCAATCAACCAAAACAATTAGCCAGACATGAGTCAGAGTGTAATGTGAACTTAATTTTAGTTTAAAGTTTTGACTTATAAAGAACCAAAGTTTCCCATTGATGACCCAAACTTTATTTTACTATTTCATGCCAACTAAGGTAAACTTCCATTTTGTAAATAAAACTTGCATTTATATACTTGTAAATACCTTACACCTAGAATTTTGCATTTTGCGTATGGATTTTGTAGGTAGTATCGGCTGAAAAACCGTAAAAGACAACACTCTCCCTACTGAGGACACCCAAAGGTTTAACGGTTTGTTGCGTACGCTCAATGCAATCCTACTTCCTATAAAAGTGGATTTATCTTTCGAAGATGAATGTAAAGATAAGTGTAAGGGTATTTGATTTGCACGTAAAAATGTACAATTTTACTCATTAGTTATTCTTAGATTAAATGAAAACATGTCATATTATGGTGTTTTGCATATTTTAAACCAAAAGATAAAAGTATTTTCAGGTCATCACTCATTCATTTAACAAGGTAAAAATAGTCATTTTTTATATGAATTAAATTGAAATTTTTTACTTGCACACTCTTATTTTGTGTTTTACGGAAATAAGTGCAAATAGAAGAAGATATATGCGTACACAAGTGAACAAAGCCAAAAGCATGAAGAATTCAATCAAATCATGCAACATGGAGGATCTCACCTATCCACTATTTAACATTAAATAAATCAAAAGTAAAGGAAAAAGCACAAGCTAATGGAGGATTAGTCAAAGCATAATGATGGCTTGAAGGCTACACCAACTTAAGAGAATTTTGGATAACACACTAAAGGAGATTATAATTTTTAGGCATGTATAAATAATGGTTATTGTTAAAGGAACTCCAATTTTGGTTAAGGGGGGGGGGGACAATGAGACGACCCGAAATCCCGTTCAGACGGAAACAAGGGTTATCTTTGGAATATAACACAGAAACAGATAATAGCAGAACAGAATTAAATAAATACACCAAATAATGAACAATAGAATATACTGGATAAAAGTAATCATCAGAGTTACACAGTATACATGATCTTACTTAGTACAAATACAGTTCAGCTATACATAAATGTCTACAGCGGAAATAAACAAAATATGTACAATAGGAGCTGAACAGCATAAAAAGAAATAAATGATAGAATCCATCTTCAGCTCCAGCTATCCAGAAAGAACCAGCTAAACCTGAATACAAGGCTGCCCGTGTAGAAAAAGGGGCACCCGAGTTTGAAAGTGAAACAAACTACGAGTCAGTCATGGGACTGGTATGAGAAATCCACTGAACACATATATAATTGGCTAATCACAGGACCATGCCACTTTCGTGGAACGGGTTTACTCCATTGGATTGCCAGTGCTTTAAAACAAATCTTTCTTTTAAACATCGCTATGCTTTTTATAAAAATGAAGCCGTTATAAGACTCAGTTCCCATCACACAATGCAACGCAAACCGGAGGAGAGAGTTTTACCTTATAATGGCCAAAATATGATTGATACGAATAAAACAAAGGCATTTGATATTATTGCTAGTGTTAATATGTTTTGAAAACAATTTCAAATCATAACTATCAATCATAGACGGCATTAATGCCCCATACCACTATGTCGCCATATATAGGTATACAATCAAAACCGCATGATGTCGTATTTGGAAATTGGATTTCCGTCATGAACCAAGGCAAAAGATAGTCCTTACCGAATTCGAGACTGCCTAGCCCGAGCCTCAGGAACAGCCGCAACTGCCCCTTGGATCGTCAGGGCCGGTCCATCGACGTGGATTATTATGCCTGAACAATACGTTTCCCCGCCCTTTGGGGCGTAAACGAGCCAACGAATGACTCCATCGGACCCGGATCGTCCGATCAAACAGAGGCGCCTCGCAACAGCAACAACCACATAGGTGAAAAGTATATAAATGTCAGGGCGGGTAGGTCACTGACACCACCCTAGCTAGGAAGAAACGCATGCCCTCCCGGAGGTCCTTCTCCCGTTTCTGGTTCATACTGGGGTGTGAGGCTCGCGAATTTACGTTATACACAAAGCTACGCCACACAGGCGGTGCTTTGATCATCACCACAAGACTTTGCTTTTCAACAGAAGCCCTGATCACTGCATCTTAGCATGCCACACAGGCAATTCACACCGTGCAACTGATGGCTATCAATCACACAGAACAAATTCCAATGTCGGACACACAGTCCATTTAAAAGTCCGTTCTGGGTCTGAACGAAACCGGAGGCACTAAATACCTCGCAAACTCATCAATCACCACGTACGTCTAGACGATCACCACTCATTATCCATATTTCGGGATGCCTCCCAATCAGGACCTCGGTTACCATCCAAACGAGGTGAAGATCTCCGGTCTTCGACCGTCGTCTTCATCTTCAAATTTCAATCGTCAGTCAATCATTTGAAATGAGAATTAACTCGGCCTTTTCAAACAATTCACGTATATTTAGAATTTCAAATCGATTTATTTTAATGGTTAAATTATTCGACAACACCAATTGTGTTCTTTAATGTAATTTTCACACCAAACACATTCAACCATCAAAAGCCACATAAATCAAGCAAATTCAGTTTATTTCCATTCCATATCGTTTATGATATTTTATAATGATTTATCGCTATTTTTATTTATTTTAAAATAGCCTATTTATTGAAAACGACGCATCGGGCCATAAGGCGGCCGTGGCGCTGTTTTTCTTCAGATTTGATTTACACATATCTGAAAATCTAACCATGGGATCTTCACAAAATTTACATCATTAGAAAGGTCTTTTCAAAACGAATCCAACGGTTCCAGTTTCGGGAAAATCCGATGGTCGGATCTCCCGGTACAATCGTTTGAAGTTTCGATTTCAAAATACGAACTGCAGCGTCGTTATTCGATTAAATATAATTATATTTATATATAAAAATAAATATAATCGTTTCTGGCGCTGTTTTTCTTCAGATTTGAATTAAACATTCCAGACAATCCAACCGTTGGATCTTTACAAGGTTGGTGCCGTTGGAAAGATAATTCCAAGGCGAACCCGACGGTTGAGGTTTCGGGAAAATCCAATGGTCGGATTTCCTGCACTAGTTGTTTGAAATCACGGTTTCAAAATACGAACTGCACGGCCTCGTTTCATTTTAATTTTATTTATATTTATATATTTATATAAATATAGTTCATTCAATGATTTCAATATCGTTTTCACTTCAAATATTTTTCTAACACCTTAAAATTTTGGAAAATTTCGCCATAACCTCCCCTGCACCGGGAGCATCGGGAAATCGCAAATAGCTTTCCCGGTCCTTCTAATCTCAAAAAGAAAAAGAAAAAGCCAAGCGGCTAGCCAACAGGCTCATAAAATCATCACCCAAACAAAGCAGTAAATGTGTACCTATTTGTCGGGCACAAAATTTTATTCCTCTTCTCTAGCCCCTTTGCTATAACCTGTTCAATGAATATGTATGTACATATATACACAGTTCTTATCATTTATCATTTTCTATTCGACTTCATATTTGATTTCTATTTGGTTTAAAAACACCATTCATTCTATTGTTACATAAATAGGTGTAAATCATTTCATTAGCTAATTAATGAATATTTCAACTCATATATGTTTATTTTGAACAAGTGGCTATTTTTAACACTTCACATTTCAACGATTTATGCATACAATAAAAATGTGATCTTTATTGTAAAACAATTCATTTCAAAACACTATTTTTCTATATTGTTCATATAGATGATAAAAATTGGATTTTTATCATAAAACAATTTCTTTTAAAACGAGATTATTTTACACAGTTCATATAGTCGATAAAAGGTGATTTTTATTATCAAACAATTTATTTCAAAATATGAATACCATTCAACACATGAATTTCTAATCAACGAATGAATATCAATTCAACACATGAATGTTTTCTATAGTTTCTATATATAGATAAAAATGTGATTTTTATTATCAAACAATTTATTTCAAAATATGAATACCATTCAACACATGAATTTCTAATCAACGAATGAATATCAATTCAACACATGAATGTTTTCTATTCAATGAATAAGTATAGTTTAAGCATATGAAAATAATTCAAACACACGAATATTATTCAAAATTTCGGCAGCATAACGACAGGGTAGTTAAAACCGGGACCGTCCCTAGTACGGCTCCTCGCTCTACCTTAAAACCTCGCGGTTTTTGACAATGGGGATCATGCATCTAGTTCGCACGCAGGCGGCATGTATATATTTATTTCATTTCCACAAACTAATCCTATGTGGTTTCAATCAAATATTTCTCAACCACAAACGGGTATTTTTCAACGACAATCAATCAATATCAACCACAAACAATCCCAAACAATCATTCGTTATCAATCAATTTTCACAACAATTTCAACCAATAAATATCGTCCATGGTTTGTGGACGAGGGGCGTATATATATATATATAGATATATTTATATATAGCAATTCACTTTTACTTCAACACATATATATAGAAAAAGAAATTGAAGAGCGAGAAATTCTCACACATTTATAATTTTTAAATCAGAAATCTCACCAATAGCTATCCAATACCACGATTCTTCCTTTATAGAAATCTTCGTCAATCTCGCCCTTTGTCGCTTTCGTTGCCTGTATTCTCTACATATGTAAAAATCGAATTTTTACTATGTTATTCAATATATAAAAATCGAATTTCAAAAATATAGATTCCGCCTTTTCAAAAATAAAGATTATATTTTTAATATTCCTATGATGTAAAAATTATATTTTTATTACTTTAAAAATATAAAAATCATATCTTACTTCTTCTACTTAATAAAAATCCCGTCTTTTCTATTTTAAAAATATGATCTTTTCTTATTCTTTTTAAAGTCAGTTTTAAATCTTTTCCTTTATAAAGTTTAAATCTTTTCCTTTATAAAGTTTAAATCTTTTCCTTTATAAAGTTTAAATCTTTTCCTTTATAAAGTTTAAATCTTTTCTGTTTTAAAATCAGTTTTAAATCTTTTTAAAAAAAATCAGTTTTAAATCTTTTTGTTTTAAATATTTAAAAAAAAATCAGTTTTTAAACCCTAAAATCGAAATTAGTTTTAAACCCTAAAATTGAAATCAGTTTAAACCCTAAAATCGAAACCAGTTTTTAAAGAATTAAAATAAAAATAAAATAAAATACTTACTTTAACCTGCGAAGAAGGAGGGGAAAAAGAAGACGTCGGCGGCAGGCAGTGGTCTTCGGTGGTGGTGCCGTCGATGCTTCAGGAGGGGGGGCTGCTCGATTTGATTCGACGGGGGGGGGGGGGGATGCGTCGCGAGGGGGAGGAGCTGGATCGGCGCGTGGTGGGGGGGTTCGGCGGTCGTCAGGGCGGTGGCGTCGTTGCTGCTCCGTCCTTCTTCTTTTCTCTTTTTTTTTATTTCGTTTGAAATTGAAATGAACGGGGGGGGCCAGAACGAAAGATTTACCCCCATTCCGAACACAATGGGATATGTATCGCAAGCTGATTTGATCATCTCGATCAGTTTCCATTAAAATCAACATATAGCTCTATATATTGAATTTGGACGCGCATTTCAATTTACTGGGGTCACATACTAACTAGAAAAATTCTCGAAAAATATTTTCTAGCTTCGTATTGACGATACGGTCCTAACAAAACTAGTTTCGTCGAATTCTGAGACCGTTTGAAAAATGGCCAATTTCCAGTCGATTAAAATCAACTAAAACCGGTCAAACGCGTTTTCCTTTGCCACACTCACATATTAATTCGAAAAATTATGAAATTTGAAACCTAGCAATAATTTGACATCCCGGACCCAACAAAAGTGGTTTCGTCGAAATCCGAGGTCGTTTGCAAAATGTCCATTTTTAAGGGCCTGAATTCCATAGCGACTATTCAGAATTTTCAACTGGACATATCTTTTGATTCCCGTTATCAAATTTCGATTGGTCAGATTCGTTGGAAAGATATCCTCAATTAGATCCTAATGTTTTTAGTTTCACTAAAATCCGGATTGTTTTGCACCCGGTATATTCAATTGAAGTTTGAAATCGAATTATCGAACTACCGCGCTATTTTCAATTCTATATATAATTATAATTAATTATATTCGTTTTCAAATGTCGATTCAAACTCAGTTTTCATCGCCATTATTTAAAATATTTATTTTAAATATTTAAAATCCATTATTTTGGCCAATTTAAAAATTTTAAATTGGTTCAGATTTTCTGGGTCGTTACAATCTCCCCCACTTAAAACTTTTCGTCCCCGAAAAGGAACAAAGTCGAAAGCGGTTTGATAAATCTACAATCACACAACACAACAACCAATCCAATTGTTTTTAACCTTCAAAAATATACTAATCAAAACCCCTTTTCAAAGTCATTCAACAGATAGAATTTAAAAGTGCACATCTATGAAAAGAAAATAACAATAGAGTAGAGAATTGAATGGTAATGCAAAGTAGGGCAAATGTACCTTGCACCGGAGTCAATCAGAGATATCTACTCGGCATCTAGGATAAGCTTTCTGAATGCTCTCCTCAGTTTCCCAAGTACAATCTCGTGGATCTCCACTCCATTGCACTTTGACTAAGTGAAACTTCTTGTTCCTCAGCTCTTTGGTTTCTTTGCCGATAATCTTTAGCGGCTCTCGCCTCACAGCTACTTCTGGAGTAATTTCAATATCCTGTTGAGCTGCTTCTTCCACGATCAAGTCTGGATCATGAACGTGCTTTCGAAGTTGAGATATATGAAATACATCATGCACTCCAGGCAACCAGTCTGGCAATTTAACTTTATATGCGAGAGTCCCAATCCGTTCCAGAATAGGAAACGGACCAATGAATTTGGGTGCCAACTTTCCAGTTTTACCGAACCGGATAACTCCTCTCATCGGCGATACTTTCAAATATACATAGTCGCCAACTTCAAAGGATATATCTCTCCTTCTTCTATCGGCATAGCTCTTTTGTCATCTTTGAGCGGCGAGTAATCGCTTCTTAATAAAATCGATTTTGTCGGCAGCTTCTCGAATCATATCAGGCCCTAACACAAGTCTATTTCCAGGCTCGACCCAACAAGCAGGAGATCGGCACAGTCTACCGTACAATGCTTCGAATGGCGACATTGTCAGACTCGCTTGGTAGCTGTTGTTATAAGAGAATTCAGCCAAATGCAGATGGTCTTCCCATGATCCACCGAAATCTAGAACACAAGCCCGCAATAGATCTTCTAAAATGCGATTCACCCTCTCAGTCTGACCGTCTGTCTGAGGATGATAAGCGGTGCTCAAGTTCAACTTCGTTCCTAGCTCGACTTGAAATGCTTCCCAGAATTTGCTAGTGAATATTGTATCTCTATCACTGACTATACTGAGCGGCACTCCATGTAGTCTAACTATTTCCCTGAAGTAAATCTGCGCCAGACTCTGAGCGGTTCTATTTGATCTGACAGGTATGAAATGGGCGGTCTTCGTGAAGCGATCTACGATCACCCAAATACTGTCATTTCCTTTTCTTGTTCTGGGCAAACCATCAATGAAATCCATAGAAATATGTTCCCACTTCCAACCAGGAACTTCTAGCGGTTGTAACAATCCAGCCAATTTCTGTTGGTCGCTTTTAACTAGCTGGCAAGTAGGGCATTGGCTAACGTATATTGAAACGTCTCTCTTCATAGCCTTCCACCAGAATGTTCTTTTGAGATCGTTATACATTTTGGCCACGCCAGGATGGATACTCAGCTTGGACTTGTGACACTCGTCTAACACTTCCCTTTTTAACTCTGGGATGTCAGGAACACAAATCCTTCCTTTCAACCTCAAGGTCTCGTCGTTATCTATTTGAAAACACGAGGGTTCGCCTTTCTGAATCCTTTTGATCATATCTTTTATAAAGTTATCCTCCTTCTGAAGAATAGATATTTTGTCAATCAAGGATGTCGTGATAATAAAGCTGGCGATCATTACATTCTTTCTGCTCAGCGCATCGGCCACGACATTGGCTTTCCCTGGAGTATATATAATTTCAAAGTCGTATGCTGCAAGAAACTACAGCCAACGCTGCTGCCTCAAATTTAAGTCCTTCTGAGTGAACAGATACTTTAACGACTGGTGATCTGTAAACAGTTCAAATCTCTCGCCCAGAAGATAGTGTCTCCGGATCTTCAAAGAGAATATGATAGCCAATAACTCAAGATCATGAGTTACATAGTTTTTCTCGTGCGGTTTCAGTTGACGACTAGCATAAGCAATCACTTGACCCCTTTGCATTAACACTGCGCCAAGGCCTTCTCTAGAAGCATCAGTACAGACCTTTAAATCCTGGTTGCCATCTATGATGGTTAACACTGGAGCTGTGGTTAATCTCAACTTTAGCTCTTCGAAAGCCTCCTCACTCTCTTGAGTCCATTTGAACTTAGAATGCTTCTTTGTAAGCTTCGTTAAGTGACCTGATATCTTCGAAAAGTCTTTAACGAATTTCCGGTAATAACTAGCCAATCCGAGAAAACTACGGACTTCAGTGGGGGTGCTGGGCTGTTTCCAGTTTTGAATAGCCGTGATTTTACTTGGATCAACAGCGATTCCTTCTTTCGATACAACATGGCCCAGAAATTTCACTTCATCTTGCCAGAATATACATTTGGAAAACTTGGCTTTCAATACATTCCGTCTGAGAATTTCTAACACTTGTTCCAGATGCTTTTCATGTTCGGCCTTTGATTTAGAGAAGATTATAATATCGTCAATGAAAACCAAAACAAATTTATTCAATACTCCTCTGAATACTCTGTTCATCAGATCGACGAAATAAGCTGGAGCGTTACATAAGCCGAACGGCATTACTAACCACTCATAGAATAAGTCGGGGCCTCTGAACGCTGTCATTGGAACACACTCTTCGGCTATTCGAAGTTGATGGAAGCCTGTAGCTAGGTCCATTCGTGAAAATACTTGTGCGCCATTTAATCGATCCAACAAATCATCTATCCGCGGCAATGGATATTTGTTCTTTATTGTCTGTTTGTTCAGATCACGATAATCCACACATAGACGTAGAGTACCGTCAGATTTTGGGACAAACACCACTGCTGCACCCCAATCAGAGAAACTAGGCCTGATCAGACCTTTCCATACTAGCTGTCGTGTTTGATTGTCTAATTCCTCTTTTTCTTTCAAGGACATTCTTCGAATAGCGTGAACTACCGACCTTGCATTGGGAATCAAAGCAATCTTGAAATCTATTTCTCTTTGCGGAGGTAAGCGAACGACTTCCTCAAACACATCCGCATAATCCTTGACGACCGGAATATCTTTAATGAGGTCAGGAATATTCTCAGTGATATCAGGGATATTTTCTATTTGGGCTGGAGAAACATTCAAAGCTGCCCAGAAGTCTTTTCTATTAGCATTCTGACCTTCACAGGGAATGGTTATATAATCACCTGATTTAATCTTCGCCTTTACGACTCTGTCGGCGCATTTAACTTCAGCTTCATATTTGGTCAACCAGTCTAACCCCAAGATAAGATCAAACTCTTTAAAATTCATGACGACTGCGATGGTAGGAAAACGGTAACGAGAGAAAGAAACCGGCACTCCACAAATCCAACTGAGATCAATGGAACCCCCAACCGGATTCTGGACAGTCATTGGTTCCTTAAGCTTTTTCAAATTCAAATCCAGTTTCTTAGCTGCATCCTTTGCAATGAAGCTTCGTGACGCGCCTGTGTCAAACAGTACTTTAACTGGGATGTCTTTGACAGTTAGCGTGCCTTCTAAAACATCTGGCCTTTCCTAAATAGCTGAGGGCTCAGAAATTTCTGCCACTTCATTCACTTGAACTATTTCAGTCTTTTTCAACTGCCAGCAATCTTGCTTTACGTGACCAGCCTGATGGCAGAGATTGCATTTACTATTTCCTTTAACCTTGCTCTTTGATTTAGATCCCTCCTTCTTTTGCAATTTCAAGGACTTACATTTCCGGGACAAATGACCTTTTCGATTGCAGTTTAAGCACATAGCGGTCATTGCTGATTCTTTCTCAGGTCTGGCCCTTTTCCGACTTACTTTGGGCTTCTTACTGACCTCAGACACTGTACTTGCCTCAGGATGATCAGTTTCTGACTCTGTTTTGTCACTAGAATAGACTTCTTCTTCGTCGCGCAAAATTCCTTTCTTATGGAGATCTTCATACTGATAAGCCATGTATATCATTTCAGAAAAAGGAAGCATCACATGCCCCAATACTTTATTCTGGTATTTCCTTTGAAGCCCATTGATAAATCTCAAATTCTTCCTCTTCAGGTTTTGAATTAGATGAGGAGCAAAGTGAGCAAGTTCGTTGAATTTCTTATGATACTCCGGGATGGTCATGTCACCTTGTATTAGATAAGAAAATTCATCACATAATCTCTCGGTTGCTTCGGGAGGAGTAAATCTTTCTAGGAAAATCACTTTGAATCTGTCCCAGGTGATATCACCTTCAGGATTATCTTTGATGATTGTTTCCCACCAGATTAATGCTTCTTCTTTGAGCGCCCAAGATGCTACTAACCGTTTCTGGTCATCTCTCAGCTGGATATGCTCAAAGATTCTTTCGACAGAACTCATCCAAGCTTGAGTTTGAATAATAGATTCATTGCCCGAGAATTGTGCTCCACCCAGATTTCGATATCTCTTGAATAGAGCCTCTAGATCGGGTTCTGTATTCCTTCTGTTTCTGGCACTCATTTTTCTAGTACCTCTGCAATTAGCAGATCAAGTGTCAGGTCACAGAAAAGATAGTTTAAAATATAGAAACACATACTTCAATGTAAATGTGTCTATCGAGGCATAATTTCATTCTGCTTTACTCATACTAGGATATTGCTGATCCTATCTGTATTGAGTTACCCGTCCTAGAACACTACTGGTTCTATTTCTGACGAGTTCGTTCAAATGTTATATTCCAGAACTAAGCTTAACCAAAGCTCTGATACCACGTTGAGACGACCCGAAATCCCGTTCAGACGGAAACAAGGGTTATCTTTGGAATATAACACAGAAACAGATAATAGCAGAACATAATTAAATAAATACACCAGATAATGAACAATAGAATATACTGGATAAAAGTAATCATCAGAGTTACACAGTATACAGGATCTTACTTAGTACAAATACAGTTCAGCTATACATAAATGTCTACAGCGGAAATAAACAAAATATGTACAATAGGAGCTGAACAGCATAAAAAGAAATAAATGATAGAATCCATCTTCAGCTCCAGCTATCCAGAAAGAACCAACTAAACCTGAATACAAGGCTGCCCGTGTAGAAAAAGGGGCACCCGAGTTTGAAAGTGAAACAAACTACGAGTCAGTCATGGGACTGGTATGAGAAATCCACTCAACACATATATAATTGGCTAATCACAGGACCACGCCACTTTCGTGGAACGGGTTTACTCCATTGGATTGCCAGTGCTTTAAAACAAATCTTTCTTTTAAACATCGCTATGCTTTTTATAAAAATGAAGCCGTTATAAGACTCAGTTCCCATCACACAATGCAACGCAAACCGGAGGATAGAGTTTTACCTTATAATGGCCAAAATATGATTGATACGAATAAAACAAAGGCATTTGATATTATTGCTAGTGTTAATATGTTTTTAAAACAATTTCAAATCATAACTATCAATCATAGACGGCATTAATGCCCCATACCACTATGTCGCCATATATAGGTATACAATCAAAACCGCACGATGTCGTATTTGGAAATTGGATTTCCGTCATGAACCAAGGCAAAAGATAGTCCTTACCGAATTCGAGACTGCCTAGCCCGAGCCTCAGGAACAGCCGCAACTGCCCCTTGGATCGTCAGGGCCGGTCCACCGATGTGGATTATTATGCCTGAACAATACGTTTCCCCGCCCTTTGGGGCGTAAACGAGCCAACGAATGACTCCATCGGACCCGGATCGTCCGATCAAACCGAGGCGCCTCGCAACAGCAACAACCACATAGGTGAAAAGTATATAAATGTCAGGGCTGGTAGGTCACTGACACCACCCTAGCTAGGAAGAAACGCATGCCCTCCCTGAGGTCCTTCTCCCGTTTCTGGTTCATACCGGGGTGTGAGGCTCGCGAATTTACATTATACACAAAGCTACGCCACACAGGCGGTGCTTTGATCATCACCACAAGACTTTGCTTTTCAACAGAAGCCCTGATCACTGCATCTTAGAATGCCACACAGGCAATTCACACCGTGCAACTGATGGCTATCAATCACACAGAACAAATTCCAATGTCGGACACACAGTCCATTTACAAGTCCGTTCTGGGTCTGAACGAAACCGGAGGCACTAAATACCTCGCAAACCCATCGATCACCACGTACGTCTGGACGATCACCACTCATTATCTATATTTCGGGATGCCTCCCAATCAGGACCTCGGTTACCATCCAAACTAGGTGAAGATCTCCGGTCTTCGACCGTCGTCTTCATCTTCAAATTTCAATCGTCGGTCAATCATTTGAAATGAGAATTAACTCGGCCTTTTCAAACAATTCACGTATATTTAGAATTTCAAATCGATTTATTTCAATGGTTAAATTATTCGACAACACCAATTGTGTTCTTTAATGTAATTTTCACACCAAACACATTCAACCATCAAAAGCCACATAAATCAAGCAAATTCAGTTTATTTCCATTCCATATCAATTATGATATTTTATAATGATTTATCGCTATTTTTATTCATTTTAAAATAGCCTATGTATTCAAAACGACGCTTCGGGCCATAAGGCGGCCATGGCGCTGTTTTTCTTCAGATTTGATTTACACATATCTGAAAATCTAACCGTTGGATCTTCAAAAAATTTACATCATTAGAAAGGTCTTTTCAAAACGAATCCAACGGTTCCAGTTTCGGGAAAATCCGACGGTCGGATCTCCCAGTACAATCGTTTGAAGTTTCGATTTCAAAATACGAACTGCAGCGTCGTTATTCGATTAAATATTATTATATTTATATATAAAAATAAATATAATCGTTTCTGGCGCTGTTTTTCTTCAGATTTGAATTAAACATTCCAGACAATCCAACCGTTGGATCTTTACAAGGTTGGTGCCGTTGGAAAGATAATTCCAAGGCGAACCCGACGGTTGAGGTTTCGGGAAAATCCAATGGTCGGATTTCCCGCACTAGTTGTTTGAAATCACGGTTTCAAAATACGAACTGCACGGCCTTGTTTCGTTTTAATTTTATTTATATTTATATATTTATATAAATATAGTTCATTCAATGATTTCAATATCGTTTTCACTTCAAATATTTTTCTAACACCTTAAAATTTTGGAAAATTTCGCCATAACCTCCCCTGCACCGGGAGCATCGGGAAATCGCAAATAGCTTTCCCGGTCCTTCTAATCTCAAAAAGAAAAAGAAAAAGCCAAGCGGCTAGCCAACAGGCTCATAAAATCATCACCCAAACAAAGCAGTAAATGTGTACCTATTTGTCGGGCACAATATTTTATTCTTCTTCTCTAGCCCCTTTGTTATAACCTGTTCAATGAATATGTATGTACATATATACACAGTTCTTATCATTTATCATTTTCTATTCGACTTCATATTTGATTTCTATTTGGTTTAAAAACACCATTCATTCTAATGTTACATAAATAGGTGTAAATCATTTCATTAGCTAATTAATGAATATTTCAACTCATATATGTTTATTTTGAACAAGTGGCTATTTTTAACACTTCACATTTCAACGATTTATGCATACAATAAAAATGTGTTCTTTATTGTAAAACAATTCATTTCAAAACACTATTTTTCTATATTGTTCATATAGGTGATAAAAATAGGATTTTTATCATAAAACAATTTCTTTTAAAACGAGATTATTTTACATAGTTCATATAGTCGATAAAAGGTGATTTTTATTATCAAACAATTTATTTCAAAATATGAATACCATTCAACACATGAATTTCTAATCAACGAATGAATATCAATTCAACACATGAATGTTTTCTATAGTTTCTATATATAGATAAAAATGTGATTTTTATTATCAAACAATTTATTTCAAAATATGAATACCATTCAACACATGAATTTCTAATCAACGAATGAATATCAATTCAACACATGAATGTTTTCTATTCAATGAATAAGTATAGTTTAAGCATATGAAAATAATTCAAACACACGAATATTATTCAAAATTTCGGCAGCATAACGGCAGGGTAGTTAAAACCGGGACCGTCCCTAGTACGGCTCCTCGCTCTACCTTAAAACCTCGCGGTTTTTGACAATGGGGATCATGCATCTAGTTCGCACGCAGGCGGCATGTATATATTTATTTCATTTCCACAAACTAATCCTATGTGGTTTCAATCAAATATTTCTCAACCACAAACGGGTATTTTTCAACGACAATCAATCAATATCAACCACAAACAATCCCAAACAATCATTCGTTATCAATCAATTTTCACAACAATTTCAACCAATAAATATCGTCCATGGTTTGTGGACGAGGGGCGTATATATATATATATAGATAGATATATTTATATATAGCAATTCACTTTTACTTCAACACATATATATAGAAAAAGAAATTGAAGAGCGAGAAATTCTCACACATTTATAATTTTTAAATCAGAAATCTCACCAATAGCTATCCAATACCACGATTCTTCCTTTATAGAAATCTTCGTCAATCTCGCCCTTTGTCGCTTTCGTTGCCTGTATTCTCTACATATGTAAAAATCGAATTTTTACTATGTTATTCAATATATAAAAATAGAATTTCAAAAATATAGATTCCGCCTTTTCAAAAATAAAGATTATATTTTTAATATTCCTATGATGTAAAAATTATATTTTTATTACTTTAAAAATATAAAAATCATATCTTACTTCTTCTACTTAATAAAAATTCCGTCTTTTCTATTTTAAAAATATGATCTTTTCTTATTCTTTTTAAAGTCAGTTTTAAATCTTTTCCTTTATAAAGTTTAAATCTTTTCCTTTTTAAAGTTTAAATCTTTTCCTTTATAAAGTTTAAATCTTTTCCTTTATAAAGTTTAAATCTTTTCTGTTTTAAAATCAGTTTTAAATCTTTTTAAAAAAAATCAGTTTTAAATCTTTTTGTTTTAAAATCAGTTTTAAATCTTTTAAAAAAATTCAGTATTTAAACCCTAAAATCGAAATTAGTTTTAAACCCTAAAATCGAAATTAGTTTAAACCCTAAAATCGAAACCAGTTTTTAAAGAATTAAAATAAAAATAAAATAAAATACTTACTTTAACCTGCGAAGAAGGAGGGGAAAAAGAAGACGTCGGCGGCAGGCAGTGGTCTTCGGTGGTGGTGGCGTCGATGCTTCAGGGGGGGGGGGGCTGCTCGATTTGATTCGACCGGGGGGGGGGGGGATGCGTCGCGAGGGGGAGGAGCTGGATCGGCGCGTGGTGGGGGGGTTCGGCGGTCGTCAGGGCGGTGGCGTCGCTGCTGCTCCGTCCTTCTTCTTTTCTCTTTTTTTTTTATTTCGTTTGAAATTGAAATGAACGGGGGGGGGGGGGGGGGGGCAGAACGAAAGATAAAGGGAGGGAATTAAAAATATTTTTTTATTTATTTAATTATTTATATTTTGCAAAAAGGTTGACTTTTACATACGACCTCGAAACGAGGCCTACCGCCTGTCGCCCATAGCGTTTTACCCCCATTCCAAACACAATGGGATATGTATCGCAAGCTGATTTGATCATCTCGATCAGTTTCCGTTAAAATCAACATATAACTCTATATATTGAATTTGAACGCGCATTTCAATTTACTGGGGTCACATACTAACTAGAAAAATTCTCGAAAAATATTTTCTAGCTTCGTATTGACGATACGGTCCTAACAAAACTAGTTTCGTCGAATTCTGGGACCGCTTGAAAAATGTCCAATTTCCAGTCGATTAAAATCAACTGAAACCGGTCAAACGCGTTTTCCTTTGCCACGCTCACATATTGATTCGAAAAATTATGAAATTTGAAACCTAGCAATAATTTGACATCCCGGACCCAAAAAAAGTGGTTTCGTCGAAATCCGAGGTCATTTGCAAAATGTCCATTTTTAAGGGCCTGAATTCCATAGCGACTATTCAGAATTTTCAACTGGACATATCTTTTGATTCCCGTTATCAAATTTCGATTGGTCAGATTCGTTGGAAAGATAACATCAATTAAATCCTAATGTTTTTGGTTTCACTAAAATCCGGATTGTTTTGCACCCGGTATATTCAATTGAAGTTTGAAATCGAATTATCGAACTATTGCTCTATTTTCAATTCTATATATAATTATAATTAATTATATTCGTTTTCAAATGTCGATTCAAACTCAGTTTTCATCACCATTATTTAAAATATTTATTTTAAATATTTAAAATCCATTATTTTAGCCAATTTAAAATTTTTAAATTGGTTCAGATTTTCTGGGTCGTTACAGACAATTTTTAAATTATTGTTCAATTGTTAAGGGGGTACCAAATAGATTAGCCTCCCCTTAAACATTTGATTAAAAATTCCAATATTAACCCCATCATCCTATTTAATGTAAACCATCACATCTAAATCCTAATTAATGAGCATAATTTAATAAAATAAAAAGGATATATTTAACATGAAAAATATAATGAAGATAACAGCTATACCGATTTTACTGTACCAGTTTAAGATAACAATTGTAAATGCTACCAATTTTACTGCAACTATTCTTGGTTGTCCTTATTTATCAATATTGACAAATATAATCTACATCAGGCAACCAAAATAACCCTCACATAAATATATCGGATTCAATTTGTTCAAGATTTGGGAATATCATTTTTGTTTGAACCATCGTGGTAATCTAGGGATTCGATTTTGATTTTTTTTCTTAAAAATAGAAAGGTATGTTTTGATCAAAATAAAAGAGAACGATAATGAAGGGGGAGTAGATGTTGTTGTTATGAGGGGCAGTTTAGTCCATGCTTATTTTAAAATTAAAAAAATCAAGTCCTCCCTTAACAATTTTTTTAAAAAGTGGAGTCCCCTTAAAATAGTTCACCCTTTAACCAAAACTGGAGTCCCTTTAACAATCCCCTAAATAATTCTCTTATGTTCATGTAAGGAGATTCTTCCTCTTATTCAAGTAGTAATCAAAGTAGAGAAATAAGCTGAATTTTTTCTTAAAAGACTTCCAAAGCCTTCTCAATTATTTTCACATTCTTATATTTCATATTATTTTCATTTATGCTTTGTTATGCCTTTCTATGCTTTGTTTAATTTACATGCAAGTGTACTTCTTTTATTTCATGTTCTTTTCCTTCTTTTCCATTTTATGTTAAAATCTCTTTATATTATCATGAATTCAATTATGAGCAGTGTAAACTCCTTCAATTTAGGTGTGGTAATTCTCTCATGATCCATAAAAAATTAACATAAGTGATTTAATTTATGATTTTCTCTCTTTTATGCTTAATAACAAGTTAGATTTTTATATATGTTTATTTTTTAATATTAATATTGATAAATTATGTTGCTCAAACCAAATAGGATATGCTTAATCAAACATAAACACAAATGAGCACTTCATCAATATATAATTGTGGTAATTAAATTGGTAGTATAACAGAAATTAGACGCTCTATATTATTAATGCAGTAATAAATAAAGCCTGCTTAAAGAAAAATTTATTTTTAGTTTCTTATCATTTTTATAAAATTATATAAGTGGATTAAAAGGTGTATTATAATTTGATGGATTAAGTTATGTTAGTTAATAAAACAATTAGGTCAGACTTATGATAAATAAATCCATTAATTCACAAAAGATTAAAAAGAGAGATCATAAAATCAGTTCATATTGATTTATGTGATTATGAGAGTAAATATGCATTTAACTTGCTTTCTGTTCTCATAGTTGATTTCCATGGCCCTTTCTAGTTTTAGCATACTTTAGTTAACCACATTCTAAAATTTCCAGTTTAATTTGACTGAGCAATTTTCAAAATTGAAAGCTTACCTTATAGATTAACTCGCACTCGCATATGTATTACAACTGCAAGATGTGCGCGTGTGGTACATCAGCGATGTGAAATTCAAAGGTTTTTCTAATCAGTATAAAATTTCTTGCAAACCAATTAATTATATGAATTCCTATTTCCTAATCCAATATTTGAAAATAGAGATAACTTGTTGATTACATAACAATTTTCAATCATAAATATACCTAATGGAGTAACGAAACTATTCTTTTTCCTCTCCTAAATAATTTTTAAATACTCTGAGTAGATCCGTTTCCAATGACCTTTCTTGTGACAATGATGGCATTCTCCATCGTCAACAGGAGTGGTGTTGTTACTTTTCGTTTTTAACCTCTTTTCCTTCTTTAAGCACAATGAATATGATGCACTATCCTTTGTAGAAAGCACTTCCCCTTGATCCTTAAATTATGACTCGGACGATCACAACATACCGAGGAGCTCTATGAGATTCTCATTTAGTTTGTTCATGTTATATTTCAATATGAAAGTTTCATGCTAGCGAATAGGAGATCCAAGGTTCAAGTGTACTTGCTTTTAATTAATTGTTCTAATGCCTAATTGTGAAAATCCATTAATATAACCTTTCATTGTAAGAACACAATCGCCAACTTTTTGTCCCTTATTCATTTTGGTCTTGAATAGTTTCTTTGAAAGTTTGTATATTATGAAATGGAATTATTAACCAAAAAGAGATTTGGACTATCGAAAATCTCATGGACATACATTCCTCACGTTGCCTTTGCATGGTTTGTCTAACATGGACAACAAGAAATTTTGGGGATCATAGGTCTGGCACCACTTTTAAATGAGCAAGTCATAGATCAGGGTCTGCAACATTGGTTGGTTGCTCTCCAAGTTTTATAATAATAGCAGTCCAAAGACACTTATTATGTTAGTGCTATCTTGATTGATTAGGCAATTGCAATAAATCAGTCCAGTAAACTTATCGCTCATAAAAAACAGTTTTGGATCTTCGATTTTCCATATAAGTTTAACAGCTCGAGATTTATTTAATTTTGGTTTTTCCTACATATATACTACATATACGAATGTATCATATACATATACAAACATGCATGTGTGTACATGTGCATATACAAACATGTATGTGTGGCAACTCATGCAGGGTATAACATGCTTGTATATCACTACAACAGAAATACCCTTTTTGCAATTGCAAAAAATAGTTGTAATAGGTCTATAACAACTCGCGTCCAACAGTCCTAACATCAGGAGTTGTAATAGCAGGTCTATTTTACAACTGTTTCGGACAGTTGTAAAATAATTCATTACAACGATTAATGACAGTTTTAATACGTCTGTAACAACTAGCTCCAGTAATCTTAATATACGGAGTTGTAGCAGTTGGTCTATTTTACAACTATTTTGGACTGTTGTAAAAGAACTATTACATCCGTTAATAACAGTTGCAAAAGACTCACTTACAACTGCTACTACCTGTTGCAATTAATGTTTCAACAACTGTTTTCATCAGCTGCGTAAGCAATTTACAACTGTTACAAGAGTTTTAATACAATATACTACAACTGCAAATTCCACCAAAACTTTTATAGCTGATGTTATCCATTAAATTTTACAGCATTACAATTAAAACAAATATTTCATTAATAATAATAACTACAGTAAGTTAATTAAAACAAACGAACCGTTCTCACTAATAATGGTCTAAAACAACTCAAGTTACAACGTTTTTGAATTTATAAAATAGCCAAATCCATAACATAGTCAAATCATAGCCAAATCCATAACATATACGTATTAATCAAAAGAGATGTACTCCTTGTGTCAAGCGACAGTCGTCCCAACCGCTTGCCCGATAGTGTAGATATCTGAAGTAGGCCTATATAAAATAGTTTGGGGATCCACCACTGTATCAATCGAAACCTTCCAAGCATTTGTTCCTAACGGTACATGGTGCACTAAAATAGCAGGATCAGTTGATGCAATTGCTGGTTCTGCAACAACATATCTTTGCCAACTCAATAGTTTGCACTTTCTAGAAATGACTTGTGTATTACCACCAGCTGGGACATTGTTGCTACTCCGATATGATTGCAAAAGAATAACAAACAATTAAATGCAAATATAGTTATCAAACAACGTGCACAAATCAATAAGTGGAAACAACCAAAGTAGACATCAATAGAAGACAACGTCCTAAAACATTCCTTGTTTACATACTCAGAGTACGTATTTGACACACATCCTTTCCCAAAATTTATCAGCATGGAAACATGGAAACCAAGAATATAACTCAATAATAAACTAAAGCAAAATATTGAACTAGAGTAGAAGTAGAAGTAGAGCTACCTACCGATTTGTATTTAGCGAAAACAAAGCTTGTATGTAACAGAATTACCTAAAATCGTAACCAAAATATTGAAGTTTTCGAACGTGATTGGAACTTCTAAAATCTCAAACAGGTTTTAAAAAAGGAAATGGAAACTGATTTTGAACTTTCTAATGATGTACAACACTTTGCCTTTTGTAATCGAGATCATATTTGGTGGTCATTGCTTTTGAAATAACATAGTGTCATAATGAGTTCACGCATTAAATTTGGTAGCATGAACAATACTTTACCTCTTTGAGAACAGAGAGTACTGCCCAAAGCTGCAATGTTGGTGCCATAGCCGGCTTCATAAAAGTTTATATACTCATAACCTCCCCTTATACATACATTTATGTTTTTACGAACATAGATCGGTGGATATTTCCAGTGATATGATTGAAAAAAGATAACCCAATATACAACTAGCATCAGCCCTATCATGAACCAGTTTTTCATGGATCAACGGTAAATTTTTCAGGAGCTAAACATTCATAGTTGATATCACATAGTGTAAAAAATAGAACTTTCCTTCTAAGGCTGCTGCTAGTACTCATTGGCTTTGGTGGAAAATAGAGGAATTTTGAGGCTAGAAGGATACGTAAAAGTCCGTGTATACATAGCAAAGAGGGAATGAATTATGTTGACAATAAGTGTACTACATATACACATAAAAATACCACTGTTCCAGTGTATTCATTAACAATTCAGAAATAGGAAATTACTAAATTTTGAATCGATCATATAGGAATAAAGAAAGAATTCTAAATGAGTGTATATGTTTGTTTCCTTTATGGTACAGAATTTTGGGAAGAATTAAATCCTAATATACAAGAATAAAGAAAGAATTCTTGTATGAATTCTTGTCTAAGGGCTCATTGGCCCATCCTCGTTATGTTCTACTTCTAGGACAACGCTATATGTTAAGTTTGCTGGACAAATTTTGCGCAGCGATTCAATTTAAGGCCCATAAAATCAGAACACTACGTTACTGAGACAAAATTGCCTAATTATTCTAACCTAGCTGTCCCTCGCTGGTATCTCTTCGACATACACCGAAATGACGAGCTCTGATATTTACCAGTTTCCCACATCGTTTTTGATTTCTCTGATCCTTACCATTTTCTAGGGAAAAATCAAAACATTATGAAAAATGCAAATTTCAAAGTCGGTACGGTTAGATGGTATGTCGAAAATTTGCTCGATGATAAAATTTATATTATTTGAACTTGTATTTGCAGGTTAGAAAAATCATCAAGTTACCTAAATCCATCTTAGGAAGGCACGACCTGTAAACAGAGAATGTTTTAGAACGTTCTCTTCTATTGAAAAACAAATCGGATAATATTTATCATGCATTACCAACTATTTAAATTATTTTTCTATGTTTAATACTTTTTATTATTAAAATTATTTTTCTATGTTTTATGCTGTACTAAATAAAAGTACCATTTGCTCTGATAATGGTTCTAATTCCTAAACCAGGCTTCAGCAATTAAACAATTGCTCAAGATGTATAGTGAATGATACAAAACAAAGTGAAATAGATTTATGAATTAACTATGATTACTGACACTAAAAATTGAATATTTCTAAAATTTTAACAAAGTGACATAGATTTATGAAAGGGGATCAAATTAAAAGGACCAAAATAGAGGAGGGAATGGATGGATTTTAGAAAAAGCATGATCCGAAACTGTCAAGTAATAGATAGATAAAGATAAAGATAACTGTGACATGAAAGTGGGCAACATCACTTATGTAGGTCAGACTATCCAATGTCAATTCAGAAACACCTGTGGTTGCCAGTATGGTACCAAGGGATCGTTGATGACCAAAGACTTTGGTTTACGCATGTAAATATTCATGGTTATAGATGTATCTTGTGCGTTTGCAATTGTGTTTCTAATATCCTAGCCATCTAATTGACATGCATTCGAGCATACATATTGCCACAGTGCTTTATGTCAATATGTATCCTAAAGTACACCTTCTTACAATGTTGAGGATTTATAGCTTACAATGGTGGTCATTTGGTGTGAGATCTTATAATACGGGTCTGAAAAGAAGGGATCGACGCAACTGCATCATGATTTGATGGCCATATAATTTTGAGGATGTATTCACGATTTGTTGCATATTGTTTTGAGGAAATAACTGTAAAAGAGTAAATGGACCCTTTTTGATGGTGTAAAAACGAGGAGGTAACCATTGGTCATCGAAAAAAGGAAAAAATAAAATAAAATAAGAAATACCTGTGGCGTATTACCACGTGGAGTCGTTGGATCTTCAACTGCATTTTGTTTACCATTGATATTCTGTTAAAAAATGCACTAATTAGTTTTTGAGCGCTTAGTAATTACTCATTAATACATTAAATCGGTTATAACTTACAGCCGTGACCATATCAGAGGGTAACACTCTAGTTGTGCCGAGTGTTGTTGCAGGTTAGTGAAATACACCGAGTTAAGGACGAACTAGTAGTAATATAAAAACTTGTCAGGTTTAGAATTTTTACAGCAGTTAAATAGGAAGCAATATAAAAACTTGTCAGGTTTAGAATTTTGAATATGATGGTATAGAATTTTTACAGCAGTAATAAAGTTTTGTTTTATTTTTCCAGTTAGCAATTTTCGTTTTGTATGTTGACTTGGTTTTCTAACTCGGTTGCTTTTCCACAACCCTTATATTCAATTATTTCGAAATCACAATCAAAACTAGGAAAAAAAGGTTATATGGGAGAATTCAACTAGGACTATTTTATCTAATAGTCTGATAACGGTCTCATAACATACTTGCGCAACAATGTCACTGGTAAAGGATCCGTATGAATAAAATAACCAAAAGAACCGTTGTTAACTCTACAGTTAGAAACACAATAGATGACCCTTGAAAGTTATAAATATATATCAGGTAGAACAGTATTTCAGTCGATTAACTATTGATTGCAACATAAAAAATTAATCACTATGCTATGCAATGTGTCAAGTTAGAATTGTGATTTGAAGAATGAGCAAGATCGCTAATTAACTCTGATTGTGTGTCTATCTTTTATCAACTTACATTTCAGCAATTTTCATTCTATTTTCTTCGTTATCTTCCTAGAATTGCATGATGATTATACACACTGAACTCTCATTTAATAAAATTAATCAATTCCATTACAGAAGCTGGATTCCAATTAGTATTAACTCGTAAAAATCCTCCCCAAAGTCATTGCAATATGAATTTGGTCCTTACTTCCTCGTCAAAAACATACATAGTGGCTCAAATTTAAAATATTAAATCTAATTAAAAATTAACTGAACTCATTCCATAAATGATTAAAACAAAAAATCAACAACAGATGAATAATGAGCAATTCGGCAAATACAGTCGATTTCCAAATACACAAGTTTAATAAAACGCGACTCCAAAAGTTTAATGTTATGAATAATTACCAGGAGCAATGTGCCTTCTTTTCAGATTGGAGTTCATAATGTTTTATCCTTCATTGTTTCTTTGTACAGTTAATTTCTACATGCCTGCAACCATGCATTTGTGATATTTACATACTCACATGTTTACACATATGCCTGCAACCATGCATTTGTGATATATTCATGTTCAAACATGTCATCGAGTTATAGAATGAACCGAAGGCATGATCATGATCATATAATATACACGAACAATAAAATAAATTAGCATGCCAAGTAGTGGGTAAATACAAGGTACCTACTATAGCCTTTTTGGCAGAAATTGACAAAGCATATATAATCAATTATCAGCTGTTCTTTCTGCAAGGTGATTGCATTTTTAGTTTACCCACCGAACAAATTATTAAAACATGGTAATCTGTTGTCTAGAGATTCAAGTGTATACTACAACAGAGATTTGACACAGAGATTATGGATGAGAGTGAAAACAGTAATTTCATAATAGTATTCAAACTGTTAAATTTCATCAATTCCGACTTCATGGAGGAAGCGAAATGAGGTAAGGGTGCAAGTAATAAGGATCTAGAGTGATGAATATTAAACCTTAGGTATTGCAAATCATAATCTGACAGGACATAAGAAGCTTCTCAAACCATAACAATCTGACTAACAACTATGCTTCTGATCTCTTTTAAAAACCACAGTAAAACAAAATTTTATGCTTTGAAAATTATGCATATATGCACTTTTCAGAATATTCAACCCAATCAAAATAAAAATTCACATGCATCTGATCTCTTTTGCTAGAAGCATGATTTTTTAGGCTTTCCGCTTCATACATCTTTTGCATTGTACTTGTGCCTTGTGCACATTGACAGTTATTTTATCAATTAAACAGGATTACCCAACCAACATTTTTGTAACTAGGGCAATACATAATACCTCGAGTACTAATCGAAAATTCAGCTGACTTCAGACGAAGTAAAATTTACGTCTACACTTGGCACGCAATACATAAATGTATCATATGAATATTAACCTAGGGCATGCTTACATAGTTTGTAAATTATATGGTCACCCTCCTCAACATTGGTCCATTAAAGTGCATAAGGCATGGGTTCCTAAATATGCATAGAGAAATAAGACTGGTGACTCATTACAACAGGTTCTTGTTCATGCAATTATACAATAGTGTCACATAATAAAAGTCTGTCTACCGCTAGAGGCAACCAACAATTGTGTAACATTAAAATGATATGAGGCATATTCAAACATAAGACCTGTAGAGTATATGTGGTTGTATATAGAAGAAGGACTATCTGCACTAGATATGATGATAGTCTGCTTCAATTTTGGATTAATAAGTGGAAAAAAAGTCAGCTACAAATATAGTTGAAATATCTTTCAGTTCAACCTTTAAAAATAGATAATTATGAGACTGTTGCGTGAGTTATGATGTAAAAAATTAACATCTAACTGAAAAACCATAAGGTTACAACGAAACAATGTTAAAAAAAATACTACCATAGTAAAAAGTAATTCGCTTTGATATGGGACGAAGTACAAAATTCATTATTCATACACAATACATTATCGGTCACCTGCAAATTCCACAGTTTTGTTTTTAATGTTTTGATTGTAAAATGTGTTTTAAATGTTTTGGAAAGTGGACAAGCCAAAGGAGCAAAGGAACGAAAGGAGCCTAAAGGAAGTCGTAAAAAATTAAAATCCTCCATTGTTAGCGCTCGAACCCAGATCAAATGGGTGAAAGCCAAGTACCTAGTCCACGCAGCAAACAATAATGAATGGCTTGAGATATTTAAATGAAATTCAACATCATCGAAATTTTCGGTCCATATACACCCCTACTCAATGGTGCCCGGTTTAGTCCGATCACAGCCCGCTAAATAGATTCGAAATTTTGCTCGAACTACCTGCAACCTATCGTTTACAATTTGGACAAGTTATAGTTTGAAAATAATCCTTAGCGTTTGGTACCAATACTGTAGAGTATCTATGTAGTATTATTAAAGCCGGGCAATCCCAAAATGGCCAAGTATGAAGCAAATATGAAATATAACAAACGATAAATGTTGCAACATCGGATCTTCTAATTTATGTTCCACTGAGATTTTTTAATACCTTATTTGACTAACTGTCGTGGCATTTTCAACGCAAATAAAACAAATACTGTTCTGACCAGGGGAACAAATTAAATGAATAAACCCAAAATAAATTCAGTTCGCTCCTGTTTTAATGACAAATACACATGTACATCTTGACCGTGCATTTTAGTTTTGAAGCGGAAAGCCTAAAAATCATGCTTCTAGCAAAAGAGATCAATGACAGTTATTTTAGGCTCCTGTTGTAAGGCACAACACCTTTGTAACTGGTGCGTTTTCCCCTAAGGTGTGCACATTGACACCCTATTTGGTTGCAAAACACATTTTCAAACATTTGGTATTTCATAAAGACAACCACTGTAAACTTCTCATGTCAGGTGTACCTAACCAACAGGAATTTACAACATTTTCAGCAAAAATAATAATTCATACATGAGAGTAGAATGGATTTCTTGCAAAATTTTGCAAGTTCTCAGTAGCTGGACATCCCTTTCTCCATTGATAGATTTGATTGAATTTCTAACAATTGTAATGAGTTATCAATAATTAACATTGGTGATTGAATCATTAAAAAGGACATGACATCATTAGCGCATCTCCAGTATTGTGGGGGTGCTATAAAATGGCTTTTACATTTAAAAAACAGAAAAACTTTTTACTATTCTTGAAATTTAAAATTATCTAAAAATTTTGTTGTTTTATAGAAATGTATAGCTTTTTAAATGTCAAAATTCTTCCATTTCAAGAATTAAAATTCGATAAACAGATAGATAACAATATATTTTGTTCCAAATACTCAACTACTTTAAAATAAAATAAAATAAAAAACATCTTAGCGGTTAAAAATTGGACCAGGCTTTATTTATGAAAAATCAAAACACTGCCCAAAACAGAAATAATAATAAACTCCAAAACAAAGACAAAATCTTTTGCTTCTTCTGACCTCTTGCTCCAATAGAAGAATAAAACCATCTCCATTTAAACCACTGATTGCTTAGCAGAATGGGGATTATGGAATCGTAGGATTAAAGTATTCAAGACACACACACCCCGACAAAAAAAAAGAGGCCAAGCCCCACAGTTTGTGTTTTTTTTAAAGTGCCTTCATCTTGCTGTTTTATGTTTTTCAGCTGACACTGATGCAGTTGAAACTTTCTATTAAAGAAGAATTCTGGACGTTAAAAACTGCACAAACATACAATTCTGAGAATAAATCATCATGACTTCATCCAACACCAAAATAAGAAGTCACATAACCATTTAACTAAAGTCAACATCAACAAAATATTTATAGTAAGATACCTCACTCAAAGAAAAGTGAAGCGTGGTAATCAAAGGAGGCGGTTTTAAATGGTTAATGTACATAAAAACATGCTAAATAGGATTTCCTACATTAACATTAAGGGTCAAGACAATTACCTATGCTTGATGTTGCTCGTTCCTACCCATGGATGCAAACCTTTCAATTTTTTTTTATTAAGTGATCAACCTGGAAAAAAACCCATAATTTGTGAATAACTAACTACATATCAAATATAGTATTGTTTTAACATGCAACTACTATAACATCAAACAAATATGTAAACAACCATGTACGTACTTGCAGAAAATCTGCAAATGGTTGCTTTATTTTATTTTTATTTTCAAAAAAAGAAAAGATTGGTTTGATGATTGAATCGTCCGATTAAATCAATACACAATTGGGAATGATGTATCTTTTTTTTTTAACTTCAGAATAAGGGATGGATCTTAAGTTACACTTGTAAGCTGGTGACTTTTTTTTTCTTATAATGTAATCGAATATTTGCAGGTTAGATACCAAAGCAGGAAAAAACTTGTAGAGCAGTGGCCTCAAGTAAAAGAACAATTTTTCAAACAAACGAAATTACCCAGAAAACAAACGAAGCCTTAAGAGGCCAATGATCCAAAAAAATGGCAAAAACGAACTTCAAAATTGATCAAAACGTGCAGTTCCTCACGAAGACATGGCATAATTGAACTCGAAAAGACATGGCCAATGATTATTAACAATACAACCGATGAAATTTTAAAAACTAAAAGTGCAGATGCTATTTAAAATACTACAAGAGGAAACTAATTTTACCCAGAAACGAACTTCAAAATTGCAGCAGTTCCTCATGAAGAAACTAGAAACGATGCGTCCTTTCCAATCGCAGCCACCGGTTGTTGAAGGATATCTGACGATTTGGACTAGGGTTTCGTGAAATCGATGGTGGTTGAAGTAGATCGGTAGATAAGGTCGATGGAAGGTGATTTGTTTAAATCGCGGAGGAAAAAGGCAGAGCCATTGAACTAGGGTTGGAATATTAGGAATTTCATCAAAACGCGGCCTGAAAATGTTTTGGAGTCTTATGTATAATTTTTTAAGTTAGTAAACCAAAGAAAAGTGACGTGAGAAATACAACTCCAAAAAAGAGTGATCATAGATGGATATTTACAACTGTATATGAATCGACAGTTATTATACATTTATATTACAACTGCTACATAAATACGGTTGTTAATAGTGTATTTTAATATAGTTAATTTTGTTATATAGTATCTATCACAACTGCTTTTTTATGCAAGTTGCGAATGAACAGTTGTAATATGCTTATTATTTGTAGTGTATAGATGTTGGGATTTATATCGCCACTAACACATTGGCTTATTTATACGCATTGTATGTTGTCAAATATGTGCATAATCATATAATTATAAATATCAAATGATAACTTGTATATGTGTGTATGTGTATATATATATATATGTATGTATGTATTATTAAATATTGTTTTAGCACTAAAATATTATAAAAGATATTTATTTATGTAATGCTACATTGTACAATGAATAAAAATAAAGATACGTATAATAAAAAATAACTTTCTAGTTATACAACATTTCAGATCTGAAGTTATAATGATCTCAATATTTAATATATGTATTAAATTTAACAGTTTAGGTTCTAATAAATAAATATATAGTAGTTATACGATGAACAATATAAGATTTGAATTTTTATGAAATCTTAAAACATATTGTTGGGCTTAGGGAAAATTTATGGAACTTTCTCAATTAAAATAATACGTTTAATTAATAATCAGGTCGAAATTTAATTAAATAAAATCTAAAACTTTTTCTATGGAACCTGAAACATGTTTTGAGCTTGGAATTTTTTTCTGAAATTTACATGACGAAATAAATTTTAAATTAGTTAGTGGATAATGGGCCTATAACAAAATAAAAATATATAAAAAAGTAAGTTGAAAAATTCTAAAACTTTTTCTTTAAGCGCCCGACACGATGAATTAATTTTAAAAAAATATATAATTAAACTTTATGAACATCGATTATGTTTACATTAATTTATTAAATTGTACAATCATTAAATATTATTAGTAATTAACATATTATAAATTATTTTCAGCACATATAATTCATAAAAAACATAAGTAAGTATCTGAAAGATTCCATATCAATGTTATTCATTATATATGAAAAAATATTGTGGTTCAATTGTATGTGATAATCAAACCATTTAATTAATATATATTAATATAAAAGGTGTTTATTTATATATATTTTTTCTTTACAAAAGGGAAAAACTTAAAAAATATTAGATTCAGATATTTTGTTTCAGTAGAGTACTATTAAGTATGAATATAAAAATAAGTTAAATAACAAGTATGTTTATAAATTTGAAAAAGATAATATAACATGCTCGTATATAGATGTTGGGATTCATATCGCAACTAACACATTAGCTTTGTATTGTATGTTGCCAAATATGTGCATGAACATACAATTATAAATATCAAATTATAACTTGTATGTGTGTGTGTGTGTGTGTGTGTGTGTGTGTGTGTTTATATATGTTTACATATGTATTAAATTGTTTTAGCACTAAAATATTATAAGTGATATTTATTTATGCAACTATATATTGTACAGTAAATAACAATAACGATACATATAATTAAAAAATTAACAAAAATCTTTATAGCTTTCTTGTTACAAAACATTTCATACCTGAAGTTACAATGATCTCAATATTTAATATGTATATATATATATATGCATATATGAAATTTAACAATTATGGATATAATAAATAAATATATAGTAATTATATGATGAAAATATAATATTTGCATTTTTACGAAATCTAAAAACATTTTGTTAGGCTTAGGGAAATTTATGTAACTTTTCCAATTAAAACAATATGTTTAATTAATAATTAGGCAGAAATTTAATTAGTTTATAAAAATATAAAGTTTAGTTAAAAATTCTAAAACAAATCTAAGGTATCTAAAACATGTTTTGAGCTTAGAATTTTTTTTCAGTAATTTACTCAATTAAAATAAAATTTAAATTAGATATTAGATAATAGACATATAATAAAATAAGAATATATAAAAAAATTGAGTTGAAAATTTCTAAAACTTTTTTCTAAGGTGCCCAACATGATGAATTAATTTAAAAAATATATATAATTAAACTTTAGGAACATCGAATTTTTTGCATGTATTTATTAATCATTAAATAATATTAGTAATTAACATAATAGAAGTTATTTTCAGCACTTATAATTTATAAAAAAACATAAGTAAGTATTTGAAAGATTTCATATAAATGCTATATATTATATATTAAAACATGTATTGGGATTCAATTGTATGTGATAGTTAAATCGTATAATCAACATATATTAATATAAAAGGTGTTTATTTATAAATATTTTTTCTTTAAAAAAGAAAAATACTTGAAAAATATATTAGATGTTAAGTATTTTATTTGAGTAGAATACTATTAATTTTGTATATAAAAATAAATTAAATAACAAGTATATTTATAAATTTGACAAAAATAATATAAAAGCTCCCGACGAGGATTGAACTCGTGACCTTTCGCTTACGAAGAAAACATAATACCACTATGCTATGGAAGCCTTTGTTAGACTCAAAGTAATAATTCAAATCTGTAAGTAGGAATTTTGGTGTTACAAAATTTGGGCCCAAGCACCTAAGAAGTATTTTTGTACAAATACTGAAGACTTGTTTTCATAGTCTTGTTGTTTGATCCCCACTTTACACTTCCCTCTTTACCACTCGTCGATATTGATTTAGTTATTTCATATCGCCTATTAAATGGATATCTTCATTCGAAACATATAACAAATCATGAAAACAAGTGTTGCCCTTTTAGTATGTGTTATGTTTTTTTTTTTTTTTTTTTTTTTTGTGCGCAGCGGAAGCTTGACAAAACACCAAGAAAAATAGGATCTTTATCACCCAATCACTTAAAGATGAATTTGATTGAAAAACAAAAACAACACAAATAATATCGGAAATATGAACACAAAATATTCCACCCTACCATCCTCTTTATTGATTCACTAATAAAAAATTGTTTACAATCAATCTTAACTATCGTTATAAACAATTACGACTTGAACAAATAACCTTATCGAGAAATAGGTAGAGAATATCTAATGGCTAAATAATTTGAAGGAGAAAACTCAATTTGGAATAGCTAGAATGATCACTCTTGGTGGCTCTCACCCACCTCTCTTGGTGGCTCTCACCCACCTCTCTTGGTGGATCTCACCCACCACTCTTGGTGGCTTTCACCCACCCTCTTGGTGGCTTTCACCCACACTCTTGGTGGCTTTCACCCACCCTCTTGGTGGCTTTCACCCACACCTGATGAAGACGTTAGCTAGCCCTTTTTATAGAGAGAATTGCTTCATGCCCAAGAAAATTTGGCATCCAAATTATCTTCATATATGTTATAAAACTATTTGGATAAGCACCAAATATCCTTGCAATAAATGTCCACAAATATAGCAACCAATATCTCTTCATAAAATCTAGCACCAAATCTCTTCATCAAATATAGCACCAAATCTCTTCATCAAATCTAGCACCAAATCTCTCTATAAAATCTAGCAACAAATCTCTCCATAAAATATGTAAGATTATTTGTTGCCCAAAATTGTGATTTGCGTATCACCAATTTCAACACTCCAACTTGATACCAAATCACAACATCTCCTCCACTCAAACAATAGCCCCTTAGCTCTCACTTTCAACCTCTTATTTCTCAATTAACACCATCTCGATTTTAACGGCTACGAGATAAAACCATCCTGTCTTCTTTTCAAGTCCAGGCTCAATTGATTTACAGGCTCAATCGCACCTTCTTGATTTCATCAGGCCACAAGATTACCTAATTGATTTCCAGGCTCAATCACACCTCTTTATCGATACACGCCTACCACTTGATCCCTCTTCATCTACATGGATCCCTCGAGAATTATCAACGTGAAGACAAAAATCGATAATATGATCCTTAACAGATCCTCAACAGTGATCAAAACCAACCTCTCCACCTTGCTGCGGACTAGGTTCTTCATTCCAAATTCTCAAAATCTCCTACTCCGCAATAGTCATCCATGAAAGCAACATCATCTCCGACATCTACAATCTTCAATCAAAAATCACTCCAAGCTATGCGATGATCTGGCTCTGATACCAAACTGTTATGGATTTTTTTTGTGCGCAGCAGAAGCTTGACAAAACGCCAAGAAAAATAAGATCTTTATCACCCAATCACTTGAAGATGAATTTGATTGAAAAACAAAAACAACACAAATAATATCGGAAATATGAACACAAAATATTCCACCCTACCACCCTCTTTATTGATTTACTAATAAAAAATTGTTTACAATCAATCTCAACTATCGTTATAAACAATTACAACTTGAACCAATAACCTTATCGAGAAATAGGTAGAGAATATTTAATGGTTAAATAATTTGAAGTAGAACACTCAATTTGGAATATCTAGAATGATCACTCTTGGTGGCTCTCACCCACCTCTCTTGGTGGCTCTCACCCACCTCTCTTGGTGGCTCTCACCCACCACTCTTGGTGGCTTTCACCCACCATCTTGGTGGCTTTCACCCACACTTAATGAAGATGTTAGCTAGCCCTTTTTATAGAAAGAATTGCTTCACGCCCAAGAAAACTTGGCATCCAAATTATCTTCATATATGTTATAAAACTATTTGGATAAGCACCAAATATCCTTGCAATAAATGTCCACAAATATAGTAACCAATATCTCTTCATAAAATCTAGCACCAAATCTCTTCATCAAGTCTAGCACCAAATCTCTTCATCAAATCTAGCACCAAATCTCTCCATAAATTTTAGCAACAAATCTCTCCATAAAATATGTAAGATTATTTGTTGCCCAAAATTGTGATTTGCGTATCACCAATTTCAACACTCCGCCTTGATACCAAATCACAACATCTCCTCCACTCAAACAATAGCCCCTTAGCTCTCACTTTCAACCTCTTCTTTCTCAATTATCAGCATCTCGATTTTAACGGCAACAAGATAAAACCATCCTGTCTTCTCTTCAAGTCCAGGCTCAATTGATTTACAGGCTCAATCACACCTTCTTGATTTCATCAGGCCACAAGATTACCTAATTATTTCCAAGCTCAATCACACCTCTTTATCGATATACGCCTACCACTTGATCCCTCTTCATCTACATGGATCCCTCGAGAATTATCAACGTGAAGACAACAATCGATAACATGATCCTTAACAAATCCTCAGCAGTGATCAAAACCAACCTCTCCACCTTGCTGCGGACTAGGTTCTTCGTTCCAAATTCTCAAAATCTCCTACCCCACAATAGCCATCCATGAAAGCAACATCATCTCCGACATCTACAATCTTCAATCCAAAATCACACCAAGCTATGCGATGATCTGGCTCCGATACCAAACTATTATGCAAAAATTGCTCCGATACCAAACTGTTATGGTTTTTTTGTGCGCAGCGGAATCTTGACAAAACGCCAAGAAAAATAGGATCTTTATCACCCAATCACTTGAAGATGAATTTGATTGAAAAACAAAAACAACACAAATAATATCGTAAACATGAACACAAAATATTCCACCCTACCACCCTGTTTATTGATTCACTAATAAAAAATTGTTTACAATCAATCTCAACTATCGTTATAAACAATTGCAACTTGAACCAATAACCTTATCGAGAAATAGGTAGAGAATATCTAATGGCTAAATAATTTGAAGGAGAACACTCAATTTGGAATAGCTAGAATGATCACTCTTGGTGGCTCTCACCCACCTCTCTTGGTGGCTGTCACCCACCACTCTTGGTGGCTTTCACCCACACTCTTGGTAGCTTTCACCCACCCTCTTGGTAGCTTTCACCCACACTCTTGGTGGCTTTCACCCACGCTCTTTGTGGCTTTCACCCACACCTAATGAAGATGTTAGCTAGCCCTTTTTATAGAGAGAATTTCTTCATGCCCAAGAAAACTTGGCATCCAAATTATCTTCATATATGTTATAAAACTATTTGGATAAGCACCAAATATCCTTGCAATAAATGTCCACAAATATAGCAACCAATATCTCTTCATAAAATCTAGCACCAAATCTCTTCATCAAATCTAGCACCAAATCTCTTCATCAAATCTTGCACCAAATCTCTCCATAAAATCTAGCAACAAATCTCTCCATAAAACATGTAAGATTAGTTTTGGCCAAAATTGTGACTTGCGTTTAACCAATTTCAACAGTACGAACCATCTTTCCATATTAAATTTTATGAAATGTTTCAAGAGATCACTAATTCAAATGCGTGCATTATCTATAATCATCCATTTAGCTGATGAGACAAATGATAAAGCACATGAAATAGTCCTTTTAGTAATATACTAAGTATGTTACCATCTTACACTAGTGGTTTTAGATGTAGATTGATAGAAGAAAGTAATATGACTGTGAGGTGCAATTAAAAGGAGATTGTTTGACTCGCTGATTTTTAAGCACTTGAACGCTATATTTTACTCATATGAGTATTATTCTTTTGGATGACATTTAGGGTGAGGAAGACCATTCTATCTTCCAAAATACTTGTGCCAAAAAGAGCAATCTCAAAAAAAAAGTAAGCAAATGATAAAACATATTATATCTTTTCACTAAATACATTTAGTGCCCCAAATGGAACTTTTTATCAAATGGAATTACAAGTAGAAAGTGCAAACAATATTGCAACTATAAATTAGACCAACATTTTTTTAAATATCTAACTTACTATCTTAAAAAAGATGTGATCCATTTTCTAAGGTGTGCAAACATACTTTTGAACTTTACGAATCCAACTAATTCATCCTAAAATCATAAAAATCAATAAGACGGATGAAACAACCTGAAACCCGCAGCTGGCATGGACCGAACTGGAATACGGATAGGTTAAAAATACCACGCATAAGAACACAAAAAACAGAATAGTTCATTGCTTTTACAATAAAATTACATCAGAATACAAGAATATCAGAGAATAAATAAATTACATAGTAGCGGAAAATGTAATACATAAATATATACAATGCAGCGGAAAATATCAACTAACACAACTGAAAGCAATACCCAGATACAGAGCTTTCCAAATATAGCTCCAACCGTAATCCCGGATCATGATAAAGAAAAGAATCTGCAAAACCAAAACTACCGACTTCCGCATGGAAAATATGGGCACCCGGAGTTTAGATTGAAACAATAAACTCCAAGTCAGTAATGGGACTGGTATATGAGAGCTAAAACAGATATTTAAATTTACTTTAAAATGAGGTAGATCATGGACTACGCCGTATATCACAAAACGAGTTTTCTTCATGTGAATACCCGAAATTGAAATAATTGATAAACAACGCAATGTTTTTTTTGGAAAATGGAGCTATTATAAGACTCAGCTCTCATCACACAATGCAACGCAAGCTAGAGGATAGTGTTTTACCTTATAATTGCAAAACATGCTTGGTACGTTATAAAACAAATATTTTTGATATTATTATAAGGGCTTAGCGCAGGAAACAATCTTCGAATGTAAATGTATCAATCATAGATGGCGTAGTACCCATCCTACTATTTCGATATATAAGTTTACAATTAAAATCAAAAAGTCGCGTATTGGAAATTGGTTTTCCATCATGAGTCAAGGCGAGGGATGTCTCCTTATAGAATTTGAATCACCTCTAACAAGATGATCTAGGATCACACCTATGGGAAACTTTTGAATCCTAGAGGGTCGGTCCACACCTAATGTTTGTGGATTAGTTATTCCTGAACAATATGTTTCCTGGTCCTATCGGATCTGTCGCCTGGTCTGTATGCCGACCAATCATATCTGAGTCCCCTCGCTATCCATCATTCACATAAGTAAAATGTCTAGGCTTCATACCATGACATCACCTCTAGCTAGAAAGAAACGCATGCACTCCCTACTGTCCCTAATCCCGTTTTTGACTCATGCCGGGATGTGAAGCTCACGGGTTAACACTATACACAAGGCTGTGCTATTTAAAGTTGTGCTTTGATCATCATCCACAAGGCTCTGCTTTTTAACAAAAGCTTTGATCATTGCATCTCGACAAGCCACATTGTTAATCCGTACCATACAGTTGATTTCCACTAATATATAACGTCTAAGCTCGTACGTCTCAAAGAAGGGTTATAAGCAAGAGAATAAATTCTCAGCCTCCAAACAGATATATATATGTATACATATAGTAGAGATCAACAAATATAGCATGAAGTACAAAGTTAGACATACAATCCTTTTTCAAGTCAATTAAAAAATCAAAGGTATCTGAAACTTGTTTTCAGCTTAGATTTTTTTCAGCAATTTACTAAATTAAAATAAAATTTTAAATTAGTTATTAGATAATAGGCATATAATAAAATAAAATAAATATTAATAATTGAGTTGAAAATTTCTAAAACTTTAACCTAAGGAGCATGACCTGATCAATTAATTTAAAAAAAATATAATTAAACTTTAGGAACATCGATTTTTTTGCATGAATTTATTAATCAATAAATAATATTAGTAATTAATATAATAGAAATTATTTTCAGCGCTTATAATTCATAAAAACATAAGTAAGTATTTGAAAGATTCCATATCAATGTTATATATTATATATGAAAACATATATTGTGGTTCAATTGTACGTGATAGTTCAATCGTATAATCAGCATATATTAATATAAAAGGTGTTTATTTATAAATATTCTTTCTTTACAAAGGAAAAAAACTTGAAAAAATATATTAGATGTAAAGTATTTTATTTGAGTAGAATACTATTAATTTTCTATATAAAAATAAATTAAATAACAAGTATATTTATAAATTTGACAAAAATAATATAAAAAAGCTCCCGACGAGGATTGAACTCGTGACCTTTCGCTTACGAAGCGAACGCAATACCACTATGCTACGGAAGCCTTTGTTAAACTTAAAGTTATAATGCTATTTTGTAAGTAGGAATTTTGGTACTACAAAATTTTGGCCCTAGCACCTAAGACGTATTTTTGTACAAATACTGAAGACTTGTTTTATGATCCCCAGTTTACGCTTCTCTCGTTACCACTCGTCGATATTGATTTAGTTATCTCATATCGCATGTTGAATGGATATCTTCATTC
This sequence comes from Allium sativum, assembly GCA_030737875.1. Classification (NCBI taxonomy): domain Eukaryota; kingdom Viridiplantae; phylum Streptophyta; class Magnoliopsida; order Asparagales; family Amaryllidaceae; genus Allium; species Allium sativum. The sequence continues at coordinate 582,374,935 of CM060913.1, forward strand.
GTAACATATAACAAATCATGAAGACAATTGTTGCTCTTTTAGTATGAACCATCTTTCCATATTGAATTGTATGCAATGTTTCAAGAGATCATTAATTCAAATGCGTGCATTATTTTTAATCATCCATTTGACTGATGAGATAGATGATGAAGCACATGAAATAGTCCTTTTAGTAATCTACTAAGTATGTTACCATCTTACACCAGTGGTTTAAGACGTAGATTGATAGAAGAAAGGAATATGACTGTGAGGTGCAATTAAAAGGAGATTGTTTGACTCGCTGATTTTTAAGCACTTGATCGCTATATTTTACTCATATGAGTATTATTGCTTTAGGATGACATTAAGGGTGAGGAAGACCATTCTATCTTCCAAAATATTAATGCCAAAAAGAGCAATCTCAAAAAAAAGCAAAAGATAAAGATATTATATCTTTTCACTAAATACAATTTGCGCCTCCAAATGGAACTTTTTGTCAAATGGAATTACAAGTATAAAGTGCAAACAATACTGCAATTGTAAATTAGACCAACATTTTTTTAATATCTAACTTACTATCTTAAAAAAGATGTGATCCATTTTTTGAGGAGTGCAAACATACTTTGTAACTATACTAATCCAACTAATTCATCATAAAATCATAAAAATCAATAAGATGGATGACACAACCTGAAACCCTCGCCCGACATAGACCGAACTGGAATACGGATAGGTTGAGAACACCACACATAAAAGCAAAAAAAAACAGAAAATTTCATTGCTTTTACAATAAAATTACATCAGAATACAAGAATATCAGAGAATAAATAAACTACATAGCAACGGAAAATGTGATACATAAATATATACAATGCAGTGGAAAACATCAACTAACACGGCTGAAAGCAATACCCAGATACAAAGCTTTCCAAATATAGCACCAGCCGTAAACCCGGATCATGTTAAAGAAAAGAATCTGCAAAACCAAAACTACCGACTACCCATGTGGAAAATATGGGCACCCGGAGTTTAGGTTGAAACAATAAACTCCAAGTCAGTCATGAGAGTGGTATATGAGAGCTAAAACAGTTATTTAAATTTACTTTAAAATGAGGTAGATCACTGGACCACGCCGCATATCACAAAACGAGTTTTCTTCATGTGAATACCCAAACATGAAATAAATGATAAACAACGCATTTTTTTTTGAAAAATTGGAGATATTATAAAACTCAGGTCCCATCACAAAATGCAACACAAGATGGAGGATAGTGTTTTACCTTATAATTTTCTAAACATGCTTGGTGTGTTATAAAACAAATATTTTTGATATTACTATAAGTGCTTAGTGTAGGAAACAATCTTCGAATATAAATGTTTCAATCATAAACGGCATAGTACCCCATCCTACTATGTCTCTATATATGTTTACAATTAAAACCAAAAAGTTGCGTATTGGAAATTAGTTTTCCATCATGCATCAAGGCAAGGCATGTCCCCTTATCGAATTCGGATCAGCTCTAACAAAATGATCTAGGATCACACCTATGGGCAACTTTTGAATCCTGCAGGGCTGGTCCACACCTAACGTATATGCATTATTTATTCCTGAACAATACATTTCGTGGTCCTATCAGATCTGTCACCTGATCAGTATGTCGACCAATCATATCTGAGGACCTCGCTATCCATCATTCATATAAGTAAAATGTCTGGGCTCCATACCATGACATCAACTCTAGCTTGAAAGAAACGCATGCCCTCCCTACTGTCCCTAATCCCGTTTTTGACTCATGCGGGGATGTGAAGCTCGCGGGTTAACGCTATACACAAGGTTGTGTTATTTAAAGTTGTGCTTTGATCATCATCCACAAGGCTCTGCTTTTCAACAAAAGCTTCGGTTATTACATCTCAACATGCCACATTGTTAATCCTACCATACAGTTGATTTCCACCAATATATAATGTCTAAGCTCGTACGTCTCAAAGAAGGGTGTTAAGCAAGAGAATAAATTCTCCGCCACCAAACAGATATATATATATATATATATATGGTTGAGATCAACAAATATAGCGTGAAGTACAATGTTAGACATACAATCCATTTTCAAGTCAATTAAAAAATCTAAGGTATCTGAAACTTGTTTTGAGCTTAGATTTTTTTCCAGTAATTTACTAAATTAAAATAAAATTTAAATTAATTATTAGATAATAGGCGTATAATAAAATAAAAAATATATAAAAAATTAAGTTGAAAATTGCTAAAACTTTAACCTAAGGAGCATGACAAGATGAATTAATTTTAAAAAAATATAATTAAACTTTAGGAACATCGATTTTTTTGCATGAATTTAATAATCAATAAATAACATTAGTAATTAAACTAATAGAAATTATTTTCAGCGCTTATAATTCATAAAAAACATAAGTAAGTATTTGAAAGATTCCATATCAATGTTATATATTATATATGAAAACATATATTGTGGTTCAATTGTACGTGATAGTTAAATCATGTAATCAGCATATATTAATATAAAAGGTGTTTATTTATAAATATTTTTTCTTTACAAAGGGAAAAAACTTGAAAAAATATATTAGATGTTTAGTATTTTATTTGAGTAGAATACTATTAATTTTGTATATAAAAATAAATTAAATAACAAGTATATTTATAAAATTGACAAAAATAATATAAAAAAGCTCCCAACGAGGATCGAACTCGTGACCTTTCGCTTACGAAGCGAATGCAATACCACTATGCTACAGAAGCCTTTGTTAAAATTAAAGTTATAATGCTATTTTGTAAGTAGGAATTTTGGTATTACAAAATTTGGGCCCTACCACCTAAGAAGTATTTTTGTACAAATACTGAAGACTTGTTGTATGATCCACAGTTTACGCTTCTCTCGATACCACTCGTCGATATTGATTTAGTTATCTCATATCGCCTGTTGAATGGATATCTTCATTTCAAATCATGAAGACAAGTGTTGCTCTTTTAGTATGAACCATCTTTCCATATTGAATTTTATGCAATGTTTCAAGAGATCATCTAACAACCCGGAAAATCAGAACCAATTTAAAAATTTTATTTTGGCTATTTTAATGAATTTAGAATATTTAAAATAATTTGTTTTAAATAATAACTACCAAAAATTTATTTTAAATGAAGTTAGAATGAATAAATTTATTTTAATTATATAACGAGCCTGAAATAGCGCGGTAGTTTGAAAATTTAACTTTGAACTTTGACTGGATGTACAGGATTCAAAATAAATCGGATTTCAGTAAAACTAGAATTGTTTAAATCTGTTTAATTATATATTTCTAATGAATCTAAAAAATTGAAATTTCATAGCGGGAATAAAAAGTTATGGCCAGTTGAATATTCAGAATAGTCGCTATGAAATTTAATATAAATATAGCCTTGAAAATAGACATTTTGCAAACGACCTCCATTTTCGATGAAACCACTTTGGATGGATCGGAAATGTCAATTTATTGCTAGGTTTAAAATTCCATAATTTTTGGAATTAATGTGTGACCGTGGCAAAGGAAAATGCGTTTGGTAATTTCAGTTTGAATTGGATCGACCAGAAAATGACCATTTTTCAAACGGTCTCCAAATTTTTCGAAATTAATTTTGTTAGGACTGTATCGTCCCAACATAGATACATCTTATTTTCGGGAATTTTTGGAACTATTATGTGGCCCCGGCAAATTATAATGTACGTTCAAATTCGAATTTGAATGTTTTATATTTTAATTTGAACAATAACTGATTAAAACAGTCGAATGGGCCTACGAAACATATTCCATTGTATCCGAAATGGGGTTATTTAGATAGGGGCGTTAGTCGTTGGGTTGGATTTGGAGTTCGGATAGGAAAACACTATTTTTGGAATTTATATAAATATCGACCAATAATAAAATTCCTTTTATTATATAATTTTCCAAAAATCAGAAAATCCCCCCGTAACCCTCTCGATATACGGTGGTTTCCTCTTCCAACCTTCTCTCCTCCTTAACTCCAAATCTACGCTATAAAATCGAATGAGCCAGCTGAGGATTTTGGAGAGCTCCTCTATCTCTTCAAATCTATACCTGTTGTGTCCGTTATCGTGGAGTATTGGATAAGTTCTGCGCCCCCAAACTCAGCCCGTGTCGACGCTGTTTCCTCCGCCTCCACCAATGTGAGTTTAACGGTGTGGGGTCCACTGGTGCGGCTTTCCAAGCGCTACAACGTAGTGAAATCCGATCGTCTTGTAACATCACGGATTTTGTGCAAATCAAGGACCTAGTTTTGAAACTTTTCAGAAAGGTAACAGCTTATTTATTTTGAACTGATTATAACACTAAAAAGCGTTACAAAATTGGTTAATTGTATGAAAATTATATCTTTAACATATGTTGTCGAAATCCAGTGAAACCGGAGATATTGGACTCGTGATGACGTACTCTACATTCTAGAAGAAACCAGAGAATTTTTGAAGCTTCCTACAATTTAGGAGGAATGGAACCCAATGTGAGCAATCTAAATTCAAAAATAAATAAATAAAAATATATAGGTTGCAGACAGGGCTTAGTAGCTCCTGACACCATCGTTCACAGACCATGGACGATATGTTTGATAGAATTGTGTTGTAGGAATTGATTCTGGTTGTGAATGATTGATTGTGGTTGCAACAAAGTTGATTGTTTGTGGTGAATTCATTATATTATGAAAATGAATTGTATTATGGAAAATGAAAGTATTGTAATGCTGCAAGGCCTAGGATAGCAGAGGAGTCGTGCTGGACATGGTGCCGGTGCTGCCTACCCTGCCGTTGTATTGTTGAAATTTTCTGAAATGACTATATAAAATAGTTGTTGTGTTGAAATAAATTGTTTGAACAATAAAAATCACATTTTTATTCTATATACGAAGTGTTAAAAATATTCGTGTGTTGAATAAATTATTGAACAATAAAAATCACATTTTTATTGTATATACAAAGTGTTAAAAATATTCGTGTGTTGAATAAATTGTTTGAACAATAAAAATCACATTTTTATTGTATATACGAAGTGTTAAAAATATTCGTATGTTGAATAAATTGTTTGAACAATAAAAATCACATTTTTATTGTATATATGAATAACTAAAAATATTCATATTTGAAATAAAATGCCTTAACAATAAAAATCACATTTTTATTGTATGTAGGAACCTTTAAAAATAGTCGAAGGCTGAAATAAATATTTGTTGATTGAAAATATTATTTTTAACAAGTATATGAAGTGTTAAAAATAACCATGGGTCAAAATAAATATTTGTTGATTGAAAACATTATTTTTAACATGTATATGAAGTGTTAAAAATAAACAAAGGTCATAATAAATATTTGTTGAATGAAAATAATATTTTTAACATGTATATGAACTATTAAAAATAGTCTAAGGTTGAAATAAATGTTTGTTCATTGAAAATATTATTTTTATCACATATATGAAGTGTTAAAAATAACCGCCGGTTGAAATAAATGCTTGTTCATTAGAAATAATATTTTTAACATGTATATGAACTGTTAAAAATAACCATGTATGGAAATAATTATTTGTTCGCTAAAAATATAATTTTTAGCGTAGATATGCATATATATACATATGCTAAACAGGAAATTGGATTAGCTGTTGAGTAAAGAATTTGTTTGAATGCCCGACAAATAGGTAAGCCTTAATGAGTTGGCTACACAATTTTATTTATTATATAAACTCCTTTGAATGCCATTGGATGTGGTGTGCTGGTTGTTCTGTGTGAGATTATAAACGACACCATAGAATAGAAACAATTAATTTTGAACTACACTACATGACATACTTCGTGAAGATAGCATACTCTATCATATACCACAAAAGCATTTGGAGCTTATGTGAAGAGGTTGGAATTACCATACAAGCAAGACACTTGTATGGAGATGACTGTATTTCAGGTTGAACCGAAGGCGAACTATTGATTACATAGCATATCATATTCCATATAAGCATTTGGAGTTTGTATGACGAGGTTGAGACTACCATACGAGCAAGATGCTCGTATGGCAGTGATCGAATTGCAGGTTGAACTGAGGATTGACATGGACTAAATAAAATATAACGATAAATTTCCATATTTAATAAAAAACCCACACGGGTTTAGAGTTGACAATAATCGCGTCTCTCTAGTTTTTATATACTGCACATGGATTATATATTTCCAACACGGGACGAGGTGATGAGATTTATCTCTGGAGTAATTTTACACACTCCCTCGGGCATAGAATAGGACAATAAAAATTGTGTATGCTTATACTGGATTTATTGGGTGCCTAATACGGCCCAATAAATTTCCAAACCACTCTCCGTACAAAGGAGGTTATGGCGAAATTTTTCGAAATTTAAACGCGTTAGCCAAATTTTTGAAGTGAAAATGGTTTGGAAATCGTCGAATTAGATATATTTATATATATATATATATAATTAAAATAAAACGAATAACGATGCTGCAGTTCGTGTTTTGAAATCGTAATTTTAAATGATTATACCGAGAAATCCGACCATCGGATTTCCCCGGAATTGAAACTGTTGGGTTCGCTTTGGAAAGAACCTTCCAACGATATAAAATTTGTTGAGATCCAACACTTAGATTTGGAGAAATTTTGATTCAAATCTGAATAAAAACAGCACTAGAATGAATTATATATATTAAAATAAAACGAATCGCACCGCTGTAGTTCGTGTTTGAAATCGTAAATTTAAACGATTATATCGAGAGATCCGACCGTCGGATTTTCCCGAAACCAGAACCGTTGGGTCGCTTTGGAGAGATCTTTCCAATGATATAAAATTTGTTAAGATTCAAAGGTTAGATTTTGTGAAATGTTAAATTCAAATTTGGACGAGAGCAGTGCCAGTGCCATCGAATGACCTGAAACGTCGTTCAATGAAAATGGACTATTTTTTTATATATATAAATAGCGAAAAATCGTTATAAAATATTATAAGCGATATGGAATGGAAATAAACCGATTTAACTTGGTTTATTGGATATTATGATAGTTAGATGTATTTGACATGAAATAAATATATTGAATTGAAACGTGAAGGTCGAATAATTTAACCATGGAAAAAATTGATTTGAATTCTATGTATACGTGAATTATTTGAAAAGGCCAAGTTAATTCTCATTTCAAATAACTGATCGACGATTAGAAGTTGAAGATATGAAGACGGTGCAAGACCAGTGATCTTCACATCGAATGGATTACTACTAATGCCCTGGATCGGTTAGCTCCCAAGAGGGGTTACAGTGGTAGTGGTCCGGACGTATTTGTTGATTGTACGGATGTGCGAGGGCCTCTCTCCTGTATTGATGGGACGAGGAATAAGGTGCTTCTGGTTTCGTTTCGACCCAGAACGAACTAGTAAATGGATGTGTGTATGACATTGGATTTTATTCTGTGTTGATTTATTCTCTTACTTAACACCCTTCTCTGAGACGTACGAGGTCAGAGGTTATATATCGATAGACATCAGTCGCATGGCGTGGAATGTCAATGTGGCATGTTGAGATGCAAATGATCAAGGCTTTTGTTGAAAAGAAGAGCCTTGTGGTTGATGATCAAAGCACGACTTTAATATAGCATAGCTTTGTGTATGGCATTAATTCGCGAGCTTCACATCCCAGTATGAACCAGAGATGGGATGAAGGACAGCAGGGAGGACATGCGTTTCTTTCGAGCTAGAAGTGGTGTCATGGTATGGAGCCCAGACATTTTTTCTTATGTGGATGATGGAAAGCGAGGTACCTCGGATATATCGGTTACTACGGAGCTGATGGATATTGAGTCATCTGTCTCATTTACGCACCATAGGGCGGGGAAACGTATTGTTCAGGAATAACCAATCCTCAAACGTAAGAGAGGACCGGCCCTGAAGATCCTAGGTGCAGTTGTTACTATAGCCTGAGACATGGCAGGATAGATTGTCTCGAATTCGGTAAAGATGATCTTTTTCCTTTGTTCATGATGGAAATCCAATTTCCAATACGACATGTGCGGTTTTGATTGTAAACCTATATATGGTGCCATAGTGGCATGGGACACTCTTGTCGTCTATGATTGATACATTATGATTGAAATTGTTTTTTTAACATATATGCACTAGTAATAATATCAAATGATTTTGATTTATACGTATCAAGCATATTTTGGCCATTATAAGGTAAAACTCTATCCTCCGGCTTGCGTTGCATTGTGTGATGGGACCTGAGTCTTATAATGGCTTCATTTTTGTAAAAAGCATTGCAATGTTTAAATGATTTACTTGTTTTATGCACTGGCAATCCAATGGATTAAACCCGTTCCGCGTTAGCGGCGTGGTCCTGTGATTGGCCTTATTATCAAATAAGTTAAGTAGATTTCTCGTACCAGTCCCACGACTGACTCGTAGTTTCTTTCACTTTGCAAACTCAGGTGCCCCTTATTTCTACACGGGCAGCCTTATATTCAGGTTTTACCTGGTTCATTCTAGATAGCTATGGAGATGAAGATGGATCCTATCATTTCTATTATGTTATTCAGACTTCATTATGTATATTATGTTTGATTCCATTGCATACATTTTATATAAAGTTGAAACTGTATTTTGTACTAAGTATAATCTTGTTATGCTGTGTAACTCTGATGTTTATATTTGTTCCAGTGTAATTTGATTTACATTATCTGATGTAATACTATATTTATGTTCTGTGGTTATTGTTTATATGTTATACTCCACTGATTATCCTTGCTTCCATGGCACGGGAGTTTGGGGTCATCACAGCTGGTATCAAAGCTTTGGTTAATCTTAGCTCCGGAATATAACATATTAACGAACTCCTCAGAAATAGAATCAGTAGTATTCAAGGCAGAGTAACTCATTACAGATATGATCAGCAATATCCTAGAATGAGTATAGAAGAATAAAGTACACCCCAATAGATGCATATACATTTAAAATATATATCTCTATGCTTTACAATATCTTTTCTGTTGGCCTGACTCTTTGTCTTCTATTTGCAGACATAGTAGAAAATGAATGGAAGAAGCAGAAGTAATTTTATGGTTCAACAATCTAATGAGCCAATCGTGCTCCCACAGCCAGAATCAAATATAGAAGCTCTATTAAAGAAGTATCGAAATCTGGGTGGATTACCATTCTTGGGCAAAGAATACAATACTGGAACACAAGAATGGATGCGTTTTGCTGAGAGAATTTTTGAAGGTTTAAAGTTGAGAGATGATCAGAAAATATTACTGGAATCTTGGGCACTCAAAGACGAAGCCTTAATCTTGTGGCAAATAGTTACTAAGAATAATCCAAAAGGTAATATTACCTGGGATACATTTAAAGAAATTTTCAAAAAAACGTTTATTCCTCCAGAAACAACTGAGTGGCTATACAATGCGTTCTACTATCTGAAACAAGGAGATATGACCATCTAGGAGTATCAGGATAAGTTCAACAAACCTTCTCGTTTTGGCCCGAGGCTAATTGAAGATCCTTTTAGGAAGAATCTGAGGTTTATTAATGGACTTCAAAGAAAATAAAAAAGTAGTGTAACTGCACGTGTGAATCTTCCTTTTTCTGAAATGATATACATGGCTTATCGCTATGAAGATCTTGATAAGCAAGGTCTTTTAGAGGACGAAGAGGAAGTTAGTTATAGCAACAAAAGGAAGTTTGAAACTGATAACCCAGAGATAAGTACGCAGCCAGAGGAAAGTACGAAGTCTGAGGTCAATAAGAGGCCTAAAGCCAATCGGAAAAAGGAAAAAGCAATCGTTTTTCTCAAGTGCAATAAGGAAGGGCATTCGATAAGGAACTGCAAATCTACGAAGAAACAAAGGAAGAAAGGATTTAAAACCGATAAGATGCTTCAAGAGAGCAGGGGATGCTATAATTGCCACCAGGCTGGTCATCTTGCGAAGGATTGCCTGCTATTAAAGAAGGCTGAAGTAGCTCATGTATATAAAGAAGCAGAAACTCCAGCACCCTCAACTAGCCAGCAAAGGCCAGATTTATTGGAAAGCACGCAAACTGTCAGAAATATACCAGTTAAAGTATTGTTTGACACGGGCGCGTCGCAAAGTTTCATTTCAAATAATACAGTCAAAAGTTAAAGTTAAAACCAAGGAACCTTAAGGAATTGATTAGACTTCATAATCCGATAGGAGGTTCTCTTGTTCTCGATTTATATTGTAGAGTGCCCATTTCTTATTCTTGTTACCGGTTTCCCTTTGATTTAATTGTTATGAATCTTTCTGAATTTGATATAATTCTTGGGCTGGATTGGTTAACCAAATTTGAAGTCGAGGTTAAATGTGCAGAAAGAGTGGTTAATGTTAAAACAAAGCTTGGATATATTATCATACCATGCGTAGGCTCAGATTAAGATAGAAAAGAATTTTGGGCTACTCTGGAAGTTACTCCCACTTTAATCGAGAATAATCCTGTCATCAATAATTATGCGGATGTGTTTAAAGAAGTGGATAGCTTAGCTCCGCATAGAGAAATTGACGTCAGGATCGATCTAGTTCCGAATGCAAAGCCAGTTGTGCATCCTATTCAAAGAATTACTTTAAAGGAGAAAGAAGAATTGGTGGATCAGACTCGACAATTACTATGGAAAGGTCTGATCAGGCCTAGTTTCTCTAATTGGGGAGCAACAGCGGTGTTTGTCCCAAAGTCAGACGACACTCTTAGACTATGCGTGGATTATCATGACTTGAATAAGCAGACATTGAAGAATAAATATCCATTGCCGTGAATTGATGATTTGTGGGAACGTTTTAATGGAGCGCAAATATTTTCAAGAATGGACCTAGCTACAGGTTTCCACCAACTCCATATTGCCGAAGAATGTGTTCCTTTGACAACATTCAGAGGTCCAAACTTATTTTATGAGTGGTTAGTAATGTCATTCGGCTTATGTAACACTCCAGCTTATTTCGTCGATCTAGTGAACATAGTATTCAGAGAAGTCTTGAATAAATTCGTACTAGTTTTCATTGATGACATATTGATCATCTCTAAGTCAGATAGCGAGCACGCTAAACATTTGGAATAAGTTTTGGAAATTCTCAGAAAGAATGTTTTAAAAGCCAAATTTTCTAAGTTTATATTCTGGCAAGAAGAAGTGAAGTTCCTTGGTCACGTCGTATCAAAGGAAGGAATTTCAGTAGATCCGAGCAAAATTACCGCTATTCAGGATTGGAAACAGCCTAGTAAACCCACAGAAGTCCGAAGTTTTCTGGGATTGGCTAGTTATTATCAGAAATTCGTTAAAGATTTTTCGAAGCTATCTAGTCCATTGACGCAACTTACTAAGAAGTACGCAAGATTTAATTGGACTCTAGAATGTGAGGCGGCTTTTCAAGAGTTGAAATTAAGGTTTACTACAGCTCTAGTGTTGACTATTATTGATGGTAATCAAGATTTGACAGTCTATACAGTTGCTTCTATTGAAGGTGCTAGTGTGGTATTAATGCAAAGAGGACAAGTAGTTGCTTATGTTAGCCGTCAGTTGAAACCGCATGAGATGAGATATGCTACTCATGATCTTGAGTTGTTAGCCATCGTGTTTGCTTTGAAAATCCGGAGGCTATCTATTGGGTGAGAAGTTCGAATTATATACAGATCACAAGTTGTTATAGTATTTGTTCACCCAGAAGGATTTAAATCTGAGGCAGCAGCGTTGGCTAGAATTTCTTGTAGCGTACGATCTAGATATATTGTATACTCCGGGGAAAGCCAATGTTGTAGTTGATGCGCTTAGCAGAAAGAACTTGATCATCGCCGGTCTTATTATTACGCCTTCATTGATTGATAAAATATATGTTCCTCAGAGAGATGATCACTTCATTCAGAGGATCAGACAGAGAATTCAGAAAGGCGAACCCTCGAGTTTTCAGATTGATAACAATGGGGTTCTGAGGTTAAAAGGTCGAATTTGTGTTCCTAACATTCCTGAGCTCTGGAGAGAAGTACTGGATGAATGTAATAAATCCAAACTTGGTATCCATCCAGGAGTGAGTAAAATGTATAACGATATCAAACGCACCTTCTGGTGGAGATCTATGAAAAGAGACATTTCCTTATACGTTAGCAGGTGTTCCACTTGCCAACAAGTCAAGAGTGATCAACAAAAACTAGCTGGGCTGTTACAACCGTTGGAGGTTCCAAATTGGAAGTGGGAGCAAATTTCCATGGACTTCATAGATGGGTTGCCCAGAACCAAGAAAGGAAATGACAGTATATGGGTGATCGTAGATCGTTTCACAAAGACCGCCCATTTTATACCTGTCAGATCAAATAGAATAGCTCAGAATCTGGCATAGATTTATTTCAAGGAGATCGTTAGACTACATGGAGTTCCCAGTAGTATTGTTAGTGATCGTGATCCAATATTCGCTAGTAAATTCTGGGAAGCATTCTAGGCAGAGTTGGGAACAAAGTTAAACCTTAGCACTGCATATCATCCTCAAACTGAGAGGTTGAATCGTATACTAGAAGATTTATTACGGGCTTGTATTATTGATTTTGGTGGGTCGTGGGAAGATCATTTGCATTTGGCCGAGTTCTCGTATAATAACAGCTACCAAACGAGCTTGGGAATGTCGCCATTTGAAGCATTGTATGGTGGACCATGTAGATCTCCCGCATGTTGGTTAGAATCAGGCAATCGATTAGTATTGGGTCCCGACATGATTCGTGAAGCTTCAGATAAAGTCGATTTCATTAAGAAGCGACTGCAAACAACTCAAAGCCGATATAAGAAGAGATTTAGCATTTGCTTTGGGTGACTATGTATATCTGAGAGTTTCTCCAACGAGAGGAGTAGTCAGATTTGGCAAGACAGGGAAGTTGGTGCCAAGATTTATAGGTCCATTTCCTATACTTGAAAGGATTGGAACTCTTGCTTATAGGGTTCAATTACCTGATTGGTTGCCCAGAGTACTTGATGTATTTCATGTGTCTCAACTTCGTAAACATGTGCATGATCTAGATCTGATTGTGGAAGAAGCACCGCAATAGGACTTGAATATTACTCCAGAACTAGCAGTAAGAAGAGAGCCGATAAAGATTATTGGCAAAGAAACTAAAGCGCTAAGGAACAAGAAGGTTCATTTAGTCAAAGTGCAGTGGAGCGGTGATCCTAGAGACTGTGCATAAGAGATGAAATATAGCATTAAGCAGGCTTATCCCAAGTGCAGAGTGGACATCTCTGATTAGCTCTGGTGCAAGGTATATGTAACACCCCACCTCCGCCAGGGTGGCTCTTTCAAGCGACTCTGACTTCGGTGGGGCGTTTTTAAAACAAGGTAAACATGCATAATGATCTAGCAAGGCAGGACATGACATATATATATGTAAATAAACAGAGTAAGTAGATAAAACAGCGGAAGGTTTTTAAACCATTTCAAAACACAAGTCTGGTACATCAAAATGTCAATTTCCCAAATAAACAAGTCTAGTACATGAAATAACATCATCTGAAACTGAAAAAGAAAACATAAAAGTAGCTATCCCCAAAGTGGAAAAACCATAGCGAGCTCAAGTCCAAAGCATACATGAGCTCTCCAAGAAAGCAGCTAAGATCCAAGCTAGGCTCCTGTATTCCCTCCCTGAGAACCTTGGGGGGGGGGGGAGGGGGAAACGGAAGAAAAGAGGCGAAAGAAAACGGGTCAGTCAAAAAGACTGAGTAAGCCCTGCTACGATCAGTCTATAAACTAATAAAGTTAACAACATGATGGAAACTGAGATGATCATAGATAACAACATACTGGCATGATAAATTAACTACAAAATAGATAGAGGTGTCATCGCATAGACAAGGTTTAGTTTTTGCACCACAGTGTACTAGCAAACTAACATAACAGGTATCGATCCCTCAGCCCAAACTTTGGCCCAATAACATGAGGTGACCTTAATACAAGGTCCAGCCCAACGGTCTAATCGATCGGCTCCCTATAAACCTAACACGACAAGTGTTGGTGTCCACACGGCCCACATATGGTTGTAGTTAGACTGTGCTGGGTCCACCTTTGGGTGTATCAAGCCCTCGGGTGTCAACCCCAGACACTTAAGCAATAATGCACAGCTCTAACCTACTGGTACCCGTGCCTCGAGTTTGTCCAACACCGGACTACGTGCACGTCCGTAGCCCGCCTGGACCCGCACCGCTGTACCACTCGGCCATCGCCTTTTGGTCGCTTACATCCGTCCAGTAATGGTGCCCCGCCCTAGCCTAGCTTCTAGGGTTGTGAATGATACCAAACTGGGATTACTGTTAGAACAGACCACGTTGCTAAGGTTTCCCAAGAGGGTTAAGTGTGATTTAACCCTTCACTAATCATGGATTAAACTAGTTAAGTGCAACCAACGGTTCACCACTTAACCCCATTTCAATCCCTCGAATCCCCAAATTGGTTAAGTATTAGTGGACCCTGACTTAACCCTAATCATGAGGCATTAATTAATTTAATGCACCTTAACCTCTCACATTAGACCTTGTTGTGGTTACTAGTTAGGCCGGGCGGGTCCGGGTAGCTTTACACCACAACTTGGTCTAACCTCGGGTCTTGGCACCCCATGACCAACTTCTCACATTGGGTCCTATTGTTTGTAGCCACTAGTTAAACCGGTCGGTTCCGGGTAGAATTACGCTACAAACTCAACCCAACCTCGAGTTGGCCACACTTATGTTTTCTAAGTGTCATGTCCACTTTATTTCAAAACATAATTACAAGTCAACAATTACTTGGGTAGACCTAACTTAATAGGTAAATTCCCAAGGGGTAGACCTAACTTAATAGGTAAATTCCCAATCTTATATTTTCATGTATTTTAAGTTTACCCAAACCCCCCAACATCATTCTATCGCTTACATATTCGTAATAACGCATAAAGGATAGGAAGAGGGAACTTGGCATAACATACATGATGAACTTGTATATCGCAACAAACATACATAACATGTTAGACTTGCACAACTTAGCATAGTGAACTTGCACATTACCATAAACGTGCATAACATGTTAAACTTGCCTAACATGGTATAGGGAACTTGCATAAACATGCATAACTTGTCAAATATGCACAACATGTCACTTTGAACTTGCATAAGCATGCATAACTTGTCAAATATGCATAACATGGCATAGTGAACTTGCATAAACATGCATAACTAAATAAACTTGCAAATCATGGCTTGGTGATCTTGCATAAACATGCATAACTTGTTAAACTTGCAAACCATGACTTCGTAAACTTGCATAAACATGCATAACTTGTTAAACTTGCAAACCATGACTTAGTAAACTTGCATAAACATGCATAACTTGTTAAACTTGCAAACCATGACTTAGTAAACTTGCATAAACATGCATAACTTGTTAAACTTGCAAACCATGACTTAGTAAACTTGCCTAAACATGCATAACTTGTTAAACTTGCAAATCATGGCTTGGTGAACATGCATAACTTGTTAAACTTGCAAATCAAAACATGCATACTTCATCAAACATGTGTAACATAGCATAGTGAACTCACATAAGCATGCATAACTCATTAAACATGCATAACATAGCATAGTGAACTCGCATAAGCATGCATAACTCATTAAACATGCATAACATAGCATAGTGAACTCGCATAAGCATGCACAACTCATTAAACATACAAAAATCCCAACTTTCATCACATATTAACTTTAGAGTTTCTAAAATGAAGGTAAGAGGGCTTACCAATATTATGAAGACACAAATCTACTAATAAAGATTGAGAAGCCCTTTTATGCAAGCATGTAAAACCCCAAAACAAAGCTCCAATTAACAAAAATCCCAAAAACTCTAGGTTAGCAAATAAAGCTTGCAACTTGATGATGTATGCAAGCTAATGATCATTCATACAACTTAGAAAAGCTTGTATGAACATCAAAATCTTCTTAGAATTGATTTTTGAAGAGGGTGGAGGCTAGTGTTCTTAGGTGGAGGCCATTTGAGATTTCAATTTGACATAGTTTGGTTGCTAGAGTGAATAATGAGGGTTTAGGGTAGGATTAGGAGCTTATTTATAGAAGATTAGAGTGTTTTTAGCCCTAGGATTAACCCTAGGTTAGTTGTGGCCCGTCAGATCTCGGAATTCTCTAGAACCAAGCCACAAGACCAAGCCCAAACCAAAATGGTGCGCCAGGCAATACTGCCTGGGCACCCCCTGTCGACAGGGCTGTCGACAGGGCTGTCGACACCCTGGGGACCCTGTCGACAGGCCTGTCAACATGCGGGTCCTGGGCGGGAATTTTCCCGCCTGCGCCAGTTTGCCCTAACCCCTGTTTTTAATTTTAAAATTTAAATCTGTTTTTACTTAGGAATTTTCTGCAAACTTCAATGGGCCTTAACTGGGTCATACGGACTCCGATTTTCGAAAACTCGGACTCTATTTCGCGTATTTTTCCGAGACGAACGCAATGGCATAGCCCGTTTCCCTTGATTCCCATTTTATAATTTTATTCTGCCTCGATTTATGTTACAATAGGTTATTAAAAATACGGATTGTTACATTCCCCCCTCCTTAAAGGATTTCGTCCCCGAAATCTTCAAGTTAGGAAGGACGTATCCTACCATCCAATCATCCATCTACTCAAAGCATCATCCACGAGCAATCATTGTCCTTAAAAGATTCTAAATGCTGTATGAACATATGCAAAAGTGTGTGTATATGTACTTATCTAGTGCAAAGATCAGGCGGTTACTGATACAGTAAACCTCCTTAATGCACATGTATGTCTTATCTAATGCAAAGATCAGGCGGTTACTGATACAGTAAACCTCCTTAATGCATATGTATGTCCGTGAAATGAATCCATATGTTTGCAAATTCCTAACGTAATTCATAGTATCTATATGAGTGCACATAACATTCATCCATATGCAACATCCATGTGGTAGCACAACAAGTTTCAACCATGAATAAGTGTAAGCACTCATGCATATGCAATATTAGGAGTGTGCGAACCGATCTAGTGCCTAATTGTGTATAATGAATCCACGAGCAACCACTTGCAAACACTTGCAACCACTTGCAACCATCAAGCATAACATGTTTCAAATACATGTTTCATCCAAAGGGTTTCTACCTAAGGTCCTCATGACAAGATAAACACGATAAACTAGATAAACATGGACCGAGAGATATGCTAAAAAGGAGATCTTAGAAGATAAGCAGGATAAACTCCTTTTAGGATTACAAGAAATCCATTCAACCTCTGACATATAGCGCTAACCGATGAGTCATAACCCCCTTATGGAGTTTACAACAGAAATAAGATCAAGAATGGGACCGAGAGGATATATACAAAAGATAACTAGCAAGCTCCCCAGGAAAACAAGGATCAAGGATGCATTCTTTAAAAAAAAGAGATATGACGCGCGTATCTAGTCTTCACTCTTCTTAGTCACGTTTCCTTGAGCTTAACCCCCACTGTGCTTTGACCGTCTTTTATTTCATGATCCCTTGGCTTCCTAACTCCTATTTACCAAATTCGAGTGGGGACTCATTTCATTATCGCCTCTCGTCCTCCTTTTCCACTTATCCTTCTTTCTGTATACTTGGCTTAAACATAACTGTAACCTCATGATTTCATGCAAGCTCTCCAAAAATTCACTAGTGAATCCTGGATCTCGTCTACTTATTATAAAGTATTCCACGTAGCAGAACTTTTCTTGGAAATACCAATCCACGTTGCCAATTGCCCTTATAAACGTGATTTTCTATAACTCATGCTTAATCGAAATGAATCATCCGCCTATGAGTGATAGGCCATACCTAGATTCAGTTGCCTACCCATGGCTTCCTGTAGGCTATTTCAAAACTGGCCAACTTCTTGAGGGTAAACCGTTGCTAACCAAGATGCAGTCCTCTCGCTCTTCAGCGGACTGAAATGAGCACTCTTCGCGAGTCTACCTATTATGACCCACCTACCCGTATTCCCTTTCTTTGATCTAGGTAATCTATCCACATAATCTATCGAGATGTTTTCACACTTTCCCTTGCGGAACCTCCAATGGAGGTAATGGCCCGCTGGGCTTCTATGACTTGGCCTTAACCTGGTGGCACAACATGCACCCTGAGACCAACTCGGCCACCTCCTCGAGTGATGCGCATTTTTCAAAAACCTTCTTTACCAAGCCTTTCACTCGAGGAACACATAATCTCTCATTGCGCCTTAGTCATCCCTTGTCATCTATAATATAGCTAGCGGGGTGTCTTAACATCTCACCTCGAATTGACTGGTCCACGTTCTTGACTAACTGCGGGTCTTCTCCCTGTGAAACCCCCTTCTTGATCCAGAAGAGTAAGTCTAAGCTCAGGGAATGCTAACTAACTAGCCAAACGGGGAAAGCTTTCAATTGCCCTCCTCAGGGTTTTCCGGTCTTAGACCGCAACCACTTTAACGGGATCCACCGTTAAGCCTTACTTAGGAACTATGTGCCCAAGAAATCCAACTTCTTTCCTCCAAAGTGGCATTTGGAGAACTTAACCTTCAACCAGTGGCTTTAAGCGTATCCATCACCTCCTTGAGATGTCTAGCATGCTTTCCCTCATTCTTTTAAGGAGATCAGAATATCGTCTATGACGACCACGACAAACTTGTTCAAGGACTCCCTAAACACCCTACCCCTCAAGTTCACGTAATATGCGGGTGCGTTAGTTAAGCCAAATAGCATGACTAGCCATTCTAAAAATCCATCTAGAGTCCTAAACGCAGTCTTGTCAATTCCATCCTCAGCCCTCCTAAGCTGATGGAATCTGGTAGCTGGATCAAAAGAAAACAGATGCTCCTACAAGCTGATCAAACAAATCATCATCCCTTGATAACAGTTGTCTCCTCACGATAATCAACACATAGACGAAGCAAACTGTCCATATTAGTAACGAATACTACTGGAGCACCCTACTCGAAAATGCTTCGTCTCAGGAAGTTCTTCTCAAGCAACTCCTTGACTTGCTTTCTTAACTCTCACCTCGTGAGGTCATGTGCCTAACCGGCCACGAAACTGGCTTGGTATTACCAACCAGATAATACGGAAATCTATCCCACGTCCAAGGGTAACCCCCTTCACTCCACCCAAGATATCAGGATATTCTCGGACCGCCCTCACAGATTGCAAACTATCGATAGACGAGTTGAGGGATTCAAGATAACATAACATGACGGGACATATAGGGTTGCTAGAAATTTCTAGGGTATTACCGAGGCGAGTCATGAGCCTCACAACCCTATATACAAAAACCCAGAATGGCTCCAAAACAGGACAACCATTCCATGCCCAAAACCAACCCATATCCCCTGAAACCGAGAATATAATCATCCCACGAGAATTCTATACTCAAGATAGAAGTTTTCAAATCCACCCAGACCACAGACAATTGGGCGGAACCCCCAATTGGATTTGAAACATATACGGGATCATCAACTAGGCTAGTACTTAGGTGCAAACTTTCAACTAGATCAGATGAAATAAAACTATGCGATGCGCCAGAATCAAACAAAGTACAAACATGGAAAGTCAGAAAATGTAAACAAGACTTTCAAAAGAAACACTACCTCTATCATAAGCTGGAAGAACGGTGCTGAGGGGATGAACTCGCCCTCCAGATAGTCCTGCACACTGAGTCTAACCTTGCCCTTGTTTCCTCGGGCAATCCTTGCTGAGATGTCCAAACTCACCACAATGAAAGCATTCGCCCCGCTTTCTCTTCTTCTTCCTACATTCCCTGGCTATATGTCCAACTTCACCACAGAAGTTGCATTTCCTATTCCCTCTTGGCTTGTCCTTGCGGTTGTTGTTATTCTTGCCCCGTTTCCCGGAATTTACTCTCTTGCCTTGAGACTCACTCGCCTTGCCCTCTTTCTTGTCATTGTTATCTTCTTCTTGAAGTAGGGCCAAATTCACCAGATTCTCGAAAGTCGCCCCCAAGGGTATATGAGATATTGCCAAACCGTGTAATGGCTCGTTTAATCCTAGAGCAAAGTGTAGGGCCTTCTTCTGAGCTGTATTAACCAAGTCTATATCGACACGAGCCAGTTGATTAAACTTATCTATGTATTCCCTAATAGTCATGTCCCCTTGCTTCAGTGATAAGAACCTCAGTCCAAACCTTCCCCTAAAATCATCCCAAGTCTTAATTGGCCTAGTAGCGGTGGTGACTACCCACCAACGTGCAGCTTCTTCCTTTAACAACCATACTGCTAACAAAACCTTCCTGCGGTCACCTATATCAAAGGTGACTAAAAGATCTTCGGTCTCTTTCAACCAATTCCTTGCCTCTACAATAGTCTCTGTTCCACTAAAATTCTTGCCAGCCATCATCTTAAAGTTCTTACAAGTTTCCGCAAAATCCGTTTGTGGAGGCTGAGGGGGAAGAGGAACATCAGCTACGGGAGGAGGAGGAGGAACAGCGGCCTCGACTGGAAAAACAACATTAGAGGTACCCGGGACCGGTGCCATGACTTCCAAGTACCGACGAAACCAATCGGGTATTGTTACTTCTTCGGGCAAGATGAGATTATCAGACATGCTGGAAACGAAAAGAAAAGAGTTCAAACGAGGGGTCAAAGGATAGTGCTAATGGCTTTTGGGGACTAGCCTTAAAAATAACTAGACTTTTCTTTGGAAAATACTTTATACTTGGTTTTGAAAATAGTTTTTCAAAAGCTTTAAAAACCTTTTTATCCCTTCTCGTAAACCATATGCTCTGATACCAAATGTAACACCCCACCTCCGCCAGGGTGGCTCTTTCAAGCGACTTTGACTTCGGTGGGGCGTTTTAAAAACAAGGTAAACATGCATAATGATCTAGCAAGGCAGGACATGACATATATATATATATGTAAATAAACAGAGTAAGTAGATAAAACAGCGGAAGGTTTTTAAACCATTTCAAAACACAAGTCTGGTACATCAAAATGTCAATTTCCCAAATAAACAAGTCTAGTACATGAAATAACATCATCTGAAACTGAAAAAGAAAACATAAAAGTAGCTATCCCCAAAGTGGAAAAACCATAGCGAGCTCAAGTCCAAAGCATACATGAGCTCTCCAAGAAAGCAGCTAAGATCCAAGCTAGGCTCCTTTATTCCCTCCCTGAGAACCTGGGGGGGGGGGGGAAACGAAAGAAAAGAGGCGAAAGAAAACGGGTCAGTCAAAAAGACTGAGTAAGCCCTGCTACGATCAGTCTATAAACTAATAAAGTTAACAACATGACGGAAACTGAGATGATCATAGATAACAACATACTGGCATGATAAATTAACTACAAGATAGATAGAGGTGTCATCGCATAGACAAGGTTTAGTTTTTGCACCACAGTGTACTAGCAAACTAACATAACAGGTATCGATCCCTCAGCCCAAACTTTGGCCCAATAACATGAGGTGACCTTAATACAAGGTCCAGCCCAACGGTCTAATCGATCGGCTCCCTATAAACCTAACACGACAAGTGTTGGTGTCCATACGGCCCACATATGGTTGTAGTTAGACTGTGCTGGGTCCACCTTTGGGTGTATCAAGCCCTCGGGTGTCAACCCCAGACACTTAAGCAATAATGCACAGCCCTAACCTACTGGTACCCGTGCCTCGAGTTTGTCCAACACCGGACTACGTGCACGTCCGTAGCCCGCTTGGACCCGCACCGCTGTACCACTCGGCCATCGCCTTTTGGTCGCTTACATCCGTCCAGTAATCGTGCCCCGCCCTAGCCTAGCTTCTAGGGTTGTGAATGATACCAAACTGGGATTACTGTTAGAACAGACCACGTTGCTAGGGTTTCCCAAGAGGGTTAAGTGTGATTTAACCCTTCACTAATCATGGATTAAACTAGTTAAGTGCAACCAACGGTTCACCACTTAACCCCATTTCAATCCCTCGAATCCCCAAATTGGTTAAGTATTAGTGGACCCTGACTTAACCCTAATCATGAGGCATTAATTAATTTAATGCACCTTAACCTCTCACATTAGACCTTGTTGTGGTTACTAGTTAGGCCGGGCGGGTCCGGGTAGCTTTACAACACAACTTGGTCTAACCTCGGGTCTTGGCACCCCATGACCAACTTCTCACATTGGGTCCTATTGTTTGTAGCCACTAGTTAAGCCGGTCGGTTCCGGGTAGAATTACGCTACAAACTCAACCCAACCTCGAGTTGGCCACACTTATGTTTTCTATGTGTCATGTCCACTTTATTTCTAAACATAATTACAAGTCAACAATTACTTGGGTAGACCTAACTTAATAGGTAAATTCCCAAGGGGTAGACCTAACTTAATAGGTAAATTCCCAATCTTATATTTTCATGTATTTTAAGTTTACCCAAACCCCCCAACGTCATTCTATCGCTTACATATTCGTAATAACGCATAAAGGATAGGAAGAGGGAACTTGGCATAACATACATGATGAACTTGCATATCGCAACAAACATACATAACATGTTAGACTTGCACAACTTAGCATAGTGAACTTGCACATTACCATAAACGTGCATAACATGTTAAACTTGCCTAACATGGTATAGGGAACTTGCATAAACATGCATAACTTGTCAAATATGCACAACATGTCACTTTGAACTTGCATAAGCATGCATAACTTGTCAAATATGCATAACATGGCATAGTGAACTTGCATAAACATGCATAACTAAATAAACTTGCAAATCATGGCTTGGTGATCTTGCATAAACATGCATAACTTGTTAAACTTGCAAACCATGACTTAGTAAACTTGCATAAACATGCATAACTTGTTAAACTTGCAAACCATGACTTAGTAAACTTGCATAAACATGCATAACTTGTTAAACTTGCAAACCATGACTTAGTAAACTTGCATAAACATGCATAACTTGTTAAACTTGCAAACCATGACTTAGTAAACTTACCTAAACATGCATAACTTGTTAAACTTGCAAATCATGGCTTGGTGAACATGCATAACTTGTTAAACTTGCAAATCAAAACATGCATACTTCATCAAACATGTGTAACATAGCATAGTGAACTCACATAAGCATGCATAACTCATTAAACATACATAACATAGCATAGTGAACTCGCATAAGCATGCATAACTCATTAAACATGCATAACATAGCATAGTGAACTCGCATAAGCATGCACAACTCATTAAACATACAAAAATCCCAACTTTCATCACATATTAACTTTAGAGTTTCTAAAATGAAGGTAAGAGGGCTTACCAATATTATGAAGACACAAATCTACTAATAAAGATTGAGAAGCCCTTTTATGCAAGCATGTAAAACCCCAAAACAAAGCTCCAATTAACAAAAATCCCAAAAACTCTAGCTTAGCAAATAAAGCTTGCAACTTGATGATGTATGCAAGCTAATGATCATTCATACAACTTAGAAAAGCTTGTATGAACATCAAAATCTTCTTAGAATTGATTTTTGAAGAGGGTGGAGGCTAGGGTTCTTAGGTGGAGGCCATTTGAGATTTCAATTTGACATAGTTTGGTTGCTAGAGTGAATAATGAGGGTTTAGGGTAGGATTAAGAGCTTATTTATAGAAGATTAGAGTGTTTTTAGCCCTAGGATTAACCCTAGGTTAGTTTTGGCCCGTCAGATCTCGGAATTCTCTAGAACCAAGCCACAAGACCAAGCCCAAACCAAAATGGTGCGCCAGGCAATACTGCCTGGGCACCCCCTGTCGACAGGGCTGTCGACAGGGCTGTCGACACCCTGGGGACCCTGTCGACAGGCCTGTCGACATGCGGGTCCTGGGCGGGAATTTTCCCGCCTGCGCCAGTTTGCCCTAACCCCTGTTTTTAATTTTAAAATTTAAATCTGTTTTTACTTAGGAATTTTCTGCAAACTTCAATGGGCCTTAACTGGGTCATACGGACTCCGATTTTCGAAAACTCGGACTCTATTTCGCGTATTTTTCCGAGACGAACGCAATGGCATAGCCCGTTTCCCTTGATTCCCATTTTATAATTTTATTCTGCCTCGATTTATGTTATAACAGGTTATTAAAAATACGGATTGTTACAGTACATTAATAGTATATTCTATTTTCCGTTTTTTTCCTACTTTACTGTTGTTTCCTTTTCGGGGACGAAAAGTTTTAAGTGGGGGAGATTGTAACAACCCGGAAAATCAGAACCAATTTAAAATTTTTATTTTGGCTATTTTAATGAATTTAGAATATTTAAAATAATTTATTTTAAATAATAACGACTAAAAATTTATTTTAAATGAAGATTGAACGAATAAATTTATTTTAATTACATAACGAGCCTGAAATACCACGACAGTTTGAAAATTCAACTTTGAACTTTGACTGAATGTACAGGATTCA
This sequence comes from Allium sativum, assembly GCA_030737875.1. Classification (NCBI taxonomy): domain Eukaryota; kingdom Viridiplantae; phylum Streptophyta; class Magnoliopsida; order Asparagales; family Amaryllidaceae; genus Allium; species Allium sativum. The sequence continues at coordinate 582,399,365 of CM060913.1, forward strand.
AAATAAATCGGATTTCAGTAAAACCAAAAATATTTAAATCTGCTTAATTATACCTTTCTAACGAATCTGAAAAATTGAAATTTCATTGCGGGAATAAAAAGTTATGGCCAATTGAATATTTAGAATAGTCGCTATGAAATTTAATATTAATATAGCCCTTGAAAATAGACATTTTGCAAACGACCTCCGTTTTTGATGAAACAACTTTGGTTGGATACAGAATGTCAATTAATTACCATGTTAAAAATTCCATAATTTTTGAATTAATATGTGAGTGTGACAAAGGAAAACGCATTTGGTAATTTCAGTTTGAATTGGACCGACCAGAAAATGGCCGTTTTTCAAATGGTCTCCAAATTCGACGAAATTAAATTTGTTGGGACCGTATCGTCCCAACATAGCTAGATTTATTTTTCGGGAATTTTTGGAACAAGTATATGGCCCCGGCAAATTAAAATGTACGTTCAAATTCGAATTTAAATGTTTTATATTTTAATTTGAACAATAACTGACTAAAACAATCGAATGAGCCTATGCAACATATTCCATTGTGTCCTGAATGGGGGTATTTAGCTAGGGGGATCAGTCTTTGGGTTTGATTTGGAGTTCGGATAGGAAAACACTATTTTTGGAATTTATATAAATATCAGACAATAATAAAATTCATTTTGTTATTTAATTTTCTAAAAATCAAAAAACACCCCGTAACCCTCTTGATATACGACGGTTTCCTCTTCCAACCTTCTCTCCTCCTTAACTCCAAATCCACGCTATAAAATCGAACGAGCCAGTTGAGGATTTTGGAGAGCTCCTCCTTCTCTTCAAATCAATACCTGTTGTGTCCATTATCGTGGAGTATTAGACGAGTTTTGCGCCCCCAAACTTAGCTCGCGTCGACGCTGTTTCCTCCGCCTCCACCAGTGCGAGTTCAACGGCGTGGGGTCCACTGGTGTGCCTTTCCAAGCGCTACAAAGTAGTGAAGTCCGATCGTCCTGTAACATCACCAATTTTGTGCAAATCAAAGACCTAGTTTTGAACCTTTTCAGAAAGGTAACGGCTTATTTATTTTGAACTGATTATAACACTAAAAAGCGTTGCAAAATTGGTTAATCATATAAAAATCATATCTTTAACATATGTTGTCGAAATCCAGTGAAACTGGAGACATTGGACTCGTGATGACGTACTCTACATTCTAGAAGAGACCGGAGAAATTTTGGAGCTTCCTACAATTTTAGGAGGAGTGGATCCTTATGTAAGCATTCTAAATTCAAAAATAAATAAATAAAAATATATAGGTTGCAAATGGGGCTTAGTAGCTACTGACACCATCATCCACAGACCATGGACGATTTGTTTGATAGAATTGTGTTGTAGGAATTGGTTGTGGTTGTGAATGATTGATTGTGGTTGCAACAAAGATGATTGTTTGTGGTGAATTCATTATATTATGAAAATGAATTGTATTATGGAAAATGAATGTATTGTAATGCTGCAAGGCCTAGGATAGCAGAGGTGTCGTGCTGGACATGGTGCCGTGCTGGACACGGTGCCGGTGCTACCTACCCTGCCGTTGTAATGCTGATATTTTCTGAAATGACTATATAAAATAGTTGTTGTGTTGAAATAAATTATTTGAACAATAAAAATCACATTTTTATTGTATATACGAAGTGTTAAAAATATGCGTTTGTTGAATAAATTGTTTGAATAATAAAAATCACATTTTTATTGTATATACGAAGTGTTAAAAATATTTGTATGTTGAATAAATTGTTTGAACAATAAAAATCACATTTTTAATGTATATATGAATCACTAAAAACATTCATGTTTGAAATAAAATGCCTTAACAATAAAAATTACATTTTCATTGTATGTAGGAACCTTTAAAAATAGTCGAAGGTTGAAATAAATATTTTTTGATCGAAAATATTATTTTTAACAAGTATATGAAGTGTTAAAAATAACCAAAGGTTGAAATAAATATTTCTCGATTGAAAATAATATTTTTAACATGTATATGAACTGTTAAAAATAGTCAAAGGTTGAAATAAATGTTTGTTCATTGAAACTATTATTTTTGTCATATATATGAAGTGTTAAAAATAACCATGGGCTGAAATAAATGCTTGTTCATTAGAAATAATATTTTTAACATGTATATGAACTGTTAAAAATAACCATGTATGGAAATAATCATGAAGACAAGTGCTGCTCTTTTAGTATGAACCATATTTCCCTATTGAATTTTATGCAATGTTTCAAGAGATCACAAATTCAAATGCATGCATTATATATAGTCATCCATTTGACTAATGAGACAGATGTCGAAGCACATGAAATATTCTTTTTAGTAATCTACTAAGTATGTTACCATCTTGCACTAGTGGTTTTAGGTGTAGATTGATAGAAGAAAGGAATATGACTGTGAGGTGCAATTAAAAGGAGAATGTTCGACTCACTGATTTTTAAGCACTTGATCGCTATGTTTTACTCATATGAGTATTATTGCTTTGGGATGACATTTAGGGTGAGGAAGACCATTCTATCTTCCAAAATATTAATGCCAAAAAGAGCAATCTCAAAAAAAAAAAAAAATTAAAAGCAAATGATAAAACATGTTATATCTTTTCGCTAAATACATTTAGCGCCCCAAATGGAACTTTTTATCAAATGGAATGACAAGTAGAAAGTGCAAACAATATTGCAACTATAAATTAGACCAAAATTTCTTTAAATATCTAACTTACAATCTTAAAAAAGATGTGATCCATTTTTTGAGGAGTGCATACATACTTTGTAATTATACGAATCCAACTAATTCATCATAAAATCATAAAAATCAATAAGATGGATGACACAACCTGAAACCCGCGCCTGACATAAACCGAACTGGAATACCGATAGGTTGAGAACACCACACATAAGAACAAAAAACAACAGAATATTTCATTGCTTTTACAATAAAATTTCATCAGAATACAAGAATATCAAAGAATAAATAAATTACATAGCAGCGGAAAATGTAATACATAAATATATACAATGCAGCGGAAAACATCAACTAGCACAGATAAAAGCAATACACAGATATAGAGCTTTCTGAATATAGCTCTAGTCGTAATCCTGGATCCTGTTAAAGAAAAGAACCTGCAAAACAAAAACTACCCACTGCCCATGTGGAAAATATGGGCACCCAAAGTTTAGGTTAAAACAATAAACTCCAAGTCAGTCATGGGACTGGTATATGAGAGCTAAAACAGTTATTTAAATTTACTTTAAAATGAAGTAGATCACTGGACTACGCCGTATATCACAAAACGAACGCAATGATTTTTGGAAAAATTGAGCTATTATAAGACTTAGGTCTTATCACACAATGCAAGCCGAAGGATAGAGTTTTACCTTATAATTGCTAAACATGCTTGGTACGTTATATTTTTTTTGATATTACTATAAGATCTTGGTGAAGAAAATAATATTCGAATGTAAATGTATCAATCATAGATGGCATAATACCCCATCCTACTATATGCTATATAGGTTTACAATTAAAACCGAAATGTCGCGTATTGGAAATTGGTTTTCCATCATGCGTCAAGGCAAGGGATGTCAACTTACCGAATTCGGATCACCTCTAACAAGATGATCTAGGATCAAACCAATGGGAAACTTTTGAATCCTGTAGGGCCAGCCCACACCAAACATTTGTGGATTAGTTATTCCTGAACAATACGTTTCCCGGTCCTATCGGATCTGTCACGTGGTCAGTATGTCGACCAATCATACCCGAGGGCCCTCGCTATCCATCATCCACATAAGTAAAATGTATGGGCTCCATACCATGACATCACCTCTAGCTAGAAAGAAATGCATGTACTCCCTACTGTCCCTAATCCTATTTTTTACTCATACCAGGGTATAAAGCTCGAGAATTAATGCTATACACAAAGCTGCGCTATTTAATGTCGTTCTTTGATCATCATCCACAAGGCTCTGCATTTTTACAAAAGCTTTGATCATTGCATCTCAACATTTCACATTGTTAATCCATACCAAATCGTTGATTTCCACCAGTATATAACTTCTAAGCTCGTACGTCTCAGTGAAGGGTGTTAATAAAGAGAATAAATTCTCCGCCACCATATATATATACATATATATTGAAGAGATCAACAAATACAACGTGAAGTAAAATGTCAGACATACAATCCATTTTCAAGTCAGTTAAAAAATCTAAAACAAATCTAAGGCTTTTGAAACATGTTTTGAGCTTATATTTTTTCAGTAATTTACTAGATTAAAATAAAATTTAAATTAGTTATTAGATAATAGGCGTATAATAAAATAAAAAAAATTGTGTTGAAAATTTCCAAAACTTTTGCCTCGGGTGCCTGACATGATGGATTAATTTAAAAAATATTTATAATTAAACTTTAGGAACATCAATTTTTTTGCATGAATTTATTAATCATTAAATAATATTAGTAATTAACATAATAGAAATTATTTTCAGCGCTTATAATTCATAAAAACCATAAGTAAGTATTTGAAAGATTCCATATTAGTGTTGTATATTATATATGAAAACATATATTGTGGTTTAATTGTGTGTCATAATTAAATCTTATAATTAGCATATATTAATATAAAAGATGTTTATTTATAAATATTTTTTCTTTACAAAGGAAAAAAAACTTGAAAAGCTAGATGTTAAGTATTTTATTTGAGTAGAATACTATTAAATTTGTATATAAAAATAAATTAAATAACAAGTATATTTATAACTTTGAAAAAAATAATATAAAAGCTCCCGACGAGGATCGAACTCGTGACCTTTCGCTTACGAAGCGAACGCAATACCACTATGCTACGGAAGCCTTTGTTAAACTTAAAGTTATAATGCTATCTTGTAAGTAGGAATTTTGGTATTACAAAATTTGGAACCTAGCACCTAGAAGTATTTTTGTACAAATACTGAAGACTTGTTTTCATAGTCTTGTTGTATGATCCCCACTTTACGCTTCTCTCTTTACCACTCGTCGATATTGATTTAGTTATCTCATATCGCCTGTTGAATGGATATCTTCATTCACAACATATAACAAATCATGAAGAAAAGTGTTGCTCTTTTAGTATGAACCATCTTTCCGTATTGAATTTTATGCAATGTTTCAAGAGATCACTGATTCAAATGCATACATTATTTTGTTACAACCCGAATTCGCTTGTCTCCAAGGAGACCGGAAAACACGGATTGTAACGAGAACACGACAAATTAGAACACAAACGACAGAACATTTCATTGCTTATTACAACAATTACATTAGAGTACAAGAATATAACAGTGTATGAATAAATAATATACATCAGGAAAATATTAGAGATTAAATTACATTACATAGCAGTGGAAAAATAATACATAACACAGCTGAAAGAAATACATGGATATAGAGCTTTCCGAATATAGCTTCAGCTGTAAATGCAAGATGCTATATAAAGAAATATCTGCAAAACCAAAACTACTAGCTGCCCATGCAGAAAATAGGGTCACCCAGAGTTTAGGCTAAAACAATAAACTCTAGGTCAGTCATGGGACTGGTCTGAGAACTAAAACAGTTATTTAAAACTTTACTTTAAAAATAAAGTAAATCAAGGGACCACGCCGTATAACACGGAACGGGTTTTCTCCCAAGAATACCAGTGAATGAAACAGTTCATAAACAACGCAATGCTTTTCTAAAAAAGAAGCTATTATAAGACTCAGGTCCCATTACACAATGCAACACAAGCCGGAGGATAAAGTTTTCCCTTATAATAGACAAACATGCTTGGTACGTTTAAAATAAATCATTTTGATACTATTATAAGTGTATAGTGTATAAAACAACTTCAAATATAAATGTATCAATCATAGACGACATAGTACCACATCCTACTATATCGCCATACTAGTTCTACAATTAAAACTGAAATGTCACGTATTGGAACTTGGATTTCCGTCATGAGTCAAGGCAAGGGATGTACTCCTCGCCGGCTTCGAGACACTCTAGAAAATGCCTCAGGATCTCCCGCAATGAACCCTTGGATCTTGCAGGGCTGGTCCACACTTACGTTAGTGGATTGGCAATTCCTGAACACACGTTTCCCGGTCCTATCAGACATATCCATCCGCCCCGTAGTGACCGATATTTCCGAGGCGCCTCGCTATTCATCATCCACGTAGTTAAAAATAAATAAATGTCTGGGCTCCACAGCATAGCACCACCCATAGCTAGAAAGAAACGTCATCCACTCTCTGTTGTCCCTTATCCCATTTTTGACTCATACCGAGGTGTGAGGCTCGCGAATTTACGCTATACACAAAGCTATGCTATTTAATGTCGTGCTTTGATCATCAACCACAACACTCTGCTTTTCAACAAAAGCCCTGATTATTTGCATCTCAGCATGCCACACTGACAATTCATGCCATGCGACTGATGTCAATCGATATATAACCTCTAAGCTCGTACATCTCAGAGAAGGGTGTTAGGCAAGAGAATAAATTCCCCGCCACCAAACGGATATTTATTTAATAGAGATCAATCAACACAGAATAAAATCCAATGTCAGACACACATCCATTTACTAGTTTGTTTTGGGTCTGAACGAAACTGGAGGCACCTTAGTCCTCGTCCCATATGTCCAATGCAGGAGAGAGGTCCTCGCATATCCGGTCGATCTCCAAGTACGTCAGGACGATCACCACTTATTACCTTGTCTTGGGCGCACAGCCCAATCAAGACATCAGTAATGATCCAAACAATGTGAAGATCTTTGGTCTTCAACCACCGTCTTCATCGTCGACTTATCATCGAATCAATTATTCAGAATGGGTATAAACCCGGCCTTTCCGAATAATTCACGTATCTTATAAACAAGTGCTATAAAACATAATATACGGCTCATTCTAATCCAGAATATTCTTTCATTCAAATATTCTTATCTTTTGGGAAAGGTTCCCATTAATTTTATCAAATATAAATTCTTTCAAATTTATACTTTAATCTTCCATTGGATATCAAATTTAAACCAAATTAAGGTTTATCAACTAGTCGGGAATATCAAGCTTTATCGAAGTAATCATTTTTTTAATTTCCCAATCCCAACCTATTCATCCCATGGAGCGAAACTGGTAATACTCCATATCTAACACCACGGTGTTATCGGTAAAATTAATTACCATTTCCCATTCAAATCTAATTAAAGATTTAACTATCGCCTGGAGTAAAACTGGTTGTACTCCATTCTCGATCATTTCCCAAATTTGATAATTTAAATTATCACATTCACATTTCAATCTAATTAAAGATTCATTAAAACTCCATTTAGATTTAATCCTCCAAAATCATTATCTAATGAATATTTAACTTAGGAAACACAAACATGCCGCATCGACAATCTACTCTGTACCATTGATTTCTGCCGATATATAACCTCTAAGCTCATACATCTCAGAGAAGGGTGTTAAGAAAGAGAATAAATTCTCCGCCACCAAATAAATATATATATTTAGCATAGATCAACAATAAAAATCAAAATACAATGTTAGACATGTAATCATGTCTTTAACTGGGTTAAAGAACTAATGTCGTTTAAAACATAGTTCACGATAAACCCAAAATCACATTCCATTAACCATGGAATCTTCATGGAAAACAGATCAATATATAATTGATATCAATTTCCGTATCCGACTAATAATATAAATGGAATAATGACAAAGCTTTTTAAATTCCATATATATTAACAGTCTTCCTCCACAGAAGTTCACTTCGATTATTACCAAATCGAATTCCATTCAATTCCAATTTAATATATTAAATTGGAAAACTTTACTTTGAAATTTTTTGATTAAATATTAATAAAAAGATTTATAAATTCAAGATCACGTTTTACTGTTAATCGGTTAAAGAATGAATGTCATTAAAAACACAGTTCACAATAAACCCAATTCACATTCCATTTTATTCCAATTACTAAATATAACTGGAAACTCTATTAATCTTAATTAAAATATTTATTCTTTTCACACTGGGTTTAAGAACAGTGTTATATAAGCCAACATTCACGACAAACCCAAAATCCAATTTTGTAATAAATATAAGGCTCTAAACAGAAATCGGCTTACATCCAATATCAAATTCTGAAACCAACACATATCGTATGGGGAATAACGATATACATCTATATTCCAAGTTCCTCCACAATATCCGTACAGTCACGGAATCCAATATCGAAATATTCTGGATATTATTTCTATTTAAATCCATTCCAATTCATTCATTGGAAAATTCCGGTTAGTTTAAAACCATTCTCAAATCCAATTTATTTATTTAAAAACATTGGATTATCATTCTAATTAATAACTAGTTCATTTTGATAAAATATATTTGTATCTTTTCAAATATGGAATTTTTCATCCCAATTATTTCCAAATCATTTTTTATGATTTTACACAAATTATTAATATTTTTAATAATTTCATTAAGGCCCTTTCAGTCGATTTCCATAAACGGTCATCGAACTGCATCTACAACAACCTTTTCCAAATATGATTTTGACATAATTCCAAATCCAACTGTAAGATATCAAATCTCTTATATTCGTTGGAAAGCACTTTTCGATATGAACCCAATGGTTTTGGTTTTAGGAGAATCTGACGGTCGGATCTCCCGTACTGTCAATTCAATGTCAATGGTCGAAATTCGCAAACGGTTGTGGTGCGGCGCGTTCTATTCAGGCCATTATATTATATATAATATATATTTCGCTCAAAACGTATTTTATAAATTCGTTTTAAAAAAACGATTCCCACTTTCACTTCAATTTTAAGTCAAAATTGAATACTCCTTATCATTATAATATTTAAATGACAATATTTTGAAAATATCAGATTCTGAAATAATTTCCTTTTCGCTATTCATTATAAAATGAATAAAATCGATATAAATATCGTTCAAGTTAAAATGACGTGTGTCTAATCAATACAGCTTCACATATTTCAATATTTTCTAGTCCATCCAAAATCGGACATCAAATTCACATTTTAATCCTTGACAGAATATTATTATAAAATATTCATTATTTTAAAATATTCGTTATTTTAAAATATTCATTATTTCTGAATTGGAATCAGTCCCAACCAATTACCATATGATTATTTAAATGGATTTCATACAACATATGTATACAGCAACAATGATAAACAATCAACCATCATCCAGAGTGTATTACATAACTGTATAAGCATTAAATATAAATAATTAACGCTTACAGCAGTCCGTCAACCAATCGATTGACGTACAACTAAACAATTGGGATTAGTGTACGCCAAATATCATCCTAATACCCGTGTGGGGTTTCAACCAACAAATACTGTATATTATTTGTGCAGTTGGGCGATGTGTAAAATTTATCATCCCAATCCATATCAGATAAATAGGTGTACATAAACAAAGCGTCCGATTTGTAAATGAATATTTGTTTTAATTTTAGGAGAATTTTATGTTGTTCATATATACGTTAAAAAATATATTTCTAACGATAAAATATTTATTTCAACACATGACTATTTTTAATAGTTCATACATTCAATAAAAATAATATTTTTATCGTTCAAACATTTTATTCAATACATGAATATTTTATATAGTTCATATACACATTAAAAATGATATTCTTAATAAATAAATATTTATTTCTGAAAATTTAGACATTATAACGGCGCGATATTAGACCTTGAGTAATGTCTAGCATTACCCCTCTCCTGATACTGGTTCGCGCCATACACAAACCAATTTCAACCCAATTCACATCCAAATCAAATCCAAACAAATAAATCAATCAATATCCAAATTTCCACAATACAAACAAACAACCATGGTTTGTACAATAAAATAGTGTCGGGGCTTCTAATCCCCGTCTGCATCCTAGCATATATTTAACTATAAAATAATTAGAGTGAGAAGGAGTTCTCACTTTGGGATCCACTCCGTCGTGCTTTGGTTCCAGATAGTTTCATCGTGTAATGTTTTTCACCGTAACTCCAACGCAATATGTTTCACACGGTTTATATTAAAAATCACATTTTTATACTGTGTTATTTCTTTTTATTTAAATCATGATATTTTATAAATAACATACATAAGCTAATAATCATATTTTTATCTTTCAAAAAATAATTTCATAACTTGACTATTTTATAAATAGCACACATATGATAAAAATCATATTTTTATCAAACTAAAAATTATTCCATATTATGTCTATTTTTTTAATAACATACGTACGATAAAAAATCCTATTTTTATCTGAGTAAAAATAATTTTATATATACGATAAAAATCCTATCTTTATCTAACTAAAAGTAGTTTCATTTATACGATAAAAGTCATATTTTTATCTGCATAAAAATATTTGAAATTTCAATGAAAAATTAAAATGGAGAAACTCACCGATTCTTCGATCGCTGGAGAAACCCTAGAAAATTTTCTCTAGAGCCGTTGCCATTTCTTTACCAAGTAATGTGACCGGAGAAGGGGGCGGTGAGCTCGCCTGGCACGTCGGCGGTTCCGGGTAAGCGCGGTGGTGTCTCGATTTCGCTCGAGATCTGGTGGCTCAACGTGAGTTCGATCTAAAGGAGGTTAGTCGTGGTTTTGGGGTGCGGTGATCTCTGAAGTGGCGGACGACGGATGGCGGTGGGGGAAGTTGAGGGGCGACGAGGTTTTGCAATAGAGAGGGGTTTTGTTCGATTGAAGAATCGATCTGGAGGGGGCGCTGACGCGAGGAGGAGGAAGGCGGAGGGGTGGTTGAGGCGTTGTCTCAAGCGGACGGAGGGTGGTGGTGGATGGCGTCGTCAATCGCCAGACCCGATCGAAGAAAGAGAGAAAAAAGAAAAACTAAAATGGGGGGACTGATTTTAATCACGGGAAATAAATTTGAGGGGGAGGGGGGTTTATTGTAAAAGAATATTATTATTTATATATTTTATTCTCCAAAAAGGTTGACTTTTTATTCGAACTCCAAATCAAATTAAACGACTTTTGCCTCTAGCCAAATACCCCCATTCCAGACACAATGGGATATGCTTCGTAAGCCAATTCGACTATTACGATCAGTTTTAATCAAAATTAAAATATAAATTAATATAACGTTCAAAATTGATTTCAACGTACATTTTGATTTACCGGGGCCACATACTGACTCCAAAAGATGATGCGGTCCTAACAAAACTAATTTCGTCGAATTTGGAGACTATTTGAAAAATGGTAATTTTTCCAGTCGACTAAATTCAAACTAAAATTACAAAACACGTTTAAATTTACTACGCACACATATTAATTTCAAAAATTATGAAAATTGGAATCTAGCAAATAATTTGATATTCTGGATCCAACAAAAGTGGTTTCGTCGAAAATGGAGGTCGTTTGCAAAATGGCTATTTTTAAGGGCTACGTATTATATTAAAATATATATAAATTCCAAAGCGACTATTCTGAATTTCAAACTGGACATACTTTCAATTTATATTATGAAATCTCAATTTTTCACATTCGTTAGAATGATATAATTAAACAGATTCCAACGTTTCTAGTTCTACTGAAATCCGATTTATTTTGAATTATGTACATTCAATTGAAATTTAAAATCGAATTTTCAAACTACTACGCCAATTTAGGCTTGTTTTATAATTAAAATAAATTTATACGTTCTAACTTTGATTAAAATAAATTTTTAGTATTATTTAAAATAAATCATTTTAAATATTCAAAATCCATTAAAATAGCTAAAATTAAAAAATTTAAATTGGTTCTGAAAATCCGGGTTGTTACAATAATCATCCATTTGACTGATGAGACACATGACAAAACACATGAAATAGTCCTTTTAGTAATCTACTAAGTATGTTACCATCTTACACCAGTGGTTTTAGATGTAGATTGATAGAAGAAAGGAATATGACTGTGAGGTGCAATTAAAAGGAGATTATTTGACTCATTTATTTTTAAGCACTTGATCGCTATATTTTACTCAAATGAGTATTATTGCTTTGGCATGGCATTTAGGGTGAGGAAAACCATTCTATCTTCTGAAATACTAATGCCAAAAAGAGCAATCTCAAAAAAAAAAAAAAAGCAAATGATAAAACATATTATATCTTTTTGCTAAATGCATTTAGCACCCCAAATGGAACTTTTTATTAAATGGAACTACAAGTAGAAAGTGCAAACAATATTGCAACTATAAAATAGACCAACATTTTTTTAAATATCTAACTTACTGTGTTAAAAAGATGTGATCCACTTTTCGAGGAGTGCAAACATACTTTTGAACTATACGAATCCAACTAATTCATCATAAAATCATAAAAATCTATCAGATGGATGACACAACCAGAAACCCATGCCCGACCTAGAACGAACTGGAATACAGATAGGTTGAAAACACTACGCATTAGATTATTTCATTGCTTGAATAAATAATTTACATAGCAGCGGAAAATGTAATACATAAATATATACAATGTATCGGAAAACATCAACCAGCACAGCTAAAAGCAATACACAGATACAAAGCTTTCCAAATATAGCTCCAATCGTAATCTCAGATACTATTAAAGAAAAGAATCTCCAAAACCAAAACTACAGACTGCCCATGTGGAAAATATGGGCACCCAGAATTTAGGTTGAAACAATAAACTCCAAGTCAGTCATGAGACTGGTATGAGAGCTAAAACAGTTATTTAAATTTACTTTAAAACGAGGTAGATCACTGGACCACGCCGTATATCACAAAACGAGTTTTCTCCAAGCGAATACCTAAACTTGAAAAACTGATAAACAACGCAATGCTTTTTGGAAAAATGGAGCTATTGTAAGGCTCATGTGCCATCACACAATGCAACGCAAGCCGGAGGATAGAGTTTTACCTTATAATTGCTAAACATGCTTGGTACGTTATAAAACAAATATTTTTGATATTAGTATAAGTGCTTAGTGTAGGAAACAATCTTCGAATGTAAATGTATCAATCATAGACGGCATAGTACCCCATCCTACTATGTCGCTGCATAGGTTTGTAGTTAAAACCGAAAAGTCGCATATTAGAAATTGGTTTTCCATTATGAGTCAAGGCAAGGGATGTCTCCTTACCGAATTCGGATCACCTCTAACAAGATAATCTAGGACCACACCTATGGGAAACTTTTGAATCCTACAGGGTTGGTCCACACTAACGTTTAAGGATTAGTTATTCCTGGACAATACGTTTCGCGGTCCTATCAGATCTATCACCTGGTCAGTATGTCGACCAATCATATCCGGAGGCCCTCTCTATCCATCATCCACATAAGTAAAATGTTTGGGCTCCATACCATGACGTCACCTCTAGCTAGAAAGAAACGCATGCACTCCCTACCATCCCTAATCCCGTTTTTGACTCATAGTGGGGTGTAAAGCTCCCGAGTTAACGCTATACACAAAGCTGCGTTATTTAAAGTCGTGCTTTGATCATCTTCCACATGGCTCTGCCTTTCAACAAAAGCTTTGATCATTGCATCTCAACATGCCACATTGTTAATCCATACCATACCATTGATTTGCCCCAATATATAACCTCTAAGCTCATACATCTCAGAGAAGGGTGTTAAGCAAGATAATAAATTCTCCGCCACCAAAAACATATATATATATATAAATATATATATATATATATATATATAGCAGAGATCAACAAATACAACATGAAGTACAACATCAGACATACAATCCATTTTCAAGTCCGTTCTAGGTTTGAACGAAACCCGAGGCACCTTTTCCTCATCCCATATATCTAATACAAGAGAGAGGCCTCACATATCCATTCGATTTCTTAGACTACCACCACTTATTTCCTTGTCTTGGGTGTATAGCTCAATCGATACATCAACAATATCCCAAAGGATGTGAAGATCCCCGCTCTTCAACCACCATCTTCATCTATGACTTTTAATCGTCATAATAATTATTCAAAATGTGTTAAACCCGGTCTTTTGAATAACTTGTGAATCTTTATAATCATGTGACAAATACACAAGGATAACACTCATTTCGTTCCAATCTAGAATATTCTTTTATTTAAATATTCCTTACCTTTAGAAAAAGGTTCTCATTAATTTTATCGAGGATAATTTTTTTTTTAACCAAATGTTTAATTCATTTCCCAGAAATTGTTTTAAAAGATTTTATAATATCTTTTCATCTCATAAATCATATCTCAATGATTATTCTACTTTTAGAAATATATCTCGTCTTAACTAGGTTAAAGAATAACTGCCATTAAAAAGCATTGTTCACTATAAACCCAAAAATCATTCTTTGTTAGTATGGAATCTTTATGGAAATCTGAATAATTCATAATTAGTATAAATTCCCATATCAAACTCATACTATAAGTGTAATAACGACAAAGCCTTTTAAATTCCATAAATAGTAAAGGCCCTCCTTTATTGAAGCTCATTTCGATTATTATTAATCGAATTCCATTCAATTCAAATTTAATTATTTAAATTAGGAAAAATATCATTAAATTTTATTTAATAGATTTATCCTTTTCATAGTTGGGTTCAAAAAAAATATAATTAATGATACAATTCACAAAAAACCTCAATTTAATTTATTACACTCAAATGTTAAATTTTCCATGTAGTTGCAAAATAGCAATTTTTAGATAAAATAACCTTTATCTTTAAAATCGTGGAATATTTCCCCAACCTCTTTCTAAATCATTTATTATTATTTATAATAATTTATTTGTATTTTTAATAATTTTGTTAAGGCCCTTACGGTCGGTTTCCAATATCGGCCACCGAACTACATCCATAGCGACCATTTCCAAAACTGATTTGGACATATTTTAAGATTTAACCATTCAAATTTAAACTGTTTATGTTCATTGGAAAGATCTTTTTGATACGAACCCAACGGTCCTGGGTTTAGGAGAATCCGATGGCCGGATTTCTCGTTACGTCCATTCGAAGTTATGGGTTGATGTTCGCGAACTGTCGTTGCGCAACGCATTTTTTTCAAGCCCGAATCGATTTATTAATTTATGAATAAATCGAAAATGATTTTAAACTCCCTTTATTAATTATATAAAATTTATGTAATTACTTTAGAGAATCTGTTTCAGTCGGTTAACTTCAAATTAGAATATCTCTCGGTTTGATCAATTTTAAAATTTTTCTAATAAATAAAATAATAGAATTTTCCATAAATTATCAACTTATGTTCATAATTTCATGACAGTCATAATAAAAATAAACGAACCTCTTTCGAAAGAAAACTTCTTTTCAAAAGTTTGCTACATATCCTAACCGAACTTCACTATGAAAAGTTATTATTCATTTAAATTTCAAAACTTTAACAAGCCATAAGCATGTAAAAAATACTTCGAAATCAATTACTATAGTTACGAATATCCATCGATATTTCGATATAAACACGTTCATCCAAATTCGGACATTGAATTTTAATTTTGGTTTTCGCCTCATATTTTATATTATTAAAACATTCACCTTTATTCCGGGATTGGAATAAAATTCAATCAAATATGAAGCAATTTCATTCATATGAATCCAATACATTCAACAATAGTTGAAAACAACTATTAAACATCCAAATGACATCCAATGTGCATTTATTTTCATACAAGCTTCAAAAATAATTTAATGAAGCTTATTTCGCTATGCTGTTTGATTGATCAACATACAAACTATATACTGGGGAGACGTTTAAATCAATAATCATCCCAAGACCCATTGGGGTTTTTCAACCAACAAACAGAGAATTTAAATCCAACATTGATTCATGAATTTAATCTTTACTGGTCTAATTTAATTATTTTTATAACTAACGAATTTCACTTAAATGAGTAATAAATTTACCGTTCAAGTTTTAAATGGATATTTATATCCAGTTTCAACTACCACTAGTTCATTAACATTATTTTTAATGTTTAAACATTTCTGATTCGCAATCACAACATAACACAAGAAATCAACCATTCATCCATGGGTTTGCAAACAATCGTGTATTGAAACGACCCGCAAATCCGTGCTATCTGAGTTGA
The DNA here is from genome assembly GCA_030737875.1 of Allium sativum. Taxonomy (NCBI): domain Eukaryota; kingdom Viridiplantae; phylum Streptophyta; class Magnoliopsida; order Asparagales; family Amaryllidaceae; genus Allium; species Allium sativum. The sequence goes on from CM060913.1 coordinate 582,415,520, forward strand.
CTAAATACAACACATGTCCAACCCAAATAACACAGAAATACGAACCATTAATAGAAAGAAGTTAGAGGATGAGAAATAGAAAGAAAGAAATATTAGAATAGAAGAAAACGAAGATCACAAACTCACAGCGGAACGAATAAAATATATTCTATAACATAACTTTTGAAATACAAATCTGTTTTGTACATAAACACATACCATCATCAGAGTACACATAACATTTGATTCAGCGGAAGTAACTCTAAATAACTAACGTTGAAGCCTCCAGCTTCAAGCTCCTCCAAGTGTATCTGTAAAAGCCTGAAACACTTGACTGCCCGTACAAATTTGGGCACCCAAGAGTTTAGGGAAAACAAAACAAAATAAACTCTGGGTCAGTCATGGGACTGGTGTGAGTAAACTCCAACCATTTGTTTAACTTTCAAAACTCTTTTCAAAGAAAAGATAATAGTAAGACCAGCCCACACATAAACACGGACGGTTTTTACCTTACTATAACCCAAAACACTTTGATACGAAAATCCAGTGATATTATAATAATGTCTACATCAAGTAAATAACCAAATAGCAGAACGCTTGCATCTCACGCTCCACATATATATTATAAAATCAAAAAAAAACCGCATGGCGCTTATTGGGGATTGGATTTCCAAAATGACAAGGTATGGAACCACCTTCCGATGATGTACCTCTAGAGGCGAATACACCTGGGTTCATCAAGAACATCTTGTAACCCGGCCCACACATGACCGACCACTCATTTCGCTTGAGTGTATCGAATGTATATCACCAACGGTTGGACTCAAACCACCGTTCCCGAATGGCAGAATCGATAGATTTAGAAACAAAAGAAATTTCTCTAGATAGGTGATTATACACCCTAATGGGTGCGACCCACATAGCCATGTTGCCTGCCCGATTTTTGTCCTTTCCCGGTTGTTGAGGCCTGAGGCTACGCATACTTACCATTCATTGATAGCACAATCACTTTGAATGCCACATCGTCAGATCCGTTAATCATTAGTTGAGTTTGCACAAATATCCTGGATATTATGCTAAGGGATAAATCCGTTGCAACCATATATATTCATACAGACCAACCCATTTGATCATTGGAAATACTCTGTCAGACATTCGTCCATTTACGTTCGTTCTGGGATTGAACGAAACCGAAGGCACTATTTCTATTACTAGAAAAGCCCTTGCACTTCACTCCGTCTTCAATATATTCAGCATACTTGGTTCGCAACGCTTATGCCAATACGGAGTGGTTCTTCGGATAATAATCCAACCGGTCTCTCCATATTGACAACGATGGTCAAAACTTCGATAGTCTGTGATTTAACTATCGAATAAAAACAAGTGTTCAATCAACATATCAAACAAATCACTGGGCTCTTTAATTAATATTTCATTAATTAAAATACTTTTCCATTTTCTCTATCAATATTTGTTAACCAAATATTTTCAATAATCACCTTGCCTCTTATGCCATTTTTGATTTCGTTTCCTTATCGAATTCTATATATATATCGATATATAGATTTCTAATTGTCAAATTTCTTAAAAATATTCTAACTCCTTAAATTCCCGGAAAAAATTCGCCATAACCTCCCCTGTATCGGGAGCATCGGGAAATTTCAAATAGCATCCCGGTATCTTCTAATCTCAAAAAGAAAAAGAAGAAGCCAAGCGGCTAGCCGATACGGCGCATAAAACCTCATATATGAATTAAACATGTACCTTTTTGTCGAGCATTACGTTTATAAACTCCATATACCTCATCCCATACCTGTCTAACACCTGTTCACCTGTTTTCAATTCAATTCGATACCATCTAATCGTTTGAATTCAGTTTCGCCCATTTATTCTTTAATTAATCATTTCGCCTATTTCACTTCTTTGTCGAACATAACATGTTCAAACAAAATGTTTAACTCGTTCATAACCAAATTGAATTTCAATTTCAATTCTAGTTCCCTTTTTCTATTTCGAATATAAATTCTCAAATCGAATTCACTTATTCAAATCCCAATATTCATTCGAAATCTCATTAACTAATTTCTATTCGAATTAGTTAATTCCATTCAATAAATCAAAATCTGGTTTCTGTTTCAAAATCATATTCATTTACACATTTGTATTCGCATATATTTTACAACTCAACTCTAAAACTTTCTAAATAGAAAATTCGGATTTTTATTTGCTTAAAAATGCCAATATTTATATATAAAATTCATTATGGTTTATAATGGTTTATGGTGCTGCTTTTCTAAAAATTTGATTTTGACATAACTCAAAATCTATACGACGAAATTCAGATTTTTCTCTTTCATTTGAAAACTATTATCAAACCGGTCCTGACGTTTCTTGTTTCGAAGAATTCCGACTTCAATTGAGTCCTGTATACTCGATTGAAGTTCGAATCGCTAATTTACGAACTGCAGCGCTGCGGCGAGTTCGTTTAAATATATTTATATATATAAACTTTAACTTCGTTTTAAAATGAATTCAACTCCACTTTTATATATATTCATATATATTTCAAATTCCATTTGAATCTTTACATTTCAAATTCCATAGTTTTAAATCTTGTATTCAAATCCCATTTGAAACCCTTTACTCGAATTCCATTTCAAATTCCTTATTCGAATTCCATTTCGAATTCTTTATTCGAATTCCATTTCGAATTCTTTATTCGAATTCCATTTCGAATTCTTTATTCGAATTCCATTTCCCATTCTACTTTGAAATCTTATTTTCAAAGGTTATTTCAAATTCTATTTTGAAATCTCATATTCAAATTTCTGCTTGAATTTCTATATTCAATCCCATGTTCAAATTCAACACTTGAATTTCTATTTCAAATCTCAATTCAAATTTCATATTTAAATTCCATTCAAATCTCTATTCACATTTCACATTTGAATTCCATTCAAGTCTCTATTCAAATTTCACATTTGAATTCTTCCTTGAAATACTATATTTCAAATTATATTCAATTCTTCTTTGAAATTCTATATTTCAAATTTTATTTGAAATTTTACATTCAAATCTCTATTTGAATTTCTTATTCGAATTCCTTTGAATTCAAATTTTATTTTAATTCCTTGAATTCAAATTCTATTTTTCCATTCTAATCTCGTCTATTCAAATTCTATTTGAACTTCTATTTGAATTTCTAACATGCAAACCCCTTTTCTTTTCTATTTAAAATTCAAATAGTTAAACTCTTTTTCTAACTCTAATATTCAAATCCCATTTGATTCCTATTATTCAAATTCTACTATTTTAAATGTTCTTTTAAATTTCTTTTGTATTTCAAATATTTCAACTTCTTTCTAATATTTAAATTCTATTTAAAAATTCTATTTCAAGTTCTATTTTGAAATTTCATTTCAAAATCCTATTTCACACTTGTGTTTTCTATTTCTGAATTATCAAATGATAATTCTTTTTTTTACTTCATTTATAACTTCGTTATAAAAGACTGTTTATAAACTTCGTTTAAAAGAAACTCCTTGGTTTATTTTTCAAAACAAGTTTATATTTTTATTGCCATTTAAAAATTCAAATTCTATTTAAAAATAGAATTTTCCCTTTTTAAATTTCAAATATCCTTTTTACGATATTTTTAAATATCATTACTTAAGCCCAGTGATAAAACACATAAAGCAACCAAATATTTATTTTTCTAACACATCATATATAACAATATATATGCAAACAAATAAACAAACAGATAATATATTTTTGAGGAATCCAGTTGGATTCCTCCAACCTGTTTTCCTGCATCCACAGATGTTAGCACATAAATAATACCCATTCCGCTTCGTGGCAGAATATCGCGGTATAGAAGGTCATCCACTAATCATAGCGTGGGGCGTATAGGGTAATCATCCGCTATGAAACCGCGGGCATCCGCTAATGAGACTGCGGGAATCCAACCAATCAACCAACCCAATATATATATATAGCCTAAATAACTAATATATATAAAACAAGCAGAAACATCCAAACATGCAACAACAATTATTTTTAACGAAATAAAAATAATTAAAATAAAAGGTGAGTGAGATTTACTCACCTGATTTCTATTTGTAGAATATCCAATGCAGCCAATTTTATAGATTTCACAATGTTTTCTCCAGTCGTCTGTTTTTTTTTAATCTAAAATAACATAAATAAAATCTCAGTTTTTAATTAGACAAATTAAATTTAATTAATTGTCACTTGTGAATAAAGTTCCAAATTTAAACATTAATCTTACTAAACTATTAGTCTACAAATTTTATTCCTTATAACTAATTTCCTTTATAACCACTAATTATATCAACTAATTTATTTTAATCAAATACCAATTATATAAAATAATTTCCATGTATTAAATTTAAATCATTTTACAGTAGTAAAATGCCTAAGTTAATTTTCTGTCTGGAAATAAATTTCGTACCTAAATCACTTGAATTAAGTAAATTAATTACACTTTACTGCCTAAAATTTCTTGACTGAAATAAATAAATAACTAAATTAACTAAATTAACTAAATTAAGATAATTACCTTAATAACCAAATTAAATCCATTTATCATTCTCGGTCCTTCAGTGCTTCACAGCAGTTCGCGATCCCCCCCCAAATCAACATCTCGACACCATCTCAGTCGCGACCCTCACCTCTTGTTGTTCCTGAATCGCCCCATCCCAGAATCCCAAATCGCGACTCAAAATCGAGCTCGAGTCCACCCCAAATTCAAGAGCCCTAACTCCCCTTTCGATTCCCGCTTTCTTTCTGCTCTACTGTGAGCGTTCAGATGTGTTCGACCTTCAGGTTTTTCCCCATCGCGATTTTATTCTGCTATCGGCGATGTCTCCTCGTTGCTCCACCCTCCTGTCTTCGAATTCGAAATCGAAATCAATTTCGATCCTATATTTTTATACTGGGCTCGGATTTGTTTTAAAAGGAGAAGGAGCCATGGATTTTCTCTGAGTAAAAATCGAACGAAAATAGAAAAATGGGATGAGAGTATCAAGGGTCTTGAATTTATATAGGCGCGAGAAAACACACCGTACCAAAGCCATTCCATCTTGTTTTCCTTGATAACGAAGGAGGCAGACACTTTAAGCAGCTCGAGGAAGGAAGTAGGTCTGCGTTGTTAATTGATATAGGTCGGCCCATTAAATTTTTTTTTTTTTGAAAAGATCTGAAATGAATTAATTAAATTTAAAAAAAATCAAAATATCTCACGGTCTTTAAGTTGAAAACCTGAACCGCTATTTTCAACGTAGCAATTTACGTCTTCAGATTATGGTGTTATTTTAAAATTCACGGAACTGACTTTGTAATTTAATTCGACTAAATAAAGGAAATAACAATTTAAATTCAATTCAATTTAAAAAAAAATGGTTTCAAACAATTTAAATTATCGATAACTATCGTTATAATTCAATATATAATTTATATTAGCCATTTGAACCTTTTTGATTCAGTTTTAAATTCTGAATCCAATTATTTATCGTTTCCATAATATGATAATTAAATATATTAGATAATTATTCATATACCGATTATTAAATTGATAAATTCAATATAAAAATCAACTTATTATCCTAATTAAATAATTTAAATACTCAATATTAACTGGCTAAAAATCCGGGTCGTTACATTCTTTCCCCCTTAAAATAATTTCGTCCTCGAAATTGCTAAGGTAGGAAACATGGTACAAACTCATTACTTTTCAAAACTTCTTTATGTTGAAACTCATCTCTTCACATTTCAACAAATTTTAGTTCTACCAAACATTTGGTTTCTCATGCATTCAAATTGATTCTAAATCAATTCATTCACTTGATTTATTTAACTTGTTTTAAGTTAAATTTCAATTCCAGAATTCAAATCCCTGGGTTTTTCTTTCAAATCAATATTGAAATCCCATAAATACATACATATATATTTGTCACTATCTCAAATTCAAAATATTTGAATTTCAAACCACTTGTTCTTCTTTCAAACCAATTTTCATCAAACTTTCTAAGGTAGCAACCTATCACTTAGAACTCGGAAATGAACACTGATGATGTTGCAATCATCATCAGAATTATTTCCCAGCCACTGAAGTGAGTTCAGTGCTTTATTATTTCAAAATCCACGATTTTCTTTCAAATCCTTTAAAACAAATCTATATTATTTTAATATACTTTGAAAAATATTTTTCAACTTCCCAGGATTAAAATTCCAAATTCTGGTTTGAATTAAATTCTAATTCATCTTATTTGTATATTTAATTTCTATACAAATTCTATTTTGGTTATATATAACCATTCAAATTTATAATCTCATTTGATTATAATCCTAACAATCAACACATCCATATATAATAATTTCAGAAAATTATTTCTTTCTATATCAAAATAAAATTTTGGGTAAAATAATTTCACCCACTTTAAAACAATATCGTGTTCAATCTTCTGTTCAAGCGTTTAGAAATTCCTATCGACTTCGTGGCGTCCCACGATTCGACCAGAATTCATAAACCACTCACAGACTAGTCAACACAATATAAAACAACTTTTATATCAACTAACAAATACGCTCTCTCGTATCTATACACTCAACTCATTCTAGGGTACTACTGACCCTATCTCTAATGAGCACATGCCACACAAGCCTAGGTATTCGCTCAACCTAAGCTCTGATACCAACTGAAACGACCCGCAAATCCGTGCTATCTGAGTTGACTAAATACAACACATGTCCAACCCAAATAACACAGAAATACGAACCATTAATAGAAAGAAGTTAGAGGATGAGAAATAGAAAGAAAGAAATATTAGAATAGAAGAAAACGAAGATCACAAACTCACAGCGGAACGAATAAAATATATTCTATAACATAACTTTTGAAATACAAATCTGTTTTGTACATAAACACATACCATCATCAGAGTACACATAACATTTGATTCAGCGGAAGTAACTCTAAATAACTAACGTTGAAGCCTCCAGCTTCAAGCTCCTCCAAGTGTATCTGTAAAAGCCTGAAACACTTGACTGCCCGTACAAATTTGGGCACCCAAGAGTTTAGGGAAAACAAAACAAAATAAACTCTGGGTCAGTCATGGGACTGGTGTGAGTAAACTCCAACCATTTGTTTAACTTTCAAAACTCTTTTCAAAGAAAAGATAATAGTAAGACCAGCCCACACATAAACACGGACGGTTTTTACCTTACTATAACCCAAAACACTTTGATACGAAAATCCAGTGATATTATAATAATGTCTACATCAAGTAAATAACCAAATAGCAGAACGCTTGCATCTCACGCTCCACATATATATTATAAAATCAAAAAAAAACCGCATGGCGCTTATTGGGGATTGGATTTCCAACATGACAAGGTATGGAACCACCTTCCGATGATGTACCTCTAGAGGCGAATACACCTGGGTTCATCAAGAACATCTTGTAACCCGGCCCACACATGACCGACCACTCATTTCGCTTGAGTGTATCGAATGTATATCACCAACGGTTGGACTCAAACCACCGTTCCCGAATGGCAGAATCGATAGATTTAGAAACAAAAGAAATTTCTCTAGATAGGTGATTATACACCCTAATGGGTGCGACCCACATAGCCATGTTGCCTGCCCGATTTTTGTCCTTTCCCGGTTGTTGAGGCCTGAGGCTACGCATACTTACCATTCATTGATAGCACAATCACTTTGAATGCCACATCGTCAGATCCGTTAATCATTAGTTGAGTTTGCACAAATATCCTGGATATTATGCTAAGGAATAAATCCGTTGCAACCATATATATTCATACAGACCAACCCATTTGATCATTGGAAATACTCTGTCAGACATTCGTCCATTTACGTTCGTTCTGGGATTGAACGAAACCGAAGGCACTATTTCTATTACTAGAAAAGCCCTTGCACTTCACTCCGTCTTCAATATATTCAGCATACTTGGTTCGCAACGCTTATGCCAATACGGAGTGGTTCTTCGGATAATAATCCAACCGGTCTCTCCATATTGACAACGATGGTCAAAACTTCGATAGTCTGTGATTTAACTATCGAATAAAAACAAGTGTTCAATCAACATATCAAACAAATCACTGGGCTCTTTAATTAATATTTCATTAATTAAAATACTTTTCCATTTTCTCTATCAATATTTGTTAACCAAATATTTTCAATAATCACCTTGCCTCTTATGCCATTTTTGATTTCGTTTCCTTATCGAATTCTATATATATATCGATATATAGATTTCAAATTGTCAAATTTCTTAAAAATATTCTAACTCCTTAAATTCCCGGAAAAAATTCGCCATAACCTCCCCTGTATCGGGAGCATCGGGAAATTTCAAATAGCATCCCGGTATCTTCTAATCTCAAAAAGAAAAAGAAGAAGCCAAGCGGCTAGCCGATACGGCGCATAAAACCTCATATATGAATTAAACATGTACCTTTTTGTCGAGCATTACGTTTATAAACTCCATATACCTCATCCCATACCTGTCTAACACCTGTTCACCTGTTTTCAATTCAATTCGATACCATCTAATCGTTTGAATTCAGTTTCGCCCATTTATTCTTTAATTAATCATTTCGCCTATTTCACTTCTTTGTCGAACATAACATGTTCAAACAAAATGTTTAACTCGTTCATAACCAAATTGAATTTCAATTTCAATTCTAGTTCCCTTTTTCTATTTCGAATATAAATTCTCAAATCGAATTCACTTATTCAAATCCCAATATTCATTCGAAATCTCATTAACTAATTTCTATTCGAATTAGTTAATTCCATTCAATAAATCAAAATCTGGTTTCTGTTTCAAAATCATATTCATTTACACATTTGTATTCGCATATATTTTACAACTCAACTCTGAAACTTTCTAAATAGAAAATTCGGATTTTTATTTGCTTAAAAATGCCAATATTTATATATAAAATTCATTATGGTTTATAATGGTTTATGGTGCTGCTTTTCTAAAAATTTGATTTTGACATAACTCAAAATCTATACGACGAAATTCAGATTTTTCTCTTTCATTTGAAAACTATTATCAAACCGGTCCTGACGTTTCTTGTTTCGAAGAATTCCGACTTCAATTGAGTCCTGTATACTCGATTGAAGTTCGAATCGCTAATTTACGAACTGCAGCGCTGCGGCGAGTTCGTTTAAATATATTTATATATATAAACTTTAACTTCGTTTTAAAATGAATTCAACTCCACTTTTATATATATTCATATATATTTCAAATTCCATTTGAATCTTTACATTTCAAATTCCATAGTTTTAAATCTTGTATTCAAATCCCATTTGAAACCCTTTACTCGAATTCCATTTCAAATTCCTTATTCGAATTCCATTTCGAATTCTTTATTCGAATTCCATTTCGAATTCTTTATTCGAATTCCATTTCGAATTCTTTATTCGAATTCCATTTCCCATTCTACTTTGAAATCTTATTTTCAAAGGTTATTTCAAATTCTATTTTGAAATCTCATATTCAAATTTCTGCTTGAATTTCTATATTCAATCCCATGTTCAAATTCAACACTTGAATTTCTATTTCAAATCTCAATTCAAATTTCATATTTAAATTCCATTCAAATCTCTATTCACATTTCACATTTGAATTCCATTCAAGTCTCTATTCAAATTTCACATTTGAATTCTTCCTTGAAATACTATATTTCAAATTATATTCAATTCTTCTTTGAAATTCTATATTTCAAATTTTATTTGAAATTTTACATTCAAATCTCTATTTGAATTTCTTATTCGAATTCCTTTGAATTCAAATTTTATTTTAATTCCTTGAATTCAAATTCTATTTTTCCATTCTAATCTCGTCTATTCAAATTCTATTTGAACTTCTATTTGAATTTCTAACATGCAAACCCCTTTTCTTTTCTATTTAAAATTCAAATAGTTAAACTCTTTTTCTAACTCTAATATTCAAATCCCATTTGATTCCTATTATTCAAATTCTACTATTTTAAATGTTCTTTTAAATTTCTTTTGTATTTCAAATATTTCAACTTCTTTCTAATATTTAAATTCTATTTAAAAATTCTATTTCAAGTTCTATTTTGAAATTTCATTTCAAAATCCTATTTCACACTTGTGTTTTCTATTTCTGAATTATCAAATGATAATTCTTTTTTTTACTTCATTTATAACTTCGTTATAAAAGACTGTTTATAAACTTCGTTTAAAAGAAACTCCTTGGTTTATTTTTCAAAACAAGTTTATATTTTTATTTCCATTTAAAAATTCAAATTCTATTTAAAAATAGAATTTTCCCTTTTTAAATTTCAAATATCCTTTTTACGATATTTTTAAATATCATTACTTAAGCCCAGTGATAAAACACATAAAGCAACCAAATATTTATTTTTCTAACACATCATATATAACAATATATATGCAAACAAATAAACAAACAGATAATATATTTTTGAGGAATCCAGTTGGATTCCTCCAACCTGTTTTCCTGCATCCACAGATGTTAGCACATAAATAATACCCATTCCGCTTCGTGGCAGAATATCGCGGTATAGAAGGTCATCCACTAATCATAGCGTGGGGCGTATAGGGTAATCATCCGCTATGAAACCGCGGGCATCCGCTAATGAGACTGCGGGAATCCAACCAATCAACCAACCCAATATATATATATAGCCTAAATAACTAATATATATAAAACAAGCAGAAACATCCAAACATGCAACAACAATTATTTTTAACGAAATAAAAATAATTAAAATAAAAGGTGAGTGAGATTTACTCACCTGATTTCTATTTGTAGAATATCCAATGCAGCCAATTTTATAGATTTCACAATGTTTTCTCCAGTCGTCTGTTTTTTTTTAATCTAAAATAACATAAATAAAATCTCAGTTTTTAATTAGACAAATTAAATTTAATTAATTGTCACTTGTGAATAAAGTTCCAAATTTAAACATTAATCTTACTAAACTATTAGTCTACAAATTTTATTCCTTATAACTAATTTCCTTTATAACCACTAATTATATCAACTAATTTATTTTAATCAAATACCAATTATATAAAATAATTTCCATGTATTAAATTTAAATCATTTTACAGTAGTAAAATGCCTAAGTTAATTTTCTGTCTGGAAATAAATTTCGTACCTAAATCACTTGAATTAAGTAAATTAATTACACTTTACTGCCTAAAATTTCTTGACTGAAATAAATAAATAACTAAATTAACTAAATTAACTAAATTAAGATAATTACCTTAATAACCAAATTAAATCCATTTATCATTCTCGGTCCTTCAGTGCTTCACAGCAGTTCGCGATCCCCCCCCAAATCAACATCTCGACACCATCTCAGTCGCGACCCTCACCTCTTGTTGTTCCTGAATCGCCCCATCCCAGAATCCCAAATCGCGACTCAAAATCGAGCTCGAGTCCACCCCAAATTCAAGAGCCCTAACTCCACTTTCGATTCCCGCTTTCTTTCTGCTCTACTGTGAGCGTTCAGATGTGTTCGACCTTCAGGTTTTTCCCCATCGCGATTTTATTCTGCTATCGGCGATGTCTCCTCGTTGCTCCACCCTCCTGTCTTCGAATTCGAAATCGAAATCAATTTCGATCCTATATTTTTATACTGGGCTCGGATTTGTTTTAAAAGGAGAAGGAGCCATGGATTTTCTCTGAGTAAAAATCGAACGAAAATAGAAAAATGGGATGAGAGTATCAAGGGTCTTGAATTTATATAGGCGCGAGAAAACACACCGTACCAAAGCCATTCCATCTTGTTTTCCTTGATAACGAAGGAGGCAGACACTTTAAGCAGCTCGAGGAAGGAAGTAGGTCTGCGTTGTTAATTGATATAGGTCGGCCCATTAAATTTTTTTTTTTTTGAAAAGATCTGAAATGAATTAATTAAATTTAAAAAAAATCAAAATATCTCACGGTCTTTAAGTTGAAAACCTGAACCGCTATTTTCAACGTAGCAATTTACGTCTTCAGATTATGGTGTTATTTTAAAATTCACGGAACTGACTTTGTAATTTAATTCGACTAAATAAAGGAAATAACAATTTAAATTCAATTCAATTTAAAAAAAAATGGTTTCAAACAATTTAAATTATCGATAACTATCGTTATAATTCAATATATAATTTATATTAGCCATTTGAACCTTTTTGATTCAGTTTTAAATTCTGAATCCAATTATTTATCGTTTCCATAATATGATAATTAAATATATTAGATAATTATTCATATACCGATTATTAAATTGATAAATTCAATATAAAAATCAACTTATTATCCTAATTAAATAATTTAAATACTCAATATTAACTGGCTAAAAATCCGGGTCGTTACATTCTTTCCCCCTTAAAATAATTTCGTCCTCGAAATTGCTAAGGTAGGAAACATGGTACAAACTCATTACTTTTCAAAACTTCTTTATGTTGAAACTCATCTCTTCACATTTCAACAAATTTTAGTTCTACCAAACATTTGGTTTCTCATGCATTCAAATTGATTCTAAATCAATTCATTCACTTGATTTATTTAACTTGTTTTAAGTTAAATTTCAATTCCAGAATTCAAATCCCTGGGTTTTTCTTTCAAATCAATATTGAAATCCCATAAATACATACATATATATTTGTCACTATCTCAAATTCAAAATATTTGAATTTCAAACCACTTGTTCTTCTTTCAAACCAATTTTCATCAAACTTTCTAAGGTAGCAACCTATCACTTAGAACTCGGAAATGAACACTGATGATGTTGCAATCATCATCAGAATTATTTCCCAGCCACTGAAGTGAGTTCAGTGCTTTATTATTTCAAAATCCACGATTTTCTTTCAAATCCTTTAAAACAAATCTATATTATTTTAATATACTTTGAAAAATATTTTTCAACTTCCCAGGATTAAAATTCCAAATTCTGGTTTGAATTAAATTCTAATTCATCTTATTTGTATATTTAATTTCTATACAAATTCTATTTTGGTTATATATAACCATTCAAATTTATAATCTCATTTGATTATAATCCTAACAATCAACACATCCATATATAATAATTTCAGAAAATTATTTCTTTCTATATCAAAATAAAATTTTGGGTAAAATAATTTCACCCACTTTAAAACAATATCGTGTTCAATCTTCTGTTCAAGCGTTTAGAAATTCCTATCGACTTCGTGGCGTCCCACGATTCGACCAGAATTCATAAACCACTCACAGACTAGTCAACACAATATAAAACAACTTTTATATCAACTAACAAATACGCTCTCTCGTATCTATACACTCAACTCATTCTAGGGTACTACTGACCCTATCTCTAATGAGCACATGCCACACAAGCCTAGGTATTCGCTCAACCTAAGCTCTGATACCAACTGAAACGACCCGCAAATCCGTGCTATCTGAGTTGACTAAATACAACACATGTCCAACCCAAATAACACAGAAATACGAACCATTAATAGAAAGAAGTTAGAGGATGAGAAATAGAAAGAAAGAAATATTAGAATAGAAGAAAACGAAGATCACAAACTCACAGCGGAACGAATAAAATATATTCTATAACATAACTTTTGAAATACAAATCTGTTTTGTACATAAACACATACCATCATCAGAGTACACATAACATTTGATTCAGCGGAAGTAACTCTAAATAACTAACGTTGAAGCCTCCAGCTTCAAGCTCCTCCAAGTGTATCTGTAAAAGCCTGAAACACTTGACTGCCCGTACAAATTTGGGCACCCAAGAGTTTAGGGAAAACAAAACAAAATAAACTCTGGGTCAGTCATGGGACTGGTGTGAGTAAACTCCAACCATTTGTTTAACTTTCAAAACTCTTTTCAAAGAAAAGATAATAGTAAGACCAGCCCACACATAAACACGGACGGTTTTTACCTTACTATAACCCAAAACACTTTGATACGAAAATCCAGTGATATTATAATAATGTCTACATCAAGTAAATAACCAAATAGCAGAACGCTTGCATCTCACGCTCCACATATATATTATAAAATCAAAAAAAAACCGCATGGCGCTTATTGGGGATTGGATTTCCAACATGACAAGGTATGGAACCACCTTCCGATGATGTACCTCTAGAGGCGAATACACCTGGGTTCATCAAGAACATCTTGTAACCCGGCCCACACATGACCGACCACTCATTTCGCTTGAGTGTATCGAATGTATATCACCAACGGTTGGACTCAAACCACCGTTCCCGAATGGCAGAATCGATAGATTTAGAAACAAAAGAAATTTCTCTAGATAGGTGATTATACACCCTAATGGGTGCGACCCACATAGCCATGTTGCCTGCCCGATTTTTGTCCTTTCCCGGTTGTTGAGGCCTGAGGCTACGCATACTTACCATTCATTGATAGCACAATCACTTTGAATGCCACATCGTCAGATCCGTTAATCATTAGTTGAGTTTGCACAAATATCCTGGATATTATGCTAAGGAATAAATCCGTTGCAACCATATATATTCATACAGACCAACCCATTTGATCATTGGAAATACTCTGTCAGACATTCGTCCATTTACGTTCGTTCTGGGATTGAACGAAACCGAAGGCACTATTTCTATTACTAGAAAAGCCCTTGCACTTCACTCCGTCTTCAATATATTCAGCATACTTGGTTCGCAACGCTTATGCCAATACGGAGTGGTTCTTCGGATAATAATCCAACCGGTCTCTCCATATTGACAACGATGGTCAAAACTTCGATAGTCTGTGATTTAACTATCGAATAAAAACAAGTGTTCAATCAACATATCAAACAAATCACTGGGCTCTTTAATTAATATTTCATTAATTAAAATACTTTTCCATTTTCTCTATCAATATTTGTTAACCAAATATTTTCAATAATCACCTTGCCTCTTATGCCATTTTTGATTTCGTTTCCTTATCGAATTCTATATATATATCGATATATAGATTTCAAATTGTCAAATTTCTTAAAAATATTCTAACTCCTTAAATTCCCGGAAAAAATTCGCCATAACCTCCCCTGTATCGGGAGCATCGGGAAATTTCAAATAGCATCCCGGTATCTTCTAATCTCAAAAAGAAAAAGAAGAAGCCAAGCGGCTAGCCGATACGGCGCATAAAACCTCATATATGAATTAAACATGTACCTTTTTGTCGAGCATTACGTTTATAAACTCCATATACCTCATCCCATACCTGTCTAACACCTGTTCACCTGTTTTCAATTCAATTCGATACCATCTAATCGTTTGAATTCAGTTTCGCCCATTTATTCTTTAATTAATCATTTCGCCTATTTCACTTCTTTGTCGAACATAACATGTTCAAACAAAATGTTTAACTCGTTCATAACCAAATTGAATTTCAATTTCAATTCTAGTTCCCTTTTTCTATTTCGAATATAAATTCTCAAATCGAATTCACTTATTCAAATCCCAATATTCATTCGAAATCTCATTAACTAATTTCTATTCGAATTAGTTAATTCCATTCAATAAATCAAAATCTGGTTTCTGTTTCAAAATCATATTCATTTACACATTTGTATTCGCATATATTTTACAACTCAACTCTGAAACTTTCTAAATAGAAAATTCGGATTTTTATTTGCTTAAAAATGCCAATATTTATATATAAAATTCATTATGGTTTATAATGGTTTATGGTGCTGCTTTTCTAAAAATTTGATTTTGACATAACTCAAAATCTATACGACGAAATTCAGATTTTTCTCTTTCATTTGAAAACTATTATCAAACCGGTCCTGACGTTTCTTGTTTCGAAGAATTCCGACTTCAATTGAGTCCTGTATACTCGATTGAAGTTCGAATCGCTAATTTACGAACTGCAGCGCTGCGGCGAGTTCGTTTAAATATATTTATATATATAAACTTTAACTTCGTTTTAAAATGAATTCAACTCCACTTTTATATATATTCATATATATTTCAAATTCCATTTGAATCTTTACATTTCAAATTCCATAGTTTTAAATCTTGTATTCAAATCCCATTTGAAACCCTTTACTCGAATTCCATTTCAAATTCCTTATTCGAATTCCATTTCGAATTCTTTATTCGAATTCCATTTCGAATTCTTTATTCGAATTCCATTTCGAATTCTTTATTCGAATTCCATTTCCCATTCTACTTTGAAATCTTATTTTCAAAGGTTATTTCAAATTCTATTTTGAAATCTCATATTCAAATTTCTGCTTGAATTTCTATATTCAATCCCATGTTCAAATTCAACACTTGAATTTCTATTTCAAATCTCAATTCAAATTTCATATTTAAATTCCATTCAAATCTCTATTCACATTTCACATTTGAATTCCATTCAAGTCTCTATTCAAATTTCACATTTGAATTCTTCCTTGAAATACTATATTTCAAATTATATTCAATTCTTCTTTGAAATTCTATATTTCAAATTTTATTTGAAATTTTACATTCAAATCTCTATTTGAATTTCTTATTCGAATTCCTTTGAATTCAAATTTTATTTTAATTCCTTGAATTCAAATTCTATTTTTCCATTCTAATCTCGTCTATTCAAATTCTATTTGAACTTCTATTTGAATTTCTAACATGCAAACCCCTTTTCTTTTCTATTTAAAATTCAAATAGTTAAACTCTTTTTCTAACTCTAATATTCAAATCCCATTTGATTCCTATTATTCAAATTCTACTATTTTAAATGTTCTTTTAAATTTCTTTTGTATTTCAAATATTTCAACTTCTTTCTAATATTTAAATTCTATTTAAAAATTCTATTTCAAGTTCTATTTTGAAATTTCATTTCAAAATCCTATTTCACACTTGTGTTTTCTATTTCTGAATTATCAAATGATAATTCTTTTTTTTACTTCATTTATAACTTCGTTATAAAAGACTGTTTATAAACTTCGTTTAAAAGAAACTCCTTGGTTTATTTTTCAAAACAAGTTTATATTTTTATTTCCATTTAAAAATTCAAATTCTATTTAAAAATAGAATTTTCCCTTTTTAAATTTCAAATATCCTTTTTACGATATTTTTAAATATCATTACTTAAGCCCAGTGATAAAACACATAAAGCAACCAAATATTTATTTTTCTAACACATCATATATAACAATATATATGCAAACAAATAAACAAACAGATAATATATTTTTGAGGAATCCAGTTGGATTCCTCCAACCTGTTTTCCTGCATCCACAGATGTTAGCACATAAATAATACCCATTCCGCTTCGTGGCAGAATATCGCGGTATAGAAGGTCATCCACTAATCATAGCGTGGGGCGTATAGGGTAATCATCCGCTATGAAACCGCGGGCATCCGCTAATGAGACTGCGGGAATCCAACCAATCAACCAACCCAATATATATATATAGCCTAAATAACTAATATATATAAAACAAGCAGAAACATCCAAACATGCAACAACAATTATTTTTAACGAAATAAAAATAATTAAAATAAAAGGTGAGTGAGATTTACTCACCTGATTTCTATTTGTAGAATATCCAATGCAGCCAATTTTATAGATTTCACAATGTTTTCTCCAGTCGTCTGTTTTTTTTTAATCTAAAATAACATAAATAAAATCTCAGTTTTTAATTAGACAAATTAAATTTAATTAATTGTCACTTGTGAATAAAGTTCCAAATTTAAACATTAATCTTACTAAACTATTAGTCTACAAATTTTATTCCTTATAACTAATTTCCTTTATAACCACTAATTATATCAACTAATTTATTTTAATCAAATACCAATTATATAAAATAATTTCCATGTATTAAATTTAAATCATTTTACAGTAGTAAAATGCCTAAGTTAATTTTCTGTCTGGAAATAAATTTCGTACCTAAATCACTTGAATTAAGTAAATTAATTACACTTTACTGCCTAAAATTTCTTGACTGAAATAAATAAATAACTAAATTAACTAAATTAACTAAATTAAGATAATTACCTTAATAACCAAATTAAATCCATTTATCATTCTCGGTCCTTCAGTGCTTCACAGCAGTTCGCGATCCCCCCCCAAATCAACATCTCGACACCATCTCAGTCGCGACCCTCACCTCTTGTTGTTCCTGAATCGCCCCATCCCAGAATCCCAAATCGCGACTCAAAATCGAGCTCGAGTCCACCCCAAATTCAAGAGCCCTAACTCCCCTTTCGATTCCCGCTTTCTTTCTGCTCTACTGTGAGCGTTCAGATGTGTTCGACCTTCAGGTTTTTCCCCATCGCGATTTTATTCTGCTATCGGCGATGTCTCCTCGTTGCTCCACCCTCCTGTCTTCGAATTCGAAATCGAAATCAATTTCGATCCTATATTTTTATACTGGGCTCGGATTTGTTTTAAAAGGAGAAGGAGCCATGGATTTTCTCTGAGTAAAAATCGAACGAAAATAGAAAAATGGGATGAGAGTATCAAGGGTCTTGAATTTATATAGGCGCGAGAAAACACACCGTACCAAAGCCATTCCATCTTGTTTTCCTTGATAACGAAGGAGGCAGACACTTTAAGCAGCTCGAGGAAGGAAGTAGGTCTGCGTTGTTAATTGATATAGGTCGGCCCATTAATTTTTTTTTTTTTTGAAAAGATCTGAAATGAATTAATTAAATTTAAAAAAAATCAAAATATCTCGCGGTCTTTAAGTTGAAAACCTAAACCGCTATTTTCAACGTAGCAATTTACGTCTTCAGATTATGGTGTTATTTTAAAATTCACGGAACTGACTCTGTAATTTAATTCGACTAAATAAAGGAAATAACAATTTAAATTCAATTCAATTTAAAAAAAAATGGTTTCAAACAATTTAAATTATCGATAACTATCGTTATAATTCAATATATAATTTATATTAGCCATTTGAACCTTTTTGATTCAGTTTTAAATTCTGAATCCAATTATTTATCGTTTCCATAATATGATAATTAAATATATTAGATAATTATTCATATACCGATTATTAAATTGATAAATTCAATATAAAAATCAACTTATTATCCTAATTAAATAATTTAAATACTCAATATTAACTGGCTAAAAATCCGGGTCGTTACATGTATACTTTTTCATACTAATCAAATGAAATCTACGGCTTTTGTCATTATTTAATTAACTAATTGACAAATATTTCAATGTCATGCTAACTGTAACATAAGATGTTTTCTAACTTGCAATTTACTTAACTTTGTTGCATTAACTTCTAACATAAAATAGTTAACTAATTAAATTTTAATAGATAATTAAACTACTCAATTACAAATAATTAAAGTGAGAATCTCTCATCCCAGCCATTAGATAACAATGCACTACAATGCCGGACTTTTCGGCGCTCGCTACCACTTAAAAATGTCGTTTTTTTAGCTCGAAATGGTTCCAAACTTTCCGGCAACTCTCATACACGTCTATACTAGATAATGGAGTTAGAAAGCGACGATCTTTAGCAAAATGGAGCTCTCAGGAGCTTGGGGCTTTCCTGTCCAACGAAGGAGAAGGGTATAACGGGCTCCATAAGGTGACATGTGGCACGTAGGGTCCACAAAAGAGGTGATAAGGGTAGTTTATGTAACACCCCGCATTTTTAATTAAAGGTGAAAAATGGGAATAACTTAATTAAGTATTCAGAATTAAGTGGAAGCGGCATCACTGTGCGTTCGTCTCGGAATTCTGGTTTTGCATAAAGCGGATAACGTATGAAGAAGGTATGAGTTTTAGAAGTTTGTTACACATAAGGTTCAGTATGTATAAACAAATAAATAAATATATTCAGAAACTCAAATCGTTCAACGCGGTGGGAAAGAGACCCATTAGGGGTCGACCCATGCTCGTAGGTGTCGACCCTAGGGTCAACCCCATTAAGGGTGTGTTGACCTTAGATTCGACCCCCCTTGATCTAGGGCAGATTCACTTATGCGAATGTGGACTGCTTTCTGGACTACATTCGTTGCCGAACACCTATAAATGCGGAGCCTAGCCTAAATCTCACATTTTCTGAGAGACTACCTAAGCTTTGCCATTCTTCTTCCTCCTCAAATCTCTTTAGAAAAATAGAATAATTAATCTAAGGAATTATGATTCAAGATCTGGAGGAAAAGAATGTATATTAATAAAGAAGGTTTTCAGAATACTAGGGAGATGTGTAAATCAAAAATCATCCCAAGAACCGTGTGGGTTTTTCAACCAACAAACAGAGAATTCAAATTCAACACTGATTCATCAATTTAATCTTTAAGGGTCTAATTTAATTATTTTTCTAACTAACGAATTTCACTTAAACGAGTAATAAATTTACCGTTCAAGTTTTAAATGGATATTTATATCCAATTTCAACTACCACCAGTTCATTAACATTATATTTTAATGTTTAAACATTTCCGATTCGCAATCACAACATAACACAAGAAATCAACCATTCATCCATGGGTTTGCAAACAACTGTGCATACTTTTTCATACTAATCAAATGAAATCTACGGGTTTTGTCATTATTTAATTAACTAGCTGACAAATATTTCAATATCACGCTAACTGTAACATAAGATGTTTTCTAACTTGCAATTAATTAACTTTATTGCATTAACTTCTAACATAAAACAATTAACTAATTAAATTTTCATACATAATTAAACTACTCAAATACACTAATTAAAGTGAGAATCTCTCACCTCAGCCATTATATAACAATGCACTACAATGCCAGACTTTTCGGCGCTCGCTACCGCTTAAAAATGTCGTCTTTTTAGCTCGGAATGGCTCCAAACTTTCCGGCAACTCTCATACACGTCTATACTAGAGAATGGAGCTAGAAAACGACGATCTTTAGCAAAATGGAGGTCTTTGGAGCTCGGGCCTTTCTGTTTAGCAAAGGAGAAGGGTATAGCGGGCTCCATAATGTGACATGTGGCACGTAGGGTCCACAAAAGAGGTGCTAAGGGTAGTATATGTAACACCCCGCATTTTTAATTAAAGATAAAAAATGGGAACAACTTAATTAAATGTTCTGAATTGAAATCGGCATCAACATCGCGTTCGTTTCGTAATTCTGGCTCAGATAGACCCCAAGTTTGCGTAAAACTGATAACGTATGAGGAAGTTATGAGCTTTAAAAGTTTTTATACACATTAGGTTCAGTATGTATAAACAAATAAATAAATATATTCAAAAAATCAAAAAGTTCAACGTGGCGGGAAAGAGACCCGTTAGGGGTCGACCCACGCTCATAGGTGTCGACCCTAGGGTCGACCCCATCAAGTGTGTGTCGACCCTAGGGTCGACCCCCCTTGATCTAGGGAAGATTCACTTGTGCGAAGGTGGATTGCTTTCTGGACTGAATTCGTTGCTAAACACCTATAAATAGGCTAGTAGAGCCTAGACTAAATCTCACATTTTCTGAGAGACCGCCTAAGCTTTGCAATTCTTCTTCCACCTCAAATCTCTTTAGAAAATAGAATAATTAATCTAAGGAAATTCTGGTTCAAGATCTAGAGGAAAATAATGTATATTAATAAAGTAGGTGTTCAAAATTCTATTCGAAGTAAGGTAAATTATTGGATCTGGTCAATTTAAATTTCTCCTATTTCTTCTCTTTTTCTTTTTAGTTGAGAATTGTGGATCCTTGGTTATTTAGGTTCTAAATTCAGTTAGGAGAACCATGGAGTGCTAGATCTGGACTAGATTCATGAATTGGAAAGAAATTAGGTGAGCGGATTTAAGTTACACATTTTTGGTAATGGTATATTTATCGTTTAACATTCCCCGTTAATATGCATAATAAATACGTTGAAATGTTAATATGTTGAAATGAAAACCTACTGAAATGTGTAAATTTGCTGAAGTGATAACAAGTGGAAATTTGTAAACCTGTTAAAAATGTGGAAACGATTATTGTTGTATGCATACTTGTTCTAATTACATGTTAATCTATGGCATATTATGTACTAGAACCCTTAACTATATGAATTGGAATAATTACATGTTAATTTGTTAGATTGGGATAATTACATGATTGGATGGTTACACGTCATTCTTTTAATATGGAACTATTTACAAGTTAGGAAGAACATGCGACATGATAATCAAAAACGGTAGTAATATGATATTAAGTATGACATGTAAAAATAGGTTATAGTAAAATTTGGAAGAATGAATATGCCTAACTTACAGTAAATAGAAAATTGTAAATGCACTTAGACACGAGGTTAAATTCAACTTGTGGTAGAAGTCTGCCAGGAACCGCCCGACAAATCCAACATCCACAATTTGTTGATTTAATGTGAGGGGTCTAGTGCATATATATATATATATATATATGTATGTATGTATGTATATGTAACGGTGCTAAGACACGAGGTTAAGTCAACTTGTGGTAGAAGTCTATCCGGAACCGCCCAGCAAATCCAGCATCCACAAGTGGTAGGCTTAATGTGAGAGGTCTGATGCATAAACGTATATATAAATACATGTATATATCAGGATAGAAATAAATGGCATTAATTTTAATTAATGGAAATGAATGAAGGTTACAAGTGTAAAAGAATTGGAATGAATTGGGAATGATAATAACCCATTATAATTAATTACATTAATAAGAATGTTATATAATAGGTAAGCTTGTTCTAGGGACAAGCGGAATTATAACACAAGTTATAATAAATGATGAAACTTAATAATAAACCTTAGTTAAGAGAACTAAATCAATAAGTAAACAACAAAAGGTATTAGTGATAGGGTGAGATGAAATTATGATTAAATATGAAAGAATGAGGTAAACTTGTGGAATGAAATAAGTTATATTTAATTATATATATAATAAGTGACATGTTAATAGAAAACATGCGGATTGAGATAAAATATACTTAATTATATATTAAGTAGAACATATTATTGTAACTATGAAATTAGAGAATGAATTACATGGTAATGAAATAAAAGGATTGTAGATTACAGACCTTGAATTACAATCTAGAGAATAACATGTTATGGTCTTACTAATGAACATAAATGGGTTAAGTTTTGTAACCGAAATTAATAAGCAAGAGGGCACCATTTCTTAGAGATATAAGGGGTTCAGAAAGAACTTGGTAACTTGAAGTTAATATAATTGGAAATAACCAAGTTAATGGGAAATCAGGTGAGGTAGAGAAAGCATATGTTTAAACGTTTAGACATAAGGTCTAATAACGTGTTAGAACGATGCTCTTGGGCCAGTCTGAACATCTGAAGGTGAAGAACCCAATAGGGTAGATCATCAGGATGTCTAGAGACACGGGAGAGCACGTCCACTTGTTTACTCGGCTCGACTTACGGCTTGATTTCTTGGTGGGATTGAAAGAAAGAATGCGACTTCCGAGGGATGTGGAGGGTACTCATGGTAGTTCTCTGTGTGGTGACAGCGCTCAGGCTGTGCTCGCAAGGGTTGGGTATGCGCATTAATACTGGGTGAGTATACCTTGTCTACAAAAGTAGCTTTATGCAGTTAGAATGCTATGACGAGATGACGCTTGGGTGATTCGGCGATCGATTCGGCGGGAGGCAGGATCAGGACCAACAAGGATAGAAGATCATCGAGTACCCGTCATCGGCAGTCAGTGGGTTGCGAAAAGACTAGAGCTAAAACAAAGATATAACGATCTGAAATCCCCCGATCTTCTAAGAGAAGGGAAATAACGGATTGAGTTGAGAACACGACAAATCAAAACACAAACGATAGAACATTTCATTGCTTATTACAACAATTACATCAGAGTATAAGAATATTACAGAGTATGAATAAATAATATATTTCAGAAAAAGATCAGAGATTTAACACATTACATAGCAGCGGAAAAATAATACATAACACAATTGAAAGAGATACACAGACACAAAGCATTCCGAATATAGCTCCAGCTGTAAATCCAGGATCCTGGGAAAAGAAATATCTGCGAAAACCAAAACCACTAACTGCCCGTGTGGAAAATAGGGGCACCCAGAGTTTAGGTTAAAACAATAAACTCCAAGTCAGTCATGGGACTGATGTGAGAACTAAAACAGTTATTTAAAACTTTACTTTGAAGTTAGGTATATCAAGGGACCACGCTGTATAACACGGAACAGGTTTTCTCCCAAGAATACAAGTGCATAAAACATTTTATAAACAGCGCAATGCTTTTCGAAAAATGAAGCTATTATAATACTCAGGTCCCATCACGCAATTCAACGCAAGTTGGAGGATAGCGTTTTTCCTTATAATAGCCAAATATATCAGGTACATTTAAAACAAATCATTTTTAGTACTATAAGTGTATAGTGTCAAAATCAACTTCTAATATAAATGTATCAATCATATACGGCATGGGTATCATATATCATGTCGCCATACTAAGCTCTACAATTAAAACTGAAATGTCATGCATTGGAAATTTGATTTCTGTCATGAGTCGAGGCAAGGGATGTACTCCTCGCCGGCTTCGAGACACTCTAGCAAATGCCTCAGGGTTCCCCGCAGTGAACCCTTGGATCCTCCAAGGTCGGTCCACACTTACGTTATTCGATTGACAATTCCTGAACACACGTTTCCCGGTCCTATCGGACCTATCCATTGGCCCCGTAGTGACCGATATATCCGAGGCGCCTCGCAATCCATCATCCACATAGGTAAAAATAAATAAATGTCTGGGCTCCAAACTATGACACCACCCATATTCAGAAGGAAATGTCATGCACTCCTTGAGTCCCTTATCCCGTTTTTTACTCATATCGAGGGCGAGACTCGCGAATTAATGCTAAACACAATGCTATGCTGTTTAAAGCCGTGCTTTGATCATCAACCACAAGACTCTACCTTTCAACAAAAGCCTTGATCATTTGCATCTCAACATGCCACGCTGACAATTCACGCCATACAACTGATGTCTATCAATATATAACCTCTAAGCTCGTACGTCTCAGAGAAGGGTGTTAAGCAAGAGAATAAATTCTCCGCCACCAAACAGATATATATTGAATAGAAATCAATCAACACAGAATAAAATCCCATGTTAGACACACATCCATTTACTAGTTCGTTCTGGGTCTGAACGAAACCGAAGGTACCTTATTCCTCGTCCCATATGTCCAATACAGGAGAGAGGTCCTCGCATATCCTGTCGATCTCCAAGTATGTCTGGACGATCACCACTTATTACCTTGTCTTGGGTGTACAGCCGAATCAAGACATCAGTAATCATCCAAACGATGTGAAAATCTCCGGTCTTCAACTGCCGTCTTCATCCTCGACTTATCGTTGAATCAATTATTCAGAATGGCTATGAACCCGGCCTTTCCGAATAATTCATGTATCTTATAATCAAGTGCTATAAAAACACAACATACACCTCACTCCAATTCAGAATATTCTTTTATTCAAATATTCACATCATTAGAGAAAGGTTCCCACTAATTTTATCAAAGATAAATTCTTTAAATTTATTCTTTAATCTTCCTTTGGATATCAATTCAAACCAAATTAAGGTTTATCCAAACTAGTCGGGATTAGCGCACCTTACCGAAGTAATCATTTGTTTTATTTCCCATTCCCAACCTATTCATCCCATGGAGAAAAACTGGTAGCACTCCATATCTAACACCACGGTGTTATCAGTAAAATTAATTACCATTTCACATTCAAATCTAATTAAAGATTTAACTATCGCCTGGAGTAAAACTAGTACTACTCCATTTTCGATCATTTCCCAAATTTGATAATTTTAAATTATCACATTCTCATTTCAATCTAATTAAAGATTCATTAAAACTCCAATTAGTTTTGTTCTTCCAACAATCATTAGTTAATGATTATTTAACTTTGGAAACTCAAACATGCCGCATCGACAATCTACACCGTACCTTTGATTTTTGCCAATATATAACCTCTAAGCTCGTACGTCTGGGAGAAGGGTTTCAAGCAAGAGAATAAATTCTCCACCATCAAAAAAAAAAATATTTAGCAGAGATCAACAATACGGTTCGAAATACAATGTTAGACATGTAATCCTGTCTTTAACTAGGTTAAAGAACCAATGTCATTTAGAACACAGTTCACGATAAATCCAAAATCACATTCCATTAATTATGGAATGTTCACGGAAAACAGATCAATATATAATCGGCTTATATTCAATATCAAATTCTGAAACCAACAAATATCATATGGGGAATAACGATATATATCTAACTTCCATATTCATCAAAAATATCGAAATATTATGGAGATGATTTCTATTCAAATCCATTCCAATTTATATATTGGAAAATCCTGGTTTTATTAAAACCCTTTATAAATCCAATTTATTTATTTAAAAATTATTGGATTTCAAATCTAGTTAATAACTAGTTCATTTAGATAAAAATATATTTTTATCTATACAAATGTGGAATTTTTCATCAAAATTCTTTCCAAATCATTTATTATGATTTTACACAAATTATTACTATTTTTAATAATTTTATCAAGGCCCGTACAGTTGATTTCCATAAACGGTCGTCGAACTGCATTTACAACGACCTTTTCCAAATTTGATTTGGACATAATTCCAATCCAACCGTTCAAAACTAAATCTCTTATATTCTTTGGAAAGCTCTTTTCGATACGAACCCAACGGTTCTTGTAACACCCCACATCCGTTAGTGTCACTCACAAAGGGAATGCACTAAGTTCTGTGGAGCATTTAGGGTAAAAGATGCAGATAAATTACAAGACAGACAAAAATTACAACAGCGGAAAATAAAACTTTGCTTTATTAATAAAATAGTTTGTACAATGATTTCTTTTTAATACCAGAGTATCATCTGTCTTACAAAATAAAGAAGCATAAAACAACATTTATATTCCACAATTTTATCGGATGTCAACCATAGCATCTGAAAAGAGAATCCAAGCAAAACTTCGACAAATCTTCAAGGTGGGAAAGAGTGATAGTCCTACGTAACCTGAGCTATACTATTCCCTTCTTTACTACCTAGGGGGGAAACGGAAGAAAAGAAGATGAAAGGAAAACAGAGTCAGACATAAAGCCTGAGTAAGTTCAGTAACTTTGTAATGACCCGTATTTTTGAATGGTCGAATATATTTGTTATTTAATTATTTAAATAACAAATATATTAAATAAATGACAGTTGAACATATTAATTA
Organism: Allium sativum; assembly: GCA_030737875.1. NCBI lineage: Eukaryota > Viridiplantae > Streptophyta > Magnoliopsida > Asparagales > Amaryllidaceae > Allium > Allium sativum. Next base: position 582,442,741 of record CM060913.1, read on the forward strand.
TAATAATAATTATAATCGAGCCCGTAACGTCGCGGCAGTTCGTTATTTGGCGATCTGAACTTCAACTGAATATACAGAATCCATAGTAAGTCGGATTTATGTGAAACAAGAAACGTACGAATCTGTTAATCTATATTTTTCTAATGGAAAAGAAAAATGAAGATTTTGTCATGTAGATTGTAAGTTATGTCCAAATCAAATTTTAAAGTAGTCGCTATATAATCGTTGATCGACCGTAACAGTTTATTCGATATAACTAGATATCGGTTGTGAATCTAGACGAGGTTCTTTTGGGACATAACGATAATTTAATTTTTAGAATTTTACTGTAATTTTTAATTAATTAAATAAGCAACTTTTATTTGGAGTATTTGGCACCCTGTATCGACATTTCGGGGTTTCACAATATGAGTCCATCTACCGGTATTATTACATTTTTGGGACCAGAGCACGTCACTCATTTCAATGGTATTTTTGTTTTTGTCCATAACAGTCCCGACATGAACAGAATATTTCATAATACGGTACACTATGTTTTTAACTTAAAACAAACTAAACTGAATGGTTAACTGGTCAAACGAACTCAGAATTCAACGAAACAAGTTTCGTACGAAACCTTAGGAAGAGGTCTAGTGAAACGTCATGGCCTCATATTTTTAGGATTTTTTTCTGTAATCTTAAGAAATTAATGCTCGGTGTTTTTCATCGATATTTTCTAAAGGATTTTCGCAAACGGTGTCGGAATTCGACGAAACCTGTCCCATTGGGTTCGGAATATTTTTCTATGCTAGGAATAGCTTAGTTTGTCAAAAACAGATATCGTATGAGGTTATATTTTCGCAAGACTTCACGTGTAAGTTTAAATATAATAAAATAAGCAAAATATCTCCATCTCTTTTCCTATAAATAGTCTCCTCCCCTTATGACCTAATTCATTTTCTCACTGAAGTCAACAGCAAAACAAGCCGACACTTCTTACTCCTCTTCTTCAAATTCACAACTTTTAAAATCAATGGAAAATGAAAATAAAAATCCAAAAATCCGAAAATGAGTATGCTTGGATTCGTGAGGCGAGTTAGCAACTTGTTTGAGTATTCGGGAATTTTCTGCAGATAAAAGTGTCGATCTATGTGGTACAATGCGTCGCACCTGGAACCGACGGAGCGAGATCTCGAGGTTGGCTTCGAGTTGGACTTGACTGGGAATAGGAGGAAGGGGTCGGTGTATGTACGAAGTGAGGCCAGGAAAACCGAAAATCGAGTTCTTCAAAAATCGATATATATATATATATATAATTGCATTAGTAAGAGAGTACTCTACAAGCTGATATCCATCTTGCTTGGTTCGATGTCTGTTCGTTGGTGCTGGATTTCTGAACCCTGAGTTTAGGGGTGAGGTTCGAGAGAAGCGAATGCTGCAAATGTGAGGTGTGAGGGTCGTTTTGGGTTCTCGAGATCGTCTAGAGCCTCGTCGTGGAGTTTTCATGGCAGCGTCGGAGGGATGAGGGGATGTGAGTGATGAGATGATGCGAGTGGTATATGGGGAGGCCGATCGTGTGGATGAAGTGGAGAGGAGTTTGTAAGTACTGTTGGTTTGGGACTCATGTATTGAAGGGGGATAGAAGAGGAACTGAAGATAAATGAAGTGGGGTTACCAGACTTGAATTCATCGAAGTGGTCACTTTATTGATGAACGCGAGGAGGGAGGTGCCTGTTGAAGACAGTGGGGGCCGCAAGCTTATCTAAGGAAATGGCTTTGGGTTTTGTGTTTCCTGTAGAACGTTGGAGAGATGAGGGAGTTAGGGATCAAAGAACACACGGAAATGGAAACTAAAGAACAGGAGCTGTGTAATTCGGAATGGGGACCGTTGTTTGCATTTGCGTGGAAGCAGGAAGATATGGCGGTTTTGGGAAGAAGGCTGTTCATTTTAGGGTACAGGCCGGTGACGTGGGCTGGATTAATTCACGTGAGGCCCAAGAAAGGGAAAGTATATATATAAATATATATTTGAAAAGAATGGGTAAAAATATTTATGAAGTGGTAAAACGACGGAAGGAAATGACCAGGAGCCTGGGTATTGCATTCATAAATGGAACGTGATCATGAAATTCTACCATCTTTATGTGCACCCGGATCAGGAAATCAATATCGGAATACAGTATGTAATGCAACGGGTAGGAACCGACTTGGAGACTGTGTGGAGTTATGACGTAATGAAACGACTGATCTGAAATCCGCGACATAAATCGTATTTAACGGTTAACACACCAATGTGAGTAAAACTCACTAACTCACCTCAATTTATATTTTAATATAAATTGTACTTTATTTATTGACTGCTGTATATTGATGGTTAAACTGGACTGTTAAATAGATTTGATTGAAAACGTAGTTATAGTTAATCTATGTATTGTTATTCAAATATGGTTCTGTACAGCAGGATATTTCATTTCAAAATGAAATATGATATATTTTATACTGTGTAACATCTGTGGATGCAGGGAGACAGGTTGGAGGAATCCGACTGGATTCCTCAACAATTATTTTACTGTTTTCATATATTGTGTTATATGATGTGTTATATAATCTGTTCTGGATTATGTGTGTTAGAATGATATTAATCATTGTTATTCGATATTTTAAATATCATAAGAAACCCAGAGTTGTGAAATGGAATATTTCAATGTATATTGAAATAAAGGAATTTTATAAAATCAGAGGATTTTATAAAATGAAATTATTTATAAAACGAACACGGTTTTATAAAAGGAAAGTATTTATAAAACGAATTGAGTTTTATAAAAGGGAAAAATGTTGATAAAACAAATACAAGTTATAAATAGGAAATATTTGTAACGTTAAATAGAAGTTATAAATAGGAAATATTTGAAACGGTAAATAGAAGTTATAAATAGGAAGTATTTGTAACGGTAATTAGAAGTTATAAAAAAAGGGAATAGTTGTAACGGAAAATAAACGTTATAAAAAGGAAATTGACGACATATAAAAGAGATAATCGAATAGAGTTAAATCGTATTTAGTATTCGAAGGGAGCTAATAGAATTAATTATTTGAAAAGAGTTAATTGAATATTAGTTATTCAATTAGAGATAATCAAATAAAGTTAATCGATTAGAGATAATCAAGTAAAAGTTAATCGAATTAGTCGAAGTAAGTTAATCGACTATTAGTTAGTCGAATGTTGGTTAAGCAAATAAGTGTAAATCGACTATTAGTTAGTCGAAGATTAGTTAATCGAATGTGAGTTAAACAAATAAGATTAATCGAATTAGAGTTAATCGAATCAGGGTTAATGAAATATTAGTTATTCAATTAGAGTCGATCGAATATAGTTATTCGAGATAGAGATAAAACAGACATAGTTATTAGGGTAAGTACCATTTAGCACGACTGCTAGCCTAATTCGCAGGGCTGCAGATAGCCTACGGCGGTCGGATGTTTCCTGAGGGAATCAGGCGTAACCATTGTGATCTCTGCGATCTAGAGTCAAGCGAATGGAGTTAATCGAATATTAGTTATTCGAATTAGAGTTAATCAAATTATGTTAATCGAATAATAGTTATTCGAAGGAAATAATCAAATAAAGTTAATCGATTAGAGTAAATCAAATAGAGTTAATCGACTAGAGTTAAAATAGACATTGTTATTAAGGATGAAGTTAAATCGAATATTAGTTATTCGGAATAGAGTTAATTCAGTAGAGTTAATCAAATAAGAGTTAAGCAGTAAGAGTAAAGAAAATAGAGTTATTCGAATATTAGTTGTTCGAATAAGAGTTAAATAAAAAGGAGTTAATCAAATAGGGTTATTCGAATATTAGTTATTCGAATAGGAGTAATGAAATAGAGTTAAACAAATTAGAGTTAATCGAATATTAGTTATTCGAGAGAAGAGTAAATTAAATAGAATTAACCAAAAAGAGATAATCGAATAAAATCTATTCGAAGAAAATTAGTCGAATATAAGTTATTCGAAGAGAGTTTATCGAATATTAGTTATTCGAAGAAGAGTTAATCAAATAAAGATTACTCGAAAGGGAGTTATACGGCGAATTCGATTATATCGAATTCGGGGAAAGTATTATTTACTTTCCAGTTTTTAAATCAGGATTTATTTATTTATAAATAAATTAGTTGTTAGATTAATTAATCAAAGTATGAAATACAGATTAGACTTATAAGTTAGATATTTCAGAAGTAGGGTTTATAACGTTAAACGTTATAATAAATGTTTTCATAAAGGAAGTGGATTCGTAATCTGAATCCGAGAATTTGCGTAAGCAAATGGTTTTAGAAATTGAAGTGATGAGCTTTATCTATTGCAAGGTTAAGATCGTTGTTCAGTTAAGGTCTGAGAGGTAATTATACCCCAACTTGATTGACTTCGAAATTTACTAAGGAATAGTTGATGTTCGTTAACAAAGGATGATTAGTAATGCAGTTAAGTAATAAATGACTTATGGATTTAGTAGTCGTAACGATGTTTCATACATAGTTAGTTGAAATCCATATAAATGAGTTCGGAAACGTTTTCCAAATATAAATCAAAGATGTTTTCTAAGTGTAGAAATAAGGAAATATGAATATATATATATATATATATATTCGTTGATTGGATCGATAATTCCATTTAGAATTAAGATCGTTGTTTGTACACCGGCATGTTTTCATTTTATAGTTAAATCACAGACTATCGAAGTTTTGACCATTTTACGTTGTTAATATGGAGAGACCGGTTGGATTATTATCCGAAGAACCACTCCGTATTGACATAAGCGTTGTGATCAAATACGATGAAGATAATTGAAGTCGGTGTTATGCAAGGGCTGTCCCGTTTACAGAATAGTGCCTTCGGTTTCGTTCAGTCCCAAAACGAACGTATATGGACGAATGTCTGACAGAGTATTTCCAATGATCGAATGGGTTGGGCTGTACAAATATATATGGTGGCAACGGATTTATTCCCTTAGCATAACATCCAGAATATTTGTATAAACCAACTAATGATTAACGGATCTGATAATGTGGCATTCAAAGTGTTCGTGTTATCAATAAATGGAAAGTAAGCGTAGCTTCTAGCCTCACATCCGGTCAATGACAAAAATCGGGCAGACAGCATGGCTAAGTCGGTCGCTCCGAAGTACGGTGTATAATCACCTATCTAGAGAATATTCATTTGCTTCTTAAATCTACCAATGTTGTCCCATATATATATATACGGGAATGGTTGCTGATCCCAACCGTTGGTGATGTACATTCGATACACTCAAGCGAAATGAGTGGTCGGTCATTTGTGGCTGAGTTGCGAGATGTTCTTGTTGAACTCCAGTGTATCGTTCCTAGACTACACTGATCGGAAGGTGGTTCCATACCTTGTCATAGTTGGAAACCCAATCATCCAATACGCACCTGCGGTTTTGATTGTATACTATATATGTAGAACGTGAGATGCAAGCGTTTCTACTAGACTGATATCTATTTGTATTTAAACAATATTATAATATCAGAATGATATTGCTTTTCAAAGATGTTTGGATTCTCATAAGGAAAAACCCGTTTCGTACTCATGGCGTGGTCTTATGAGATATCATATACCTGTTAAAATGATTTGAGTTTACTCAAACCAGTCACATGACTGACCTGGAGTTTGTTTTGTTTTGTTTTCCCTAAACTCTTGGGTGCCTAAATTTGTACGGGCAGTCAAGTAGTCGGGATTTTACAGATGCACTTGGAGAGCTTGGAGCAGGAGGCTTTAGATGTTATAGCTATTATTATTTCCGATGTGTTGTAAGTGTTATACAAATTCAGTTTGTATTTAAAAGTTATGTTATATTTTATTCGTTCCGCTGTGAGATTCGTGTTTACTCTGATGATGTATAATCTTCTTCTTCTTCTATTCTAAGTTTCTATCTTATCTATCCTCACCCTCTGTCTTCTTTCTATTAGTTTCTTGAATTTCCAGTGCAATTTGGGGTTGGACTTGTGTTATTTAGTCAGCTCAAATTCCCCCGGATTTTCGGGTCACTACAGTTGGTATCAGAGCAATGGTTAAGTATTACCTTGGCTCTGTGGCGTGACTCAGTAGAGATGGGGTTAGTAATACCCTAGATTGAGTTTGAGTGTATATATATGAGCGCGTATATGTTATTTAATAAAAAATTAATTTTATATTGTGGGGATTTATTGGTTGAGCTGTTTGTGAATTCTGGTCGATCAGTTTGATCCACTGTATCGATAGGGGTTACTAAACACTTGAATACGATAAACCGACATAGTATGTTTTGAAAGAGGGTAAATGGAATAATTTTACTCGAATTATATTTTGATATAAAAGAAATATCTATATTGGAAATAATATAGTATATTGGTTGTGTTGGTTGATATTATAATCGAATAAAAATTATAAAAAGTGAAATGGTTATAAATGACTAATCATGATTCATATAAGTAAAGTATGTGAAATAAGATGAATCAAATCTGAAATTTAAATCAGAAATTGAATTAAGAATAAGGAAATTTTAAGTTCCTGGGAGATTTTGAAAATGTTTTTCAATCTGAAAGTGATATAGTATTGAACTCACTTGCTCGCTGGGAAATAACCCTGATGATAGTGGCCACATTATCAGTGTCATTTTCGAGTTGCTAAGTGACGGATTACTACCAAAGATTTTGTTTCTGAAATGTTGAGAAAACAAGTGGTTTAGAAATTCAAATGTTTGAATTGGTATTATGATTTCAAATTAATTTGAAATAAACCCAGGAATTTAAATTTTGGAAATTTAAATTTAACTTATGAAGTTAAAAAGGTTAAATGGGAATAAATAAAGTAGAATTTGACTTGAGCTAAGTTAAACAAAACTAGATTTGATTAGTAAATAATCTGAAATTAACTTGGATTAATAAGTTAAGAGTTTGAAATCGAGAATGGAACTCGAGTTGAAATAGAATTCGACTTAGGTATAAGAGAATGATTTGGTTTTGAGAATGAACTGATTTGAGATCAAGTTGGAAATGCATTGTTATATGCAGAAGTGGTAACGAATGGTTTGGATATAATGGTATGCCCGACAAAAAGGTACAAGTTTATATTATATATGAGTTTGGATTTTATGAGCCGATTTGGCAAGCCGTTTTGCTGTTTGATTTTCTTTTGGATTGGAGAAGGCCTAGAGAGGCGAGTTGTGGTTTGTCATATCGACCAATACAAAGGAGGTTATGGCGAAATTTTCTGAAAATTTAAGGCGTTAGAAAATTTTCAGAATTTTTGGAAATTTAGTTAAGTCGGAAAGGATTAATATTTTAATTGAAATTAAATGATTCAGTTGAAACTGAAGTTGAGAAGTAAACTAGTAGATGATTAAATCTAGTTAGTAGAGTTAGTAACATTTTCCTAGCTTAGCAATTTCGGGGACGAAATTATTATAAGGGGGGAAGAATGTAATAACCCGTATTTTTGAACGGTCGAATAATGAAGTTATTTAATTATTTAAATAACGAATATATTAAATAAACGATAGTTGAACATATTAATTATAATAATAATTATAATCGAGCCCGTAACATCGCGGCAGTTCGTTATTTGGCAATTTGAACTTCAACTGAATATACAGAATCCATAGTAAGTCGGATTTCTGTGAAACAAGAAACGTACGAATCTGTTAAGCTATATTTTTCTAATGGAAAAGAAAATTGAAGATTTTGTCGTGTAGATTGTAAGTTATGTCCAAATCAAATTTTAAAGTAGTCGCTATATAATCGTTGATCGACCGTAACAGTTTATTCGATATAACTAGATATCGGTTGTGAATCTAGACGAGGTTCTTTTGGGACATAACGATAATTTAATTTTTAGAATTTTACTATAATTTTTAATTAATTAAATAAGCAACTTTTTATTTGGAGTATTTGGCACCCTGTATCGACATTTCGGGGTTTCACAATATGAGTCCATCTACCGGTATTATTACATTTTTGGGACCAGAGCACGTCGCTCATTTCAATGGTATTTTTGTTTCTGTCCATAACAGTCCCTACATGAACAGAATATTTCATAGTACGGTACACTATGTTTTTAACTTAAAACAAACTAAACTGAATGGTTAACTGGTCAAACAACTCAGAATTCAACGAAACAAGTTTCGTACAAAACCTTAGGAAGAGGTCTAGTGAAACGTCATGGCCTCATATTTTTAGGATTTTTTTTGTAATTTTCAGAAATTAATGCTCGGTGTTTTTCATCGATATTTTCTAAAGGATTTTCGCAAACGGTGTCGGAATTCGACGAAACCTATCCCATTGGGTTCGGAATATTTTCTATGCTAGGAATAGCTTAGTTTGTCAAAAACAGATATCGTATGAGGTTATATTTTCGCAAGACTTCACGTGTAAGTTTAAATATAATAAAATAAGCAAAATATCTCCATCTCGTTTCCTATAAATAGTCTCCTCCCCTTATGACCTAATTCATTTTCTAACAGAAGTCAACAGCAAAACAAGCCGCCACTTCTTACTCCTCTTCTTCAAATTCGCAAGTTTTAAAATCAATGAAAATGAAAATAAAAATCCAAAAATCTGAAAATGAGTATGCTTGGATTTGTGAGGCGAGTTAGCAACTTGTTTGAGTATTCGGGAATTTTCTGGAGATAAAAGTGTCGATCTATGTGGTACAATGCATCGGCCCTAGAACCGACGGAGCGAGATCTTGAGGTTGGCTTCGAGTTGGACTTGACTGGGAATAGGAGGAAGGGTCGGTGTATGTACGAAGTGAGGCCAGGAAAACCGAAAATCGAGTTCTTCAAAAATCGATATATATATATATATATATATATATATATATATATATATATATATATAATTGCATTCGTAAGAGAATACTCTACAAGCTGATATCCATATTGCTTGGTTCAATGTCTGTTCGTTGGTGTTGGATTTCTGAACCCAGAGTTTAGGGGTGAGGTTCGAGAGAAGCAAATGCTACAAATGTGAGGTGTGAGGGTCGTTTTGGGTTCTCGAGATCGTCTAGCACCTCGTCGTGGAGTTTTCCTGGCAGCGTCGGAGGGATGAGGGGATGTGAGTGATGAGATGATGCGAGTGGTATATTGGGAAGCCGATCGTGTGGATGAAGTGGAGAGGAGTTTGTAAGTACTGTTGGTTTGGGACTCATGTATTGAAGGGGGATAGAAGAGGAACTGAAGAGAAATGAAGTGGGGTTACCAGACCTGAATTCATCGAAGTGGTCACTTTATTGATGAACGCGAGGAGGGAGGTGCCTGTTGAAGACAGTGGGGGGCGCAAGCTTATCTAAGGAAATGGCTTTGGGTTTTGTGTTTCCTGTAGAACGTTGGAGAGATGAGGGAGTTAGGGATCAAAGAACACACGGAAATGGAAACTAAAGAACAGGAGCTGTGTAATTCGGAATGGGGACCGTTGTTTGCATTTGCGTGGAAGCAGGAAGATATGGCGGTTTTGGGAAGAAGGCTGTTCATTTTAGGGTACAGGCCGGTGACGTGGGCTGGTTTAATTCACGTGAGGCCCAAGAAAGGGAAAGTATATATATAAATATATATATATGAAAAGAATGGGTACAAATATTTATGAAGTGGTAAAACGATCGGAAGGAAATGACCAGGAGCCTGGGTATTGCATTCATAAATGGAACGTGATCATGAAATTCTACCATCTTTATGTGCACCCGGATCAGGAAATCAATATCGGAATACAATATGTAATGCAACGGGTAGGAACCGACTTGGAGACTGTTTGTAGTTATGACGTAATGAAACGACTGATCTGAAATCCGCGACGTAAATCGTATTTAACGGTTAACACGCCAATGTGAGTAAAACTCACTAACTCTCCTCAATTTATATTTTAATATAAATTGTACATTATTTATTGACTGCTGTATATTGATTGTTAAACTGGACTGTTAAATAGATTTGATTGAAAACGTAGTTATAGTTAATCTATGTATTGTTATTCAAATATGGTTCTGTACAGCAGGATATTTCATTTCAAAATGAAATATGATATATATTATAATGTGTAACATCTGTGGATGCAGGGAGACAGGTTGGAGGAATCCGAATGGATTCCTCAATAATTATTTTACTGTTTTCATATATTATGTTATAGGATGTGTTATATAATCTGTTCTGGATTATGTGTGTTAGAATGATATTAATCATTGTTATTCGATATTTTAAATATCATAAGAAACCCTGAGTTGTGAAATGGAATATTTCAATGTATATTGAAATTAAGGAATTTTATAAAATCACAAGATTTTATAAAAGGAAATTATTTATAAAACGAACACGGTTTTATAAAAGGAAAGTATTTATAAAACGAATAGAGTTTTATAAAAGGGAAAAATGTTGATAAAACAAATAGAAGTTATAAATAGGAAATATTTGTAATGGTAAATAGAAGTTATAAATAGGAAATATTTGTAACGGTAAATAGAAGTTATAAATAGGAAGTATTTGTAACGGTAATTAGAAGTTATAAAAAAAAGGGAATAGTTGTAACGGAAAATAAACGTTATAAAAAGGAAATTGACGAGATATAAAAGAGATAATCGAATAGAGTTAAATCTAATTTAGTATTCGAAGGGAGCTAATCAGATTAATTATTTGAAAAGAGTTAATTGAATATTAGTTATTCAATTAGAGATAATCAAATAAAGTTAATCGATTAGAGATAATCAAATAAAAGTTAATCGAATTAGTCGAAGTAAGTTAATCGACTATTAGTTAGTCGAATGTTGGTTAAGCAAATAAGTGTAAATCGACTATTAGTTAGTCGAAGATTAGTTAATCGAATGTGAGTTAAACAAATAAGATTAATCGAATTAGAGTTAATCGAATCAGGGTTAATGAAATATTAGTTATTCAATTAGAGTCGATCGAATATAGTTATTCGAGATAGAGATAAAACATACATAGTTATTAGGGTAAGTACCATTTAGCACGACTGCTAGCGTAATTCGCATGGCTGCAGATAACCTACGGCGGTCGGATGTTTCCTGAGGGAATCAGGCGTAACCATTGTGATCGCTGCGATCTAGAGTCAAGCGAATGGAGTTAATCGAATATTAGTTATTCGAATTAGAGTTAATCAAATTATGTTAATCGAATAACAGTTATTCGAAGGGAATAATCAAATAAAGTTAATCGATTAGAGTAAATCAAATAGAGTTAATCGACTAGAGTTAAAATAGACATTGTTATTAAGGATGAAGTTAAATCGAATATTAGTTATTCGGAATAGAGTTAATTCAGTAGAGTTAATCAAATAAGAGTTAAGCAGTAAGAGTAAAGCAAATAGAGTTATTCGAATATTAGTTGTTCGAATAAGAGTTAAATAAAAAGGAGTTAATCAAATAGGGTTATTCGAATATTAGTTATTCGAATAGGAGTAATGAAATAAAGTTAAACAAATTAGAGTTAATCGAATATTAGTTATTCGAGGGAACAGTTAATTAAATAGAATTAACCAAAAAGAGATAATCGAATAAAATCTATTCGAAGTAAGTTAATCGAATATAAGTTATTCGAAGAGAGTTTATCGAAAATTAGTTATTTGAAGAAGAGTTAACCAAATAGAGATTACTCGAAGGGGAGTTATACGACGAATTCGATTATATCGAATTCGGGGAAAGTATTATTTACTTTCCAATTTTTAAATCAGGATTTATTTATTTATAAATAAATTAGTTGTTAGATTAATTAATCAAAGTAAGAAATACAGGTTAGACTTATAAGTTAGATATTTCAGAAGTAGGGTTTATAACGTTAAACGTTATAATAAATGTTTTCATAAAGGAAGCGGATTCGTAATCTGAATTCGAGAATTTGCGTAAGCAAATGGTTTTAGAAATTGAAGTGATGAGCTTTATCTACTGCAAGGTTAATATCGTTGTTCAGTTAAGGTCTGAGAGGTAATTATACCCCAACTTGATTGACTTCGAAATTTACTAAGGAATAGTTGAAGTTCGTTAACAAAGGATGACTAGTAATGCAGTTAAGTAATAAATGACTTATGGATTTAGTAGTCGTAACGATGTTTCATACAACGTTAGTTGAAATCCATATAAATGAGTTCGGAAACGTTTTCCAAATATAAATCAAAGATGTTTTCTAAGTGTAGAAATAAGAAAATATGAATATATATATATATTCGTTGATTGGATCGATAATTCCATTTAGAATTAAGATCGTTGTTTGTACACCGACATGTTTTCATTTCATAGTTAAATCACGGACTATCGAAGTTTTGACCATTTTACATTGTTAATATGGAGAGACCGGTTGGATTATTATCCGAAGAACCACTCCGTATTGACATAAGCGTTGTGATCAAATACGATGAAGATAATTGAAGACGGTGTTATGCAAGGGCTATCCTGTTTACAGAATAGTGCCTTCGGTTTCGTTCAGTCCCAGAACGAACGTATATGGACGAATGTCTGACAGAGTATTTCCAATGATCGAATGGGTTGGGCTGTACAAATATATATGGTGGCAACGGATTTATTCCCTTAGCATAACATCCAGAATATTTGTATCAACCTACTAATGATTAACGGATCTGATAATGTGACATTCAAAGTGATCGTGTTATCAATAAATGGAAAGTAAGCGTAGCTTCTAGCCTCACATTCGATAAATGACAAAAATCGGGCAGGCAGCATGGCTAAGTCGGTCGCTCCGAAGTAGGGTGTATAATCACCTATCTAGAGAATATTCATTTGCTTCTTAAATCTATCAATGTTGTCCCATATATATATATATATATATATATATACGGGAACGGTTGCTGATCCCAACCGTTGGTGATGTACATTCGATACACTCAAGCGAAATGAGTGGTCGGTCATGTGTGGCTGAGTTGCAAGATGTTCTTGTTGAACTCCAGTGTATCGTTCCTAGAGTACACTGATCGGAAGGTGGTTCCATACCTTGTCATAGTTGGAAACCCAATCATCCAATGCGCACCTGCGGTTTTGATTGTATACTATATATGTAGAACGTGAGATGCAAGCGTTTCTACTAGACTGATATCTATTTGTATTTAGGCATTATTATAATATCAGAACGATATTGCTTTTCAAAGGTGTTTGGATTCTCATAAGGAAAAACCCGTTCCATATTCACGGCGTGGTCTTATGAGATATCATATACCTGTTAAAATGATTTGAGTTTACTCACACCAATCACATGACTGACCCGGAGTTTGTTTTGTTTTGTTTTCCCTAAACTCTTGGGTGCCTAAATTTGTACGGGCAGTCAAGTAGTCGGGATTTTACAGATGCACTTGGAGAGCTTGGAGCAGGACGCTTTAGATGTTATAGCTATTATTATTTCCGCTTTGTTGTAAGTGTTATACAAATTCAGATTGTATTTAAAAGTTATGTTATATTTTATTCGTTCGGCTGTGAGATTCGTGTTTACTCTGATGATGTATGTTCTTCTTCTTCTTCTATTCTAAGTTTCTATCTTATCTATCCTCACCCTCTGTCTTCTTTCTATTAGTTTCTTGAATTTCCAGTGCAATTTGGGGTTGGACTTGTGTTATTTAATCAGCTCAAATTCCCCCGGATTTTCGGGTCACTACAAACTTCTAGCATGTGAACATGGAAAAACAAAACGACATGAATTAACTGAATACAAGATTACACCATGACGATAGGGTCAGCAAGATTAGACAAGATAATCACAAGATATGCTAAGCTAAGATAAACTGGATATGCTCTAATACTTTCGCCGCTTCGCTATTTCCTTGTTATACTGGTTTCTATATCTCTGCACCATCTAACTAATGCCCCAACTAGTAACGATAACGTGATCCCAATCCCTGTATTTTCCATTTGCCTTCAGGCATACGTTTATTATTTGTTACCTAGATCTAATCTAGGGTTTTTTATCAAGTGCTTTCTAGATTCAACTAGAGTTTACGCTATCTGCTGAACGCTTCTCGGATTCAGGGTTTATGCCACCTAGTCCAACTAGGGATTATGCTACCTGTCGAACGATTCCCCCAAGTCTAGGACACACTACCTAGAGTGGTATATGTTCCTATACTTCCCCACGCATGTATCGCGAATCGTTATCGCTTGTCTAGATGCACATGTGCTGTAATGTGCGGCCCGAGTCCTATGGCAGGGCAAATCAAGAAACACAAAACTCGGTCTGGAGCTTTCAGATATCTGCCGATGCAGATGCTAAGGTCTGTTTTTATTCCAGTGGCTATGGTCCCACTCGACCCCTCCCTCAGCTAATGAAAGGCACACCTTGAAAAATGAGAACTATACGCAGGCCCCCTTTGCCCCACTAACCTATGGCCATCCTCACCCATAACTAGATAGCAAGTATATGGTCTTTTGGAGTTCTCCGCCATTTCGCTTCACGTATCTCAACTGACTCAAGATGGATGGTAGACGACGAGTTTCTATCACAGGGCAACCGTTTTCTCGCCGAATCACGCTGCTTCATCCTAGTCTTTAGGCTGCCATATATTGCAACCAAGGCATACCCCTGGTTCTTCTAACGCAAACCTTAACCTCTACGAGCCTAGGAGGATCATCTGCAGCCTCACAGAGGGATACCAAGAGTACCCTTACGTCCCCTCGAAGCCTCGGGCTTCGTAACCCAATTCGTTGGAGCTTCCTTTTTAATCAGATGGACGTTCGCTCCTTCTCGTGTTATACTAAAAATTACTACTTAGTTTTGCTAACTAAGGTTTACCACTTAGTTTCCAGAATCGTTGTTTTCTTAACTAAGGTTTACTACTTAGCTCCCTTTTAACTAAGTTTTACTACTTAGTTCTCTTTCCTGTCAATTTGGATTGGTTAAGTGTCATTAGTCAATTCAAGCTAACTTAACCCTCTTCATTTATCCTGTTAAACTGGTTAAGTGTTATCAGTAATTCATGTTGACTTAACCCTACCACATACCAAGTTATATTGGTTAAGTATTTCTTATTACTTAACCCTACCCATTCATCCTGTATTGGTTAAGTGTTCCTTTTTAACTTAACCTTGCCCGTCTGTTTTAACTAACATGTTATTAATGGTAAAGTATTATCCCTTCATGTTTTAGACTTAACCCTATTCCTTTATCACAATCTGATGGTTAAGTGCTCAAGTTTACTTAACCCTACGGTCTAGTCCAACTAGCATATCAAATTGGCTAAGTGTGTTTAATTTTACTTAACCCCAACCTCTAGTCTAGTTAACATGTTAGTTTGGCTAAGTGTATTAACTTTACTTAACCCCACCTTCTAGTCTAGCTAACATGTTAATTTGGCTAAGTGTTTTCTAAGTTACTTAACCCCTACAAATCTTGTCTTGTTACCATGTTAAGTTGGTTAAGTTGGTTAAGTGTCCCTATGGACTTAACCCTCCCATTCTAGCTTAACTGTGTTAAGTTGGTTAAGTGTTCATATGGACTTAACCTTCCCATTCTAGCTTAACTGTGTTAAGTGTCTGTATGAATCTAGCCCCACCCACTGGTCTGGTTATCATTTTGAATTGGTTAAGTGTCTTAGATATTTTAACCCTACCATTCTTTTTCTAGCTTTAACTAAATAAATTAAAGCCGCTACCACTCATATTAGACAGGTATTGTTGCGATTACTGGATGTGCCGGTTGGTTCCGGGCAGGTTTACATCGCAACTCAGTCTAACCTCGGGTTAGGCATATTCTTGTTTTCTAAGTTCAAAGGGTTTTGATTAATTTTCAAATCAGGTTTTGAAAGTAACCATCTTGTCTGTCGGATCAGTTAGGGATAGCCAGGGAGAGCAGGAAACTTGTATTTTCCAAACCCAAGCCTAGACACTATCCTCTCTATCACCCTAGAACTTTCTGGTGTATTATTAAAAGAGATGTCGTTAATAAACCTTTAATTTGTCTAAATTTACATTATCACATTTAAGACAAATCCTATAAGTAAATCAATCCTAATTTACTTATTTCCTAATTACTCTTTTAATGTAAATTGTCAACATTTATTCTTATGGCCCATTTTCCCCTCTATATCATATTTATGCTTTTTGATATGTAAACTATACCAAATTAAGTGTCACTAACCATGATTTTTCTAAACCTGACAAGTACTCCCAATTATGGCCAATTTCAAATTTATCCCAATATACTTATCATGCCAAATTAGCTAATCCAATTCTGATTTAACATTCTAATTACAGTTCATGTCAAACTAGACCTATTATTCTAGTTCACAATTCATGTAAGTGCAAAATTTACAAGTCAATACTAGATTCAAATTACACATCCTATAATTTATGTCAAATTTATCCAATTTGCATTTCTATAAACATGTCATAATACATGTTCCCAATTTATGCCAATTTCCAAGTTAAAAACTACGTTTTAGTAAATTTCATATTTTGCCCAAATCGTATTCCCATCGTTCGTATAATCGTGATTCAATCTAGATTATAGATAAATCTAGATTCGTAGAAAATAGGGAATGAACCAAAGATGCTATGAAAAAGATAGACATAATTACTGGCATAAAATGATAATTTACTAATTACAGACCTAACAAATTTCACTGAAATTGATCTAAAACATCGAAGGCCTATAGGCCTGAAAATCTTATGACATAAAAAGGGTTGAATAACGACGTAGGTTCAAGAACATGGGTAGACCTAACATAATAGGTAAATTCCCAAGGTGTAAAACCAAAGAAAATCAAGAATAGACAGAATAGATAATCAGGTTTAGACCCAATTTCACAGTCACAAAACTTAAGCAACACTTTCCTAGTCATGAATCATAGGTATTTAATCACAGTTGTCCTTGTTATGTCATAGGAAATAGTTTATGTTTCCTAATCAAAGGCATAAGCTTGTGTTCATTGTCAAGGAAGTAATCCTCATAGTCATGAGTCACAGTCATAGGCAGTGTTCATAGTCATAGGCAATGTTCATAGTCATAGGCAATGTTCATAGTCAAAGAGGCATATGGTTTTAAGGTCCATAGTTTCATAGTCACAGTCTTATTGGTCATCGAATCATAACAGTTCTTAATTAGGTCCAAGGATATAAGCACTGATAGAAAGATTTGGCATATTCTTTTATCCCTTTAATTTCATGTCACGAACAGAGAGAAACGTTCAAATCTAAAAAGTAACCGACTTACAGAGATTATCGTAGAAAAACAGTCGTTGAAGTCGTTTGAATCATCACTTGAATCCTAGCTTGCTTTGAATATCCTCTTGAAAGTCTTGAGCGGCATTTCCTCGTCTTGATTTATTTTATATATTATTTTATTTATTTATACATTTTCTCGGAGGCAGCATAAGGATAGAAAAGAATTGTGAATAGAGAAGGAGACTAAGGTTGTTTATATAGTGTAGAAGTCAACGAATCTGGTCAGAATGGCGTCCGGATACAGAAAAACGAGCCAGGCTGCAGATCTGGAAAAAGCGGGGAGGTCGACCCCCAGGTCGACTACCCAGTCGACCTGGGTGCCCCAGGTCGACTACCCTGTCGACCTGGGTCTTGGGCGGGAAAATTCCCGCCCAGCCCAATCTGGGTCCGATTTTGAATTTTGAACTCGTTTTCTGACCTGTTCGAATTATAAATCGAATTCTGAAACTTCTGAAGACCATAACTCCTTCATACGGAGTCCGATTAACACAAACTCGGACCCTATCTCATGCAGAATTCCGAGACGAACGCAATGGCATAGCCTGTTTCCCTTGATTTTGATTTTAAAATTTATTTCTGCCTTGATTTGTGAATCTTAGTGTTACAGAATTACGGGGTGTTACATTCTCCCCCACTTAAAAGGATTTCGTCCCTGAAATCTTCAAGTTAAGAAGAATGTGTCCTACCATCCAATCACCCATCTACTCAACCACTCAATCACATGCATTTATTTTCCTTAAAAGATTTCTAATGCTTTCATGTTCATATGCATAGTGTGTGTATATGTCTTTATCTAATGCAAAATCAGGCGGTCTACTGATTCAGTTGACCTCCTTAATGCGAATCATGTCAGTGCCATGCGTCCAATCATGTATGCAAGCATCCCTAGTTATGTAAATACTACATGTGTGCATAGCCATTCATCCATATGCAACATCCATATGATAACATATCAAGTTCAGCTTACAAACAAATACATATCTGTAAATGCAATATGGAAGCGTCCGAACTGATCTAGTGCCTAATACGTATGAATATGCATTCACGAACAACCATTAGCAATCACTTGCAACCATCAACCATAACATGTTTCAAATACATGTTTACATCCATTGGCTTCTACCTAAGGATCGAAGATACGACCTAGAGGATATACTTTGTAAAGAGAGAAACTATTATGCGTAAAGCTCCTAAACAAAGAAATCAAGGATGCACCCTTAAGGAAAAGGGTATGATGCTAGTATCTAGCCTTCTTGAGCTTTACTCCACTGTATCTTAACTAATTTAACTTCACGATCGTGAAGTTCCTGATCTCCATTTCCAAAATAAACAGATGTCAATCACGGTACCAAGTATATGTACTAAGATGATTAGAGATCTCCCTCTTATCCACCATGCCATAACTATAAGGGTCGAAAGGTCACTACGTGCTTTTTAGAGTGCCTACCACAACTATTCATCTCTCACGCAAACCATCCTAGCCGAACTCGACATTCCTCAAGTACAAGCCCCAAAGGCTTAAACCAATATCGGACAAGCACCCAAGGAATATCTCCTCCGAATTTAGACGATCTACGTGAGATGATATAAGCAAACTCGATAGCTATTCTCAAATCCCTACTAACCAAAAATAAACTGGTCGGACCACCAATTGGTTTTGAGACTCTAGTGGGATCTTTCTACTATATAAGTACTATGGTGCAGAGACTCAACTATGGGAGTGGATATGAACAAATGCGAAGCGCTAAAACCAAAGGAAAGAGTACGAACAGCAAAACTAGACTCTTCCAATAGAACTTTACTATCTTCCTCCTAGGTACGCTTGGTGGTGAAAGTATATACTTGCCCTTCTGAAAATCTTGTTCCTCGTTCTTGCCCTTGTCCTTAATTACATTCCCTATTACACTATAGCAAAGATACTACCTCTTGTCTTAGGTTTTATAATTCCTTCCTCCTTTGTGAGCTAATTCTACATCCATGAATTCCTCATCGTCTTCTGTGTGTAGTCATGTTGACAAATCTCTCGAAAGCTGCTTCCATCGTACAGAAAACCCTATAAGCTTGAAAGAAAACTGGCCGTAGGTGAAACAACTACGGCTATGAATGGAAGCCAGGCACGAGTTCGCCTATTGATGAGGTTACCTCCCAGAAAGCCAGGAGCCCCAGAGACTCAAGAAAGAAGGAGACAAGAATTCAAACAGAGGAAGAGAAGATAGTGCGTATGGCTTTGGGGAATATGCCTTTAAAACAAATCTTTTCTCTTGAAAATGCTTCTTTTAAAACCGTTTTGAAAATAATTTTTCAAATCTTTTATCTGATCCGGTAACCTTCAGTTCTGATACCACGTGTAACACCCCACATCCGTTAGTGTCACTCACAAAGGGAATGCACTAAGTTCTGTGGAGCATTTAGGGTAAAAGATGCAGATAAATTACAAGACAGAAAAAAATTACAACAGCGGAAAATAAAAGTTTGCTTTATTAATAAAATAGTCTGTACAACGATTTCTTTTTAATATCAGAGTATCATCTGTCTTACAAAATAAAGAAGCATAAAACAACATTTATATTCCCCAATTTTATCGGATGTCAGCCATAGCATCTGAAAAGAGAATGCAAGCAAAACTTCAAAAAATCTTCAAGCTGGGAAAGAGTGACAGTCCAACTTAACCTGAGCTATACTATTCCCTTCTTTACTACCTGGGGGGGGGGAACGGAAGAAAAGAAGACGAAAGGAAAACAGAGTCAGACATAAAGCCTGAGTAAGTTCAGTAACTTCTAGCATGTGAACATGGAAAAACAAAACGACATGAATTAACTGAATACAAGAATACACCATGACGATAGGGTCAGCAAGATTAGACAAGATAATCACAAGATATGCTAAACTAAGATAAACTGGATATGCTCTAAAACTTTCGCCGCTTCGCCATTTCCTTGTTATACTAGTTTCTATATCTCTACACCATCTAACTAGTGTCCCAACTAGTAATGAGAACGTGATCCCAATCCCTGTATTTTCCATTTTCCTTCAGGCATACATTTATTATTTGTTACCTAGATCTAATCTAGGGTTTTCTATCAAGTGCTTTCTAGATTCAACTAGAGTTTACGCTATCTGTTGAATGCGTCTCGGATTCAGGGTTTATGCCACCTAGTCCAACAAGGGATTATGCTACCTGTCGAACGATGCCCCCAAGTCTAGGACACACTACCTAGAGTGGTATACGTTCCTATACTTCCCCATGCATGTATCGCGAATCGTTATCGCTTGTCTAGATGCACATGTCCTGTAATGTGCGGCCCGAGTCCTGTGGCAGGGCAAATCAAGAAACACAAAATTCGGTCTGGAGCTTTCAGATATCTGCCGATGCAGATGCTAAGGTCTGTTTTTATTCCAGTGGCTATGGTCCCACTCGACCCCTCCCTCAGCTAATGAAAGGCACACCTTGAAAAATGAGAACTATACGCAGGCCCCCTTTGCCCCACTAACCTATGGCCATCCTCACCCATAACTAGATAGCAAGTATATGGTCTTTTGGAGTTCTCTGCCTTTTCGCTTCACGTATCTCGACTGACTCAAGATGGATGGTAGACGACGAGTTGCTATCAGAGGGCTACCGTTTTCTCGCCGAATCACGCTGGTCCATCCTAGTCTTTAGGTTGCCATATATTGCAACCAAGGCATACCCCTGGTTCTTCTAACGCAGACCTTAACCTCTGTGAGACCAGGAGGATAATCTGCAGCCTCACAGAGGGATACCAAGAGTACCCTTACGTCCCCTCGAAGCCTCGGGCTTCGTAACCCAATGCGTTGGAGCTTCCTTTTTAATCAGACGGACGTTCGCTCCTTCTCGTGTTATACTAAGAATTACTACTTAGTTTTGCTAACTAAGGTTTACCACTTAGTTTCCAGAATCGTTGTTTTCTTAACTAAGGTTTACTACTTAGCTCCCTTTTAACTAAGGTTTACTACTTACTTCTCTTTCCTATTAATTTGGATTGGTTAAGTGTCATTAGTCAATTCAAGCTAACTTAACCCTCTTCATTTATCCTGTTAAACTGGTTAAGTGTTATCAGTAATTCATGTTGACTTAACCCTACCACATACCAAGTTATATTGGTTAAGTATTTCTTATTACTTAACCCTACCCATTCATCCTGTATTGGTTAAGTGTTCCTTTTTAACTTAACCTTGCCCGTCTGTTTTAACTAACATGTTATTAATGGTTAAATATTATTCCTTCATGTTTTAGACTTAACCCTATTCCTTTATCACAATCTGATGGTTAAGTGCTCAAGTTTACTTAACCCTACGGTCTAGTCCAGCTAACATATCAAATTGGCTAAGTGTGTTAAATTTTACTTAACCCCAACCTCTAGTCTAGTTAACATGTTAGTTTGGCTAAGTGTATTAACTTTACTTAAACCCACCTTCTAGTCTAGTTAACATGTTAATTTGGCTAAGTGTTTTCTAAGTTACTATACCTTACAAATCTTGTCTTGTTACCATGTTAAGTTAGTTAAGTTGGTTAAGTGTCC
This sequence comes from Allium sativum, assembly GCA_030737875.1. NCBI lineage: Eukaryota > Viridiplantae > Streptophyta > Magnoliopsida > Asparagales > Amaryllidaceae > Allium > Allium sativum. The sequence continues at coordinate 582,464,478 of CM060913.1, forward strand.
CTATGGACTTAACCCTCCCATTCTAGCTTAACTGTGTTAAGTTGGTTTAAGTGTTCCTATGGACTTAACCCTCCCATTCTAGCTTAACTGTGTTAAGTGTCTGTATGAACCTAACCCCACCCACTGGTCTGGTTATCATGTTGAATTGGTTAAGTGTATTAGTTAACTTAACCCTACCATTATTGTTCTAGCTTTAAATAAATAAATTAAAGCCGCTACCACTCACATTAGACAGGTATTGTTGCGATTACTGGATGTGCTGGTTGGTTCCGGGCAGGTTTACATCGCAACTCAGTCTAACCTCGGGTTAGGCATATTCGTGTTTTCTAAGTTCAAAGGGTTTTGATTAATTTTCAAATCAGGTTTTGAAAGTAACCATCTTGTCCGTCGGATCAGTTAGGGATAGCCAGGGAGAGCAGGAAACTTGTATTTTCCAAACCCAAGCCTAGACACTATCCTCTCTGTCACCCTAGAACTTTCTGGTGTATTATTAAAAGAGATGTCGTTAATAAACCTTTAATTTGTCTAAATTTATATTTTCTCATTTAGGACAAATCCTATAAGTAAATCAATCCTAATTTACTTATTTCCTTATTACTCTTTTAATGTAAATTGTCAACATTTATTCTTATGGCCCATTTTCCCCTCTATATCATATTTATGCTTTTTGGTATGTAAACTATACCAAATTAAGTGTCACTAACCATGATTTTTCTAAACCTGATAAGTACTACCAATTATGGCCAATTTCAAATTTATGCCAATATACTTATCATGCCAAATTAGCTAATCCAATTCTGATTTAACATTCTAATTACAGTTCATGTCAAACTAGACCTATTATTCTAGTTCACAATTCATGTAAATGCTAGATTTACAAGTCAATACTAGATTCAAATTACACATCCTATAATTCATGTCAAATTTATCCAATTTGCATTTTTATAAACATGACATAATACATGTTCCCAATTTATGCCAATTTCCAAGTTAAAAACTACATTTTAGTAAATTTCATATTTTGCCCAAATCGTATTCCCATCGTTCGTTTAATCGTGATTCAATCTAGATTATAGATAAATCTAGATTCGTAGAAAATAGGGAATGAACCAAAGATTCTATGAAAAAGATAGACATAATAACTAGCATAAAATGGTAATTTACTAATTACAGACCTAACGAATTTCACTGAAATTGATCTAAAACATCGAAGGCCTATAGGTCTGAAAATCTTATGACATAAAAAGGGTTGAATAACGACGTAGGTTCAAGAACATGGGTAGACCTAACATAATAGGTAAATTCCCAAGGTCTAAAACCAAAGAAAACCAAGAATAGACAGAATAGATAATCAGGTTTAGACCGAATTTCACAGTCACAAAACTTAAGCAACACTTTCCTAGTCATGAATCATAGGTATTTAATCACAGTTGTCCTTGTTATGTCATAGGCAATAGTTTATGTTTCCTAATCAAAGGCATAAGCTTGTGTTCATTGTCAAGGAAGTAATCCTCATAGTCATGAGTCACAGTCATAGGCAGTGTTCATAGTCATAGGCAATGTTCATAGTCATAGGCAATGTTCATAGTCAAAGAGGCATATGGTTTTAAGGTCCATAGTTTCATAGTCACAGTCTTATTGGTCATCGAATCATAACAGTTCTCAATTAGGTCCAAGGATATAAGCACTGATAGAAAGATTTGGCATATTCTTTTATCCCTTTAATTTCAAGTCACGAACAGAGAGAAACGTTCAAATCTAAAAAGTAACCGACTTACAGAGAATATCGTAGAAAAACAGTCGTTGAAGTTGTTTGAATCTTCACTTGAATCCTAGCTTGTTTTGAATCTCCTCTTGAAAGTCTTGAGCAGCATTTCCTCGTCTTGGTTTATTTTATATATTATTTTATTTATTTATACATTTTCTCAGAGGCAACATAAGGATAGAAAAGAATTGTGAATAGAGAAGGAGACTAAGGCTGTTTATATAGTGTAGAAGTCAACGAATCTGGTTAGAATGGCGTCCAGATGCAGAAAAACGAGCCAGGCTGCAGATCTGGAAAAAGCGGGGAGGTCGACCCCCAGGTCGACTACCCAGTCGACCTGGGTGCCCCAGGTCGACTACCCAGTCGACCTGTGTCTTGGGCGGGAAAATTCCCGCCCAACCCAATCTGGGTCCTATTTTGAATTTTGAACTCGTTTTCTGACCTGTTCGAATTTTAAATCGAATTCTGAAACTTCTGAAGACCATAACTCCTTCAAACAGAGTCCGATTAACGTAAACTCGGACTCTATCTCATGCATAATTCCGAGACGAACACAATGGCGCAGCCCATTTCCCTTGATTTTGATTTTAAAATTTAATTCTTCCTTGATTTGTGAATCTTAGTTTTACATAATTACGGGGTGTTACAGTTCTGGGTTTAGGAGAATCTGACGGTCGAATCTCCCGTAATGTCAGTTCGAAGTCAATGGTCGAAATTCATGAACGGTCGCGGCGCGTTCTATTCAGGTAATTATATTATATATATAATATATATTTCGCTCAAAATGTATTTTATAAATTCGTTTTAAAATCGAATCCCACTTTCATTTCAATTTTAAATCAAAATTGAATACTCTTTATCATTATAATATTTAAATGATAATATTTTCAAAATATCAGATTTTGAAAACATTTCCTTTTCGATATTCATTATAAAAATGAATAAAATTGATATAAATATCATTCACGTTAAAATGGCTTATATCTTATCAACACGGCTTCACATATTTCAATATTTTCGTGTCCATCCAAAATCGGACATCAAATTCACATTTTAATCCTTTACTGAATATTATTTTAAAATATTCGTTATTCCTGAACTGGAATCAGACACAGTCAATTACCATATAATGTTGTTTATATGGATTTCATATATCACATGTATAAAACAACAATGATAAACAATCATCCATAGTGCATTACACAACTGCATAAGCATTAAATATAAATAATTAACGCAGATTTTATTTGTGCAGTTGGGCGATGTGTAAAATTTATCGTCTCAATCAAAGTCTGTCAAATAGGTGTACATAAACAAATCGTACGATTTGTAAATGAATATTTATTTCCATTTCAGGAGAATTTTATGTCGTTCATACATATACGTTAAAAATTATATTTTTAATGAACAAATATTTATTTCAACACATGACTATTTTATATGGTTCATATTCACATTAAAAATTATATTTTTAATGAATACACATTTATTTAAAAAATTGGCATTATAACGGCGCGATATTAGAACCGGAGTAATGTCTAGCATTACCCCTCTCCTGATACTGCCTCGCGCCATACACAATAATCACAACCAGTTCAAACAATTATACAATTAATTATACAATCACAACCCAAATTTCCATAATACAATACAAACAAACAACTATGGTTTGTACAATAATGTGTTGGGGGCTTCTAAGCCCCATCTACATCCTAGTATATATTTAACTATAAAATAATTAGAGTGAGAAGGAGTTCTCACATTGGGATCCACTCCGCCGTGCTTTTCTATCGCTTTGATTTGTTGTTCTAGTTCCAGAATTTGCAAATGAGCATTAATCTTCACACCGTCTTTTTTCCAGCATAAATACACCATTCCGGACGACTTTCGCCTAAGGGCTTTTCTTCTGAAAATGCTCCAATTCGCCATAATTTGCGAAATGACATGAATTGGACAACAAATTTTGGACGCGTTTTCCAGGCGGCTCCGCAATCCAAAATATGACTTCCATATACCAATATCGAAGAGAAAATCGTGCTCTTAGATTTTGGTAAAGCGGAGTTTTGGCCAGAAGCTCATGATTTGGAAGATATTGGTTCGGGAAGATCTGGGTTGTGGTGTACGCACTGGAAACGATAAAAATTGGACTTTTAGTGAAAGGGGGGTTCGGGGTCGGGGCTGACGTGGCGGGGAGGTGGCGTAGGGGTCAGAGGTCAAGGGGAGGCAGTGGCGGGTCGGAGGCGCTGCAGTGGTGGTGGGGTAGACGGTTTTGGGCGACTGACGGGTTTAAGGAGGTGGAAGAGGAGAGAGAGAAGCGCGGAAGATGAGGAGGGGTGGTCAGTCGTCGGCGTGGCGGTGGGGGCCCTCCGGCGGTGGTGTAGTGGCGCAAGGGGGGCACCACGGGATTTAAAGAGAAAAGGGGGAGTGGGTTCTGTTGACTGCGATTTAGAAATTTAGGGGTTTGACCACGTTAAACCCTTTATATTTATTATTATTATTATTATTTTCAAAAAGTTACTTTTTCATTCAATCTCCAAATCGGACCCAACGACTGCCGCCCCTAACGTAATACCCCTATTACGGACACAATGGGATGTGTCCGGTAAGCCAATTTGACTGTTTCGATCAGTTTTTGTTAAAATTAAAATATAAATCAATATATATTGAATTTAAACAGACATTTCAATTTACCCGGGGCACATACTGACTCCAAAAATTCCAGAAAAATAAATTTAGCTATCTTTGACGATACAATCCTAACAAAACTAATTTCATCAAATTTGGAGACTGTATGAAAAATGACCATTTTTCAGTCGATTAAATTCAAACTCAAATTACCAAACGCGTTTAAATCCACCACGCTCATATATTAATTCCAAAAATTATGAAAATTGGAATCTAGCAATAATTTGACATTCCGGATCCAAAAAAAGTGGTTTCATCGAAAACGGAGATCATTTGTAGAATGGCTATTTTAAGGGCTATATATTATATAAAATATATATAAATTCCATAGCGACTATTTCAAATTTTGAATTGGACATAACTTTTAATTTATAAAGTGAAATACCAGTTTCTCACATTTGTTAGAAAGATATAATTAAACAGATTCAAATATTTCTGGTTTTACTGAAATCTGATTTATTTTGAATCCTATACATTCAATTGAAATTAGAAATCGAATTTTCAAACTATCGCACCATTTTAGGCTCGTTTTATAATTAAAATAAATTTATACGTTCTAAGTTCGATTAAAATAATTTTTTAGTCATTATTATTTAAAATAAATCATTTTAAATATTCAAAATCCATTAAAATAGCTAAAATAAAAATTATAAATTGTTTCTGAAAATCTGGGTTGTTAGAATCTCCCCCACTTAAAATCTTTTCGTCCTCGAAATGGAACGGAATTGAAAGTTATTTAACTAACCAACACAACTTTCATTCTAGCTTTCATTCTTCAACTTTTCAATTTCTAAGAATTTTTTAATTTCTCTAAAATTTGGCTAACACCCTAAATTTTCGAAATTTTTCGCCATAACCTCCTTTGTATAGGTAGACCTTTAAAACTGCAACTTGCCTTACAGGACCCTCATCAATCCAAAAGAAAAAGAAAAGGCCAAGCGGCTAGCCAATCGGCTCATAAAATCATCAAAACCCAAGAAATACAATAAACATGTACCTATTTATCGGGCATACAATTTTATTCATCTTCTTAGCTTCCCTGCTATGTCCTTTTCATGCATATATATGTACATGTATGCAATTTCAATAAAATTTCAATTCAGTTCAATATTTGACACAATTTGGCTAAATTTACCTTTCATTCTCTAATTGGTTAAATTAATTATCATTCCAATATTTTTATTACTTAAACTAATAATCAAACATCATAATCAACAATCAATTAGTTGATTAACTTTTCAAACACATAACTTTAATACATAGTCAAAAATCATATTTTTAGTGCCAAATCACAACAATAAATTCTAACTATGTTTTGGTTCTCACACTAGCCTATTGGAAATATATTGATATCCCACTTTCGAAGCTCGAACATAAATACTGATGATGGCGCGCCATCATCAAAATCATGCCCGGGCGACTAGAGTGTGATTCTATATCTATCTGGTATATTTGAGACTTCGAATACACGCTAGCTAGGCGTATACGCAAAATCTTCATATACTCGATTGTCCAAATAAAATAAAATAAAATAAAATACTCAAATACATATAATAAGTTATAATTTTTAAAATTAAATTCATTTTTAGAAATAACACTCTTTAAACTCGTTCTAGGGCATTACTAACCCTATCTCTAACAAGTTATTCTCATGGGATATTACTAATCCTATCTCTGAGGAATTCTTTCGTTTGGTTCTAATATGCCTTGTTCTCGAGCCTTGTAAACCAAACCTCTGATACCAAACTATAACGATCTGAAATCCCCCGATATCCAAAGAGAAGGGAAATAGAGGATTGAGTTGAGAACACAAAAAATCAGAACACAAACGACAAAACATTTCATTGCTTATTACAACAATTACATCAGAGTACAAGAATATAACATAGTATGAATAAATATTATACATCAAAAAAATATCAGAGATTTAATACATTACATAGCAGCGGAAAAATAATACACAACACAACTGAAAGAGATACACAGATAAAAGGCTTTCCGAATATAGCTCCAGCTGTAAATCCAGGATCCTGGGAAAAGAAATATCAGCGAAAACCAAAACCACTAGCTGCCCGTGTGGAAAATAGGGGCACCCAGAGTTTAGGTTAAAACAGTAAACTGCAAGTCAGTCATGGGAAAGGTGTGAGAACTAAAAAAGTTATTTAAAACTTTAATTTGAAGTTAGGTATGCCAAGGGACCACGCCGTATAACACGGAACGGGTTTTCTCCCAAGAATACTAGTGAATAAAACAGTTTATAAACAGCGCAATGCTTTTCGAAAAATGAAGCTATTATAAGACTCAGGTCCCATCACACAATGAAACGCAAGCCGGAGGATAGAGTTTTTCCTTATAATAGCCAAACATGCTTGGTACGTTTAAAAAAAATCATTTTGATATTACTATAAGTGTATAGTGTCAAAATCAACTTCAAATATAAATGTATCAATCATAGACGACATGGGTACCATATATAATGTCGACATACTAGGCTCTATAATTAAAACCTATAACAACCCGAACTTCCCCGGTCTCCGAAGAGAAGAGAAAGAATGGATTGTCTGAGAACACGACAAATCAGAACATAAACAATAGAACATTTCATTGCTTATTACAACAATTACACCAGAGTACAAGAATATAACAGAGTATGAATAAATATTACATATTGGAAAATATCAGAGATTAAAATTACATTGCAGCGGAAAATAATACATAACACAACTGAAAGGAATACACGGATATAGAGCTTTCCGAGTATAGTTCCAGCTGTAAACCAGGATCCTGTGAATATAACATCTGCAAAACCAAAACTAATAGCTGTCCTTATGGAAAATAGGGGCACCCAGAGTTTAGGTTAAAACAATAAACTCCAGGTAAGTCATGTGAATGGTGTGAGAACTAAAACAGTTATTTAAAACTTTACTTTAAAATGGAGTAAATCAAGGGACCACGCCGTATAACACGAGACGGGTTTCCTCCCAAGAATAGCAGTGCATAAAATAAACAACGCAATGCTTTTTGAAAAATGAAGCTATTATAAGACTCAGGTCCCATCACATAATGCAACGCAAGCCGGAGGACAGAGTTTTAACTTATAATATCCAGACATGCTTGGTACGTTTAAAACAAATCATTTTGACACTATTATATTGTAAAGTGTATGAAAACATCTTCAAATATAAATGTATCAATCATAGGAGGTATGGGTACCATATATCATGTCGCTAATACTAGGCTCTAAAATCAAAATCGAAATGTCACGTATTAGAAGTTGGATTTCCATCTGTGAACCTAGGCAAGGGATCATCCCTACCGCTTCTAGACTGTCTAGCCCGAGCCTCAGGAACAACCTTAACTGCACCTTGGATCGTCAGGGCTGGCCCACACTTAGCGGGTTAATAATACCATAAACTATATGTTTGCCTGCCCTATGGGGCATAAATGAGCCAGATGACTCAATATCCACAGGCTCCATAGTAACCGATATATCTGAGGTGCCTCTCTATCCATCAATTAATAATAAGAAACATCAACATGAGTAAAATGTCTGGGCTCCATACCATGACACCACTCCTAGCTAGAAACTAGCATACGTCCATTTCCCTGAAGTCCTCTCCCGTTTCAGGTTCACACCGGGGTGTGGGGATAGCGAATTAACGCTATACAAAAAGCTATGTTATATTAAAGCCGTGCTTTGATCATCAACCACAAAGATCGATAAACATGGAACAAAATCCAATGTTAGACATACATCCATTTACAAGTCCGTTTTGGGTCTGAACGAAACCAGAGGCACCTTATTCCTCGTCCCATATGTCCAATACAGGAGAGAGGTCCTCGCATATCCGGTCGACCTCCAAGTACGTCTGGACGATCACCACTTATTACCTTGTCTTGGGTATACAGCCCAATCAAGACATCAATAATCATCCAAACGATGTGAAGACCTCCGGTCTTCAACCACCGTCTTCATTGTCGACTTATCGTCGAATCAGTTATTCAGAATGGGTATAAACCCGGCCTTTCCGAATAATTCGCGTATATAATAAACAAGTGCTACATAAACACAACATACTCCTCATTCCAATTGTGATTATTCTTTTATTTAAATATTCATATCCTTTGGGAACGGTTCCCATTAATTTTATCAAAGATAAATTCTTTAAATTAATTCTTTAATCTTCCTTTGGATATTAATTCAAACCAAATTAAGGTTCATCCAAACTAGTCAGGATTAGTGATCCTTACCTAAGTAATCATTTATTATATTTCCCTATCCCAACCTATTCATCCCATGGAGCAAAACTGGTAATACTCAATATCTAACACTATGGTGTTATCGGTAAAATTATTTACCATTTCACATTCAAATCTAATTAAAGATTTAACTATCGCTTGGAGCAAAACCGGTGACACTCCATTCTCGATCATTTCCCGAATTTGATAATTTAAATTATTACATTCACATTTCAATCTTATTAAAGATTCACTAAAACTCCGCTTAATTTTAATCCCCAAAAATAATTATGTAATGATTTTCAAATTTAGGAATATAAATCCTACCTTTAACTGGGTTTAAGAACCAATGTCATTTAAAATATAGTTCAAGATAAACCCAAAATCACATTCCATTAACAATGAAATCTTCATGGAAAACAGATCAATATATATAATCGATATAAACTTCCATATCCAACCGATAATATAAATGGAATAACGGCAAAGCCTTTTAAATTCCATATATAGTAATAGTCTTCCTCCACAGAAGTTCACTTCGATTATTACCAAATCGAATTCCATTCCAATTTATTTTATCAAATTGGAAACTTTTCTTTGGTAGATTTCCCTTAAATCTTAATTAAAATATTTATAAATTCCAAATCACATTTCACTGTTAATCGGGTTAAAGAACGAATGTCATTAAAAACACGGTTCACAATAAACTCAATTCACATTCCATTTTATTCCAATTAAATGTTAATTAACTGGAAACACTAATAATCTTAATAAAAAGATTTGTTCTTTTCACATGGGGTGTAACAACCCGTGTTCCGACAGACCGATTTTTTTCCAAAAATCCAGTCCATCGAAACCGAGTTGGTTTGCTCTGGTATCCTGCAAAAAAAGACAGAGAAAAAAACATGTCAGAGTTCGGAAAACACCTCACAGCGGAAGGAAAATATAGCGTAATTAAGATATAGGTTTACCTTAATAATAATACTGCTAAACCAGTATCCAAGGCTATACAGTCCCTATCATGAACCTAACCTGCGAATGTTATGAGAAGGGGTCAGAACATAAGTTCTGTGTGAACGAATTTAAATTACACTTCCTGGATAATCCTACATATACCATTCAATTACATTCTCTCTCTTATTAGGTTATTCGTTTCATTAGCACTCAAGGCTTTTACACACACGTTGTACCCATCTACTCCTTAGTAGATTAACCTAATATAATGTATATGTAGCTACCCCAAACTGAGGTACACCCCGTGGTACCCCACTCGCACGGTCTCCTCCGTGATATCACAGTAACAAGATAACATAAGATAAGGTAAGGTAAGATAGACTGAGTATGCTATCGTACCCATTTCTATTTCTGTGAAATTACTAGCCTCATGTACTCATAATAAAATGATCCCATCATTGACCAACTTCTACTCGCATATATTTATAACCCTTGTCATTCGGCCCCGCTTGTTTGTAGATACCTGCGCTGGTCCCACCATGGGGTGTATCAATTCCTATGGTGGCAACCCGACAAAAATCAAGATGCACAGTTTATACTACTGATGCCCAGTGCCTGCTTTTCCCGCTCCGTGGCACTTGCGCGCCCGTTCTCCGTCGAGACCTACACTGCGACACCACTGGCTGCTATATTTGACCACTTATAATCAGCCCAGTAATTGTGCCCCACCCTGCCTAGTTCAGGGTACCATGATACATCTATGTGGGTTACAGCTGAAATGGGTCCCCGTTATTAGGGTTTCCTAATCAACATGTTATAATGGTTAAGTGTTCCCAATTTAACTTAACCCCACCCATTTGCTTAATTAACATGTTGTACCGGTTAAGTGTTGCCTATTCATATATTACTTAACCTTCCCACTGATTCACGCACGTTTATATAATGGTTAAGTTTGTGGGCCTATATATATATATATACTAATATTGCCCACTTACCCAAGATTCGCTTAACCCTTCCCATTATCAAGTCCATATGTATTATTTGGTTAAGCTTGCCTTAACCCTATCCATTTTGTAATATTGGTTAAGTTGTCATCAGTCAATTCAAGTTAACTTAACCCACCCATTCATTATGTTGTATTGGTTAAGTGTCATCAAATATAGTCGAGTTAACTTATCCCACCCACTTGTCATGTTACATTGGTTAAGTGTTGCCTTCTTGTGTTACTTAACCCTACCACACTTCATGTTATATTGGTTAAGCGTTGCCCATTAACTTAACCCTACCCATTCCTCATATTATATTGGTTAAGTGCTTTTACTCATTCATCATGTTGTATTAGCATTAATTTGTTCATTAATGCCTTAATCTCTCACATTAGAATTGTTGTTTACGGTTGCTGGATGTGCCGGGCGATTCCGGGCAGACTTCTACCGCAAACTCATTCTAACCTCGGGTTTTTCCTGGGCATGATGCGCCAACCTCTCACATTAGACCTGTTGTTGTGGTTGCTGGATTGTGCCGGGCGGTTCCGGGCAGCCTTATACCATAACTCAGTCTAACCTCGGGTTAGGCATGTTCGTTTTTTTATTTACTTTACATATTTTCCATTCATGTCTATATGTAAATTATCCCTAAGTATTATCATTCAAGTCATGTCCCACTTACCATTTAAATCATGTCCATAGTTCTAGGTACACAAATTATACCATTTCATGCTACTAACCATTTACACGATTTTTGAACCAATCTATGCCAATAGCATATAATTTAAATTTGGCTCAGAACAACCTAAATTTAGTTTAGCGTAAAATTGTGAACTTTTATTTTTACTTCGATCCAAAAAAAAAGATCTAAACATATAAAACATGTAGTTCTAGACATGTATACGTATATGAACATGGCTCAGCTTATGGATTTGTATATAACATATCATAAAAGAATCACCAAAACATGATAGGTACAATAATCTCTTAGGGATAGGTGATTTCAGATTAGTCTCAAGGATAATCATAAACCAAAATTGTTTATCTTACAACTAGGCCAATTTCTAGTTTCATTTCATCACACGTCATGATTTCTCTTTGTTCAAATCTGAGTAATAGCTATACTTACTTTGTAGTTATGCCAATACCCGATTGATTTACACTCATACTAACTTTGTTCTCTTTTTTTTATGCTCTTTGTTCCGAACTCTCCTAATTGTTCCAACTAAATATGCATATCTTTTCAGTAATGTCTCAGGTTAATACCTACAGTTATATGCCAAATTATTGATTTCCCCCATTTCCAGTATTTTATAGGTATATATAACAATTCCCCAAATCAGAAGTTTTGCCCAAAATCTACCGTACAAGTTATTTCAATTTCCCCAAACAATTCTTTCGCCGCAACAAGTATCGTTCGTACGCATGCATTTCAGCGAGATCTGGACTAGGCTCGAAATTAGCCTAGTCTATAAATGAAAAGGAACGGGAAAGAGAACAGAATAGGAAAAAGTATAAACCACAAGATTTTAATTGAATTTAGCATTCTAATTTTTATGGAATTGTTGAAAGATCTGCATATAATTATTCATAAGGGTGATTTAAACCCACTCACCAGCATGTTTTCCAAAGACCTTTAGATCTGATCCATTCTATTATTCATAGTTTTTCATTCCTGCTTTAACTCGATTTCCAAGCCTAATTATAATAAACTTGTAATTAATTCTTTTTCTTAAGAAGTAAATTGAATAGTATATCAGATCAAAGGATTACCTTACTTGGTTAAGATATCTAAAATCTACATAGATTCATTGCGACTAAAAGAGAAAGAGGAATTGCTGAAGTAGAACCTCAAATCTCCAGGTTTGTATTCCTCTAATATATTGAAGAGGAAAAAGACTAGAGAAAACTATTTTGCAGCAGCACTTCGTCGTTGTCGTCGAATAATATGATTAAAACAATAAGTCTAGGGTCTATTATATAGCCGATAGGTCAAGAATGGAGCCACAAATCCGTCCAGAAGTGCACAAACGAACGGAGCCCAGATCTGTTTATGGGGGTCGATACCCTATAGGGGGGTCGACACTCTATAGGAGGGGTCGACCCATATGTCGACACCCTTTAAGGGGGGTCGACACCTATGTCGACCCCCCTTAAGAGGGGTCGACATACCTGTGCGGGAAAATTCCCGCTCAGCATAATTTTGACTGAATTCAAAACGGTTTGAATTTCTGGGATGGTTATATATATATATATATATATATATATATATATATATATGCATAAACCTACGTGTATACAAACTTCTATCGCTTATAATTTTTTCATATGTTATCTGTTTTATGCAAACTTGGTGTCCATCTGAACCAGAATTTCGAGGCGGACGCAATGGTGATGTCCGTTTTACCGAATTCCTGATAATTGGATTAAGTACATTTGTTTTATTATCCTTTCTGTTACATACAATGTTATCGTATAAATTTTCTTCTCTTCATCGTATGTATTAATTTAAATTTCACGTCACCACCATGCAATAGACATTTTTAATTATATTAAAAATGCGGTGTGTTACATTCTCCCACCCTTTTAAAAATTTCATCCCCGAAATTTGGTAAGGGTAAAATCAAATAATCCCTCGCATATTATATCATCCATCATGTGTACATCCAAATTTTCAAACATTCTGCATATGTGCAAAGTGAAACACATCATAGTAATGCATGTATGCCTAATTTGGTACCACCAATATGTGTGCAATCTTTCAAAAATTCTTTTCAAAACATGATGCTCACATCCTAAATATACCTGCAGTTCTATATGAATGCAATATTTTTGAAAAATCAAAACATTTTTCACCCAAATTTTCCCACACTCCTAAGAATAAGAGCATAGTTCATCCAATTATTGCATCTAAATCCTACCAACCATCTTTTAGTTTCAAAAGTTAGAAAAATCTAATTTTTCCAAAATTTTGATTTCCTTATATTTCGTAACGGAAAAAAATACACTTTTTTCCGTTCTCTTTAACTTACTTTTCTCATAATAATTTTTATTTTTATTCAGTTATTCTTAAACTCTCATTTTCTTTGTCATCATATTATTCTCTTTAAGACACGGTGTCCTTATGAACAAAGAATTAACCACGGCAGAAGACTTTCTTATACTTAATCAAACAAACCCATAGATTCTACTACGTTAAAATAAGTTTTAGTACATCATCACTACAACTAGATAAATAGAAACGAGATAATCAGGCACTACATCATAAGATTCTTAAGATCATACTGCCACAATGATCCTAGAATGCGGGTTAGGGCTCTAACCAAAGAAACTGCGGATGAGGGTCTCCAGTCCATCAATCTTGCCCTCAACCCTATCTAGATGCTCCTCCTGCTGCCTCTGCCCGTCTCTAACCTCCAACTGTAAATTCTGCATTCCAGCCTCCACCTGATCAAAGCGCTGTTGGGAGGTGTACATTTCCTGTATAATTTGCTGCTATGTCTGGCCAAACTCAACTTGTGTCCTAAGCATCTCTTGCTGCCCTCTCTAGATATCCTGATGCTCCCTCGTCAACTGAGTCTGTCGCTCAGAGATTGCCTTTAGCTCGTCTCTCCAATCTTGCTCCCTAGAGGTCCAAGTATCCTATCCTGAAGCTTGGGGGGTCTGAGCACCACTCCAAGCCTGCTCTGTCTGCTGATTTGGATCTGATCCTCTAAATGGTGCATACTGGGGCTCCCACTCTGGTGTGGGCTGGTATCCAAAATCATGTGCATACTCCTCCTCCTGCGCTCCCCCTTCTTCTTCATCTTCACCCTCATGTTCCATGGGCTGAGGGTCTAAGTCCACTAATTCCCGTAGCTCGATATGCATCCTAAACAATGCACCTAAATCTATGATGCGGGAACGGTGAGAGGAGGGTGATATATAACTTTTTCTGGCTAGAGGGACATGGTATCGAGTAAACACTACTATCCACAAATTTCCAAAAGCGATGTTGGTTTGCCTCGCCTCCCTAGTAGCTTCGTAGTACTGTAAAATGGTGCGGGCCCAATTCACGTGAAGTCACGCAAAGATGGCATAGGTAGCAAGTTTAACTGTGTGGGAAATCTTATCGAAACCCCCAGTCTTAACAACAAGATTATACTGTAAAATGCATACGATTAATCTAGCTATAGGGCGCAAATGAGCCATATCCCACTCCCTCTGATATACATCAAAGAAAATCCTCTGCCAAACAGTCAAATCAGTCATATTTACGTTTTCCAATTTGAGTCCAAACCCACGAATACCAAGAAAATCTCCAAATTGTACTTCATTAAACCTAATCATGGTCCCTTTTACTTTGTACTCACAAGTAATCATTCGATGGTTATCTTGCCCAATAAATAAATTAGCGTCAAAAGGATGAACTAACCTTTTATAGCCTTTTTGCTCTAATATGTTGACATCCAAAATCGCAGTCAAACCCGCCGCCGTGAACAATGTTTCCAACGGGGTTCCTATAAAATCCCTGTAACACCCCACCTCCGCTAGGGTCACTCACAAAGGGAATGCACTAGTTTTGGAGGGGTATTATCGAGATAGCATCACAGAATTATCACAAGACAGAACATTAATAAAAAAAAATAAGTAAACAGCGGAAGAATTTATGAGCAAAACAGAACTTCATTTTATTACAAAATAAACCATGTCTCTTACAAACTTTTCAAATAACTTCATTACAACTGGCTTGTAATAATAGCCAAAGAAGCAATAACTTAAAAACAGAAAAACAGCTTATTCCCCAAGTGCAGTAAAAAGAGTAGCCATAGCAAACCGTATATGCTGAGCCAAAGCAAGTGATGTCCAAGCTAAGAGCTAGTGCTTCCTCCCTCAGAACCTGGGGGGGGGGGGGAACGAAAGAAAAAGAGGCGAAAGGAAAAGGGTCAGTCATAAAGACTGAGTAAGTCCTAGTGGCTTTCAGTGTAAAAACGGTTAAAACAACCTGTCATGTATGAACTGGAACTAAACTTAAGAATGGTGTCAAGGTGAACAAGATAGACTAAGGTGATCAGGATAAGTCAAGACAAGTCAAGTAAAGCATCACATGTTCGAGATTCGTTGCATCGACTGTACTAGTGTACTAGTCCCATATCACAAGTTAATCACGAAATAAATCCCACGGCCCAATATAATGAAATGACCCTGAAACGGGGTCTGACCCAAGTACGGGGACCTACGGAGCGATTATCTAGTCGATCGGCTCCCTACAAGTTCTAGCTCGTCAAGTGTCCGTGTCATACGGCTAATCACGAATGTAGTCACCTGTGCTGGGTCCACCTTCGGGTGTATCATCCCTAGGGTGTCAACCCCTGACACGATTCAAGATGCACAGATAAATCTACGGATACCCAGTGCCTGCCCCGGAATACGTGAACGACCGTAGTCCACCGAACCTACACTGGCATACCCCACTGCCGTCGTTCACCTCTTACAATCAGCCCAGTAATCGTGCCCCACTGGGCCTAGCCCCAGGGTACCTTTATACATCTAGAGGGTTACTGCTGAAATTGGTCGTGTCTAGGGTTTCGCCTAACATATTAGGTCATGTAATTCGTGACCTAACCCGCCTAACCGATTAAGTCATGTTATTCGTGACTTAATCCTTCTCCAGTTTAGTCGTGTCAAGATGGTTAAGTATGTCATTTAAATTCGTGACTTAACCCGCCTACGTGTCATGTCAAGTTGGCTAAGTGTTGTCATTTCAAGTTCATGACTTAGCCCTACAAATCGTGTTCAAGTTGGTTCAGTTGTCTTTTCATGTTCATGACTTAACCCTAATTGGCATTAATTGATTCGTTAATGCACCGAACCACTCACATTGGATCCTATTGTTCGTAGCCACTGGATTTGCCGGGCGGTTCCGGGCAGGTTTACGCTACGAACTCAACCCAACATCGGGTTTCAAGCGCGATGTGACCAACTACCCACATTGGATCCTATTGTTTGTAGCAACTGGATTTGTCGGGCGGTTTCGAGCAGGTTTACACTACAAACTCAACCCAACCTCGAGTTAGCCACTTTCTTGTTTTCTAAAGTCATGCCCATGTTCTTCTCAGATTCATGCTATTTTCATAGCATGTTCATATGTCAATTTCGTGCCCAACTAAGGCATGTTTCAAGTCAAGTTATGGCATGTTCAAGTCGAGTTTTCGTGCCATATTTCATGTTCTACTTATGCCAAATTTCACGGTTTATGATTATAATCAATTCAAGTTTTGCCTATTCTGCCCAATCGTATCCCCAACGTATATAAATGTACTTCGTTCACAAGCATAAACAATTCAAGAGATAAAGGGGAATAACATCAAACATGTGATAGGCATACGTGACAATTCCAACATCACTTGCATAATAAACAGGCTATAACATATCACATGGTTTCAATACTAGCATGATGATAACTTGGCATAGTAATGGTTCCAACTTAGTTCAACATGATGAATTCAACTTTACATCCTAGGCATAATAATCATTGCGGGCATAATAATAATTTTATTACAAACATGAAACATTAAAGGCATGGTAATTCTAATAGGCATAGTGGATTCCAATTTAGTATTTTTAACATAGTGATTCTCATCTAGCATTATAAATATAATGATTCCAACTTTTCTTCATGACCTTGCAATTCCCAATTTGTCATTAGCATGATAGGTATATTAACATCACAGGCATAGTTTCATTAATATCATAGACATGGTTTAATTAGCATCATAGGCATGGTTTAATCAACATGAGGATTTCAATGAACATAATGATTCCATGGACATGTATTTGTTCAACTTGCAATAAAATTAAGCCCAAGTGATTCATAACAACATCAACATCATGATAAGTTTAACTTGCAACATTAACATAGCAATATTCCCAAATTTTGATTCAAAGTTAAACAATATAAACATGGATTAACAATAGTTCCTAAATCCGGTTTCAATTCATAGCATGTCCATGTTATTTCAGCGTTTTTGCCTAAAAAGTGACATAGAACTTACAATATGAAGCAAGCAATCCAAATCAAAACTTTAAATCAAATAGCCCCAAATCCGTTGTCTAAAGCGTCGTAGTTGTTGTAGCTTCTAGTTGTAGCCTTCAAGAATCATCCTTCGTCTTCTTTAATTTTGTTCTTTGTATTTTTAATTTAGAGTTCTAGGTTTAATGGCAGCTGCATGAGTGCTAAAATGAAATAGTATGATTTAGGCTAGGGCTTAGGGTCTTTAAATAGTTGTAGGCAACTAATTTGAGGCCATTAGATCAACCCCAGAGTCAATCCGGACCATCAAAACACATACCGGGCTTCAAAAATGGGTTCTGGGCCAAACCAGGCCGACCAGGTCAACCTGTACAGGGGGGGTCGACTCTAGGGTCGACCTGGCGTGGGGAGGTCGACTCTAGGGTCGACTCTAGGGTCGTCTCGGTTCTGTCTGCCAGAAAGTCTGTTGAAACTTGTTTTGGCCATATCTTGGTCATACGGACTCCGATTTTCGAAAACTCGGACTCTATTTCACGTTTTTTTTTGAGAGGAACGCAATGGTGAAGTCCATTTTACCTAATTCCTGATTCTTAAATTAATTATCCTTATTTTACAATCTTTTCCGTTACACACACCGTTACCGAACTAATTTTTCTTCTCTTCCAAATATTAATTAATTCTTCTTATGCATCACCATTATTTACCTATCTAAACATATTTTTATATATTTTATTTCATTTTTAATTATACCTTGATTTCTTTTTTTCACATGTTGTTAAAATTCGGGTTGTTACATTCTCCCCTCCTTAAAGGATTTCGTCCCCGAAATCTTCAAGTTAAGAAGAATGTGTCCTACCATCCATCATCCATCAACTCAAAACATCATCCACAAGCAACCATGGTCCTTAAAAGACTTCTAATGATTTATGAACACATGAAAAGAGTGTGTGTATATGTTCCTTATCTAATGCTAATGATCAGGCCTGGTTGATTTTCTAAATGCAAAATATGTTTAGTGAAATGAATCCAATATGTATGCAAAATTTTCCTATTATAATTCATGATTTCTACATGAATGCACAAACATTCAATCGTATGAAACAACCAAATGATAGCACAACCAAGTTTCCAAAATAATCACTCGTGCATATGCAAGTATGAAACTGTGACTGAGCCGATCTAGTGCCTAATGTGTATTCATGCATCCACGAGCAACCACTTGCGACCACTTGCAACCATTTTGCAATCATAACATGTTTCAGTTACATGTTTACATCCAAAAAGATTCTACCTATGGTTCTCAAGATAGGATCGAGGAGATAACAAGATAAAACAAAGCATCTAGAAAAAGAAGTTAAAGATGTACCCCCGGAAGGTCCGGTCTGCTTCTTAGGGCAGTCCTTGCTGATGTGTCCAGTCTCCCCACAATGAAAACATTCACCTTGCTTTCTCTTCCTCTTTCTACAATCCTTGGCTATGTGCCCTTCCGTACCATAGAAATTGCATTTCCTTTTATCACGTGAGTTGTCGTTCTTGCCTCCTTTCTCGGAGTCTACCTTCTTATTCTGAGAATCGTTGGGCTTGACCTCTTTCTTGCCCTTCTTATCTTCCTCATACAGTAGGGCCATATCCACCAAGCTTTCAGAGGTCGCCCCCATGGGCACATGAGTCATGGCCAAACCATGTAGTGGCTCGTTCAAGCCTCGTGCAAAACGTAGCGCCTTTTTCTGAGGAGTGTTGACTAACTCCAATCCGAAGCGAGCAAGCTGATTGAAACAGTTCACATATTCTTTAACTGTCATATTTCCTTGTTTAAGGGCCAGAAACCGTTCCATTTGGAGACTCTCCTCTGCCGATGACAAGAACTTAAGCCCAAATCTCCCTCTAAAGTCCGCCCAAGTCTCAATTAGCCTAGTAGCGTTGGTGACTTCCCACCAATAAGAAGCTTCCTCTTTCATGAGCCACGCCGCCAATTGTACTTTCCTATTGTCCTCTACCTCAAAGATAACAAACAAGTCTTCGGTTTCCTTCAACCAATTCCGTGCCTCAACAAAAGTCTCAGTTCCTAGGAAATCCTTTCCGCCCATGGCCTTAAAGTCCTTGCATATCTTTGAAAAAGCGGTTTCTCGCGGAGGTTGAGGAGGATGAGGATTGGCTGGGCCTGCCACATTAGCCCGAGCCTCGAGGAAACGACGGAACCAAGTGGGTATATTGACACCCTCGGGAAGATTAAGATCGTCGGCCATGATAAGCTGAAAACGAAAAAGGAAAAGATTCAAACGAGGAAACAAAGATTGTGCTAATGGCTTTTTGGGGAATAGCCTTTTAAAATAAACCAACTTTTCTTGAAAAGTGCTTCTTTGTAAATGGTTTTGAAAAAAAACAGAAAATTCAAAAGGTTTTCAAAACTTTTGCCCAGTCTTGGTAAACCTTCTGCTCTGATACCAAATGTAACACCCCACCTCCGCTAGGGTCACTCAAAAAGGGAATGCACTAGTTTTGGAGGGGTATTATCGAGATAGCATCACAGAATTATCACAAGACAGAACATTAATAAAAAAATTTTAAGTAAACAGCGGAAGAATTTATGAGCAAAACAGAACTTCATTTTATTCCAAATTAAACCATGTCTCTTACAAACTTTTCAAATAACTTCATTACAACTGTCTTGTAATAATAGCCAAAGAAGCAATAACTTAAAAACAGAAAAACAGATTATTCCCAAAGTGCAGTAAAAAGAAGTAGCCATAGCAAACCGTATATGCTGAGCCAAAGCAAGTGATATCCAAGCTAAGAGCTAGTGTTTCCTCCCTGATAACCTGGGGGGGAAACGAAAGAAAAAGAGGCGAAAGGAAAAGGGTCAGTCATAAAGACTGAGTAAGTCCTAGTGACTTTTAGTGTAAAAACGGTTAAAACAACCTGTCATGTATGAACTGGAACTAAACTTAAGAATGGTGTCAAGGTGAACAAGATAGATTAAGGTGATCAGGATAAGTCAAGACAAGTCAAGTAAAGCATCACATGTTCGAGATTCGTTGCATCGACTGTACTAGTGTACTAGTCCCATATCACAAGTTAATCACGAAATAAATCCCATGGCCCAATATCATGAAATGACCCTGAAACGGGGCTGACCCAAGAACGGGGTCCTACGGAGCGATTATCTAGTCGATCGGCTCCCTACAAGTTCTAGCTCGTCAAGTGTCCGTGTCATACAGCTAATCATGAATGTAGTCACCTGTGCTGGGTCCATCTTCGGGTGTATCAGCCCTAGGGTGTCAACCCCTGACACGATTTAAGATGCACAGATAAATCTATGGATACCCAGTGCCTGCCCCGGAATACGTGCACGACCGTAGTCCACCGAACCTACACTGGCATACCAAACTACCGTCGTTCACCTCTTACAATCAGCCCAGTAATCGTGCCCCACCCGGCCTAGCCCCAGGGTACCTTGATACATCTAGAGGGTTACTACTGAAAAGGGTAGTGTCTAGGGTTTTGCCTAACAGATTAGGTCATGTAATTCGTGACCTAACCCGCCTAACCGATTAAGTCATGTTATTCGTGACTTAATCCTTCTCCAGTCTAGTCGTGTCAAGATGGTTAAGTATGTCATTTAAATTCGTGACTTAACCCGCCTACGTGTCATGTCAAGTTGGCTAAGTGTTGTCGTTTCAAGTTCATGACTTAGCCCTACAAATCGTGTTCAAGTTGGTTAAGTTGTCTTTTCACGTTCATGACTTAACCCTAATTGGCATTAATTGATTCGTTAATGCACCGAACCACTCACATTGGATCCTATTGTTCGTACCCACTGGATTTGTCGGGCGGTTCCGGGTAGGTTTACGCTACGAACACAACCCAACCTCGGGTTTCAAGCGCGATGTGACCAACTACCCACATTGGATCCTATTGTTTGTAGCTACTGGATTTGCCGGGCGGTTCCGGGCAGGTTTACACTACAAACTCAACCCAACCTCGAGTTAGCCACTTTCTTGTTTTCTTAAGTCATGCCCATGTTCTAATCAGATTCGTGCTATTTTCATAGCATGTTCATATGTAAATTTCGTGCCCAACTAAGGCATGTTTCAAGTCAAGTTATGGCATGTTCAAGTCGAGTTTTCGTGCCATATTTCATGTTCTACTTATGCCAAATTTCACGGTTTATGATTATAATCAATTCAAGTTTTGCCTATTCTAACCAATCGTATCCCCAACGTATATAAACGTACTTCGTTCACAAGCATAAACAATTCAAGAGATAAAGGGGAATAACATCAAACATGTGATAGGCATACGTGACAATTCCAACATCACTTGCATAATAAACAGGCTATAACATATCACATGGTTTCAATACTAGCATGATGAAAACTTGGCATAGTAATGGTTCCAACTTTGTTCAACATGATGAATTCAACTTTACATCCTAGGCATAATAATCATTGCGGGCATAATAATAATTTTATTACAAACATGAAACATTAAAGGCATGGTAATTCTAGTAGGCATAGTGGATTCCAATTTAGTATTTTTAACATAGTGATTCTCATCTAGCATTATAAATATAATGATTCCAAATTTCATCATGACCTAGCAATTCCCAATTTGTCATTAGCATGATAGGTATATTAACATCACAGGCATAGTTTCATTAATATCATAGACATGGTTTAATTAGCATCATAGGCATGGTTTAATCAACATGAGTATTTCAATGAACATAATGATTCCATGGACATGTATTTGTTCAACTTGCAATAAAATTAAGCCCAAGTGATTCATAACAACATCAACATCATGATAAGTTTAACTTGCAACATTAACATAGCAATATTCCCAAATTTTGATTCAATGTTAAACAATATAAACGTGGATTAACAATAGTTCCTAAATCCGGTTTCAATTCATAGCATGTCCATGTTATTTCAGCGTTTTTGCCTAAAAAGTGACATAGAACTTACAATATGAAGCAAGCAATCCAAATCAAAACTTTAAATCAAATAGCCCCAAATCCGTTGTCTAAAGCGTCGTAGTTGTTGTAGCTTCTAGTTGTAGCCTTCAAGAATCATCCTTCGTCTTCTTTAATTTTGTTCTTTGTATTTTTAATTTAGAGTTCTAGGTTTAATGGCGGCTGCATGAGTGCTAAAATGAAATAGTATGATTTAGGCTAGGTCTTAGGGTCTTTAAATAGTTGTAGGCAACTAATTTGAGGCCATTAGATCAACCCCAGAGTCAATCCGGACCATCAAAACACATACCGGGCTTCAAAAATGGTTTCTGGGCCAAACCAGGCCGACCATCGACCTGTCGACTCTAGGGTCGACTCTTGGGTCGACCTGGCCTGGGAAGGTCGACTCTAGGGTCGACTCTAGGGTCGACTGTAGGGTAGTCTCGGTTCTGTCTGCCAGAAAGTCTGCTGAAACTTGTTTTGGCCATATCTTGGTCATACGGACTCCGATTTTCGAAAACTCGGACTCTATTTCACGTTTTTTTTCAAGAGGAACGCAATGGTGAAATCCATTTTACCTAATTCCTGATTCTTAAATTAATTATCTTTATTTTACTATCTTTTCCGTTACACACACCGTTACCGAACTAATTTTTCTTCTCTTCCAAATATTAATTAATTCTTCTTATGCATCACCATTATTTACCTATCTAAACATATTTTTATATATTTTATTTCATTTTTAATTATACCTTGATTTCTTGTTTTCACATGTTGTTAAAATTCGGGTTGTTACATTCTCCCCTCCTTAAAGAATTTCGTCCCCGAAATCTTCAAGTTAAGAAGAATGTGTCCTACCATCCATCATCCATCTACTCAAAACATCATCCACAAGCAACCATGGTCCTTAAAAGACTTCTAATGATTTATGAACACATGAAAAGAGTGTGTGTATATGTTCCTTATCTAATGCTAATGATCTGGCCTGATTGAATTTCTAAATGCAAAATATGTTTAGTTAAACGAATCCAATATGTATGCAAAATTTTCCTATTATAATTCATGATTTCTACATGAGTGCACAAACATTCAATCATATGCAACAACCAAATGATAGCACAACCAAGTTTCCAAAATAATCACTCATGCATATGCAAGTATGAAACTGTGACTGAGCCAATCTAGTGCCTATTGTTTATTCATGCATCCACGAGCAACCACTTGCGACCACTTGCAACCATTTTGCAATCATAACATGTTTCAGTTACATGTTTACATCCAAAAAGATTCTACCTATGGTTCTCAAGATAGGATCGAGGAGATAACAAGATAAAACAAAGCATCTAGAAAAAGAAGTTAAAGATGTACCCCCGGAAGGTCTGGTCTGCTTCTTAGGGCAGTCCTTGCTGATGTGTCCAGTCTCCCCACAATGAAAACATTCACCTTGCTTTCTCTTCCTCTTTCTACAATCCTTGGCTATGTGCCCTTCCGTACCATAGAAATTGCATTTCCTTTTATCACGTGAGTTGTCGTTCTTGCCTCCTTTCTCGGAGTCTACCTTCTTATTCTGAGAATCGTTGGGCTTGACCTCTTTCTTGCCCTTCTTATCTTCCTCATACAGTAGGGCCATATCCACCAAGCTTTCAGAGGTCGCCCCCATGGGCACATGAGTCATGGCCAAACCATGTAGTGGCTCGTTTAAGCCTCGTGCAAAACGTAGCGCCTTTTTCTGAGGAGTGTTGACTAACTCCAATCCGAAGCGAGCAAGCTGATTGAAACAGTTCACATATTCTTTAACTGTCATATTTCCTTGTTTAAGGGCCAGAAACCGTTCCATTTGGAGACTCTCCTCTGCCGATGACAAGAACTTAAGCCCAAATCTCCCTCTAAAGTCCGCCCAAGTCTCAATTAGCCTAGTAGCGTTGGTGACTTCCCACCAATAAGAAGCTTCCTCTTTCATGAGCCACGCCGCCAATTGTACTTTCCTATTGTCCTCTACCTCAAAGATAACAAACAAGTCTTCGGTTTCCTTAAACCAATTACGTGCCTCAACAAAAGTCTCAGTTCCTAGGAAATCCTTTCCGCCCATGGCCTTAAAGTCCTTGCATATCTTTGAAAAAGCGGTTTCTCGCGGAGGTTGAGGAGGATGAGGATTGGCTGGGCCTGCCACATTAGCCCGAGCCTCGAGGAAACGACGGAACCAAGTGGGTATATTGACACCCTCGGGAAGATTAAGATCGTCGGCCATGATAAGCTGAAAACGAAAAAGGAAAAGATTCAAACGAGGAAACAAAGATTGTGCTAATGGCTTTTTGGGGAATAGCCTTTTAAAATAAACCAACTTTTCTTGAAAAGTGCTTCTTTGTAAATGGTTTTGAAAAAAAAAAGAAAATTCAAAAGGTTTTCAAAACTTTTGCCCAGTCTTGGTAAACCTTCTGCTCTGATACCAAATGTAACACCCCACCTCCGCTAGGGTCACTCAAAAAGGGAATGCACTAGTTTTGGAGGGGTATTATCGAGATAGCATCACAGAATTATCACAAGACAGAACATTAATAAAAAAAATTAAGTAAACAGCGGAAGAATTTATGAGCAAAACAGAACTTCATTTTATTCCAAATTAAACCATGTCTCTTACAAACTTTTCAAATAACTTCATTACAACTGTCTTGTAATAATAGCCAAAGAAGCAATAACTTAAAAACAGAAAAACGGCTTATTCCCAAAGTGCAGTAAAAAGAAGTAGCCATAGCAAACCGTACATGCTGAGCCAAAGCAAGTGATATCCAAGCTAAGAGCTAGTGTTTCCTCCCTGAGAACCTGGGGGGAAACGAAAGAAAAAGAGGCGAAAGGAAAAGGGTCATTCATAAAGACTGAGTAAGTCCTAGTGACTTTCAGTGTAAAAACGGTTAAAACAACCTGTCATGTATGAACTGGAACTAAACTTAAGAATGGTGTCAAGGTGAACAAGATAGACTAAGGTGATCAGGATAAGTCAAGACAAGTCAAGTAAAGCATCACATGTTCGAGATTCGTTGCATCGACTGTACTAGTGTACTAGTCCCATATCACAAGTTAATCACGAAATAAATCCCACGGCCCAATATCATGAAATGACCCTGAAACGATGTCTGACCCAAGTACGGGGTCCTACGGAGCGATTATCTAGTCGATCGGCTCCCTACAAGTTCTAGCTCGTCAAGTGTCCGTGTCATACGGCTAATCATGAATGTAGTCACCTGTGCTGGGTCCATCTTCGGGTGTATCAGCCCTAGGATGTCAACCCCTGACACGATTTAAGATGCAAAGATAAATCTATGGATACCCAGTGCCTGCCCTGGAATACGTGCACGACGTAGTCCACCGAACCTACACTGGCATACCCCATTACCGTCGTTCACCTCTTACAATCAGCCCAGTAATCGTGCCCCACCCGGCCCAGCCCCAGGGTACCTTGATACATCTAGAGGGTTACTACTGAAAAGGGTAGTGTCTAGGGTTTCGCCTAACAGATTAGGTCATGTAATTCGTGACCTAACCCGCCTAACCGATTAAGTCATGTTATTCGTGACTTAATCCTTCTCCAGTCTAGTCGTGTCAAGATGGTTATGTATGTCATTTAAATTCGTGACTTAACCCGCCTATGTGTCATGTCAAGTTGGCTAAGTGTTGTCGTTTCAAGTTCATGACTTAGCCCTACAAATCGTGTTCAAGTTGGTTAAGTTGTCTTTTCACGTTCATGACTTAACCCTAATTGGCATTAATTGATTCGTTAATGCACCGAACCACTCACATTGGATCCTATTGTTCGTAGCCACTGGATTTGCCGGGCGGTTCCGGGTAGGTTTACGCTACGAACTCAACCCAACCTCGGGTTTCAAGCGCGATGTGACCAACTACCCACATTGGATCCTATTGTTTGTAGCAACTGGATTTGCCGGGCGGTTCCGGGCAGGTTTACACTACAAACTCAACCCAACCTCGAGTTAGCCACTTTCTTGTTTTCTAAAGTCATGCCCATGTTCTAATCAGATTCGTGCTATTTTCATAGCATGTTCATATGTCAATTTCGTGCCCAACTAAGGCATGTTTCAAGTCAAGTTATGGCATGTTCAAGTCGAGTTTTCATGCCATATTTCATGTTCTACTTATGCCAAATTTCACGGTTTATGATTATAATCAATTCAAGTTTTGCCTATTCTAACCAATCGTATCCCCAACGTATATAAACGTACTTCGTTCACAAGCATAAACAATTCAAGAGATAAAGGGGAATAACATCAAACATGTGATAGGCATACGTGACAATTCCAACATCACTTGCATAATAAACAGGCTATAACATATCACATGGTTTCAATACTAGCATGATGATAACTTGGCTTAGTAATGGTTCCAACTTAGTTCAACATGATGAATTCAACTTTACATCCTAGGCATAATAATCATTGCGGGCATAATAATAATTTTATTACAAACATGAAACATTAAAGGCATGGTAATTCTAATAGGCATAGTGGATTCCAATTTAGTATTTTTAACATAGTGATTCTCATCTAGCATTATAAATATAATGATTCCAACTTTTCATCATGACCTTGCAATTCCCAATTTGTCATTAGCATGATAGGTATATTAACATCACAGGCATAGTTTCATTAATATCATAGACATGGTTTAATTAGCATCATAGGCATGGTTTAATCAACATGAGGATTTCAATGAACATAATGATTCCATGGACATGTATTTGTTCAACTTGCAATAAAATTAAGCCCAAGTGATTCATAACAACATCAACATCATGATAAGTTTAACTTGCAACATTAACATAGCAATATTCCCAAATTTTGATTCAAAGTTAAACAATATAAACATGGATTAACAATAGTTCCTAAATCCGGTTTCAATTCATAGCATGTCCATGTTATTTCAGCGTTTTTGCCTAAAAAATGACATAGAACTTACAATATGAAGCAAGCAATCCAAATCAAAACTTTAAATCAAATAGCCCCAAATCCGTTGTCTAAAGCGTCGTAGTTGTTGTAGCTTCTAGTTGTAGCCTTCAAGAATCATCCTTCGTCTTCTTTAATTTTGTTCTTTGTATTTTTAATTTAGAGTTCTAGGTTTAATGGCGGCTGCATGAGTGCTAAAATGAAATAGTATGATTTAGGCTAGGTCTTAGGGTCTTTAAATAGTTGTAGGCAACTCATTTGAGGCGATTAGATCAACCCCAGAGTCAATCCGGACCATCAAAACACATACCGGGCTTCAAAAATGGGTTCTGGGCCAAACCAGGCCGACCAGGTCGACCTGTACAGGGGGGGTCGACTCTAGGGTCGACTCTACGGTCGACCTGGCCTGGGGAGGTCGACTCTAGGGTCGACTCGGTTCTGTCTGCCAGAAAGTCTGCTGAAACTTGTTTTGGCCATATCTTGGTCATACGGACTCCGAGTTTCGAAAACTCGGACTCTATTTCACGTATTGTTTCGAGAGGAACGCAATGGTGAAGTCCATTTTACCTAATTCCTGATTCTTAAATTAATTATCCTTATTTTACTATCTTTACCGTTACACACACCGTTACCGAATTAATTTTTCTTCTCTTCCAAATATTAATTAATTCTTCTTATGCATCACCATTATTTACCTATCTAAACATATTTTTATATATTTTATTTCATTTTTAATTATACCTTGATTTCTTGTTTTCACATGTTATTAAAATTCGGGTTGTTACAATCCCCAAACTTGACCGGTCGCCCTAGCAAAAGATTCAATCCCGCGGTTGCCTCGTATGCTTCGACTATCTCCCTCCGATTGCTACACCATGCAATTTCTTGGGGTGTTAAATGGGGATAATAGGCAAGAAGAGAGATTTGTTCTTCCATGGCGATTTTTCTTCGAATAGAGAGGGGATTTGTGTAGATCTCGGTAGAGGGCGTCACTAGCTTCGATTTGGTACCAACCTTTCGCGAAACGGTGGTGTTTTGAGGTGGTGGTGGGCTTGGAAAGTGGTGGTGAAATTGGGTTTTCGGGTGGCTGGAGGGTGCTGGGTGGAATGGGAAACGAAGGCTTCGGCCTTCGTTTTTTTTCTGACGTGGGGGGGGGGTCGACACCTATGTCGACCCCTCTGAAGGGGTGTCGACACCAATGTCGACCCCCCTTCTGGGGTGTCGACCCAGGTGTCGACTCCATTTTTTGTGTTCTCGCTCAGACGTCTTCTTGCTTGATGATCTATCTCTATTCCCTGTGTCCTACTGTTTCTAATTTCTGACGGGTTTACTAGGGACCACTTATCCCTTTCTTGTATCCGTTCCAATTCCATAATTAAAATATTATCGTCTTCTGTGGGATATATAATCTTAAATATCCATTATTCTGTACACTTTTGCTTCTTCTAAAAGAATTTCCCTGTTCTCCATTCTAGTGTACACGGGAAATATTTCATCTAAAATCCTTTCCTATTTTGCAAGTGAGTCCTTGATTAATCTAAGTATATCTATATTTATATTTTAGAAAACACAAGTATGCCCACTCATTATTTCCCTAGGAACACTAAACCTAAGCTCTAATACTAGATGTAACAACCCATGTTCCGACAGACCCACTTTTTTTCAAAAATCTAGTCCATTGAAACCAAGCTGGTTTGCTCTGGTATCCTGCAGAAAAAGACAGAGACAGAAACATGTCAGAGTTCGGAAAAAACCTCACAATAGAAGGAAAATATAGCGTAATTAAGATATAGCTTTACCTTAATAATAATACGGCTAAACCGGTATCCAAGGCTATACGGTCCCTGTCATGAACTTAACCTGCGAATGTTATGAGGAGGGGGTCAGAACATAAGTTCTATGTGAATGAATTTAAATTACACTTCCTGGATAATCCTACATATACCATTCAATTACATTCTCTCTCTTATTAGGTTATTCGTGTCATTAGCACTCAAGGCTTTTACACACACATCGTACCATCTACTCCTTAGTAGATTAACCTAATATAATGTATATGTAGCTACCCCAAACTAAGGTACACCTCGTGGTACCCCACTCGCACGGTCTCCTCAATGATATCACAGTAACAAGATAATATAAGATAAGGTAAGGTAAGATAGACTGAGTATGCTATCGTACCCATTTCTATTTCTCTGAAATTACTAGCCTTATGTACTCATAATAAAATGATCCCATCATTTACCAGCTTCTACTCACAGATATTTATTACACGTGTCATTCGGCCCCGCTTGTTTGTAGATACCTGTGCTGGTCCCACCATGGGGTGTACCAATTCCTACGGTGGCTACCCGACACAAATCAAGATGCACAGTGTATACTACTGATGCCCAGTGCCTGCTTTTCCCGCTCCGGGGCACGTGCACCCCCGTACTCCGTCGAGACCTACACTGTTGCACCACTAGCCACTATATTTGACCACTTATGATCATCCCAGTAATCGTGCCCCACCCTTCCTAGTTCAGGGTACCATGATACATTTATGTGGGTTACTGCTGAAATGGGTCCCCATTACTAGGATTTCCTAATCAACATGTTATTATAGTTAAGTGTTCCCAATTTAACTTAACTCCACCTATTTGCTTAATTAACATGTTGTACCGATTAAGTGTTGCCTATTCATATATTACTTAACCTTCCCACTGATTCACGCACGTTTATATAACGGTTAAGTTTGTGGACCTATATACATACTAATATTTCCCACTTACCCAAGATTCGCTTAACCCTTCCCCTTATCAAGTCCATATGTATTATTGGTTAAACTTGCCTTAACCCTATCCATTTTGTAATATTGGTTAAGTTGTCATCAATCAATTCAAGTTAACTTAACCCACCCATTCATTATTTTGTATTGGTTAAGTGTCATCAAATCTAGTCGAGTTAACTTAACTCACCCACTTGTCATGTTACATTGGTTAAGTGTTGCCTTCTTGTGTTACTTAACCCTACCACACATCATGTTATATTGGTTAAGAGTTGCCCATTAACTTAACCCTACCCATTCCTCATATTACATTGGTTAGGTGCTTTTACTCATTCATCATGTTGTATTAGCATTAATTTGTTCATTAATGCCTTAATCTCTCACATTAGAATTGTTGTTTACGGTTGCTGGATGTGCCGGGAGATTTCGGGCAGACTTCTACCGCAAACTCATTCTAACCTCGGGTTTTTCCTGGGCATGATGCGCCAACCTCTCACATTAGACCTGTTGTTGTGGTTGCTGGATTGTGCAGAGCGGTTCCGGGCAGCCTTATACCATAACTCAATCTAACCTCGGGTTAGGCATGTTTTTTTTTATTTACTTTACATATTTTCCATTCATGTCTATATGTAAATTATCCCTAAGTATTATCATTCAAGTCATGTCCCACTTACCATTTAAATCATGTCCATAGTTATAGGTACACAAATTATACCATTTCATGCTACTAACCATTTACACGATTTTTGAACCAATCTATGCCAATAGCATATAATTTAAATTTGGCTTAGAACAACCTAAATTTAGTTTAGCGTAAAATTGTGAACTTTTATTTTTACTTCGATCCAAAAAACATAGATCTAAACATATAAAACATGTAGTTCTAGACATGTATACGTATATGAACATGGCTTAGCTTATGGATTTGTATATAACATATCATAAAAGAATCACCAAAACATGATAGGTACAATAATCTCATAGGGATAGGTGATTTCAGATTAGTCTCAAGGATAATCATAAACCAAAATTGTTTATCTTACAACTAGGCACAAATTCAAGTTTCAATTCATCACACGTCATGATTTCTGTTTGTTCAAATCTGAGTAATAGCTATACTTACTTTGTAGTTATGCTAATACCCGATTGATTTACACTCATACTAACTCTGCTCTCTTTTTTTCATGCTCTTTGTTCCGAACTCTCCTAATTGTTCCAACTAAATTTGCATATCTTTTCAGTAACGTCTCAGGTTAATACCTATAGTTATATGCCAAATTATTGATTTCCCCCATTTCCATTATTTTATAGGTATATATAACAACTCCCCAAATTACAAGTTTTGCCCAAAATCTACCGTACAAGTTATTTCAATTTCCCCAAACAATTCTTTCGCCACAACAAGTATCATTCGTACGCATGCCTTTCGGCCAGATCTGGACTAGGCTCGAAATTAGCCTAGTCTATAAATGAAAAGGAACGGGACAAAGAACAGAATAGGCAAAAGTATAAACCACAAGATTTTAATTGAATTTAGCATTCAAATTTTTGGGGAATTGCTGAATGATCTGCATATAATTATTCATAAGGGTGATTTAAACCCACTCACCAGCATGCTTTCCAAAGACCTTTAAATCTGTTCCATTATATTATTCATAGTTTTTCGTTCCCGCTTTAACTCGATTTCCAAGCCTAATAATAATAAACTTATAATTAATTATTTTTCTTAAGAAGTAAATTGAATAGTAGATCGGATCAAAGGATTACCTTACTTGGTTAAGAGATCTAAAATCTACATAGATTCGTTGCGACTAAAAGAGAAAGAGGAATTGCTGAAGTAGAACCCCAAATCTCCAGGTTTGTATTCCTCTAATAGATTGAAAAGGAAAAGGACTAGAGAAAACTATGTTGCAGCAGCACTTTGTCGTTGTCCTCGAATTATATGAATAAAACAATGAGTCAAGGGTCTATTATATAGCCGGTAGGTCAAGAATAGGGCCACAAATCCGTCCAGAAGCGCACAAACAAACAGAGTCCAGATCTGTTTATGGGGGTCGACACCCTATAGGGGGGTCGACCCCTTTGTCGACTCCCCTTAAGGGGGGTCGACACCTATGTCGACCCCCCTTAAGAGGGGTTGACCTACCTGAGCGGGAAATTTCCCGCTCAGCCCAATTTTGACTGAATTCAAAACGTTTTGAATTTCTGGGATGGTTATATATATATGCATAATCTTACACGTATACAAACTTCTACCGCTTATAACTTTTTCATACGTTATCCGTTTTATGAAAACTTGGTGTCCATCTAAACCAGGATTTCGAGGCGGACGCAATGGTGATGTCCGTTTTACTTAATTCCTGATAATTGGATTAAGTACATTTGTTTTATTATCCTTTCTGTTACATACAATGTTATCGTATAAATTTTCTTCTCTTCATCGTATGTATTAATTCAAACTGCACCTCACCACCATGCATATAGACATTTATAATTATATTAAAAATGCGGGGTGTTACATGGGGTTTAAGAATAGTGTTACTGAAGACACCGTTCACGACAACCCAAAATCTCATTCTTTTATTCAATTCCAATTAAATATTAATTAATTGGAAAATTTCACTAAATCTTTATAAAAAGATTTATTCTTTCCTCAACTGGGTTTAAGAAAAGTGTTATTTAAGACAACATTCACAACAAACCCAAAATTCCATTTGATATTAAATATAAGGCTCTGAATAGAAAATATATCGGCTTATATTCAATATCAAATTCTGCAACCAACAAATATCGTATTGGAAATAATGATATAAATATATCTTTCAAATTTCCATAACAATATCTATACAATCACGAAATCCAACATTGAAATATTCCGAAGATAATTTCGATTCAAATCCATTCCAGTTCATCTATTGGAAATTCTGGTTATTTTTAAAACCATTTCAAATCCTATTTATTTATTTAAAAATTAATTGGATAATAATTCTAGTTAATAACTAGTTCATTTCGATAAAAATATATTTTTATCTTTTCAAATAAGGCATTTTTCATCCCAATTCTTTCCAAATCATTTATTATGATTTTACACGAATTACTAATATTTTTAATAAATTTATCAAGGCCCGTACAGTCGATTTCCATAAACAGTCATCGAACTGTACTTACAGCGACCTTTTCCTAATTTGATTTAGACATAATTCCAAATCCAACCGTTAGATTTCAAATCTCTTATATTCGTTGGAATGCTCTTTTCGATATGAACCCAACGGTTCCGGTTTTAGGAGAATCCGACGGTCGGATCTCCCGTAATGTCATTCGAAGTCAATGGTCGAAGTTCGTGAACTACCGCGGCGCGGCACGTTCTATTCAGGCCATTAAATATAAATATTATATATATTTTGTCGATTTCCATTTAAAACGTATTTTATTAATCATTTATAAATTCGTTTCAAAATAATTTCAACTTCATTTCAAATTTCAAATCAAATTTGAATATTCCTTAATAAATTCATTTTTAATTTCATTTTAAAACGATTTCAATTCAATTTCAAATCAAATTGGAACATAATAAATTCGTTTTTAATTTCATTTTAAAACGATTACAATTGAATTTCAAATCAAATTGGAATATTCCATAAAAAAAATTTAATTTCATTTTAAAACGATTTCAATTCAATTTCAAATTTCAAATCAAATTTGAATATTCCTTATCATTATAATATTAAATGATAATATTTTCAAAACATTAGATTTTGAAATTACTTCCCCTTTCGATATTCATTATAAAAAATGAATAAAATCGATATAAATATCGTCTACATCAAAATGGCGCAAATCTAATCAACACGGCTTCATATATTTAAATATTTTCGTGTCCATCCAAAATCGGACATCAAAATCACATTTTGATTCTTTTCTGAATATTATTTTAAAATATTCATTATTTTAAAATATTAGTTATTTTAAAATGTTCCTTATTTCTGAATTGGAATCAGACCCAATCAATTACCATATAATTTTATTTATATGGATTTCATACACACATGTACCCAATAATAATCAAACACAGTCAACCATCATCCAAAGTGCATTACACAACTGCATAAGCATTAAATATAAACAATTAATGCTTACAATAGTCTGTCAACCAATCGATTGACAAACAACTAAATATTGGGATTAGTGTATGTCCAATATCATCCCAATACCTATATGGGGTTTTCAAACAACAAACACTCATTATTATTTGTGCAGTTGGGCGATGTGTAAAATATTATTGTCCCAATCGATGTCAGTTAAATGGGTGTATATAAACAGATCGTCTGATTTGTAAATGAATATTTATTTCAACTCATGAATATTTTATTCAGTTCATATATACAATAAAAATGATATTTTTATTGTTCAAATATTTTATTCCATACATGAATATTTTATTCAGTTCATATATACAATAAAAATGATATTTTTATTGTTCAAATATTTTATTCCATGCCATACAATCAACAATCACAATACAGTCCGTTCAATTCAAACAAACAATCATGGTTTATACAATTAATGGTGTCGGGTGCTGCTAAGCACCGTCTGCATCCTATTATATATTTTACTGGAAAATAATCAGAGTGAGAAGGAGTTCTCACTTTCGGTTTCCACTCTGCCAGTTTTTATTTCTGAATTTCGGGACTGTTCAGATTTGAATTTGCCTCAAATTCAAATTTGCTCCGTTTTTGTTCTAGTCTGTTCCATGTTGTAGTGCTCTTCGACACGATCCCAATGGATCCAAAATCACTGAATTCTTACGAGATATGAAAAAGTTATGACGGTTTTTATTTTAATCACATTAATTAATAACTTAAGATAATTAATTTAAAAATTAACTTAACTTCCTCCTTAATTAACTCAGCTTTCCCTCTTCCATCGTTCAGTAACCCTAAACCCAACGTCGATTTTGGGAACCACCGCCGACCGCCTCGAGACGCCGTCGGAGCTTGATTAGCTCACGCCACGTGGAAGCCCTCTGAAAGTCGTGCCTCCTCCCTCAATTACGGCGAGCTCGATGGTCCCCTCCACCTTAGAATCTTGTACAAACGATGACAGATCTTGGCTAAAAATCGAGCCATTCTCTTAACCAAATTCGATCAAACAACTATGGATTGGTAGATCTAATTGAATACAAAAATCTTCGTTTTGGATTTGGATTTTTATTCGTGATGGCTTGGAAGAAAATCGAACGGGAATTCTGGAACATTTCGCCAGTCGGTTTGAACGAAAACGGCGGCCTCCAGAAATGAATTAGATTAGGGTTTTGTTTTTTTATTTATATTTATATATTTATTAAATTATTAGTTTAATTCCATTAATCTTAAAAATACATGTTTATCCATACGAACTCCAAATCAAACCCAATGACTATAGCACCTAGCAAAATACCCCCATTCCGGACACAATAGGATAGGTTTCGTAAGCCAATTTGACTGTATCAACCAGTTTTTATTTAAATTAAAATATAAATCAATATTTATTAAATTTAAACGTACGTTTTAATTTACCGGGGCCACATATTGACTCCAAAAATTCCCGAAAAATAAATCTAGCTATGTTTTCATGATACGGTCCTAACAAAACTAATTACGTTGAATTTGTAGTCCGTTTGAGAAATGGTCAGTTTATAGTCGATCCAATTCAAATTTAAATTCCCAAAAACATTTAAATTTACTACGCTCACATATTAATTCCAAAAATTATGAAATTTGAAACCTAGCCATAATTTGACATTCCGGATCCAACAAAAGTCGTATCGTCGAAAACGGAGGTCGTTTGCAAAATCGCTATTTTTAAGAGCTATATATTATATAAATTCCATAGCGACTATTCTGAATTTTCAACCGGACATAACTTTTTATTCCCGTTATGAAATCTGGATTTTTCACATACGTTGGAAAGACATTTTCAAACAGATTCAAATATTTCTGGTTTTACTAAAATCCGGTTTATTTTGAATCCGGTACATTCATTTGAAGATTGAAATCGAATTTTCAAACTACCACGCCATTTCCAATTCCTTTTATAATTAAAATAAATATTTATATTCTAACTTCGATTTAAATAAATTTATATGTTCTAATTCTATTCAAAAATAAATCTTTAGTACTTATTATTTAAAATAAATCATTTTAAGTATTCAAAATTCATTAAATTTATAAAATAAAATTTTTAAATTGGTTCTTATTTTCCGGGTTGTTACAAATCTGAAATTTTATGCATTGGAAATTAGATTTTCGTCATGAGTCGAGGCAAGGAATGTACTCCTCGCCGGCTTCGAGACACTCTAGAAAATGCCTCAGGGTTCCCCGTAGTGAACCCTTGGATCTTCCAAGGCCGGTCCACAATTACGTTAGTGGATTGGCAATTCCTGAACACACGTTTCCCGGTCTTATCGGACCTATCCACCGGTCCCTTAGTGACCGATATATCTGAGGCACCTCGCAATCCATCATCCACATAGGTAAAATTAAATAAATGTATGGGCTCCATACCATGACACCACCCATAGCTAGAAGGAAACGTCATGCACTCCTTGGGTCCCTTAACCCGTTTTTGACACATACAAAGGTGTGAGGCTCACGAATTAACGCTATACACAATGCTATGCTATTTAAAGCCATGCTTTGATCATCAACCACAAGACTCTGCTTTTCAAAGAAAGCCTTGATCATTTGCATCTCAGCATGTCACACTGACAATTCACGCCATGCAACTAATGTCTATCAATATATAACCTCTAAGCTCGTGCGTCTCAGAGAAATGTGTTAAGCAAGAGAATAAATTCTCCACCACCAAACAGATATATATTTAATAGAAATCAATCAACACAGAATAAAATCCAATGTCATACACACATCCATTTACTAGTTCTTTGTGGGTCTGAACGAAACTGGAGGCACCTTATTCCTCGTCTCATATGTCTAATACAAGAGAGAGGTCCTCGCATATACGGTCGATCTCCAAGTACGTCTGGACGATCACCACTTATTACCTTATCTTGGGTGTACATCCCTATCAAGACATCAGTAATCATCCAAAT
This sequence comes from Allium sativum, assembly GCA_030737875.1. Lineage (NCBI taxonomy): Eukaryota > Viridiplantae > Streptophyta > Magnoliopsida > Asparagales > Amaryllidaceae > Allium > Allium sativum. Next base: position 582,501,885 of record CM060913.1, read on the forward strand.
GATGTGAAGATCTCCGATCTTCAACCACCGCCTTCATCATCGACTTATCGTCGAATCAATTATTCAGAATTGGTATAAACCCGGCCATTCCGAATAATTCACGTGTCTTATAATCAAGTGCTATAAAAATACAACATACGCCTCATTCCAATTCAGAATATTCTTTAATTCAAATATTCACATCATAAGGGAAATGTTCCCATTAATTTTATCAAAGATAAATCTTCAAAATTATTCTTTAATCTTCCTTTGGATATCAATTCAAACCAAATTAAGGTTTATCCAAACTAGTCGGGATTAGCGCATGTTACCGAAGTAATCATTTGTTTTATTTCCTAATCCCAAACTATTCATCCCATAGAGAAAAACTGGTAGCACTCCATATCTAACATCACGGTGTTATCGGTAAAATTAATCACCATTTCATGTTCAAATCTAATTAAAGATTTAACTATCACCTGGAGTAAAAATAGTAGTACTCCATTCTCGATCATTTCCCAAATTTGATAATTTCAAATTATCACATTCTCATTTCAATATAATTAAAGATTCATTATAACTCCAATTAGTTTTATTCTTCCAACAATCATTAGTTAATGATTATTTAACTTTGGAACCACAAACACGCCGCATCGACAATCTACACCGTACTATTGATTTCTGCCGATATGTAACCTTTAAGCTCGTACGTCTCAAAGAAGGGTGTTAAGCAAGAGAATAAATTCTCCTCCACCAAACAGATATATATTTAGTAGATATCAACAATATGGTTTGAAATACAATGTTAGACATGTAATCCTGTCTTTAACTGGGTCAAAGAACCAATGTCATTTAAAACACAGTTCACGATAAACCCAAAATCACTTTTCATTAATTATGGAATCTTCACGGAAAACAGATCAATATATAATAAATAACAATTTCAGTATCCGACTAATAATACAAATGGAATAATGACAAAGCCTTTTAAATTCCATATGTATTAACAGTCATTCTCCATAGAAGCTTACTTCGGTTATTACCAAATCGAATTCCATTCAATCCCAATTTATTTTATTAAATTGGAAAACTTTACTTTGGAAAATTTCCATTAAATCTTAATAAAAAGATTTATAAATTCCAAATCTTAATTCACTGTTAATCGGGTTAAAGAAGGAATGTCGCTAAAAACACAGTTCACAATAAAACCAACTCACATTTCATTTTATTCCAATCACTAAATATAATTGGAAACTCTAATAATCTTTATTTAAAAGATTTATTCTTTTCAAACGGGGCTTAAGAACAGTGTTACTGAAGACACCATTCACGACAAACTCAAAATCCAATTTAATATTAAATATAAGGCTCTAAATAGAAATTATATCGGCTTATATTCAATATCAAATTCTGAAACCAACACATATCGTATGGGGAATAACGATATATATCAATCTTCCAAATTCCTCCACAATATCCGTATATTCACGGAATCCAATATCGAAATATTCTGGAGATGATTTCTATTCAAATCCATTCCAATTTATATATTGGAAATTCCTAATTTTATTAAAACCCTTTATAAATCCAATTTATTTATTTAAAAATTATTGGATTTCAAATATAGTTAATAACTAGTTCATTTAGATAAAAATATATTTTTATCTTTACAAACGTGGAATTTTTCTTCCAAATCATTTATTATGATTTTAGACAAATTATTACTATTTTTAATAATTTTATGAAGGCCCGTACAGTCGATTTCTATAAACGGTCATCGAACTGCATTTACAACGACCTTTTCCAAATTTGATTTGGACATAATTCCAAATCCACAGTTCAAATTTAATTCTCTTATATTCTTTGGAAAGCTCTTTCCGATACGAACCCAACGGTCCCGGGTTTAGGAGAATCCGACGGTTGGATCTCCCCTAATGTCAATTGGAAGACAATGGTCGAAATTCGCGAACGGTTGTGGCGCGGCGCATTCTATTCAGGCCATTATATTATATATATAGTATATATAATATATATTTCTCTCAAAATGTATTTTATAAATTCGTTTTAAAATCTATTCCTCCTTTCATTTCAATTTTAAATCAAAATTGAATACTTTTTATCAGTATAATATTTAAATGATAATATTTTCAAAATATCAGATTTTGAAATCATTTCCTTTTCAATATTAATTATAAAAACGAATAAAATCGATATAAATATCATTTAAAATGGCGCATATTTAATCAACACGGCTTCACATATTTCAATATTTTCGTGTCCATCCAAAATCGGACATCAAATTCACATTTTAATCCTTTACTGAATATTGTTTTAAAATATTCGTTATTTTAAAATATTCGATGTTTTAAAATATTCATTATTTTAAAATATTCATTATTCCTGAATTGGAATCAGACGCAGTCAATTACCATATAATGTTATTTATATGGATTTCATACATCACTTGTATAAAACAATAATGATAAACAATCATCCATCATCCAGAGTGCATTACACAAATGCGTAAGCATTAAATATAAATAATTAACGCTTACAACAGTCTATCAACCAACCGATTGACATATAACTAAACAATTAGGATTAGTGTACGTCAAATACCATCCCAATACCCATGTGGGGTTTCAATCAACAAACACAGATTTTATTTGTGCAGTTGGGCAATGTGTAAAATTTATCATCCCAATCAATGTCAGTCAAATAGGTGTACATAAACAAATCATCAAATTTGTAAATGAATATTTATTTTCATTTTAGGAGAATTTTATGTCGTTCATACATATACGTTAAAAATTATATTTTTAGTGAACAAATATTTATTTCGACACATGACTATTTTATACAGTTCATATACACATTAAAAATTATATTTTTAATGAATACACGTTTATTTTAGAAAATTTCGGCATTATAACGGCACGATATTAGAACCGGAGTAATGTCTAGCATTACCCCTCTCCTGACTGATACTAGCTCGCGCCATACACAATAAACATAACCAATTAAAATAATCACACAATCAATTTTACAATCACAATCCAAATTTCCATAATACAATCCAAACAAACAACTATGGTTTGTACAATAAATAGTGTTGGGGTTCTAAGCCTCGTCTGCATCCTAGTATATATTTAGCTGTAAAATAATTAGAGTGAAAAGGAGTTAAAACATTGGGATCCACTCCGTCATGCTTTTCTGTGACGATCCAAACTTCCCAGTAAAGGAAAGCCCGAATTGTTTCGAGAACAACACACATCAGAACACAAACAGAAGAACATTCATTGCTTATTACAACACTTTACATCAGAGTACAAGAATATTCCAGAGTATGATTACTTAAACAACAGAAAATAATATCATAGATTTAAATTACATTTAAATAGCAGCGGAAAAATAATACAGAATACAACTGAAAGAAATATACGGACACAGAGCTTTATGAATATCGCTTCAGTTGTAGATCAGGATCCTGTGAAGATAATATCTGCAAAACTAAACTACTGATTGCCCGTATGGATAATATGGGCACCCAGAGTTTAGGAAGGAACAATAAACTCCAGGTTAGTCAAAGGACTAGTATGAGAACTCAAAACAGTTATTAATTTGATTTTAAAATTAGGTAAATCAAGGGACCACACCTTATTACACGGAACGGGTTTAACCCCAAGAATACCAATGCATAAATAAACAATGCAATGCTAATTAAAGAAAAATAAAATCATTATAAGACTCAAGTCCCATGCAACTCAAGCCGAAGGATAGAGTTTTACCTTATAATTGTCAAAAATATGCTTAATACGTGAAATTCATCTTTTACTATAAGTGCACAGTATAGAAATCAATTTCGAATATAAATGTATCAATCTTAGATGGCATAATATATCATGTAAGCGGCATAATATATTATGTCACCATAAAGGTATACAACTAAAACCATAAACTCGTATTGGAAAATTGGGTTTCCACCATGATGGCTGCAAATTCGAAAGATCTATCGCGAATGTATCTCCACGGCTTACGTCTCGGCAAGAGAAAACACCGTAATACATATACTACGCACTTTGCATGAGCATCAATATGTTCTATCCCCATGGGACTCGATCGGCTGAAATGACATATCCCAATCTCCAGGTGTGGAGCGACCACACCCAGCATAACTCGGCCGATGAAATCCGTACATATATAAAGTATATTGGTTAAACCTACTAATCAAACAAATCGTTCACCATCATACCGGGGTGTGAGGCTCGCGAAGTAACGTTGTACACAAAGTTATGCTAATTAAAGATGTGCTTTGATCATCATCCACAAGGCTCTGCTTTTCAACAAAAGCCTTGATCCATGCATCTTAGCATGCCACATTGTCAATCCGTACCATACCATTGATTTCTGCCAATATATATAACCTTTAAGCACATATATCTCAGAGAAGGGTGTTAAGCAAGAGAATAAATTCTCTTCCACAAACAGATAGATATATTTAGCAGAGATCAACGAATACAGCATAAAGGAATACAACGTCAGACATACCATCCATTTACAAGTCCGTCCTGGGTCTGAACGTAACCGAAGGCACCTTATTCCTCATCCCGTATGTCCAATACAGAAGAGAGGCCCTCGCATATCCGAACAATCAACAAGTACGTCCAGACGGCTACCACTGTAGCCACTTCAAGGTAGCTACTCCAATCATGGGCATCAGTAGCAACTCATCCATTAGATGTGAAGATCGTCGGTTTTGTGCCGTCTTCAATCTCTTCGACTGTTAGTCGTCGTATCAATTATTTAGAATGGGTTAAATCCGATCTTTCCGAATAACTGGCGTACTTTATAAACAAGTGCTATAAAAACACATCCTACGCCTCATTCCAATTCAGAATATTCTTTTAATAAAATATTCACATTATTAGGGAATGGTTCCCATTAATTTTATCAAAGATAAATTCTTTAAATTTATCTTTTTAATTTCAAAAATCATTATGTAGGGATTATTCGAATTTAAGAACTTAATCTTATCTTTTACTGGGTTAAAGAACTAATGTCTTTTAAAAACATTGTTCACGATAAACCCAAATCTTCTTCCATTAACTATGGAATCTTCACGGAAATCATAAAGGTGTATAATCGATATAAATTCCCATATCAAACTAATAATATAAATGGAATAGCGGCAATACCTTTTAAATTCCATATATAGTATCGGTCTTCATTCACAGGAGCTCATCTCGATTATTACCAAATCGAATTCCATTCAATTCCAATTTAATATATTAAATTGGAAAACTTTGTTTTGGAAAATTACCATTTAAATCTTAATAAAAGATTTATAATTTCCAAATTATTTTTTCATGGTTAATTGGGTTAAAGAACAAGTGTGATTTAAAACACTGTTCACGATAAACCCAAAAATCCAATTCTTTATCCAATTCCAATTAAATATTAATTAATTGGTAAAAATTTCCTAAATCTTAAATAAAAGATTTATTCTTTTCTAAACTGGGCTTAAGAACAGTGTTATTAAAGACACCATTCACGACAAACAAAAAATCCAATTTGACATTAAATATAAGGTTCTGAATAGAAATTATATCGGCTTATATTCAATATCAAATTCTGACACCAACAAATATTGTATTGGGAATAACGATATATATATATATATATCTTCCAAATTCCCACACAATATTCTTATAATAACGGAATCCAATATCGACATATTCCGACGATAATTTCCATTCAAAACCGTTCCAATATATGTAAAAATATATTGGAAAATTTTGGTTATTTTAAAACCATATTTAAATCCAATTTATTTATTTCTAATAATAATTAAATTATTATACTAGTTAATAACTAGTTCATTATGATAAAAATATATTTTCACCTTTTCAAAATTGGAATTTTTCATCAAAAATCTTTCTAAGCCATTTGTTATGATTTTAGATAATTTTTCCATATTTTTAATAATTTTATTATTGCTCGTACAGTCGGTTTCCAACAACGGCCACCGAACTGCATCCATAGCGACCTTTTCTCAAATTGATTTGGAAATATCTCCAAATCTAACCGTTAGATTTCAAATCTTTTATATTCATTGGAAATCTCTTTTCGATACGAAACCAACGGTTCCGGTTTTAGGAGAATCCGACGGTCGGATCTCCCGTTACGCTAATTTGAAGTTAATGGTCGAAATTCGCGAACAGTCGCTGCGCGGCGCGTTCTATTCAGGCCATTATATAAATATATATAATACATCGTTGATTTCTATTTAAAACGTATTATATAAATCGTTTATAAATTTGTTTAAAAATGATTCCAAATTCAATTTCAATTTCAAATCAGAATTGAATATTCTATATTTTTATAATATTAAAATGATAATATTTTCAAAATATTAGATTTTGAAATCAATTCTTTATTATAAAATGCTCTTTTATTATAAAACATTCTTTATTATAAAATAAAATGTTAAGTATAACATTTCTAATGAAAAATCCTATTTTGTCAAGTAATTCTTTTTATTTAAATAAAAATGTTAAAAATGATGCTTTTAACTAACAAATACATTTTAACATGTAACCCTTTTTATTCTAGCTAGCATGTAAAATGTCCCTTTAAATGGCAAAACATGTTTAACATGAATTTCTATCTATTCTACTTAACATATAAAATGTACTTTTTTAAAATGTTCCTTAACATTATAATGCTCTTTACATCGAAATGGATCTTTACATTAAAATGGATCTTTTACATAAAAATGTTCTTTTTACATATAAATGATTCTTTTACATTAACATGTTCTTTTACATATAAATGATTCTTTTTCATATAAATGATTCTTTTTATATATAAATGTTTCTTTTACAAATAAATGTCCTTTTTCATTATTAATGTTATTTTACATCATAAATGTTATTTTACAATATAAATGTTTCTTTACATTAAAAATATCCATTTACATTATAAATATTATGTTACATTATAAATATAACTTACCTTAAAAATATCCTATTACATTATAATGTTATGTCACATTTTCAAGATGACATTCCTAATGTACAAAAATATGATTCAATAAATAATTATTTTATATTCATTTACATGTTAAAGATAACATTTTTAATGTACAAAAATATAATTTATCAAATGATTATTTTATATTTTTATTCACACAATAAAAATGTGAATTTTTATCGTTAAAACAATTTATTTGAAAATATTCTTTATTTAAAAATATTCATTATATTCTGAATCGGAATGCGACTCAGTCAATTACCATATAATTTCAGTTATATGAATTTCATACATCGTGTGTATGCAACAATAATGATAAGTGATCAACAAACAGTCCATTCACAACCAGAATGAAATTTACAACTGTGTGAGCATTAAAATAAATAACGCTCATCACAGACTGTCAATCCATCGATTGACATATTATTAAATTCAGGGGAGATGTGAATAAATTATCATCCCCAGACCCGTGTGGGGTTTTCAAACAACAACAGTTTATTTACACAAATTATTGGTTAATAAATTTAACCAAATTTCACTGTTCAAATTATAAACAAATATTTATAATCTAATTTCAACTACCAAATTTATGTTAACATTATCTTTGATTATTTCAACATCACAAACAACATACAATGCAGTCAATTTAAATCGTCCGTTGTTTGTGGACGAGGGGAGTGATTTAATCAAGCACAGTGTATAGTTTATAGTGATTAACTGATAAAAATCTAAACTGGTGATCCTATATATTTTTTAGTTATAAAAGTAAATAAATAACTATGTAGAAATTTTAGTGAGGAGTTCTCACCTTCGTTCCCACTCCGTCAGTCTTTAGCGGACGATTCGGATTCCGTTCTACTTCCATTCAGTTCCATCGCGTTGAGACGACCCCAAATCCCGTCCTGACGGAGACAAGGGTTATCTTTGGAATATAACACAGAAACAGATAATAGCAGAATAGAATTAAATAAATACACCAGATAATGAACAATAGAATATACTGGATAAAAGTAATCATCAAAGTTACACAGTATACAGGATCGTACTTAGTACAAATACAGTTCAGCTATACATAAAAGTCTACAGCGGAAAACAAACAAAATATGTACAATAGGAGCTGAACAGCATAAAAAGATATAAATGATAGAATCCATCTTCAGCTCCAGCTATCCAGAAAGAACCAGCTAAACCTGAATACAAGGCTGCCCGTGTAGAAAAAGGGGCACCCGAGTTTGAAAGTGAAACAAACTACGAGTCAGTCATGGGACTGGTATGAGAAATCTACTCAACACATATATAATATGGCAAATCACAGGACCACACCACTCTCGTGGAACGGGTTTTACTCCATTGGATTGCCAGTGCTTTAAAACAAATCTTTCTTTTAAACATCGCTATGCTTTTTATAAAAATGAAGCCATTATAAGACTCAGTTCCCATCACACAATGCAACGCATACCGGAGGATAGAGTTTTACCTTATAACGGCCAAATATGCTTGATACGAATAAAACAAAGGCAATTGATATTATTGCTAGTGTTTATATGTTTTGAAAACAATTTCATATCATAACTATCAATCATAGACGACATGGGTACCATATATCATGTCGCCATATATATATATACAATCAAAACCGTACGATGTCGTATTTGGAAATTGGATTTCCGTCATGAACCAAGGCAAAAGATAGTCCTTACCGAATTCGAGACTGCCTAGCCCGAGCCTCAGGCAAGTACTCTGTCAAGCCTTAGGATCGTCAGGGTCGGTCCACCGATGTGGATTAAAATGCCTGAACCATGCGTTTCCCCGCCCTTTGGGGCGTAAACGAGCTAACGAATGACTCCATCGGACCCGGATCGTCCGATCAAACCGAGGCGCCTCGCAACAGCAACAACCACATAGGTGAAAAGTATATAAATGTCAGGGCTGGTAGGTCACTGACACCACCTTAGCTAGGAGGAAACGCAGGCCCTCCCTGAGGTCCTTTCTCCCGTTTCTGGTTCATACCGGGGTGTGAGGCTCGCGATTTCACGTTATACACAAAGCTACGCCACACAGGCGGTGATTTGATCATCACCACAAGACTTTGCTTTTCAACAGAAGCCCTGATCACTGCATCTTAGCATGCCACACAGGCAATTCATGCCATGCGACTGATGTCCATCGATACACAACCTCTGAGCTCGTGCGTTTCAGAGAAGGGCGTTAAGCAAAAGAATAAATTCTCCGCCGCCAAACAGATGTAGATTTAATAGAGATCAATCAACACAGAATAAAATCCAATGTCAGACACACAGTCCATTTACAAGTCCGTTCTGGATCTGAACGAAACCGGAGGCACTAAATACCTCGCAAACCCATCGATCACCACGTACGTCTGGACGATCACCACTCATTATCCATATTTCGGGATGCCTCCCAATCAGGACCTCGGTTACCATCCAAACGAGGTGAAGATCTCTAGTCTTCGACCACCGTCTTCATCTTCGACTTTCAATCGTCGGTCAATTATTTGAAATGATAATTAACTCGGCCTTCTCAAATAACTCGCGTACATTTAGAATTTCAAATCAATTTACTTTAATGGTTAAATCATTCGACAACAGCAATTTGTTCTTTAATGTAATTTTCACACCAAACACATTCAACCATCAAATACTACATAAATCGAGCGAATTCAGTTTATTCCTATCCCATATCGTTTAGGATATTTTATAACGATTTATCGCTATTTTTATTTATTTTAAAATAGCCAATTTATTCAAAACGACGCTTCGGGCCATAACGCGGTCGTGGCGCTGTTTTTCTTCGGATTTGATTTACACATATCCGAAAATCTAACTGTTTGATTCTCATAAAATTTACATCATTAGAAAGGTCTTTTCAAAACGAATCCAACGGTTCCAGTTTCGGGAAAATCCGACGGTCGGATCTCCCGGTACAATCGTTTGAATTTTCGATTTCAAAATACGAACTGCAGCGTCGTTATTCGATTAAATATAATTATATTTATAAATATAAATAAATATAATCGCTTCTGGCGCTGTTTTTCTTCAGATTTGAATTAAACATTCCAGACAATCCAACCGTTGGATTTTTACAAGGTTGGTGCCGTTGGGAAGATATTTCCAAGGCGAACCCGACGGTTGAGGTTTCGGGAAAATCCAATGGTCGGATTTCCCGCACTAGTTGTTTGAAATCACGGTTTCAAAATACGAACTGCACGGCCTCGTTTCGTTTTAATTTTATTTATATTTATATATGTATACAAATATAGTTCATTCAACAATTTCAATATCGTTTTCACTTCAAATATTTCACTAACGCCTTAAAATTTTGGAAAATTTCGCCATAACCTCCCCTGCACCGGGAGCATCGGGAAATCTCAAATAGCTTCCCCGGTCCTTCTAAACTCAAAAAGAAAAAGAAAAAGCCAAGCGGCTAGCCAACAGGCTCATAAAATCATCACCCAAACAAAACAATAAATGTGTACCTATTTGTCGGGCACAAAATTTTATTCCTCTTCTCTAGCCCCTTTGCTATAACCTGTTCAATGAATATGCATGTACATATATACAATTCTTATCATTTATCATTTTCTATTCAACTTCATATTTGATTTCCATTTGGTTTAAAAACACCATTCATTCTAATCTTGCATACATAGGTACAAATCATATCATTAGCTAATTAATGAATATTTCAACTCATATATATTTATTTGAACAAGTGGCTATTTTTAACACTTCACATTTCAATGATTCATGCATATAATAAAAATTTGATTTTTATTGTAAAACAACTCATTTCAAAACACTATTATTTTATATATTTCATATTGGTGATAAAAATAGGATTTTTCTTATAAAACAATTTCTTTCAAAACGAGATTATTTTACATAGTTCATATAGTCGATAAAAGGTGATTTTTATTATCAAACAATTTATTTTAAAATATGAATACCATTCAACACATGAATTTCAAATCAACGAATGAATATCGATTCAACACATGAAGGTTTTCTATAGTTTCCATATATAGATAAAAATGTGATTTTTATATTTAAAACGCGAATACTATTCAACACATGAATTTCTAATCAACGAATGAATATAGATTCAACACATGAAGGTTTTCTGTTCAATGAATAAATATAGTTTCAACAGATGAAAATAATTCAAACACATGAATATTATTCAAAATTTCGGCAGCATAACGGCAGGGTAGTTAAAACCGGGACCGTCCCTAGTACGGCTCCTCGCTCTACCTTAAAACCTCGCTGTTTTTGACAATGGGGATCATGCATCTAGTTCGCACGCAGGCGGCATGTATATATTTATTTCATTTCCACAAACTAATCCTATGTGGTTTCAACCAAATATTTTTCAACCTCAAACGGGTATTTTTCAACCACAATCAATAAATATCAACCCCAAACAATCCCAAACAACCATTCGCTATCAATCAATTTTCACACCAATCACAATCAATAAATATCGTCCATGGTTTGTGGACGAGGGGCGTATATATATATATAAATTTATATATAGCAATTCACTTTTTATTTCAACACATATATAATTTTTACAACGCATATATAACTTATACATCGAACATACAACTTATACAGCGCTTATACAAGAGGTGTACAACGCTTATATAACTCATACATCGACTATATAATTTATACACCGTCGTTTTCCATATAGTTTATAAATTAGAAATCTCACATTGGGTTCCACTCCACCAAAAATAGCAGAAGGCTCAGAAAAATATGCGGTCTCTTCTAAAATGTAGAAGACGTCCACACGGTCATGACGTTTCCTGTTTCATCGAATTTCGTTAACATAGCAAAAAGATATGATTTTTCAAAGTTTGCAACGGTTTTAAACTGTCGAAATCAGTTTTTAATTAAACAGCCGATACCTGCTTGAAATCTTCGAAACTAGGTTTCGATTTTTCGATCAATCCGCTGATTGTTGCTTCGATCGGCCAGCGCCACCTTGTCGGGCTGGGAGAGGCGCACGTGCGCCAGGGAGGAAGTCAAGCTCGGTGGTCCCCAGGCGGCGGAATCGGGGTGCGAACGGCCGAACTTCTCGAGGGTGGTTCTCCCTCTACAGGCCATGAAAAAATCCAATACTTATATGGATTTGAAGATCACGAGAAGTACTACAAAAACCTCAACTGTGGCATTGGATTTCATTGAGCAGATCAGAAGAAAACGAGGAGAGAAGGGAGCGGCCAATTTCCACCGTTGCTCAAGTCGGGGAGAGAGAAAATCGTGGGGGGGGGGGTGTGTTCTGACGTGGCCCAATCATTTTTTTTTTATTTATAAAGTTTTAAAAATCCGAAAATACCCCTTGCCTCTCGCGAACCCCAATCCAAACCCAACGACTGTTGTCCCTAGCGTTTTATCCTCATTCTGAACACAATGGGATATGTTTCGTAGGCCCATTCGACTGTTTCAGTCAGTTTCCATTCAAATCAAAATATAAAACATTCAATATTTAATTTGAACGTACATTTCAATTTGCCAGTTCCACAAACTGATTCGAAAAATTCCAGAAAAATAAATCTAGCTATGTTTTGACGATACGGTCCCAACAAAACTAGTTTCGTCGAATTCTGAGACCGTTTGCAAAAAGGCCCATTTTTGGTCGATCCAATTTAACTGTAATTGACCAAAACCCATTTTCCTTTGCCACGCTCACATACTAGCTTCAAAAATTATGAAATTTGAAACCTAGCAATAACTTCTCATCCCGGATCCAACAAAAGTGGTTTCGTCGAATTCCGAGGTCGTATGCAAAATGGCCAATTTCACGGGCTATATATATTCCATAACGACCATTCTGAAAATTCATTCGGCCATAACTTTTGCTTTCCGCTATGAAATTTCGATTTTTCGGATTCGTTAGAAAGGTATTCACTAACATATTTAAATATTTTTGATTTCGCTAAAATCCGTTTTGTTTTGCACCCGGTACAGTCCGACAAAGTTTGAATTCAAAATTTTGAACTGCAGTGCCTTTTCAGGCCTTGTTTATAATTATAATTAATTATATTCACTTTCAATTGTCGATTCAAACTCAGTTTTCATCGCTATTATTTAAAATATTTATTTTAAATATTTAAAATCCATTATTTTAGCCAATTTAAAAATTTTAAATTGGTTCAGATTTTCTGGGTCGTTACACGCAGTCTGTGTCACACAGTTTGTATTGAAAATCATATTTTTAATGTTGTTCTATACATATGGTAAAAATCATATTTTTATTTATGTTATGTTTATATAAAAATCATGTTTAAAAACAATGCGACCCTTTTCATTTCAAAACATTGTCCTTTTTATTTTTCAAAACATCGTGAATTTATGTTTTCAAAACAATGTTGATTTTATATTTACAAAACAATGTAAACTTTATTTTAAAAACAATGCAAACTTTATTCTAAAAACAATGCACGTTTATTTACTAAAACAATGTATATTTTATTTACAAAAAGAATATATATTTTAGTTTCTAAACATTGCTATTTTCTTTTTTAAAAAACAAGGCTATGTTTTCCTCTTAAAATAATGTAATTTTTCTTTTTAAAAACAATGAAAATTTTCTTTTAAAAACAATGAAATTTTCACACGTCATACGTTGAATTTCTTTTCACAAATCATATGCTAATTTTATTATAAAACAATGCAATTTTATTTGTAAAACCAATCTATTTTTAAAACAAATCTATTTTTAAAGCAAATCTATTTTTACCAAACAATGCTATTTTTTTATTCACAAACAATGTTCTTCTTATATTCTTTAAAACAATGTTCTTTACTAATTAAATTATATTTATAATAAAATTTCAGATTTCTAAAACCATGTATTTATATATTATTTTCAGAATTTATAAAACCATAAATATGGTTAAAACAAAAAGGAATTCCCCTTAATTTTCAATTACAACGTTTAGAGGCCATTACCATTTGTTACTGTCTTCTTCATCGACTTCTACCTGCGTGAGAAACCCATCCCGCATCATCGGAGAATCCACCAACCCACCCCCCTGGAGCATCAGACCCACGATCCAAGTCCACCACGCTGACTGCCTCGACCACGTCCTCCGTCGCCCTGATTATCACCTCGTTCGGTGGTCCCTAGCCTCCACAGTTAGCGTGCGATCGCCACTGGTTCGAGCCAAAAATTCAGACCAAAGACTTGACGAAATACCATCATCGCCATATGAAATCGAAGCTCTTGAAGAGCTCTTGGATTTCGTTTTGAAGTCGGATCAAAACTCAAAGAGGATTGGAAGATCTTATCATTTAAAATTTGAACGATTTCAGCCATGTATTAAAGAGAACAGCGGCTGTACATTTTAGATTAGGGTTTGCGTATTCTAGGCGTATTTATACCGTATTTTTATTTTTATTTTATTTATTTAACTCCATTTAATTTCAATATAACTTCCGACCCAACGAGTGTCGGCCCTAGCTAAATACCCCCATTCCGGACACAATGGAACATGTTTCGTAACCTAATTCGGCTGTTACGATCCATTTTTCTCAAAATTAAAATCTAAAACAATATATATTTAATTTAAACATACATTTTAAATTACCGGGGCCACATACTGACTTTAAAAATTCCAGAAAAATTATATCTAGCTTCGATTTAATGAGACGGTCCTAACAAAACTATCAAAACACATTTTCTTTTGCCACGCTAACATATTAATTCGAAAAATTATGAAAATTGAAACCTAGCAATAATTTGACATTCCGATTCCAACAAAAGTGGTTTCGTTGTAAACGGAGGTCGTTTGCAAAATGGCTTTTTTTACGGGCCATATATTATATTAAAATACATATAAATTCTACAACGACTTTTCTAAATTTTAAACTGGTCATAACTTTCAATTCCTGTTATGGAATTTCAATTTTTCAGATTCGTTGGAAAGATATAATCAAACAGATTTAAATATTTCTTGTTTTACTGAAATTCGATTTATTTTGAATCCTGTACAATCAATTGAAATTTGAAATCGAATTTTCGAACTACCGCGCCATTTTAAACTCCTTCTATAATTAAATTAAATTTATTCTTTTTAACTTCATCAAAAATAAATTTCTCGATGTTATTATTAAAAATAAATCATTTTAAATATTCAAAATTCGTTAAAATTGCCAAAATAAAAATTTTAAATTGGTTTAGAAATTGTGGGTTGTTACAATCTCCCCCACTTAAAATCATTTCGTCCTCGAAAAGGAACGGAGCTGAAAGTTGTTTAACTAACCAACTCAACTTTCAATTCTAGTAAATTTTCAATTCAATTCAATATTAAATTCGATTTAGATAAATTTATCATTCTTTCTAATATTGGTTAAATTAATTATTTTTCCAATATTTTAATTAGTTAAATTAATTATCAAACATCACAACCAGCAATCAATTAGGTGGTTAACTTTTCAAATATATATAATTTTTATATATAGTCAAAAATCATATTTTTGTGCAAATCACAATAATAAACCCTATCTAGTTTTGGTTCTCACGCCAGTCAATTGGAAATATATAGATACCCCACCTTCAAATATTCAAACATAAATGCTGATGATGTCATGCTCATCATCAGAATCTTGTTCGGGAAGCTACAGCGTGATTCTATATCCATCCAGTATATTTGAGACTTCGTACACACGCTGGCTAGGCGTATATGCAAAATCTTCATATACTCAATTGTCCAAATTAAAATAAAATAATATACTCAAATACGTAAGATAAAATTTTCAAAACTAATTTTGTTATTATTTTTATTTTAAAAATAACACTCTTTCGACTCATTCTAGGATACTGCTGATCCTATCTCTAACGAGTCATTCTTATTAGATATTACTAATCCAATCTCTGATGAATTCTTTCGTTCAGTTCTAATGTGTCTTCTTATCTAGCTTTGTAAACCAAAGCTCTGATACCAAATGTAATGACCCAAACTTCACAGTAAAGGAAAGCCCGGATTGTTTTGAGAACAACACACATCAGAACACAAACAGAAGAACATTCATTGCTTATTACAACACTTTACATTAGAGTACAAGAATATTCCAGAGTATGATTTATTAAACAACAGAAAATAATATCAGAGATTTAAATTACATTTAAATAGTAGCGGAAAAATAATACAAAATACAACTGAAAGAAATACACAGACAAAGAGCTTTCCGAATATCGCTTCAGCTGTAGACCAGGATCCTGTGAAGATAATATCTGCAAAACTAAACTACTGATTGCCCGTGTGGAAAATATGGGCACCCAGAATTTAGGAAGGAACAATAAACTCCAGGTCAGTCAAAGGACTGGTATGAGAACTCAAAATAGTTATTAATATGATTTTAAAGTTAGGTAAATCAGGGGACCACGCCATATTACACGGAACTAGTTTAACCCCAAGAATACCAGTGCATAAATAAACAGCGCAATGCTAATTAAAAAAAATGAAATCATTATAAGACTCAAGTCACATGCAACGCAAGCCGAAGTATAGAGTTTTTCCTTATAATGGTCAAAAATATGCTTAATACGTGAAATTAATCTTTTACTATAAGTGCACAGTGTAGAAATTAATTTCGAATATAAATGTATCAATCCTAGATGGCATAATATATTATGTCACCATATAGGTATACAACTTAAACCGTAAAGCTCGTATTGGAAAATTGGGTTTCCATCATGATGGCTGCAGATTCGAAAGATCTACTGCGAATGTATCTCCATGGCTTATGTCTCGGTAAGAGAAAACACCGTAATACATATACTACGCACTTTGGATGAGCATCAATATGTTCTATCCCCATGGGATTCGGTCGGCTGAAATGACCTATGTCAATCTCCAGGTGTGCAGCTACCATACCCAGCACAACTCGGCCGACCAAATCCATATATATATATATATATATATATAAAGTATATTGGTCAAACCTACTAATCAAACAAATTGTTCACCATCATACCGGGGTGTGAGGCTCGCGAAGTAACGTTGTACACAAAGCTATGCTAATTAAAGTTGTGCTTTGATCATCATCCACAAGGCTCTACTTTTCAACAAAAGGCTTGATCCATGCATCATAGCATGCCACATTGTCAATCCATACCATACCATTGATTTCTGCAAATATATATAACCTCTAAGCACATATGTCTCAGAGAAGGGTGTTAAGAAAGAGAATAAATTCTCCGCCACCAACATATATTTACATTTAGCAGAGATCAACGAATACAACATAAAGGAATACAACGTCAGACATACCATCCATTTACAAGTCCATCTTGGGTCTGAACGAAACCGGAGGCACCTTATTCCTCATCCCGTATGTCCAATACAGAAGAGAGGCCCTCGCATATCCGAACAATCAACAAGTACGTCCGGACGGCTACCACTGTAGCCCCTTCAAGGTAGCTACTCCAATCATGGGCATCAGTAGCAACTCATCCATTCGATGTGAAGATCGTCGGTCTTGCGCCGTCTTCAATCTCTTCGACTGTTAGTCGTCGTATCAATTATTTAGAATGGGTTAAACCAGGTCTTTCCGAATAACTGACGTACTTTATAAAAAAGTGCTATAAAAGCACATCTTACGCCTCATTCCAATTCAGAATATTCTTTTAATAAAATATTCACATTCTTGGAAAAAGGTTCCCATTAATTTTATCAAAGATAAATTCTTTAAATTTATCTTTTTAATCTCAAAAATCATTACTTAGGGATTATTCGAATTTATTAAATTAATCTTATCTTTAACTGGGTTAAAGAACTAATGTCTTTTAAAAACATTGTTCACGATAAACCCAAATATTCTTCCATTAACTATGGAATCTTCACGGAAATCATAACGGTGTATAATCGATATAAATTCCCATATCAAACTAATAATATAAATGGAATAGCGACAATACCTTTTAAATCCATATATAGTATCAGTCTTCATTCACATGAGCTCATCTCGATTATTACCAAATCGAATTCCATTCAATTCCAATTTAATATATTAAATTAGAAAAATTTATTTTGGAAAATTCCCATTTAAATCTTAATAAAAGATTTATAATTTCCAAATTATTTCATCACGGTTAATTGGGTTAAAGAACAAGTGTTATTTAAAACACCGTTCACGGTAAACCCAAAAATCCAATTCCAATTAAATATTAATTAATTGGTAAAAATTTCCTAAATCTTAAATAAAAGATTTATTCTTTTCTAAACTGGGTTTAAGAATAGTGTTATTAAAGACACCATTCACGACAAACCCGAAATAAAATTTGACATTAAATATAAGGTTCTGAATAGAAATTATATCGGCTTATATTCAATATCAAATTCTGAAACCAACAAATATTGTATTGGGAATAACGATTTATATATATCTTCCAAATTCCCTCACAATATTCGTATAATAACGGAATCCAATATCGACATATTCTGACGATAATTTCCATTCAAACCCATTCCAATATATAGAAAAATATATTGGAAAATTTTGGTTATTTTAAAACCATTTTTAAATCCAATTTATTTATTTCTAAAAATAATTAAATCAATATACTAGTTAATAACTAGTTCATTATGATATAAATATATTTTTACCTTTTCAAAATTGGAATTTTTCATCAAAAATCTTTTGAAACCATTTGTTATGATTTTAGATAATTTTTTCATATTTTTAATAATTTTATTATCGCTCGTACAGCCGGTTTCCAACAACGGCCACCGAACTGCATCCATAGCGACCTTTTCTGAAATTGATTTGGACATATCTCCAAATCTAACCGTTAGATTTCAAATCTTTTCATTTCATTAGAAAGCCCCTTTCGATACGAACCCAAAGGTTCCAGTGTTAGGAGAATCCGATGGTCGGATCTCCCGTTACGCTAATTTGAAGTTAATTGTCAAAATTCGCGAACGGTCGCTGCGCGGCGCATTCTATTCAGGCCATCATATAAATATATATAATATATCGTCGATTTCTATTTAAAACGTATTATATAAATCGTTTATAAATTTGTTTAAAAATGATTCCAACTTCAATATCAATTTTAAATCAGAATTGAATATTCTATATTTTTATAATATTAAATTGATAATATTTTCAAAATATTAGATTTTGAAATCAATTCTTTATTATAAAATGCCCTTTTATTATAAAACATTCTTTATTATAAAATAAAATGTTAAGTGTAACATTTCTAATGACAAATCCTATTTTGTCAAGTAATTCTTTTTATTTAAATAAACATGTTAAAAATGATGCTTTTAACTAACAAATACATTTTAACATGTAACCCTTTGTATTCTAGCTAGCATGTAAAATGTCCCTTTAAATGGCAAAACATGTTTAACATGAATTTCTATCTATTCTACTTAACATATAAAATGTACTTTTTAAAATGTTCCCTAACATTAAAATGTTCTTTACATTGAAATGGATCTTTACATTAAAATGGATCTTTTACATAAAAATGTTCTTTTTACATATAAATGATTCTTTTACATTAACATGTTCTTTTACATATAAATGATTCCTTTTCATATAAATGATTCTTTTTGTATATAAATGTTTCTTCTACAAATAAACGTCCTTTTTCATTATAAATGTTATATTACATCATAAATGTTATTTATACTATAAATGTTTCTTTACATTAAAAATATCCATTTACATTATAAATATTATGTTACATTATAAATGTAACTCACCTTAAAAATATCTTATTAAATCATAAATGTTATGTCACATTTTCAAGATGACATTCCTAATGTACAAAAATATGATTTAATAAATAATTATTTTATATTCATTTACAGGTTAAACATAACATTTTTAATGTACAAAAATATAATTTATCAAATGATTATTTTATATTTTTATTCATACAATAAAAATGTGAATTTTTATCGTTAAAATAATTTATTTAAAAATATTTTTATATTCTAAATCGAAATGCGACTCAATCAATTACCATATAATTTCAGTTATATGGATTTCATACATCGTGTGTATGAAATAATAATGATAATTGATCAACAAACAGTCCATTCACAACTAGAGCGAAATTTACAACTGTGTGAGCATTAAAATAAATTAATAACGCTCATCACAGACTATCAATCCATCGATTGACATATTATTAAATTCAGGGGAGATGTGAATAAATTATCATCCCCAGACCCGTATGGGGTTTTCAAACAACAACAGTTTATTTACACAAATTATTGGTTAATAAATTTAACCAAATTAAACTTTTCAAATTATAAACAAATATTTATAATCTAATTTTAACTACCAAATTTATGTTAACACCATCTTTAATCATTTCAACATCACAAACAACATACAATATAGTCAAATTAAATCGTCCATGGTTTGTGGACAAGGGGAGTGATTTAATCAAGCACAGTGTACAGTTTATAGTGATTAACTGATAAAAATCTAAACTGGCAATCCTATATATTTTTCAGTTATAAAAGTAAATAAATAATTGTGTAGAAATTTTAGTGAGGAGTTCTCACCTTCGTTCCCACTCAGTCAGTCTTTAGCGGACGATTCGGATTCCGTTCTACTTCCATTCAGTTCCATCGCAGTCTGGGTCACACAGTTTGTATTGAAAATCAAATTTTTAATGTTGTTCTATACATATGGTAAAAATTAGATTTTTATTTATGTTTATATAAAAATCATGTTTAAAAACAATGCGACTCTTTTCATTTCAAAACATTGTCCTTTTTATTTTTTCAAAACATTGTGAATTTATGTTTATAAAACAATGTTGATTTTATATTTACAAAACAATGTAAACTTTATTTTAAAAATAATGCAAACTTTATTTTTAAAAAAATGCAAACTTTATTCTAAAAACAATGCACATTTATTTAATAAAACAATGTATATTTTATTTACAAAAAGAATATATATTTTAGTTTCTAAACATTGCTATTTTCTTTTTATAAAAACAAGGCTATGTTTTCCTTTTAAAATAATGTAATTTTTCTTTTTAAAAATAATGAAAATTTTCTTTTAAAAACAATGAAATTTTCACACATTATACGTTGAATTTCTTTTCACAAATCATTTGCTAATTTTATTATAAAACAATGCGATTTTATTTGTAAAACCAATCTATTTTTACCAAACAATGCTATTTTTTTATTCCCAAACAATGTTCTTCTTATATTGTTTAAAACAATGTTCTTTACTAATTAATTTATATTTATACTAAAATTTCAGATTTCTAAAACAATGTATTTATATATTATTTTCAGAATTTATTAAACCAAAAATATGGTTAAAACAAAAAGGAATTTCCCTTAATTTTCAATTACAACGTTTACAGGCCGTTACCATTTGTTACTGTCTTCTTTATCGTCTTCTACCTGCGTGAGAAACCCATCCCGCATCATTGGAGAATCCACCAAACCACCCCCCTGGAGCATCAGACCCACGATCCAAGTCCACCACGCTGACCGCCTCGACCACGACCTCTGTCGCCCTGATTATCACCCCGTTCGGTGGTCCCCAGCCTCCATAGTTAGCGTGCGAACGCCACTGGTTCGAGCCAGAAATTTGGACCAAATACTTGACGAAATACCATCATCGCCATATGAAATCGAAGCTCTTGAAGATCTCTTGGATTTCATTTTGAAGTCGGATCAAAACTCAAAGAGGATTGGAAGATCTTATCGTTTAAAATTTGAACCATTTCAGCTATGTATTAAAGAGAACGGCGGCTGTACATTTTAGATTAGGGTTTGCGTATTCTAGGTGTATTTATACCGTATTTTTATTTTATTTATTTAATTCCATTTAAGTTCAATATAACTTTCGTATCGTTCTGGACTCCAAATCAAACCCAACGAGTGTCGACCCTAGCTAAATACCCCCATTCCGGACACAATGGAACATGTTTCGTAACCCAATTAGGCTGTTACAATCCATTTTTCTCAAAATAAAAATATAAAACAATATATATTTAATTTAAACGTACATTTTAAATTACCAGGGCCACATACTGACTTTAAAAATTCCAGAAAAATTATATCTAGATTTATTTTGACAAGACGGTCCTGATAAAACTAATTTCATCGAATTTGAAGACCGTTTGAAAAATGGCCATTTTCTGGTCGATCTGATTTGACTAAAACTGTCAAAACACATTTTCTTTTGCCACACTCACATATTAATTCGAAAAATTATGAAAATTGAAACCTAGCAATAATTTGACATTTCGGTTCAAACAAAAGTGGTTTCGTCGAAAAC
Organism: Allium sativum; assembly: GCA_030737875.1. Classification (NCBI taxonomy): domain Eukaryota; kingdom Viridiplantae; phylum Streptophyta; class Magnoliopsida; order Asparagales; family Amaryllidaceae; genus Allium; species Allium sativum. The sequence continues at coordinate 582,524,198 of CM060913.1, forward strand.
AGAGGTCGTTTGCAAAATGGCTATTTTTAAGGACCATATATTATATTAAAATATATATAAATTCTACGACTTTTCTAAATTTTTAAACTGGTCATAACTTTCAATACCTGTTGTGGAATTTCAATTTTTCAGATTTATTGGAAAGATATAATCAAACAGATTTAAATATTTCTTGTTTTACTAAAATCCGATTTATTTTGAATCCTGTATAGTCAACTGAAATTTGAAATCGAATTTTCGAACTACCGCGCCATTTTAAACTCCTTTTATAATTAAATTAAATTTATTCATTTTAACTTTATCGAAAATAAATTTCTCGACGTTATTATTTAAAATAAATCATTTTAAATATTCAAAATCCATTAAAATTGCCAAAATAAAAATTTTAAATTGGTTCAGAAATTGCGGGTTGTTACATTTTCTATCGCTTTGATTTGTTGTTATGTTTCCAGAATTTGCAAATGAGCTTCAATCTTCACACCGTCTATTTTTCTAACTTAAACGCGCCATTCCGGACGACTTTCGCCTTAGGGCTTTTCTTCTGAAAATGCTCCAATTCGCCAGAATTTGCGAAATACCACGAACTAGACAGCAGACTTTGGACGCGTTTTCCAGGCGTTTCCGCAATCCAAAATATGAATTACATATACCCAAATCGAAGAGAAAATCGCGCTCTTCGATTTTGGCACTGTGGAGTTTCGGCCAAGAGCTCACGGTTTGAGAGATATTGGCTCGGGAAGATCTGGGCTGTGGTGTACGCGCCGAAAATGATAAAAATTGAATTTTTAGTAAAAGGGGGGTCCGGGGTCGGGGATGACGTGGTGGGGAGGTGGCGCAGGGGTCATAGTTCAGGGTGAGGCGGTGGCGGGTCGGAGGCGCTGCAGTGGTGGTGGGGTATGCAGTTTTGGGAGATTAACGGGTTTAAAGAGGTGGAAGAGGGGAGAGAGAAGGGCGGAGGAGGAGGAAGGGTGGCCAGTCGTCGGCGGGGCGGTGAGGTCCCTCAGGCGGTGGTGCGGTGGCGCAAGGTGGGACACGGCGGGATGGGATTTGAATAGAAAAAGGGGGCGGGTTCTGTTGACCGCGATTTAGAAATTTAGGAGTTAGACCCCGTTAAACCCCTTATATATTTATTATTATTATTATTCAAAAAGCAACTTTTTCATTCAATCTCCAAATTGAACCCAACGACTGCCGCCCCTAGCGTAATATACCTATTCCGGACATAATGGGATATGTACGGTAATCCAATTTGACTGTTTCGATCAGTTTCTGCTAAATTAAAATCAATGTACATTGAATATAAACGTACATTTTAATTTACCGGGGCCACATACTGACTCCAAAAATTCCAGAAAAATAAATCTAGTTTTTTTTGTACGATAAGGTCCTAACAAACTAGTTTCGTTGAATTTGGAGGCCATTTTCCAGTCGATTAAATTCAAACTGAAATTACCAAACGCGTTTAAATCCACCACGCTCACATATTGATTCCAAAAATTATGAAAATTGGAATCTAGCAATAATTTGACATTCTGGATCCAACATAAGTGGTTTCGTCGAAAACGGATGTCGTTTGCAAAATGGCTATTTTTAAGTGCTATATATTATATAAAATATACATAAATTCCATAATGACTATTTCAAATTTTGAACTTGACATAACTTTCAATTTATAAAGTGAAATCTCAGTTTCTCACATTCGTTAGAAAGATATAATCAAACAGATTCAAATATTTCTGGTTTTACTAAAATCTGATTTATTTTGAATACTGTACAATCAACTGAAATTAGAAATCGAATTTTCAAACTACCGCGCCATTTCAGGCTCGATTTATAATTAAAATAAATTTATACGTTCTAAGTTCGATTAAAATAAATTTTTAGTTGTTATTATTTGAAACAAATCATTTTAAATATTCAAAATCCATTAAAATAGCTAAAATAAAATTTTAAATTGGTTCTGAAAATCCAGGTTGTTACACAAGATACCATCCACCTTTCACTATCGACGCACGATGGTTGAGGGACATGCTAATTGGATGTTTAGTTTGTTTAGTAGGGGCACGTGACTTTGCTCTTGTAGTTTTTACTAGTTGAAGGCTGGGCCTGGGTGAGGCCATAGCCACCGAAAAGCAGACCATACTGGATATATGTATTGTAGGCCCTTAAAGGTGGGCCTATATTGTAACACCCCACCTCCGCTAGGGTCACTCGCAAAGGAATGCACTAGCTTTAGAGGGGTATTATTGGTAAGCATGTACAGAAATATTACAAGACAGAACATATAAAATAGCGGAAGTAAAACCAACTTTCATATCATTAACAAATAAGGTCTAAAGCCTTTTACATCAGAGAATTTCTTACATGGAAACCTGTCTTGCAATAGTAAAGAAGCATAAAAACCTTTTCATAAATTATTCCCCAAGTAAAACGGTAAAGTAGTCATAGCCAAGAAAAGTCCGAGCCATACATGATGACCTTCAAACAGGAGAAGTCCGAACTAACAATAGCATTTCCTCCCTGTAACCTGGGGGGGGGGGGAACGGAAGACAAGAGGCGAAACAAAACGGGGTCAGTCATAAAGACTGGTATGCCCTATCTACTATCAGTATATAAACTAGTAAAGTTAACTAGCATGAGGAACTGAGATGAACATAAGTATGATGACAAGATAGATAAGCTAAACCAAAATAACAGGATGAACTACTGTACCAAGATAAACGAGTGTGTCAAGATAAATCAAGGTATCACATTGTCAGGTTTCTATCAAGTATACTATCCCAAGATAACTATCATGTATAACATCCTAAGGTATTTATCATGTATATTTGCTCTGCACCTCTCGTACTAGTATCCCAACCCGCGTTATGTGTTAACTATGAATGTCCCTTGCCCAATGTCATGTAATGGTCCATGTCAACCTAATACATAGCATATGTAGGTTTTTCCCAACTCGTATGTTTCTTTCCATGTATGAGTTCAGTCCTTTGCCGTAGGCCGTACGGGCTTCCCTATGTAAAACTATACCGCCTCAACGTAGTACCATTTTATCCTTGAAGTTGTTTTGGACTGCTACCGTTGATCTAGTTATGTTTTATTACCATGAACTATCAATTTATGCCACCTAGGACCACTAGGGATTATGCTACCTAATGAACGTTTCCGTGTCTCGGTTTGGGTTTTAGCCACCTAGGGCTACTAGGGATTATGCTACCCGTCAACCACGCCCTTTTATCCCATGTATGTATCGTGAATCGTTCTCCATGTCTAGACACACATGTATCTCAATGTGCCATCCGAGTTCCGTTCCAGGGCAAATCAAGAAATACGGAACTCGGTCGGGAGTTTTAAGTCATCCGCCGGTGCAGATATCAAGGTCTGTTTTTGTATTCGTGGCTATGGTCCCACGTGACCCCTCCCTCAACTACTGAAAGGCAAAACAAGAAAAGTCATGTATGAGAACTACGCTACAGCCATCGCTCCCCTCATTCCGGACGGCTAACCTCACCCATACCTAGATCGCCAGTATGGTTTGTTGGGTGTTCTCTGCCTTTCCGTACGTACACGATTGACTAAAGATGGTAGGTGGCCGACGAATGTGCTATCCAGGGTTACCGTGAAAATATCGTCGACCCCACGCTAATCCACCCCAGTCTTTAGGTTGCTCGCACAACAACCAAGGCATACCCTTGGTTCTACTACAGTAGACCTTAACCTCTGTGAGCCCTGGTTTCATGGACCACCCGCAACCTCACAGAGGGATACCAAGAGTATCCTCACGTTTCCCCGAAGCTACCGCTTCGTCACCCAGTTCGTTGGAGCCTTTATCTAAATCAGATATTGCTCCTCCTCGTGTGTTTAAGCGATGACCTACCGTATCGGGTTACTCATCTATTTGTGAACTGGTCCAAATCCCTTGACTAAGAATTATTACTTAGTTCCCTAAACTAAGGTTTACCACTTAGTCTCATTTCCCATTATCCTTGTTAATCCCGGTTTTCCACCTAGTCCCCTGAACTAGGGTTTTGTCTAATGGGTTAAGTATTGTCATTTAAGTTCATGACTTAACTTGCCTAAGAATCATATCAAGATTTGGCTAAGTATTCTAGTCCAAGACCTAGCCCTACAAGTTGGTTAAGTATACCAAGAATCTCATGACTTAACCCTATTCAATCCTCAAGTCAAATTGGTTAAGTATTTGTTTATCTTAACCCTATCAGATTATCGTGTTAGATTGGTTAAGCATAGATTATCTTGACCTCATCGGATTATCGAGTCGGATTGGTTTAGTATAGGTTAACTTAACCCCATCCACTAATCGTATTAGAATGGTTATTTAAACGGTCTTGTGACTTAACCCTATCTAGTTCTCACATTAGATTGGTTAAGTATGGTTGCTTAACCTCATCAAATCATCATGTATAATTGATTAAGTATAAGGTACTTAACCCCATTAAATTATCATGTTAAGTTGGTTAAGTATTGGTTACTTAACCACATTGAATTACCAAGTTTAGATTGCTTAAGTGTTTAACTTAACCCCACCGAATTACCGTGTTTAGATTAGTTAAGTGTAGGTTACTTAACCCCATCTAATTACCAAGTCGGATTAGTTAAGTATAAATTACTTAACCCCATCCCCTATTTGTCTTATATGGTTAAGTGTCATTAAGAAATCAAGTCCGGTTCAACTTAAGCTACCCATTCGTGTCATATCGGTTAAGTGTCATTAGTCAAAATTACTTAACCTTTTCATGTGGCATTAATTAGATTAATGCACCCCAACCTCTCACATTAGACTTTGTTGTGGTTACTAGTTAAGCCGGGCGGGTCCGGGTAGATTTACACCACAACCTAGTCTAACCTCGGGTTTTAAGTGCCATATGACCAACTACTCACATTGGGTCCTATTGTTTGTAGCCACTAGTTAAGCCGGGCGGGTCCGGGTAGATTTATGCTACAAACTCAACCCAACCTCGAGTTGGCCACTTTCATGTTTGGTCTAGTGTCTTGTTACACTTACATCCCATACGTGTCAAGTTTCAAGTCCCATGTTCATAGCCAAAATTACATGTTGTCATGTTTATACCAATTTACCCAAATCATGTTTCATGTTATTAAAGTTTACCCATAATGTAACCCCAACGCTTTTAAACTCGCATATACATTCGCAACAACGCATAATGGATTTAAGAAGGAACATGGCAAAAGCATGACAAAAAGGGTATAAGGCCACAAGTTAATCATGGTGGCATATGAGGTGTAAATGTGTTCATTAACTTGCATGTTACATTATTAAGCCTCAAAAACATGCATAACCCCAAACTTAGCACATAGGCGAATCATGATGATAAGTGACATAGAAAGATGCCTAGAAGTTTGCATATAGTATTACATGCAAGTTATCATAAGGGATATGATAGCTCTCATGTTGCATAATGCAATATTCAACATAAAGCTTATAGCTTTTAGCCCATAAGATCAAGATGGTGTCTTTACAAACATGATGGGATACATAACATGATAGCATGTATGATACTTAATGTTCAAACCTAACTTGCAACATGAACATTTAACTTCATAGTTAATATCTAAGAGTAGGAGGGGGCTTACAATGCTATGAAGGCAATAAAACGACATATAATACAAAGATTGAGACGAAGCCACTCAAGCAACACCAAAAACCCCAAATGATAAGCTCCAAATGAAACCCTTGAGCAAATACCAATAGAAATCCTTGCCTTGAAGTAGAAAGGTTGCAACTTTGGCTAGAATGCGACTTATGAACTCTCATACAAACTTGAAATCACTCATATCATCATGTAATCTCTCATGTGAATGAAGATTGAATTTATGACAAGAGGATGGAGGCTTAGGGTTTTGAGTGGAGGCCATGATCAAGAAACATTTTGGCAGCATTTAGTTGTAGGAATGATTAATGAGGGTTTAGGCTAGGTCTAGGGGTCTTTTTGTAGAGATTAGGGGTAGTTTAGGCCGTGGGATAAACCCTAGGATAGATCTGAACCCTCAAAAATCGTCACAAGCCTTCAAAACAAGACCTAGGAGCCAAAACCAGAAGCAGGTGCACCAGGTCGCTGGTTCGACCGAGGGGGGTGGGTCGACCCATGGGTCGACACCCATGTCGACCCCCTGAGGAGGGGTCGACCCAGGGGTCGACACCAATGTCGACCCTGAGTGTCTGGTGGGAATTTTTCTCGCCTCTCTTTTTGGGCTGAATTTCAAATCTGTTTTCGGATTTGAATTTTCGTGAAACTTCGTTGGGCCTTAACTGGGTCATACGGACTCGAATTTACGAAATTTCGGACTCTATTTCGCGTATTTATCCGAGACGAACGCAATGGAGCAACCCGTTTATCCTGATTCAGATTTTATAATTTAATTCTGCCTTGATTCTTGTCTTAACACGTTTGCTAAAATTCGGGTTGTTACATTCTCCCCACCTTTAAGGATTTCGTCCCTGAAATCTCCAAGTTAGGAAGAACGTACCCTACCATCCATCATCCATCTACTCAAAACATCATCCACAGGCAAACATTGTCCTTAGATGATTTCTAATGTCATGTGACCATATGCAAACGTGTGTGTATATGCTCCTTAGCTAATGATAATGATCAGGCCTGAATGATCTTTCTAATGCAAAATATGTTTAGTGCCATGAGTCCAACATCTATGCAAATAGTCCTATTCATATAAGTACTATATGCGTGCACAAACATTCATTCATATGCAACATCCGCATGATAACACATTCAATTTCATCCATAAACAAGTATAAATACTTGTGCATATGCAACATGAAACGTGACCGCGTCAATCTAGTATCTAATGTGTATTCGCACATCCACGAGCAACCACTTGCAACCATTTGCAACCATATCAATCATAACATGTTTCAAATACATGTTTACATCCATAGAGTTCTATCTAAGGTTCCCAAGATAGGATCGAGAAGATAAACAAGACAAACTCCTTAAGGGTTTTGCAACGGAAACAGGATCGAGAGGATATCCACCAAGCGATAGCATGCAAGCAAGCTCTACAGGAAAACCAGGAGTCAACGATATACTCTTAAAAAGAGATATGATGCGCGTGTCTAGCCTTAGGTCCTCTAAGTCGCGTTTTCTTGAGCTTAATTCCTCGGTGCCTTGACCATCTTCTTAGCTCCATAATCTCGTAGCTCCTTGATTCCTATTTCCGAGATATGAGTTAGAACTCATTTCATTGTCGCCTCTTATTCCACTTTCACTTATCCTTCCCCTAGTATACTTGTCTCAAACATATGCACTTACTCATGCAAGCTCTCCAAAATTCACTAGGGAATTCTGGATCTCGTTTGCCGATGCCAATCCACGTTGCCAAGAGTACTTACTAGGGTGATTCCCATAACTCATGCATAAGCGAAACAAACCATCCACCTTAGCGGTGAATTCTATTCGAAAGGATTACCAACAACTGCATCCCGAGATTCTAGGTAACTAACCATGACAGAACCCAAAAGGTTATACGAGATTTCGAGGGTATCACCAAGGTGAGTCGAGAGTCTAACTACCCTCTTTCCTAAAACTGAGAGTGGCACCCCTTATTGGGTGACCACTTTATCCCTAGAATCCATCCGTAGCCGAGACATGTCATTCTCGAATCCAAACAAGTCATGAAGAAATGGACCAACTCTCCAACCAGATCTTTGGGACAAAAACTAGGATCCTCTACCATGCTAGTACTAAGGTGCAGAGACTCAACTATCCAAGCAGACTTAAATGATACGATGATCAAGACAAAGTCTGGATGGGATGATAGAAAAGAACGACTAAGCCTTTACCAGAAACGGTACCATCTCTTTTAGGTACCCTAGAAATGGGAGCGTACAATTGCCCTCTTCGATGATCTTGTCCTTGTCCTCCTTGATGGACTAAGCCATACCAACAAGTTGCTTATCCTTAAGCTCGCGTCCTTTATCCTTACTCTTATTATCCTTCCTTGTACCACGACAACAGGTCTCTCGAGAACCACCTCCATCGTACGGAAAACACCTGCGTGGCTAGACAAAGATTAGTCACAGTTAGAACTACTGTGATTACAGATGGAGGAAAGAAAGGAAAAGAGATTCAATCAAGGAATCAAAGGTTAGTGCTAATGGCTTTTGGGGAATAGCCTTTAAAAACTTTTCTTGAAAAATGCTTCTTTGTAAACGATTTTTCAAATAGTTTTCAGAAGGTTTTAAAAACTTTTGCCCAGTCTGGTATCCTTCTGCTCTGATACCAAATGTAACACCCCACCTCCGCTAGGGTCACTCGCAAAGGAATGCAGTAGCTTTAGAGGGGTATTATTGGTAAGCATGTACAGAAATATTACAAGACAGAACATATAAAATAGCGGAAGTAAAACCAACTTTCATATCATTAACAAATAAGGTCTAAAGCCTTTTACATCAGACAATTTCTTACATGGAAACCTGTCTTGCAATAGTAAAGAAGCATAAAAACCTTTTCATAAATTATTCCCCAAGTAAAACGGTAAAGTAGCCATAGCCAAGAAAAGTCCGAGCCATACATGATGACCTTCAAACAGGAGAAGTCCGAACTAACAATATCATTTCCTCCCTGTAACCTGGGGGGAAACGGAAGACAAGAGGCGAAACAAAACGGGGTCAGTCATAAAGACTGGTAAGCCCTATCTACTATCAGTATATAAACTAGTAAAATTAACTGGCATGAGGAACTGAGATGAACATAAGTATGATGACAAGATAGATAAGCTAAACCAAAATAATAGGATGAACTACTGTACCAAGATAAACGAGCGTGTCAAGATAAATCAAGGTATCACATTGTCAGGTTTCTATCAAGTATACTATCCCAAGGTATCTATCATGTATAACATCCTAAGGTATTTATCATGTATATTTGCTCTGCACCTCTCGTACTAGTATCCCAACCCGCGTTATGTGTTAACTATGAATGTCCCTTGCCCAATGTCATGTAATGGTCCGTGTCAACCTAATACATAGCATATGTAGGTTTTTCCCAACTCGTATGTTTCTTTCCATGTATGAGTTCAGTCCTTTGCCGAAGGCGTATGGGCTTCCCTATGTAAAACTATACCGCCTCAACGTAGTACCATTTTATCCTTGAAGTTGTTTTGGACTGCTACCCTTGATCCAGTTATGTTTTCTTACCATGAACTATCGATTTATGCCACCTAGGACCACTAAGGATTATGCTACCTAATGAACGTTTCCGTGTCTCGGTTTGGGTTTTAGCCACCAAGGGCTACTAGGGATTATGCTAACCGCCAACCGAGCCCTTTTATCCTACGTATGTATCGTGAATCGTTTTCCATGTCTAGACACACATCTATCTCAATGTGCCATCCGAGTTCTGTGCCAGGGCAAATCAAGAAATACGGAACTCGGTCGGGAGTTTTAAGTCATCCGCCGGTGCAGATATCAAGGTCTGTTTTTGTATTCTTGGCTATGGTCCCACGTGACCCCTCCCTCAACTACTGAAAGGCAAAACAAGAAAAGTCATGTATGAGAACTACGCTACAGCCATCGCTCCCCTCATTCCGGACGGCTAACCTCACCCATACCTAGATAGCCAGTATGGTTTGTTGGGTGTTCTCTGCCTTTCTGTACGTACACGATTGACTAAAGATGGTAGGTGGCCGACGAATGTGCTATCCAGGGTTACCGTGAAAATATCGCCGACCCCACGCTAATCCACCCCAGTCTTTAGGTTGCTCGCACAGCAACCAAGGCATACCCTTGGTTCTCCTACCGCAGACCTTAACCTCTGTGAGCCCTGGTTTCATGGACCACCCGCAACCTCGCAGATGGATACCAAGAGTATCCTCACGTTTCCCCGAAGCTACCGCTTCGTCACCCAGTTCGTTGGAGCCTTTATCTAAATCAGATATTGCTCCTCCTCGTGTGTTTAAGAGATGACCTACCGTATCGGGTTACTCATCTATATGTGAACTGGTCCAAATCCCTTGACTAAGAATTATTACTTAGCTCCCTAAACTAAGGTTTACCACTTAGTCTCATTTCCTGTTATCCTTGTTAATCCCTGTTTTCCACCTAGTCCCCTGAACTAGGGTTTTGTCTAATGGGTTAAGTATTGTCATTTAAGTTCATGACTTAACTTGCCTACGAATCATATCAAGATTTGGCTAAGTATTCAAGTCCAAGACCTAGCCCTACAAGTTGGTTAATTATACCATGAAGCTCATGACTTAACCCTATTCAATCCTCAAGTCAAATTGGTTAAGTATTTGTTTATCTTAACCCTATCAGATTATCGTGTTAGATTGGTTAAGTATAGATTACCTTGACCTCATCGGATTATCGAGTCGGATTGGTTAAGTAAAGGTTAACTTAACCCCATCCACTAATCGTATTAGAATGGTTATTTAAACGGTCTTGTGACTTAACCCTATCTAGTTCTCACATTAGATTGGTTAAGTATGGTTGCTTAACCTCATCAAATCATCATGTATAATTGATTAAGTATAAGTTACTTAACCCCATTAAATTATCATGTTAAGTTGGTTAAGTATTGGTTACTTAACCACATTGAATTACCAAGTTTAGATTGGTTAAGTGTTTAACTTAACCCCACCGAATTACCGTGTTTAGATTAGTTAAGTGTAGGTTACTTAACCCCATCTAATTACCAAGTCGGATTAGTTAAGTATAAATTACTTAACCCCATCCCCTATTTGTCTTATATGGTTAAGTGTCATTAAGAAATCAAGTCCGGTTCCACTTAAGCTACCCATTCGTGTCATATCGGTTAAGTGTCATTAGTCAAAATTACTTAACCTTTTCATGTGGCATTAATTTGATTAATGCACCCAACCTCTCACATTAGACTTTGTTGTGGTTACTAGTTAAGCCGGGCGAATCCGGGTTGATTTACACCACAACCAAGTCTAACCTCGGGTTTTAAGTGCTATATGACCAATTACTCACATTGGGTCCTATTGTTTGTAGCCACTAGTTAAGCCGGGCGGGTCCGGGTAGATTTATGCTACAAACTCAACCCAACCTCGAGTTGGCCACTTTCATGTTTGGTCTAGTGTCTTGTTACACTTACAACCCATACGTGTCAAGTTTCAAGTCCCATGTTCATAGCCAAAATTACATGTTGTCATGTTTATACCAATTTACCCAAATCATGTTTCATGTTATTAAAGTTTACCCATAATGTAAACCCAACGCTTTTAAACTCGCATATACATTCGCAACAACGCATAATGGATTTAAGAAGGAACTTGGCAAAAGCATGACAAAAAGGGTATAAGGCCACAAGTTAATCATGGTGGCATATGAGGCGTAAATGTGTTCATTAACTTGCATGTTACATTATTAAGCCTCAAAAACATGCATAACCCCAAACTTAGCACATAGGCGAATCATGATGATAAGTGACATAGAAAGATGCCTAGAAGTTCGCATATAGCATTACATGCAAGTTATCATAAGGGATATGATAGCTCTCATGTTGCATAATGCAACATTCAACATAAAGCTTATAGCTTTTAGCCCATAAGATCAAGATGGTGTCTTTACAAACATGATGGGATACATAACATGATAGCATGTATGATACTTAATGTTCAAACCCAACTTGCAACATGAACATTTAACTTCATAGTTAATATCTAAGAGTAGGAGGGGGCTTACAATGCTATGAAGGCAATAAAACAACATATAATACAAAGATTGAGACGAAGCCACTCAAGCAACACCAAAAACCCCAAATGATAAGCTCCAAATGAAACCCTTGAGCAAATACCAATAGAAATCCTTGCCTTGAAGTAGAAAGGTTGCAACTTTGGCTAGAATGCGACTTATGAACTCTCATACAAACTTGAAATCACTCATATCATCATGTAATCTCTCATGTGAATGAAGATTGAATTTATGACAAGAGGATGGAGGCTTAGGGTTTTGAGTGGAGGCCATGATCAAGAAACATTTTGGCAGCATTTAGTTGTAGGAATGATTAATGAGGGTTTAGGCTAGGTCTAGGGGTCTTTTTATAGAGATTAGGGGTAGTTTAAGCCGTAGGATAAACCCTAGGATAGATCTGAACCCTCAAAAATCGTCACAAGCCTCCAAAACAAGACCCAGGAGCCAAAACCAGAAGCGGGTGCACCAGGTCGCTGGTTCGACCGGGGGGGGGGGGGTCGACCCAGGGGTCGACACCCATGTCGACCCCCTAAGGAGGGGTCGACCCAGTGGTCGACACCCATGTCGACCCTGAGTGTCTGGCGGGAATTTTTTTCGCCTCTCTTTTTGGGCTGAATTTCAAATCTGTTTTCAGATTTGAATTTTCGTGAAACTTCGTTGGGCCTTAACTGGGTCATACGGACTCCGATTTATGAAATTTCGGACTCTATTTCGCGTATTTTTCCGAGATGAACGCAATGGCGCAACACGTTTATCCTGATTCTGATTTTATAATTTAATTCTGCCTTGATTCTTGTCTTAACACGTTTGTTAAAATTCGGGTTGTTACATATACAGATATGGAAAAGCTCCCGACCGAGCTCTGTGTTTCCTGCAAAACCCTATTACAGAACTCGGTGCACGGTAGATAATGCGTGCAGTTAAGGCATCGAGTACGATTGACGACACGTACGTGAGAAAGTCTAGATACATGCATGTCTGCTCTGGGTGGTGTATCGTAGACGGTAGGGTATTACTTTGTGTCAAGACCGGGCTTGGCAAAGAAGTTTGGATATGGAGATCTATACGTCGCTCTGGCGTAGGATGAAGAGTTGTATACGCTTCAGTGGCATGGGAGGTACCTTGATATTTGGGGTAGCTACATATACTATATTAGGTTAATCTACTGGGAGGTAGATGGGTACGTGTGTGTAAAGCTTTGAGTGCTATTAACCCTAAGTAACCTAATAAATAAGAAAATGTTACTGAACGATACATGTAGGGTTATTCAAAATGTGTTGTTTAAAGTCTGTCACCAGAACTTATGTTCTGACCCCCTCCTCATAACATACTCGCAGGTTAGATTTGTGGCAGAGATATGATAGCTTTGGATACTGGTTAGGCAGTATTATTATCTGGGTAAGGCTATATTTCGATTATATTATATTGTATCCATTCCACTGTGAGATGTTTTCTAAGCTCTGATAAATTTTATATCTCTGTCTTTTTTGCAGGATACCAAACATACCAACATGAGTTTCGATGTATTAGAATTTTGAAAAAAAATCGGTATGTCGGAAAGCGGGCTGTTGCATTTGGTATTAGAGCCTAGGTTTAGTGTAACGTTCCGTATTTTTATGGTATAATAATCAATTTATTTAATTATTTAAATAATGGTTTGGTAATTTTAAATGGTTGTTTAATTCAATAATATTGAATATTTAACTAATATTAATAATATAATAATATATTTATTTTCAAAATAGTCGGATGTAGTAGAATTTACAATATTGTGTGAATTAGATTGTTTATAATATTTAATTTAGTTCAGAGTTGAATTATAATAACAAATTTATTATTTAAATGAAGTTTGAACGTATTAATTATAAAATAATTTAAATCAGGCTCATAATGGCGTGGCAGTTAGTAATTTGGCGATTCAAACATTAAACGAATATACAGAATATGTTTTAAGCCGGATTTCTGTGAAACAAGAAACGTTCGGAGCTGGTGAAGTATATTTTTCTAATGGAAGAGAAAAACCGAGATTCCGTCGTGTAGATTTTGAGTTATTTCCAAATCAAATTTTTGAAAAGTCGCTATAGAATTCCTTTATAATTTATAACGATTTATTTATATTATAAATGGATTTTCAATATAAATAGAATACTGATTTAATCTGAATTTGAAATGTCGAGTTATAAATTCAGATAGGATTATTTTGGAGCTGTATTATATTCTATGTGAATATATATGATAATATTAATTTATTAATATTTAACTTAATTTTTTTAAATATATTTATATTTAAATTGATTTATTTAGATCTTTAAAAATAGCCAGTTTTGCAAATGAACTTCGTTTTTGACGAAACTAATTTTGTTGGATCCGGAATGTTAAATTATTGTGAGATTTCAATTTTAGTAATTTTTGGTGTCATTATGTGGCCGTACGGGATTTTAATGTGAATAAAAGTCAATAATTTGACTTTAAAAATACGCCGTGTGAGCAAACGGACTCGAAATTCGACGAAACAAGTTTCATTGGGTCCGTAATATCGAACTGTAGCTGCTTGACCATTTTCATGATTTTGGATGTTGTATGTGATCACACGAATTTTTAAACAGGAAAACAAATAGCGGTTTATTATAAATAAATATAATATTAAAATCTTACTGTAAATACCCTACCTCACCCTTAACCCAAGTTTTCTCATTTCTACGGTCAAACAAATAAGCGCCGTTGGTTCTTCATTTTTCAAACTTGGAATTCGATCTTCAAATAATTCATGGAAATCAAATAAAATCCGATAAATCTCCAAACTTATATATTAAGGATCCAAGGAGTAAGCGCTTCAACGGAGTAAGGTTTTTTCTGAGCTCGACTTGGTTTTCTCGTGTTCCATAGGCCCAGCGTTTGTTTTCGAAAGCTAGGGTTGAAGTTTGTGCAAAATCAAAGCATCGAATCTTGATTTGAATATTAGATTTGGGTTTATGGTTTGAAACCGCATTTATGTGCTGATTTTTGGATTTTTTGGAAGATAAAAGTGTGGATACCTGCTGGCCTTCTGCGTGTGTGCTGATTCGAACGTGACAAGGATATGCATTTCGAGAACTTCCTTTTGGGTATGGTGATGAAGAAGAATCGAAGAGAGAAGTTTTGGTTTTATTGGTTTGATTTTAAACGAACCATGGAGAGGGAACGGATCGAAGATTTGGGCGGAAATGGCCATAGGAAACATGCGTGTTCGATTACCAGGAGGAAGAAGAGGTATTGAGCGGGTAAGAGCTCACTAACTCTGTACAGTTTATATTTTTATAAATAAAATTTAGAATTGATAAATGATGGTTAATTGTTGTGTATTGTTGTTTGGTTGAATTGCTAATTTATTGGTTGAAAACATAGATAACGATATATATAAATCGTTAATCAAATATTGATTATGTTTATCAAAATATTTCATATTGAAATGAAATCGATGTTATTTATATTGTTTAACATCTCTGGATGTAGGGAAACAGGTTGGAGGTAACCAATTGGATTCCTCAATATTATAATACTATTTGTTTTCATATATTGTGATATAGGATGTGATATATAATCTGTGATTGATTATGATTACACTGGTCATGTTATTTGGTATTTTAAATACCATATGAAATACTGGAATGTAAAAAGGAAATTTTCAAAGTGAATATTGAAAATGAAATATTTATATATGAAATGAATAGGATATTATAAAAGGTAATATTTGGAAAAAAATTATTGGAAAATATAATTAAGGAAATATTTGGGAAATGAATAGAATTATAAAAGGATTTATATAAAATAAATAGTATTATATAAAATGATTTATATAAAATGAGTAGAATTATATAAAAGGATTTATATAAAATGAATAGAATTATATAAAAGGATTTATATGAAATAAATAGAATTATAAAAGGACTTATATAAAATGCATAGAATTATATAAAAGGATTTATATAAAATGAATAGAACAATATAAAAGGATTTATTTAAAATAAATAGAATTTTATAAAAGGATTTATATAGAATAAATAGAATTATATAAAGGGAATTATAAATGAGATTTAAGTGTTAGAAATAAAAAGGAGATTTATATGAATAATTCTACAAATATAAATATAAATATAATTTGGGTTTGAGATATTGTTTTTAAATACGAAATCGAACTGTTTTGATTATATAAAGTAATATTATTCACATTCTATGTGAAAAATTAGATGAAAGTAATTATTTTGGAAATAAAATATTATAAAGGAATTTGGGGTTTGAATTAGGAATTTAAATGGAATCACTGAAATTAGAAACTGACTGGAAATTAGTTGAGTGAAATAGCTTTCTGGGTATCAATCTGATGTTGGTTTTGGCCTTCGAGGTTTATGCTTGGGAAGTTGTTTTATTACTAGTTTACAGTTAGAGACTGATAGAGGTGGGAAGATATTGGTGCATGAATCAGAAATGGAAACGTTTTCCAAAGTTAATAACGTTTTTTTTCTAATTTTAGAAAATAAGGAATTTATGAATATATGGAAACGATAAATGGGAAATTGGGAAATGAAATGATGATTGATCGGTAAGATTTCCACTTGGGAATAAGACCGTTGTTTGTACACATGTTTTCTTTGATAGTTAAATCATCGACTATCAAAGATTTTGACCACTTTCGTTGTCAATACGGAGAGACTGGGATCAGATATATTATCTGAAAACCACTCCGTATGTTATTAGCGTTGTGAATCAAATATGATGAAGATAATTAAAGACGGAGTTATGCAAGGATTGTTCAGTAAATCCTAGGTTGAAATTTCCTAAGATGGATTTACAAAATAGCGCCTTCGGTTTGTCTAGTCCCAGGACAACTTAAATGGACAAATGTCTAACAGAGTATATCTGGTAGATCACGTAAGTTGATCGTTTCAAACGTATTTACGTTGGTGGCGGAGGAATTCGTTTCTCTTAGCTTATACCAGTGGTATTTTTGGGGAAATCAATTTGTGATTTGATGGGTATGACGATGTGGCATTCGAAGTAAATGAAGGAGTGATCTGTTAAAAGATATGTTATGACCTCAAGCCTCATCAACTGGGAAATGACAAAAATCGGGCAGGCAGCATGGCTAAGTAGGTCACACCCAATTAGGGTATATTGTCACCATCTAGAGAATATTCATATTTGTTACTTCTTTCAATTCTGTATCTCCCGGGAACGGTTATGTTGGTATACCAACCGTAAGATGACAATATATTCGGAACATTCAAGAGAAATTAATGGTCGGTCATGTGTGGTCGAGTTACAAGATGTTCTTGTTGAACTCCAGTGTATCGCTTCTAGAGTACACTTATCGGAAGGTGGTTCCATACCTTGTCATAGTTGGAGATCTATTACCCAATAAGAGTCTGCGGTTTTTGATTGTATATTATATATGTAGAACGTGAGATGAAAGCGTTCTACTAGATTGTTATTTACTTGATTTAGACATTATTATAATATCATAAGAGTTGTGATATAAAGAATATTTTGAGTAGTAGTAAGGTAAAAACCATCCGTGTTTATGTGTGGATCGGTCTTACAATGTTCCTTTCTTTTAAAAGAATTTTAAAAGTTAAACAAATGGTTGGAGTTTACTCACACCAGTCACATGACTGACCCAGAGTTTATTTTGTTTTGTTTTCCCTAAACTCTTGGGTGCCCAATTTTGTACGGGCAGTCAAGTAGTCAGGATTTACAGATATACTTGGAGAGCTGAGCAGGAGGCTTCAGGATTTTATTGCAACTATTTATTTCCGATGTGTTGTAAGTGTTGTACTCTGATAAATGTTATTGTATACATAAACTGGTTTTGTTTCAAAGTTATGTTATATTTTATTCGTTCTGCTATGAGATTTGTGTTACTATGATTCTGTTGTTGTGATCTTCTTCTTCTTATATTCTAATTTCTACCTTATCTATCCTCACCCTTTATCTTCTTTCTATTAACTATCCGGTGTTTCCGATGCTTGGATAGTCGACATTGAGTTTATGTCGATAACCAAGGTCGCAAATCCCCCGAGTCGTTACAGTGGTATCAGAGCTGAAGGGTAAGTAATTACCTTGGCTCTGTGGCGTGACTTAGTAGAGATGGGGTTAGTAATGCCCTAGATTGACTTGAGGGTATATATACGAGAGGACGTATTTGTATATTTTGTAAAAATTGTTTTATATTATGGAGATTTATTGGTTGAGTTATTTATGAGTTCTGGTCGATCAGTTTGATCCACTGTATCGGTAGGGGTTTCTGAACACTCGAATACGATGAACTGACATAATATGTTTTGAAAAGAGGGTAAACAAAATAATTTTACCCATATTATATTATTAAATAAAGAATGTTTGACATTGGAATTATTAGAGTATATCGGAGGTGTTGGTTGTAATTATAACTGAATGCGATTATAAATGAAATGGTTATGTAAATAACCAATCAGAATTCATACAAGTGTTATGAAATGAATTAAATCTGAATTTAAATCAGAATTGAAATTACAACTCTGGAAAGTGAAAAAGTGTTTGGATTAAAAATATGAGAATTTTTAAATCTTGGGAGATTTTAAATTGTTTGACAAACATTGAGATGGATGTTTTGAAATATATTTCAAAATAGAAATGTTTAAATATGGGTTTTGAAAGTGATATAGTATTGAACTCACTTTGACTGCTTAGAAATAACTGTGATGATGCTGACCACATCCTCAGTGTTCATTTTCAAGTTCTAAGTGACGTATTACTACCAAAGATATTATTTTGAATGTTTTTGGGAAGACAAGTGTTTTGAAATTCCAAAAAGGGAATATTTGATTTTTGAAAAGGGTAAATGGTTTAAAACTCCCAGGTAGAGATTGTATGAGTTAAAAACAAATTAAACCGAAATTTGTAAAAGCAAATTGGAATTAAAGTAAAGCCAGTTAAGTGGTAATGGAAATTGAATTGAAATAGAATGATGTCGAGTAAAATTGGATTATGAGATGGGAATCTGGAATTATATTGGACTGGTAAGTTAAGAGTTGAAATTGGTAATGGCATTTGAGTTGAGAATGAAATTTGGCTTGGATATAAGCGAATAATTGTGTTGAGATTTGATTGATTGAAACTGATTGGAAATCGATTAGTATAGATGGATATATGATCAGCGGGTATTGAGTAGAAGCAAGTGCAAGAAATAAAATGGTATGTTCAACAAAAGTTACATGTTTCATTCAGTTTGGTGATTTATGAGCCGATTTGGCAAGCCGCTTGGCTATTTGATTTTTTTGGGTTGGAGAAGTGTAACAACCCGAAAATACCGAGCCAGTTTAAAATTTTATTTTGGCAATTTTGATGAAGTTTGAATATTTAAAATGAATTATTATAATTAATATCGACGAGAAATTTATTTTGAATAGAAATAGAATGTATATTTATATTCGTCGTCGTTAGAATATAAATATTTATTTATATATATAAAAGGAATTGAAAATGGCGCGGTAGTTCTATAATTCGATTTCAAAATTCAAATGAACATACTAGGTGCAAAATAAACCGGATTATAGTGAAACCAAAAATATTAGAATCTATTTGATAATATCTATAATAACCCGGAAAAGCTGAGCCAGTTTAAAAATTTTATTTTGGCAATTTTAGCGAATTTTGAATATTTAAAATAGATTATTTTAAATAATATCGACGAGAAATTTATTTTGAATAGAAATAGAAGTATATATTTATATAGATCGACGTTAGAATATAAATATTTATTTATAATTATAAAGGGAATTGAAAATGGCACGGTAGTTCGATAATTCAATTTCAAATTTCAATTGAACATACCGGGTAAACTGGATTTTAGCGAAACCAAAAATAATAGAATCTATTTGAAAATATATTTCCAACGAATCCGAAAAATCAAAATTTCATAGCGGGAATCAAAAGTTACGCCTAGATGAAATTTCAGAATAGTCGCTATGGAATTCTGGCCCTTAAAAATTGAAATTTTGCAAATGACCTCGGATTTCGACGAAATCACTTTTTTTGGATCTGTGATGTCAAGTTATTGCTAGATTTCAATTTTCGTAATTTTTCGAATCAATATGTGGGCGTGGCAAAGGATAACGTGTTTTGTCAATTTCGATCGACCTGAAAATGGCCATTTTTCCAACGGTCTCAGAATTTGACGAAACTAGTTTTGTTAGGACCGTATCGTCAATACGAAGCTAGAAAATATTTTTCGGGAATTTGTAGAGTTGGTATGTGACCCCAGTAAATTGAAATGCGCGTTCAAATTCAATATATAGAGTTGTATGTTGATTTTGACGAAAACTGATCGAAACAATCGAATCAGCCTACGATACACATCCCATTGTGTTCGGAATGGGGATAATTAGCTATGGACGATAGGCGGTGGGTCTCGTTTCGAGTTCGAAAAATAAAGGTTACTTTTTGAAATTAAAAATAAATAATATATATATATATATATATATATCCCTTATACTCTTTCCCCCTTCTATTTTCAGATCAAAAAAAAAAATGGAGGCCGACGTTGACCTCGAGCCCCACCGCAACCCTGTCAGACGCCGCTGGAGGCCGACCTCCCCAAGCCGCCGCTCTCTCCGACCTCGCGCCTCTCTCCTCTGCTACACGACGATCCCCAAAACCCCAAACCCATCGAGTTGAAGACAACCGACACCAGAAGGCCGCCCCTCCTGAAACAACTCCGGCGCCACCCCCTTGACCCCGCTCCGCCCCCTCTCTCCTTTTCCCCACTACCAAAAACCCGAAGAACCCCTGGCCCCGATTTCCCAAATCAGAGCTGCTCGGACCCTTAGCACCACTACCTCCCCTACCCCCGACGGATCTCCGACAGCGAAGGAAACCCTCCCCCTCTTCGATCAACAGCTTTACGTCGTTTATTTCCCTTTTTGTTCATGTACACAATTCAAAAATATGATCTTTGTTGGTTTAAAAAATAGAAAAGTTAGTTTATATAATTAGTACTGTTTTTAAAATAAAATAAAGAGTTGATTTTTATAATAAAAATATGATTTTTATTGTAAAGATATGATTTTGAAAATAAAGGTATGGTCTTTATAGGTAAAATTAAATAAAACAAGAATAAAAATTCGATTTTTAAGTTGTAGATCTAGAATAAAAATTCAATCTTTATATAGTAGCGATTATAAATATTCGATTTTTATATGCTAGAGAGGTTAAAAATATAATTTTTTAAATTAGTAGAAGGTTAAAAATATAATTTTTTATATTAGTAGAAGGTTAAAAATATAATTTTTATATTAATGGAAGGTTAAAAAACATAATTTTTATATTAGTGGAAGGTTAAAAATATGATTTTTATTAGGTGTGTAGAATAAAAATACGATTTTTATATTATATAACTAGTAAAAATTTGATCTTTATATGGTAGTGAGAATAAAAATCTGATTTTTATTATATATATGTTGATATAAAAATGTGATTTTTATAGAGATGAAATAAAAATTCGATCTTTATACATGAAGTAGAAATATAAAAATATGATTTTTATAAAGAAGAAGAAATAAAAATATGACTTTTATTTATTAGAATGAAGTGATAAAAATATAATTTTTATTATAAACAGCAGAGAAAGGAATGCATCAGAATTTCAAACCGATCCAGACTGTTCAGCAGTTCAAAAGCAAAGCACGACGGGGTGGAACCCTCTGTGAGAACTCCTCACTTTAATTCTATTTTTCTAGTTATAAATATATACTAGGATGCAGACAGTGTTTAGTAGCACCCGACACCCGTCGTCCACAGACCATGGACGGCTTGTATGCTTGGTTGTTTGTTTGATTTTGATGTGTAGCTGATTTTGTGATGTGAAATGAAATAAAATATTTTATATAGTTAAAATATTTTATAGTTAAAAATAAAAATTTTAACATATATATAAAATGAAATAAATATAAACAAATCATACGATTTGTTTATATACACATTTGACTGATATTGATTGGGAAGATAAATTTTACACATCGCCCAACTACACAAATAAAATCTGTATTTGATTGTTTGAAACCCCACATGGGTATTGGGATAAAATACGACATACACTAATCCCAATAATTAGTTGTATGTCGATCGATGGATTGACAAATTGTTATAAGCGTTAGATATCTATATTTGATGCTTATACAGTGTAGTGCACTTTGGATGATGGTTGATTATTTATCGTAGCTATTATATACATGTGTTGTATGGAATCCATATAATTAACATTATATGGTAATTGATTGGGCCTCATTCCAATTGGGAAAATAAAGAATATTATAAAATAAAGGTTCATGTGTTGACCGTACTCATTTGTTGAGATTAGTCACGCGTTGAACGAAATATTTTAACAATAAAATTTACATCTTTATCATATATAAAATTAGAAACTAACTGGAAAATAGATAAGATGAGTGGTTTCCTGGGTATTAATCTGATGTTGGTTTCGGCCTTCGGGGTTAATGCTTAGGGAATCGTTCTCTTACTACTTTACGGTTGGAGTCTGATTTGAAATCAAACGATAGATACCATAATTTTATCAAATATATTAAATAACAAAAATAGTCACGTGTTGACAGTACTCATTTGTTGAGATTAGTCATGTGTTGAAAGAAATATAGATTCATGTGTTGAATAGAATAAATATTCATTTGTTGAATAGAATAAAGAAGTTTTTGAAAAATATAAAGCCGTGTTGATTAGAGATGCGCTATTTTGACGCGAACGATATTTATATCGATTATATTCGTTTTTATAATGAATATTGAAAAGTGATTTCAAAATAGAATATTTTGAAATGGAATTCGAATTAAATTAAATTAAAATTCAAATTGAAATTTAATTGAATCAATTTGAAATGAATTCAAATTAAAATGAAACTGAAATGAATTCGATTCGAATTGAATAGAAATGAATTCAAATTGAATTCGAATTGCAATTGAATTAAAAACGAATGGAAATCATTTTGAAATGGAATTTAAAACGAATTGAAATTGAATTGAAATCAATTTGAAATGAATTTAAAATGAATTTATAAGGAAAAATTCACTTTTGATTGGAAATTGAATAAGAAGCTGAAATCGTTTTGAAACCGAATTTAAAACTATTTATAAAATTCGTTTTAAATAGAAGTCGATGAAATATATAATATATATATTATATATATATATATATAATGGCCTGAATAGAAAGCGCCGCGCCGCGATAGTTCATCAATTTCGACCATTTACTTCGAATTGGCGTTGCGGGTGATCCGACCGTCGGATTCTCCTGAAACCGGAACCGTTGGGTTTGTATCGAAAAGAGCTTTCTAACGAATATAAGAAATTAGAAATATGACGGTTGGATTTGGAGATACGTCCAAATCAAATTTGGAAAAGGTCGTTGTAAGTGCAGTTCGATGGCCTTTATTGGAAATCGACTGTACGGGCCTTGATAAAATTATTAAAAATATCTATAATTTGTGAAAAATTATAATATATGAGTTGAAAAGAACTAGGATGAAAAATCCCATATTGAAAAGATAAAAATGTATTTTTATCAAAATGAACTAGTTTTGAACTAGAATTATAAATTCAATATTTTTAAAATAAATAAATTGGATTTGAAATGGTTTTAAAAATAACCAGAATTTCCAATAAATAAATTGGGATGGATTCGAATCGAAATTATCTTCGGAATATTTCGATGATTGGATTCGGGATCATAAAGATATTGTTATGGGAATTTGAAAGATATATTTATATCGTTATTCCCAATATGATATTTGTTGATTTCAGAATTTGATATTGATATAAGTCGATGTATTTTCTATTCAGAGACTTATATTTGATCTCAAATGGGATTTTGGTTTGTCGTGAATGGTATCTTTAATAATACTGTTCTTTAACCCAAGTGGAGTTAAGAAAATTAGGAACAAACTGGGGATCAGTTAAGTTGAATGGTTTCTTGGATATTGATCTAATGTTGGTTTCGGCCTTTGGGTTTAATATTTAGGGAACTGTTCTCTTACTAATTTACGGTTAGAGACTAATATAATGGAATGTGATGTGGGTTTATCGTGAACCGTGTTTTAAATGACATTGGTTCTTTAACCCAGTTAAAGGTTAGAACTAAGTGGAGTTTTAATGAATCTTTAATTAGATTGAAATGTGAATTGATAACATAAATTATCAAATTTAGGAAAGGATCGAGAAGGGAGTATCGCCAGTTTTGCTCCGAGCGATAGTTAAATCTTTAATTAGATTAGAACGTGAAATGGTAATTAAATTTACAGATAACACCGTGGTGTTAGTTATGGGGTAATAACAGTTTTGCTCCATCAGATGAATTGGTTGGGATTGGGAAATAAAATAAATAATTACTTCGGTGTGGTTCGCTAATCCCGCCTAGTTTGGAAAACCATAATTTGGTTTGAAATGATATCCAAAGGATGATTAAAGAATAAATTTAAAAGAATTTATCTTTGATAAAATTAATGGGAACCTTTCCTGAAGAATATGAAATTTAGAAACTAGCTGTAGGTTAGCTAAGAAGAATGGTTTCCTGGGTATTGATCTGATGTTGGTTTCGGCCTTCGGGGTTAATATTTGTGGAATTGTTCTCTTGCTAATTTATGGTTAGTGACTGATGAATTGGAATGAGGCGTATGTTGTGTTTGTGTAACATTTGTTTATTATATACGCGGGTCATTCAGAAAGGCCGGGTTTATACCCATTCTGAATAACCGATTCGACGATATGTCGAAAAGGAAGACGGTGGTTGAAGACCGGAAGTCTTCACATCGTTTGGGTGATTACCAATGATCTTGATTGGGCTGTACACCCAAGATAAGGGAATCAGTTGGTGATCATCCAGACGTACTTGGAGATCGATGGATATGCGAGGAAAGTGCCTCCGGTTTCGTTTAGACCCAGAACGAAATTGTAAATGGTCTGTGTGTCTGACATTGGATTTTATTCTGTGTTGATTGATCTCTATTAAATATACATCTGTTTGGTGGTGGAGAATTTATTCACTTGCTTAACGCCCTTCTCTGAGATGTATGAGCTCAGAGGTTGTATATCGATGGACATCAGTCGCATGGTATGAATTGCCCGTGTGGCACGCCTAAGTGGCAAATGATCAAGGCTTCTGTTGAAAAGCAAAGTCTTGTGGTTGATGATCAAAGCACGGCATACATGGCATAGTGAAACGACCCGAACTTCCCCGATCTCCGAAGAGAAGGGAAAGAGCGGATAGAATAGAGAACACGACAAATCAGAACGCAGACGGAAGAACATTTCAATGTATATTACAACAGTGCATCAGATTACAAGAATATACAGAGTATAAATGAATAAATATTACACAGAAATATCAGAGATTTAAATAAATTACATAGCAGCAGAAAATAATACAATACACAACTAGAAGAGATATACGGATACAAAGCTTTCCGGATAACATTCCAGCTGTAAACCAGGATCCTGTGAATATAAATCTGCAAAACCAAAACTACTAGCTGCCCGTATCAAAATAAGGGCACCCAGAGTTTAGGTTAAAACAATAAACTCCAGGTCAGTCTTGGGGACTGGTGCGAGAACTAAAACAGTTAATAATCTTTATTTTATAGTTAGGTGAATCAAGGGACCACGCCGTATAACACGGAACGGGTTTCCTCCCAAGAACCAGTGCATAATACAAACAGCGCAATGCTAAATAGAGAAAAATGAAGCTGTTATAAGACCCAGGTCCTATCACACAATGCAACGCAAGCCGGGGATAGGGTTTTCCCTTATAACAGCCAAAGATTGCTTGTTACGTTTTAAAACAAATCATTTGATACTATTATCAGTGTATAGTGTATAAAACAACTTCAAATCATAAGTATCAATCATAGGCGGCATGGGTACCATATATCATGTCTCCATACTAGTTCTACAAATAAAACCGCAAATGTCACGTATTTGGAAATTCGATTTCCATCTATGAACCGAGGCAAAAGATAGTCCTCTACCGATTCGAGACAGCCTAGCCCGAGTCTCAGGCAAGCGCGCAGGCAAGTCTTGGATCGTCAGGGCCGGTCCATAGATGTGGATTATTATGCCTGAACACTACATCTCTCTGCCCTTTGGGGCGTAAACGAGCCAACGAATGACTCCATCGGACCCGGATCGTCCGATCAAACCGAGGCGCCTCGCAACAGCAACAACCACACAGGTGAAAAGTATATAAATGTCAGGGCTGGTAGGTCACTGACAGCACCCTAGCTAGGAAGAAACGCAGGCCCTCCCTGATGTCCTCTCCCGTTTTTGGTTCATACCGGGGTGTGAGGCTCGCGAATTCACGTTACACAAAGCTGTGCCACACAGGCTGTGCTTTGATCATCACCACAAGACTTTGCTCTTCAACAGAAGCCTCGATGAATTGCATCTTAGCGTGCCACACAGGCAAACCACTCTATGCAACCGATATCTGTCACACAGAATGAAATCCAATGTCAGACACACAGTCCATTTACAAGTCCGTTCTGGGTCTGAACGAAACCGGAGGCACTTTCCTCGCATATCCATCGATCTCCAAGCACATCTGGACGACCACCGATTGATTCCCTCATCTTAGGTGTACAGCCCAATCAAGATCATCAGTAATCACCCAAACGATGTGAAGACTTCCGGTCTTCAACCACCGTCTTCATCTTCGACTTATCGTCGTATCAGTTATTCAGAATGGGATAAACCCGGTCTTTCCGAATAACTCGCGTATATTTTAAATAAGTGTTACACAAACACAACATACGCCTCATTCCAATTCATCAGTCACTAACCGTAAATTAATCAAGAGAATAATTTCCCAAATATTAACCCCGAAGGCCGAAACCAACATCAGATCAATATCCAGAAAACCATTCTGCTTGGCTAACCGACAGTTAGTTTCTAAATTTCACATACATAGGGAAAGGTTCCCATAAATTTTATCCAAGATAAATTCCTTGAATTTATTCTCTAATCTTCTTTTGAATTTCGATTCAACTAGTCGGGAATAACGAACCTTACCGAAGTAATCATTTGTTTTAATTTCCCAATCCCAATCTATTCATCCCATGAAGTAAAACTGGTTATACTTCATATCTAACACCACGGTGTTATCGGTAAATTCAATTACCATTTCACGTTCAAATCTAATTAAAGATTTAACTATCGCCTGGAGCAAAACTGGTGATACTCCATTCTCGATCATTTCAATCTAATTAAAGATTCATTAAAACTCCACTTACTTTTAATCTGTGACTGGGTTAAAGAATCAGTGCGATTTTAAAACACGGTTCACGATAAACCCAAAATCACATTCATTTATTATCGGGTTAAAGAACAAGTGTTATTTAAAAACACTGTTCACGATATACCCAAAGATCAATATCAATTCAATTAAATATTATTTAATTGGTACACTTCATTAAATCTAAATAAAAAGATTTAATCTTTTCTCAACTGGGTTCAAGAACAGCGTTAATGAAGACACCATTCACGACAAACCCAAATCACATTTGAAATTAAACACAAGGCTCTGAATAGAAAATATACCGGCTTATATTCAATATCAAATTCTACGACTAACAAATATCGTATTGGAAATAACGATATAAATATATATATCTTTCAAATTTCCATAACAACATCTGTATAATCACGAAATCCAACATCGAAATATTCCGAAGACAATTTCGATTCAAATCCATTCCAATGCAATCATTGGAAATTCTGGTTATTTTCAAAACCGTTTCAAATTCAATTTATTTATTTAAAAATAAATAGAGTTATAATTCTAGTTCAAAACTAGTTCATTTCGATAAAAATCTATTTTTATCTTTTCACATATGGGATTTTTCATCCCAGTTCTTCACAAATCATTTCTTATGATTTTACACAAATTATTACTATTTTTAATAATTTTATCAAGGCCTGTACAGTCGATTTCCATCAACGGCCATCGAACTGCACTTACAGCGACCTTTTTCAAATTTGATTTGGACATAATTCCAAATCCAACCGTTAGATTTCAAATTTCTAATATTCGTTAGAAAGCTCTTTTCGATACGAACCCAACGGTTCCGGTTTTAGGAGAATCCGACGGTCGGATCTCCCGTAATATCCGTTCGAAGTCAATGGTCGAAATTCGCGAACTGCCGCGGCGCGGCGCGTTCTATTCAGGCCATTATATTATATATATAATATATACTTCATCGATTTCAATTCAAAACATGCTTTATAAATCGTTTTAAATTCATTTCAAATTGATTTCAATTCAAATTGATTTCTAATTCAATTTCAGTTCGTTTTCAATTCAATTCAATTTCAATTCGAATTCATTTCTATTCCATTTCAATTCGAATTCGTTTATATTAAATTCTCTTTTCGAATTCGTTTATATTCAATTTAAATTCGAATTCGTTTATATTCAATTCTTTTCAAAATATCAGATTTTGAAATCACTTTCGATATTCATTATAAAATGAATAAAATCGATATAAATATCGTTCACGTCAAAATGGCGTCAATCTAGTCAATACGGCTTCATATATTCCTATTTTCAAATATTCTATTTCAAATATTTCTTTTTCAAATATTTCTATTTTAAAACTGTAATGAGGCCCAATCAATTACCATATAATGTTAATTATATGGATTTTCTACAACACATGTATATATCAACAACGATGAATAATCAACCATCATCCAAAGTGCATTCTACACTGTATAAGCATCAAATATAAATATTCAACGCTTATAACAGCCTGTCAATCAATCGATCGACATACAACTAAAGAATCGGGATTAGTGTACGTCAAATATCATCCCAATACCCGTGTGGGGTTTCAAGCAATCAAACACAGATTTTTATTTGTGCAGTTGGGCGATGTGTAAAATTTATCGTCCCAATCAATGTCCTTCAAATAGGTGTACATAAACAAACCGTTCGGTTTGTAAATGAATATTTATTTATTCACATTCATGTTAAAAAATATATTTTTAACGATCAAACTATTTTATTTAACCTGTGAATATTCTATTCGGTTCATTTATTAAATAAAATGTTATCTTTATTTTTCTAAATTATTTTTAGAAAATTTCGGCGGCATAACGACACGATACTAGAAACGGGACAAGGCCTAGCCTTACCCCCGGTCTAGTGAAGGGCCACGCCATTCACACATCAATCAAATCAATTTCATTTCACCAAACAATTCAATTCCAAACCAAATAATCTGACCAACTACACAACCAAACGATTAAACAAACAAGCCATCCATGGTCTGTGGATGACGGGTGTCGGGTGCTACTAAACACTGTCTACATCCTAGTATATATATAACTAGAAAAAGAAATTGAAGAGTGAGAAGTTCTCTCCGATAGCTATTCCAACTCCCTGACACTTCATTTAGAGAAATCATCGCCATTCTCGCCTTTTGTCGCTTTCGTTGCCCGTAGCCACTATATATATAAAAATCACATTTTTACTTCGCTATTCAATACATAAAAATCGAATTTTTACTTTGCTATTCAATATATAAAAATCGAATTTTTACTTCGCTATTCAATATATAAAAACCGAATTTTTACTTCGCTATTCAATATATAAAAATCGAATTTTTACTTCGCTATTCAATATATAAAAATCGAATTTTTACTTCGCTATTCAATATATAAAAATCGAATTTTTTACTTCGCTATTCATTATATACTATTCAATATATAAAAATCGAATTTTTTACTTCGCTATTCAATATATAAAAATCGAATTTTTACTTCGCTATTCAATATATAAAAATCGAATTTTTACATCGCTATTCAATATATAAAAATCGAATTTTTACTTCGTTATTCAATATATAAAAATCGAATTTTTACTTCGTTAACATGTGTATAAAAATCACATTTTTGCTCCTTCTACATAATAAAGATCGAATTTTTAATATTCCTATAATATAAAAATCGTATTTTTAATATGATTTCAAAATCAAATCTTTATCATCTCAACATCGGTTTTTAATAACTATATAAAATCAGTTTTATTAACTACATAAAATAAGTTTTTTTTTTTGAATTCTGTTTTAATCGGGGGGGGGGGGGGCAGAATGAAAGATAAGGGAGGGAGGGAAGATATTTTTATATATATTTTTTATTTTATTTTATTTCAAAAAGTTGACTTCCACATATGACCTCTAAACGAGGCCCACCGCCTGTCGTCCATAACGTATTACCCCCATTCTGAACACAATGGGATATGTATCGTAAGCTGATTCGATTGTTTCGATCAGCTTTCGTCAAAATCAACGTATAACTCTATATATTGAATTTGAACGCGCATTTCAATTTACTGGGGTCACATACTAACTAGAAAAATTCCCGAAAAATATTTTCTAGCTTCGTATTGACGATACGGTCCTAACAAAACTAGTTTCATCGAATTCTGAGACCGTTTGAAAAATGGCCATTTTCTAGTCGATTAAAATCAACTGAAACTGGTCAAACGCGTTTTCCTTTGCCACGCTCATATATTGATTCGAAAAATTATGAAATTTGAAACCTAGCAATAACTTTACATCCTAGATCCAACAAAAGTGGTTTCGTCGAAATCCGAGGTCGTTTGCAAAATTTCCATTTTTAAGGGCCTGAATTCCATAGCGACTATTAAGAATTTTCAACTGGACATATCTTTTGATTCCGGCTATGAAATTTCAATTGTTCGGATTCGTTGGAAAGATATTCTCAGTTAGATCCCATTATTTTTGGTTTCACTAAAATCCGGATTGTTTTGCACCCGGTACATTCAATTGAAGTTTGAAATCGAATTATCGAACTACCGCGCCATTTTCAATTCTATTTATAATTATATATAATTATATATATTCTAACGAGGACGCATATAATATATACGTTCGAATTCTATTAAAAAGAAAAAATTTCATCGATATTATTTAAAATAATTCATTTTAAATAATCAAAATTCGCTAAAATTACCAAAATAAAAATTTTAAACTGGCCTAGATTTCCGGGTTGTTACAATCTCCCCCACTTAAAACTTTTCGTCCCCGAAAAGGAACAAAGTCGAAAGTGGTTTGATTAATCAACTCTACGTTCATTCTAGCTTCCGTTATCCAACCTTTCAGTTTTTGAGAATTTTCAAATTTTTAAAATTTTGGCTAACACCCTAAATTTTCGAAAAATTTCGCCATAACCTCCCCTGCACCGGGAGCCACGGGAAAATCCCGAAATTGCCATACAGGCCTTCTGATCTCAAAAAGAAAAAGAAAAAGCCAAGCGGCTAGCCAATAGGCTCATAAAATCATCATCACCCAAACAAAACAGTAAATTATGTAGTAAACATGTACCTATTTGTCGGGCAAACAAATTTTATTCTTCTGCTCTAGCCTCCTTGCTATGACCTGTTCAATGTAAGTACAAGTATATGCAAGCAAATGCGACCAAATTTCAATAATATTCACTATTTGGTACAATTGGCTATATAATACAAATTTTAATTAATTAACCAATAATCAACAACACAACCATCAATCAATTAGTTAATTAGCTTTTGAAATTCATAACTTTGATATATAGTCAAAAATCAGATTTTTGATGCCAAATCTCAACAATAAGCCCTATCTAGTATCGGTTCTCACACCAGTCAATTGGAAATACATAGAAATCTCACTTTTGAAACTCGGAAATAAATATTGGCGACGGTGCCCCATCACCAGAATTATCCCCGGGCAACTAGAGTATGATTCTATAACTATCCAATATATTAAAACTTCGAATACACGTTTGCAAGACATATATGCAAAATCTTTATATATCGGATTGTCCCGATCAATATAGAATAAATAATTAAATACGAATAATCGATTTTAAATTTTCAAAACATAATTCGTTTCATTTTAAAAATATACTCTTCACACTCGTCCTAGAATACTACTGATCCTATCTCTAACGAGTCATTCTCATTGGATATTACTAATCCAATATCTGATGAATTCTTTCATATGGTTCTAATGTGTCTTGTTCTCTACTTTGTAAACCAAAGCTCTGATACCACGCTGAAACGACCCGAACTTCCCCGATCTCCGAAGAGAAGGCAAAGAGCGGATAGAATTGAGAACACGACAAATCAGAACGCAGACGGAAGAACATTTCAATGTATATTACAACAATGCATCATATTACAAGAATATACAGAGTATAAATAAATAAATATTACACAGAAATATCAGAGATTTAAATAAATTATATATCAGCGGAAAATAATACAATACACAACTAGAAGAGATATACGGATACAAAGCTTTCCGGATATCATTCCAGCTGTAAACCAGGATCCTGTGAATATAAATCTGCAAAACCAAAACTACTAGCTGCCCGTGTCAAAATAAGGGCACCCAGAGTTTAGGTTAAAACAATAAACTCCAAGTCAGTCTTGGGGACTGGTGCGAGAACTAAAACAGTTAATAATCTTTATTTTATAGTTAGGTGAATCAAGGGACCACGCCGTATAACACGGAACGGGTTTCCTCCCAAGAACCAGTGCATAAAACAAACAGCGCAATGCTAAATAGAGAAAAATGAAGCTGTTATAAGACCCAGGTCCTATCACACAATGCAACGCAAGCCGGGGGATAGGGTTTTCCCTTATAACAGTCAAAGAATGCTTGTTACGTTTTAAAACAAATCATTTGATACTATTATCAGTGTATAGTGTTTAAAACAACTTCAAATCATAAGTATCAATCATAGGCGGCATGGGTACCATATATCATGTCGCCATACTAGTTCTACAAATAAAACCGCAAATTTCACGTATTTGGAAATTGGATTTCCATCTATGAACCGAGGCAAAAGATAGTCCTCTACCGATTCGAGACTGCCTAGCCCGAGTCTCAGGCAAGCGCGCAGGCAAGCCTTGGATCGTCAGGGTCGGTCCACCGATGTGGATTATTATGCCTGAACACTACGTCTCTCCGCCCTTTGGGGCGTAAATGAGCCAACGAATGACTCCATCAGACCTGGATCGTCTGATCAAACCGAGGCGCCTCGCAACAGCAACAACCACACAGGTGAAAAGTATATAAATGTCAGGGCTGGTAGGTCATTGACACCACCGTAGCTAGGAAGAAACGCAGGCCCTCCCTGATGTCCTCTCCCGTTTTTGGTTCATACCGGGTTGTGAGGCACACGAATTCACGTTACACAAAGCTGTGCCACACAGGCTGTGCTTTGATCATCACCACAAGACTTTGCTCTTCAACAGAAGCCTCGATCAATTGCATCTTAGCATGCCACACAGGCAAACCACTCTATGCAACCGATATCAGTCACACAGAATGAAATCCAATGTCAGACACACAGTCCATTTACAAGTCTGTTCTGGGTATGAACGAAACCGGAGGCACTTTCCTCGCATATCCATCGATCTCCAAGCACATCTGGATGACCACCGATTGATTCCCTCATCTTGGGTGTACAGCCCAATCAAGATCATCAGTAATCACCCAAACGATGTGAAGACTTCCGGTCTTCAACCACCGTCTTCATCTTCGACTTATCGTCGTATCAGTTATTCAGAATGGGATAAACCCGGTCTTTCCGAATAACTCGCTTATATTTTAAATAAGTGTTACACAAACACAACATACACCTCATTCCAATTCATCAGTTACTAACCGTAAATTAATCAAGAGAATAATTTCCCAAATATTAACCCCGAAGGCCGAAACCAACATCAGATCAATATCCAGAAAACCATTCTGCTTGGCTAACCGACAGTTAGTTTCTAAATTTCACATTCATAGGGAAAGGTTCCCATAAATTTTATCCAAGATAAATTCCTTGAATTTATTCTCTAATCTTCTTTTGAATTTCGATTCAACTAGTCGTGATTAACGAACCTTACCGAAGTAATCATTTGTTTTAATTTCCCAATCACAACCTATTCATCCCATGAAGTAAAACTGGTTATACTTCTTATCTAACACCAAGGTGTTATCGGTAAATTCAATTACCATTTCACGTTCAAATCTAATTAAAGATTTAACTATCGCCTGGAGCAAAACTGGTGATACTCCATTCTCGATCATTTCAATCTAATTAAAGATTCATTAAAACTCCACTTAGTTTTAATCTGTGACTGGGTTAAAGAATCAGTGTCATTTTAAAACACGTTTCACGATAAACCCAAAATCACATTCATTAATTATCGGGTTAAAGAACAAGTGTTATTTAAAAACACTGTTCACGATATACCCAAAAATCAATATCAGTTCAATTAAATATTATTTAATTGGTACACTTCATTAAATCTAAATAAAAAGATTTAATCTTTTCTCAACTGGGTTCAAGAACAGCGATAATAAAGACACCATTCATGACAAACCCAAATCACATTTGATATTAAACACAAGGCTCTGAATAGAAAATATACCGGCTTATATTCAATATCAAATTCTACGACTAACAAATACCGTATTGGAAATAACGATATAAATATATATATCTTTCAAATTTCCATAACAACATCTGTATAATCACGAAATCCAACATCGAAATATTCCGATGACAATTTCGATTCAAATCCATTCCAATGCAATCATTGGAAATTCTGGTTATTTTCAAAACCATTTCAAATTCAATTTATTTATTTAAAAATAAATAGAGTTATAATTCTTGTTCAAAACTAGTTCATTTCGATAAAAATCTATTTTTATCTTTTCACATATGGGATTTTTCATCCCAGTTCTTCACAAATCATTTCTTATGATTTTACACAAATTATTACTATTTTTAATAATTTTATCAAGGCCTGTACAGTCGATTTCCATCAACGGCCATCGAACTGCACTTACAGCGACCTTTTTCAAATTTGATTTGGACATAATTCCAAATCCAACCGTTAGATTTCAAATTTCTAATATTTGTTAGAAAGCTCTTTTCGATACGAACCCAACGGTTCCGGTTTTAGGAGAATCCGACGGTCGGATCTCCCGTAATATCCGTTCGAAGTCAATGGTCGAAATTCGCGAACTGCCGCGGCGCGGCGCGTTCTATTCAGGCCATTATATTATATATATATATAATATATATAATATATACTTCGTCGATTTCAATTCAAAACGTGCTTTATAAATCGTTTTAAATTCATTTCAAATTGATTTCAATTCAAATTGATTTCTAATTCAATTTCAGTTCGTTTTCAATTCAATTCAATTTCAATTCGAATTCATTTCTATTCCATTTCAATTCGAATTCGTTTAAATTAAATTCTCTTTTCGAATTCATTTATATTCAATTTAAATTCGAATTCGTTTATATTCAATTCTTTTCAAAATATCAGATTTTGAAATCACTTTCGATATTCATTATAAAATGAATAAAATCGTTATAAACATCGTTCACGTCAAAATGGCGTCAATCTAGTCAATACGGCTTCATATATTCCTATTTTCAAATATTCTATTTCAAATATTTCTTTTTCAAATATTTCTATTTTAAAACTGGAATGAGGCCCAATCAATTACCATATAATGTTAATTATATGGATTTTCTACAACACATGTATATATCAACAACGATGAATAATCAACCATCATCCAAAGTGCATTCTACACTGTATAAGCATCAAATATAAATATTCAACGCTTATAACAGCCTGTCAATCAATCAATTGACATACAACTAAACAATCGGGATTAGTGTACGTCAAATATCATCCCAATACCCGTGTGGGGTTTCAAGCAATCAAACACAGATTTTTATTTGTGCAGTTGGACGATGTGTAAAATTTATCGTCCCAATCAATGTCCTTCAAATAGGTGTACATAAACAAACCGTCCGGTTTGTAAATGAATATTTATTTATTCACATTCACGTTAAAAAATATATTTTTAACGATCAAACTATTTTATTCAACCTATGAATATTCTATTCGGTTCATTTATTAAATAAAATGTTATCTTTATTTTTCTAAATTATTTTTAGAAAATTTCGGCGGCATAACGGCACGATACTTGAAACGGGAAAAGGCCTAGCCTTATCCCCGGTCTAGTGAAGGCCCACGCCATTCACACATCAATCAAATCAATTTCATTTCACCAAACAATTCAATTCCAAACCAAATAATCTAACCAACTACACAACCAAACAATTAAACAAACAAGCCATCCATGGTCTGTGGATGACGGGTGTCGGGTGCCACTAAACTCCGTCTGCATCCTAGTATATATATAACTAGAAAAAGAAATTGAAGAGTGAGAAGTTCTCACCGATAGCTATTCCAACTCCCTGACACTTCATTTAGAGAAATCATCGCCATTCTCGCCTTTTGTCGCTTTCGTTGCCCGTAGCCACTATATATATAAAAATCACATTTTTACTTCGCTATTCAATACATAAAAATCGAATTTTTACTTTGCTATTCAATATATAAAAATCGAATTTTTACTTCGCTATTCAATATATAAAAATCGAATTTTTACTTCGATATTCAATATATAAAAATCGAATTTTTACTTCGCTATTCAATATATAAAAATCGAATTTTTACATCGCTATTCAATATATAAAAATCGAATTTTTACTTCGTTATTCAATATATAAAAATCGAATTTTTACTTCATTAACATGTGTATAAAAATCACATTTTTGCTCCTTCTACATAATAAAGATCGAATTTTTAATATTCCTATAATATAAAAATCGTATTTTTAATATGATTTCAAAATCAAATCTTTATCATCTCAACATCAGTTTTTAATAACTATATAAAATCAGTTTTATTAACTACATAAAATCAGTTTTTTTTTAATTCTGTTTTAATCGGGGGGGGGGGGGGGGGAATGAAAGATAAGGGAGGGAGGGAAGATATTTTTATATATATTTTTTTATTTTATTTCAAAAAGTTGACTTCCACATATGACCTCTAAACGAGGCCCACCGCCTGTCGTCCATAGCGTATTACCCCCATTCTGAACACAATGGGATATGTATCGTAAGCTGATTCAATTGTTTCGATCAGCTTTCGTCAAAATCAACGTATAACTCTATATATTGAATTTGAACGCGCATTTCAATTTACTGGGGTCACATACTAACTAGAAAAATTCCCGAAAAATATTTTCTAGCTTCGTATTGACGATACGGTCCTAACAAAACTAGTTTCGTCGAATTCTGAGACCGTTTGAAAAATGGCCATTTTCCAGTCGATTAAAATCAACTAAAATTGGTCAAACGCGTTTTCCTTTGCCACGCTCACATATTGATTCGAAAAATTATGAAATTTGAAACCTAGCAATAACTTTACATCCCGGATCCAACAAAAGTGGTTTCGTCGAAATCCGAGGTCGTTTGCAAAATTTCCATTTTTAAGGGCCTGAATTCCATAGCGACTATTCAGAATTTTCAACTGGACATATCTTTTGATTCCCGATATGAAATTTCAATTTTTCGGATTCGTTGGAAAGATATTCTCAATTAGATCCCATTATTTTTCATTTCACTAAAATCCAGATTGTTTTGCACCCGGTACATTCAATTGAAGTTTGAAATCGAATTATCGAACTACCGCGCCATTTTCAATTCTATTTATATTTATATATAATTATATATATTCTAACGACGACGCATATAATATATACGTTAGAATTCTATTCAAAAGAAATTTTCTCGTCGATATTATTTAAAATAATTCATTTTAAATAATCAAAATTCGCTAAAATTGCCAAAATAAAAATTTTAAACTGGCCCAGATTTCCGGGTTGTTACACATAGCTTTGTGTATAACGTGAATTCGCGAGCCTCACACCTCGGTATGAGTCAAAAACGGGATAAAGACTACAGGGAGAGCACGACGTTTCTTTCTAGCTAGTGGTGGTGTCAGTGCTTAAACTGGCTGACATTTATATACTTTTCACCTATGTGGTTGTTGGATGCGAGGCACCTCGAATTTAGGTCTGCAAGGACCGGGTAATGTGTGGTCAGGAATAATTAATCCTCAAACATAAGGGAGGAACGACCCTGAAGATCCAGGGGTTACCTAGAGTGTGTAGTCCCGAGGCATTTGGTAGAGTGTCTCGAAGCGGAGAGGAGCTTGCCCCTTGCCTCGACTCATGACGGAAATCCAATTTCCAATACGAGATATTTCGGTTTTATTTGTAGAGCCTAGTATGGCGACATGATAGATGGTACCCATGCTGCCTATGATTGATATTTATGATTTGAATTGTTTTGACACTATACACTTATAATGGTATCAAATGATTTGTTTTAAAAGTACCAAGCATGTTTGGCTATTATAAGGGAAAACCCTATCCTCCTGCTTGCGTTGCATTGTGTGATCGGACCTGGGTCTTATAATAGCTTCATTTTTCGAAAAATCATTGCGCTGTTTATTCTATGCACTGGTATTCTTGGGAGGAAACCCGTTCCGTGTTATACGGCGTGGTCCCTTGAATTACTCTCTTTTAAAGTAAAGTTTTAATGAATGTTTTTAGTTCTCACACCAGTCAAATGACTGACCTGGAGTTTATTGTTTTAACCTAAACTCTGGGTGCCCCTATTTTCCACACGGGCAGCTAGTAGTTTTGGTTTTGCAGATTTATATTCATAGGATCCTGATTTACAACTTTAACGATGCTCGGAAAGCTCTGTATCCGTGTATTACTTTCAATTGTGCTTTGTACTATTTTTCTGCTATTATGTAATTTATTGTAATCTCTGATATTTATCGAATGTATTTATTCATTCATATTCTGTATATTCTTGTATTCTGATGGGATTGTTGTAATAAACAATGAAATGTTCTTCTGTTTGCGTTCCGATGTGTGTTGTCCTCAACGCAATCCGGGCTTTCCTTACCGGGGGAGTTCGGGTCGTCTCATTTTGGTATCAGAGCTTGGGTTTACAGAGCTCAAGGACAAGACACATTAGAACCAAACGAAAGAATTCATCAGATATTGGATTAGTAATATCCAATTAGAATAACTTGTTAGAGATGGGATCAGTAGTATCCTAGAACGAGTGTGAAGAGTGTGTTTTTAAAATGAAAACAAATTTTGTTTTGAAAATTTAAACCATTTTATTCGTATTTGAATATTTTATTTTATATTGATTTGGACAATCGAGTATATAAAGATTTCGCATATACGCGTCATGAACGTATATTCGAAGTTTTAATATACTAGATAGATATAGGATCACACTCTAGTCGCTCGGACATGATTCTGATGATGGCGCTCCATCACCAGTATTTATTTTCGAGTTTCGAAAGTGTGATATCTATATATTTCCATAGACTGGTGTGAGAACCAAAACTAGATAGGTTTATTGTGTGATTTGGCATCAAAAACATGATTTTCTGTATATATATATCAAAGTTATGTGTTTGAAATTCTAATTCACTAATAGATTGATGGTTGTGGTGTTTGATTATTGTTTGAATTAATTATAAAGTTGAACCATTATGCCTAATAGAATCAAATATTGAATTGTATTGAAAATTGGTCGCATTTGCTTGCATATACATGTACTTACATTAAACAGGTCATAGCAAGGAGTCTAGAGTGGAAGAATAAAATTGTTTGCCCGACAAATAGGTACATGTTTACCATATTTACTGTTTTGCTTGGGTGATGATGATTTTATGAGCCGATTGGCTTTTTCTTTTTCTTTTGGATTGAAGAAGGCCATGGGAGGCTATATGAAATATCCCGAAGTCCCCGGTGCAGGGGAGGTTATGGCGAAATTTTTCGAAAATTTAGGGTGTTAGCCAAATTTTTGAGAAATTTGAAAAGTAATTAGAAACTGAAAAGTTGAAGAACTTAAGCCGTAACGAAAATAATGAAAGTTGAGTTGGTTTGTAAAACAACTTTCGGCTTTGTTCCTTTTCGGGGATGAAAAGTTTTAAGTGGGGGAGATTGTAATAACCCGGAAAATCTGAGCCAGTTTAAATTTTTTATTTTGGCAATTTTAGCGAATTTTGAATATTTAAAATAGATTATTTAAATAATATCGACGAGAAATTTATTTTGATTAGAAATAGAAGTATATATTTATATAGATCGACGTTAGAATATAAATATTTATTTATAATTATAAAGGGAATTGAAAATGGCGCGGTAGTTCGATAATTCAATTTCAAATTTCAATTGAACATACCGGGTGCAAAATAAACCGGATTTTAGCGAAACCAAAAATAATAGAATCTATTTGAAAATATCTTTCCAACGAATCCGAAAAATCAAAATTTCATAGCGGGAATCAAAAGTTATGCCCAGATGAAAATTCAGAATAGTCGCTATGGAATTCTGGCCCTTAAAAATTGGAATTTTGCAAACGACCTCGGATTTCGAAAAAACCACTTTTATTGGATCCGTGATGTCAAGTTATTGCTAGATTCCAATTTTCGTAATTTTTCGAATCAATATGTGGGCGTGGCAAAGGATAACGTGTTTTGTCAATTTCGATCGACCTGAAAATGGCCATTTTTCAAACGGTCTCAGAATTTGACGAAACTAGTTTTGTTAGGACCGTATCGTCAATACGAAGCTAGAAAATATTTTTCGGGAATTTTTAGAGTTCGTATGTGACCCCAGTAAATTGAAATGCGCGTTCAAATTCAATATATATAGTTATATGTTGATTTTGACGAAAACTGATCGAAACGATCGAATCAGCCTACGATATATATCCCATTATGTTCGGAATGGGGGTAATTAGCTATGGACGATAGGCGGTGTGTCTCGTTTCGAGTTCGAAAAATAAAGGTTACTTTTTGAAATTAAAAATAAATAATAAATATATTTATCCCTTATACTCTTTCCCCCCTTCTATTTTCAGATCAAAAAAAAATGGAGGCTGACGTTGACCTCAAGCCCCACGCAACCCTGTCAGACGCCGCTGGAGGCCGACCTCCCCAAGCCGCCGCTCTCTCCGACCTCGTGCCTCTCTCCTCTGCTACACGACGATCCCCAAAACACCAACCCCATCGAGTTGAAGACAGCCGACACCAGAAGGCCGCCCCTCCTGAAACAACTACGGCGCCACCCCCTTGACCCCGTTCCGCCCCCTCTCTCCTTTTCCCCACTGCCAAAAACCCGAAGAACCCCTGGCCTCGATTTCCCAAATCAGAGCTGCTCGGACCCTTAGCACCACTACCTCCCCTACCCCCGACGGATCTCCGACAGCGAAGGATACCCACCCCCTCTTCGATCAACAGCTTTAAGTCGTTTATTCCCCTTTTTGTTCATGTACACAATTCAAAAATATGATCTTTGTTGGTTTAAAAAATTGAAAAGTTAGTTTATATAATTAGTATTGTTTTTAAAATAAAATAAAGAGTTGATTTTTATAATAAAAATATGATTTTTATTGTAAAGATATGATTTTGAAAATAAAGGTATGGTCTTTATAGGTAAAATTAAATAAAACAAGAATAAAAATTCGATTTTTAAGTTGTAGATCTAGAATAAAAATTCGATCTTTATATAGTAGCGATTATAAATATTCGATTTTTATATGCTAGAGAGGTTAAAAATATAATTTTTTATATTAGTAGAAAGTTAAAAATATAATTTTTTATATTAGTAGAAGGTTAAAAATATAATTTTTATATTAATGGAAGGTAAAAAAACATAATTTTTATATTAGTGGAAGGTTAAAAATATGATTTTTATTAGGTGTGTAGAATAAAAATACGATTTTTATATTATATAACTAGTAAAAATTTGATCTTTATATGGTAGTGAGAATAAAAATTTGATTTTTATTATATATATGTTGAAATAAAAATGTGATTTTTATAGAGATGAAATAAAAATTCGATCTTTATACATGAAGTAGAAATATAAAAATATGATTTTTATAAAGAAGAAGAAATAAAAATATGACTTTTATTTATTAGAATGAAGTGATAAAAATATAATTTTTATTATAAACAGCAGAGAAAGGACTGTATCAGAATTTCAAACCGATCCAGACTGTTCAGCAGTTCAAAAGCAAAGCACGACGGAGTGGAACCCTCTGTGAGAACTCCTCACTTTAATTATATTTTTCTAGTTATAAATATATACTAGGATGCAGACGGTGTTTAGTAGCACCCGACACCCGTCGTCCACAGACCATGGACGGCTTGCATGCTTGGTTGTTTGTTTGATTTTGATGTGTAGCTGATTTTGTGATGTGAAATGAAATAAAATATTTTATATAGTTAAAATATTTTATAGTTAAAAATAAAAAAATTAACGTATATATAAAATGAAATAAATATAAACAAAGCAGACGATTTGTTTATATACACATTTGACTGATATTTATTGGGACGATAAATTTTACACATCGCCCAACTACACAAATAAAATCTGTATTTGATTGTTTGAAACCCCACACGGGTATTGGGATAAAATACGACATACACTAATCCCAATAATTAGTTGTATGTCGATCGATGGATTGACATACTGTTATAAGCGTTAGATATCTATATTTGATGCTTATACAGTGTAGTGCACTTTGGATGATGGTTGATTATTTATCGTAGCTATTATATACATGTGTTGTATGGAATCCATATAATTAACATTATATGGTAATTGATTGGGCCTCATTCCAATTGGGAAAATAAAGAATATTATAAAATAAAGGTTCATGTGTTGACCGTACTCATTTGTTGAGATTAGTCACGCGTTGAACGAAATATTTTAACAATAAAATTTACATCTTTATCATATATAAAATTAGAAACTAACTGGAAAATAGATAAGATGAGTGGTTTCCTGGGTATTGATCTGATGTTGGTTTCGGCCTTCGGGGTTAATGCTTAGGGAATCGTTCTCTTACTACTTTACGGTTGGAGTCTGATTTGAAATCAAACGATAGATACCATAATTTTATAAAATATATTAAATAACAAAAATACTCATGTGTTGACAGTACTCATCTGTTGAGATTAGTCATGTGTTGAAAGAAATATAGATTCATGTGTTGAATAGAATAAATATTCATTTGTTGAATATAATAAAGAAGTTTTTGAAAAATATAAAGCCGTGTTGATTAGAGATGCGCTATTTTGACGCGAACGATATTTATATCGATTATATTCGTTTTTATAATGAATATTGAAAAGTGATTTCAAAATAGAATATTTTGAAATGGAATTCGAATTAAATTAAATTAAAATTCAAATTGAAATCTAATTGAATCAATTTGAAATGAATTCAAATTAAAATGAAACTGAAATGAATTAGATTCGAATTGAATAGAAATGAATTCAAATTGAATTCGAATTGAAATTTAATTAAAAACGAATGGAAATCAATTTGAAATGGAATTTAAAACGAACCGGAATTGAATTGAAATCGATTTGAATTGAAATCGATTTGAATTGAAATCAATTTGAAATGAATTTATAAGGAAAAATTCACTTTTGATTGGAAATTGAATAAGAAGTTGAAATCGTTTTGAAACCGAATTTAAAACTATTTATGAAATTCTTTTTAAATAGAAGT
The DNA here is from genome assembly GCA_030737875.1 of Allium sativum. NCBI lineage: Eukaryota > Viridiplantae > Streptophyta > Magnoliopsida > Asparagales > Amaryllidaceae > Allium > Allium sativum. The sequence continues at coordinate 582,567,493 of CM060913.1, forward strand.
CGACGAAATATTTACAATATATATATATATATAATGGCCTGAATAGAACGCGCCGCGCCGCGGCAGATCGTGAATTTCGACCATTTACTTCGAATTGGCGTTGCGGGAGATCCGACCGTCGGATTCTCCTGAAACTGGAACCATTGTGTTCGTATCGAAAAGAGCTTTCTTAAAGAATATAAGAAATTAGAAATCCGACAGTTGGATTTGGAGATACATCCAAATCAAATTTGAAAAGGTCGCTGTAAGTGCAGTTCGATGGCCGTTATTGGAAATCGACTGTACGAGCCTTGATAAAATTATTAAAAATATCTATAATTTGTGAAAAATTATAATATATGAGTTGAAAAGAACTGGGATGAAAAATACCATATTTGAAAAGATAAAAATGTATTTTTATCAAAATGTACTAGTTTTGAACTAGAATTATAAATTCAATATTTTTAAAATAAATAAATTGGATTTGAAATGGTTTTAAAAATAACCAGAATTTCCAATAAATAAATTGGGATGGATTCGAATCGAAATTATCTTCGGAATATTTCGATGATTGGATTCGGGATCATACAGATATTGTTATGGGAATTTGAAAGATATATTTATATCGTTATTCCCAATATGATATTAGTTGATTTCAGAATTTGATATTGATATAAGCCGATGTATTTTCTATTCAGAGCCTTATATTTGATATCAAATGGGATTTTGGTTTGTCGTGAATGGTATCTTTAATAATACTATTCTTAAACCCAAATGGAGTTAAGAAAATTAGGAACTAACTGGGATTAGTTAAGTTGAATGGTTTCTAGGATATCGATCTGATGTTGGTTTCGGCCTTCGGGGTTAATATTTAGGGAACTGTTCTCTTACTAATTTACTGTTAGAGACTAATAAAATGGAATGTGATGTGGGTTTATCGTGAATCGTGTTTTAAATGACATTGGTTCTTTAACCCAGTTAAAGGTTAGAACTAAGTGGAGTTTTAATGAATCTTTAATTGGATTGAAATGTGAATTGATAACATAAATTATCAAATATAGGAAAGGATCGAGAAGGGAGTATCGCCAGTTTTGCTCTGAGCGATAGTTAAATCTTTAATTAGATTAGAACGTGAAATGGTAATTAAATTTACCGATAACACCGGAGTGTTAGTTATGGGGTAATAACAGTTTTGCTCTATGGGATGAATAGGTTGGGATTGGGAAATAAAATAAATAATTACTTCGGTGTGGTTCGCTAATCCCGCCTAGTTTGGAAAACCATAATTTGGTTTGAAATGATATCCAAAGGAAGATTAAAGAATAAATTTAAAAGAATTTATCTTTGATAAAATTAATGGGAACCTTTCCCTAAGAATATGAAATTTAGAAACTTGTTGTAGGTTAGCTAAGAAGAATGGTTTCCTGGGTATTGATCTGATTTTGGTTTCGGCCTTCGGGGTTAATATTTGGGGAATTGTTCTCTTGCTAATTTACGGTTAGTGACTGATGAATTGGAATGAGGCATATGTTGTGTTTGTGTAACATTTGTTTATTATATACGCGGGTCATTCAAAAAGGCCGGGTTTATACCCATTCTGAATAACCGATTCGACGATATGTCGAAAAGGAAGATGGTGGTTGAAGACCGGAAGTCTTCACATCGTTTGGGTGATTACCGATGATCTTGATTGGGCTGTACACCCAAGATGAGGGAATCAGTTGGTGATCATCCAGACGTACTTGGAGATCGATGGATATGCGAGGAAAGTACCTCCGGTTTCGTTCAGACCCAGAACGAACTTGTAAATGGACTGTGTGTCTGACATTGGATTTTATTCTGTGTTGATTGATCTCTATTAAATATACATCTGTTTGGCGGCGGAGAATTTATTCTCTTGCTTAACGCCCTTCTCTGAGACGTACGAGCTCAGAGGTTGTATAACAATGGACATCAGTCGCATGGCATGAATTGCCTGTGTGGCACGCCTAAGTGGCAAATGATCAAGGCTTCTGTTGAAAAGCAAAGTCTTGTGGTTGATGATCAAAGCACGGCATACGTGGCATAGCTTTGTGTATAACGTGAATTCGCGAGCCTCACACCTCGGTATGAGTCAAAAACGGGATAAGGACTGCAGGGAGAGCATGACGTTTCTTTCTAGCTAGTGGTGGTGTCAGTGCTTAAACTGGCTGACATTTATATACTTTTCACCTATGTGGTTGTTGGATGCGAGGCGCCTCGATTTTAGGTCTGTAAGGACCGGGAAACGTGTGTTCAGGAATAATTAATCCTCAAATGTAAGGGAGGACCGGCCCTGAAGATCCAGGGGTTACCCAGAGTGTGTAGTCCCGAGGCATTTAATAGAGTGTCTCGAAGCGGAGAGGAGCTTGCCCCTTGCCTCGACTCATGACGGAAATCCAATTTCCAATACGAGATATTTCGGTTTTATTTGTAGAGCCTAGTATGGCGACATGATAGATGGTACTCATGCCGCCTATGATTGATATTTATGATTTGAATTGTTTTGACACTATACACTTATAATGGTATCAAATGATTTGTTTTAAACGTACCAAGCATATTTGGCTATTATAAGGGAAACCCTATCCTCCGGCTTGCGTTGCATTGTGTGATGGGACCTGGGTCTTATAATAGCTTCATTTTTCGAAAAAGCATTGCGCTGTTTATTCTATGCACTGGTATTCTTGGGAGGAAACTCGTTCCGTGTTATACGGCGTGGTCCCTTGAATTACTCTCTTTTAAAGTAAAGTTTTAATGACTGTTTTTAGTTTTCACACCAGTCACATGACTGAACTGGAGTTTATTGTTTTAACCTAAACTCTGGGTGCCCCTATTTTCCACATGGGCAGCTAGTAGTTTTGGTTTTGCAGATTTATATTCAAAGGATCCTGATTTACAACTGGAACGATGCTCGGAAAGCTCTATATCCGTGTATTACTTTTAGTTATGCTTTGTACTATTTTTCCGCTGTTATGTAATTTATTATAATCTCTGATATTTATCGAATGTATTTATTCATTCATACTCTGTATATTCTTGTATTATGATGGGATTGTTGTAATAAACAATGAAATGTTCTTCTGTTTGCGTTCCGATGTGTGTTGTCCTCAACGCAATCCGGGCTTTCCTTACTGGGGGAGTTCGGGTCGTCTCAATATCTTTCCAACGAATCCGAAAAATCAAAATTTCACAGCGGGAATCAAAAGATATGTCCAGTTGAAAAATTCAGAATAGTCTCTATGGAATTTCGGCCCTTAAAAATGGCCATTTTGCAAACGACCTCGGTTTTCGACGAAACCACTTTTTTTTGATCCATGATGTCAAATTATTGCTAGGTTTCAAATTTCATAATTTTTCGAATCAATATGTGAGCGTGGCAAAGGAAAACGCGTTTGACCAGTTTTAGTTGATTTTAATCGATTGGAAATTGACCATTTTTCTAACGGTCTCAAAATCGGATGAAATTAGTTTTGTTAGGGCCGTATCGTCAATACGAAGCTAGAAAATATTTTTCGGGAATTTTTAGAGTTCGTATGTGGACCCGGTAAATTGAAATGCGCGTTCAAATTCAATATATAGAGTTATATGTTGATTTTGACAAAATTGATCGAAATGATTGAATCAGCCTACGATACATATCCCATTGTGTTCGGAATGGGGGTAATTAGCTATGGACGACGGTCGTTGGGTCTAGTTTGGTGGTCGAATGGAAAGTCAACATTTTTGAAATAAAAATAAAATAAAATATAATAAAATAATTTCCCACTTAACCCCACACCCTCCTTTCTCTTTCTCACTCATTCAAAATAAAAAAAATGGGGAAGTTCGGGTCGCTACAAGAAGGCTTAGAGAGGCGAGTTGTAGTTGTACCGATTGACCCGTACAAAGGAGGTGCTGGCGAAATTTTTCGAAAATTTAAGGTGTTAGAATTTTTTCGGAATATTTGATTTTTTTTTATTAATAGAAATGAATTAATATTTAGTTGAAATTAATTGGTACTGTGAAACTAAAGATAACAGATAAACAAATAATTGTTAACTCGGTTAATAGGGTTTGTTTTCTACCTTAGCAATTTCGAGGATGAAATTATTTTAAGGAGGGAAGAATGTAACGTCCCGTATTTTTACGGTATAACAATTAATTTATTTAATTATTTAAATAATGGTTTGGTAATTATAAATGGTTTTTTAATTAAATAATATTGAAGATTTAATTAATATTAATAATATAATAATATATTTATTTCCAAAATAGTCGGAAGTAGTAGAATTTACAATATTGTGTGAATTAGATTGTTTACAATATTTAATTCAGTTTAGAGTTGAATTATAATAACGAATTTATTATTTAAACGAAGCTTGAACGTATTAATTATAAAATAATTTAAATCAAGCCCGTAATGGCGTGGTAGTTCGTAATTTGGCGATTCGAACATTAAACGAATATACATAATCCGTTTTAAGTCGGATTTCTGTGAAACAAGAAACGTTCGGAGCTGGTGAAGTATATTTTTCTAATGGAAGAGAAAAACCGAGATTTTGTCGTGTAGATTTTGAGTTATGTCCAAATTAAATTTTCGAAAACTCGCTATGGAATTCCTTTATAATTTATAACGATTTATTTATATTATAAATGGATTTTCAATATAAATTGAATACTGATTTAATCTGGATTTGAAATGTTGAGTTATAAATTCAGATAGGAATATTTTGGAGTGTATTATATTCTATGTGAATATATATGATAATATTAATTTATTAATATTTAATTTAATTATTTTTAAATATATTTATATTTAAATTGGTTTATTTAGAGCTCTTTGACGAAACTAATTTTGTTGGATCCGGAATATTAAATTATTGTTAGATTTCAATTTTCATAATTTTTGGAGTCATTATGTGGCCGTACGGGATTTTAATGTGAATAACAGTCAATTAGTTTGACTTTAAAAATACGATGTGTGAGCAAACGGACTCGAAATTCGACGAAACAAGTTTCATTGGGTCCGTAATGTCGAACTATAACTACATGCCCATTTTCATGATTTTTGGATGTTGTATGTGATCACATGAATTTTTAAACAGCAAAACAAATAGCGGTTGATTATAAATAAATATAATATTCAAGTATAAAAATATTAAAATCTTACTGTAAATACCCTACCTCACCCTTAACCATAGTTTTCTCATTTCTACGGTCAAACAAATATGCGTCGCTGGTTCTTCATTTTTCAAACTTGGAATTCGATCTTCAAATAATTCATGGAAATCAAATAAAATCCGATAAATCTCCAAACTTATATATTAAGGATCCAGGGAGTAAGTGCTTCAACGCAGTAAGGTTTTTTCTAAGCTCGACTTGGTTTTCTCGTGTTCCATAGGCCCAGTGTTTGTTTTCGAAAGCTAGGGTTGAAGCTTGTGCAAAATCGGAGCATCGAATCTTGATTTTGAATATTATATTTGGGTTTGTGGTTAGAAACCGCATTTATGTGCTGATTTTTGGATTTTTTGGAAGATAAAAGTGTCGATACCTGTTGGCCTTCTACGTGTGTGCTGATTAGAACGCATCAAGGATTTGCATTTCGAGTTATTTCTTTTGGGTATGGTGTTGAAGAAGGATCGAAGAGAGAAGTTTTGGTTTTATTGGTTTGATATTAAACGAATCATGGAGAGGGAACGGATCAAAGATTTGGGCGGAAATGGCCATAAGAAACATGCACGTTCGATTACTAGGAGGAAGAAGAGGTATTAAGCGGGTAAGGGCTTGAAGGAGATGGGTTGAAATGTAGGTGAGGCCCAATGTAATTATTTAAATCAAGTTTTATTTAGACTGAAAAGTATATGAACTTGTAATACCAATAACTATTACATACGATGTCAGAATCTCACGAAACCAGTAACATTGGGATCGTATGGACGGACACTACACAATGGAACTGACTGAGAGTGAAGTGGAGCTCGTTACAATTTATAGTGAAATAAATTGTCTGTCTGAATCAACCGACAATTATCGTTATTTAACGATAACCGTCCAATGTGAGAAAATCTCACTAACTCTGTACAGTTTATATTTTTATAAACACAATTTAGAATTGATAAATGATGGTTGATTGTTGTGTATTGTTGTTTGGTTGAATTGCTGATTTATTGGTTGAAATTATAGATAACGATATATATAAATCGTTAATCAAATATTGATTCTGTTTATCAGAATATTTCATATTGAAATGAAATCGATGTTATTTATATTGTTTAACATCTGTGGATGTAGGGAAACAGGTTGGAGGGATCCAACTGGATTTCTCAATATTATAATATTGTTTGTTTTCATATATTGTGATATATGATGTGATATATAATCTATGATTGATTATTATGACACTGGTCATGTTATTTGGTATTTTAAATATCATTTGAAATACTGGAATGTAAAAAGAAAAATTTAAAAGTGAATATTGAAAATGAAATATTTATATATGAAATAAATAGTATATTATAAAAGGTAATATTTGGAAAACAAATATTGGAAAATAATATTAAGGAAATATTTGGGAAATGAATAGAATTATAAAAGGATTTATATAAAATAAATAGTACTATATAAAATGATTTATATAAAATGAATAGAATTATATAAAAGGATTTATATAAAATGAATAGAACTATATAAAAGGATATAAAATGAATAGAATTATATAAAAGGATTTATATAAAATAAATAGAATTATAAAATGATTTATATAAAATGAATAGAAATATATAAAAGGATTTATATAAAATGAATAGAATTATATAAAAGGATTTATATAAAATAAATAGAATTTTATAAAAGGATTTATATAGAATAAATAGAATTGTATAAAGGTAATTATAAATGAAAATTAAGTGTTTGAAATAAAAAGGAGATTTGTATGAATAATTCTAAAAATATAAATATAAATAGAATTTGGGTTTGAGATATTATTTTTAAATACGAAATCAAACTGTTTTGATTATATAAAGAAATAATATTCACATTCTATGTGAAAAATTAGTTGAAAGTAAATATTTTACAAATAAAATATTATAAAGGAATTTGGGGTTTGAATTAGGAATTTAAATGAAATTACTGAAATCAGAAACTGATTGGAAATTAGTTGAGTTGAATGGATTTCTCGGTATCGATCTGATGTTAGTTTCAGCCTTCGGGGTTTACGCTTGGGAAGTTGTTCTATTATTAGTTTACAGTTAGAGACTGATAGAGGTGGGAAGATATTGATGCGTGAATCATAAATGGAAACGTTTTCCAAAGATAATAACGTATATTTTCTAATTTTAGAAAATAAGGAATTTATGAATATATGGAAACAATAAATGGGAAATCGGGAAATGAAATGATGATTGATCGGTAAGATTTCCATTTAGTAATACGACCGTTATTTGTACACATGTTTTTCTTTGATAGTTTAATCGCCGACTATCAAAGATTTTGACCATTTCTGCTGTCAATACGGACAGACCGAGATCAGATATATTATCTGAAAACCACTCCGTATGGTATTAGAGTTGCGAATCAAATATGATGAAGGTAATTGAAGGCGGAGTTATGCAAGGGTTGTTCAGTAAATCCTAGGTAGAAATTGCCTAGGATGGATTTACAGAATAGTGCCTTCGGGTTGTCCAGTCCCAGGACAACTTAAATGGACGAATGTCTGACAGAGTATGTGACGAGAAGGAATTTCGCTCGGTCCGAACCAGTCGCTAAACCGATCCAAGCCATTCGAAACGCCCTATCGTTTTCAATTCAATTCATTTCGAAATGAATAAAATCGATATAAATATCAGGGCTGGTAGGTCACTGACACCACCCTAGCCAGAAAGAAACGCATGCCCTCCCTGAGATCCTCTCCCGTTTTTGGTTCACAACCGGGGTGCGAGGCTCACGAATTCACGTTACACAAAGCTGTGCCACACAGGCTGTGCTTTGATCATCACCACAAGACTTTGCTTTTCAACAAAAGCCTTGATCAATTGCCACTTAGGCATGCCACACAGGCAATTCACTCCATGCGATTGATATCCATCAATATATAACCCCTGAGCTCGTACGTCTCAGAGAAGGGCGTTAAGCAAGAGAATAAATTCTCCGCCGCCAAACAGATATATATTTAATAGAGATCAATCACACGGACTAAAATCCAATGTCAGACACACAGTCCATTTACAAGTCCGTTCTGGGGCTGAACGAAACCGGAGGCACCTAGTACCCCGCATATCCATCGATCTCCAAGTACGTCTGGACGATCACCAACTGTTTCCATCTTCTTGAGTGTACAGCCCAATCAAGATCATCAGTTATCACCCAAACGACGTGAAGACTTCCGGTCTTCGACCATCGTCTTCATTTTCGACACCACGTCGAATCAGTTATTCAGAATGGGATAAACCCGGTCTTTCTGAATAACTCGCGTATATATTATAAAAGTGTTACACAAACACAACATACGCCTCATTCCAATTCAGAATATTCTTTTATTCAAATATTCCTATACTTTGGTAAAAGTTCCCATTAATTTTATTTAAAATAATCTATTTTAAATATAGAAAATTCGTTATATTTGCAAAAATAAAAATTTTTAACTGGCCCAGATTTTCCGGGTTATTACGGAGTATATATGGTAGATCGCGTAAGTTGATTGTTTCAAACGTATTTACGTTGGTAGCGGAGGAATTCGTTTTTATTAGCTTATACCCATGGTATTTTTGGGGAAATCAATTTTTGATTTGATGGCTATGACGATGTGGCATTCAAAGTAAATGAAGGAGTGATCTGTTAAAAGATACGTTATGACCTCAAGCCTCATCAACTGGGAAATAACAGAAATCGGGCAGGCATCATGGCTAAGTGGGTCGCATCCAATTAGGGTATATTGTCACCATCTGGAGAATATTCATATTTGCTACTTATTTCAATTCTGTATCTCCCAGGAAAGGTTATGTTGGTATACCAACCGTAAGGTGACAATATATTCGGAACATTCAAGCGAAATGAATGGCCAGTCATGTGTGGCCGAGTTACAAGATGTTCGTGTTGAACTCCAGTGTATCGCTTCTAGAGTACACTAATCGGAAGGTGGTACCATTCCTTGTCATAGTTGGAAATCCATTACCCAATAAAAGTCTGTGGTTTTTGATTGTATATTATATATGTAGAACGTGAGATGAAACGTTCTACTAGATTGTTATTTACTTGATTTAGACATTATTATAATATCAAAAGAGTTGTGATATAAAGAATATTTTGGGTAGTCATAAGGTAAAAACCATCCGTGTTTATGTGTGGATCGGTCTTATGATTTTCCTTCCTTTTAATTTTTTTTTAAAAGTTAAACAAATGGTTGGAGTCTACTAACACTAGTCACATGACTGACCCAGAGTTTATTTTGTTTTGTTTTCCCTAAACTCTTGGGTGCCCAATTTTGTACGGGCAGTCAAGTTGTCAGGATTTACAGATATACTTGGAGAGCTAGAGCAGGAAGCTTCAAGATTTTATAGCAACTGTTTATTTCCGATGTGCTGTAAGTGTTTTACTCTGATAAATGTTATTGTATACATAAACTGGTTTTATTTTAAATTTATGTTATATTTTATTCGTTCCGCTATGAGATTCGTGTTACTCTGATTCTGTTGTTGTGATCTTCTTCTTCTTCTATTTAAATTTTCTATCTTATCTATCCTCACCCTCTAACTTCTTTCTATCAACTATCTGGTATTTCCGATGCTTGGATAGTCGACATTGAGTTTATGTCGATAACCAAGGTCGCAAATCCCCCGGGTCATTACATTTAGGATTCCTGTATAGATAGTGAGTGAACGTATTTGTATTTTTAAAATATAAATATATTATATATATATACCTAGTTCTATAAAGGAACCCACTAAGTAGAAAGAGCATAATATGGTGAGAATTGGGATATCTGTTTTGTATGCTAAATGAGTGAACATGGAAATCTGAGACCCTTAGGTAATTCGGGTGGGAAGTATACAACATACTTTATATGGATGAAAGGTGAATCCCATATGTTAGTATTTCAGGATTGCGGGTTTGGCGGTGAAACCTTATAAACTGGAAAAGGTTAAAAAATAGGAAAATGGATTAGAAATATATATGGTTTAGAGAATGGACTTTGTGGGAGTGTATAGGAAAGCCTAGGTGAGTTGGAAACCCACTTTGAGTAAACCCCATAATTAACTTTTAAGAACTAAAAATTGTAAAAGCTTTTGGAAGATGATTTATGGTGTTTTCAAAATTCGATCTTAAAGGTTACGGTTTTAAAATATGTAAAGAACATATTTTAAAAGTACACTTTGAGTTTTGAAGTAAAATGGGATATATTTTGGAAATAATGATTTCTTGTGAAATTTTTGTCTAAAATAAAATTTCTCTGAGTAAAAGGTGCATATTATAATGCATGTATAGCTCGCTAGTTTTCAAGTTATATGGTATATAAAAAAATGTTGCATTTTGTTGAAAGCAAGAATTTTCAGTAAAGAAATTTTTGAAATCTCTATTCTTTTGACCATTATTTTTTTAATTGTTTTAACAAGAAAATTTTGTTGGGTGGACAAAATAAGAAATTAAAATAGAGTAGATGTTTGTACCTTGTGGTAAGTAACTGAACTGACTTTATAGGAAAAAACTAGTTGTAAATCTAATTGAGAAATAATTGTCCTTGTCTACTCCAATTTTTGTGATTTGAAAAAAAAATGATTCACATTTTTTTTATAATGACATGTTTTTATGGTTTGGAAAAAGTAAGTTTAGTGAGGAAAAATAAAGTTTTGATACTTATAACTTTTGGAAGAAAAGTGAAATGAAAAGGCCGAACCGTGTTTTAAAAAGCATGGAGTAGGTAAGGATTAATGCCTAGGGAAGACGGGAAAAGTTTTTGGGGCTATGGAGTAAATAGCGAATTATCTTGGAATAATGGTAAGTTCCCGTAAAATGCATAAGCATTGAAAAGCCTAGAGTGTTGCTTGAAATGATTGTTAGTACACAACAAGGACTGGTGGTGACTACTAGACGGTAGAGGGCATGTAAGTATTTACATTCTGTTGTTGGAAAAAATTCTATCTGAGGGGGACATAGTCCTGAGATTCTTGGCCCTTAGTAGTAGCTGTGTACAGTGTCTGTTTTCATGTTTTAGTTAAAGGACTAGAAGGCTTATTTGAAACTAAACTTAGACCAGAGGACTAAGTTAAATAAGCTAAGAAAATAGTAATGGCATAACTAAAAAGGAAACAACAAATTCATTAAAGCAACAAACACGACGGTTAAAGAAAGATGGAAAATTCTGGGAAAAGCTGAATAAGAGTAAATTTTTCTAAGATAACTTGAAAAAGAAAATCTGTAATGAATAAAGTTTACTTATGTGGGCTATGCTTGGGTAGAAGAATAGGGAATCTTTATAAATAGTTGTATAAAATTCAAGTATAGATAGAAAAGGTGCGTAAAAGAAAAATGAGGGATGTGAAGTTTTCCGTTTTGCACCTTTTTGTAACATAAGAAATCAATTTAGAAAATTAGATTTTTCTGAAATTAGAAAAATAAAGTTTCTTGATAGGGTTCTTGATGCAAAAATTGGATGAACTACGCTCTTGCTCAGTAAGAATGTAGGAAAATTTGGATGAAAAAATATTTTTATGTTCAAATATTGCATTCATGTAGAAATTACCAGTATATTTAGGATGCGTGCATCATGTTTTCAAAGAGATTTTCAAGAAAAATTGCATTCATATAGGAGGTACCGCTTAGGCATTCATTTAATTCATGTATTATTATGTTGAATTACCCTTTGCACTAGTACAAAAACGGTTGCAAAATTGGATGCACACATGATGGTTGTGATTTACGCGAGGAATTACTGAATTTTACCCTTATCAAATTTCGGGAAAAAATTTCCTAAGGGTGGGAGAATGTAACACCCTGCATTTTTAAATAAAGATAATAAAATGGGAATAACTGAATTAAATATTCAGAATTAAGTGAAACCGGCATCATCGCTGCGTTCGTCTTGGAATTCTGGTTTAGATAGACCCCAAGTTTGCGTAAAACAGATAACATATGAAGAAGTTATGAGCTTTAGAAGTTTGCATAAACATAAGGTTTAGTATGTACAAACAAATAAATATATTCAGAAAATCAAATCGTCCAACGCGACAGGAAAGAGACCTGTTAGGGGTCGAGCCACGCCCTTAGGTGTCAACCCTAAGGTCGACCCCATCAAGGGTGTGTCGACCTTAGGTTCGACCCCCCTGATTTTGGGCAGATTCACTTGTGCGAATGTGGACTGTTTTCTGGACCAAATTCGTTGCTGAACACCTATAAATAGGCTAGTAGAGCCTGGCCTAAATCTCACATTTTATGAGAGGCTGCCTATGCTCATCCATTCTTCTTCCTCCTCAAATCTCTTCAGAAAAATAGAATAATTAGTCTAAGGAAATCATGATTCAAGATCTGGAGCAAAAGAATGTATATTAATAAAGAAGGTGTTCAAAATTCTATTCGAAGTAAGGTAAATTCTTGGATCTAGTCAATTTATATTTCTCCTCTTTATTCCCTTTTTCTTTTTAGTTGAGAATTGTGGATCCACGATTATTTAGGTTCTAAATTCAGTTAGGAGAACCATGGAATGCTAGATCTGGACCAGATTCTTGAATTGGAAAGCAATTCGGTGACTGGATTTAAGTTATACCTTTTTGATAATGGTATATTTATCATTTGACATTCCCCGTTAATATGCATAATAAATATGTTGAAGTGTTAATATGTTGAAATGTAAACCTGCTGAAATGTGTAAATTTGCTGAAATGATAATATGTGGAAATGTATAAACCTGTTGAAAATGTGGAAACAATTACTATTGTATATATACATGTACTAATTACATGTTAATCTGTGTCATATTATGTACTTGAACCCTTAACTTTAAGAATTGGGATAATTACATGTTAATTTGTTAGATTGGGATAATTACATGATTGCATAGTTACACGTCATTCTTTTAATATGGAATTAATTACATGTTAGGAAGAACATGCGACATGATAATCAAAAATGGACTTAATATGATATTAAGTACGACATGTAAAAATAGATTACAGTAAAATTTTGAAGAATGAATATGCCTAACTTATATTAAATAGAAAATTGTAAACACACTTAAGCACGAGGTTAAATTCAACTTGTGGTAGAAGTCTGCCCGGAACCACCCAAAAAATCTAGCATCCACAAGTTGTCAATTTAATGTAAGGGATCTAGTGCGTAAATATACATATAACGATGCTAAGACACGAGGTTAAGTCAACTTGTGGTAGAAGACTGCCCGGAACCGCCCGACAAATCCATCATCCACAAGTGGTAGGCTTAATGTGAAAGGTCTGGTGCATAAACATATATACAAATACATGTATATAACAGGATAGAAATAAATTACATTAATTGTAATTAATGGAAATGAATGAAGGTTACAACAGTAAAAGAATTGGAATGAACAGGGAAAATAATAACTTATTATAATTAATTACATAATAAGAATGTTATATAATAGGTAGGCTTGTCTAGGGACAAGCGGAAATTATAACACAAGTTATAATAAATGAAAAAGTAACTTATTAATAAACCGCAGTTAAGAGAACTAAGTCAATAAGTAACAACAACAACAACAGGTTTTAGTTACAAGGTGAGATGAAATTATGATTAAATATGAAAGAATTAGGCAAACTTATTGAATGAAATAAGTTATATTTAATCATATATATATAATATGTGACATGTTAATGGAAAACATGCGGATTGAGATAAAATATACTTAATTATATATTAAGTAGGACATATTATTGTAACTATGAAATTAGACAATGAATTACATGGTAATGATATAAAAGGATTGTAGATTACAGACTTTGAATTACAATATAGAGAATAACATGTTATGGGCTTATTAATTAACATAAATGGGTTAAGTTTTGTAACCAAAAATTTTAAGCAAGAGTGGCCCATTCCATAGAGATATAAGGGGCTCGGAAGGAACTTGGTAACTTGAAGGTAATATAATTGGAAACAACCAAGTTAATGGGAAATCAGGTGAGGTAGAGTAAGATTGTATTTAAATGTTTAGACATAAGGTCTAATAACATGTTAGAATGATGCGCTTGGGCCAGTCCGCACGTCCGATTGTGTAGAACCCAACGGGATAGATCATTGGAATGTCTAAAGACACGGGAGGAGCACGTCCACTTGATTACTCGGTTCGACTTACGGCTTGATTTCTTGGTGGGACAGGAAAGAAGCACACGGCTTCCAAGGGATGTGGAGGGTACTCATGGTAGTCCTCTGTATGGTGACAACGCTTAGATTGTGCTCGCAGGGGTTGGGATTGCGCGTTACTACCCGGTGAGTATACCTTGACTACAAAATTAGCTTTGTAGTTAGAAGGTTGTGACGAGATGACGCTAGGGTGACTCGGCGATCGCCTCGATGGGATGCTGGGTCAGGATCAACAAGGATAGTAGATCGTCGGGTACCCATCATCGGCATTCGGTGGGATGTGAAAAGACTAGAGCTTAAACCAAGATACCATCCACCATTCACTATCGAGGCATGGTGGTTGAAGGACATGCCAATTGGATGTTTAGTTTGTTTGCTAGAGGCACGTCACTTAGCTTTTGTAGTCTTTACTAGTTGAAGGATGGGCCTGGGTTGGGCCGTAGCCACCGAAAAGAAGACCATATTGGATATCTGTATTGTAGGCCCTTAAAGGCGGGCATGTACTGATATGGAAAAGCTCACGACCGAGTTTCGTGTTTCTTGTACCGCCCCGTTACGGAACTCGATGCACGGTAGATAATAGATATGGTTAAGGCATCGTGTACGATTGACGAAACGTACGTGAGAAAGTCTAGATACATGCATGTCTGCTATGGCTGGTGTAACGTAGACGATAGGACATTACTTCGTGTCAAGACCGGGCTTGGTCGAGAAGTTTGGATATGGAGACCCGTACGTCGCTCTGGCATAGGATGAAGAGTTGTATACGCTTCCGTGGCATGACAGCATGGAAGGTGCGAGAAGGGTACCGTGGGAGGTACCTTGATATTGGGGGGTAGCTACATATACTATATTAGGTTAATCTACTAGGAGGTAGATGGATACGTGTGCGTAAAGCCTTGAGTGCTATTAACCCTAAGTCACCTAATAAATAAGAAAATGTAACCGAACGGTATATGTAGGGTTATCCAAAATGTGTTGTTTAAATTCAGTCACTAGAACTTGTGTTCTGACCCCCTCCTCATAACATACTCGCAGGTTAGTTTTGTGGAAGAGATATGATAGCTTTGGATACTGGTTAGGCAGTATTATTATCTAGGTAAGGCTATATTTTGATTATATTATATTTTATCCATTCCGCTGTGAGATGTTTTCTAAGCTCTGATATATTTTATATCTATGTCTTTTCTGCAAGATACCAGACAAACCAACACGAGTTTCGATGGATTAGAATTTTGAAAAAAAAACTCGGTTTGTCAGAATTCGAGTTGTTACAGTATAGGAGACGGAGACACTTAAATGGTGCTCCTTTTCTAAGTTTGAATAAGATGAAAGAAGAAAAGAGGAGAGAGGAGGGGGAGCAGTGCATGGACTTGACATGGAGGGCGAAGGGGGCAGCGTTGACGTTGCCCAGCGGTGGTGGGTCCCCGGGGCGGTGGAATGAGGAGAGGAAGGATGAAGAGATTACACCATTTTTGTGTTTTTCAGTTCCTAAACCTAATTTAGAAAAGTGAATTAGGGGGTTAAGCCAATCAAGCTTAATTAGATCCAATCCTCTCATGTAAGTACCAATTAGGGAGAGAGTGCCATGTGGAACATAAAGGACCTTATGTGTCTAATTTCCATTAGACTAACGCTTTTCATCGAATGACCAAATTTGAAGATATATTTATTACAACATCCAAACTTCGTTCCAGTCTCACCGCCACACGTTAACTCCAAAAATTACGAAATTTGAAATATCGCTACATTTTGGAATTGTGGGTCCAACGAATCTAACCGCATCGAATTTGGAGACCGTTTGAAAAATGGCCTTATTTTGAGTTAAATTCAAATTCAAACTGAAATCTCAACATGCGTTCATAAGTCTTTCTTATACATACGAACTCCATTGAATTTGAAATTTTAAAACCCATCATATTTCGACAATTCAGATCCAAAAAAAGTGATTTCGTCGAATTCCTACACTGTCCGAAAAATGATCATTTTATAAGCGGTCGATATAACTTTAAAATATCTATATTCAAATTCTAGGCTTATAAGTGGATTTAAATATCTCACAGACCCTGTTTTGAGTTAAATAAAATATTTAAACCAATTTTAAAATTATTCTCATATTTTATTGGGCAGAAATAACCAATTTATATTCAAGATCCATTAAAATAGATTAAATTAAAATTTTAAATTATTTCTGAAATTCAGGATTGTTACAATCTCCCCTACTCAAAAAAATCGTCTCGAAAAAGGAATGGAGCTGAAAGTTGTTTAACTAACCAACTCAACTTTTATTCTGGCTTCCGTTCTTCAACTTTTCAATTTCTAAGAACTTCCAAATTCTCCTGAAATTTGGCTAATGCCTTAAATTTTTAAAAAAATTCACCATAACCTCCTTTGAACGGAGTGCTCGGAAAAATCACAAATGGCGTAAAAAGGCTCCTATAAATCAATATATAAATATATATATGTGTGTGTGTATGTCAAACAAATATCCATTGGGAGATGTGCAAAAAAATTTCACCCCAATACCCGTGAGTGGGATTTAAAAATCATGTGAACATCCACTGTGACCTATATACATCCAAGGGATATGTGTAAAAAATAATCATCCCGAGACCCATGTGGGGGATTAGTCATGATCCATGTGCCTTAGCTACAACAAGAGTGACGTGTATATTTTGGTCATCTCAAGACCCAGTGATGGGGTTTTATTTTTAAATCATGTTGTTTCCTTTATATGTTTATTAAGTCCATAGTTAGTCCTCGGTCCAACCTGTAATTCAGTCCTCGCCATACAAGCATCGAACAAGTGCATGCTCATATGGTAATCAAAACCTCATCATATAAGCACCAAATAATTGCATGCTTATATGGATATGATATGCTATGTTGTCCTCGGTATATGCTATGCGGGGTAGTCCATAGTTGTTGTTTACTATCTTATGGTGTATGTTTAATTTCACACAAGAATCCATCACATCGCATCCAATTCACTCACAACAATATAATAATAAAATTGTGCAACCAACTAAATAAGGTGCGCTTGTTTGTCGAGCAAACAATTTATTTCTCTACTCATCCTTAAGCCAATAACCTGCTCAACAAATATATGTGTGTGTACTCAACATAAAGTAAGGTGTCCATGTTTTATTTTGTCCATAGGGTCCTTCTGGCCCTCATCATATAAGCACCAAGTAATTATAGGCTTATATGTATACTATATAGTCTACAATATATGTTATGCGGTGTAGTTATATCACACAAATATCCAAGCATATACAAAACATCAACAAGTCATAATAAAAGATCAATGGCCATCATCATATTATATATATATATATATATATATATATATATATATATATCATAGTGAAATCATCACCAAAAAGATCAACTATATCATAGAAATAGTGTATACCCTGTGTGAAGTGTTACTTAAGGTATAAACCATGTATATGTATCTGACTACCCAAATCTATGCTCACCCGAGTACTGCTACGTACTTGAGGAGTCCTACATCCCATAATGTCACACATCCAAAATATACATCATGTGCCTACGTAGCACCAAAACGGGACTAGAACATACCCGTCATACATACATACATACATACATACATACATACATATATATATATATATATATATATATATATATATATATAAACTGCTAACTAATATCAGTGATCGGTGTTGGGGCTCTGCACAGATGGCCCAAATAGAGTTAGCTCCTCAGGCTCCTGCGCTAGCTTATCCCCGAAGCCTAGAGGTAAAATTGGCCAGTCGCCTGGTACATGATCCTCGACCTCAAAATCATCTGGTTGATCTTCGTCGCTGTAACACTCCACACTTTTCTGCGCCCAAATTTCGACAAAAATCGAAACTCAAACACATCCAAGAATGGAGCGTGTAAATATGGTACCTGCAATAAATGAAAATGCGCATAATACGAGTAGGATAAGACAATTCACAACGGAAACAAAATAGGATAAACTAGTATGAACTCAAGTAACTACCTTTTTCAAAGCGAGCCACTTTGCCAATACCGAGCATGAGAGAGAACGAGACCGAGAGCCAGACTTAAACTCTTGTGAGAACCCAACCTTCTCTAGAAAACCTAGTTGGTTGTAATGAGGGGAGTGGGGGTCAGAACAACAAGATTCTGGTGAACAAGAAATGAACAACATAGATTATAATACACATGTGCATCCTATTTAGTTCAGCCCAAGATGTATGCCAATCAAGGTTAGTGATTATAGCCTAACCTTGCTACTGTTTACGTACGACTCTACCACTCTTTCCAAAGTTGTATTCTAAGATATAATACCGAGATAGAACGTTTACTTGTATGTGTGTGTATATATATAAAGGAAGCCCCTTTAAACTATAATTTAATTGATTATTAGACCTAGAAGTGAAACCCGACCGCGGAGTTCTTATATGTATACATATTCATCCACTTTCCCTTTATCATTTCCGCTTCACTATCGATGACAGATAAGGTAGATTCTCCCGATCACTTAAGACCCTAGGCAGACTTATGGGTCAGTGGATTATTGGTTGCTTAATACCTCTCAATAACTTATTCAACATTCCTATAAACAAGAGAGCACTAGCTATAGGCCCCACTAGTTAAGGCGTTCGTCGTTCATGCATATATGCTTACCTCGTATAAGGTGAGAGATGGTATTTTATCGCTCACTATACTACTAGTTGGCCTTATTTGATAACCCCTTTAGCCGCTTACTACTTCCTGTAGGGAAGGTAGCAATATTTGACGTTTTGAGTTTCCAAGTTTAGGTAGGCAATACACAACATGCCATTTAAGACCCCTATAATGAAGGACCTATCCCCCGGTGGACTCTCTGACCCAGCCACTTATGACCTAGGAAGCGGACTATACGCAAAGGTTATTAGGTTCGTCCCCCATTAGCCCTTAATACCTTTCCCTATTGGGATAAAGTGGGATACGTTATAATGCTCTTTCTGGTTAGTCTCTCTCCACACGATTTATTATCGTCGCGGGTTCTTATGGTTAATAATATTTTTTCGTTATTAACCTACTAAGTCCAACTCTATTTTAAATTATAAGTTCTGTATTCATTAATATAAACAAGGAAGCTTATATTTCCTTTTCCCCTAGGATATTTATTTGATTTCTACCCTAATTTGGACTTAGTATTCAAATGACAATCAATATCCATTAACCCCCTTATGACACCCATTTTATTTTATTTCTATTTTTATTGTCCTTTATGACCATAACAGTCATATTTTCCTAAGGCAACTATTTATCAGTCCCAATGTATCTATTTGTTGTACCCCAACAAACAATTACTATTCTTATTTATTGGTTGACTATTATATATATATATATATATATATATATATATTTATGTACTAGGCCTCTCACAATAAGTTGACTACTTGTGGATGCTGGATTTGTCGGTCTGTTCCAGGCAGACTTCTACCACAACTTAAACTTAACGTCGTGCCTGAATACATTTATATTTACGCATTATACCCTCACATTAAGATGACTACCTGTGGTTGCTGGATTTGTCGGTCGGTTCCGGGCAGGCTTATACCACAAGTTGAGCTTGATCTCGTGTTAAAATGCGGTTATAATTCAAATTTCCTAATTTGGGGTGTACAACATTAATCCTAATGAATTTTAGGAATTATACCCATTATCCTATTATATTTACTTTCCCCAATCCACATTTGTTACAATTTTTATTTATTGATTTGCGGTTCTATTTGTAGCAATTAATTATATTGACTGCTACAAATGGTCACCACAAATATATTATTTATTCAACATGTATTACATTTACACATAATCCCATAATTGAACCTTATCCAAACATTCAAAAAATTCATACAATTTATATTTTACCATTTTATTCTGATTTGGGTGGATAATATTTATATATTTATATTTTATATTTTCGTGCAGTCAACATAGTTATTATATTTATTTTTATTATTACTTTAAATTAAATGGTTTGGTCAAGTAAATAACCAAACATTCCTTTTTGCATTCAATCTTGCCAAAAGGTTTTAATCTTACAAAAAGACCTTTAATCGTACTCATTGTAAATTATGCCTAATTAATGGAATTGCCATATTTCAAAATCACAAGAAATATATATAAATATATAATTTGGAATAGTTGATGCAAATTACGCACAAATATTTTTTATTTTTTTTGAAAATTGGTACCCTTTATAGCTAATACCAATAAGAACCTCCTTTATATGCCTCGCTAAAACCCTGTAACCCCCCAACCTAGATGTGTAACACCCCGTATTTTCTGTGAACGTATAAGTAACAAATTAAAATATGCTTAATTTTTAGGGGAAGAATTAAGGGAAATGGGTTGTGCCATTGCGTTCGTCTCGAAATTCTGCTTGAGATAGAGTCTGAGTTTGCGTAAAACTGATACCGTATGAAGAAGATATGGATGAACGAAGTTAGGCAGAAAAACCGGAAACAGGCCAGAATACACTGGCGCACTTGTGAAGTGCGCCAATACAAAAATACACTGGCGCACCTGCCAAGTGCGCCCATACTGATCCAGCACAAAATTATGGAGTGTTCTGTGATGACGAGTCTTCTTTTGAGTGGCTAGATGACCTGTCTTCGAGCTGGGTGGTTCTGATGACTTCTGGACTGATCTGAAGGCTCTAAATCACCCTATTCTCATATAAAAACACCCCCAAACCTCACTTTCTCTCCACACAATTTCATTATGCCTATACTCTGCCTCTATAATAAATAAATAAAATAATGGCGTCGCTACTCTGCTGGGATCAAAACTAGAACTAGGGCATCTTCTTCCAAATCTGAATAAGATTAAAAGAGAACTACTGCAACTCTTCTTCTATAATCCAATCAAGGCAAGTGCAGTTATTTTCCGATATGAATTTTAATCATGATCTTGACATAATTATAAAACTGAATATGAGATTATGCCCTTTTTCTATTTATTAGATCTGTTCCTCTATTTTATTATTCTATTTGTTCTGTATTTCTTCGTCCTTTCTTTCTTTTTATTTGATAGCCAGGCTACCATGAGCCTGAGCCAGATCTCATAAGAGATGAACGCATAAACGCTAAATTTGGGAAGAACATTGAATGAGACATATTTGGGCATAATTGATTTGTAACTAATTTGAGGATACAACGCATGTTGTAATTCTGGACATAAATTTGAGGCATATTGTATAAGACGATATATGACTTGGAAGGAGAGGATTATTGTGACTTAGAACATAAAGAACATAGGTTGAACTTAGAACATAAATCTGAGACATATAATTGGGCATGTTGTATTTAAAACATAAGGTGTATTTAACATATGTCTTGAGTTTTGAGGCATAAAGAATATTGAACATATGACTTGGGATTTGTGGCGTAAAGTTTAAATGTGAACATGTAACTGATTTGGATGCATAGTACAAGTTGTAATTCAAGATCTAGATCTAGACATACTATATATATTATGATATGAAATTTGGAAAAAAGAGAATTGATTTGCATTTAACATAAGTGTAAAGATCCATATTAAGATTGGATAATTATTAAGTGTGAATACAACTAAGTAAGGGGGGTTTGGATATGTGACATGCATTGTAATCAATGGCTATATTTGGCATAATTTATATGTAAGGTTTTTGGAGAATATTCTGAACTATGCAAGTTTAATTAAAAATTGGGACATATGTTATATGGTGGATTATGACCATAATTTGGGCATATAAGTTTAGGCTTACCTTATGAATTAGGCAAGATATGTGAATAGGACTTTAAGGAATGTTAAAATCGGCTAAAACTATTATCTGCTTATTATGTTAAATTTGCCTAATTTGCTAAACCTGTTACCTGTTTAATCTGTTGAATTGCCTAAACTGTTACATATGTTGAATCGCCTAATCTGCTAATTTTGCCTAATCTGCTAAATCTGTTGATTTGCCTAATCTGCTAAATCTGTTGAACCGCCTGAGCTGCTAAATCTGTTAAATCTGTTGAAAAGCTGAATGATTGTAATTATGTAAAAACATGTTAATTTGTTTAATCTGCTGCGATTTGAAAAGAAGTCAAATCTGTTAAATTGACATAATTATTCTGATATTTTTAAAATTTGTAATGGAATAAACTGGTTAAAATAAAAATGCTGAGACACGAGGTTAGACTCATGTTTGCGGTAGAAGCCTGCCCGGACCTAACGGGCTTAACCAGCAACCGGAAACTGCTAGTCTAATGTGAGAGGTCGTAGGCATAACTAAAATATGCTTAGACACGAGGTTAGGTCTGGCTTGTGGCAGAAGTCTGCCCGGAACCGCCCAGCTTATCCAGCGGCCACAAGCTACCGACCTAATGTGAGAGGTCTGCGCAATAATATTTAATTAATGCAAATCTGAGATAAATATGATGTCTAAAACGTGTTGGGTAGATAAGGCTAAACCAGCTGGACTGATGAATTAATAAACCTGTTTCGTGAATCTGTAGGCCCAATACAAAGTTAGACAATCTGTAAGTCTGTTAAAACTATACATCTGATCCGTTAGTCTGAAAACCTGTTGACTTGATTTTCTGGTCTGTGAACTAGTTGATTCTGAACTTTGTAGGCCTAAAACTTGTAACCAAGTTAATCTGAAATCTGTTAGTCTGGGGACACAAGGTTAGGAGGGAAAATACCTATGTCATTTGTTGTTTGGGACCCATATTAGTCTGTAACCCTTTCTGGTATCAAAACTATGACCCAACAATTGGTAGGATCCAGGCACGCTTACTGAACTAATTATAAGTGGTTCATTCTGATAATGGCGAGGGGTGTTGATGGTGCGTTCCGACCGGGTCATGTGCGTGCATGGATCCCGGTCTGCCTCTGAGGATGTAAGATGCCGTGACATCTGTAAATAGGTCTGTGTCATTTAAAGGTTGCCACTTTAGGGAGTGATACACCCTTCTGTGGGGCTGGCACAAGGTATTTATGTATTAGGGAGCCGATAGCTTGGGGTAGATTTAGGGTACACTTAGTTCTGTCTGTTTCCGTTAGGGTACCGTCTATTTCTGTTGGGTGGTAACACCTGTCTGTTTCTACGTGGTACCGTCTGTTGGGGTGGTAAAGGCCAGTTACTAGTGTACACCTAATTCTAACATTCTGTTTCTGTAGGGATTATTCTGTTTCCGTCTCTGATTCCGTTTATGTACCTTCTGTCTGTTGGGGTGGTAAAGGCCCATTACTGGCATTCTGTTCCTGTATAGATTATTCTGTTCTGTTTCTGTTTCAGTTTGGACATTAGGGTAACACCTAATCCTGTTATACTAGTATTAATGCAGAGAAGTAAATATAAGTAAGAAGCATAACTTGGGCTATATCATTCTGTTTCTTCTGTTTAGCTTAA
Organism: Allium sativum; assembly: GCA_030737875.1. Lineage (NCBI taxonomy): Eukaryota > Viridiplantae > Streptophyta > Magnoliopsida > Asparagales > Amaryllidaceae > Allium > Allium sativum. The sequence goes on from CM060913.1 coordinate 582,591,209, forward strand.
GTATACCAGTTACTCCTGTTGCTGTTGTCTCTTATCCAGCTTTATTTTCATGTCATGATATTATTATCTGTTCATATGTTGAAAGTCACTGGACTTGCCAGACTTTATGTCTGATCTTGCTTGTTTTTGCCCCTTTTCTTTCGTTCCCCCCCCCCCCCAGGTTTTTTAGGGTGGAAGTATAGGAGCTTGATTCGGATTTTCTCTGCTTGAAGTACCGCTTGGCCTTGGCTCAATGGCTCTATCTTTCCATGGCAGTTTATGTTGGGAATTATGATTTTAAAAACTATGCATTATGAAGGCTTTTGTACAAGGCTGATATTTTGTACCTGAATTCTGATATTGTAATTCGAAAAGATGTAACCAAACTTACTTCGGTTTTTGTTGTAATAAAGTTATTAATTTTTTAAGTACTGTTTTACCTGTCTTGTAAATTTCTGTTATGTCTACTAAAACGCTACATCAAAGTTAAGGCATTCCCTTTGTGAGTGACCTTAACGGAGGTAGGGTGTTACAAGATGGTTACCTTACAAGGAAATAGAGCACATATATATTTGGTGAACATCAAACAAACAAAAATATAAACCATACAAGTCTCAATACAATCTGAGATCCCAAACCACAAATAAAAGAAACCCGCTTCATGGCCCAATAACTAAACCCATCATACCAAACCTCCTTCTTCTACAATCAGCAGCACAGTCTCCTCTACCCAGTATCACACAACTCGATCCCCCAACGTTCAAGAAAAGCAGAATTCCTCATATTACGAGCAGCTTTACTTCCATTATTTCTGACCAGGTACTTCACATCTCTCTCAAATTGAACCAATTTAGTAGTAGCCATAATTCTCTTGTTTTGAAAAATCCTCAAGTTTCTTTCCTTCTATATAGAATAAATTGTAGTAGTAAACGCTCCACATGCAACATCATGAATCAGATCATGTGTTTTGAAATTAAGATGGATGGATCTCGCTTCCTCTATAATGTTGTCCTGAATAGGAAAAGATACTGATAGTTTCTGCTTTATAGACATCCATATAAACGATGAATACATGCATTCAAAAAATAGATGCTTTATAGATTCAGGAAAAGTTTCACATAACGGACGCAAGATGTTTGACACATTGCCAAAGCGAGCAATTCTATCTTTAGTATTTAATCTCCCCATAATAGCAAGATATGAAATAAAAGCCATTCTCCTTCTGTTTCTCTTATGCCAAATCACATCAAAAGATGTGTATTTTTCACCTTGAATTCGAACTTCTTTCCATGCCTTATGAAAAGTGAAACATCCACCATTTCCGCATTCATATGAATCATGAGCTTTATTAGGATGTATTTGAACATTGCTTATTTCATTTAGTAGTTCTCTTGTTGCAGGGTGAATAAAAGGATCCAAAGCATCATTAACAATTAAAGAGTTAACTTGAATATCAGCATTGCCCATTATATGTAATCTGTCAAAACCAAGCAGGTCCACTAAACATTGGTAGTTGATCCAAGGATCATGCCATAAGTAAGTTTCCTCACCTCTTGCTATGATTATATTAAAAAGTTGCTTTGATCTTGTACAAATTCTTAACAAAGATTTCCAAACAAAGGAAGCATTATTATCTAAAGCAACAGTCCAGAAGTGTTTATTTTTGCAATAATTATTTGAAGTCCATTTGCTCCATAGAGAATATACGGCTAGAAATTTCCATAGTAATTTTATGCAAGCAGCCTTTTTCAAATCAGTAAAGCTTTTCAGACTAATACCACCTTCACTTCTAGGCTTACAAAGAGTTTTCCAAGCTACCTTATGTGCAGCACCACCTCAAAAAAAGTATGCACATAAGGATTGAATTTTGTCCAATGTGTATTCAGAAATTTGATAAATGAATAACCTATATAGGACAATAGGAGTTAAAATGCCATTTATTTGTTCATCCCTTCCAGCAAAAGATAAAAACTTTGTTTTCCACCCTTGAATCTTACATTGCACTTTTTGAATGAGAGAGTTACACTCTGCATAGTGTAAATAATTTGAAGAAAGAGGAACACCAAAATACTTAATTGACAACTGTCCTTGCTCAAATCCAAGTATATTCAAAATTTCTGATGCATTGCTTACTGAATTGCTGAAGAAAGCCTTAGTTTTGCCTGCATTAACACTCAAACCTGCATAGTCTTCAAGTTTACGAAATATATATTTGAGAGTATATGCATTATGAGGAGTAGCCTTTCCAAAAATTAGCAAATCATCAGCATACAATAGATGAGATATAATAGGTTGCACTGCACAACTAGGCTGAAATTCTTTTTTAGCCGTGGCATCATCCATAAGAAAAGAAAAGAATTGCATAGCAATGGAAAATAGATAAGGAGAAAGAGGATCTCCTTGTCGAATCCCTCTAGAAGGAGAAATAAATCCCTTTGGTTTGCCTTCGATTAATATAGAAAATGTAGCCGTAGACATACATTCATATATTAAGTTTATAAAATGCACAGGAAGCTTCATAAGAGACATAATTCTACATATAAATTCTATATTAACTCGATCATATGCCTTTTGAAGATCCACTTTCACACAAAGTTTAGGGAATCCTTTTCTTTTGAAATCTCTTAGGAGTTCATGAGCCAACAATATGTTATCTCCAATATATCTATTTTTGATAAAGGCACTTTGATTCCCAGAAATCAAATAAGGCAGGAAATGCTTCATTCTATTACACAAGAATTTAGCAAATATTTTATAGTACACATTGCAACATGATATTGGTCTGAAATGTGAAATTGCAGTAGGACTCTCATTCTGTGGAATTAGATTAATGAATGTATGATTGATAGAATTTGGCAGTTTACCTGAATGAAAAATGTCTAACATGGTAGCAAATAAATCATCTTTCAATGTATCCCAATGCAGTTTCATAAATTTCGAATTTAATCCATCAGGGCTAGGCTAGTATTATCTTTAATAGAAAACAAGGCATCATGAACTTCAGTAATAGATATTTCATTAAGGAGAAAATTCTGTCCTTGTTCATTAATATAAGAAATTGAATGAAAATTGGGCAACACCTAAGAACAGTGACTATTGAAAAGTTATGAAAAATAATTGATTGCCTCACTTTCAATTTCTCCAGGTTTGAATATAAGATTTCCATTATCATCCATTAAAGCTCGAATATGATTAAAGAATCTACGATTAGACATACGAGCATAGAAATTTTTTGAATTGCTGTCACCCTGCTATAGCCAATTAACCTTTGATTGTTGCTTGAAGCCAACAAAATAAATTTTCTGGAGTCTTTGATATTCTGTTTTAGCCTGTAAATAATCTTCATATATCATCATATTTTCAGGATTTTGGTCTACTGCAAGCTCCAGATTTTTAAGTAATTGTTCAGCATTTGAAAGGTTAGAAACATTATTATCCCTTACTCTATTCCACTTTTTCAATTCTGCTTTACAGCTTTTAAATTTCTGCAGTAATCTAAAACTTTGAAAACCACATGTAGAACAGTTTAAGCCTCTTTCAATAGCTTCACTATAACCTGAAATACTATGCCATTCATTCTTGTATCTGAAAGGGTACCCTTTCAAATTAATAGTAGGGACGAGCTCCAATAAAATGGGATTGTGATCACTAGAGTGTTGAGATAAGGATAAAGCTTTCAAATTTAAGAACTGCTGTAAACAACAGTTATTCACTAAGGCTTTATCAATATGAGTAGAAATACCTCTCCTTCGCCGAGTAAATTTGAAGCCCACTAGCTTAACTTCAGACAGATCAATTTGAACAATAAAATTCTGAAACCCTCTTAGATGCTGATAAGGAACCGGTAAACCACCACATTTGTCTTTAGGAGAGAGTGTGTAATAAGCCGCAAATTCTGAACCAATTTAAAATTTTTATTTTATAATTTTTAATGGTTAAAAATAATTTATTTTAAATAATAACGACTAAAAATTTATTTTAATCAAAGTTAGAACGAAATTTTTTATTTTAATTTCGAAAGGAGTTAGAAATAGCACGGTAGTTTGAAAATTTGAATTTGAACTTTGACTGACTGTACAGGATGCAAAATAAATCGGATTTTAGTGAAAACAAAAATATTAGAATCTATTTAAAAATATCTTTCCAACGAATCTGAAAAATCAAAATTTCATAGCGGGAATCAAAAGTTATGCCCAATTTAAAATTTAGAATAGTCGCTGTAGAATTTATATATACATATTTTAATATTAAAAATAGCCATTTTTCAAACGACCTCCGTTTTCGACGAAACCACTTTTTTTGGAACCGGAATGTCAAATTATTGCTAAGTTTAATTTTTCATAATTTTTAGAATCAATATGTGAGCGTGGAAAAAGAAAATGTATTTTGTCAATTCCAGTCAAATTCGATCTACTAGAAAATGACCATTTTTCAAACGGTCTAAGAATTCGACGAAATTAGTCTTGTTAGTACCGTATCGTCAAAACATAAGTAGAAATAATTTTTCTGGAATTTTTAGAGTTAGTATATGGCCCAGGTAAATTTAAATGTACGATCAAATTAAATAAATAAATAAATGATTTATATATTAAATTAAAGAAAAGTGGGCCAAGATGATCGAACGGGCTGACGGGACCTAGCCCATTGCATTCGGAACGGGGGTATTTTCCTAGGGACAAATGTTGTTGGGCTTGGTTTAGAGCTATAAAGGTAAACGGGCTTATTTTCAATCTAACATGAATTTAATATTATAATATTATATAAACTAAACATCTACAGCCGCCGCCACCTTATGAAGTTAATGGCCAGAAATGTCCCGATTTCAATCCCCATTATCTCTCAATCTTTTCAAAAATTCACATAGGTTTTAAAACAAATACGGAAGAGCGATGTGAGATCTAACTAATGTACAGTGGAGATGGATTTTAGTGTCCTAGATTTCTCGATTTGGGCGCTCAAAGACCACGGCTTTGGAGGTGTTTTGTGGCGTGGGGTGTGCTATGAGTTGGCCGTGAGTTGGCGCGCTAGTGGAGGAGCATGGCGGCGACACCGTGGTCATCTCTGATCGACGGTCCTGGGTCTCGTTTTTGGTGCGCAAACTTGGATTGAGAGGGAGCACGGGTTCGACGATGGTAACAAGAGGAAGATGGATTAACATGACTTAATGATGTAATTAAATAAATTAATTATATTTAATTTATAAAGTATGTACTTCAAATGTTTAATCGCGTGTAACTCATTCAAATCTTATCAGAATTAAGTGAAACGAAATGCGTTGGAATCCTTGTGATGAGATCTAGACGATGGATCAGACCAGATCTGAAATAGAGGACTTTGAAATTTCAGACAAATCGATGTGAGATTTCTGATTTTAAATAATTTATCAATTTAATTATTTTTCTCACTGTTAAATAATTGTATGTGTGTTAATGAATTAGTTATGCGATGTGATGAAATTTTGGATGATTGATCTGTTTATTTTGCATGTATGATAGATCTATTAGTTAAATTATAGATCTGTATATGTCAGCTAAATTAAAATAAATCATTTTTTCTTTGCCAATATTTGGCGAATCATGTATATTAAACAAAAATGAAATATCTTTTTGTTCATATTTATTGAATTGAATTTTTTTGTCAATTCAATTAAAAATATCATTTTGGTCATATTTATTGAATTGAAGTTGTTTGTCAATTCAATTAAAAATATCATTTTGGTCATATTTATTGAATTGAATTTGTTTGTCAATTTAATTAAAAATATCATTTTGCTTATATCATTGAATTGAAATAGAATTGTCAATTCATTGAAAATATCATTTTATTTATATGATTGAATTGAAATAGAATTGTCAATTCAATGAAAAATATTATTTTTTGTTTATATTATTGAATTGAATTAGAATTGTCGATTCAATAAAAACATTACTTTTTTTATGTTATTGAATTGAATTAGAAATTTCAATTCATTATAAAATATATCACTTTGTGTGTTGATTGATAAAAACATCACCTTTGTTGTTGTTTGATTGTAGTATGAAAGTTACATTTTTTATTTACAAATTTAGATGCAAATAAATATCCTATTAAAAGTTGAATTTTTATTTGCATTCCTTGATGAAAATAAAACATGAAATTAAAAGTTGCATTCCTTGATGCAAATAAAACATGAAATTAAAAGTCGCATTCCTTGATGTAAATAAAACATGAAATTAAAAGTTGCATTCTTTGATGCAAATAAAACATGAAGATACATTGTTATTTGTATTTTAGGTGTGAACAAAAACATAGTTTAAAAAGTTACATTTTTATTTGCATTTTATATGCAAATAAAAGCATAGTTTTAAGAAGTTACATTTTATTTACATTTTAGATGTAAATAAAAGAATAGGATTAAAAGTATCATTTTTACTTTTAAATTAGGGAAAATAAAAAGATTATGATAAAAAAGAATTCATCTTTGTTGTAACTTTGGTAAATTAAATAAAATGTTTTTATTGTCATTATAGATTATAATAAAAAGATTAGAATTAAAAGATATGTTTTTAGTGTCATCTTAGTTTAGATAAAAAGAATAAATAGAAAGATAAGTTTCATATGTCATTTTGTTGCAATTAAAGAAAAAGATGCATTTTTGTTCATTAGAAAGAATGAGGCATTTTAATTCATTAAAAATGATTAAACAAAAAGATACCTTTTTATCATTTAAATAGAATGAGACAAAATTATTCAATTTTGCCATTTTAAAAGATTAAGACAAATATATTCACTTTTGTCATTTTAAAGGAATGAGACAAAATATTCATTTTTGTCACTTAAAAAGAATGAAACAAAAGCATTCACTTTTATCAAATTAAAATAGTTAAACCCAATTTGTCACCATAATCAATTTATAATAGTTGAAATCCATTTTGTCGCTTTTGTCAAATTACCAAAATTAAAACCCAATTTGCCACTCTTATCAATTTATCATAGTTAAAACAAATTGCTCACTTTTGTCAAACTATAATTGTTAACACAAACATTATCATTTTCGTCACATTAGATTTGACAAAACAAATATGTCACCTTCATTTGTTTGTTGAATTAGAATTGTCGACAAAACAAAGTTATCATTTTTATTGTTTGGTTGAAATAAATTTGTCAACAAAACAAAGTCATTATCTTTATTGTTTTGTTGAAAAAGATTAGTTAAATCAAAATATACATTTTGTCAAAATATTCATTTTTGTCAAAATAGATTAGTTAAAGCAAACCATATATTTTTGTCAAAATATACACTTTTGTCAAGATGGATTGGTTGAATCAAAATACACCGTTTTGGTCAAAATGAATATTTTTGGCCAAATAGCTTTGTTGAACCAAAATATTTATTTTTGTCAAAAATACAATAGTTGAAACAAAAGTTACATTTTGTTAAATATGATTGTTGAAAACAAAAAATTACATTTTTGTTAATTAGATTTGAAATAACACAAAAATTACATTTTTTGGTTAAATAAAAGAGTTAAAAACAAATAGTATTTTGTTAAATAGGTTTGTGTTATAAACAAAAATATTCATTTTGGTAAAATAGAATTTTCATCAAAATGGATGTATCACTTCTTATACATTTTGTTGAAATAAAATTTGTATACAAATATAATAACCATTTTATTTGCATAACATACAATAGAATTTATGTGCAAATATAAAATCATTTTTATTTGCAAACTTACATTAGAATTTATATTCAATTATAAGAATCATATTATTGGACAAAATATACATTAGAATGTATAGGTGAGTTAAAGTGACATCTTTATATGTTAATGCATACATTAGAATTTGTATGCAATTTAAAATAAACATTTTTATGTGTTAGGTTATACATTGAAAAAAAAACATATACAAATGAGATTATTTCCTTTATGTGTTAAAATTAAGAATAATTACATACAAATAAAGTATAATGAAAAATATCTTTTATTTGTCATGCACAATAATGTCATATAAATAAATTACATTCTATTAGATATTAGAAATGTATAAAGAAATTATACGAGTCAAATATATTTTATTTCGGCATTAGGAATAAAATATCATGTTTTGTTCATCATCATCAACATGTCGGTAGTATTAAAAATGGTTGAATTCATTAACCAATTGTTTATTTATATGAACTGTTGTTGGCTGAAAACCCCACACGGGTATTGAGATGATAATTTATATACACTAGTTCCAATATTTATTTGTATGTCAATCGATAGATTGACAGGCTGCGATGAGCGTTATTATTTCATTTTAATGCTCACACAGTGGTGAACTTCACTCTAGATGTTGAATGGATGGTTTGATGATTATTTATCAATTGTTGTCATTTACATACGATGTATGAAATACATATAACCGAAGTTATATGGTAAATGATTGAGTCGCTTTCCGATTCAGAATATCTTTTATATTAGGAATATTTTAAACAAATAATTTCTTTTAAATAAAGAATATTTTTAAAAAGATATTGAAATAAAGAAATTGGATTTTGGGTTGTCGTGGATGGTGTCTTAAATAACACTGTTCTTAAACCCTGTATGAAGGAATAAATCTTCTAACTAAGACTATTAGTGTTTCAAATTATATTTAGTATTTGAATAAATGATAGGTGAATTGGGTTTACCATGAACTATGTTTTAAACGACATTTGTTCTTTAACCCAATTAACAGTGAAAATACAATTTGGAATTTATAAATCTTTTTGTTAAGATTTAGAAAGGAATTTTCCGAAGTCAAGTTTTTCCATTTAATATATTAAAATTGGAATTAAGTGGAAATTCGACTGATAATAATCGAGATAGGTTTCTGTAAAAGAAGATTGATACTATATATGGAATTTAAAAGGCTTTGCCGTTATTCCATTTATATTATTAGTCTGATATGGAAATTTATACCGATTATATATTGATTTGATTTCTGTGAAAATTCCATATTTAGTGGAAGATGATTTTGGGTTTATCATGAACAATGTTTCTTAACGACATTGATTCTTTAACCCAATTAAAGGTAAGATTTATTTCTTAAATTGGAATAATCGTAAAGTAATGATTTTTGGTATTAAAATCAAATTGGAGTTTTAATGAACCTTTAAAGAGAAGATTGAAGAATAAATTTAAAAGAATTTATCTTTGATAAATTGATGGGAACCTTTCCCTAATAATATGAATATTTTATTCAAAGAATATTCTGAATTGGAATGATGCGTTGGATGTGTCTTTACAACACTTGTTTTTTAATTATAAAAATACGCGAGTTATTCGAAAAGACCGGGTTTAACCCATTCTGAATAATTACTACGACGATTAAAAGTCGAAGATATTAAAGATGGTGATTGAAGACCGGCGATCTTCACATCGAATGGACGATTATTGATGCCTGGCATTGGGTCGCTCCCAGTAAAGGGTTAATAGTGGTAGTTTGTCCGGATGTACTTGTTGATTGTCCGGATACGTGATGAAACACCCCACCTCCGTTAGGGTCACTCACAAAGGGAATGCCCTAATTTTGGTGGAGGTTTATAAGTATAAGTCACAGATACACAAGATAGATATAAATACACATATTTTTAAACAGCGGAAACAACAACGACTTTTATTTCATCAAAATACGCGTTACACAAACCATACCATAATTGTCTTACAATACTTCCAAAACATTACATTTCCATAACTGTCTTGATTATCAAAGAAGCATAAAACATAAATAAAGCAACAAAATCCCCATAATGATATCCAAAGCCATGATCCAAGCCAAAGAGATCAAAATCGTACATCTACTGTCTTCAAGCTTGCAAAAGAGTCTGACTAGGCTGAGTTGATTCCTCCCTGTGGACCTGGGGGGAGGGGGGAAACGAAAGAAAAGAAGACGAAAAGAAAAACGGAGTCAGACATAAAGCCTGAGTAAATCTAGTGACTTTTCAGTATGTGAATAAGAAAAAGATATGATAGACATAAACAGAAAACAGGATAGTATCATAAGTAAGGGAGTGTAGTCTAGAATCGAATATACTATCGAACCCACACTATGTCTCTGCATTTACTAGTATTACTCTAATCGGCACCCCATGCTGAAGGTAAAGTGATCCTTTTTGTTTTCTAAAGATCGGCTCCTACTCGTACGTGTGTCTTACGGCTGCCCCGAGAAGTGTAGATACCTATGTTGGTCCCACCATGGGGTGTATCAAGACCCATGGTGGCGGCCCCGACACAATTACTAGAAGGCATAGGATATACTACTGGTGCCCTCAGTGCCCTGCTTGTCTGCTCTGGAGTGTGTGCATGACCGCACACCGTTAGACCTTCACTGTGCACCTAACATTGCCGTTATTTGACCGCTTACAATCAGCCCAGTAATCGTGCCCCACCTTGCCTAGTTTCAGGGTACCATTGATACCTAAATTGGGTTACTGCTGAAAAGGGTCCCTACGTTACCAGGGTTTTCTAGTCAAACATGTTAAGTGGTTAAGTGTATGTATATACCTAACCCCCACCCATCAGTATTTGTTAATATGTTGAATCTTTGGTTAAGTGTTTTCAGTTTACTTAACCCTACCACCTGTCCTTAGCCTTTTAGAGCACCGACCACTCACATTAGACAGATATCACTACGATTACTGGATGTGCCGGTTGGTTCCGGGCAGATTTACACCGTAGTTCAGTCTAACCTCGGGTCTTTATTGGGCTCAATGTTTAACCACCCACATTGGATAGGTATTGTTGTGACTACTGGACAGCCGGGCGGGTCCGGGCAGGTTTATGTCACAACTCAATCCAACCTCGGGTTAAACATGTCGTCTTTTCTAGATTTACATATTTCATTATTTATGTAAATGTCATGTCGTCTTTTAATTTGGGTATAACAATTTATACCGCTAAAATGTCAGATTCGTTGGCACGCGTCAAACATGCCAACATATTTATTACATCATGTTTTTACACCCAACGCTATTACCCCCGTTTGTACGTACTAATGTTGGGCTCGACACAATTAAGCCCAACTCGATAAACGTGAGAAAAGGGGAAATTCAGAACATATAATATTTCTATGATACACAGAAGGTGTAGCGCATGAACTTGCAAATTGGCGTTAACATAAACATTGGAGCATGTGAACTTGCATTCAAAAATGGCATAAAACTAAATGGGTGTCACATAGGATGGCATATGTAGACTTATACGAACTTGAGTTTTAACATATTAACTTGGCATAACGCCGAACACAAAACTAGCATGTTGTAAATTAACCCAAAATGTCCAAATCTAATGAACTTGCATAGTTTATGTAGCCCAAACTGCATTTAACATAGTTCTAATCATACTTGTAATGGATCTAAGATGTATACATAAGTTCTGAGTCATGTAGCATAAAGGATCTCAGATCTAGGGTGTGTTTACATAAGTATATGGCCCATGATATCAACATAAACATAAAGGGGATATTCACATAAACATGAGAGGGATCTAATCATAGACTTTGCCACAAACTTGCAATTACCATTACTTTCATATACAACCATATAATAAACTTGCATCGATCCATTTATGCCACAAATCAATACACCAAAAACAATCACGATAGAAACATTACAATACACAAGATCTACATCATTATAATGATACAATTCTATTCCCAATTACATCGTTTCACATCATAATTTTATTCAAATTCTGAAAGACCACTATACTTACAACGTGTGACGAGATCTTGTTTTCTGATTTCTGTTTTCTGAATTTGGAGATGCTCTCCTTTGGGAAGCAATTTGTTGATTGATTTGATTAGACTTTAATTTGCCTCTTAGTTTGATTCTTGGCGGCTACGATCAACTCCTTCCTGACAGCATGACGACTCCTCACTTGTTTTCTTATGTGAATTAGTTGAGTCTTAGTGTGTATTTATAGAGTTTTCAAGTTAATTTGAGCCGTCAGATGCAAACAGGGAGGGAAATCAGACCGTACAGCACACCAGAGTCGAACCAGGGTCAGACCCACCTGGTCAGGCCGACCAGGCAAGTCGACTTGCAATCGACACCCAAGTCGACTGCGCAGTCGACTTGGGGGGGGGGGGGGGGGGCAGGTCGACTGCCCAGTCGACACTAGTGTCGACCTGGTCACTCAGCGGGAATTTTCCCGCCCAGCCGAGTTTTAACTAGAATTTGAATTTTAAACCTGTTCTGAGCTGTTTTTGAATTTCAAATTTATTCTGAAACTTCCGGAGATCATAACTCCTTCATACGGAGTCCGTTTCACGCAAACTCGGACTCTATCTCAACTAGAATTCTGAGACGAACGCAATGGCGTAAGCCATTTCCCTTAATTCTTTCATTAGAATTAAGTATACTTTAATTTATGAATTTCACTGTTATAGAATATACGGGGTGTTACACGCGAGCACCTCACTTCCGTATTGGACATGCGGGAGGCGGAATAAGGTGTCTCCGATTTCGTTCAGACCTAGAATGGACTTGTAAATGGATGTGTGTCTGAAATTGATTTCCTTCCATGTAATTAAATTTATTTCTATTCAATGTATATCTGTGGTGGCGGAGAATTTATTCTCTTGCTTAACACCCTTCTCTAAAACGTACGAGCTCAGAAGTTATATATTGGTGTTATCGATCGCATGGCGTGATTTGTCAACGTGGCATGCTAGGATGCAAATGATCAAGGCTTTTGTTGAAAAGCAGAGCCTTGTGGGATGATCAAAGCATAGCATATTTTGTCATAGCTTTATGTATAACGTAACCTCGCGAGCCTCACACCCCGGTAAGAGTCAGAAACAGAGCAAGGGAACGCAGGGAGTGCACACGTTTCTTTCTAGCTAGAAGTGATGTCAGCGACTTACCAGCCCTGACATTTTACATATGTGGATGATGGAATTTTGCGAGGCCTCGGATTTTTTTTGTCGGTCGCCAATCGCCGTATTATAGGTTCAATAGGACCGGAAAGCATGTGTTCAGGCATAACGAATCCACTAGCGTTATTTGTGGACCGGCACTGCAGGATCCAAGGGTCCACCGCGGAGAATCCTGAGACATTGCTAGAGTGTCTCGAACCGGTAAGGAGATCGTTCCTAGCCTTTACTCTGGATGGAAACCCAATTTCCAATACGACATCATGCGGTTTTGATTGTAGAACTAGTATGGCGACATAGTATATGGTAGCTATGCTGTCTATGATTAATACATTATGATTGAAATGTTTTTGAAACCTATACACAATAATAATAATATCAAATTCGTTTTATCGTATCAAGCATTTTTGACCATTATAAGGTAAAACTCTATCCTCCGGCTTGCGTTGCATTGTGTGATGGGACCCGAGTCTTATAATGGTTTCATTTTTATAAAAAGCATTGAGTTATTTAACGATTTACTTTATTTCATGCACTGGCAATCCAACGGAATAAACCCGTTCCGCGTTATCGGCGTGGTCCTATGATTAGCCTTATTACTAGTTAAGTTAAGTAAATATTTCTCATACCAGTCCCATGACTGACCCGTAGTTTGTTTCACTTTGCAAACTCGGGTGCCCTCTTTTCCACACGGGCAGTCGAGTAGTTTTTGCAGATATATTGAGCAGGATTTTGGATCGAAGCTTAAAGCTGTGTCCAGAGCATTGGTAGTCTTCCGCTGTGTTAATTTTATTGTTCTACTGCAGTATATTACAATTATTGTAATTTAATCATCCGCTGTATTATTATTTAATGTACTCTGATATTCTGTACTCTGATGGAACATTATTATAATGTTTATAAAAGTCTTCTGTTATTTGTTCTGATGTGTTGTATTCCCAAAGTTAACGTATACGGGTTTTGAACGGTCTTCATCGATCTTGCGATCGATCGGGTCGGGTGAAATCCAGGTCGTTACAGAGTGTATTATTAAAGTCACCCATAAGAGTCCAAGCACCATCGACTAATGAAGAATCATTTACAAGAAATTGCCATAGCCTTTGTCTGTCACTAAAAACATTGCTTGCATATACAATTGAAAAAACCATAAAGAAACCTCCTTTGTTATTAGCTGAAACAGTAATATTCTGTAAAGAAAATGCCAAGCTTGACAAGTCCCAAACATTTGAATCCCATATCAACAATATATGACCATTAGAAGAAACATAATTCTTAGTTAAATGCTTCCAACTATTAGGCAACATAGAAATGAATAGAGCTAAATTATAAACTAACAATTTGTTTTCCACTAAACCAACAATAGTTGGTCTAGCTAATGTTAGGAGTTTAAACACTTCCTTCGTACAAGAAATTTTGTTCATACACCTAACATTCCATGCTATAATCGTCATTTAATAGAAGAAGAGCTCCTAGTTGATCTTTTAAGAGGAGCATTAAAAGTGACATGTGATGAGTTCTCTTTTTTATGTATATAGTTTGAATTTTTGTCAATAAAACTAGAAACATCAACTTGTTTACCTTTATCATGGTTTTCCAGTTTATCACTCTCTTCAATAATCTCAGCTACATTTTGCATATCATCTGGAATCAGGACATTAGGCAAATTGTGATTCGAGAAATCAAGATCATCCCCAAATTTAGAACTCTGGATTTCTTCACTTACAACTGTATGAACAGGATTTACATACTCATCATTTAGACCAGTAGACGAGGAAGGGATCTCTGAGGCAATCCATTTAGAATCATTTGAAGTTTCATGAAAACTTTCATTATGACCAAATATAAGACATTTCACACATGACAGTGGAACGAGTTCATATTCTATATTGAGAGAGATATTTTGACCATTGTGTAATAAAATAGGAATTACTGGCTTGAGATCTGTCTTTGTATCAATTTCAATTAAAACTCTTGAATACTTTGTAAACATTTTAGCTTTAGTATTTTCATCAATTAAAAGAGGAACTGCTATAAAGCTTCCAATCATTTGAATTGCTTCTTTGTTCGATAACTCCATGGCGAGATCATGAATTCTGATCCAAATTTGGACACTATTACACTGTATATTATTGTAATCAAAACCTGGATGCCACACAAACACTAAAAGCAATCGACAAAAATATGAGTAAGTATTACTTTCTATGATTCGAGAAAAATCTTGTTGATCTTCAAATTGGACAACAACATTATAAGAAGAAGAAATATGAACATTGAAGTTACTAAATGGTCTCCAAACCTTTTTGAAAAATTCTTTAATTTCGCTACATATAATGTAACACCCCGTTATTTCAAAACATGACACAAGAGATAATTAAAGAATAATTAATTTTTAAAAGAAAAATTAGGTGAAACGGGTTTTGCCATTGCGTTTGTCTCAGAATTCTGCTTGAGGTAGAGTCCGAGTTTGCATAAAACGGATACCGTATGTGAAAGATATGGACGATAGAAGTTGGGCAGAAAAACTAGAAAACAGGCTGGGATAACTAGTGCACTTGTGAAGTGCGCCAGAAAAAAAATGAACTGGCGCACCTAGGAAGTGCGCCCATGCCGAGACCAGAAAGCTGCAGAATTCTGGAGAGTTATGTGATGATGTGTCTTGCTGGGATTGGCTGGATGACGTGTCTATTGAGCTGTGTGGTTCTGATGGTCTCTAATCTAATCTAAAGGCCCTAATACATCTATATAAACACACCTAGACCTAAACCTAATTTCACTACGCCAATTCATAGCGACTCCATGATGCCTCAACCTAAACTAGTCCTTCTTCTTCAACAAATCAAAGTAAAGGAATTCTGTAAAGGGGATTGAATCTACAACAACTACAACGGCTAATTCTCCTCCTTAATCCAATCTTTGTGAGTCCATTGACTATTTTTAGATTTAAATAATGCTAAAGCAATTCTGACATGTTGTAAATTAGATTTGGGAATTATACATGATAATAAGATTGAATCTCATCAATTGTGTCGTAGCCTATACATCAGATTCATGATTCTTATATGCCCATGTTGATAATATCATCAGTTTTATCAGTTTTATCATATCTTTATGATCAGTTCATACTTATGCCTATTTTATTGTCATTATTATGCCTTTTTTTATCTTAACCCTTCCTCCTTCCTTTTTTGGTTTTTATAGCCGGGCTACTTCGAGCCTAGGCCAAATCTCATAGAGATGAACGTACGAACGGTAATTTAGGGAACGTTGGGAAATTTGGCATAATATACATTGGGTTGATTTGGGCATGACAAAAGTTAAATTTGGCATAATATATGTTAATCATTGGGCATGATATGAAATTGGGAATTTTGGGTAATTGACATAATTAGCCTAAAATTGGCATAAACTGCAAATGAATAAATTGGCTAAGATAAGCCTGGTGAGATACGAGGTTAGACTCCGTTTGCGATAGAAGCCTACCCGGAACCAACCAGCCTAACCAGCAACCGCAAACGGTTAGTCTAATGTGAGAGGTTGTAGGCATAACCAAAAGATGCTTAGACACGAGGTTACATCTTGCTTGTGGCAGAAGTCTGCCCGAAACCGCCCGGTACATCCAGCGGCCACAAGCAATCGACTTAATGTGGGAGGTCTGTGCATTAATAACTAACTATTGCTGATCAAAGATGAATATGATACCTAAAACATGTTAGGTGGGTGGGTTAAGTTAACTTCTGTAAGATGACAACTTAACCAATATTACATGAACAAAGTGGATAGGGTTAAGGCAAGCTTAACCAATAATACATATTAATTTAATAAGTGGATGGGGTTAAGTCAACTTGACAAATAGACAACACTTAACCAATATAAGTCGTGTTAGGATAAACCCTAGGGAAAAACCTAGTAGCGGTAGGGACCCTTTTCAGAAAGTAACCCAGTTAGAGGTATCGGCAACCCTGAGCTAGGCAGGGTTGGGGCACGCTTACTGGGCTGATTATAAGAGGTCAAATAGGAGCGAGGGTGTAGTAGTGCTGGTTCCGATAGGTTCGTTAAGCGTGCAAAAAGGTGCTCCCGGCATTAGAAGATTTAGCCACTGTACACCAGTAGGTATAAAGCTGAGCAACAAAGGGTTGCCACTTAGGGAGTGATACATCCTAAGCTGGGGCCCGCACAGGTATCTACAAGTTTGGAGCCGATCGATTAGCGGTAGTGTGGGGACATCTAGTATCTATTATGGGCAAGTAGGCTGTCAAGGATTGTATGGGGTGGATACCTCTTACTAGATGTTACGCCTGAGGGCTACCAATTACGAGACTGGGATCATTTCGATAAGAATTACTAGTAGGTGGTGCAGAGAATTAAGTTAAGTATGAAATCTGGGAAGCGCACTAGACATTCTTTTATATTCATCCAGTTATCAAGCCTTACCTTATGTCATGGTTATACTTTCCATCCTGTTTATTCCTGTCATATTGCTTTAATTATTTTCATGCTAAAAGTAGCTGGACTCGCCAGGCTTTATGTCTGACCTTTTTGTTTTTGCCTCTTTTTCATCCGTTCCCCCCCCCCCCCCGGTTCTTAGGGAGGAAACACTGAAGCTTGACTTGGATTTCTTTCCCCTTGAAGCGCTTGGAAGTGTTGAGAGTAATGCTCAGCTTTATCTCTTTACATTATGGCTATTTGGAGCGGGATTATGATTTTACTTGTATGTACTCTGATAATAATTTTGTTCAAGATGGATATTTATGTACTTGACTCTAGTACATGGTTTTGATGTTGTAATCAAACATGTTTTGCTTTTCCACTGCAATGAATAAAGTTTTAATTTTCTTAAGTACCATTTATATATCTGTCTTATGATATTCTGTTCTATACTCTTATAATACTCCATGGAAGTTAATTCATTCCCTTAGTGAGTGGCATTAATGGACGTGGGGTGTTACACGTGGTATCAGAGCTGAAGGTTACCATAACAGATAAAAGATTTTGAAAACCATTTTCAAAAGCATTTTTGGAAAGAAGTATTTTCAAAAACATGTTTTAAAGAGGTTATTTTCAAGATAGAAGTTTATTATGAAAAACATAATCCCCAAATGCCATATATCTATCTTTCGATTCTTTGTTTTGAATCTCTTCCTTTTTCCTTTCAGCATATCTGGGGAACCCGATATATCCGAGGGCGTACAGATACCGGGCTGGTTCAGAAGGTATTTGGAGGCTAGGACTACTACCGCAGGCCCAACAGACGTTCCTCCTCCCCCAGCTGCAGCCGTCGTTCCACCTCTTCCTCCACGTGTAGATTTTTTTTCTAAGATATGCAAGGACTTTCGGGCGATGGGCGGAAAACCTTTTCATGGGACTGAGACGTTCGTCGAGACTAGAAACTGGCTCAAAGAAGTGGAGGAATTATTTGGTATCTTTGAGGTAGATGATGGAAGAAAGGTTCAACTAGCCGCTTGGTTAATTAAGGAAGAAGCCTCATTTTGGTGGGAGGTTACGAATGGAGAACGTGCAGTGGAGACGTGGATAGACTTTAGACGAAGGTTCGAGTTGAAATTTCTTTCACAAGCGGAGGAGAGTTTATACATGGAGAGGTTCTTGGCTTTGAAACAAGGGAATTTATCTGTGAAGGAGTACGTCAACAAGTTTAACCAGTTAGCAAGATTTGGTATGGAATTAGTTAATACACCACATAAGAAGGCCTTGAGATTTGCCAAGGTTCTGAATGAACCATTACACGGGCTGGCTATGTCCCACATTCCTATGGGGGCTACTTTCAAGAAACTTGTTGACATGGCACTGATGCATGAAGAGGAGAAAGGTGCTAAGATAGATAAGGCACAGGACAAGAAGGTGGATCCTAAGAAGAGTGGGAAATCTCGAGATAAAAGGAAGCGCCATTTCTGGGGTATACCGGGTCATATAGCTAAAGATTGTAGAAAGAAGAAGGCGAAAAAGACTGGTTGCTTCCAATGTGGTGAGGCATGACATATGATTAAGGACTGCCCAAGGAGGCAAGGACAGGGGCAAGGGCAGAGGACAGGATCTACTTCTGGAGGGCAGGTTCATGCTCTTATGGCACCTACGCAAGAGAGAGGTAGAAATATTTCTGTTGAAAGTTTGATTTTCCTTTTTGATCATCATGTTCGAACTTCGTTTGATTCTGGCGCTTCACTTTCGTTTATATCTGCTTCTGTTGTTGAATCTCTGCTCCTAGATACTGGTCTAGTTATGGATCCCATTATAGTCTCAAATCCTATTGGGGGTACGGCTCATCTTTCTATGTTATGTCGGGATTTGAGAATATTTGTGTATGGCATTGAGTTCGAATGCAATGCTTATGTACTTGGTTTCATGGGCTATGGGTTGATTCTAGGAATGGATTGGCTAGCCAGGCATGGTGCCATTCACGACTGTGAAAGGAGGGTAGTTAGATTGTTGACTAGTTTGGGTAATACTCTCGATATTTCTTGTGAACCTAAGGGTTCTGTTATGCTTAGCTACCTAGAATCTCTTGACACATCTATTGATGATTTGCAATCTGTTTGAGTTGTCCATGAGTATGTTGACGTCTTTGATGAGGTTTGGGGTTTACCCCTGAGGCGCGAGATAGATTTCCGTAGATACTTGATGGACAATGAAAATCCAGTTGCATTGCATATGCGCCACATGGCTCCGAGAGAGAGGAAGGAACTCAGTAAACAAGTAGGGGAGCTGCTTGAGAAGGGGTTCATAAAAACAAGTATTTCAGAATGGGGTGCTCCAGTTGTTTTTGCTACGAAGGCTGATGGTTCGCTTAGATTGTGCGTGGACTATAGTGAGCTAAATAAACTCACGAAGAAAAATAGACACCATTGCCGAGGATAGATGATTTGTTCGATTAGTTGGTTGGTGCTTCGGTTTTCTCGCAGTTGGATTTAGCTATAGGATTTCATCAGTTAAGGTTGGCTGAGAACAGCATAGATAAGACTGCATTTAGAACTCCCGACGGTTTCTTCGAGTGGCTCGTCATGCCTTTTGGTTTGACGAACGCACGCGCATATTTTGTAGACTTGATGAGCAGGGTGTTTAGGGAGTTTCTAAACAAGTTTGTGGTAGTCTTTGTGGATGATATCTTGATATTCTCTAGAAGTGAGGAAGACCATGCCCTACATCTTAGGGAATTCTTAGAGACCCTTCGAGCACATCAACTCAAAGCTAAGTTCTCCAAATGTCATTTCTGGAGGAAGGAAGTGAGGTTCTTAGGGGACGTTGTCTCTAAGGAAGGGATAACAGTGGATCCCGCGAAGGTGGTAGCAATCCAAGATTGGAAGGTTCCTAGAAATGCAACGGAAGTAAGAAGCTTTCTAGGGTTGGCGGGCTATTATAGGAAGTTCATTAAGGACTTCGCGAAGATATCAGCCCCACTTACTCAGTTGACGAAGAGGAACTTGACTTTTTCTTGGGATGTTTACTGTGACGATGCTTTCCAACGTTTGAAGAGGGCTTTGACGACAGCTCCAGTTTTAGTTTTGCCGGATGGGAGTAAGCCATTCACAGTGTATACCAATGCTTGCGGGGCAGGGCTTGACGCAGTTTTGATGCAAAAGGGAAGGGTGATATGTTATAGTGCAAGGCAGTTGAAGGTCCATGAGAAGAATTACCCTACGCATGACTTAGAGTTGGCTGCCATAGTTTTTCTGCTTAAGTCTTGGCGCCACTATTTGCTTGGAGAGTAGTTTGAGTTGTATACAGATCATAAGTCACTAAAATACTTGTTCTCTCAAAAAGATCTAAACTTAAGGCAACAAAGGTGGATGGAGTTTTTAGCATCCTACGATTTTGAGATTGCATAAACCCCTGGCAAGGGTAACGTTGTAGCTGACGCCTTAAGTAGAAAGAGCTTGGCTTTGAGTCCTTTTTTCATAGAGCGGCAGAGTTTGGAGTACATATCTACCTTTGACTTTAGACCCTCTATCGGTTATGTACCGGGTTTGTTGGCATCACTAGAGGTGCGACCTACGCTTTTAGGCCGGGTTGGAAAGGCACAACGAGGTGACCCAAAGTTGGTAGTGATAGTAGACAAGCTCATAAGAGGGGAGTCTTCGAGCCATCTTAGTAGGTATACTATAGATGACAAAGGTTGGTTGCGTAGGGATGAGAGACTTTGCGTATCTCGAGACGAGGGCTTGAGGAAGACGATTCTTGAAGAAGCACATCGTTATAAGATGACCATACATCCCGGTGGTGACAAGATGTATAAGGACAAGAAGCGAGTTTTCTTTTGGGCCGAAATGAAGAAGGATGTGGCTGAGTTCGTTTCTAGATGCTTAGTGTGCCAGCAAATCAAGGCAGAGCAAAAGAAGCCTGGTGGTTTGCTTCACCCTTTAGAGGTTCCACAGTGGAAGTGGGAAAGTGTTTCCATGGATTTCGTCGACGGGTTGCCGAGGTCAAGGAAGAGTAATACGGGGATTTGGGTACTAGTAGATAGACTTGCCAAGAGCGCCCATTTCATTCCCGTTAAGAGTAAAAGAACGGCGGCATGGTTGGCATCTGTTTAACTTCGAGAGATAGTTCGTCTACATGGCATACCTTCTAGTATTATGAGTGATCGAGATCCCATTTTCACTAGTGAGTTTTGGAAGAGCTTGCAAGAGGCTGTACGAACACAATTGTGTTTGAGCACCGCTTATCACCCTCAGACGGACGACCAAACAGAAAGAGTGAATCGGATTCTAGAAGATCTTTTGAGGTTATGAATCTTGGATTTTGGAGGGACATGGGAGGAACATCTTCCATTAGTAGAGTTCGCCTACAACAACAACTATCAGACTGGTATTGGCATGGCACCTTTTGAGGTTCTGTATGGACAACCTTGCCAATCACTGACTTGTTGGTGGGAGTCTACGGATAAGATTTTTCTCGAGCCCGAGATGATTAGGGAAACTTCGGAGAAGATAGACTTGATTCGAAGACGCATGAAGACGGCACAGGACCGACAAAAGTCATACGCTGATAAGAGAAGAACCGTCCTTGAGTTCGATTATGGAGATATGGTCTTTATCAAAGCATCACCATTGAGAACATAGTTCTCTTTGGGTCTATAGGGAAGTTGGCACCAAGGTTCGTGGGGCCATTCCCCATTATAGAGCGAATTGGACAGATGGCCTACAGAGTGAAGTTGCCCGAGAAGCTTAGTGGTGTTCATGACCTATTTCATGTGTCGCATTTGCGAAAATGTTTACATGATACCGTGGAAGTAGTAGATCCAAGCATGCTTAGAGAAGTGGAAGTGGAGCGAGATGCCACGATTAGACGAGCTCCTACATGCATCCTTGGATCGGACGTCAAGAAGTTACGCAACTGAGAGTTCAGGTTGGTTAAAGTCCAATGGGGAGATGATCAAGGAGATGCGACTTGGGAGACAGATGACAAGATGCGTGCGGCGTACCCTTTCCTTTTTGAGGGTATGTTCTTAACTTCTCCTTTTTCTACCGCTTTGTTTATACATGTTCTATCGTTTAGTATATCCTCTCGATTACATCTTCGATCTTTAGGTAGGAAAATCATATGGCTGTAAACATGTGTTTGTGACATGTTAGGTTTGGTGGATGCAAGTGGATGTAAATGTTTGCTAGTCGTTGCTCGTGGATGCATTTACACACACATTAGGCACTAGATCGGCTCTATCACTTTCATATTGCATATGAATGAGTGTGCATATTTTAATGGATGTATATTGAATGTGTTATCATGTAACGACCCGGAAAATCTGAACCAATTTTTTTTTTTAATTGGCTATTTTAGTTTAAAATAAATATTTTAAATAATAATGATGAAAAGTAAGTTTGAATCGGCATTTGAAAATGAATATAATTAATTCTAATTATAAACAAGGCCTGAAATGGCGCGGTAGTTTCAAATTTTCAATTCAAACTTTGATTGACTGTACCGGGTGCAAAACAAAACGGATTTGAGTGAAACCAACAATACTTAAATCTGTTAGTGAATATCTTTCTAATGAATCTGAAAAGTTGAAGTTTCGTAGCGAGAAACAAAAGTTATGGCCAAATGAATTTTCTGAAAGGTCGCTATGGAGTTTATATAGCCCGTGAAAATGGCCGTTTTGCAAACAACCTCGGAATTCGACGAAACCACTTTTGTTGGATCCGGGATGTCAAATTATTGCTAGGTTTCAAATTTCATAATTTTTGAAGCTAGTATGTGAGCGCGGCAAAGGAAAATGTGTTTGGTCGATTTCTATTAAATTGGATCGGCCAGAAATTGGCCATTTTGCAAACGACCTCAGAATTCGACGAAACCACTTTTGTTGGACCCGGGATGTTAAACTATTGCTAGGTTTCAAATTTCATAATTTTTGAAGTTAATAGGTGAGCGTGGCAAAGGAAAATGTGTTTTGGTCAATTACAGTTAAATTGGATCGACCAGAAAAGGGCCATTTTACAAACGGTCTCAGAATTCGACGAAACTAGTTTTGTTGGGACCGTATCGTCAAAACATAGCTAGATTTATTTTTTGGGAATTTTTAGAATCAGTTTGTGTCCCTGGCAAATTGAAATGTACGTTCAAATCAAATATTGAATGTTCTATATTTTAATTTGAATGAAAACTGACTGAAACAGTCGAATGGGCCTACAAAACATATCCCATTGTGTTCAGGATGGGGGTAAAACGCTAGGGACAACAGTCGTTGGGTCTGGATTGGGGTTCGTGAGTGAAAGAGGGTATTTTCAAAATTTAAAAATATATAAATAAATAAAATATTCTCATTGGTCGGTTGGATCTTCTCTCTCCCCGATTACTACAGGCCCGACGACGGAAGACCTCTCTTTCCTTCTCTCCTTGATTTCTTCTAATCCGCTCAATAATAACCCATGCCCCTTTGGAGAATTTCGTAGTACTCAACACGATCTTCGAATCCATACCAACCTCAGATTTTTTCGTGGGGTATTGAGCTCGAATCGAGCTCGGGAAGATCGCATGTTTGGAGCCCCGCCGCCATCAGCAGGGACGATCGAAGTGGACCCCACCGGGCTGCGCACGTGCTCCCCTCGACGCTCTACAGCGTGGCGTTGGCCGATCGACTTCTAGCTCCACCGATTTGCAGAAAATCGTCGTCCTAGTTTGGAGCAAAAACTGAAGGTGCACGGCCTTTGATTTTAAAAGTGATTTCAACTCTTTAAAACTATCGCAAAATTCGAACAACTTCTAAAAATATTATCTTTTTGCTATGTGGTCGAAATTCAGTGAAACAAGAGACAGTGGACTCGTGTGGACGTCTTCTACATTCTAGAAGAGACCGCATATTTTTCTGAGCCTTCTGCTGTTTTTGGTGGAGTGGAACCCAATGTGAGATTTCTAAATTATAAACGATATGGAAAACGACGATGTATAAATTATATAGTCATTGTATGACTTGTATAAGCGTTGTACACCTCATGTATAAGCGTTGTATAGGTTGTACGTTCGATGTATAAGTTATATACATGCGTTGTAAAAATTATATATGTGTTGAATAGAAGTGAAATGCTTATATATATATATGTATATATATATATATATTTATATATATAAATACGCCCCTCTTCCACAAACCATGGACGATATTTATTGGTTGTGATTGGTGTGAAAATTGGTTGATAGCGAATGGTTGATTATAATTGTTTGTGGTCGAAATTGATTGATTGTGGTTGAAAACTACCTGTTTGTGGTTGAGAATTATTTGGTTGAAACCACATAGGATTAGTTTGTGGAAATGAAAAATATATACATGCCGCCTATGTGCGAAATAGATGCATGATTCCCCATTGTCAAAAGCTGCGAGGCTTTAAGGTAGAGCGAGGAGCCGTACTAGGGACGGCCCCGGTTTTAACTACCCTGCCGTTATGCTGCCGAAATTTTGAATAATATTCATGTGTTAGAATTATTTTCCTGTGTTGAAACTATATTCGTGTGTTGTATAGAAAACCTTCATGTGTTGAATTGAAATTCATTCGTTGAATAGAATTCATGTGTTGAATGGTATTCGTGTTTTAAATATGAAAATCACCTTTTTATCGATATATATATAAACTATAGAAAACCTTCATGTGTTGAATTGAAATTCATTCGTTGAATAGAAATTCATGTGTTGAATGGTATTCGTGTTTTGAATAAATTGTTTTGCAATAAAAATCACCTTTTTATCTATATATATATATATATAGACTATAGAAAACCTTCATGTGTTGAATCGAAATTCATTCGTTGAATTGAAATTCATGTGTTGAATGGTATTCATATTTTGAAAGAAATTGTTTTATAATAAAAATCCTATTTTTATCATCAATATGAACTATATAAAATAATCTTGTTTTGAAATAAGTTGTTTTATAATAAAAATCCTATTTTTATCATCAATATAAACTATATAAAATACTCTTGTTTTTAAATAATTTTTTTTATAATAAAAATCATATTATTATTACCTATAAGAACTATATAAAATAATCGCGTTTTGAAATGATTTGTTTTACAATAAAAATCACCTTTCTACTGTACACATGAATTGTTAAAAATAGTGAAGTGTTTAAATAGAAGGCAGTTAGATAAAAATATCATTTTTATCAAATGTATGAAAATCATATAGTTTTGAAATCGAAGAATCGATTATATTTTTATATATATAAATATAATTAAAATAAATCGAATAACGAAGCTATAGTTCGTATTTTGAAACCGTGATTTCAAACGATTAGTGCGGGAGATCCGACCATCGGATTTTCTCGAAACCGAAACCGTTGGGTTCGCTTTGGAAATATCTTTCCAACGACACCAACTTCGCAAAGATCCAACGGTTGGATTGTCTGGAATGTTTAATTCAAATCTGAAGAAAAACAGCGCTAGAATCGATTATATTTATATATATAAATATAATTGAATTAAATTGAATAACGACGCTGTAGTTCGTATTTTGAAATTGAAACTTCAAACGATTGTACCGGGAGACCCGACCGTCGGATTTTCCCAAAACTGGAACCATTGGATTCGTTTTGAAAAGATCTTTCTAATGATGTAAATTTTGTAAAGATCGAACAGTTAGATTTTCATATATGTGTAAATCAAATCTGAAGAAAAACAGCGCCACGGCCACGTTATGGCCCGAAGCGTCGTTTAAATAAATTGGCTATTTTTAAATAAATAAAAGTAGTCGTAAATCGTTATAAAATATTATAAACGATATGGAATGTGAAATTTAGAAATTAACTGAAGGTTGGCTAAGTCGAATGGTTTCCTGGGTTTTGATCTGATGTTGGTTTCGGCCTTCGGGGTCAATATTTGGGGTCGTCTCATTTGGTATCAGATCTTTGGTTAAGCTTAGTGCTGGAATATAACATATTAATGAACTCGTCAGAAATAGAACCAGTAGTGTTCTAGGACGAATAACTCATTATAGATAGGATCAGTAATATCCTAGTATGAGTAAAGCAGAATGAAATACACCCCAGTAGACACATTTACATTCACGTATTTGTATCTATATTTTAAAATATCTTTTCTATTGACCTGACACGTTGTGTGCCATTTGCAGACGTACTAGAAAATGAGTGCTAGAAACAGAAGAAGTAATACTGACCCAGATATAGAAGCTCTATATATGAAATATAGAAATCTGGGTGGAAAACCGTTCTCGGGCGAAGAATCTATTATGAAAACACAAGCTTGGATTCGTTCGACTGAGAAAATCTTTGAAGGATTAAAGCTGATAGATGACCAGAAAAGATTACTGGCCTCCTGGGCACTTAAAAACGAAGCTCTGTTCTGGTGGGATTCAGTTGTTAAGGATAATCCAGAAGGTGATATCACTTGGGATAGATTCAAAGTGATATTCCTGGAAAGATTTACTCCTCCTGAAGTAATTGAGCGGCAATGTGATGAATTTTCTTATTCGATACAAGGAGATATAACCATTCCAGAATATCATAATAAATTCAACGAACTTTCTCACTTTGCCCCTCTTCTAATTCAAAATTCGAAGAGGAAGAATTTGATATTTATCAACGGGCTTCAAAGAAAATATCAGAATAGTGTAATGAGGAATGTGAAGCATCCTTTTTCTGAAATGATATACATGGCTTACCAGTACGAAGATCTCGACAAGAAAGGTATGTTAAGTTACGAGCATGAAGTCAGTTCTGGTGTTAGAGGTGAGTCTGAAACCGATCGTCCTGAGGCCAGTACAATGTCTGAGGTCAGTAAGAAGCCTAGAGTCAATCGGAAAAGGGCCAGATCTGTAAAAGAACCAACAACGACTGCCACATGCTCTAACTGCAATATGCAAGGACATTTGTCAATAATTTGCAGATCTCTGAAGAAACAAAAAAGGATGAATCTAAATCCAAGAATAAGTTTCAAGTGACCCGAGAGTGCAATCTTTGTCATAAGAATGGTCATATAAAGAGAGGCTGCTGGCTGTTGAAAAAGACTAAAGTGGTTCAGGTAAATGAAGTGGCAGAAAATTCTGAGCCCTCGGCTAGTCAGGGAAGGCCTGATGTTTTAGAAGGCACGCTTAATGTCAAAAACATTCCAGTTAAAGTACTGTTTGATACAGGCGTGTCACCAAGCTTTATTGCAAAGAATGCAGTTAAGAAGTTGGATTTGAAATTGAAAAAGCTCAAAGAACCCATCACTGTCCATAATCCGGTTGGGGGTTCTCTCGATCTTAGCTGGATTTGTGCGGTGCCTGTCTCTTTTTCCTGTTATAAATTCCCTACCATCTCGATCGTCATGAATTTTACTGAATTTGATATTATTTTGGGATTAGATTGGTTAACCAAATATGAGGATGAGGTTAAATGCGCCGAGAGAGTTGTTAAGGCAAAGGCCCAATCAGGGAACTATATAACCATACCATGTGAAGGCCCGAATTCAAATAGAAAAGACTTTTGGTCAGCTCTAGATGTTTCTCCTACTCAAATAGAAAATATCCCTGTAGTCATAGAGAATATTCCTGACCTCATCAAAGATATTCCTGTCATAAAGAATTATGCAGATGTGTTCGAAGAAGTTGTCAGCTTACCTCCGCAGAGAGAAATTGATTTCAAAGTTGCTTTAATTCTGAATGCTAGGCCAGTAGTGCACGCCATTCGCAGGATGACCCTAAAGGAGAAAGAAGAACTAGACAATCAAACTCGACAGCTAGTATGGAAGGGTCTGATCAGGCCTAGTTTCTCGGATTGGGGAGCACCAGTGGTGTTTGTCCCATAGTCTGACGGTACTCTGCGACTATGTGTGGATTATCGTGATTTGAACAAGCAGACAATAAAGAATAAATATCCATTGCCGCGAATCGATGATTTATTGGATCGTCTGAATGGAGCACAAGTATTTTCAAGGATGGACCTAGCTACAGGTTTCCATCAGCTTCGTATTGCCGAAGAATGTGTTCCTATGATAGCATTCAGAGGTCCAGACTTATTCTATGAGTGGTTAGTAATGCCGTTCGGCTTATGTAACGCTCCATCTTACTTCGTCGATTTGATGAATAGAGTGTTCATAGGATTCCTAAATAAGTTTGTTCTGGTTTTTATTGACGATATTCTAATCTTCTCTAAATAAAAAGCCGAACATGAAAAGCATTTGGAACAGGTTCTAGAAATTCTGAGAAGGAATGTATTGAAAGCTAAATTTTCCAAATGCATATTCTGGCAAGATGAAGTGAAGTTTCTGGGCCATGTCGTATCTAAAGAAGGAATTGTTGTGGATCCAAGTAAAATCACAGCTATTTAAAATTGGAAACAGCCCAGTACTCCTACAGAAGTCCGCAGTTTTCTCGGATTGGCTAGTTATTACCGGAAGTTCGTTAAATATTTTTCGAAGATATCTAGTCACTTAACGAAGCTTACAAAGAAGCACTCAAAATTCAAGTGGACTCCAGAATGTGAGGAGGCTTTTGAAGAGCTAAAGTTAAGATTAACAACGGCTCCAGTGTTAACGATTATCGACGACAATCAGGATTTAAAGTCTGGACGGATGCCTCTAGAGAAGGCCTTGGTGCAGTGTTAATGCAAAGAGGCCAAGTGGTAGCTTATACTAGCCGTCAGCTGAAGCCATATGAAAAGAATTACGTCACTCATGATCTTGAGTTGTTAGCTATAGTATTTGCTTTGAAAATCTGGAGACACTATCTTCTGGGTGAGAAATTCGAACTGCTTACAGATCACCAGTCGTTAAAGTATCTATTCACCCAGAAAGACTTGAATCTGAGGCAACAACGTTGGCTGGAATTCCTTGTAGCATACGATTTTGAGATTCTATACACTCCAGGGAAAGCCAATGTCGTGGCCGATGCGTTAAGCCGAAAGAATGTGATGATCGCCAGTTTTATTATCACGACTTCATTGATAGATAAAATATCTGCTCTTCAGGAGGATGATCACTTCATTCAGAAGATCAGAGAGATGATTCAGAAAGGCGAGCCCTCGAGTTTTCAGGTTGATAATGAGGGGATTCTAAGTAAAAGGTCGAATCTGTGTTCCTAACATTCCTGAGCTCCGAAAGGAAGTGCTGGATGAATTCCACAAGTCAAAACTTAGTATCCATCCAGGAGTAAGCAAAATGTATAATGACATCAAACGCACTTTCTGGTGGAAGTCGATGAAGAGAGACATTTCTTTATCTGTTAGCCGATGCCCTACTTGCCAGCTAGTCAAAAGCGACCAACAGAAACTTGCTGGATTGTTGCAACCGCTGGACGTTCCAGGTTGGAAATGGGAGCATATTTCCATGGACTTCATAGATGGTTTGCCCAGAACCAGAAAAGGAAATGACAGTATTTGGGTGATCGTAGATCGCTTCACGAAGACCGCCCATTTCATACCTGTCAGATCAAACAGAACTGCTCAGAGTCTGGCGCAGATATACTTCAAGGAAATTGTTAGACTACACGGAGTGCCTATCAGTATAGTTAGTGATAGAGATACAATATTTACTAGCAAATTCTGGGAGGCATTTCAAGTAGAACTGGGAACAAAGCTGAACTTGAGCACCGCCTATCATCCTCAGACAGATGGTCAGACTGAGAGGGTGAATCGTATTTTAGAAGATCTATTGCGGTCTTGTGTTCTAGATTTTGGTGGATCATGGGAAGACCATCTGCATTTAGCTGAATTCTCATATAACAACAGCTACCAGGCAAGCTTGACAATGTCACCATTCGAAGCATTGTATGGTAGACTGTGCCGATCTCCTGCTTGTTGGGTCGAACCCGGTAACAGACTTGTATTGGGACCTGATATGATCCGAGAAGCTGCCAACAAAGTCGATTTCATTAAGAAACGACTACTCGCCGCTCCAAGCCGACAAAAGAGCTATGCCGATAAGAGAAAAAGGGATATATCATTTGTTATTGGCGACTATGTATATTTGAAAGTATCGCCGATGAAAGGAGTCATCCGATTCGGTAAAATAGGGAAATTGGCGCCCAAATTCATAGGTCCGTTTCCTATTCTTGAACGGATCGGAACTCTAGCTTATAGGGTTCAATTGCCTAATTGGGTGCCTGGAGTGCATAATGTATTTCACGTATCTCAACTTTGAAAGCATGTTCATGACCCAGAATTGGTTGTGGAAAAAGCTGCTCAGCAGGATATTGAAATTACTCCAGAATTAGCTGTGAGAAGAGAGCCGCTAAAGATTATCGGCAAAGAAACCAAAGAGCTGGGGAACAAGAAGGTTCACTTAGTCAAAGTGCAATGGAGTGGAGATCCACGAGATTATACTTGGGAAACTGAGGAGAGCATTCAGAAAGCCTATCCTAAGTGTCGAGTGGATATCTCTGATTGACTCTGGTGCAAGGTACATTTACCATACTTTGCATTACCGTTTAGTTCTCTACTTTGTTGTTATTTTCTTTCCATGGATGTACACTTTTAATTCTATAGTCTGATTAATTTAAAAAGAGTGTATGAATTAATTTGTATGATTTTGAAAAGTTAAAAACAATTTGATTGTTGTTTGTGTTGTGTGATAGTAGATTTGATTAATTAAATTATTAGAACGATAGTTAATTTAATCAATAAGAGGATGAATGGTAGAATTTATTCGATTGAATCACACATTGAACTGATTTAAAAAGAGATAGAAATATATACTTGTGCATTATATATGTTTCAACAGGTAATTGGATGAGCTTTTGAGTAAAGATTTTATTTGCGTGCCCGACAAATAGGTAAACCTTAATGAGTTGGATGCGCAATTTTATTATTATATCAACTCCTGTGAATGCCATTGGATGCGGAGTGCTGGTTATTCTGTGTGTAATAATAAATATCGCCATAGGATAGTAACAATTAATTTTGAACTACACTACATGGCATACTTCTTGAAGATTGGCATACTTCATCATATACCACATAAGCATTTGGAGCTTGTGTGACGAGGTGGAAGATTTACCATACGAGCGAGAGGCTTGTATGGCGATGACTATATATTACAGGTTGGACCGATGACAGCTATGGACTATATATTATAGGTTGAACTGATGACAGATATGGAACATATAAAATTGTAATGATAAATTGCCAGAATAATAAAAACCCCACACGGGTCTGGAGTTGACAATAATCACGTCTCTCTAGTCATTAGATACGGCACATGGATTATTTATTTCCCACATGGGACGAGGTGACGAGAATTTATTCTTTGGAGCAATTAAAATACACACTCCCTCAGGCTTTGACAAGGTGACGAGAATTTATTCTCTGGAGTTATTATCTATACACGCTCCCCTGTAAACACCAGAATATATCACTATAAATATGTGTATGCTTTATTGGATTTATTGGGTAACTAATACGGCCCAATAAATTTCCAAACCCCTCCCCGTACAAAGGAGGTTATGGCGAAATTTTTCGAAAATTCCGGGTGTTAGCCAAATTTTTGAAGAATTTGAAAATTGTCAGAAACTGAAAAGTTGGAGAATGGAAGCCAGGTTGAATGTAGAGTTGATTAATTAAACTACTTTTGACTTTGTTCCTTTTCGGGGACGAAAAGTTTTAAGTGGGGGAGATTGTAACGACCCGGAAAATCTGAACCAATTTAATTTTTTTTAATTGGCTATTTTAGTGGATTTTAAATATTTAAAATAAATATTTTAAATAATAACGATGAAAAGTAAGTTTGAATCGACATTTGAAAATGAATATAATTAATTCTAATTATAAACAAGGCTTGAAATGGCGCGGCAGTTTCAAATTTTCAATTCAAACTTTGACTGACTGTACCGGGTGCAAAACAAAACGGATTTGAGTGAAACCAAAAATATTTAAATCTGTTAGTGAATATCTTTCTAACGAATCTGAAAAGTTGAAGTTTCGTAGCGAGAAGAAAAAGTTATGGCCAAATGAATTTTCTGAAAGGTCGCTATGGAGTTTATATAGCCCGTGAAAATGGCCGTTTTGCAAACAACCTCGGAATTCGACGAAACCACTTTTGTTGGATCCGGGATGTCATATTATTGCTAGGTTTCAAATTTCATAATTTTTGAAGCTAGTATGTAAGCGGGGCAAAGGAAAATGTGTTTGGTCA
This sequence comes from Allium sativum, assembly GCA_030737875.1. NCBI lineage: Eukaryota > Viridiplantae > Streptophyta > Magnoliopsida > Asparagales > Amaryllidaceae > Allium > Allium sativum. Next base: position 582,623,639 of record CM060913.1, read on the forward strand.
ATTTCTATTAAATTGGATCGGCCAGAAATTGGCCATTTTGCAAACGACCTCAGAATTCGACGAAAACACTTTTGTTGGACCCGGGATGTTAAACTATTGCTAGGTTTCAAATTTCATAATTTTTGAAGTTAATAGGTGAGCGTGGCAAAGGAAAATGTGTTTTGGTCAATTATAGTTAAATTGGATCGACCAGAAAAGGTCCATTTTACAAACGGTCTCAGAATTCGACGAAACTAGTTTTGTTGGGACAGTATCATCAAAACATAGCTAGATTTATTTTTTGGGAATTTTTAGAATCAGTTTGTGGCCCTGGCAAATTGAAATGTACGTTCAAATCAAATATTGAATGTTTTATATTTTAATTTGAATGAAAACTGACTGAAACAGTCGAATGGGCCTACGAAACGTATCCCATTGTGTTCGAGATGGGGGTAAAACGCTAGGGATGACAGTCGTTGGGTCTGGATTGGGGTTCGTGAGTGAAAGAGGGTATTTTCGAAATTTAAAAATATATAAATAAATAAAATATTTTCATTGGTCGGTTGGATCTTCTCTCTCCCCGATTACTACAGGCACGACGATGGAAGACCTCTCTTTCCTTCTCTCCTCGATTTCTTCTAATCCGCTCAATAAAAACCCATGCCCCTTTGGAGAATTTCGTAGTACTCAACACGATCTTTGAATCCATACCAACCTCAGATTTTTTCGTGGGGTATTGAGCTCGAATCGAGCTCGGGAAGATCGCACGTTTGGAGCCCCGCCGCCATCAGCAGGGACCACCGAAGTGGACCCCACCGGGCTGTGCACGTGCGCCCGTCGACGCTCTACAGCGTGGCGTTGGCCGATCGTCTTCTAGCTCCACGGATTTGCAGAAAATCGCCAACCTAGTTAGGAGCAAAAACTGAAGGTACACGACCTTTGATTTTAAAAGTGATTTCAACTCTTTAAAACCATCGCGTAATTCGAACAACTTCTAAAAATCTTATCTTTTTGCTATGTGGTCGAAATTCAGTGAAACAAGAGATAGTGGACTTGTGTGGACGTCTTCTACATTCTAGAAGAGACCGCATATTTTTCTGAGCCTTCTGCTATTTTTGGTGGGGTGGAACCCAATGTGAGATTTCTAAATTATAAACGATATGGAAAACGACGATGTATAAATTATATAGTCAATGTATGACTTGTATAAGCGTTGTACACCTCATGTATAAGCGTTGTATACGTTGTACGTTCGATGTATAAGTTATATATATGCGTTGTAAAAATTATATATGTGTGGAATAGAAGTGAAATGCTTATATATAAATATAAATATATATATATATACGCCCCTCATCCACAAACCATGGACAATATTTATTGGTTGTGATTAATGTGAAAATTGGTTGATAGAGAATGGTTGATTATAATTGTTTGTGGTCGAAATTGATTGATTGTGGTTGAAAAATACCCGTTTGTGGTTGAGAATTATTTGGTTGAAACCACATAGGATTAGTTTGTGGAAATGAAAAATATATACATGCCGCCTGCGTGCGAACTAGATGCATGATTCCCCATTGTCAAAAGCTGCGAGGCTTTAAGGTAGAGCGAGGAGCCGTACTAGGGACGGCCCCGGTTTTAACTACGCTGCCATTATGCTGCCGAAATTTTGAATAATATTCATGTGTTAGAATTATTTTCCTGTGTTGAAACTATATTCGTGTGTTGTATAGAAAACCTTCATGTGTTGAATTGAAATTCATTCGTTGAATAGAATTCATGTATTGAATGGTATTCGTGTTTTAAATATGAAAATCACCTTTTTATCGATATATATAAACTATAGAAAACCTTCATGTGTTGAATTGAAATTCATTCGTTGAATAGAAATTCATGTGTTGAATGGTATTCGTGTTTTGAATAAATTGTTTTGCAATAAAAATCACCTTTTTATCTATATATATATAGACTATAGAAAACCTTCAAGTGTTGAATACAAATTCATTTGTTGAATTGAAATTCATGTGTTGAATGGTATTCATATTTTGAAAGAAATTGTTTTATAATAAAAATCCTATTTTTATCATTAATATGAACTATATAAAATAATCTTGTTTTGAAATAAATTGTTTTATAATAAAATCCTATTTTTATCATCAATATGAACTATATAAAATACTCTTGTTTTTAAATAAATTGTTTTATAATAAAAATCATATTTTTATTACCTATAAGAACTATATAAAATAATAGCGTTTTGAAATGAATTGTTTTACAATAAAAATCACCTTTCTACTATACACATGAATTGTTAAAAATAGTGAAGTGTTGAAATAGAAAGCAGTTAGATAAAAATATCATTTTTATCAAATGTATGAAAATCATATAGTTTTGAAATCGAAGAATCGATTATATATATATATATATAAATATAATTAAAATTAAAATAAATCGAATTACGAAGCTGCAGTTCGTATTTTGAAACCGTGATTTCAAACGATTAGTGCGGGAGATTTGACCATCGGATTTTCCCGAAACCGAAACCGTTGGGTTCGCTTTGGAAATATCTTTCCAACGACACCAACTTCGCAAAGATCCAATGGTTGGATTGTCTGGAATGTTTAATTCAAATCTGAAGAAAAACAGCGCCAGAATCGATTATATTTTTATATATACATAAATATAATTAAATTAAATCGAATAACGATGCTGCAGTTCGTATTTTGAAATTGAAACTTCAAACGATTGTACCGGGAGATCCGACCGTCGGATTTTCCCAAAACTGGAACCGTTGGATTCGTTTTGAAAAGATCTTTCTAATGATGTAAATTTTGTGAAGATCCAACGGTTAGATTTTTAGATATGTGAAAATCAAATCTGAAGAAAAACAGCGCCACGGCCGCGTTATGGCCCGAAGCGTCGTTTAAATAAATTGGCTATTTTTAAATAAATAAAAGTAGCGGTAAATCGTTATAAAATATTATAAACGATATGGAATGTGAAATTTAGAAATTAACTGAAGGTTGGCTAAGTCGAATGGTTTCCTAGGTTTTGATCTGATGTTGGTTTTGGCCTTCGGGGTCAATATTTGGGGTCGTCTCATATCATACGGATGCTGCATTTGAATGATTGATTGTGCACTCATTTGGAAATGATATGTATCATTGCGATTCTTTTGCATACATAATGGACGCATGGCACTATCATTTTTTGCATTAAGGAGGTCAACTGAATCAGTAAACCACCTGATCTTTGCATTAGATAAGGAACATATACACACACTTTTGCATATGTTTAAATAGCATTAGGAATCTTTTAAGGAAAATGGATTCTTGTTGATGATGGATGAGTAGATGGATGATTGGATGGTAGGATACATTCTTCTTAACTTGAAGATTTCGGGGACGAAATCCTTTTAGGAGGGGAGAATGTAACACCACGTTATTTCAAAACATGACACAAGAGATAACTAAAGAATAATTAATTTTTAAAAGAAAAATTAGGTGAAACGGGTTATGCCATTGCGTTTGTCTCAGAATTCTGCTTGAGATAGAGTCCGAGTTTGCATAAAACGGATACCGTATGTGAAAGATATGGACGATAGAAGTTGGGCAGAAAAACTAGAAAACATGCTGGGATAACTAGTGCACTTGTGAAGTGCGCCAGAAAAAAAATGAACTGGCGCACCTAGGAAGTGCGCCCATGCCGAGACCAGAAAGCTGCAGAATTCTGGAGAGTTATGTGATGATGTGTCTTGCTGGGATTGGCTGGATGACGTGTCTATTGAGCTGTGTGGTTCTGATGGTCTCTAATCTAATCTAAAGGCCCTAATTCACCTAATACATCTATATAAACACACCTAGACCTAAACCTAATTTCACTACGCCAATTCATAGCGACTCCATGATGCCTCAACCTAAACTAGTCCTTCTTCTTCAACAAATCAAAGTAAAGGAATTCTGTAAAGGGGATTGAATCTACAACAACTACAACGGCTAATTCTCCTCCTTAATCCAATCTTTGTGAGTCCATTGACTATTTTTAGATTTAAATAATGCTAAAGCAATTCTGACATGTTGTAAATTAGATTTGGGAATTATACATGATAATAATATTGAATCTCATCAATTGTGTCGTAGCCTATACATCAGATTCATGATTCTTATATGCCCATGTTGATATTATCATCAGTTTTATCAGTTTTATCATATCTTTATGATCAGTTCATACTTATGCCTATTTTATTGTTATTATTATGCCTGTTCTTTATCTTATCCCTTCCTCCTTCCTTTTTCTTGGTTTTTATAGCCGGGCTACTTCGAGCCTAGGCCAAATCTCATAGAGATGAACGTATGAACGGTAATTTAGGGAACGTTGGGAAAATTGGCATAATATACGTGGGGTTGATTTAGGCATGACAAATGTTAAATTTGGCATAATATATGTTAATTGTTGGGCATGATATGAAATTGGGAATTTTGGGTAATTGACATAATTAGCCTAAAATTGGCATAAACTGCAAATGAATAAAATGGCTAAGATAAGCATGCTGAGACACGAGGTTAGACTCCGTTTGCGGTAGAAGCCTTCCCGGAACCAACCAGCCTAACCAGCAACCGCAAATGGTCAGTCAAATGTGAGTGGTCGTAGGCATTACTAAAAGATGCTTAGACACTGAGGTTAAGTCTAGCTTGTGGCAGAAGTCTGCCCGGAGCCGCCCGACACATCCAGCGGCCAGAGGCAATCGACTTAATGTGGAAGGTCTATGCATTAATAAATAATTATTGCTGATCAAAGATGAATATGATATCTAAAACATGTTAGGTGGGTGGGGTTAAGTTAACTTGTGTAAGATGACAACTTAACCAATATTACATGAACAAAGTGGATAGGGTTAAGGCAAGCTTAACCAATAATACATATTAATTTGATAAGTGGATGGGGTTAAGTCAACTGGACGGATAGACAACTCTTAACCAATATAAGTCGGGTTTGGATAAACCCTGGGGAAAAACCTAGTAGCGGTAGGAACCCTTTTCAGACAGTAACCCAGTTAGAGGTATCGGTAACCCTGAGCTAGGCAAGGTTGGGGCATGCTTACTGGGCTGATTATAAGCGGTCAAATAGGAGCGAGGGTGTTGCAGTGCAGGTTCCGACGGGTTCGTTAAGCGTGCAAAAAGGTGTTCCTGACATTGGAAGATTTAGCCACTGTACACAAGTAGGTATAAAGCTGTGCAACAAAGGGTTGCCACTTAGGGTGTGATACACCCTAAGCTGGGGCCCGCACAAGTATCTACAAGTTAGAAACCGATTGATTAGGGGTAGTGTGGGGACTTCTAGTATCTATTGTTGGCAAGTTGGCTGTCAAGGATTGTATGGGGTGGATACCTCTTACTAGATGTTACGCCTGAGGGCTACCAATTACGAGATTGGGATCATTTCGATAAGAATTACTAGTAGGTGGTATAGAGAATTAAGTTAAGTAAGAAATTTGGGAAGCGCAATAGACATTCTTTTATATTCATCCTGTTATCCAGCCTTACCTTATGTCATAGTTATACTTTCCATCTTGTTTATTGCTGTCATATTGCTTTACTTATTTTCATGCTAAAAGTAGCTGGACTCGCCAGGCTTTATGTTTGACCTTTTTGTTTTCGCTTCTTTTTCTTTCGTTTCCCCCCAGGTTCTCAGGGAGGAAACTCTGAAGCTTGACTTGGATTTCTTTCTCCTTTAAGCGCTTGGAAGTGTTGAGAGTAATGCTCAGCTTTATCTCTTTACATTATGGCTATTTGGAGTGGGATTATGATTTTACTTTTATGTACTCTGATAATAATTTTGTTCAAGATGGATATTTATGTACTTGACTCTAGTATGTGGTTTTGATGTTGTAATCAAACATGTTTTGCTTTTCCGCTGCAATGAATAAAGTTTGAAATTTCTTATGTACCATTTATATATATCCGTCTTGTGATATTCAGTTCTATACTCTTAAAATACTCCATGGAAGTTAATGCATTCCCTTAGTGAGTGACATTAATGGACGTGGGGTGTTATGGATAACCTAAAATAAATCGGAACCAAAGCAATTGTATAAGTCCAGGCTATTTATGAATCATTATAAATTTTCTCTGGGATTCGAAAACAATCAGACTCAGATCTGACGAAATTCAATCTTCGATTATTTGATGCAGTAGCACCTTGAATACGATTGAAATTACCAACTTTAGGATTCAAATCAGGTACAGAATTACTAGATGTTGAAGATGATATGGGATTTGAAGTAGAAACCAAAGGATTTGATCGAAGAAAATCAGATCGAGAATTTGAATTTTTGGCGGGTTCCACCATTAAAGAGGAAAACAAGTGGAATTCTTCTGTCATAACGCACAAATATATATATATATATATATATATATATATGTGTGTGTGTGTGTGTGTGTGTGTGTGTGTGTGTGTGTTTATACGTACATTTGTACCACTTTTCCCGTTTTATTCTTTTTATCGCACTTCTTTTAATTTTAAAATAATGCCTTTTTATGCAAAAGGAGGAAGACGACATGTTTACAATAATTAGGCAAACCCAACAATATAGAATACAAACAGGCATATTATTAATATTACAATCACATATTTTACCAATCGAATCTTTTTACCTAAATTCACATAATTTATTAATCGACACTGAACTAGAGATCTGGAATGTAACTACATCCAAATGGTGTTTAACGGGACTGATTTCCAAATTTACAGTGCTTTACAACAACTGTAACATATTTTACAACAATTGCAATATATTCATAACATAACTTTAGGAATATGTGTAAATAAGTTTAATAATCCTACAATTAATATTATGCATAACCACAATATACAATTCACAAGTCTTAACAATTTTTATGATCAGATCTGATAGAAAATAGGCATAAAAATTTAAATCTAATTCAAACGAAATAGATAAGTTATTATAACTATATTCGTAAATTTCCCACTCACCTTATAGCATCCAAATCCAAAGTTTGAACACTTTAGGCCTACAATCCCCAAATTCTTATAAATCTACAATTTATCTAGAAAGGGGGAAATTCTAGATCTGTAGAGATGTAAGAAAATAGGAAGAGAGGGGAGAATTTGATTTGGAGTGTCAATTTGCATTCTTTTCCATTAGTTTTGTTAACCCTTTCAATTTCATACGAATTAGATTTGATTTGTTGTATAATAATATATTTTAGATTAATAAATTAGTTTGGAGAAGGAGGAAAATGGCATAGCTTCGCTACTGCCCACAGGTTTGTGTGGAAAAGAATGAGGCCTTACCCCTTTATTTATAGGGGCGGAATTGACCTTGGACCGTTGGATTCATTTTAATTCATATCCTTCCATTTGTTTTTTATATATTATAAACTAAACCTTACCAACCCTTGCCGTCACTGGGCAAATTAATGCCCAATAGGTGGACTGTGGCGGTCGATCGCTTGGGTCATCAAATGCCTAGGTCGGCTAGTTAGATTAGGTAATTTATATTTATAAATTTTGATTTGTTTATTTTCCATCCATTTTCGTATTTCGTCCTAACGTTTTCATACGGACTCCATTCACGAAACTCCAAACATGAATGTTGACCAGAATTCCGACACGAACTCATGGTTAAAGTTTCATGGCCAAATTCCATCGTTTGCAGAAATACCTATTTTGAAATTCTAATAATTAATTTACATTGCCAAAATTCCGGATTGTTACATTCTTCCCTCCTTAAAAGGAATTTCGTCCCGAAATTCTAATGCCTATAGTCTTATTCTACACAACCAATTTTTGTACATCCACTTTACAACCATGTGTATATGTGCATGGTGTACTTAATTTAACTCAACCATGAAATATGCATGCAAGATGATTCTATTTTGATCTTCCTATATGTCTTCATTAAATTTTTGAAATATTTTTGAAAACATAATGCAAAGCATCATAAATATACTAATAATTCTATATGAATGCAAATTTTGAAAAAAAAAATCATCTATAACCCTCACACAACTATGAATAGAAGTGTGAAGCAACCAATTTTGCATCCAAACCCTACCATCCAAGACGTTACGCAATCTAATTGTTTCCTATTTAATTTCTCCTAAACCGGAAAAAGGAATTTGAAGCGAAGAATTTTAACATTTTCCCACTTACAATTTTTCCATTTCCCGCCCTATAGTGGAATTTTCAACTCAGCTACCCAAAATATTTCAAAAATTTCCATTTGTAGACTGTAAAGGAGGTTTAAAACAAGCTCTAAAACGTAAAATGAGTTAATTAGTAGCTTGCACACATCATTGACAAGGTATGGACATAACGCTTCCAAGGCTAAAATGACCCTTTCCTTGTTGTCGTTTACGTTTTTATCGTATCATCGGTCCTATTGTATCACTAAAACACACATACAAATCAACCAAACATCTTCCTTACTCTATTTATGTGACCAAAAAGCAAAATTATTCATAAAAATAAATTTCCACTTGAAAACTTGTTATGTTTATTTGGAAAATTTCGTTTCAAAACCATGTCACTTTCCTATAAAATAAGAAAATGATAAAAGTTTTTTTTTCAAACAGCATTTTCCAAATGTTAAAAAAAAAGTATTTTGTGGAAACTTAAACGATCCAAGTCACATGTTGGCGAAGAAGGAAGTCAATCACACAAAAATGCGAAAACTGAAACCACACAAAAGACCAAAATAAATTTTAGTTTTAACAAGGAGCGGTTATTTATTTATTTTCCCTTGATGTGGAACTAGTCATTTACTAAAATTTATCCAACACAGAATTCTATTCTTTCCAGCTCTAGGACAACTATTAGTTTAGATAAGAAAATTGAGATTTCATTCAAATCGGCATGCGTGAATGACATAAATATCTTCAAACATAGAAATCTCATTAATCTAAGTCGTGTGATTTAAACAACACTAACAGTTATAAGCACGAATCACCACCAAGCCAAGAATCTGATGCTGAAAAGGGAAAACAACAAAGACGACGACAAAACAACAACACCGAAACTCCCAAAACAATGGCTATAAACAACGAGATGTCTTGCTCCACGTCTGGAGCTCAAACCAATTTTTATGATATTTAATTAACCATATCATAGTAACATAATGCTCGATCTTTTGTTACAAACACTGCTCGTGTTGTTAGAGGTTCCCACATCACCATCTCTTGTAAGAGAGAATTTGAGATGAAAAAAGAAACCTACCACAAAACTGTTTCTCATGGAAATCTACCTAATATTGTCTAAAGACAAAATGTATAGGTGAAATTACATAAACTAACTCCATGAACAACACACAAGAACAACAAGCTGAATAAAATATGATGCGGCTCTAGACGATGCTTACGCCATCAATCAAGCAAAAGATTAATTTTAGCATCATGAGACAAATCTTAACATAACTCTCCATCTATAAAATGATGTGCTAAATGGGTCACATATTTTCATGGGCAGTTTAAACATAGATTCCCAAACTCAAGAACCGACATTAAGAAAAGAGACTTTGTAACGACCCAACTTTCGAACACCTTGGAAGTTGTATCATTATAAAAGAATAAAATATAGATAGAAGATAAAACTAAATAAAACATCAGAATCTCACATCGGAACTTGAACATAACATAATAACCCAAAATATTACATATCATAAGTCAAGTGCATTAGAGTACTTCATACATACGGATACATGTCATCACAAATTAAATACTTAAACATTAAGGATAAACTAACTTGCAGATAATTATACATAACATCATGGATAAGACAACTTGCAGATAATTATACATAGATAAGCCAACATTCAGATCCTTTCCATCCAGCTACTCCAAAAGTTAAGTCAAGACCTGGATCACTTGTCTACTCATAACAAGTGTTATGAGTACCCAAGAGTTTAAAGGAAACACAGAAAAATAAACCCTGGGTCAGTCGGGGACTGGTGTGAGTAAATGATTTTAAAACAAGTTTAAGAAAATAAAATCATACTCATAAGACCACGCCGTGAATACATGAGAATCAAAACAGTTTGTATATTTAAACCAGATATTATGATAATGTCTAGGGTTTCCACAAATAATTTAGAATCTAGTAGAATGTTTTCATCTCACTTTCTACTTATATATTATACAAACAAAACCATTTAACGCTTATGGATAATGGATTTCCAACTATGACAAGGTATGGAACCACCCTCCGATAGTGTACCTCTGGAGAGGAATACACTAGGTTCAAAAAAAACTTCTTGTAACCCAGCCACACATGACCGACCACTCATTTCCCTTGAGTGTATCGAATTTATATCACCAATGGTTGTGTATGGCAACCATTTCCCGAATGGGACAACATCGATAGAATAAGGAATAAACTGAATCTCTAGATAGGTGATAATGCACCCTAATGGGAGCTACCCACATAGCCATGCTGCCTGCCCGATTTTTGTCTTTTCCCGGTTGTGAAGCTTGAGGCTAAACTTAACCTTTTGACAGATTATATCTTCAATTACTTTGAATGTCACATCGTCCTATCCGTCAGAACACTCATTCGATTTTCCAAATATATTGCAGGCAATAAGGATAAGAGAAACGAATTTCTTTACCACGAACGTAATATACTTACGTAAATTCGATGTGTAGAATCTAATAGATATACGTTGTCAGACACCCGTCCATTCTGGTTTGTCCTGGGATTGAACAAACAGAAGGTACTATTTAAAATATCCCTTGCATATCTCCGTCTCCACTTCTCTGACACGCGTCGTATAATTCGAGTCGAAGTAGAATATTTTTTCCGGTCTCTTCGAAACGATGTACGTAACGTCTTTTAGAGTTGATAAAAAATTATTAGCCGAACATGATTATGTTTCAGTTTACACATCCTTTGTAACACCCCACATCCATTAATGTCACTCACCAAGGGAATGCATTAACTTCCATGGAGCATTTTCAGTGAATATAGAACAGAAAATCACAACAAGACAGATATAAAGCAGTACTTGAGAATTAAAAACTTCATTTATTGCAGCGGAAGGTAAATATGTTTGAGTACATCATCAAAACCAAAAATAGAGTCAAGTACTTAATATCAATCTTGATAAAATCAGAGTACATAAAGTAAAGACATAATCCCACTACTACCAATAGCCATAAAGAAAAAATGATAGGCTGAACTTTACTTCAGCAATCCGAATCCAAGTGCTCCCAAAAGAGATCCAAATCAAGCTCCACTAGTACTAGTCCCACCCTAAGAACCTGGGGGGAAAAGGAAGAAAAGAGGTGGAAACAAAGGGGGTCAGACATAAAGTCTGGCGAGTCCGATAACTCTAACAACATAATTATTAAAGCAATATGATAAGATATAAGCTGGAGAATAAGGTAATGACTGTGTGAACCACATGGGTATGGCAAAGCAATCAAGATAAACAAAGATAACATTAATTGTGCTTCCTAATCAATGTAGGATAATTACTATATTCTATTGTACTGCACCGTACTGTACTGTACTAGCTCTAACTGCACCCGTACTAGTCACTCTAGAAATTTGATCCCTCTTGGCTAAATAGAATGATGATAGCTTCATGTACTACTAGATGTACCCACTATCCTCCATGTTTGACCGTATATCTCTAGTTGCTATCATAGGTACCCAGCGTGTACCTATCCCTACTAGATGTACCCCTTCAATAATTAATAATGGTAATTCCATGTACTCCTAGCTGATGTCATAGGTGCCGCCTGCTCCTATCTCCACTAGGTGTACCCCCTTAGTAATTAATAATAATAGTGGTAGCTTCGTGTACCCCTAGCTGACTACATAGGTGCCGTCTGCTCCTATTTCCACTAGGTGTACCCACTACCCTGCCCCATTCGATCGGCTCCCTAACTCGTAGATACCCATGCTGGCCCCACAGTGGGGTGTATCACTCCCCAAAGTGGCAACCCGATACCACCAAAAATGCACGGCTTATACCTACACGATGCAACAACGTCTTACCTACCAGCCCGGGTCCACACACGCATATGAACCCGTTGGACTTGCGTTGCCACCGCTAACCCGGTTTTGGCCTCTTACAGACAAGCCCAGTATGTGTGTCCCGTCCTCGACTTAGGTCGAGCCCACAAAGATACGAATGGGTTACTGGTTGAAACGGGCCCCCATTACTTGACACAAGTTATCCACCTAAGCTTGGTCCCCTCTAGTATATCCCACTTAACCCCCTTCATGTCCACTTACATGTTTTAAATTTAGTTAAGGGTTTCCATTAGTAATTTCACATGCCACCCAAGGCACCCACTTAACCCCCTCATGTCCCACTACATGTTTATCTGGTTAAGTGTTTCTTAATTTATTAAGACCGTAATCTCATAAAGACCTCTCACATTAGACTGACATTTGTGGCAGCTGGATTTGCCGGGCGGGTCCGGGCAGTCTTACACCACAAAAGAGCCTAACCTCGTGTCTTTACAATTTTTACGTATTTAATTTATGCCTAAGACCTCTCACATTAGACTGGCATTTGTGGCAGCTGGATTTGCCGGGCGGGTCCGGGCAGTCTTACACCACAAAAGAGTCTAACCTCGTGTCTTAGACGATTAATTACTCCTAATTAATCATTCCCCAATTTGAGTTACTTTCCCTATTCAAATTATCAATCAATTCCAAATTTAACGATGTCCATAATTGACTCAATTATGTCCATCCATTTATGGTATGTAAAATCATACCCATTTTCACCACAATTATATATTATGCCTCTTAAGGCATTTATGCTCATCTATTTATGGTATATAAATTATACCAATTTCATTACTAATTAATTTTATTCTTTAAAATTAATTACATGCCTTTTTAGGCCATTACATGCCAAATTTACAATATGTGTGTATCCACTATTATCCCCATCGTACCCCCGTCATTCGTTCGCTTAACATGATTTATACATATTAGACTAGCAAATAATCTAATACTTAAAATAAGGAATAAACATCACAAAGTCACATACACACAATAATAGATCAAATTTGCATCTAACTTGCAATTAAGAATTACAACATACTTGCATAGTCTTTCTATTATCAAGGATCCAAACATCATAGATCTAAAAGGTGTGAGCTTGCATGTATGAACATAGTTTTACACCCAACTAGCCTAGGTAATTACCACAAACTTACATAAACTGTGTATGTCGTCAACCTAAACAAAAAGGTGTCATCTTGCATAACTATGGATCCAACAAAGGTGTTAACTTGAGTAAACTATGGATCCACATAAAGGTGTAAACTTGCATAACTAGGCATGTCATAAATTCAACATAAAAATGTCAACTTGAATATGGATCTAAACTTTAAAGGTGTAAACTTGTATGAATCCAATTATCACTTAAACTTGCATATGAACATAATACCTATACGAACTAGCATATGTTCTACATCCATATTCGCATAAAAACTAATGTTATAAACCTAGGTGATTGGATTATAAAAAGGGATTCATTGACACAATTTAACATCATGAACTACTAGCATATATTTTAGATCCAAACTTACATAACATCATATAATTCGCATACAACTTGCATAATCATATTAACTTGCATAACATCATATATGAAACCTGCATAATCATATTAACTTGCATAACATATTAATCTTGCATAACATCATACATGAAACTTGCATAATCATATTAAATTGCATAACATCATATATGAAACTTGCATAATCATATTAACTTGCATAACATATTAATCTTGCATAACATCATACATGAAACTTGCATAATCGTATTAACTTGCATAACATGTTAATCTTGCATAACATCATATATAAAGCTTGCATAACATCATATAATATGAATCAAGTTAATATACATGATTAAACATATGAATTAGATTCACAACCACAACTTATAATCCAATGTATATAACATCATAATTAATTTAGCAATTATTTTGTTAAAGTGATCGAACTCACCATTCAATGAAGCTCTGAAATTTATTAGCATTCCTTTGTTGTAGTTGAATTTGCTGTTGTAGTTGTTGTTGAATTGAATAGATTTGCTTTATTCTTCTTCTAATTGGCGGCGGCTACTTCTAGGTTTTGGAGTGACGGCATGACGGCCATTTATCTAATTTTTATTTGATTTAGGGTTAGGTCTTAGGGTGAATATATAGGTGTAGGGAGTTATTTAGGACCATTAGATTAACCCTGAACCATGAGAACCAATCACGTGCAAAATCTGCATTTGAGCGAATCGGCTCACGGGTTGACAGCCAAACACCCTGGATTAACCCCTAGTCGACCCAGCAGGCTCGGGTCGACCTCAAAAATGGGCTGGTTCGGTTATTCCCCTCTCCCAATTTGCTGTTTTGAACATTTTTGCATATTTATTTGTTTAATTTTCAATTATATATATATATCAATATATATATATATATATTTCTCTGCGCAACCCATTTCAATTAATTCTTTTCTAAAAATTAAGTATACTTTAATTTGTGAATTTTTATGTTACAAAATTACGGGGTGTTACATTCTCCCCTCCTTAAAGGATTTCGTCCCCGAAATCTCCAAGTCAAGAAGAATGTATATCCTACCATCTAATCGTCCATTTACTCAACCATCAAACACCACCATCCATTGTCCTTAAAAGACTTCTAATTGTTTAATGTTTATATGCATAGTGTGTGTATATGTCCATATCTAATGCAAAATTAGGTGGTCTACTGATTCAGTCGACCTCCTCAATGCAATTCATGATAGTGCCATGCATCCAATATGTATGCAAAAGATCCCTAATGATACATATAAATTCTACATGCGTGCACAACCATTCAACTTAATGCAACATCCATATGATGGTACAACCATTATACATCCATTACTTAAATATTTGCACACATTTATATGCAATATGCGATATGAAGTGACTGAGTCGATCTAGTGCCTAAAGTGTGTGTATATGCATCCACGAGCAACCACTAGCAAACACTTGCATCCACATGCATCCATCATCCATAACATGTCTCAAACACATGTTTCAGCCATAGGATTACCCTATCTAAAGGTCAAAGATACTAGCGAGAGGACATACTAAAGATAAGATAAGTACAAGGTTTGCGATAAAGGAGAAATTAAAAGACATACCCTCGAAAAGAAAAGGGTACAATGAACGCATCTTCTCTTCTGTCCCCCAAGTAGCGTTGCTCTCGCTATCTCCCCATTGAAATTTGACTAGTTTGACCTCTCGATTCCTCAACTTCTTAATCTCCAACCCAGGAATGCACGTAGGAGCTCGTCGAATCGTCACATCACGCTCGATCTCCCCTTCTCTAAGCAAGCTCGGCTCTACCACTTCCTCGGTCTCGTGCAAGCACTTCCTCAAATGTGATACATGGAATACGTCGTGTACACCACTAAGTCTCTCGGGCAACTCCACTCTGTACGCCATCTGCCCAATCCTTTCCTTGATCTTGGTAATCCGTCAACAAAGTCCATCGAGACGCTTTCCCACTTCCATTGTGGGACCTCCAATGGGTGAAGCAATCCACTGGGCTTCTTTTGCTCTGCTTTTCCTTGTTGGCATACCAAGCATCCAGCGACATACTCGGCCATGTCCTTCTTCATACCGACCCAAAAGTAAACTCGTCTCATGTCCATGTACATCTTGTCCCTGCCGGGATGAATGGTCATCTTCGAACGATGTGCATCATCAAGAATGGTCTTCCTCGGATTCTCGTCCCGTGGTACACAAAGCCTACCGTCCCTACGCAACCAACCCTTATCATCTACGGTATACCTATGGAGATGGCTCGATGACTCCCCTCTTATGAGCTTCTCTACTAACTCCATCAACAGTGGGTCATCTTGCTGTGCCTCACCAATCCGTATTAAAAGCGTAGGTCTGACCTCAAGGGCTCTAGCAAACTGGGTACAAAATCAATGGATGGTCTAAAGTCAAAGGTAGAGATAAACTCTAAGCTACGTCGCTCGACAAACAAAGGACTCAATGTCAACTTTTTTCCTACTCAAGGCATCCGCCCAACATTACCCTTGTTAGGGGTATATGTTATCTTGAAATCGTAGGACGCCAAGAACTCCATCCACCATAACATACCACCCTTCCCTAGAGAGCACATGCCCTAAAATCCACACTTCTTTCCTCCAAAATGGTATTTTGGAGAACTTAGCTTTTAAGCTGGTGCGCTTGTAGGGTCCCTAAGCTTTCCCTAAGATGTAGGGCATGCTTTTCTCTGCTTCTAGAGAAAACCAAGATATTATCCCATGTAAAATCGTCACAACTATCCATCTCTCACACAGACCATCCTAGTCGAACTCGACATCCCCCAAGTGCAAGCCCCAAAGGCCTAAACCAATATCAGACAAACACCCAAGGGATACCTCCTTCGAATTCAGACGACCTACGTGAGATGATACTAGTAAGACGGCCAACCAATTGAGCACTTGACCGACTCTGGCTGTCCTTGCCAGTGCTGCTCCTAAACCACCACTGATCACATAATTGGCTTTGCTTAATCTATTAAGCACATACGAAAACTTATTTCGCGCTTCTGGGTAAACCCCACACTTTATCAACGATGTCTCCATACTCACGGACCACACAAACAGACTCCCAATCATCGTTGGATGCGTCAGAAGATTCTAGGCAGCTAAGCATCACTGAACCCCTAGGGTCACAAGAAATATGAGGGTCTTTCCATAACGAATCAATAGTCTAACTACCCTCCTTTCACAATCTAGGATGGCACCCCGCCTGGTTAGCCAATCCACCCCTAGAATCAAACTATAGCCCGTGAAACCAAGGACGAAGCGTTGCATTCAAATCCAACGCCCAAGATAGACACTCTCAAATCCCGACAAACCATTGAAGGATGAGCCGAACCACCAACAGGATTTGAGACTAGGATGGGATCCTTAACTAGACTAGTATTTAGGTGCAGTGTTTCAACTAACGAAGCAGATACTACGAAGCGCCAGAATCAAAAAAAGTTCAAACAGGATGATAAAGAAAACCAAATTTCAACCAAGACGGTCCTACCCCCATCAGGTATACCAGCCGTGAGGGAATACAACTACCCTCCAGAAGATCCTGTACTTTGTCCTTGCCTCTTTGGACAATACTAAGGTGTCCTATTTCTCCAAAACAACTAGCCTTTTTCTTCACATTCTCCATTCATGTCCTCCCACCAAGATGAGGTTTCGTCCTTTATTAACCAAACGACCATTTGAACCTTCCTCCCATCGTCTATCTTAAAGGTACCAACAAGCCCACCACTTCCTTGGACTAACTTCTAGCCCGACAAACGTCTAAGTCCCTTGAAGTGGTTTTCCATTCTTCGTACGGAAGTCCTTATTTATCTTAGAAAAAGCATCTATACGCGGAGGGGGAAAACAAACTCAAAAAGAGAAAGAGGAAGAGATTCAAAACGGAGAATCGAAGGAAGGATATATGGCTCTTGGGGATTATGTTCTTAAAATAAACCTTTCTTTCAAAAATACTCTTCTACAAACATATTTTTGAAAGTATTCTTTACAAAAATGCTTTTGAAAAATAGTTTTTCAAAATATCTTATCTGCTCTGGTAACCTTCAGCTCTGATACCACGTGTAACACCCCACATCCATTAATGTCACTCACAAAGGGAATGCATTAACTTCCATGGAGCATTGTAAGTGAATATAGAACAAAAAATCACAACAAGACAGATATAAAGCAGTACTTGAGAATTAAAAACTTCATTTATTGCAACGGAAGGTAAATATGTTTGAGTACATCATCAAAACCATAACTAGAGTCAAGTACTTAATATCTATCTTGATAAAATCAGAGTACATAAAGTAAAGACATAATCCCACTACTACCAATAGCCATAAAGAAAAAATGATAGGCTGAACTTTACTACAGCAATCCGATTCTAAGTGCTCCCAAAAGAGATCCAAATCAAGCTCCACTAGTACTAGTCCCACCCTAAGAACCTGGGGGGAAAAGGAAGAAAAGAGGTTGAAACAAAGGGGGTCAGACATAAAGTCTGGCGAGTCCGATAACTCTAACAACATAATTATTAAAGCAATATGATAAGATATAAGCTGGAGAATAAGGTAATGACTGTGTGAACCACATGGGTATGGCAAAGCAATCAAGAGAAACAAAGATAACTGTTGGCTCGCATTTTGACCAAGCCACCCAGGATCATTCGTAAGAGGAAAGCAAGAAACCACGTTCCCCAAGAATATGAAGGAACGGATCGCACTCTATCGACTCGCCCAGGAACGGATCGCACTCTATCAACTCGCCCACGAAGGATCGCATTTCGACGGATCGCCCACCGAGGATCGTGTCTCGACGGATCGCCCCCATCTCATCAGCAAACGGCACATCCAGGCGATCTGATCCAAACTTATATTACTGCCCAGAGCGAACCGATCCGATCCCTTGGTGCATGGCGAACCTTATGACCCGTTCAAGCGCGAGCTAGTCTTCAGCGATCCGAATCGCACGGATCTGGCGACATGTGTCCCTAACCGTCATCTGGACCAATTCTCCCCATCTGCATGATACGATTTTCAAGCAGATCGCGACACCTGTCCACAACGGCTAATTTGACCATTTCCTCAACGGTGGCGATGCGATCCGATGTTCTCGGGATCTGTGCCACGTGTTATCACGACCCGCCTGACAAAATCAGCTATAAATAGCCCAGAGCTTGGCATTTTTGGGGATCCTTTTGGCAATATTGAGTACTGAATCCACCATTGTTGTCAAACTACTGAAATATTGAGAGAAATTCTTGTTGTATTAGCTTTTAAAGCATAATCAATAATATATAAAGTGGACGTAGGCTCGTTAACGCCGAACCACTATAAATTCTGAGTGTTATTTTCTTTTTCCTCGTTCTTCATTTGAAATTCTCTAGCATTCATAACAATTTGGGTGTTAGGTCCAAATTTCGATCTAACATTTTTGGTGCTTTCACTGAGAAACTCAGTCCTAAAGTTTCACTATTCGCTTCTTTGAGGATTCCAGCGATTCGGATATCATGGATGGAAAAAGATCTAAAGCTTCACAGACCAACGAAACAATTGAGGAGAGTGTGCACGAACTGGGCAACGAAGAAACTCTGGGTCGCGGAGCGCAGGGGGCGAACCGATCCGATGAAGACACCGCGTTCCGAGTCGATGAGAACGAGACGATCCAGGCCGCTGAAGGGGTTGTTACTCGATCCCGAGGTAACACCTCGCAGCCTCCGCGTACCACGACCACGAGTCGACCTCAGGGGGGCGCAGTGAGTCGCCATCCACGAACCGCAGCTATCCGAATTGATGATCAAACTACAACTCGACCTCGAAAGGAACCTATGACCCACTCCTATCGTCCCGGAACCTCTGCTCGACCCGGTTCGAGCTCTTTGCGCATAAGAGAGAGTGATGATGACCAATATGATCCTGCTGCTCCTGTCACTGAGGGGGATCTCTCTCGCTTCGCCGAAATGTGGGATAGGTTGTTTGATGAGTTGGCTGCCCAAAGGCAGGAAAGTTCCATCCTG
This sequence comes from Allium sativum, assembly GCA_030737875.1. Taxonomy (NCBI): domain Eukaryota; kingdom Viridiplantae; phylum Streptophyta; class Magnoliopsida; order Asparagales; family Amaryllidaceae; genus Allium; species Allium sativum. The sequence goes on from CM060913.1 coordinate 582,643,205, forward strand.
CTGCAAAATTTGACGGCTATGGATAGAAAACTTGATGAGCTAGCAAGGCAAAGAACATTGCCGGTTCGTCCACTCACCCCAGTATATTCTTCTTCGTCTGAAGAATCGCCGAGACCTACGCGGCGACCATATGAGAGAGCCGAAAACATAGAACAGCTTCAGTTCGGAACCCTGCCCTCACAGGAAGAAGAAGAGCTAGGGGCGGGACCCTCAAACCATAATGTGAATGGTCAAGCAACGGCTCTCAGGACTCGAGATGTGAACAGTCCTGTGCATAACAGACCACCTCACCCCCGTCGCCGCACGCATACTCATGATAACAGGGGGCAGCGAAGCCTTATCCGAGCCCCGGATTTTGTGACTGCTCCCCGAAGAGAGATCATAGAGCCTCGCCGAGCGAGAGGCACTGACCCTGAACCTCCTTTGACCAGTGCAAATGTTGCAGCCATGGTCCACCAGATTCTGGCAGACAGCCGTGGACAGCGGACTGAAGATTGGGGGATCGACCGCAGTCACACCCATTTCACTGATGATATTTTGGATGCGACTTTTCCAAGGCGTTTCAATATGCCACAAATGAACCGATATGCGGGAAGATCTGATCCTGTCCAGCACCTAATGAGATACTCTTGATCGATGACCGCTTCCGCAGCCTCTGACGCTGTTGAGTGCAAAGCGTTTCCCATATTCCTGGAGGATGTGGCTCTGTTATGGTTTACTCGCCTGCCGGCGAGATCGATTTCTAGCTTCAGGGAGCTGAGCGAGAAGTTCGTAGAACAATTCCGTATCTACGCACAGAAGACAAAAAGTGTGATCGATTTATTCCTTGTCAAGCAGCGACCAGGTGAGAGTTTAAAGGTGTACCTAGATCGTTTCAATTTGGCCGCTACTGAGGTTAAAGATCCTCATGAACCGACCGTTGTCGCAGCACTGATTGACGGAGTAGATAAGGACACTGAATTCGGGAGGTACCTGGCAGGCAAACCGCCTCACACTAGGGAGTTATTCTACGAGAAAGCCAACGTACATTTACGTCGGGAAGAGGTATATGCGAACCGAAAGGTTAAAACAACTGATAAGGAGGAAATTCAGAGCAATGTCGCCATCAAACAGACGGGAGACAGCTTGGGGAAAGTTGAAGTTAACGTCGGAAATCAGAACCAGGGTGGTCGCCAGCTAGGTAACAAAAATAATAATGGAAACGGCAACAACCGGAAGAGGAACTGAGGGAACGACTCCCAGAGAAGGACTCGTCCCAGAGCCTTTGAAAGTTATACAGCAATAAGTGATACTCTGGAAAATATCTTCATGGATGCGTACGAAGTCCTCCAGAATAAGAGGCCACCTCCTAGAGAGTCGACAGAGAAAGAGCGTGAAACAGGGAAGTTTTGTCTCTTTCATGAAATTCACGGCCATTCGACGAATGAATGTCATCACCTAAGGGATGTAGTCGAAAGGCTGCTTCGAGAAGGAAAGCTAGATGAATACAGAGTAACGCCCAGGGACAGGGGGCAAGCAGTGCAGGCCCCGAATCAAAATCAAAATCAACTTGCTGCTAGGCCGACTGCTCAGCCAAAAGGAAAGAATATTGTTATCAATACCGTGATCGGAGGACTTTATCTTGCTGGGCACAGTTCCAAAGCATTGGATCAATACGTCAATGCGGCCAAACAACACCTCGAGGTAGGGGAATGTAGCAACCCCGAGGACAGTACCTCGGTGAAGCAGCAGAAGATGATGACCGATGATGTTGTTTTCCGAGAACGAGAAAGCATCGGAGTCCATGCTCCAACTGAAGATCCACTTGTAATTACAGTACCCATTAGGCCAGCCACTGTTCATAAGGTTCTGGTGGACAATGGGAGTTCCGTTAATATTCTTTTCAAAAAGGCCTTTGACCAGATGAATCTCGAAATAAAAGACTTGAAACCCTGCCAAGGATGGATCCGTGGGTTCAACGGAGCATCCACCGCTCCAATGGGTTATGTAGAGTTGCCAGTTACACTTGGGGAAGGAGAACGCCAGAGAGTGAGAATCCTTCCCTTTGTGGTTTTGGATGTTGAATCACCATACAATGCCTTCTTGGGCCGACCGGCCCTCGCAAAGTTCAGAGCCTGTATAGCCCACTGGTGCTTGTTATTGAAATTCCCCACAGAAGCTGGCATTGGTATCGTCAGAGGGGATCAAGTTGCTGCGCAAGCGTGTTGTGTTGTCGAACTAAAGTTACTTCGCAATGGAAGGGATATCGAGACTAAAGGCACCTCTCCCCCTTCGGGGGCGGAGACCTTATAGCAACCAAAGAGGATAATCGTTGGAGAGTCGCCCAGAGAGATGCCCGAGGATATAGATCCCAGAGAGGATCAAGAACTCGGGGGCAGAATGGCGACTCCCAACGAGACAATTGTCGATGTACCGATCGATGACAGTGACCCGGAGAAGGTCCTTAAGATTTGATCCTAGTTAAGTCCGAATCTTGCTAAAGAATTGACGGATTTCTTAAAAAACAATTTGGATGTATTTTCTTGGACCCACGCGGACATGTGTGGGATATCCCCATCAATCATGAGCCATTCCTTGAGCATTGACCCAAAACATCCTCCAGAAAAGCAAAAAAGGCGAATGCTGGGCCCAGAGAGGTCCGCTGCCTTGAAAGAAGAGGTTGGAAAGCTAAAGAGTAATGGATTTATCAGAGATTCGACCTACCCGGACTGGATTTTGAATTCAGTCCTAGTAAAGAAGGCCAACGGGAAGTGGCGAACGTGTATCGACTTCTCGGATTTGAACAAAGCCTGTCCAAAAGATAGTTTCCCGTTACCTCGGATTGACCAGTTGGTAGACTCGATGGCAGGTCACGAGCTTCTCTCATTTATGGATGCTTATTCAGGATACAACCAGATTCCGATGCATGTTCTAGATCAAGAGCACACTAGTTTTATCACGGATCTGGAATTATATTGTTATGTGGTAATGCCCTTTGGTTTGAAGAACGCAGGCGCTACATATCAACGTTTGGTCAACAGAATGTTTTATAACCAGATCGGGAAAACAATGCAAGTATACGTCGACGATATGTTGGTTAAGTCCAAGCAATCTTCTCAACACACTACTAACTTGGCGGAGATGTTCGGCATTCTTCGAAAGTATGGAATGAAACTCAATCCAACCAAATGTTCATTCGGTGTTGCTTCTGGAAAATTCTTGGGATTCATTGTCAGTTCCCGCGGTATCGAGATTAATCCAGACCAGATCGCGGCAATCAGGAACATTTAGGAACCTACGCAAATTAGGGATGTGCAAAGCCTTGCCGGAAAAGTGGCCGCACTAAGCAGATTTATCTCCAGGGCTACGGATAAGTGCATCCCATTCTTCGAATTAATAAAGCGATGAAAACGCCACTTTAAATGGACACCTGACTGCGTAGAAGCGTTTCAGAATTTGCTCAGGCACTTAAAGAAACCTCCGATTTTATCTAAGACAATAGATCACGAGGATTTATTCGTGTATTTGGCAGTGTCATCCCATGCGATCAGCTCAGCATTGGTAAGGGAAGAGGATAAGGTCGAAAGACCTGTGTATTATGTGAGCAAAAAATTGGCAGCAGCAGAGCGTAATTATCCACGGATAGAAAAGTTGGCGTATAGTTTACTGATTGCCTCTAGAAAACTTCGGCACTATTTTCAGGCACATCCTATCACCATATACACTGATCATCCACTCAAGCAAGTTTTACAGAGACCGGAGGCATCTGGAAGGTTACTCAAATGGAATATTGAGTTAAGTCAATTTGATTTGAACTTTCAGCCCAAACGGTCAATTCGGGGGCAAGTGATAGTCGACTTCATAGCAGAGTTCACTGTCCCTGAAGAAGATATAGCAAACGAGGAAGTGGATCCTTCAAAGTTACTTTTCGATCCTAATGCCTGGAGATTGTATACTGATGGCGCTAGGAATGACGAAAGATCCGGCGCTGGAATAGTGCTTGAAATCCCCGAGAAACGATTGATAACCTATGCAATTCGAATGGAGTTTCATGCCACTAACAACGATTCCGAATATGAAGCTCTGATAGCCGGATTAAAGATTGTAAAGAAACTAGAAGTCACAAAGCTGAACATCTTCTGCGACTCCAAGTTAGTTGTGAATCAAGTCAATGGAAGATTCCAAGCTAAAAGTGCAAGATTGATTTTATACCTAAAGAAAGTGAAAGAACTGCTGAATGATTTTGATCACTACAGCATATCTCATATTCCGCGGTCAGAGAATCAGCAGGTAGACAAGTTGGCAAAGATGGCTAGTTCTAACGATCCTGAAGTGACTGGACTAGCTCCCGTTGAAGTACTTCGGTCCCCTAGCATAGATCAGATGGAAATCGATCTAGTACTAGAGACGGAACCAGAAAGGGAGTCCTGGATGACCCCTCTAAAGAATTTTCTGATGAATGGAACGCTTCCGACCAAGAAAAGCGAGAGGCGTAAAGTGATCCGTAAAGCCACCCGATACGTTCTGCAAGGCGGAGTTCTTTATAGACAAGGGTTTTCAATGCCCCTCCTTCGGTGTATAGCCCACGATGACATCAAACGTGTGCTGCAAGAAGTCCACGAAGGCGAATGTGGCGACCACACTGGAGGGCAAACTTTGGCAAAAAAGGTATTGCGGCATGGTTATTTCTGGCCTACCATAAACAAGGATGCAGTAAGATATGCACGACGATGTGATGCGTGCCAGAGATTTTCAAAGATACCTAGAGCGCGTCCAAGTCAGTTAAAAACATTGATGAGTCCATGGCCTTTCGCTATGTGGGGAATTGATATCATAGGAAGTCTCCCCATAGCAAGGGGCGGAGCGAAGTTCGCTATTGTGGCCGTAGATTATTTCACTAAGTGGGTCGAGGCTGAACCACTAACTACAATCACAACCAAACGAGTGATCAACTTCATCGTGAGAAACATCATCTGTCGATTTGGGATTCCAAAGATTGTAATAACAGACAACGGAACTCAGTTCGGTAGTGCTGAATTCAGAAACTTCTGCCAAAAATACCACATCGAGAATCGGTACGCCTCTGTGGCGCACCCACAATCGAACGGGCAAGTCGAAGCGGCAAATAAAGTAATTAAGTCCATTCTGAAAAGAAGAATGAAGCGGGCTAGAGCCATGTGGGCTGATGAATTGCCCTTGGCACTATGGGCCTATAGGACAACATATAAATCGGCAACAGGACATACCCCGTTCTCCCTTGCTTTTGGAACGGAAGCAGTCATCCCGGTTGAGATAAAGGTACCTTCTCATCGGGTGACCTATTATGATCCAATGACCAATAATGAATTGCTCCTTGAGTCCCTGGATATGATCGAAGAAAAGAGGGATGAAGCAGACCTGCGTGCCCTGAGATGCAAACAACAGGTCGCCCGATATTACAACAAAAAGGTCCGAGCCCGAACCTGGGAACCCGGAGACTTGGTTCTGAAACGTGTCTTTCCACCCCCAACTCATATGGGAGCGAAGTGGGAAGGACCGTACTCTATTCTGAGCAAGCTTGATAATGGAACCTTCAAGCTGGCAACCGTAGATGGAAAGGAAATCCCCAGAGTGTGGAATGCCCAACATTTATGGCCATATTTAACACGAGAGTTTCAAATCTATTCTTTTGCTTTGTTAAAAAACTATGTACAGGGCATGACTTGTCTAGAATAGTCTGATTCCTTAAAGCAAGAGATTATAAAGTGGACGTAGGTCATGATTCGACCGAACCTCTATAAAAATACTGTGTGTCATTTGCCTTTATTGCATCTTTATTTATTTGCCTGTTTATTTTTATGAAAATCAATGTGAATAATGCAGGTACCCGAAGTCCGGTGCCAACCGTTCCTCCCGTAGACTAATCGGAGGAACCCAAAGCTTTGGCAACGGCTCCAACTGCTTGTCCGACTAGCTTTAATCCACGGGGCATGGGTTAAAGTATACACCTAGGATGAATTTGATCAGAATGCATGATTGCAGACTGCTTGATCCGTGACTCTAACTCTCCAGAGTAGAGAGAGAGTATAAAGGACACGAAAATCGACATCCACGAATAACGGCGGTGTACCATGATCGGAGTTGCCTAAGCATAAACTCTAACTCTCCAGAGAGAGAGAGAGAGTACAATAGCGTCTCCGATTGAGCGCTGAGAAAGAGCTCCTTTCCCGCTGAAGGATCGGGGAGCGAGTGAATCGCTGAGCTCGAACTCTAACTCTCCAGAGAGAGAGAGAGAGAGAGAGTATAAAAGCGTCTCCGGTTGAGCCCTGAGAAAGAGCTCCTTTCCCGCTGAAGGATCGGGGAGCGAGTGAATCGCTGAGCTCGAACTCTAACTCTCCAGAGAGAGAGAGAGTATAAAGGCGTCTCTGATTGAGCGTTGAGAAATAGCTCCTTCCCCGCTGAAGGATCGGGGAGCGAATGAACCGCCGAGCGCAAAACTCTAACTCTCTAGAGAGAGAGACAGTATAAAAGCGTCTCTGATTGAGCGCTGAGAAAGAACTTATTCCCTGCTAAAGGAACAAGGGCTGACTGAACTACTGTTATCCCATGAAATCTCCTATGCTCCCATATTCAGAAATAGGGGGCAACTTGCCGACAGTACTAATCAATCCCTAGTAAACCCCAGTCAGATGCTACAGTAACAACTGATTGGGGGGCACCATGCACTCGTATACATGCACTAAACTTTGATACAGCAGTGTAACATAGCATGAAAATTCTTCTGCCTTTTTGATTGACTGATTTGTAGTTATTATTAGTTAGCTAATGACTAAACATGGAAAGTTTATTTGAATACAGGTACACAATGATGCAAGGAGAGACAAACCCTTGTTTATATACTGCGAATCAACAAAGTGAAAAACAACCTAGAAACAAAAGTGAGGACCAGTCTCACAATTACACTTCCTGGCCAGTGGAAAACCTAAAGACAAAATATCAACAAACAACAAACATCCTATTTACGCTTTGACCTCTTCTCTTGCTTCTCCCTCTCCAGCCTCTCCTTGTCGGCTTCAGATGGATCCCCTTTTTTCCTCTTCCGCTTGTCTATGAGGGGAACATCCGACTCCTCTGAAGTCTCCTCTTCCACCTCTTTCCTCTTGCTTCTGCCAGAGAGGGAAGCCGGGAAGTCATCGGGGTTTTCGAAGTGAAGCTGCCGGCTGATGGATTTGGGCTGGATTTTCACAATCATCCCAGTTTTGGGATCGAATTCTGCAAGAGGGACTACGTCCAAAGCCTCATCTCCCACCTTCTTTGAAGCCAACTCTTTCTCCTGTCTGGCTTTTCGGCTGGCCAAGGTTTCCTCGTCATCATCATCGGCCTTTTTGGTGCCGATAATGTCCTCTTCGTCATCTACATGACGACCATCCATGTCTTTCAAAGCTTCGATAGTCTCAGCATCTGTGGGTACATCAGTGCTAGGGGCCGGGATGCTTCTTTTTGCTGTTGTGACCTCACCCTATCTTGATAGATCAGCACCGGCACCCTGTGAGACAACCTCCTTCTCTGATTCCTTTTCTTTTTCAGCACCCATGTCGACGGGCTCGCCACCTGTATAATGAGGAGCACACATTACTAATTCAATTGGTTGTTCTGCCAGACAACGACAATTCGCAATTGCTTTAACAAATTGCGGGGAAAAGAGAGAGATACCTTCAGCAGATGCTCCCTCTTGAGTAGTTCCAGAGGCTCCAACAACCACGGGAGTTAGGCCCAAAGGGATTAGCGGATCATCAGGATGGTACTCCTCAACTCCGGAGGTTTTAGGCTTCGCGGCTGAACTAGAACCTTCGTCAATTTTGCTTTTACCTTTAGCCAAGGTTCTCTCCTTTTCCATTTCCGCCAGGATTATGCGACGACCCTCTGCCAGGTCCTCAGGCTCATTGTCTCTTAGGATGCTCTTCATCAATTCATCCTCATCGATCTCTTCGACCCCCAATCTGTATTTTTCGCCCTCCACAATGGCATCCCATAAATTGGCCAAAGTAACATGGTAATCTGGGATCCACGAGATGTTACGAGTTTTGAGAACCTGGCCAAGAAAATCGAAAATCATCTCTTCAAACCCCTCAATCTCCTTCTCTCTTGCAAGGAGCTTGTTGTTAGAAGCAGTGGCCAATTCAATGGCACTTTCAACGTTCTTTTCAGCAATGGCTGCCCTTCTCTCTGCGTCCGAGACCTGGTCGTTCAAAATCACCTTTTCTGCTTTAGCCAGAGCCAAACTCTCTTTTAAACTCGCTTTTTCTGCCTCCCAAGCAGCCTTTTCAGTTTCAAAATGGCCTTGCGCTGTTTTCAACTCAATGTTGGCCATTTTGAGATCTTCAACCTCCTTCTTTAAGGCCATTTTCTCTTGGCTATTGGAGTCCAGTTATGAATGAAAGCGCTGCTTGGCATTCTCTAATTCAGTCTTGTAATTTTCAACGTCCCTCCGTGCTAAAGCGAGCTCGGCCTGAGCACCTTCCCGGTCCTTCTCCAATTTTGTCCTAGCCCTTTCGTTATTTTCAAGTTTCGCTTTAGATCTGTGTGCTTCTATTTCGAGTGTTCGGACGACTTCCGAAAGATTGACCGCATGTTTTTTCATCATCTCATATTGTCTGGCAACATGGCGGATATGTCCGACAACTTCGCTATCCCAGTTCTTGGGGACCGGTTCCAAGGCTGGAACAAATGTCATCCGGTCAAAGAATATGTCTGGGAATTGTTCCCGAAGCTTTTCCAACTTGCCTTGAATCTCGGAACCATGCATGTAATCCCGTGACCCTGGGGGAGCCAACTCTGGCTGACTAGAAAGAACAATATCACTTCTCTCCTTTTCAGACTCTTTGGACAAATCCTTGCCCCTATATTTAGATTCGTGATGCCTCTTGGATGACCGGCTGTGAGAAGGAGCACTCTTTAGAGGAGTTAACTCTTTAGGAAGCTTCTTTCCCCCTGTAGGAACTGCTGGGAGACTGGAAGGTTTGGTAGAGGTCGATTTTGGGGGAGATCGAGGTTGCGAGGAACTCGGCCTATGAGAAGGACCGCGAGAGCGCTCATTATCCGGGCGAAGGCTGGGTGTGCCCTCACGAAGAGAACGATACGAATAAGATTTCCTGTGGGACATCGTTCCTGTAAAAAAGAGAGAAGAGAATATTAAAACTTTGAATAACCACGATATAAGAGTGCTGGGTCAGATGTGTGAGTGATGTGTGCATCCCATATAATTCCCCCTAACAGACCGGGCCCGAAGACAGGCTCGTCTGACCAGTTTCTCGTCCTCTAGTTGGAACACTGATCTCTTCAGGAGCAAGGAAGAAAGGCCCCTCTTCAAAGTCTTTTTCTGTATATACAATATCGGGTAGAGGGATTTTATTCAGGTCGTCAAATAACTGCTCTTCTGTCAAGTCATCGGGAGCAACGGTTTCAATTGGAGCAGAGATAGGAATTTCCTTGGACACGTCATCGCGGACCTCATCCCCTCTGTATATGTTCAAGTCCTCATCGTCTTGGATGACTATTGGAGAAGGGCTCTTGCGAAACTTAATTATTTCTGCCGCTTGCGAAGTTCCCTCTCCTTCCGTTGGGGGCACATACTTATAAGGTTTGCCGCCGGTCCCTAGTCCAAATCTTCTGTCCAGAAGACGATGCTTATGAAGATTGTCATCAGTAATGCATTTTTTAATCCTTAAAAAGTCGGATCTGCTTTGATGAAGAATAGATAACCGATGGTTGTATAACGGACCCTCCGTTTTCGGGAAGATGTGATCTGTTTAAGACAAAGGAAAAAGCGGAAGAATGTTAATACTTAGACTCCTTGAGCAAGATATTCGACTAGGTGATCAAAGTTTACTTGATTTGAGCCATCTTCGTGAGCATCCAGCCTGTTTCCTTATATAAAACCAGTCGGACTTAGGATCCCCAATGTTGTTGTATCCGTCGTACAGAACTTTCCTATTCGCAACCGATTCAAAGAAAGAGAAATTTGGAGTTGCCGAAGAATGGTGCTTGAAAAGAAAGAAGAACACCAGATCTCTGAATTTAAGTTCGGCGTGCAGGATCTCCGCATATGCAACATATAGAGAGTATAGAGATGCGTAGGCGTTTGGATGAAGCTGCATCGGAGCAATACCTAGTCGTCTTAAAGTTTCGATGGCGATCGGAGGAAACGGAGGAATAGCTCCTACTAGACACATTGTTCGACTGATCGCCATATACCCTTCCGGTGCTAGGTGGGGTCTATCTTCGCTTCCAGGCATCAAGACATCGTCCCAAGGAATTCCGTGTCTTAAGCAGATTCTTTTAAGTTTTATCTCGTCAAGCTTGGATGCTAAAGAATCAGAAAATTTATCTATCCCGAGTGCGCCTGGAACCTCGTCAGGAGCTTGCTCATCAGTCTCAGAATCGTTGCTGGATGAAGTACTTTCTGTCGGATCTGATTCTGTGGCTTCGTACTCAGATCCAGAATCTTCACCTCCCGGATTGATTGGAGGAATTTCAGGGTTCTACTGTTCAGGAATCTTGGATTCCGCTTCTGTCACGGATCTTGAAGAAGAGTGATCATTCGACATTGCTGCTAGGACGAGAAAATATGAACATTAAGATTAACACTACCCGTCCCCCGTGTGTGCAAGTACCGGTGTGTGTACTCGTGTGTGCATTAAAAATAAAGCGTGAAAGCAATCAAGATCATCAAAACATTAGTCGTCGTATGCAGTCAAATTATGAGGTCATTTAGTCCAGAAAGTCCAACGTCAAGGCTCTATCCTAACTGTTCAGAGTTTTATGGTGATAAGGCGTTGATTAAAGTCTGAAATTTCTTCGTATCGTCAGCTATGAGTCGGATCGCAAAGCAGAGGGATCGCCCCTTTCGACTCGCATGGCAGAAGGATCGCCCCTTTCGGATCGCAGGGCAGAGGAATCGCCCCCCATCGAATCGCCGGGTGAAGGGATCGCTCCTTCACAAACCGTTGCGACCCCCACGATACGTCCCTTTGCTGCCACCACGATCCTTCGTCTCGTCACTCGCTTTCGTCTTCTCTCCTTGCCCACGATCCGAACCGGCCTCCTCTCTTCTTCTTCGTCTTCTGTTTTCCGTCTCTTCTTCTCACCCTCGAACTCCAAGCTCCACGCCCATCAGCCATGGTGTCTCGATGGATTATCCAAAGATCGCAAATTTCCATCGTTTTTTTTTACAAATTGTTCAAAAAAGTTCGTGAAACAGTAGCGTTAACAAGTAAGGATGTCTTCCGTGGAATTACCTTTCTAAAAAATTGGGAAAGTGATCGGATATTTGAAGGTTCGAAATACTGGGGTTCGTTCCTCGAAGGAGCAGGCGAAACGATTCGGCAGAAAGAAGGAAGAAGGAGAATGAAGAGGAGAGGGTCGGCTTATATAGGCAAAGAGGGCGACCGTTTGTCTCCCTTTCTTTGTCCTATCCTGTCCACGAAACACCATACAGGCCACGATCCAAAGCTTGTGTCGCATAGAAGCCCACGGACCGCCTCAAACGATGACCCACCAAGCACGAAGCCCGACATGGCTCGAAGAAAAGTCTGCCGCGTCTCGCACAAAAGCCTAGATACTCAGCTCAAGACGAGCACGTGACCACTCGGACCGTGGCGCTCTATGGCGATCCGATTCATGCATACGTTGATTTGAACCAATGCGACTGTTGATTTGCGTCCTTTCAGGAAAAGGCAGATCAGAATCTTCGAAGCATGTTCCATCATCGATAAAACATACTTCGAGGGGGCAAACTGTTGCTCGCTTTTTGACCAAGCCACCCAGGATCATTCGTAAGAGGAAAGCAAGAAACGACGTTCCCCAAGAATATGAAGGAACGGATCACACTCTATCGACTCGCCCAGGAACGGATCGCACTCTATCGACTCGCCCATGAAGGATCGTGTTTCGATGGATCGCCCACCGAGGATCGTGTCTCGATGGATCGCCCCCATCTCATCAGCAAACGGCACATCCAGGCGATCCGATCCAAACTTATATTGCTGCCCAGAGCGAACCGATCCGATCCCTTGGTGCATGGCGAACCTTATGACCCGTTCAAGCGCGAGCTAGTCTTCAGCGATCCGAATCGCACGGATCTGGCGACAAGTGTCCTAAACCGTCATTTGGACCAATTCTCCCCATCTGCACGATCCGATTTTCAAGCAGATCGCGACACCTGTCCACAACGGCTAATTTGACCATTTCCTCAACGGTGGCGATGCGATCCGATGTTCTCGGGATCTGTGCCAGTGTTATCACGACCCGCCTGACAAAATCAGCTATAAATAGCCCAGAGCTTGGCATTTTTCGGGATCCTTTTGGCAATATTGAGTAATGAATCCACCATTGTTGTCAAACTACTGAAATATTGAGAGAAATCCTTGTTGTATTAGCTTTTAAAGCATAATCAATAATATATAAAGTGGACGTAGGCTCGTTAACGCCGAACCACTATAAATTCTGAGTGTTATTTTCTTTTTCCTCATTCTTCATTTGAAATTCTCTAGCATTCATAACAATTTGGGTGTTAGGTCCAAATTTCGATCTAACAATAACATTAATTGCGCTTCCTAATCAATGTAGGATAATTACTATATTCTATTGTACTGCACCGTACTGTACTAGCTCTAACTGCACCCCTACTAGTCACTCTAGAAATTTGATCCCTCTTGGCTAAATAGAATGATGATAGCTTCATGTACTACTAGATGTACCCACTATCCTCCATGTTTGACCGTATATCTCTAGTTGCTATCATAGGTACCCAGCGTGTACCTATCCCTACTAGATGTACCCCTTCAATAATTAATAATGGTAATTCCATGTACTCCTAGCTGACGTCATAGGTGCCGCCTGCTCCTATCTCCACTAGATGTACCCCCTTAATAATTAATAATAATAGTGGTAGCTTCGTGTACCCCTAGCTGACTACATAGGTGACGTCTTCTCCTATCTCCACTAGGTGTACCCACTACCCTGCCCCATTCGATCGGCTCCCTAACTCGTAGATACCCGTGTTGGCCCCACAGTGGGGTGTATCACTCCCCAAAGTGGCAACCCGATACCACCAAAAATGCACGGCTTATACCTACACGATGCAACAACGTCTTACCTACCAGCCCGGGTCCACACACGCATATGAACCCGTTGGACTTGCGTTGCCACCGCTAACCCGGTTTTGGCCTCTTACAGACAAGCCCAGTATGCATGTCCCGTCCTCGACTTGGGTCGAGCCTACAAAGATACGAATGGGTTACTGGTTGAAACGGGCCCCCATTACTTGACACAAGCTATCCACCTGAGCTTGGTCCCCTCTAGTATATCCCACTTAACCCCCTTCATGTCCACTTACATGTTTTAAATTTCGTTAAGGGTTTCCATTAGTAATTCCACATGCCACCCGAGGCACCCACTTAACCCCTATGTCCCACTTACATGTTTTACCTTGGTTAAGTGTTACTAATCGTATTTTCTCATGCTACCCAAGGCACCCACTAGATTCCACATGCCACCCAAGGCACCCACTTAACCCCCTCATGTCCCACTACATGTTTATCTGGTTAAGTGTTTCTTAATTTATTAAGACCGTAATCTCACAAAGAACTCTCACATTAGACTGACATTTGTGGCAGCTGGATTTGCCGGGCGGGTCCGGGCAGTCTTACACCACAAAAGAGCCTAACCTCGTGTCTTTACAATTTTTACGTATTTAATTTATGCCTAAGACCTCTCACATTAGACTGGCATTTGTGGCAGCTGGATTTGCCGGGCGGGTCCGGGCAGTCTTACACCACAAAAGAGTCTAACCTCGTGTCTTAGACGATTAATTACTCCTAATTAATCATTCCCCAATTTGAGTTACTTTCCCTATTCAAATTATCAATCAATTCCAAATTTAACGATGTCCATAATTGACTCAATTATGTCCATCCATTTATGGTATGTAAAATCATACCCATTTTCACCACAATTATATATTATGCCTCTTAAGGCATTTATGCTCATCTATTTATGGTATATAAATTATACCAATTTCATTACTAATTAATTTTATTCTTTAAAATTAATTACATGCCTTTTTAGGCCATTACATGCCAAATTTACAATATGTGTGTATCCACTATTATCCCCATCGTACCCCCGTCATTCGTTCGCTTAAAATGATGTATACATATTAGACTAGCAAATAATCTAATACTTAAAATAAGGAATAAACGTCACAAAGTCACATACACACAATAATAGATCAAATTTGCATCTAACTTGCAATTAAGAATTACAACATACTTGCATATTCTTTCTATTATCAAGGATCCAAACATCATAGATCTAAAAGGTGTGAGCCTGCATGTATGAACATAGTTTTACACCCAACTAGCCTAGGTAATTACCACAAACTTACATAAACTGTGTATGTCGTCAACCTAAACAAAAAGGTATCATCTGGCATAACTATGGATCCAAAAAAGGTGTTAACTTGAGTAAACTATGGATCCACATAAAGGTGTAAACTTGCATAACTAGGCATGTCATAAATTCAACATAAAAATGTCAACTTGAATATGGATCTAAACTTTAAAGGTGTAAACTTGTATGAATCCAATTATCACTTAAACTTGCATATGAACATAATACCTATACGAACTAGCATATGTTCTACATCCATATTCGCATAAAAACTAATGTTATAAACCTAGGTGATTGGATTATAAAAAGGGATTCATTGACACAATTTAACATCATGAACTACTAGCATATATTTTAGATCCAAACTTACATAACATCATATAATTCGCATACAACTTGCATAATCATATTAACTTGCATAACATCATATATGAAACCTGCATAATCATATTAACTTGCATAACATATTAATCTTGCATAATCATATTAACTTGCATAACATCATATATGAAACTTGCATAATCATATTAACTTGCATAACATATTAATCTTGCATAACATCATACATGAAACTTGCATAATCATATTAACTTGCATGACATGTTAATCTTGCATAACATCATATATAAAGCTTGCATAACATCATATAATATGAATCAAGTTAATATACATGATTAAACATACGAATTAGATTCACAACCACAACTTATAATCCAATGTATATCACATCATAATTAATTTAGCAATTATTTTGTTAAAGTGATCGAACTCACCATTCAATGAAGCTCTGAAATGTATTAGCATTCCTTTGTTGTAGTTGAATTTGCTGTTGTAGTTGTTGTTGAATTGAATAGATTTGCTTTATTCTTCTTCTAATTGGCGGCGGCTACTTCTAGGTTTTGGAGTGACGGCATGACGGCCATTGATCTAATTTTTATTTGATTTAGGGTTAGGTCTTAGGGTGTATATATAGGTGTAGGGAGTTATTTAGGACCATTAGATTAACCCTGAACCATGAGAACCAATCAAGTGCAAAATCTGCATTTGAGCGAATTGGCTCACGGGTTGACAGCCAAAAACACTGGATTAACCCCTAGTCGACCCAGCAGGCTCGGGTCGACCTCAAAAATGGGCTGGTTCGGTTAATCCCCTCTCCCAATTCACTGTTTTGAACATTTTTGCATATTTATTTGTTTAATTTTCAATTATATATATATCAATATATATATATATTTCTCTGCGCAACCCATTTCAATTAATTCTTTTCTAAAAATTAATTATACTTTAATTTGTGAATTTTTATGTTATAAAATTACGGGGTGTTACATTCTCCCCTCCTTAAAGGATTTCGTCCCCGAAATCTCCAAGTCAAGAAGAATGTATATCCTACCATCTAATCGTCCATTTACTCAACCATCAAACACCAGCATCCATTGTCCTTAAAAGACTTCTAATGCTTTAATGTTTATATGCATAGTGTGTGTATATGTCCATATCTAATGCAAAATTAGGCGGTCTACTGATTCAGTCGACCTCCTCAATGCAATTCATGATAGTGCCATGCATCCAATATGTATGCAAAAGATCCCTAATGATACATATTAATTCTACATGCGTGCACAACCATTCAACTTAATGAAACATCCATATGATGGTACAACCATTATACATCCATTACTTAAATATTTGCACACATTTATATGCAATATGCGATATGAAGTGACTGAGCCGATCTAGTGCCTAAAGTGTGTGTATATGCATCGACGAGCAACCACCAGCAAACACTTGCATCCACATGCATCCATCATCCATAACATGTCTCAAACACATGTTTCAACCATAGGATTACCCTATCTAAAGGTCAAAGATACTAGCGAGAGACATACTAAAGATAAGATAAGTACAAGGTTTTTGATAAAGGAGAAATTAAAAGACATACCCTCGAAAAGAAAAGGGTACAATGAACGCATCTTCTCTTCTGTCCCCCAAGTAGTGTTGCTCTCGCCATCTCCACATTGAAATTGGACTAGATTGACCTCTTGATTCCTCAACTTCTTAATCTCTAACCCAAGAATGCACGTAGGAGCTCGTCGAATCGTCACATCACGCTCGATCTCCCCTTCTCTAAGCAAGCTCGGCTCTACCACTTCCGCGGTCTCGTGCAAGCACTTCCTCAAATGTGATACATGGAATACGTCGTGTACACCACTAAGTCTCTCGGGCAACTTCACTCTGTATGCCATCTGCCCAATCCTTTCCTTGATCTTGGTAATCCGTCACCAAAGTCAATCGAGACGCTTTCCCACTTCCATTGTGGGACCTCCAATAGGTGAAGCAATCCACTGGGCTTCTTTTGCTATGCTTTTCCTTGTTGGCACACCAAGCATCCAGCGACATACTCGGCCATGTCCTTCTTCATACCGACCCAAAAGTAAACTCGTCTCATGTCCATGTACATCTTCTCCCTGCCGGGATGAATGGTCATCTTCGAACGATGTGCATCATCAAGAACGGTCTTCCTCAGATTCTCATCCCGTGGTACACAAAGCCTACCGTCCCTACGCAACCAACCCTTATCATCTAGGGTATACCTACGGAGATGGCTCGATGACTCCCCTCTTATGAGCTTCTCTACTAACTCCATCAACTGTGGGCCATCTTGCTGTGCCTCACCAATCCGTATTAAAAGCGTAGGTCTGACCTCAAGGGCTCTAGCAAACTGGGTACAAAATCAATGGATGGTCTAAAGTCAAAGGTAGAGATAAACTCTAAGCTACGTCGCTCGACAAACAAAGGACTCAATGTCAACTTTTTCCTACTCAAGGCATCCGCCCAACATTACCCTTGTTAGGGGTATATGCTATCTTGAAATCGTAGGACGCCAAGAACTCCATCGACCATAACATACCACCCTTCCCTAAAGAGCACATGCCCTAAAATCCTCACTTCTTTCCTCCAAAATGGTATTTTGGAGAACTTAGCTTTAAGCTGGTGCGCTTGTAGGGTCCCTAAGCTTTCCCTAAGATGTAGGGCATGCTCTTCTCTGCTTCTAGAGAAAACCAAGATATTATCCCATGCAAAATCATCACAACTATCCATCTCTCACACACACCATCCTAGTCGAACTCGACATCCCCCAAGTGCAAGCCCAAATGCCTAAACCAATATCAGACAAACACCCAAGGGATACCTCCTTCGAATTTAGACGACCTACGTGAGATGATACTAGTAAGACGGCCAATTAATTGAGCACTTGACCGACTCTGGCTGTCCTTGCCAGTCCTGCTCCAAAACCACCGCTGATCACATAATTGGCTTTTCTTGATCTATTAAGCACATATGAAAACTTATTTCGTGCTTCTGGGTAAACCCCGCACTTTATCAACGACGTCTCCATACTCACGGACCACACAAACAGACTCCCAATCATCGTTGGATGCGTCAGAAGATTCTAGGCAGCTAAGCATCACTAAACCCCTAGGGTCACAAGAAATATGAGGGTCTTTCCATAACGAATCAATAGTCTAACTACCCTCCTTTCACAATCAAGGATGGCACCCTGCCTGGATAGCCAATCCACCCCTAGAATCAAACTGTAGCCCTTGAAACCAAGGACGAAGCGTTGCATTCAAATCCAACGCCCAAGATAGACACTCTCAAATCCGGACAAACCATTGAAGGATGAGCCGAACCACCAACAGGATTTGAGACTAGGATGGGATCCTTAACTAGACTAGTGTTTAGGTGCAGTGTTTTAACTAACGAAGCAGATACTACGAAGCGCCAGAATCAAACAAAGTTCAAACAGGATGATAAAGAAAACCAAATTTCAACCTAGACGGTCCTACCCCCATCAGGTATACCAGCCGTGAGGGAATACAACTACCCTCCAGAAGATCCTGTACTTTGTCCTTGCCTCTTTGGACAATACTAAGGTGTCCTATTTCTCCAAAACAACTAGCCTTTTTCTTCACATTCTCCATTCATGTCCTCCCACCAAGATGAGGTTTCGTCCTTTATTAACCAAACGACCATTTGAACCTTCCTCCCATCGTCTATCTTAAAGGTACCAACAAGCCCACCACTTCCTTGGACTAACTTCTAGCCCGACAAACGTCTAAGTCCCTTGAAGTGGTTTTCCATTCTTCGTACGGAAGTCCTTATTTATCTTAGAAAAAGCATCTATACGCGGAGGGGGAAAACAAACTCAAAAAGAGAAAGAGGAAGAGATTCAAAACGGAGAATCGAAGGAAGGATATATGGCTCTTGGGGATTATGTTCTTAAAATAAACCTTTCTTTCAAAAATACTCTTCTACAAACATATTTTTGAAAGTATTCTTTACAAAAATGCTTTTGAAAAATAGTTTTTCAAAATATCTTATCTGCTCTGGTAACCTTCAGCTCTGATACCACGTGTAACACCCCACATCCATTGATGTCACTCACAAAGGGAATGCATTAACTTCCATGGAGCATTTTTAGTGAATATAGAACAAAAAATCACAACAAGACAGATATAAAGCAGTACTTGAGAATTAAAAACTTCATTTATTGCAACGGAAGGTAAATATGTTTGAGTACATCATCAAAACCATAACTAGAGTCAAGTACTTAATATCTATCTTGATAAAATCAGAGTACATAAAGTAAAGACATAATCCCACTACTACCAATAGCCATAAAGAAAAAATGATCGGCTGAACTTTACTTCAGCAATCCGAATCCAAGTGCTCCCAAAAGAGATCCAAATCAAGCTCCACTAGTACTAGTCCCACCCTAAGAACCTGGGGGGAAAAGGAAGAAAAGAGGTTGAAACAAAGGGGGTCAGACATAAAGTCTGGCGAGTCCGATAACTCTAACAACATAATTATTAAAGCAATATGATAAGATATAAGCTGGGGAATAAGGTAATGACTGTGTGAACCACATGGGTATGGCAAAGCAATCAAGAGAAACAAAGATAACATTAATTGCGCTTCCTAGTCAATGTAGCATAATTACTATATTCTATTGTACTGCACCGTACTGTACTGTACTAGCTCAATCTGCACCCCTACTAGTCACTCTAGAAATTTGATCCCTCTTGGCTAAATAGAATGATGATAGCTTCATGTACTGCTAGATGTACCCACTATCCTCCATGTTTGACCATATATCTCTAGTTGCTATCATAGGTACCCAGCGTGTACCTATCCCTACTAGATGTACGCCTTCAATAATTAATAATGGTAATTCCATGTACTCCTAGCTGACGTCATAGGTGCCGCCTGCTCCTATCTCCACTAGGTGTACCCCCTTAATAATTAATAATAATAGTGGTAGCTTCGTGTATCCCTAGCTGACTACATAGGTGTCGTCTGCTCCTATCTCCACTAGGTGTACCCACTACGCTGCCCCATTCGATCGGCTCCCTAACTCGTAGATACCCGTGCTGGCCCCACAGTGGGGTGTATCACTCCCCAAAGTGGCAACCCAATACCACCAAAAATGCACGGCTTATACCTACACGATGCAACAACGTCTTACCTACCAGCCCGGGTCCACACACGCATATGAACCCGTTGGACTTACGTTGCCACCGCTAACCCGGTTTTGGCCTCTTACAGACAAGCCCAGTATGCGTGTCTCGTCCTCGACTTGGGTCGAGCCCACAAAGATACGAATGGGTTACTGGTTGAAACGGGCCCCCATTACTTGACACAAGCTATCCACCTAAGCTTGGTCCCCTCTAGTATATCCCACTTAACCCCCTTCATGTCCACTTACATGTTTTAAATTTGGTTAAGGGTTTCCATTAGTAATTCCACATGCCACCCAAGGCACCCACTTAACCCCTATGTCCCACTTACATGTTTTACCTTGGTTAAGTGTTACTAATCGTATTTCCTCATGCCACCCAAGGCACCCACTAGATTCCACATGCCACCCAAGGCACCCACTTAACCCCCTCATGTCCCACTACATGTTTATCTGGTTAAGTGTTTCTTAATTTATTAAGACCGTAATCTCATAAAGACCTCTCACATTAGACTGACATTTGTGGTAGCTGGATTTTCCGGGCGGGTCCGGGCAGGCTTACACCACAAAAGAGCCTAACATCGTGTCTTTACAATTTTTACGTATTTAATTTATGCCTAAGACCTCTCACATTAGACTGGCATTTGTGGCAGCTGGATTTGCCGGGCGGGTCCGGGCAGTCTTACACCACAAAAGAGTCTAACCTCGTGTCTTAGACGATTAATTACTCCCAATTAATCATTCCCCAATTTGAATTACTTTCCCTACTCAAATTATCAATCAATTCCAAATTTAACGATGTCCATAATTGACTCAATTATGTCCATCCATTTATGGTATGTAAAATCATACCCATTTTCACCACAATTATATTTTATGCCTCTTAAGGCATTTATGCTCATCTATTTATGGTATATAAATTATACCAATTTCATTACTAATTAATTTTATTCTTTAAAATTAATTACATGCCTTTTTATGCCATTACATGCCAAATTTACAATATGTGTGTATCCACTATTATCCCCATCGTACCCCCGTCATTCGTTCGCTTAACGTGATGTATACATATTAGACTAGCAAATAATCTAATACTTAAAATAAGAAATAAACGTCACAAAGTCACATACACACAATAATAGATCAAATTTGCATCAAACTTGCAATTAAGAATTACAACATACTTGCATAGTCCTTCTATTATCAAGGATCCAAACATCATAGATCTAAAAGGTGTGAGCTTGCATGTATGAACATAGTTTTACACCCAACTAGCCTAGGTAATTACCACAAACTTACATAAACTGTGTATGTCATCAACCTAAACAAAAAGGTGTCATCTTGCATAACTATGGATCCAATAAAGGTGTTAACTTGAGTAAACTATGGATCCACATAAAGGTGTAAACTTGCATAACTAGGCATGTCATAAATTCAACATAAAAATGTCAACTTGAATATGGATCTAAAATTTAAAGGTGTAAACTTGTATGAATCCAATTATCACTTAAACTTGCATATGAACATAATACCTATACGAACTAGCATATGTTCTACATCCATATTCGCGTAAAAACTAATGTTATAAACCTAGGTGATTGGATTATAAAACGGGATTCATTGACACAATTTAACATCACGAACTACTAGCATATATTTTAGATCCAAACTTACATAATATCATATAATTCGCATACAACTTGCATAATCATATTAACTTGCATAACATCATATATGAAACTTGCATAATCATATTAACTTGCATAACATATTAATCTTGCATAACATCATACATGAAACTTGCATAATCATATTAACTTGCATAACATCATATATGAAACTTGCATAATCATATTAACTTGCATAACATATTAATCCTGCATAACATCATACATGAAACTTGCATAATCATATTAACTTGCATAACATGTTAATCTTGAATAACATCATATATAAAGCTTGCATAACATCATATAATATGAATCAAGTTAATATACATGATTAAACATATGAATTAGATTCACAACCACAACTTATAATCCAATGTATATCACATCATAATTAATTTAGCAATTATTTTGTTAAAGTGATCGAACTCACCATTCAATGAAGCTCTGAAATTTATTAGCATTCCTTTGTTGTAGTTGAATTTGTTGTTGTAGTTGTTGTTGAATTGAATAGATTAGCTTTATTCTTCTTCTAATTGGTGGCGGCTACTTCTAGGTTTTGGAGTGACGACATGACGGCCATTGATCTAATTTTTATTTGATTTAGGGTTAGGTCTTAGGGTGTATATATAGGTGTAGGGAGTTATTTAGGACCATTAGATTAACCTTGAACCATGAGAACCAATCAAATGCAAAATCTGCATTTGAGCGAATCGGCTCATGGGTTGACAGCCAAACACCCTGGATTAACCCCTAGTCGACCCAGCGGTCTTGGGTCGACCTCAAAAATGGGCTGGTTCGGTTATTCCCCTCTCCCAATTCGCTGTTTTGAACATTTTTGCATATTTATTTGTTTAATTTTCAATTATATATATATATCAATATATATATATATTTCTCTGCGCAACCCATTTCACTTAATTCTTTTCTAAAAATTAAGTATACTTTAATTTGTAAATTTTTATGCTATAAAATTACGGGGTGTTACATCCTTTGATTTTGAGTTTCAGTCAAACAATTTTATTCAGTTTTAACCATCATTTAGAAATGAGCAAAATAAAGCGTGTGCGTCGCACACGGTATTTTCTTTGTTTATCATCTGTGTTTATACGATGTTTAATACTTCAGTTATCTTGTTAAATTACTTTATTGCTTCTAATTTATCATAAATAAATTAAATTTATGATTTATTTAAATTATTTTCTTTATATCTCTAATTTCAAACTCGTTGAACTTCTTTAGTCAAACTTCTGTACTCCGATCTTCCTACTATTTCTTCCTTTCACTTGCCTATGTCAAATTAAATAAAAATTCTCTTTTTATTTAATTATTTATTTATTCTTTAATTTTATATATTTTCTATTTTAATTAATTAAAAATTCGTTTAAAAACTCACTTTTTTAAGCGCATTGACTAAAATACCAGTTCGCCAAAGTACCAGCTTCAAAACACCATGATTTCGCTTGCCAAACCCCTCCAGTTCTCATCCGCTCCGCAAATGCCAAAGTACCACCTGGTACTTTCCCAATTTACCAAGTGCCAAGTTGTTGCGCTCGTGTTCCTTCCTCCAGAACTGATGCCGCGACCGCGTATTTCCATTTTTGCCAAAGTACCACTTGGTACTTTCCCAATGCCAAAGTACCACCCTCTTGCACCTGTGCTTTTGTTTGCCCGATCACCCGAACACCATGCTCCGCTGAAATACCAAAGTACCACCTGGTACTTACCAAAGTTCCAGGTCTCTAGTTCTCGTGCCAACTCCCTCTGATCACCATGAATTCCTTTGCCCGATCACCCTTCTTCCATCTGCACACGTACATGTGCACGTGCACACACCATCCTGTCATCACCCACCACCTTCGAACGTTCAGACATGTCACACTTCGCTTCGGGATCACGTTGCCACCTCTAGATCCCACCACCACCTTCGCTACAATGATTTCACTATTCTCCTCCATTATCACAATATGGGTTTCATCGAGGAAACCCATGGCTGCTCCCTCCTCAGTCCACTGGAGTGCCTCCAACTCCGGTCACATCACGGTGACAACCTACCCCGTTGATCCCCCTAGGTGCGGTGGTCCCGTTTCCCCTCATGGTGGTGCAGTTCGGTGCCAAGCTCCATGCTCCCAAAAACAATAAAACCCTAAATTCAATTCATTTTCAAAATCCATGTAATGGAAAAATCATTTTATATTTTTCCCGTACTCCTCTTCCCTAAACGTCTCTCTCCTCCTCTCGCCATGATCTCCGCTCACCAGGATCGTCATATATCAACCAAAACCCTAATTCCGTTCATCCCCAAAATTATCGATCAACGCAGCGTTAAAAATCATAAAACTTCCATTAAAAAATCATTATTTGGCAACATGATTCTTTTTATATAATTAAACTAAGATTCTGTGATGTTTGAAAATCCATGTTTTGTGATTGGTTACAGAGAACGATCTGCTTCTCTGTTTTCCGGTTTCTAGTTCCATTTGTTATTTCATTATTGTTTACTTTGGTTAGATCACTAATGTATATACATTAGACACTTGTATTTACATAACACTAGTGTGAGGGTTTAGTAGCATTCTCTTCTGAGAACAAGTGATCAAAATGTTCTGTGTTTACAAAACATAGTAATAGTTTTCTTTCAAATGGTTTAAACTATCAACACTTATGCAAAACATACTAGTACTCTTATATCTGAATATGACAGTTGATAACAAACGTATTTCTGGGGTTTCTAGCATCAATCAGGTGTTGTTTTTTGGAAAGATGATGGTATTATCATCACATGAACTTGCAACTAAATTAAAACATTCAGCTGATATATTCAAATAGTTTACAGTAAAGAATTTAACAAGGAAATTAGATAAGGTTTACTCACTTCCTTTTTCTACAGTTAAATAAAAGTTTCCTGTTTTCTTTCTTCTTATGATTGGCTCGAAATAATGTGTGCAAAAAGGTAAGAAACTGCTGCCTATTTATAGGCATAAAATAATATAAAAATAATGGTGTCTTTAATGCTAGAATGGAAACGAAGCTCCTGTTTATGTGCAGGTATGTTCAGATGGAAGGTTCTCTTACATTTTATGCCTAGTTTTGTTGGTACTAGCCTGCGCCTGTTTAGTGTATACACAGCAAAGTCTTCCCTTGTCCAATCTTGCTTAAGTTTTGACAAAAGCAGTAAATGCTTTGGTCCTTATGGAAAGAAATAAATCCTTCTTCTTACAAAACTTGATGTAACAAATAGAATTGTTCTCTCCACAATTAGAGGCTCTGCCCAATTTGCTATCATTCGGCAGATGTTCATTTTCCACATATTTGTATGTTTTGTTTTAAATACAATCTTAGTTGTTAAGTGTCTTCATATTAAATGCTTCTTGCACAAATGCCCCTCCCCCCTCTCTTTTCATGAATGATGGCAAACTACTTCCATCAATCCTCTTTTAGTGTTATGTCACTACATTCTTAAGCATGAAGTAACATGAATTTCTTTAATTAATTTAGTTCTTAATTAAATTAGATTTTTTTTGTATGAGATTAAGATGCTTATGTTGATAATGTCATACATAAGTTAGACATTCAAACCTAGATAAAAGCATAAATATGTAACATTAAAAGATTTCTTATTATATTTGTTATCTATATGTATGAAATCAATTTAAATTAGTCATTAATGTAATTATTGATTTTGTTCTAGAAATATTTAATTGAAATTCCCGGGACATTACAGTCTACCCACCTTATAAAAATTTCATCCTCAAAATTTGAGATTAACGCGTAGATTCAAGTTATAACTTATATACATAAATAATCAACACACATCATAAATTTTATCACAGTTACTCCATAACTGAAATATCTGCCACTTGATTAGAAAACATTTCCATGACTGGATACTATTTCTCAACATTTATCAGTTCCTAACCGTAAATCGGTAAACGAATAACCCTCTAAGTATCAACCCCGAAGACCGAAATCAACATCAGACCGACACCTAGTAAATCATTCAACTTAACCAATTTTCCAGTTATTTTCCAATTTCTTAATCCCACATCTTAATTCCTCATTACTCATATTACTCCAAAATATCCTTTATTTCATTTGGAAAAATTTCCAAGTCTTATACGCTTCCCTAATTTGAATCAACCCGTTCAAATATATTTATCTACCCCAAATTCTCTTTTAAATTTGAATCCATACTCAACTCCATAGGTCAATATACTTAACTCCGTTAAGTTCCATCCACAGTCTCCCTTAACTAGTTAATTATTAAATTAGTTATCTCCATTTCGGAACTTAGAAACC
This sequence comes from Allium sativum, assembly GCA_030737875.1. Taxonomy (NCBI): domain Eukaryota; kingdom Viridiplantae; phylum Streptophyta; class Magnoliopsida; order Asparagales; family Amaryllidaceae; genus Allium; species Allium sativum. Next base: position 582,669,098 of record CM060913.1, read on the forward strand.
TGATTCTATTTCAAAAATCAACCAGTTCACTTATCATGGGTTCATACCCCGTTAATAACTTAATTTTGTACTTAATTACCTGAATACATCAAGTCGATAATCAAACTTGATCAGATGTTAAAATACTCAGTTATCTAACTCAAGTCAATCCCTCCTAAGTACGTACATATATTGTACATAATAATATCTAATTTCAAATATGCTCTCTCAATACTCACCCAAAGCCTAGGTATTCAGTAACCTAAGCTCTGATACCAACTGTAACGACCCAACTTTCGAACACCTCGAAAGTTGTATCATTATATAAGAATAAAAGATAGATAGAAGATAAAACTAAAGAAAACATTTGAATCTCACAGCGGAACTTAAACATAACATGATAACCCAAAATATTACATATCATAAGTCAAGTACATTAGAGTACTTCATACATACGGAAACATGTCATCACAAATTACATACTTAAACATTTGTGATAAACTAACTTGCAGATGATTGTACATAACATCATGGATAAAACAACTTGCAGATAATTATACACAGATAAGCCAACATTCAGATCCTTCCCATCCAGCTACTCCAAAAGTTAAGTCAAGACCTGGATCACTTGTCTACTCATAACAAGTGTTATGAGTACCCAAGAGTTTAAAGGAAACACAGAAAAATAAACTCTAAGTCAGTCGGGGACTAGTGTGAGTAAACGAATTTAAAACATGTTTAAGAAAATAAAATCATACTCATAGACCACGCCGTGAATACGGAACGGGTTTTTACCCTATGAGAATCAAAACAGTTTGTATATTTAAACCAGATATTATGATAATGTCTAGTGTTTCAACAAATAATTAAGAATCTAGTAGAATGTTTTCATCTCACATTCTACTTATATATTATACAAACAAAACCGTTTAACGCTTATGGATAATGGATTTCCAACTATGGAAAGGTATGGAACCACCTTCCAATAGTGTACCTCTAGAGAGGAATACACTGGGTTCAACAAGAACTTCTTGTAACCCGACCACACATGACCGACTACAGATTTCTCTTGAGTGCATCGAAAGTATATCACCAATGGTTGTGTACGGCAAACATTTCCCGAATGGGACAGCATCGATAGAATAAGGAATAAACTGAATCTCTAGATAGGTGATAATACACCACAATGGGAGCTACCCACATAGCCATGCTGCCTGCCTAATTTTTGTCATTTCCTAGTTGTGAAGCTTGAGGCTAAACTTAACCTTTTGAGAGATTATATCTTCAATTACATTGAATGTCACATCGTCCTATCAATCAAAACACTCATTCGATTTTCCAAATATATTGCAGGCAATAAGGCTAAGAGAAACGAATTTCTCTGCCACCAACGTAATATACTTACGTAAATTCGAAGTGTAGAATCTAATAGATGTACGTTGTTAGACACCCGTCCATTCTGGTTTGTCCTGGGATTAAACAGACCGAAGGTACTATTTAAAATAGCCCTTGCATACCTCCGTCTTCACTTTTCTGACACACGTCGTATAATTCGAGTCGAAGTGGAACATTTATTCCGGTCTTTTCGAAACGATGTATGTAACGTCTTTTACAGTTGATACATAATTATTAGCCGAACATGATTATGTTTCAGTTTACACATCCTTTGATTTTGAGTTTCAGTCAAACAATTTTATTCAGTTTTAAACATCATTTAGAAATGAGCAAAATAAAGTGTGTGCATCGCACACGGTATTTTCTTTGTTTATTATCTGTGTTTATACGATTTTTAATACTTCATTTATCTTGGGAAATTATTTTATTGCTTCTAATTTATCATAAATAAATTAAATTTATAATTTATTTTCTTTATATCTCTGATTTCAAACTCGTTGAACTTCTTCAGTCAAACTTCTGTACTCCGATCTTCCTACTATTTCTTCCTTTCACTTGCCAATGTCAAATTAAATAAAAGTTCTCTTTTTATTTATTTATTCTTTAATTTTATTTATTTTCTATTTTAATTAAAACAAAATTTAATTAAAACTTCATTCAAAAACTCATTTTTTAAGCGCATTGACTAAAATACCAATTTGCCAAAGTACCAGCTTCAAAACACCATGATTTCGCTTGCCAAACCCCTCCAGTTCTCGTCCGCTCCGCAAATGCCAAAGTACCACCTGGTACTTTCCCAATTTACCAAGTTCCAAGTTGCTGGGCTCATGTTCCTCCCTCCAGAACTGATGCCGCGACCGTGTATTTCCATTTTTTTCGAAAGTACCACTTGGTACTTTCCCAATGCCAAAGTACCACCCTCTTCCGCCCGTGCTTTTGTTTGCCCGATCGCCCAAACACCATGCTCCGCTGAAATACCAAAGTACCACCTGGTACTTACCAAAGTACCAAGTCTCCAGTTCTCGTGCCAATCCCCTCTGATCACCATGAATTCCTTTGCCCGATCACGCTTTCACTTCTTCCATCTGCACTGTACACGTGCACGTGCACACACCAGCCTGTCCTCACCCACCACCTTCGAACGTTCAGACATGTCACACTTCGCTTCGGGATCACGTTGCCACCTCCAGATCCCACCACCACCTTCGCTACAGTGATTTCACTGTTCTCCTCCATTATCACAGTATGGGTTTCATCGAGGAAACCCATGGCTGCTCCCTCCTCAGTCCACCTGTGTGCCTCCAACTCCGGTCACATCACGGGTGACAACCTACCCCGTTGATCCCCCAGGTGCGGCGGTCCCGTTTCCCCACACGGTGGTGCAGTTCGACACCAAGCTCCATGCTCCCAAAAACAAAATAAAACCTTAAATTCAATTCGTTTTCAAAATCCATGTAATGGAAAAATCATTTTATATTTTTCCCATACTCCTCTTCCCTAAACGTTCCTCTCCTCCTCTCGCCATGATCTCCGCTCACCAGGATTGCCGTATATCGACGAAAACCCAAATTCCGTTCATTCCGAAAATTCTCGATCAACATAGCGTTAAAAATCATAAAACTTCCATTAAAAATCATGGTTTGGCAACATGATTCCGTTTATATAATTAAACTAAGATTCTGTGATGTTTGAAAATCCATGTTCTGTGATTGGTTACAGAGAACAATTTGCTTCTCTGTTTACTGGTTTCTAGTTCTATTTGTTATTTCATTCTTGTTTACTTTGGTTAGATCACTAATGTATGTAAATTATACACTTGTATTTACATAACACTAGTTTGAGGGTTTAGTAGCATTCTCTTCTGAGAACAAGTGATCAAAATGTTCTGTGTTTACAGAACACAGTAACAAGTTTCTTTAATATGGTTTAAACTATCAATACTTATGCAAAACATACTAGTACTCTTATATCTGAATATAATAGTTGATAACAAATGTATTTCAGGGGTTTCTAGCATCAATCAAGTGTTGTTTGTTGGCAAGATGATGGTATTATCATCACATGAACTTGCAGCTAAATTAAAACATACAGATGATATATTCAAACAGTTTACAGTAAAAAAATTAACATGGAAATTAGATAAAGTTTACTCACTTCCTTTTTCTGCAGTTAAACAAAAGTTTCATGTTTTCTTTCTTCTTATGGTTGGCTCGAAATAATCTGTGCAAAAAGGTAAGAAACTGCTGCCTATTTATAGGCATAAAATAATATAAAAATAAGGGTGTCTTTAATGCTAGAATGGAAAAGAAGCTCCTGTTAATGTGAAGGTATGTTCAGATGGAAGGTTCTCTTACATTTGATGCCTAGTTTTGTTGGTATTAGCCTGCGCCTGTTTAGTGTATAGACAGCAGAGTCTTCCCTTGTCCAAACTTGTTTAAGTTTTTACAAAAACAGTAAATGCTTTGGTCCTTATGGAAAGAAATAAATCCTTCTTCTTACACACCTTGATGTAACAAATAGAATTGTTCTCTCTACAATTAGATGCTCTGCCCAATTTGCTATCATTCGGCAGATGTTCGTTTTCCACATATTTGTATGTTTTGTTTTAAATTCTGTAACAACCCGAAAATCCGAGCCAATTTAAAATTTTTATTTTGGCAATTTTAGTGAATGTTGAATATTTAAAATGAATTATTTTAAATAATATTATTTTGAATAGAATAGAACGTATATATTTATTCGAATCGTCGTTAGAATATAATTATTTATTTATATATATAAAAGGAATTGAAAATGGCGCGATAGTTCGATAATTCGATTTCAAAATTCAAATGAATGTACAGGATTCGAAATAAGCCGGATTCTAGTGAAACCAAAAATAATAGAATCTAATTGAGAATATCTTTCCAACGAATCCGAAAAATTGAAATTTCATAGCAAGAATCAAAAATTATGCCCAGTTGAAAATTCAGAATAGTCGCTATGGAATTCTGGCCCTTAAAAATGGGAATTTGGCAAACGACCTCGGTTTTCGATGAAACCACTTTTGTTGGATCCGGGACGTCAAGTTATTGCTAGATTCCAAAATTCGTAATTTTTCGAATCAATATTTGAGCGTGGCGAAGGAAAACGCGTTTGACCAGTTTTAGTTGATTTTAATCGACTGGAAAATGGCCATTTTTCAAACGGTCTCAGAATTTGACGAAATTAGTTTTGTTAGGACCGTATCGTCAATACGAAACTAGAAATAATTTTTCTGGAATTTTTAGAGTTCATATGTGGCCCCAGTAAATTGAAATGTGCATTCAAATTCAATATATAGAGTTATATGTTGATTTTGGCGAAAACTGATTGAAACGATCGAATTGGCCTACGATACATATCCCATTGTGTTCGGAATGGGGGTATTACCCTAGGGGCGATAGTCGCTGGGTGTGATTTCGAGTTAAAATGAAAAAGTAACCTTTTAGCAATTAAAAAGAGAATTAAATAATATAAATAAATTTTTATAAACCCCCCATTCTCTTCCCCTTTCCCGATTCAGTCAAATAAAAAAAAGAGAAAGCAGAGATCGACGTCACTCTCCAAGCCAACGCGCCGCCGCTGGAGGCGCCGGATCCTCCCCTTCCTCAGCTGATGACGCCCCCCCCTCTCTCCTTCGTCTCGACCTTCTCCTCCTCCTCACGAAAACCGACGCGAAGTCCAAGAACCCCCCCCCCTACGAGCTACATCGCGTTGACCACCGTGCCACCTTGCCACCTTGCCTCGCCCCTTAAATCCGCGCCACCGCCTTCCTTTGCTACATCCGACCCTCACGTGAACACCGCGAGGGCTACCCGAACCGTGCCCTCTTCGATTGCTCCACCGGGAACCCCAAGACCGCACCCTACCACCCTCCAACGCACAGCAAATCCCCCTCTCGATCTAGAACGCAGTAAGTTTTACTTTTATTTATTTCTTTTATTTTATTTGTTTAATGATTTTCAGTTTGTAAAGAGCTAAGATTTTAAATTATAAAACATACGTTGTTTTATAACATAGAAAGGTTAAAAATATAATTTTTTTTAATATAGGAAGGTTAAAAATATATTTTTTATAATAATGAAAGATTAAAAATATAATTTTTATACTAGTGCCATATTAAAAATATGATTTTTATAAAGTAGAAATATAAAAATATAATTTTTATATATAGTTATGATAATAAAAATTCAATCTTTATATAAGAAGTAGAAATATAAAAATATAATTTTTATATAGAAAGAAGCGTTGTAAATGTGTGAAGTGAAATAAAAATCAGAACTTTATTTTTATCGTGAAGTAGAGAGAATATAAAAATGTGATTTTTATATATGTAGTGAATACGGGCAACGAAAGTGACAAAAGGCGAGCACGAAGAAGATTTCTACATAAGAAGAGTCGTGGCGTTTGGTTTAGCTTTCGGTGAGAACTTCTCACTTTAAATTTCCTTTTCTAGTTAAAAATATATACTAGGATGCAGACGGTGTTTAGTAGCACCCGGCACCCATCGTCCACAGACCATGGACGGCTTGTATGCTTGTTTGTTTGATTTTGATGCGTAGTTGATTGTGTGGTGTGATGTGCAATGAAATAAAATATTTATATAGTTAAAAATAATTTATATTTGAAAATAGAATTTTTAACGTGTATTTAAAATGAAATAAATATAAACAAATCGGACGATTTGTTTGTATACACACATTTGACTGATATTGATTGGGACGATAAATTTTACACATCGCCCAACCGCACAAATAAAATCTGTGTTTGATTGTTTGAAACACCACACGGGTATTGGGATGATATATGACGTACACTAATACCAATAATTAGTTGTATGTCGATCGATGGATTGACAGGCTGTTATGAGCATTGAATATTTATATTTGATGCTTGTACAGTGTAGAACGCACTTTGGATGATGGTTGATTATTTATCGTTGCTGTTATATACATGTGTTGTAGAAAATCCATATAATTAACATTATATGGTAATTTATTGGGCCTCATTCCAATTTGGAAAACGTAAAGAAAATTAATTTGTTGAATTGTAAAGAAAATTCATTTGTTGAATTGTAAAGAAAATTCATTTGTTGAATTGTAAGGAAAATTCATGTGTTGAAAGAAATAATTTAACAATAAAATTTACATCTTTATCATATAAAATTAGAAACTAACTGGAAAATAGATAAGATGGTGGTCTCCTGGGTATTGATCTGACGTTGGTTTCGGCCTTTAGGGTTAATGCTTAGAGAATCGTTCTCTTACTAATTTACGATTGGAGTCCGATTAAAAATTAAACGATAGAAATCATAATTTTATAAAATATATTGAATAACAAAAACAGTCTCGTGTTGACAGTACTCATTTGTTGAGATTAGTCATGTGTTGAAAGGAATATAGATTCATGTGTTGAATAGAATATATATTCATTTTTGAATAAAATAACGAAGTTATTGAAATATATAAAGCCGTGTTGATTAGATTGCGCCCATTTTGACGTGAACGATATTTATATCGATTTTATTCGTTTTTATAAAGAATATATAAAAAGAAAGTGATTTCAAAATATAATGTTTTGAAAATATTATCATTTATAGATTAATGTTATGGAATATTCAATTTTGATTAGAAATTGAATATGAAGTTGAAATTGTTTTGAAAACGAATTTAAAACGATTTATAAAATACGTTTTAAAAGGAAGTCGATGAAATATATATATAATATATATATATATATATATATATATAATGGCCTGAATAGAATGCGCCGCGCCGCGGTAGTTCACGAATTTCGACCATTGACTTCGAACGGATATTAAGGGAGATCCGACCGTCGGATTCTCCTAAAACCAGAACCGTTGGGTTCGTATCGAAAAGAGCTTTCTAACGAATATTAAAGATTTGATATCTAAAGGTTGGATTTGGAATTATGTCCAAATCGAATTTGGAAAAGGTCGCTGTAAGTGCAGTTCGATGGCCGTTGATGGAAATCGACAGTTCGAGCCTTGATAAAATTGTTAAAAATATCAATAATTTGTGTAAAATCATAAGAAATGATTTGGGAAGAATTGGGATGAAAATCTCCATATTTGAAAAGATAAAAATAGACTTTTATCGAAATGTACTAGTTTAGAACTAGAATAATAATTTGTTTATTTTTAAAATAAATAAATTGGATTTGAAATGGTTTTGAAAATAACCAGAATTTCCAATAATTGAATTGGAATGGATTTCAATCGAAATTGTCTTTGGAATATTTCGATGTTAGATTTCGTGATTATACAGATGTTGTTATGGAAATTTGAAAGATATATATATATCGTTATTTCCAATACGATATTTGTTGGTCGTAGAATTTGATATTGAATATAAGCCGATATATTTTCTATTCAAAGCCTTGTATTTAATATCAAATGGGATTTGGGGTTTGTCGTGAATGGTGTCTTCATTAACACTGTTCTTAAACCAAGTTGAGAAAAAGATTAAATCTTTTTATTTAGATTTAATGAAGTGTACCAATTAAATAGTATTTAATTGGAATTGAATTGGTATTGATTTTTGGGTTTATCATGAACAGTGTTTTAAATAACACTTGTTCTTTAACTCGATAATTAATGAAATGTGATTTTGGGTTGTCGTGAACGGTATCTTCAATAATAATGTTCTTAGACCCAAAGGAGTTAAGAAAATCAGAAACTAACTGGAGATTAGTTAAGCTGAATGGTTTCTGGGGTATTGATCTGATGTTGGTTTCAGCCTTCGGGGTTAATACTTAGGGAATTGCTCACTTGCTATTTTACGGTTAGGGACAGATTGAAACGTGATGTGATTTTGGGGTTTATCGTGAACCGTGTTTTAAATGACACTGATTCTTTAACCTAGTCAAAGATTAAAACTAAGTGGAGTTTTAATGAATCTTTAATTAGATTGAAAAGATCGAGAATGGAGTATCACCAGTTTTGCTCTAGGCGATAGTTAAATCTTTAATTAGATTTGAATGTGAAATGGTAATTGAATTTACCAATAACACTGTGGTGTTAGATATGAAATATTACCAGTTTTACTTCATGGGATGAATAGGTTGGGATTGGGAAATCAAAACAAATGATTACTTCGGTAAGGTTCGTTAATCCCGACTAGTTGAATCGATATTCAAAAGGAAGATTTAAGAATAAATTTATAAGAATTTATCTTTGATAATATTAATGGGAACCTTTCCCTAAGAATGTGAAATTTAGAAACTAACTGTAGGTTGGCTAAGCAGAGTGGTTTCCTGGGTATTGATCTGATGTTGGTTTCGGCCTTCGAGGTTAATATTTAGGGAATTATTCTCTTGATTAATTTATGGTTAGTGACTGATGAATTGGAATGAGGCGTATGTTGTTTTTGTGTAACACTTGTTTATAATATACGCGAGTTATTCGGAAAGACCGGGTTTATCCCATTCTGAATAACTGATACGACGATAAGTCGATGATGAAGACAGTGGTTGAAGACCGGAGGTCTTCACGTCATTTGGGTGATTACTGATGATCTTGATTGGGTCGTACACCCAAGAGGAGGGAATCAGTTAGTGGATCGTCTAGACGTACTTGGAGGTCGATGGATATGCGGGGTAATAGGTGCCTCCGGTTTCGTTCAGACCCAGAACGAACTTGTAAATGGACTGTGTGTCCGACATTGGATTTTATTTTGTGTGATTGATTTCTATTAAATATATATCTGTTTGGCGGCGAAGAATTTATTCTCTTGCTTGACGCCCTTCTCTGAGACGTACGAGCTCAGGGGTTATATACTGATGGATATCAAACGCATAGAGTGAATTGCCTGTGTGGCATGCCTAAGTGGCAAATGATCAAGGCTTCTGTTGAAAAGAAAAGTCTTGTGGTTGATGAACAAAGAACGAACTTTGTGTCATAGCTTTGTGTAACGTTTAATTCGCGAGTTTCACACCCGTTATGAACCAGAAATGGGAGAAGGACCTCGGGGAGGGCATGCGTTTCCTTCTAGTTAGAAGTGGCATCAGTGGTTTTACACGCCCTGACGAGTTTGACTTATGTAGTTATTGCTGTTGCAAGGCGCCTCAGATATATATCGGTGACTATGTGAAGCCGATGGAGTCATTTGTTGCCTCATTTATGCCCCATAGGGCGGGGAAACGCAGTGTTCAGGAATTATAATCCACATCGGTGGACCAGCCCTGACAATCCAAGGGTCACTCGAGCTCTGATCCTGAGGCTCAGACTAGACAGTCTCGAATCGGTGAGGACGATCCCTAGCCTCGGTTCATACCATAAATGATAACCCAATTTCCAATACGACACTTTGCGGTTTTATTTGTAGAGCCTAGTATGGCGACATGATATATGGTACCCATGCCGCCTATGATTGATATTTATGATTGTATATAAAATCAGAAACTAACTGGAAACGAGCTAAGATGGGTGGTTTCCTGGGTATTGGTCTGATGTTGGTTTCGGCCTTCGGGGTTAATACTTAGGGAATCGTTGTCTTACTATTTTACGGTTGGAGTCTGATTAAGAATAATAAAAGATGAAATTTAGTGTATCAAGCATTCTTTAGTTGTTATAAGGTAAAACCCTATCCTCCGGCTTGCGTTGCATTGTGTGATGGGACCTGGGTCTTATAATAGCTTCATTTTTCTTTATTTAGCATTGCGCTGTTTGTTTTATGCACCGGTATTCTTGGGAGGAAACCCGTTCCATGTTATACGGCGTGGTCCCTTGATTTACCTAACTTTAAAATAAAGATTAATAACTGTTTTAGTTCTCACACCAGTCCTATGACTGACCTGAAGTTTATTGTTTCAACCTAAACTCTAGGTGCCCTTATTTTGACATGGGCAGCTAGTAGTTTTGGTTTTGCAGATTTATATTCACAGGATCCTGATTTACAGCTGGAATGATACTCGAAAAGCTCTGTATTCGTGTATTACTTTCAGTTGTGTATTGTATTATTTTTCCGCTGCGATGTATTTAAATCTCTGATATTTTCTGTGTAATATTTATTTATACTGTATATTCTTGTAATCTAATGAAATTTTTGTAATTAACAATGAAATGTTCTTCTGTCTGCGTTCTTTTGTGTGTTGTCCTCGAATTATCCGTGCTTTCCTATACCGGGGAAGTTACGGGTTCTTACAGTGGTATCATAGCTTTGGTTTACAAAGCTCAGAGAACAAGACACGTTAGAACCAAATGAAAGAATTCATCCGAAATTGGATTAGTAATATCCAATGAGAATGACTCGTTGGAGATGGGATCAGTAGTATCCTAGAATGAGTGTGAAGAGTAGTATTTTGAAAAATAAAATTTAAAACAAAATTTGTTTTGAAAATTTAAATTCAATTATACGTATTTGATTATTTGTTATATTTGAATTTGGACTATCCAGTATATATAGATTTTGCATATACGTCTGATCCACGGATATTCGAAGTTTTAATATATTGGGTAGATATAGAATTACACTCTAGTCGCTCGAAGATGATTCTGATGATCGCTCGAGCATCATCAGAATTTGTTTTCGTGTTTCGAAGGTGTGATATCTATATATTTCCATTAGAATGGTGTGAGAACCAAAATTATATAGGGCCTATTGTTGTGATTTCGCATCAAAAATATGATTTTTGACTATGTATCAAAGTTATGAATTTGGAAAGCTAATCAACTAATTGATTGCTGATTGTGTTGTTTGATTATAGTTTGATTAATTAAAATGTTGAACCTATAACCAAATTGAATCAAATAGTGAATTGTATTGAAAATTTATCGCATTTGCATGCATGTACATGTACTTACATTGAACAGGTCATAGCATGGAGGCTAGAGCAGAAGAATAAAATTTGTATACCCGACAAATAGGTACATGTTAACCATACTTTATTGTTTTGTTTGGGTGATGATGATTTTATGAGCCGATTGGCTAGCTGCTTGGCTTTTTCTTTTTCTTTTGGATTGAAGAAGGCCATGGGAGGCTATATGAAATATCCCGAAGTCCCCGGTGCAGGAGAGGTTATGGCGAAATTTTTCAAAAATTTAGGGTGTTAGCCAATTTTTTTAAAAAATTTGAAAAGTTCTTAGAAACTGAAAAGTTGAAGAACTCAAGCCGTAATGAAAATATGGAAAGTTGAGTTGATTAGTTATACAACTTTCGGCTTCGTTCCTTTTCGAGGACGAAAAGTTTTAAGTGGGGGAGATTTTAACAACCCGAAAATCCGAGCCAATTAAAATTTTTATTTTGGCAATTTTATTGAATTTTGAATATTTAAAATGAAATATTTTAAATAATAAAGACGAGAAATTTATTTTGAATAGAATAGAACGTATATATTTATTCGAATCATCGTTAGAATATAAATATTTATTTATATATATAAAAGGAATTGAAAATGGTGCGGTAGTTCGATAATTCGATTTCAAATTTCAAATGAATGTAAAGGATTCGAAATAAACCGGATTTTAGCGAAACCAAAAATAATAGAATCTAAATGAGAATATCTTTCCAACGAATCCGAAAATTTGAAATTTCATAGCAAGAATAAAAAATTATGCCTAGTTGAAAATTCAGAATAGTCGCTATGGAATTCTGGCCCTTAAAAATGGGAATTTGGCAAACGACCTCGGTTTTCGATGAAACCACTTTTGTTGGATCCGGGATGTCAAATTATTGCTAGATTCCAAAATTCGTAATTTTTCGAATCAATATTTGAGCGTGGCGAAGGAAAACGCGTTTGACAAGTTTTAGTTGATTTTAATCGACTGGAAAATGGCCATTTTTCAAACGGTCTCAGAATTTGACGAAATTAGTTTTGTTAGGACCGTATCGTCAATAAGAAACTAGAAATAATTTTTCTGGAATTTTTAGAGTTCATATGTGGCCCCAGTAAATTGAAATGTGCATTCAAATTCAATATATAGAGTTATATGTTGATTTTGGTGAAAACTGATCGAAACGATCGAATTGGCCTACGATACATATCCCATTGTGTTTGGAATGGGGGTATTACCCTGGGGGTGACAGTCGCTGGGTGTGATTTCGAGTTAAAATGAAAAAGTAACCTTTTAGCAATTAAAAAGAGAATTAAATAATATAAGTTAATTTTTATAAACCCCCCCATTCTCTTCCTCTTTCCCGATTCGGTCAAATAAAAAAAAGAGAAAGCAGCGATCGACGTCGCTCTCCAAGGCAACGCGCCACCGCTGGATCCTCCCCTTCCTCAGCTGATGACGCCGCCCCCACCTCTCTCCTTCGTCTCGACCTTCTTCTCCTCCTCACGAAAATCGACCCGAAGCCCTAGAACCCCCCCCCCCCCCACGGGCTACATCGCGTTGACCATCGTGCCACCTTGCCTCGCCCCTTAAATCCGCGCCACCTCCTTCCTTTGCTACATCCGACCCTCACGTGAACACCGCGAGGCCCACCTGAACCGTGCCCTCTTCGATTGCTACACCGTGAACCCCAAGACCGCACCCTACCACCCTCCAACGCACAGCAAATCCCCCTCCCGATCTAGAATTCAGAAAGTTTTACTTTTATTTATTTCTTTTATTTTATTTGTTTGATGATTTTCAGTTTGTAAAGAGCTAAGATTTTAGATTATAAAACATACGTTGTTTTATAATATAGAAAGGTTAAAAATATAATTTTTATAATATAGAAAGGTTAAAAATACAATTTTTAAAATATAGAAAGGTTTAAAATATAATTTTTATACTAGTGGCATATTAAAAATATGATTTTTATAAAGTAGGAATATAAAAATATAATTTTTATATATAGTTATGATAATAAAAATTCAATCTTTATATAAGAAGTAGAAATATAAAAATATAATTTTTATATAGAAAGAAGCGTTGTAAATGTGTGAAGTGAAATAAAAATCTGAACTTTATTTTTATCGTGAAGTAGAGAGAATATAAAAATGTGATTTTTATATATGTAGTGAATACGGGCAACGAAAGTGACAAAAGGCGAGCACGAAGAAGATTTCTACATAAGAAGAGTCGTGGCGTTTGGTTTAGCTTTCGGTGAGAACTTTTCACTTTAAATTTCCTTTTCTAGTTAAAAATATATACTAGGATGCAGACGGTGTTTAGTAGCACACGACACCCGTCGTCCACAGACCATGGACGGCTTGTATGCTTGTTTGTTTGATTTTGTTGCGTAGTTGATTGTGTGGTGTGATGTGAAATGAAATAAAATATTTATATAGTTAAAAATATTTTATATTTGAAAATAGAATTTTTAACGTGTATTTAAAATGAAATAAATATAAACAAATCGGACGATTTGTTTGTATACACACATTTGACTGATATTGATTGGGACGATAAATTTTACACATCGCCCAACCGCACAAATAAAATCTGTGTTTGATTGTTTGAAACCCCACACGGGTATTGGGATGATATATGACGTACACTAATCCCAATAATTTGTTGTATGTCGATCGATGTATTGACAGGCTGTTATGAGCGTTGAATATTTATATTTGATGCTTATACAGTGTAGAACACACTTTGGATGATGGTTGATTATTTATCGTTGCTGTTATATACATGTGTTGTAGACAATTCATATAATTAACATTATATGGTAATTGATTGGGCCTCATTCCAATTTTGAAAACGTAAAGAAAATTCATTTGTTGAATTGTAAATAAAATTCATTTGTTGAATTGTAAAGAAAATTCATTTGTTGAATTGTAAAGAAAATTCATGTGTTGAACGAAATAATTTAACAATAAAATTTACATCTTTATCATATAAAATTAGAAACTAACTGGAAAATAGATAAGATGAGTGGTCTCCTGGGTATTGATCTGATGTTGGTTTCGGCTTTCGGGGTTAATGCTTAGGGAATCGTTCTCTTACTAATTTACGGTTAGAGTCTGATTAAAAATTAAATGATAGAAATCATAATTTTATAAAATATATTGAATAAAAAAAATAGTCACGTGTTGACGGTACTCATTTGTTGAGATTAGTCATGTGTTGAAAGAAATATAGATTCATATGTTGAATAGAATATATATTCATTTGTTGAATAGAATAACGAAGTTATTGAAATATATAAAGCCGTGTTGATTAGATTGCCGCCATTTTGACGTGAACGATATTTATATCGATTTTATCTGTTTTTATAAAGAATATAGAAAAAGAAAGTGATTTCAAAATATAACGTTTTAAAAATATTATCATTTATAGATTAATGATATGGAATATTCAATTTTGATCAGAAATTGAATACGAAGTTGAAATTGTTTTGAAAACGAATTTAAAGCGATGTATAAAATATTTTTTAAAAGGAAATCGACGAAATATATATAATATGTATATTATATATATAATGGCCTGAATAGAACGCGCCGCGCCGTGGCAGTTCGCGAATTTCGACCATTGACTTCGAACGGATATTATGGGAGATCCGACCGTTGGATTCTCCTAAAACCGGAACCGTTGGGTTCGTATCGAAAAGAGCTTTCTAACGAATATTAAAGATTTGAAATCTAACGGTTGGATTTGGAATTATGTCCAAATCAAATTTGGAAAAGGTCGCTGTAAGTGCAGTTCGATGGCCGTTGATGGAAATCGACAGTTCGGGCCTTGATAAAATTGTTAAAAATATCAATAATTTGGGTAAAATCATAAGAAATGATTTGGGAAGAATTGGGATGAAAATCTCGATATTTGAAAAGATAAAAATAGACTTTTATCGAAATGAACTAGTTTTGAACTAGAATAATAATTTGTTTATTTTTAAAATAAATAAATTGGATTTGAAATGGTTTTGAAAATAACCAGAATTTCCAATAATTGAATTGGAATGGATTTGAATCGAAATTGTCTTTAGAATATTTCGATGTTGGATTTCGTGATTATACAGATGTTGTTATGGAAATTTGAAAGATATATATATATCGTTATTTCCAATACGATATTTGTTGGTCGTAGAATTTGATATTGAATATAAGCCGATATATTTTCTATTCAGAGCCTTGTATTTAATATCAAATGGGATTTGGGGTTGTCGTGAATGGTGTCTTCATTAACACTGTTCTTAAACCCAGTTGAGAACAAGATTAAATCTTTTAATTTAGATTTAATGAAGTGTACCAATTAAATAGTATTTAATTGGAATTGAATTGGTATTGATTTTTGGGTTTATCGTGAACAGTGTTTTAAATAACACTTGTTCTTTAACTCGATAATTAATGAAATGTGATTTTGGGTTGTCGTGAACGGTATCTTCAATAATACTGTTCTTAGACTCAATGGAGTTAAGAAAATCAGAAACTAACTGGAGATTAGTTAAGTTGAATGGTTTCTGGGGAATTGATCTGATGTTGGTTTCGGCCTTCGGAGTTAATACTTAGGGAATTGCTCACTTGCTATTTTACGGTTAAGGACTGATTGAAACATGATGTAATTTTGGGGTTTATCGTGAACCGTGTTTTAAATGACACTGATTCTTTAACCCAGTCAAAGATTAAAACTAAGTGGAGTTTTAATGAATCTTCAATTAGATTGAAAAGATCGAGAATGGAGTATCACCAGTTTTGCTCCAGGCGATAGTTAAATCTTTAGTTAGATTTGAACGTGAAATGGTAATTGAATTTACCGATAACACCGTGGTGTTAGATATGAAGTATTACCAGTTTTACTTCATGGGATGAATAGGTTGGGATTGGGAAATTAAAACAAATGATTACTTCGGTAAGGTTCGTTAATCCCGACTAGTTGAATCGATATTCAAAAGGAAGATTTAAGAATAAATTTAAAAGAATTTATCTTTGATAAAATTAATGGGAAACTTTCCCCAAGAATGAGAAATTTAGAAACTAACTGTAGGTTGGCTAAGCAGATTGGTTTCCATGGTATTGATCTGATGTTGGTTTCGGCCTTCGGGGTTAATATTTGGGGAATTATTCTCTTGATTAATTTACGGTTAGTGACTGATGAATTGGAATGAGGCGTATGTTTTGTTTGTGTAACACTTGTTTATAATATACGCGAGTTATTCGGAAAGACCAGGTTTATCCCATTCTGAATAACTGATACGAGGATAAGTCGAAGATGAAGACAGTGGTTGAAGACCGGAGGTCTTCACGTCGTTTGGGTGATTACTGATGATCTTGATTGGGTCGTACACCTAAGAGGAGGGAATCAGTTAGTGGATCGTCCAGACGTACTTGGAGATCGATGGATATGCGGGGTACTAGGTGCCTCCGGTTTCGTTCAGACCCAGAACGAACTTGTAAATGGACTGTAGGTCTGACATTGGATTTTATTCTGTTTGATTGATTTCTATTAAATATATATCTGTTTGGCGGCGGAGAATTTATTCTCTTGCTTAACGCCCTTCTCTGAGACGTACGAGCTCAGGGTTTATATACTGATGGATATCAAACGCATAGAGTGAATTGCCTGTGTGGCATGCCTAAGTGGCAAATAATCAAGGCTTTTGTTGAAAAGCAAAGTCTTGTGGTTGATTATCAAAGCACGACCTTTGTGGCATAGCTTTGTGCAACGTTTAATTCGCGAGTTTCACACCCGGTATGAACCAAAAATGGGAGAAGGACCTCAGGGAGGGCTTGCGTTTCCTTCTAGTTAGAAGTGGCGTCAGTGGTTTTACACGCCCTGACGAGTTTGACTTATGTGGTAGTTGCTGTTGCGAGGCGCCTCGGATATATATCGGTGACTATGTGAAGCCGATGGAGTCATTTGTTGGCTCATTTACGCCCCCATAGAGCGGGGAAACGCAGTGTTCAGGAATTATAATCCACATCGATGGACTGGCCCTGACGATCCAAGGGTCACTCGAGCTTTGATCTTGAGGCTCGAGCTAGACATTCTCGAATCAGTGAGGACGATCCCTAGCCTCGGTTCATAACATAAATGATAACCCAATTTCCAATACGACACTTTGAGGTTTTATTTGTAGAGCCTAGTATGGTGACATGATATATGGTACCCATGTCGCCTATGATTGATATTTATGATTGTATAAAAAATCAGAAACTAACTGGAAACGAGCTAAGATGGGTGGTTTCCTGGGTATTGGTCTGATGTTGGTTTCGGCCTTCGGGGTTAATACTTAGGGAATCGTTCTCTTACTATTTTACGGTTGGAGTCTGATTAAGAATAATAAAAGATGAAATTTAGTGTATCAAGCATTCTTTGGCTGTTATAACGTAAAACCCTATCCTCCGGCTTGCGTTGCATTGTGTGATGGGACCTGAGTCTTATAATAGCTTCATTTTTCTTTATTTAGCATTGCGCTATTTGTTTTATGCACTTGTATTCTTGGGAGGAAATCCGTGTTATACGGCGTGGTCCCTTGATTTACCTAACTTTAAAATAAAGATTAATAACTGTTTTAGTTCTGTTACACCCCACGTCCATTAATGTCACTCACAAGGGGAATGCATTAACTTCCATGGAGGTTTTAAGTGAATATAGAATAGAAAAATTACAATAAGACAGATAATAAGTAGTACTTGGAAATCTAAAACTTCATTTTATTGCGCGGAAATTAAACAAGTTTGTTACATCATAAAACCATAAATCAGAGTCAAGTACAATATCCATCTTCATAAAAACAAAATACATAATCCCATTACACAAATAGCCATTAAAGAAGATAACATGCATGACTTTACTTCAACGGTCCAAGCTTTCCAAGAGAGATAAAGCAATCCAATCAAACTCCACTAGAGCTGGGCCCAACCTGAGGACATGGAGGGGGAAAAAAGGATAGAAATAGAGGGGGTCAGACAAAAAGTCTGGCGAGTATGATAATTCTAACAATACTATTATCAAAATAACTAGACTAAGGCATAAGCTGGAAGACAAGTAAATGTCTATGAACTATTAGGTATGGAAGAGAAGATAAAGATAACGTTAAAGATAACGTTAAAGGCACACCTAATTACTAACGAACAATTGCTACCCTGCACCGCACCAGTCACCCTAAAGGTTGATCCCACTTGCTTCACACAGAAACTATATAAATAGCCTTACGTACCCCTAGCTGACTACATAGGTGCTGTCTGCCCCTATCTCCACTAGGTGTACCCCACTACCCACTTGCGATCGGCTCCCTACTCGTAGATACCCGTGCTGTCCCCACAGTGGGGTGTATCACTCCCCTAAAGTGGCAACCCGATATAGCTTGAGAATGCACGGCTTATACCTACACGATGCAACAACGTCTTACCTACCAGCCCGGGTCCACACACGCATATGAAACCCGTTGGACTTGCATTGCCACCGCTCCCCGTTCTGGCCTCTTATAGTCAAACCCAGTATGCGTGCCCCGTCCTCGACTTGGGTCGAGCCCACAAAGATACGTTTGGGATACTGGTTGAAATGGGCCCCCACAAGCTACCCACCTAAGCTTGTCCACTAGTACATCCCACTTAACCCTCTTAGTCATGTTCATTTACATGTGTGTTTGGTTAAGTCTTACTAATCGTATTTCACATGCCACTAAGGGCACCCACTAGATTCCTCATGCCACCCAAGGCACCTACTTAACCCTTATGTCTCACCTTACATGTTTATCTGGTTAAGTATTTCCTAATTCATTCAGGCCATAACCTCATAAAGACCTCTCACATTAGACTGACATTTATGACAGCTGGATTTGTCGGGCGGGTCCGGGCAGTCTTACACCATAAAAGAGTCTAACCTCGTGTCTTTACAACTGTTATGCTTTAGTTTAGCCTAGGACCTCTCACATTGGGCTGACATTTGTGACCACTGGATTTGTCGGGCGGGTCCGGGCAGGTTTACGTCACAAACGAGTCCAACCTCGTGTCCTAAGCATTGATGATCACTTACAATCTTTTACCCCAATTTTAATAATCCCTTATTCAAATTATTAATTAAACTCCAATTTTAATGATGCCCATAATTGACTCAATTATGGTCATCCACTCATGGCATGCAAAATCATATCAATTGCACCCCAACTTCTTATTATTAAATCCTTAATATTACCCCTACCCCCACGTTATACGTTCGCTTATTCAACACAGAATATACGTTAGACTCGAATAGTCTAACTCATAGCACAAAGATAAATTATCACAACATATAGACAAATAAAATAATTAATCATAATAGGGGTGAAACTTGCATAGAACTACACATGTTAAGGTTCTAAAGGTGTCAACTTGTTAAATGTCACAATTTACATGATATGATCATAACCCAAATTCATGTATAAACTTGCATATGGGGTTTTATGCAACATAATGATGGTGTGAACTAGCATAGAATTCACATATGTCATAGCATAATTCTAGATGTCATAATTCTAGATCAAAATAGATGTCATGGCATATTTTCATAACCTTTACTAATCAACCTAAACTTGCATATGTGACTTGTCATATAGATCAACATTGCCCAAATAATATCAATATTATGATTTGATTAACATGAACTAATTAGCATAGGCAATAACATCATGACATTATAACATGTATGATTTATCACAATTTAGCATAGAAATTACAACCCATACAATATCATCATAGCATGATTTACAACATATAGGATATCATCATCACATAGCATAGGATTTGTAACATACGTGATAGTATAAGGTTTACAACAACATATATGACAATCCACATCATTCACTTATAATCCATTCATAAATTAATCTAATTAGTCTAATAATAATCTTGTTAAGATCATCATACTCACAATTAGAAGAGAAAGAGAGTCTTGATTTGCTTTAGAGTTGAGTAGAATTAGGGTTTTGATTAGCTTTCTTCCTTCTTAGTTGGCGGCGGCTACACTGAGTTCCATGGCGGCGGTATGACGGTGGCTATTCTAATTTTCATGTGAATTAGAATGAGAGACTACCTAGGTATTTATAGAGTATAGGATTTATTTAGACCGTCAGATCAACTCAGAACTAAATTGAACCGTTAAATTTGCCAACTCAGCCCTAAAGACACATCAGCAGCTCAAGATTAGGCTCAGCCAAACCCTAGCCGCCTGGACAGGTCGACACCTAGGTCGACTCCCCAGTCGACCTGGGGGGGGGGGGGTCAAATGCCCAGTCGACTCCCCAGTCGACCTGGGGTGCTGGGCGGGAATTTTCCCGCCTAGCCTGTTTGACTTCGAATTTTGAATTTTAAATTTTCTGAAATCTGTTTTGAATTTTATGAAACTTCCGATGGCCATAATTTCTTCATACGAAGTCCAAATCACGCAAACTCGGACTCTATTTCAACCAGAATTCCGAGACGAACACAATGACGCAACCTGTTTCCCACAATTCTCACGTCTGAGATTAGTTATTCTTTAATTTGTGAATATTAATATTAACAGAATTACGGGGTGTTACATTCTCCCCTCCTTAAAGGATTTCGACCCCGAAATCTTCAAGTCAAGAAGAATGTATATCCTAACATCCAATCGTCCATCTACTCGACCATCAAACACAGGCATCCATTGTCCTTATAGACTTCTAATGCTTTCATGTTTAAATGCACAGTGTGTGTATATGTCCATATCTAATGCAAAATCAGGCGGTCCACTGATTCAGTTGACCTCCTTAATGCAAATCATGATAGTGCCATGCGTCCATTATGTATGCAAAAGAACCCTTTCGATTCATATTATTTCTATATGCGTGCACAACCATTCACCAAAATGCGGTATCCATATGATAGCACAACCATTATACATCCATTAACCTAACTATGTACACACATTTATATGCAATATGCAATATGAAGTGACTGAGCCAATCTAGTGCCTAATAGTGTGTGTATATGCGTCCACGAGCAACCACTAGCAAACACTTGCACCCACTTTGCATCCATCATACATAACATGTCTCAAACACATGTTTCAACCATAGGATTATCCTAACTAAAGGTCAAAGGTACTAGCGAGAGGATACTCTAAAGGTAAGATAAGTACAAGATAAGCGATAAAGGAGAAATTAAAAGACATACCCTCAAAAATAAAAGGGTATCGTGAACGCATCTTCTCTTCTGTCTCCCAAGTAGCATTGCTCTCATCATCTCCCCATTGTACTTTGACTAGTCTGACCTCTCGATTTTTCAGCTTCTTAATCTCTGACCCAAGAATGCGCGTAGGAGCTCGTCGAATCGTCGCATCACGCTCTATCTCCACCTCTCTAAGCAAGTTCGGCTCTACCACTTCCGTGGTCTCGTGCAAGCACTTCCTCAAATGTGATACATGGAATACGTCGTGTACACCACTAAGTCTCTCAGGCAACTCCACTCTATACGCCATCCGTCCAATCTTATCCTTAATAGGAAACGGCCCTACGAACCTTGGTGCCAATTTCCCAACGGACCCAAAGCGAACAACATTCCGTAATGGAGACACTTTGATAAAGACCATGTCCCCAACTTCAAACTCAAGATCTGTCCTCCTCTTATCCGCATAAGATTTCTGCCTGTCTTGCGCTCCTTTCATCCTCCTTCGAATCAAGTCGATCTTCTCCGAAGTCTCCCTAATCATATCAGGCCCAAGTAAGATCTTATCCGTAGATTCCCACCAACATGTAGGTGAACGACAAGGTCGTCCATAAAGAGCTTCGAAAGGTGCCATGCCAATGCTGGACTGAAAGCTGTTATTATATGCGAACTCTACCAATGGAAGATGCTCTTCCCATGTACCCCCAAAGTCTAGGATACATAGCCTCAAAAGATCCTCTAAAATGCGATTCACCCTCTCGGTCTGGCCGTCCGTCTGAGGATGATATGCGGTGCTCAAACATAACTGAGTCCCTACCGCCTCTTGTAAGCTTCTCCAATATTCGCTAGTGAAAATAGGATCGCGGTCGCTCACTATGCTAGAAGGAACACCGTGCAAACGAACTATCTCCCGAATGTACACAGAAGCTAACCATGGAGTAGTTCTCTTACTCTTCACGGGAATAAAATGGGCGCTCTTAGTAAGTATGTCTACTATAACCCAAATTCCCGTATTACCCTTCCTCGATCGCGGTAATCCATCCACAAAATCCAGCGAGACACTCTCCCACTTCCATAGTGGAACCTCAATGGGTGAAGCAATCCACCGGGTTTCTTTTGCTCCGCCTTTACTTGTTGGCACACCAAGCATCTAGCGACATACTCGGCCATGTCCCTCTTCATACCGGCCCAAAAGAAAACTTGCTTCATGTCTTTGTACATCTTGTCCCCGCCGGGATGAATGGTCATCTTCGAACGATGTGCATCATCAAGAATGGTCTTCCTTAGGTCATCGTCTTTTGGAACACAAAGTCTACCGTCCCTACGTAACCAACCCTTATCATCTAGGGTATACCTACGGAGATGGCTTGATGACTCCCCTCTTTTGAGCTTTTCTACTAACTCAACCAACTGTGGGTCGTCTCGCTGTGCCTCGCCAATCCATCCCAAAAGCGTAGGTCTGACCTCCAAGGATGCTAGCAAACCGGGTACAAAGTCAACGGAAGGTCTAAAGTCAAACATAGAAATGAACTCTAAGCTTCGCCGCTCAACAAACAAAGGACTTAAGGATAATATTTTTCTACTTAAGGCATCGGCCACTACGTTACCCTTGGCAGGGGTATATGCTATCTCGAAATCGTAGGACGCTAAGAACTCCATCCACCTTTGCTGCCTTAAGTTCAAGTCCTTCTGAGAGAATAAGTATTTTTGCGATTTGTGTTCCGTGAATAATTCAAATTTCTCCCCAAGAAGATAATGGCGCCAAGACCTAAGCGCGAAAACAATAGCGGCCAACTCTAGGTCATGTGTGGGGTAATTCTTCTCATGCGCTCTCAACTGCCTTCCACCATAGGCTATTACCCTACCCTCTTGCATTAAGACTGCGCCTAGTCCTGTCCCACAAGCGTCAGTATAAACAGTAAACGGCTTACTCCCATCTAGCCATACTAAGACTGGGGCTGAGGTCAAAGCTCTCTTCAAACGTTGGAATGCATCATCACAATCTATGTCCCACGCGAATACTAAGTTCTTCTTCGCCAGACGTGTCAATGGAGCTGATATTTTTGCGAAGTCTTTGATAAACTTCCTATAGTAGCCAGCCAACCCCAAGAAACTTCTCGCTTCAGTAGCATTTTTAGGGACCTTCCAATCTTGGATGGCCACCACCTTCGCGGGATCCACAGCTATCCCTTCTTTGGAAACCACGTGCCCTAAGAATCGTACTTCCTTCCTCCAGAAGTGACACTTAGAAAATTTAGCTTTAAGATTATGCGCTCGTAGGGTCTCCAACACTTCCCTAAGATGTAGGGCATGCTCTTCTTCATCCTTAGAAAAGATCAAGATGTCGTCTACAAAGACTACCACGAATTTGTTAAGGTACTCCCTAAACACCCTACTCATCAAATCAACAAAGTATGCGGGGGCGTTTGTCAAACCGAAGGGCATCACTAGCCATTCATAGCAACCATCCGGAGTCCTAAAGGAAGTCTTGTCAATGCTATCCTCATCCACTTTCAACTGATGGAAACCAGTGGCTAGGTCCAACTGCGAAAACACTGAGGCGCCAACTAACTGATCGAAGAGATCGTCAATCCTCGGCAGTGGGTGCCTGTTCTTCTTAGTAAGCTTATTAAGTTCTCTATAGTCCACACAAAGTCTAAGGGACCCATCCGCCTTCGTGGCAAATACTACTGGAGCACCCCACTCCGATATACTACGTCTTATGAACCCCTTCTCAAGCAACTCCTTCACTTGCTTATCGAGTTACCTCCTTTCACGTGGAGCCATGTGGCGTACTGGCAAAG
Organism: Allium sativum; assembly: GCA_030737875.1. Lineage (NCBI taxonomy): Eukaryota > Viridiplantae > Streptophyta > Magnoliopsida > Asparagales > Amaryllidaceae > Allium > Allium sativum. Next base: position 582,693,295 of record CM060913.1, read on the forward strand.
ATACTGGTTTTGCATTATCCACAAGATATATTCGAAAATCTATATCCCGCTTCGGAGGCAAGCCCTTCACCTCCTCAAACACATCCGAGTATTCTCGGACCACTCTAAAGATTGTAGATTTTCCTCAGACGCATCAAGCGATTCTAAATAACTTAGCATAACGGAATTTATGGGGTCACAAAAGATTTCGAGAGCGTTACCAAGGCGAGTCATAAGCCTAACTACTCACCTTTCACAATCAAGAACGGCCTCATTTCTGGATAACCAATCCATTCCTAAAATTAGCCCATAGCCCATGAAGCCCAACACATAAGCATCACATCTAAACTCAACGCTAAGTATAGAAATTTTCAAATCCAAACACATCATGGACAAATAAGCTGAGCCCCCAATTGGATTCGAAACAACTAAGGGATCCTCTACTAAACTGGTGTTTACGTACAGTGATTCAACTAATGATGTAGAGATAAACGAATGCGATTCGCCCGAATCGAATAAAGTACGGACATGATGATCAAATAGAAAAACTAAGCTTTCAACAGAAATGGTTCTACCTCGTTCTTGCAGTGGTGGGACCGCTAGAGCCTGAACTTGTCCCCTTGCCTGCCCTGGTGCCATAAGAGCCTGCACCTGTCCTCCCGAGGTAGACCCTGTCCTCTTCCCCTTCTTTGGGCAGTCCTTCACTAGATGTCCCGCTTCGCCACAGTGAAAACATCCAGTCTTCTTTTTCTTTCGGCAATCCTTGCTGAGATGGCCTGGTGTCCCACAGTTAAAGCATTTCTTCTTTCCCTTGCCATTATTGTCCTTACCACCCTTCTTGTTTTGCTGTTGTGGTTTCTTTTGATCCCCTTTCTTCTCGGGTGCCTTATCAGCTTTAGCGCCTTTCTCCTCGTGCATGAGTGCCATGTCTACTAACTTCTCAAAGGTGGCCCCAATAGGGATGTGGGTCATAGCCAACCCTTGCAATGGTTCATTCAATCCATTAACGAACCTCGGTGCCTTCTTCTCCGGCGCGTTCACTAAGTCCAAGCCAGACCTTGCTAACTGATTAAATTTGTTGACATATTCTTTCACTGATGAGCTTCCTTGCTTTAATGTCAAGAACCTTTCCATATATAGATTCTCTTCCGCCCTTGAGAGAAACTTCGCCTCAAACCTACGCCTGAAATCCGCCCAAGAATCAACAGGACGCTCCCCATTAGTGACCTCCCACCAAAACGAGGCCTCTCCCTTCATTAACCAAGCTGCTAATTTGACTTTCCTCTCTTCTTCTACTTCAAAGATTTCTAGCAATTCTTCCACCTCCTTAAGCCAATCTCTAGCTTCCACAAACGTTTCTGACCCTTGAAAAGGATTTCCACCCATAGCCTTAAATTCCTTGCACGTCTTTGCAAAAGTATCAGCGCGAGGAGGAGGAGGAGGAGCGGGTGCAACTGGTGGTGGAGGAACATTGGATGGACCTGCAGCGGCCCTAGCCTCTAATAACCTCCTATACCATCCTGGTATCGTTACACCGTCCGGAAGGTTAAGATATTCAGCCATGCTGAAACGAAAAAGGAAAGATTCAAAATGGAGAATTCGAAAGATAAAGATATGGCTATTGGGGATTATGTTTTTCTCAAAAACTTTCCTCTTTAAATTACTCATTAAGACATGTTTTTGAAAACACTTCTTCCAAAAATACTTTAGAAAAATAGTATTTCTAAAAAATTTATCTGTTCTGGTAACCTTAAGTTCTGATACCACGTGTAACACCCCACGTCCATTAATGTCACTCACAAGGGGAATGCATTAACTTCCATGGAGGTTTTAAGCGAATATAGAACAGAAAAATTACAACAAGACAGATAATAAGTAGTACTTGGAAATCTAAAACTTTATTTTATTGCAGCGGAAATTAAACAAGTTTGTTACATCATAAAACCATAAATCAGAGTCAAGTACAATATCCATCTTCATAAAAACAAAATACATAATCCCATTACACAAATAGCCATTAAAGAAGATAACAAGCTGGACTTTACTTCAACGGTCCAAGCTTTCCAAGAGAGATAAAGTAATCCAATCAAACTCCACTAGAGCTGGGCCCAACCTGAGGACCTGGAGGGGGAAAAAAGGATAGAAATAGAGGGGGTCAGACATAAAGTCTGGCGAGTATGATAATTCTAACAATACTATTATCAAAATAACTAGACTAAGGCATAAGCTGGAAGACAAGTAAATGTCTACGAACTATTAGGTATGGAAGAGCAGATAAAGATAACATTAAAGATAACGTTAAAGGCACGCCTAATTGCTAACGAACAATTGCTACCCTGCACCGCAACAGTCACCCTAAAGGTTGATCCCACTTGCTTCACACAGAAACTATATAAATAGCCTTACGTACCCCTAGCTGACTACATAGGTGCCGTCTGCCCCTATCTCCACTAGGTGTACCCCACTACCCACTTGCGATCGGCTCCCTACTCGTAGATACCCGTGCTGGCCCCACAGTGGGGTGTATCACTCCCCTAAAGTGGCAACCCGATATAGCTTGAGAATGCACGGCTTATACCTACACGATGCAACAACGTCTTACCTACCAGCCCGGGTCCACACACGCATATGAAACCCGTTGGACTTGCGTTGCCACTGCTCCCCGTTTTGGCCTCTTATAGTCAAACCCAGTATGCGTGACCCGTCCTCGACTTGGGTCGAGCCCACAAAGATACGTTTGGGATACTGGTTGAAATGGGCCCCCACAAGCTACCCACCTAAGCTTGTCCACTAGTACATCCCACTTAACCCTTTTAGTCATGTTCATTTACATGTGTGTTTGGTTAAGTCTTACTAATCGTATTTCATATGCCACTAAGGGCACCCACTAGATTCCTCATGCCACCCAAGGCACCTACTTAACCCCCATGTCCCACCTTACATGTTTATCTGGTTAAGTATTTCTTAATTCATTCACGCCATTACCTCATAAAGAACTCACACATTAGACTGACATTTATGGCAGCTGGATTTGCCGGGCGGGTCCGGGCAGTCTTACACCATAAAAGAGTCTAACCTCGTGTCTTTAAAACTGTTGTGCTTTAGTTTAGCCTAGGACCTCTCACATTGGGCTGACATTTGTAACCACTGGATTTGCCGGGCGGGTCCGGGCAGGTTTACGTCACAAACGAGTCCAACCTCGTGTCCTAAGCATTGATTATCACTTATAATCTTTTACCCCAGTTTTAATAATCCCTTATTCAAATTATTAATTAAACTCCAATTTTAATGATGACCATAATTGACTCAATTATGGTCATCCACTCATGGCATGCAAAATCTATCAATTACACCCCAACTTCTTATTATTAAATCCTTAATATTACCCCTACCCCACGTTATACGTTCGCTTATTCAACGCAGAATATACGTTAGACTGGAATAGTCTAACTCATAGCACAAAGATAAATTATCACAACATATAGACAAATAAAATAATCAATCATAATAGGGGTGAAACTTGCATAGAACTACACATGTTAAGGATCTAAAGGTGTCAACTTGTTAAATGTCACAATTTACATGATATGATCATAACCCATATTCATGTATAAACTTGCATATGGGGTTTTATGCAACATAATGATGGTGTGAACTAGCACAGAATTCACGTATGTCATAGCATAATTCTAGATGTCATAATTCTAGATCAAAATAGATGTCATGGCATATGTTCATAACCTTTACTAATCAACCTAAACTTGCATATGTGACTTGTCATATAGATCAACATAGCCCAAATAATATCAATATTATGATTTGATTAACATGAACTAATTTGCATAGGAAATAACATCATGACTTTATAACATGTATGATTTATCACAATTTAGCATAGAAATTACAACCCATACAATATCATCATAGCATGATTTACAACATATAGGATATCATCATCACATAGCATAGGATTTGTAATATACATGATAGCATAAGGTTTACAACAACATATATGACAATCCTCATCATTCACTTATAATCCATAGCATAAGGGGGTCGACTGCCCAGTCGACTCCCCAGTCGACCTGGGGTGCTGGGCGGGAATTTTCCCGCCTAACCTGTTTGACTTCGAATTTTGAATTTTAAATTTTCTGAAATCTATTTTGAATTTTCTATCCGATGGCCATAACTTCTTCATACGAAGTCCAATTCACGCAAACTCGGACTCTATTTCAACCAGAATTCCGAGACGAACACAATGGTGCAACCCGTTTCCCACAATTCTCACGTCTGAGATTAGTTATTCTTTAATTTGTGAATATTAATATTAACAGAATTACGGGGTGTTACAAGTTCTCACACCAGTCCCATGACTGACCTGGAGTTTATTGTTTCAACCTAAACTCTGGGTGCCTTTATTTTGACACGGGCAGCTAGTAGTTTTGGTTTTGTAGATTTATATTCACAGGATCCTGATTTATAGCTGGAACGATACTCGGAAAGCTCTGTGTTCGTGTATTACTTTCAGTTGTGTATTGTATTATTTTTCCGCTGCGATGCATTTAAATGTAATTTAAATCTCTGATATTTTCTGTGTAATATTTATTTATATTGTATATTCTTGTAATCTGATGAAATTTTTATAATTAACAATGAAATGTTCTTCTGTCTGCGTTCTTTTGTGTGTTGTCCTCGAATTATCCGTGCTTTCCTATACCGGGGAAGTTACGGGTTCTTACAAATACAATCTTAGTTGTTAAGTGTCTTCATATTAAATGCTTCCTGCACAAATGCCCCCCTCCCCCCTCTCTTTTCATGAATGATGGCAAACTACTTCCATCAATCCTCTTTTAGTGTTATGTCACTACATTCTTACGTATGAAGTAACATGAATTTCTTTAATTAATTTAGTTCTTAATTAAATTTGATTTTTCTTTGCATGAAATTAAGATGCTTATTTTGATAATGTCATACATAAGTTAGACATTCAAACCTAGATAAAAGCATAAGTACGTAGCATTAAAAGATTACTTATTATATTTATTATCTATATGTTTGAAATCAATTTAAATTAGTCATTAATGTAATTATTGATTTTGTTCTAGAAATATTTAGTTTGAAATTCCCGGGACATTACAGACTTGCTGCAAAATCTCTAAAGCCGGTCAAACAAAAGACATATAAGTCTGCATGTAACGACCCGCATTCTACGCATCATAGGATCGTAGAATATTTATTTCATTCACATACGAAGTCGTATGGTCATGTAACTTTGGGAGACGACTATTGGGGTCATTTCCCATGTTCATGATTTTTCCCAATTTTTAAATGACCATTTTACCCCTAGTTATCACTGTTTTGGCCATAATTTTTGACTGGAAAGGAATTTTGACCTAAAACCACTTCCATTGGCTCCGGATGATGGTTTCTCTTTCCGTAGAGTGGTCACATTAGTCAAACGGACTCACCGTTTGGGAGATATGGCTGAAACAAGTTTCAGATGGTGAAAAACAGCTTAATTGGGCTTAACCGGGTGATTAGCAGCTAGGCCCAGAGGGGAATTTCGGGTTTAGAGGTATAGGAGGACTGATTAGGATTAGGTTATCACTTTCATTTCAGTTTTGAGCCGCCACAAACCTTTTTGAGACCTTAGTAATGGCTTCCATCCTCTAAAACCTCTCCAAAACACATTTTTAGTGAAGATTAAGCCTAAACTACATCAAAGCAAGGCCAAATAGCAACAAAGCAAGATTGGAGCTGCTGCTATACATAGGAATTCGACCCAAACAGAGAGTATTTCAGATTTGGTGTTTCATTTGTGGCCAAGGTGAGTGATTTGCATAGTTTTTGCACTAATTACGGTGATTAAGGGTAATTAGTGAAGATTAGCGAATTTATACGTAAATAAATTCTGGAAAAATTCTTAAAATTCTAAAATAATGTTTTAATGCTCTGTTAGAAATTTGGGTTAATTTCGATGTGTTTTGCTAATCGTATGCTTAAAACATGATTAAGAGGGATTATAGGAAAATGTGAGGTTTTAGCCACTTTTGATCCATTTTGGTTCATTTGAATTGTTGTTAGTTGTTTGTGGTTGTTCTTACATGATGCTATGACTCTATGGTATGTTTTATGATTGATTAGAATAGTTAGATTGGTCGAAAATGCCGTCGAATGGCGTAGAAAGCTCGCTGGAAAGTTGCAGAAGTGTGCAGGTTCCGAACCGGTTCGGATCGGAGAAAGGGGTCGGATCGGATTTGTGAACTGACCAAGGGAATTCGAACTGGATTGGAACTTGTGACTGGAGGAGGCTTGGCGAGAAGGAAGGCCGTTTACTTGGAGTTGGAGTGGACAAGGGGATCGGATCGGAAGAATAATTGGAGGCCAGATCGGATCAACTTGGAGATGCAGGGCTCGGATCGGAAGTAAACATTTGGGAGAACTAGCAAGAGGGAAGGCCACGCGGATCAGATGGCAAGGAGGGATCGGATCGGAATACGTGAAGAAATAAAGGAGCGGATCGGAGCGCTGGAAGGAAGGACACCCGACCCGACCCGGAGGAGGACACCGACCCGACCTGAAGTGGAATACCCGACCCGAACCGAATGGAAAGATGACAAGGAAGGAGGACAGAACCAAACCGACGAGGGTAATGACCACCGAACCGAACCGTATTCTAGGGCTGCTACTGCACGACAACTCTTCTGAAGACCCACTCCAATTCGATCAAAACCTGAGATGCAAAGGAAGTCCAAATGAGGAGCTTTGACTCAGGATCCAGCTGGGAACCAATGAGTGGGCTTCATGATTGGGCTTTGCTGCGGGACGCGTGCCAAGGGGTTATCGACGTCTATAGCTTTGGACCACTATGGTAGGAGGTACGAAGGCGGATTCAGGGCCATTATGGCATTGGTAGAACCAAGGGCTACAACCAATGAAGTGGGTCATTGAAATGTTTGGTCATGACTCTATATGTTTAGCTTGGTCATAGCAGGGTTTCTACAAGTCGGGATTCGTCGTTACCTCAATTTTGTCTAGTGTTCCAAAGTTGTAGATGTCGTATGCTTTACGCACTGAGTGAGAGATGTGAGGATGGTTGCTATGGATGGTTTGTTTTCTATCATTATGACATACACACCCCACCCCCGTATTCTTTACACTATTCATTATGGCACCTTGGAGTATTGTACGGTATGTGGTACTAACTCTTTGGTTGCAGGTCCAGGTTCAGGTATGGTTTAGTATACCTGTTATCATTCTGTTTAGATGCTTATCGCTCATACCAGGCTTTATGTCTGACCCAGAGTTTTATGTCTCCTCTTATTACTCTGGGTGCTCACACGAGCAGACTAGAGACAGGTTAGTTGGTGATGCACGGGTAGATGATCCGGAGATGAGCAGGAGGCCTCCACGTAATATATATAGTATTCTCCCTGTGTTGTTGAAGATCACTGCTTGGGCATTGGTGGTGCATCTTCTACTTTAGTTTTCTTTTGTTAGAGACAGTAAATTTGGAAAGTTGTAATAAGCTGTATTTGGATTTCCGCTGCTCTGATGTTGACATTGATTATTAGTTATCAGCTTATGCACTATCTCGCCTGTTTTATGTCAAGTATGTTATTACTATATTTTATCCCATGCGCTGTGAGACATTCTATAGGTTCCTCGTTTAGTTCATTCCCTTCTTCCTTTTCCTTCTAACGACCCGTTCCGTGCTAACTGGACATGTGTACAGCGCACTTTTGGAGTAAATGTCGGTTGGTGCGGGGCGGGCCGTCACACTTGGTATCAGAGCTCTAGGTTGCGTAGTTAACCTAGGGAAGTTATCCGGGAGAGATAATATACGTATACGAGAGAGCGTATTTGTGATTACTTTGGTTTTTAAAAGCTACATATATATATACTATTAGTAGTATAAGGATGGAGTCGTACTACACTAGCACCACTATGGAGTCGTTAATCATTTCCTTTTTCAGATTGACGATGAGCCGATATGTTAGAGGTACCGGTAGGGGAGCCAATAATGGGAATGCTGCTGACATGAGGACGATGTTTACTGACCTCGTGAGAGAGATGCTTAGAGATGTGCAGAGGGCAGCTCCCAATGGTGGAAATGGTGGTGGTCCAATAGTGCAGGCGCCAAGAGTCGACTTCGCCAAGCTGAATAAGGATTATACTAGCCTTGGTGGGAAGCCGTTCCACGGAACGGAGTCGGCCACAGATGTTCAGGATTGGTTGGATAGTTGCGAACGTATCTTCGAGGATTTGGGTATCGAGAATGCGATGAAGAGAAAGCTAGCGTCCCGTCAGCTGCAAGGGCGGGCAATGAATTGGTGGAATGCTATAAAGGCAGCCACTCCCGAAGATCAGATTACTTGGGAGCAGTTTAAAGCTCGCTTTAGCGAGAAGTTCATTCCAGCTGCTCAGAAGTCAGTGCTGTTTAAGAAATTCTTGGAGCTCAAGCAGAATGGCAGAGCAGTCTCGGAGTATATTGCTGAATTCGACACTTTGTCGAAATATGGGTTATCTCTTATTGATACTGCCGAGAAGAAGAATGAGAAATTCATAACCGGTTTGGACCAGTACTTCGGGGAAAGACTTATTAACCACATCGATGGGTCGTTTGAGTCGATTGTAGGGAAAGCATTGAGGTCAGAAAGTCTCTACCCTAAGCCGAAGACTGAGGTTGCATCCGCAGATGAGCCAAAGCCATAAGCAAGTGGTGGAGGCAAGGGTGGTTCCCAGAATAAGAGAAAGCAGAATCAGACTAAAGATGGCCAGAAGAAAAGGAATAAGCAAGATGTGGAGTGCTTCAGCTGTGGTAAGAAGGGCCATTATGCTAGTAATTGTCGGGCCAAGCCAGCGGATAGGAAGTGCTTCAACTGTGGCCAAATGGGACATCACAAAGACAAGTGTCCACAGCCCCCTAAGGAAAAGCAAATGGTGAAAGCCTACGCTCTTAATGCTATTCCTTCTTCGTCGAATGCCCCAACAGCGGCGGAGAAGGGAAAGAATGTCGTCATTCAAGGTATGCTTTCTGTTTATGATGTTCCTGTTAGAGTTTTGTTTGATACCGGAGCTTCCAGTTCTTTCATATCTAGTGACCTGGTAGATAGGTTGGGATTGGAGCCCGAGATTTTCGATAGACCTCTAGTAGTGACGAACCCGATTGGTGGTTCTACTAGCCTTAGCATGATTTGTCATAATGTGGTCTTATCGAGTCATGGATGCATGTTTGTTTTTGATTGCTTTGTTTTGGGCTTTACTGGGTTTGGCATTATTTTGGGAGTAGATTGGCTCCAAAGATACGGGGTGGTGGTAGACTGTGAGGGCTTGTTGGTGACAGCTAGAGCGTATGATGGGCGGAGGATAGTGTTTGGTGGTCTACCCAGTAAAGGGGTATTGGCTAGTTTTCTAAACTCCCTCGACATTCCGCATAGTGAGTTGTCAGGTTTTCCCGTGGTTGGCCAGTATCCGGATGTTTTTGAAGAAGTGACCGGACTTCCACCACACCGAGAGATTGAGTTTCGTATTGATATGGTAAAGGATGCCAGGCCTATAGTGATGCCACTTCGTCGTATGGCACCAAGAGAGCAGCGAGACCTCGAGGTGCAAGTCAGCGATCTTTTGAAGAAGGGATTTATCAGAAGGAGTGTTTCTGAATGGGGAGCACCAGTTGTGTTTGCTACCAAGGCGGATGGTTCCCTTCGTTTGTGTGTAGACTACCGCGAGTTGAATAAAGTGACGAGGAAGAACAATTATCCTCTACCGCGGATAGATGATTTGTTCGATCAGTTGAGTGGCACGAGAGTATTTTCTCAGTTGGATCTCGCGACAGGTTTTCATCAGCTTAGAGTGGAAGCTGAGAGTATAGCTAAAACGGCATTTCGGACGCCGTCTGGATTTTATGAGTGGTTGGTCATGCCATTCGGGCTGACCAATGCCCCAGCATATTTTGTGGATCTTATGAATAGGGTATTCAGAGATCAGTTGAATAAGTCTGTCCTTGTGTTCGTTGATGATATTTTGGTCTATTCGAGGACAGGGGAAGAACACAAGGAACATTTAAGAGTAGTGATGGAGGTGTTGAGAAAACACCAATTGAAAGCAAAGTTTTCTAAGTGTCACTTCTGGAAGAGGGAAGTGAGGTTCTTGGGCCATGTTGTATCAGAGAATGGTATTGCCGTGGACCCGGCAAAGGTGGCTACGGTACAGGATTGGCCTACGCCCAAGAATGCAACAGATGTAAGAAGTTTCTTGGGGTTAGCTGGATATTATCGTAAGTTTATCCAAGGTTTCTCCAAGTTAGCTGCACCATTGACCCAGTTGACCAAGAAGAATCAAGCTTTTGTTTGGGATGAAAGGTGCGAGAATGCATTCAAGAGTCTAAAGGACAAGTTGACTAGCGCACCAGTGTTAGTCATTCCTAAGGGGGATGAAGAGATGACGGTATACACGGACACCTGTGGTACCGGATTGGGTGCCGTATTGATGCAAGGTGGTAGGGTTATAGCTTACGCAAGTCGGCAATTGAAACCGCACGAGAAAAGATACCCTACCCATGATTTAGAATTGGCAGCAATCGTGTTCGCGTTAAAGATGTGGAGGCACTATCTCTTGGGAGAAAGATTTGAGCTGTTTACAGATCATAAGTCGTTAAAGTATCTCTTCTCTCAGAAAGATCTGAATCTCCGTCAGCAGAGATGGTTAGAGTTCTTAGCTTCCTATGATTTTGACATCGCATACACACCAGGAAAGGGCAATGCGGTGGCTGATGCATTGAGTAGAAGACATGCCAGCTTAGGGGCTATGTTCCTTGAATGGAAGCAACTGGAGTTTATCGCGGGGTTTGATTTCAGACCAAAGTGCGAATTGAATCCAGAAATGTTAGCAAGTTTGACGATCAGACCCACTTTGGTTGAGCGGATCGGCTCTAGTCAGAGGGACGATCCTAATGTATTGGAAATCATCTCCAAATTAGAAATGGATATCGATGAGGAGATGAACAAGTATGGGCTTGATCGAGATGGATGGCTTAGAAAGAATGGAAAGCTTGTTGTACCCAATGTCAATGGATTGAGAGATGAAGTGCTTAAAGAATGTCATCACTCAAAGTTGACTATACATCCCGGTGGTAATAAAATGTATAGAGACATGAAACAGACTTACTACCGGGAAGGAATGAAAAGAGACGTTGGGAAGTTTATATCCAAATGCATGAATTGCCAGCTAGTTAAAGCCGAGCAAAAGAAGCCTAGTGGGTTGTTATAGCCCTTAGAAATTCCCGAATGGAAATGGGAGCAAGTCTCGATGGATTTCATCGATGGTTTACCAAGGACTAGATCGGGACATGATAGCATCTGGGTGATTGTGGATCGATTGACTAAAAGCGCAAGGTTTATACCAGTCAAATCGACCAGAACGGCAGCTAAGTTAGCAGAATTGTGTATGAAGTGGGTAGTGAGATTTCATGGAGTACCTAAAAGCATCGTGAGTGACCTAGACCCGTTGTTCACTAGTGGGTTTTGGAAGAGCTTACAAGAGGCTCTAGAGTCAGAGTTACATCTCAGTACCGCATATCATCCTCAGACCGACGGTCAGACGGAGAGGGTGAACCGTATTTTGGAAGATCTCTTGAGAGCATGTATATTGGATTTCGGTGGATCATGGGATGACCATTTGCATCTAGTAGAGTTTGCATATAATAATAGCTACCAATCCAGTATTGGTATGGCTCCGTTTGAAGCTTTGTACGGAAGACCGTGTAACTCACCATCATGTTGGATAGATACTGGCGAGAAGTTTATGCTTGGACCAGATGTGGTGAGGGAAACTTCAGATAAGATCAAGATCATTCAACAACGAATGAAGGCAGCCCAGGATAGGCAGAAAAGTTATGCTGATAAGAGAAGAAGAGACTTAAAATTCTCCGTTGGTGACTTGGTGTTTGTCAAGATCTCTCCGTTGAAGAGCGTAATACGATTTGGCAGGAGAGGCAAGTTGGCACCAAGATTCGTTGGCCCATTCCCTGTTCTTGAACTAGTCGGGAATTTGGCATATAGAATTGACTTACCAGAGAAAATGGCGGGAGTTCACAACGTATTTCATGTTTCCCAACTAAGGAAGTTCGTTCACGACTCAGATATGACTATTTCACCTGATCAGTTAGAGGACTTCGAAGTAGAACCCGAGGCGGTTGGGAACCGCAAGCCGGCCCGTATTGTCGAACACGACATGAAGCAACTTCGAAGGAAGGCGGTGAAGCTAGCCAAGGTACAGTGGAGCGAGGATGAGAGTGATTGTACTTGGGAGACAGAGGAGGACATTAGGAAGACACACCCAGAACTCTTTGCCTGGTAAGATTTTGACTTCGATTCAGTTTTCCGCATGCTAGGATAGGCTTGTTTGCTTGTTTTGTATGTTTGATTGTTGTACGTGGCTGTTAGGCATGCGGGATCCTTTGTATGTTTTGGGTTAAGGAATTTCGGGGACGAAATTTCTTAAGGGGGGGAGAGTGTAACGACCCGCATTCTACGCATCATAGGATCGTAGAATATTTATTTCATTCACATACGAAGTCGTATGGTCATGTAACTTTGGGAGACGACTATTGGGGTCATTTCCCATGTTCATGATTTTTCCCAATTTTTAAATGACCATTTTACCCCTAGTTATCACTGTTTTGGCCATAACTTTTGACTGGAAAGGAATTTTGACCTGAAAACACTTCCATTGGCTCCGGATGATGGTTTCTCTTTCCGTAGAGTGGTCACATTAGTCAAACGGACTCACCGTTTGGGAGATATGGCTAAAACAAGTTTCAGATGGTGAAAAACAGCTTAATTGGGCTTAACCGGGTGATTAGCAGCTAGGCCCAGAGGGGAATTTCGGGTTTAGAGGTATAAGAGGACTGATTAGGGTTAGGTTATCACTTTCATTTCAGTTTTGAGTCGCCACAAACCTTCTCGAGACTTTAGTAATGGCTTCCATCCTCTAAAACCTCTCCAAAACACATTTTTAGTGAAGATTAAGCCTAAACTACATCAAAGCAAGGCCAAATAGCAACAAAGCAAGGTTGGAGCTGCTGCTATACATAGGAATTCGACCCAAACAGAGAGTATTTCAGATTTGGTGTTTCATTTGTGGCCAAGGTGAGTGATTTGCATAGTTTTTGCACTAATTACGGTGATTAAGGGTAATTAGTGAAGATTAGCGAATTTATACGTAAATAAATTCTGGAAAAATTCTTAAAATTCTAAAATAATGTTTTAAGGCTCTGTTAGAAATATGGGTTAATTTCGATGTGTTTTGCTAATCGTATGCTTAAAACATGATTAAGAGGGATTATAGGAAAATGTGAGGTTTTAGCCACTTTTGATCCATTTCGGTTCATTTGAATTGTTGTTAGCTGTTTGTGGTTGTTCTTACATGTTGCTATGACTCTATGGTATGTTTTATGATTGATTAGAATAGTTAGATTGGTCGAAAATGCCGTCGAATGGCGTAGAAAGCTCGCTGGAAAGTTGCAGAAGTGTGCAGGTTCCGAACCGGTTCGGATCGGAGAAAGGGGTCGGATCGGATTTGTGAACTGACCAAGGGAATTCGAACTGGATTGGAACTTGTCACTGGAGGAGGCTTGGCGAGAAGGAAGGCCGTTTACTTGGAGTTGGAGTGGACAAGGGGATCGGATCGGAAGAATAATTGGAGGCCAGATCGGATCGACTTGGAGATGCAGGGCTCGGATCGGAAGTAAACATTTGGGAGAACTAGCAAGAGGGAAGGCCACGCGGATCAGATGGCAAGGAGGGATCGGATCGGAATACGTGAAGAAATAAAGGAGTGGATCGGAGCGCTGGAAGGAATGACACCCGACCCGACCCGGAGGAGGACACCGACCCGACCTGAAGTGGAATACCCGACCCGAACCGAATGGAAAGATGACAAGGAAGGAGGACCGAACCGAACCGACGAGGGTAATGACCACCGAACCGAACCGTATTCTAGGGCTGCTACTGCACGACAACTCTTCTGAAGACCCACTCCAATTCGATCAAAATCCGAGATGCAAAGGAAGTCCAAATGAGGAGCTTTGACTCAGGATCCAGCTGGGAACCAATGAGTGGGCTTCATGATTGGGCTTTTCTGCGGGACGCGTGCCAAGGGGTTATCGACATCTATAGCTTTGGACCACTATGGTAGGAGGTACGAAGGCGGATTCAGGGCCATTATGGCATCGGTAGAACCAAGGGCTACAACCAATGAAGTGGGTCATTGAAATGTTTGGTTATGACTCAATATGTTTAGCTTGGTCATAGCAGGGTTTCTACAAGTCGGGATTCGTCGTTACCTCAATTTTGTCTAGTGTTCCAAAGTGGTAGATGTCGTATGCTTTACGCACTGAGTGAGAGATGTGAGGATGGTTGCTACGGATGGTTTGTTTGCTATCATTATGACATACACACCCCACCCCCGTATTCTTTACACTATTCATTATGGTACCTTGGAGTATTGTACGGTATGTGGTACTAACTCTTTGGTTGCAGGTCCAGGTTCAGATATGGTTTAGTATACCTGTTATCATTCTGTTTAGATGCTTATCGCTCATACCAGGCTTTATGTCTGACCCAGAGTTTTATGTCTCCTCTTATTACTCTGGGTGCTCACACGAGCAGACTAGAGACAGGTTAGCTGGTGATGCACGGGTAGATGATCCGGAGACGAGCAGGAGGCCTCCACGTAATATATATAGTATTCTCCCTATGTTGTTGAAGATCACTGCTTGGGCATTGGTGGTGCATCTTCTACTTTAGTTTTCTTTTGTTAGAGACAGTAAATTTGGAAAGTTGTAATAAGCTGTATTTGGATTTCCGCTGCTCTGATGTTGACATTGATTATTAGTTATCAGCTTATGCACTGTCTCGCTTGTTTTATGTCAAGTATGTTATTATTATATTTCATCCCATGCGCTGTGAGACATTCTGCAGGTTCCTCGTTTAGTTCATTTCCTTCTTCCTTTTCCTTCTAACGACCCGTTCCGTGCTAACTGGACATGTGTACAGCGCACTTTTGGAGTAAATGTCGGTTGGTGCGGGGCGGGCCGTCACACCGCATAAGACACAGATTCCTCTAAATCTCTTCGAGATTCTCCTCAACAAGACCATCCAAAGATATCTTAATCTTCATCTTCGAAATGACGATCCCCTTTGAAAGATCCTATTCTAACAAGGTATATCAAATGCGGGTGCAACACAAACAACAAACCCAATTCTAAGATCTCGAAGCAACTGGTCGGTGCAAGTCCAACTGCCTCGACAAATCTTAGCCACAAAGCGGTGAGACCTTTTTGCTTATTCTGATCCAATCAAATGATCTCCACCTAAGGAGGAGACTTAAAGGGTGTGAGTAGGATCGAATATTGCTACTAGGTATTATAGCCCAAGGAATGGTCGGAGAGAAGAAATTAGATCTTGGAGTATTAATGAGGAAAGATCTAATGTGCAAACAAGTGCGAAGAGGAGGACGCGAGGCGACGAAAAAGAAAGAGAAGAAGAATAGAGTTATGGTTCGTCCAGATGAGGAAGGAAGGAAAAAAAGAGGAAGTTAAGGGGGTAATTTGGACGCAACTTTTACGGTTGAGTCCTAGGTCCAACTTTTACCAAAACACATTAACTAGTTCACCATTCTAGTATAACACTAAACGGTCAACTATAGGATGGGCTTTGGACAAAGGTTAAACCTTGTCCTTATTAGGCTGGATTAAAATAATAATCATCTCGTGTCTTCTTTGAAAATTTAATGCGATATGAAAAATAATTACCCTCATCATCGTGGTATATAAAGACTGTAGTTAAACTCCAAACCAACTCCAAGGATTTATATTCTCAGCAATGATGCTGCGACTACACAATGACCGAACGAATTCCAAAAATAATTCAGCTAGAAGTCCGCAATATATATTAAAACAGATTTTCCCCTTATGCAGCTGATAACAAACAGACGATTCACAAAATAAAATACCCCAAAAACCAAGATGAAGGGTTTTCCTTAGCCTTTCCGAATAAAAATCTAAAAATTTCAAAATGAAATTTATTATAATTCTAATGGTTTCGTACTTATAAATCCAATTTACTATCATTATCATTATTAATATTTTAGTTTATATTACAAACTGGAAAAACTTTTCGTATTCAAAAAAGTTGGAACTTTAAAACATCAAGGATTAATTGTGATAATTTCAATAAATTGTCCAACATTTATAGGGAGTGGGATACCAAAAATTAGAAGGAATAGATATTTATTATTATCAAGTTTAGTGGCACATTCCTTGTGATTTCTAACTCCATCTCTCCTACCAATCAGATTATATTTATTAAAATTACACTAAGCCCCAAAATTTTGAAACACAAATAGATTTAAATTTAAAAATCATATCTTTATAAAACTAGGCTTTCACAAAACCATTTTCCGAAACCATCATTCAAAACCATCGAAACCCATTTTATTTTTTCTAAATTGTTTTAAAAATAAATTTCTTCGAATACAAGACCAAGAACACAAATGAATATTTTAACAAAGGTAGATTTGGAAATTTAACAAAGTAACGAATGGATATACCTCGTAATTATATTTATGAAATAAATACGACATACTAACGTGAACTTTTCCCATTTTGGATCGAGAAATGGTCTTAAGTGGAACTACCAATGAAACCAAACACCAGAAATCGCGACTATCTCGGTTGTATCTAGATTTTGATCCATTCTCTAAACTCGAATCAACGGAATCCACCATATGCCGTCCTCGGGCTTCTTAAGACGAGATCGCCGACGTACTTTGGGGTAAGACAGAATTGGCTAGAAAACCGAGCTCAGCATATTTCAACCCTTAGTCTCTAAAAGCTCATTTTTAGTATAAATAGGCCCAGACTAATTCATCGTTGAAATAAATTCAAGTCGAGTAAGAATGACGAAGAAAAACATAAAAGAAAATCGAATTACGTTCTCTCACAAGTCCTAATTTAACTAATTCCTCTGATCTTTTAACATATGCTCTAATACCAAATGTAACACTTCACACTTTTCTATGCCCAAATTTTGACAAAAAATCGAAACTCAAACATATCCAAGCATGGAACATGTAAATTTGGTGCCTGCAATAAAAGAGCATGAGCATAATCAGAGTACGATAAGATAACTCACAACAGAAAAAATAGGATAAACTAGTATTAAATCAAGTAACTACTGTTTTCAAAGTGAGTCACTTTGCCAATACCGAGCATAAGAGAGAATGAGAACTGAGAGCCAAATTTAAACACCTGTGAGAACTCAACCTTCTCTAGAAATCATGGGTGGTTGTAATGAGGAAGGGGGTCAAAACAACAAGATTCCGGTGAACAGGAATTGTACAACACAAATTATAATACACATATATATCCTGTTTAGTTCAAAACAAGATGTATACCTATCACGGTTAGTGATTCTAGCTTAACCTTGTAGATGTTTACGCACGACTCTACCACTCTTTCCAAAGTGGTATTCTAAGATATAATACCGAGATAGAACATTTACGTATATATATTTAGGAAGGCCCTTTAAACTATAAATTAACTGATTATTAGACCAAGAAGTGAACCCCCAACCGCGGAGTTCTTATGTATATACACCTTTTCATTCACTTTCCCTTCATCGTTTCTGCCTCACTATTGATGATAGATAGGGTGGATTCTCTCGATCACTTAAGACCCTAGGAGGACTTATGGGTCGGTGGACTTATTGGTCGCTTAATACCTATGATAACTTATTCCACATTCCTACAAACTAGAGAGAACTAGCTATGGGCCCTACTAGTTAAGGCTTTCGTCATTCACGCATGTACACTTACCCCGTATAAGGTGAGAGATAGTATTTTATCGCTCGCTATACCTCTAGCTGACCTTATTGGATAACCCCCTTAGCCGCTTTCTACTACCCGTAGGGTAGGTAGCCATATCCAACGTTTTTAGGTTCCTAGTTTGGGTTGGCAATACAAACACATGCCGTTTAAGACAACTATACGGAAGGACTTATCCCTGGGTGGACTCTTCGACCCCAACCACTTAAGACTTAGGAAGCGGACTATACGCGAAGGTTATTAGGTTTGTCCCCCATTATCCCTTAATACCTTTGCCTATTGGGATAAAGAGGGCTGTGTTATTACGCCCTTTCCTTTTAGTCTCTCTCCACACGATTTATTATCGTCACAGGTTCTTATGGTTAATAATATTTTCCATTATTAAACTACTAATTTCAAGTCTATTTTTAATTATAAGTTCTATACTCATTAATATAAGTAAAGAAGGTGATATCCCCTTTTTCCCTAGGATATTTATTTGATTTCTTCCCTAATTTGAACTTAGTATTCAAATGATAGTCAATACTGCTAATCCCCTTATGACACCTTTTATTTCTATTTTTTATTGCCCTTTATGACCGTAACGGTCATATTTTCCTAAGGAAGCTATTTATCATTACCAAGGTATCTATTTGTTGTACCTCAACAGACAATTACTATTCTTATTTATTTATTTATTGGTTGACTGTTATATATATATATATAGGTACCAGGCCTCTCACATTAAATTGACTACTTCTGGATGCTAGATTTGTAAGTGGGTTCTGGGCAGACTTCTACCACAAGTTAAACTTAACCTCGTGCCTTAATGCACTTATATTTACGCATTAGACCCCTCACATTAAGCTGACTACCTTTTGTTGCTGGATTTGCCGGTCGGTTCCGGGCAGGCTTATACCACAAGTTGAGCGTAACCTCGTGTCTAAATGCGGTTATATTTCAAATTTCCTTATTTGGAGTGTAAAACATTAATCCTAAACAATTTTCGGAATTATACCCATTATCCTATTATATTTACTTTCCCCAATCCATATTGGTTACAATTGTTATCTATTTATTTGCGGTCCTATTTGTAGCAATTAATTATATTGACTACTACAAATGGTCACCACAAATGTATTATTAATTCAACATGTATTACATTTACATATAATCCCATAATTGAACCTTATCCAAACATTTCATACATTGTATATTTTACCGTTTGACGCTGATTCGGATGGATGATATTTATATATTTATGTTTTCGTGCGGTCAACGTAGTTATTATTTTTATTTTTATTATTACTTTAAATTAAATGATTTGGTCAAGTAAATAACCAAACATTCCTTTTTTGCATTCAATCTTGCCAAAAGGTTTCAATCTTACAAAAAGACCTTTAGTCATACTCATTGTAAATTATGCCTAATTAGTGGAATTGACATATTTCAAAATCACAAGAAATATATGAAAATATATAATTTGGAATAGTTGATGAAAATTACGCATAAATATATTTATTTATTTATACGTACATTTGCAACACTTTTCCCTTTTTAAACTTTTTATCACACCTCTTGTAATTTCAAAAAAATGCCTTTTTATGCAAAAGGAGGAAGACGACAGATTTACAATAATTAGGCAAACCCAACAATATTGAATACAAACAGGCATATTTTTAATATTAAAATCGCATAATTTACCAATCGAATCTTTTTATCTAAATTCACATAATTTATGATTCAACACTGAACTAGAGATCTGGAATGTAACTACATCTAAATGGTGTTTAACGGGACAGATTTCCAGGTCTATAGTGCTTTACAACAAATGTAACATATTTAACAATAATTGCAATATATTCATAACATAATTGTAGGAATATGTGTAAATAAGTTTAAGAATCCTACAATTAATATTATGCATAACCACAATATACAATTCACAAGTTTTGACAATTTTTATAATTCGATCTGATGGTTGTCAATCTAGTTGCAATGATTAAATGAATAGATCTGATTGAAAATAGGCATAAAATTTTAGTTATAATTCAAATGAATTAGATAAGTTATTATAAATATATTCGTAAATTTCCCACTCACCTTATAGCATCTAAATCTAAAGTTTGAACCCCTAGGGCCTACAAACCCCAAATTCTTATAAATCTACAATTTATCTAGAAATGGGAAAATTCCAGATCTGTAGAGGTGTAAGAAAATAGGAAGAGAGGGAAGAATATGATTTGGAGCATCAATTTGCATTCATTTCCATTAGATCTGTTAATCCTCACAATTTTATATGAATTGGATTTGCTGTATAAGAATATATTTTAGATCAAGAAATTGGGTTTGGAGAATGAGGAAAATGGCAGAGCTTCGCTGCTGCCCACACATTTGTGTGGAAAAGAATGAGGCCTTACCCCTTTATTTATAGGGGTGGAATTGGCCGTGGACCATCAGATTCTTTTTAATTCATATCCGTCCATTCGTTCTATATATATTATAAACTAATCCTTACTAGCCCTAGCCGTCACTGAGCAAACTGACGCCCAATAGGTCGACCGTGGCCATCGATCGCTTAGGTCGTCAAATGCCTAGGTCGGGTAGTTACAAAAGGTAATTTATATTTATAAATTCTGATTTATTTATTTTCCATCCATTCTCGTATTTTATCCGTAACTTTTCATATAGACTCCGTTCTTGAAACTCCAAACATGAAAGTTGACCAGAATTCTGAGACGAACGCATCAGTTAAGGTTTCATAGCCAAATTACATTGTTTGCAGAAATTCCTATTTTTAAAATTCTAATAATAAATTTATATCACCAAAATTTGGGGTTGTTACAATCGTTGTCGTGATCCGACTAGTCAACATCCTCATCACCTTCGTCGTCTTCCTCCACTTCTTCCACTTCCTCTTCCTCTTCTTCTTCCACTAATATAGGAACCTCCTCTGGTGCTATCTCAGGAAAAAACGGGGATACTAGTGGCTCATCATCTCTTAACAGATCAGGGGCTAGATCCGAAGTAGGCAGCTCTACTGGTCCTAAAGGCTGAGCATAGTAATAGACTATCTCATCGATTTCCTGCATATAGCCAGGGAAGATGTCTAAGGCTAGAGGGGGCTGGCCTAATAACAAATCCTGCTCCTTTGGAATCACAGGCAGGTCAAAGTCCTCCATCATCATATAATCCCACATATGGGCGTCCGTCTCGGTGTGGGGAAGGATTGGGAACTCCGGACCTATGTCAATGGAGACTAAGTCTAACTCAGGCTCGGGAACCCCTCATCGTCATCTAACATCCACACATCGTAATCAGCTGAATCCTCAGGCTTTGATGTGCCCGAGTCTATAGAAACATCATCTGAATCTGAGCTCGAATCGATATTAAGAAGTATAGGCGTATGACCGCAGAGGAAGCATCTGATACATATGCATCATCCCCACCACAGTCTGGTACTACTGGGATACTGCTATGGTGATAAAAAGAACCAGAAGAGCTACAGCCTGAGCTATTCGATGAAATGTCTGAACTATCAGATGAGCTAGTACTATCGGGTCCATAAATACTATCATCTGTAGGCAGGGAGAATAAGGAACTATCGTCCATACTAAAGGACGAGCTACCATCCGAAGATGAAGAAGAAAGGATAAATATAAGCTCAGGCTGTCCAGGGGGTGCTGACTTGCCTCTCTATGAATTCGAACCAAGAAATTTCAAATCAGGACTTAAACTCAAACCAAATCATTCAAAATAAATAACAAGTGGTTCTCATACATTCACTGTCCAAAATCGTGAATATACTTCCTTTACATGTTTAAATCCTAAAGTATTTCATAATTCATAGACTGTCCAAAATCACCAAAGATTCCTTTTTAATTAAGCTTAATTAAAACACTTTGAATTTCAAAACAAGAAATTAAGCACCAAAGCAATCCATTGATTATTTAAATTTTAAATCATGTATGTTCGCAAGATGTAAATTTCTTTTACATTCATAATACGTAATCGGAAAATTAAATTATATATAGTTGTCATGCTTATGTTTTCTTATGAATTTGTAACTCTTAACTCATTCAAGTATACTACTAATCCTATCTCTAATGAGTATTCTTTAATAGAATATTACTAATTCTATCTCTGATGAATTCTTTCGTTTGGTTTTAATATGTCTTGTTCTCGAGCTCTGTAAACCAAAGCTCTAATACCACGATTGACATGACCTGAAACCCCCGCCCGGCCTAGACCAAACTGGAATATGAATAGGTTGAGAACACGACGCATTAGAACACAAAACAACATAATATTTCATTGATCTACAAAAAAATTACATCTGAATAAAAGAATATCAGAGAATAAATAAATTACATAGCAACGGAAAATGTAATACATAAATATATACAATGCAGCGGAAAACATCAACAAACACAACTGAAAGCAATACACAGATACAAAGCTTTCTGAATATAGCTCCAGTTGTAACCCCGGATCCTGTTAAAGAAAAGAATCTGCAAAACCAAAACTATCGACTACACATGTGGAAAATATGGGCACCCAGAGTTTAGGTTGAAACAATAAACTCCAAGTCAATCATGGGACTGGTATGAGAGCTAAAATAGTTATTTAAATTTACTTTAAAATGAGGTAGATCACTGGACAAGCCTTTATATCACGAAATGGGTTTTCTCTATGTGAATAGCCAAACTTGAAATAATTGATAAACAACGCAATGCTTTTTGAAAAAATGGAGCTATTATAAGACTCAGGTCCCATCACATAATGCAACACAAGCTGAAGGATAGAGTTTTACCTTATAAAAGCTAAACTTGCTTGGTACATTATAAAACAAATATTTTCTATATTATTATAAGTACTTAGTGCAGGAAATAATCTTCGAATGTAAATGTATCAATCGTAGATGGCATAATATCCCATCCTACTATGTCACCGTATAGGTTTGCAATTAAAACAGAAAATTCGCGTATCGGAAATTGGATTTCCATCATGAGTCAAGGAAAGGGATATGTCGTTACCGAATTCGGATCACCTCTAACAAGATGATCCAGGATCACACTTATGGGAAACCCATGGATCTTGCAGGGCCGGTCCACACCTAACATTTGTGGACTAGTTATTCCTGAACAATACATTTCTCGGTCTTATCGAAACTATCGTCTTGTCAGTAAGTCAACCAATTATATTCGAGGGCCCTCGCTATCCAACATCCACATAAGTAAAATATATGGCCTTCATACAATGACATCACCTCTAGCTAGAAAGAAACGCATGCACTCCCTGTTGTCCCTAATCCCAGTTTTAACTCATACCTGGCTGTGAAGCTCGTGAGTTAATGTTATACACAAGGCTGCACTATTTAAAGTTATGCTTCGATCATCATCCACAAGGCTCTTCTTTTCAACAAAAGCTTTGATCATTGCATCTCAGCATGCCACAATGTCAATCTGTACCATACCGTTGATTTCCACCAATATATAACCTCTAAGCTTGTACATCTCAGAGAAGGGTGTTAAGCAAGAGAATAAATTCTCCGCCACCAAACAGATAGATATTTAGCAGAGATCAAAAAATACAGCACGAAGCACAATGTCAGACATACAATCCATTTTCAAGTCTGTTCTGGGTCTGAATGACCGGAGGCACCATATTCCTCATCCTATATGTCCTATACAGGAGATAGGCCCTTGCATATCAGGTCGATTACCAAGTACATTTAAGACTACCACCACTTATTATCTTGTCTTGGGTGTACGACCCAATTAAGACATCAGCAATACTATGACACCCCACGTCCGTTAATATCACTCACTAAGGGAATGCATTAAGTTTTGTGAAGCGTTATAGGTAAACAGAAATAGAAATATTACAAGACAGATATAAAAGAAACAGCGGAATTTAATTTTTTATTTCAAACATAAACCATAACATCATGGTTCAAAATACCATAAGTCTGAAACTACATAAGACCCATTACAATAATATAACTTCTGTCTTGTACCATCAGAGTACATAAATACTTAAAAAGCATAATTCCCCAAAAAGAGACAAAGCCATAGTGGAGATAAGAACTTGAGCAATACTACAGAAGCTGCTCCAAGCAAGATGATAATCGAGTCCTGACTAAGCCAGAGAATTCCCTCCCTGAGAACCTGGGTGTGGGGGGAACGGGAGAAAGAAGAGGAAACAAAAAGGGTCAGACATAAAGTCTGGCGAGTCCAGTTACTTTTAGCAAGTAAATAAATAAAAGTATCATGACAGGCATATAAAGTGGACAAGAAATACAACATCATATAAGGCAGGTATGACAAGGTAAACAGGATAAACACGATAGAGTATGTTGCGCTTCTCTAATGATTTCTATTTCTCTTCACTACTACTAGTATATCCAGAATGAGATGATCCCCAACATGTATGAAATGATAGACTTAGGTGTACTTCTGGTGAGAGGTTTTAACCCTATACAATCCACAGGTAGTCCCAATAACAGACTCCTAAACTTACCAAAGTCTAGATGTACCCTAACTACTACCCTAATCGATCGGCTCCCTACTCCGTAGATACGCTGTGTTGGCCCCACAGTAGGATGTATCACTTCCTAAAGTGGCAACCCATCATTTTCAAGATGTGCACAACCATATCTACTGATGTCACAACATCTTAACTCCCATAGCAAGCCGGATACATGCACGCACATGACTCTGTTGGTTTCCTGCGCTGTTGACACTGCCCCTTCGTTTTGGATCTCTTATAATCAGCCGAGTAAGCGTGCCCCTACTCCGACCTAGTTCAAAGTACTCTTTTAATACCTAGATGGGTTACTGATTGAAACAAGTCCCACACACAAGATGATACAAGCTCTCCCTAGGCTTGCATCCCCACTACTAGGATTTCAACGGGTTATGCCTAATAGTCCAACATGTAAAACAGGTTAAGTTGTCGGGCCTAAATATGTAAATTTTACCTCACTACCGCAAGATTTACTTAACCCTCACTGATCCAAGCAAGTTTACTTAACAAAGTTGCATAATCCTAAAGTATAAAATAGGTTAAGTTTATAGGCCTATATATATAAATATTACCCACCGCCACAAGATTTACTTAACCCACCCGTTGTTTCAACCATGTTTACTTAACCCCTATTCAAGTTAACATGTTCATACAATCCCTATGGATTCAACTAGGTTAAGTATTCCAATTCGTTACCATGTCCATTTATGGTTATAATGGGCTAGACTTCCCACATTAGGTCTACAACTTGTGGATGCATGATATGTCGGTCAGGTCCGGGCAGACTTCTTCCACAAGTTGGGCCTAACCTCATGTCTTAGCCCGTCTCGTATTTGTGCACTTAGACCCCTCACATTAGATTCAACATTTGCGGTTGTTGGATATGCCGGTCGGATCCGGGCAGACTTACACTACAAATGCAATCTTACCTTGTATCATAAGTGCAGTTATAGTTTCTAATTACTATAATCCTGGGCATTTTAATTATTAACCAATTAATTATACCTATGTCTTTATAGGTGTTCATGCCCATTTACCCAATTATATTCATAATTAATTATATGCCCAAATTTATGTCTATAAACAATATTCAAGTTATGCCAATTTCCATGTTTTCCCACATTCCTAATTAACGCATTCGCATAAATTTAGCGACATGCCTAGGCTAGAAAGTAGCCTGGCCATAAACACTGAAAAGGGAAAGGTGATGGGAAGATGATAATAGTGATTATTTTAACAAAAGTGACATAAACATGTAATTGGCATAGCGATAAGGTGGATATATAAAAATAGATCTAGTGAGCATGTGATAATAAAACTAGATCTAACATACTAAGGATGTTATAATAGGCATGAATAAATAAGGATTCGTATGTCCAATTAATGATAGATCTAAATTAATCACCACATGATAGGTACAGGATGATCTAGATGGAGAAATAAATCTAAGCAAGGTTTAAACTGTCCAAATAGTGACAGATCCAAATTAGCCACAATCATAGATAAAGGTTAAGATCCACAATTGTGACATGATGAATTAACCACAAGCGAATTAGATCTATAAAGGTAGATCTATTATGATAGTATTTAAGATCCACAATTGTGACATGATAAATTAACCACAAGCAAATTAGATCTATAAACGTGGATCTATCATGATAATATTTAAGATCAACAATTGCGACATGATGAATTAACCAGAAGCGAATTAGATCTATAAAGGTAGATTTAGCATGATAACATTTAAGATTCACAATTGTGACATGATAAATTAGCCCTAACCGAATTATATCTGTAAATGTAGATCTAGCATGATAATATTTAAGATCCACATCATAGTTATGTCATTGATTCAAATGTCCCAATAGATCTGATATGATAAAGATTTAGATCCAAGTCATAGAATATTATAGATTCACAAATTATGATAGATCCAATATGATTCAATCACAGGCATTTATCCAAATCACGGTCATATCACATTTACTTTTAATCATTTAAATCTAAAAGTAACTAACTCACAGTGTTTGAATTTTAGAAGATAGAAAAGCAATTGTTGGTGTTGAATCTCAGATCTATTCTTGAAATACTTGAATCTTTAAACTTGATTTGTAGAAGAAGAAAGGATTAGACTCAATTCAGGCACTGACAACATTTGGCATCCATTGTTTTTAGTATGAGAAAACAAGAGAGATGAGGGTATATTCATAGCTTCCAGCCTCTAGAATTCGAATGCCACCTCAGCCCTAGGGGGAATCAGGCCGCGGGTCGACACTCACTTGCGTCCGGATGCCCAAAAACTTACATGGGCAAACTTTATAGGTGCACTAGTGTTAAAATGCCTTGGCGTGCTTGTCAAATGCGCCAGTTATCCCTGTTTTAGTCGTCCAACTTCTACCGTTCATAACTTCTTCATACGTTATCCATTTTACGCAAACCAGGTGTCTATCTTGACCAGAATTTTGAGATGGATGCAATGTCGTAGTCCGTTTCCCTTAATTCTGAATATTAAATTAATTATTCTTTAATTTATCTTCTTTAGTGTAGTTAAAATACGGGGTGTTACATTCTCCCCTACTCAAAGGATTTCGTCCCCGAAATCTCCAAGTTAAGAAGAATGTGTCCTAACATCCATCATCCATCTACTCATCCACAAATCACATGCATTCATTGTCCTTAAAATTTTGTAATGCTTATATGAACATATGCAAAGGTGTGTGTATCTGTCCCAACACTAATGCGAAAGATCAAGCGGTCCACTGATTCAGTTTACCTCCTTAATGCAATGTATGTTAGTGTCATGAATCCCACATATATGCAAATAATCCTATTATAACATGTAAGTTCTATATGTGTGCACAATCTTCCGTCCAAATGCAACATCCATATGATGATACATTCATTTTCATCCATTAAAAGAAATAAAACTACACACACATCCATATGCAGTATGAGAGTGATTGAGCTGATCTAGTGCCTAATGTGTGTGTATATGCAACCACGAGCAACCACTAGCAACCACTTTCATCCACTTGCATTCATCAAACATAACATGTCTCAAACACATGTTTACAATCATGGGATTCCTACCTAAAGGTCGAAGATTCGATCGATAGGATATACTCAGATGATAGAAGCAAGTGCGAATAAAAGCTTTGGAAAAATAAGTTAAGAACATAGTCCCTAAAAGGAAAGGGTATGAAGCGTGATCTTTTTCTTCAGTCTTCCAAGTCGCATCTTCGTTGTCTTCTCCCCATTGCACTTTTATTAACCTAACCTCTCTGTTGTGCAGTTTCTTAACCTCTGATCCAAATATACGGGTAGGAACTCGTCTAATTGTCGCCTCCCGTTCTATCTCTACTTCCTCGCGCAAGTTCGGCTCAACTACCTCTATTGTATAGTGTAGACACTTCGATAAATAAGAAATGAGGAAAAGCATCATGAATATCCATACATATGCGGAGCGAGTTGTACGCCTTAGTTGTGAATACCACCGGAGCACCCCATTCAGAATTGCTTCACCGAATAAATCCTTTCTCAAGTAGCTTCCCTACTTTTTCACTGAGCTCCTTTCTTTATCTTGGATCCATAAGGCGTACAGGTAATGCAACTAACTTTGCATTGTCCACTAAGTATATACAAAAATCGATCTCGCGCCTTGGAGATAAACCCCGAACCTCCCCAAAAACATATGGATACTCACGGACTACCACTACAGACCGTAGATCACCGATAGATGCATCAAGAGATTCTAGGAAACTAAGCATGACAGACCCTTTTGGGTCACAAGAAATCTAGAGGGTCCTCCCTTGGAAAGTTAACAGTCTAACTACCCTCCTCTCACAATCCAGAATGGCACCATACATGGCTAGCCAATCCATCCCTAGAATCAACTCATAGCCCATGAACTCGAGCACATACGCGTCGCACTCGAGCTCAACGCCCAATATAGATATTCTTAAACCCCGACAAATCATGGATAAATGAGCCAAACCACCAATGGGGTTGAGACAACAAAGGGATCCACTACCATACTAATATTTAAGTACAGAGATTCAACCACAAAACTAGATATAAATGAATGTGAAGCGCTAGAATCAAAAAGAGTTCTTATAGGATGATTGGAAATAGAAGTCAAACCTTCCACAGAAACTTTCCTACCTCGATCTGGAGCACCGATCAAAAGAGCATGCACTTGCCCTCCAGAAGCTCCTGCCCTTTGACCTTGTCCTTATTCCTTAGGGAAATCCTTAATAAGATGCCCAACCTCTCCACAATGGAAACAAGCGTTCTTCCTTCTTCTGTAATCTTTGCTTACATGACCCACGAGTCCACAAATAAAACATTTCCTCTTGTCTTGAGCTTTGTCGTTCTTTCCTCCCTTCTTTTGTGTTTCCTCAACCTTAGCTTCTATCTTTTCAGCTTTATCATCCTCATGCATTAATGCCATATCAACGAGTCTTTCAAAAGTAGCTTCCATTGGAATATGGGACATAGCAAACCCATGAAGGGTTTCATTTAGTCCTTTAACAAACCGCAAGGCCTTCTTATGCGGAGTGTCTACTAGTTCCAAACTGAATCTAGCTAGTTGGTAGAATTTGTTCGCATATTCTTTAGTAGTCATGTCTCCTTGTTTGAGTGCGAAGAACCTCTCCATTTGCATGCTTTTATCAGCTTGAGAATGAAACTTCATTTCAAACCTCTGTTTAAAGTAATCCCAAGTTTCCACCGGATGCCCTGCTTGGGTTACTTACCACCAGAACGAAGCTTCATCCTTCAGTAGCCAGGTAGCTAACTGAATATTTCCTCGGTCTTCCACTTAAAAGATTACAAACAATTCCTCGGTCTACATGAGCCAATTCCTTTCCTGTACGAATGTTTTGGTTCCACGGAATGGCTTCCCTCCCATGGCATAGAAATCTTTGCAGGTCCTAGTGAAATTATCTTCTCTTGGAGGAGGAGGAGGAGGAGGAGGAGGAACGACAGGTGCATCTGGGGGAGGAACGTCAGCTTGACCTCCGGCAGGTGCCATGGCCTTTAGATACCTACGGAGCCAGCCTGGTATCGTAACGCCCTCTGGGATATTAGGTTCCCTACATGCTGAAAATAAAAAGAAAGATATTTAGACAAAGGACCGAAGGATATTACATATGGATTTGGGGAATATGTTTTTCAAAACAAACTTTTCTTTTTGAAAAAAAATTCTTTATCAAAACCTTTTTGAAAATAACTTTCAAAAACTTTTATCCAATCTGGTAACCTTCATCTTTGATACCAAGTGTGACACCCCATGTCCGTTAATGTCACTCACAAAGGGAATGGATTAAGTTTCGTGAAACGTTATAGGTAAACAGAAATAGAAATATTGCAAGACATATATAAAAGCAACAACGGAATTTATATTTTTATTTCAAACATAAATCATAACATCGAGGTTCAAAATACCATAAGTCTGAAACTACATAAAACCCATAACAATAATATAAGTTCTGTCTTGTACCATCAGAGTACATAAATACTTAAAAAGCATAATTCCCTAAAAGAGACAAAGCTATAGTGGAGATAAGAACTTGAGTAATACTTCAGAAGCTACTCCAAGCAAGATAATAACCGAGTCATGACTAAGCTTGAGAATTCCAGCCTTGAGAACCTGGGGGGAAATGGAAGAAAGAAGAGGAAACAAAAAGGGTCAGACATAAAGTCTGGCGAGTCCAATTACTTTTACCAAGTAAATAAATAAAAGTAGCATGCCATGCATATAAAGTGAACAAGAAAGACAACATCATATAAGGCAGGTATGACAAGGTAAACAAGATAAACACGATAGAGTATGTTGCGCTTCTCTAATGATTTCTATTTACCTGCACTACTACTAGTATATCCAGAATGAGATGATCCCCAACATGTATGAAATGTTAGACTTAGGCGTACTTCTGGTGAGAGGTTTTAACCCCATACAATCCACAGGAAGCCCCAATAATGGACTCCTAAACTTACGAGAGTCTAGATGTACCCTAACTGATCGGCTCCCTACTCCGTAGATACCCTGTGCTGGCCCTATAGTAGGATGTATCACTTCCTAAAGTGACAACCCTTCATTTTCAAGATGTGCACAACCATATCTACTGATGTCATAGCGTCTTAGTTCCCATAGCAAACCGGACCCATTCACGGACATGAATCCGTTGGTTTCCTGCGCTGTTGACACCACCCCTTCATTTTGGATCTCTTATTATTAGCTGAGTAAGCGTGCCCCAACTCCGACCTAGTTCGGAGTACTCTTTTGATACCTAGATGGGTTACTGACTAAAATGGGTCCCACACACAAGATGATACAAGCTCCCCCTAGGCTTGCATCCCCACTACTAGGATTTCAACTGTTTATGCTTAACAGTCCAATATGTAAAACAGGTTAAGTTGTCGGGCCTATATATGTAAATATTACCCCACTACCACAAGATTTACTTAACCCTCACTGATCCAAGCAAGTTTACTTAACAAAGTTGCATAACCCCAAAGTATAAAATAGGTTAAGTTTGTGGGCCTATATATATATATATATTATCCACTGCCACAAGATTTACTTAACCCACCCACTGTTTCAAACAAGTTTACTTAACCCATAATCAAGTTAAAATGTTCATACAATCCCTATGGATTCAACTAGGTTAAGTATTCCAATTCATTACCATATCCATTTATGGTTATAATGGGCTAGACCTCCGAAATTAGGCCTACAACTTGTGGATGTTGGATATGCCGGTCGGGTCCGGGAAGACTTCTTCCACAAGTTGGGCCTAACCTCGTGTCTTAGCCCATCTCGTATTTGTGCACTTAGACCCCTCACGTTAGATTCAACATTTGCGGTTGCTAGATATGCCGGTCAGGTCCGGGCAGACATACACCACAAATGCAATCTAACCATGTATCATAAGTGCAGTTACGGTTTCTAATTACTGTAATCCTAGGCATTTTAATTATTAACCAATTAATTATACCTATGTATTTATAGGTGTTCATGCCCATTTACCCAATTATATACATAATGGATTATATGCCCAAATTTATGTCCATAAACATTATTCAAGTTATGCCAATTTCAATGTTTTCTCCCGTTCCTAACTAACACATTCGCATAAATTTAGCGACATGCCTAGGCTAGAAAGTATCCTGGCCATAAACATTGAAAAGGGAAAGGTGATGGGAAGATGACCATAGTGATTATTTTAACAAAAGTGACATAAACATGTAATTGGCATAGCGATAAGGTGGACATATAAAAATAGATCTAGTAACCATGTGATAATAAAACTAGATCTAACATACTAAGGATGTTATTATAGGCATGAATAAATAAGGATTCGTATGTCCAATTAATGATAGATCATAATTAATCACCACATGATAGGTACAAGATGATCTAGATGGAGAAATAAATCTAAGCAAGGTTTTAACTGTCCAAATTGTGATAGATCCAAATTAGCCAAAATTGTAACGTCCTGTATTTTCTATAGCCAGATATTTAAATTAATTTATTAATTTAAATATTTATTTGAAGTTATTTAGTGACTGTGCACGGTGTACATGCATAATTTAACCATTTGAAATAATCTAATTATAATTATTATAAAACATTGATTATAATTTTATACGTTTTTCCCTGCGACCGAGTTAAATCTTGAAGCCAATTCAAATTTAATCAATATAACGGTTGAGCTAAAAACGTCAGTGTGGTGTAGTTATTTTCGTTGAGATTGAAGTTGGTGGTTGACGGTACACGTAGTTAACAGCGGTGAAAATAACGGTGGACCGATACACCGTGTCCAAATCAAATGAAGGACTACCCTAAATAAAACATGATGTGCACGATTGAAACTTTCCAACCCTATTGATCTAAAATAGATATGAGTGATTCTTGAAAATATTATCTTAACATAGCAAATCTCGAGCAGCTGTCTTATTGGTAATCTCCCAAAAATCTTTGCCATCAAGTGAAAGGAAATATGTTGGAACTTCACTCAGAAAGGTCGTTTATATATTGACTTTAAACCTTGTAGAGTTCATCCCATACAAATTTTGACAATCTCAAACTGATCTCTAGTCAAAAAGAAAATCTCTGCCTAAGTTTTAGTGATGACTTTGCATGTGCTTACATGTGCAATCCTCTCAAACATTAAATGGTACAAATTAAAAACCCATCTTGTATGTACAAGTTGGCTTATTCGAATATTAAATTGAAATATCTATGAAACGTTTCTTTGGCACCATGTGTCTCTGATAATTATAAAATGGGTGACACACTTCGCTTATATATATAAACAAGCTTCAAGCTTTCTCTTCATTTTAGAATACACAGCAAACAAGAAATGGAAAACCCATTCTATTACAATAATTATTTAAAACCTAAATCTAAGTAGGGGGATGGACCACGTTTATCCCTTCATTTCATCAAATTAATGTGCACCATACTGTGATTGTGATTTTCTCCATACCCTATCTTCTGAATCTACATGGTGCTTTTCTTCTATTTGAAGGCGGTCACTTTCTTCTCCTTCATCAAAGGGGTCGTGGCTTCCAAAATAAAAAGAAAACATAATAATTCCTGTTCTACACCATTTCTATACCAAGCGATCTTAAACCGCAGTCTTCATGAATTCCTTATAAATTGAATCTCGTTCCTCCTGAAATCAATACATACTGCAACCTGCTGGAAGTAAGACGCGATCTGATGGCACCGCGACATGAGGCAGGAGGGTTTTAGGGGCTTGCGCTACGAGACAAGTGAAGGTGGAGGGTTCAATTTCACTGCGACGTGGTGTGTGAAGTGTTGGAAATGTTAGGAGTAATGGCATGTGAAGTATTAACGTGACGTGGAAGTACTGCGCAAAACTGGTGGCGTGGCGTGAAGCATTGGCCTGGAGGAAGTCAAAGGTAGAAAATGTGGCAAACAGGAGGTTGAGTGTAGTTAACATAAGCGAGGAGCAGTATATTTATTTTTACATTGGAGAAGAGGTTAGTTTTATGAAAGTGGTGGATGAGGCATGGAGTGACCTTACTATTTGAGGAAATGGAAAAGGGTAGGGGAAGTAACGAAGTCTATTGATAAATGAAATAGGAGATGCGGGTTTTTAGTGCATGGCAACATTGTTTTGAAGTTGTGTACTATTGAAGCTAGAAATGGTTTTGTTGAGGGAGTTTTGCGTTGGGGCACTGTGTAGTGGGTAAAGAAGCTTTTATGTAGAAGAAGGAGCAGCGAGTCATCACGGGGAGGTAGGGTGACAGCGGCCCATAGATGAACATAGTGGCTTTCATTCGTGATGGTGATTCAATGGTGTTCGAAATTTTGGAGAAGGTGTCAAATTGAACTATGCATACGGACTGGGGCAAGAGCTGCAATATCTTTGTTGGGATTTTAGGCCTTTGGTTAATAAAAATAAAAATAATAATAATAGAGATAAAATTGACTGGAGAAAATGAAGTTGGTTCACGGTAGGCTATAGGAGGTTGGAGATATTTGCCACAAAATATTTCACGTGTACTACTACGAACAGAATAAAGATGTGAAATAAAGATGTATGATGGACCGAAAATATAGTGTATGGGATTAGGCTTTAACACAAGGAAAGGAGGTGAGGGTTCTTGGCATGGTGCGTTCCCTGAATGATTTGCTAAATGTGAAGAGAAGCATGCATGGTATAATCATGTATGATACCCGATTTGTATGGAGCGTATGCCGTGGCAAGGATAAACGGTAAAACTTAATTAACTTTAAAATAATAATTAGAGTGTCAATTTGTTAACTTAGGAATTTATATTTATTTAATCATGTTGATATAAATTTGAATCAGAATGTAGCAAGGTGCTTTGAAAATGAGAAGCAGTAGTATCGATCTGTGAAGGAAAGCAGATTAGCTCGGCCTACAAACAGTTAAGAAAAGAAATTAAATTAAATAATTTGTTAATTAAAAATTAGTTACATTAATATAAATTGTATGCTTATCATTTTATATCTGGCACATAGTTAACAGAATTTTGCAAAACAAGCGATGTTGGAATTGCAACAATAAAGGCTACACCGTCGAGCTGGTCGGAAGGGATTTGGAAGCTGTCGAGTTTCTGTTTAATTTTAAACAATGGTTTAAAATTAAACGAAATAATGCTGGATTCGAATCGAAAACAATGTGAGTTAATTCTCACGCCTTCTGATTTCATGATGTGATTAAATTCATATAGATAAAATATATCACCAATAATATCAATTGATTGATTTGGATGCCATGGAATTTATTTGTTTGATATTGGTTGCCGTTAATTTTATTTAAATGCATTGGATGAATTTTCTATTTCATGTATCATTATAAAATGTTATAAAAACTGTGATGCAGGGAAGAACAAGTTGGAGGAATCCAACCGGATTCCTCAAATATTATATGTACTGTTTGTTTTGTATTTATTTATATATATGCATTGTTTGAACCCAAATGATATGGAAAACCCGTTTGGATATAAAGGTTGAATGGAAATTCAACGTTAGTGTGATTAATCAATGTACGGTATTGATTAAGAAACTGGCATCAGTTGAACATAAATCCAGCTTTTTGTTAAGAAATTGATATGCTGTCAGGCAAATCAATGAAGTAAAATTATAAAAAAATATATAATTAAAGCGAAGTTTTAAATTATAACAGAAGTTCTATTATAAACTAGCATTTTATAGTTCATTTTTATAAAGTAAATATAAATGATTATTTGATATTTAAATAAGTTATGAAGCTGTAATTATCCTACAAGTAAATAATTTGGATAATTTTTTTAAGGCAGACATTTAAGAAATATTATTAGGTTAATTAAATTAATCTAATGAAGTGAAGTAATTAGAATCAGTTAACGAATTAACTGATGGTTTGAAGTGGACTAAATCAGCCTGTTTATTGGAAAGTGATTATTAGATTAAATGGGTCTTCAATTAATCTAATGATAATATCTTAGAAATTATTTATTTAAATATATAAGATTTTCTTAATTATTAATGAAGCTTAAATGATTGTTGAACTAATATATTTAGTTATTGTTTATACAAAGCAACTAATCTATTTTAGATAAATAAAGAAGTAAAATGTTTAACTTCAACAATGATAAAGTTAATCATTATTTAATTATTTTAATTTAAGTAATTACTTCTTGAATGGGAATAATTTAAGATAGTCATTAAGTTGTAATAAGATGTTACTTGAATGAAGTATAACAATTCAGATAGAAAGTAAATGTCAAAAGACGAAGAAAGTAAATGGGTTTTGGTAAAGAAGCTATAAATGGAATCATATAGCAAGGTTGAAGTAAAGAGTTAGTATTTAATATAAAAAGCCATAAACAACGCAAATTTCAAAAGTAAGTATATGGCATTATAAAACTATATTGAAATGAAATAGGAAATACGGTTTGATTGCGATTAGAAATAATAAGGTGTTAGAATTACGGACTTATATCTATTCCAAAATAAGAACGTTGTCGATCAAGGTCTGAGAGGTAAATAAAATACCCCAACTTGAACGACTTCACTATTATCAAGGAATGTTATTAGTTTGTAACGGAAAAAGTTGTCGAGATTAGTTATAAAGGGAAACATTGCAGCGTATTGCAAGTTTTGAACTATAACGATAAATTAACGTTGTTGACCAAGCTTAAGCGTGATTTTTATATATAACACTATTCCCTAGGAAATGAAAAAAGTTTGATTTTAAATTCACTTATTCCAAGTGATAAGAAAATATACGATGTTTATCCGAGGAAATGTAAATAAGTTATACCAAGTTGGTTGTAGGAATAAATAATGGTGATTTAGTTATTTACCACCTGTACTGAATGAAAATCTTCAAATTTAACACTCGATGAGGTTTATATAATGATATAACATGTCATCCAACATTGGTTTGGACGTATAGAAATGATAATTGAATATTAAATAAGTGATAATTGAATATTGAATAGAATATATATGTATATATGTACATATATATATATCATTATTTCCGAAGTAAAGGAAAGCTAAAGGAGTTTGTGTAATTAGATATAATATTTCCAAGAAAGGGAAATTAAAGCGATTTTATATAAATATGATGATATTAGTAAGGTTGAGATTTAGTGAATATAGTGTTCATTCCAAATAACGGAAGTAAAGAATTTATCGAGATAAATAAACAGAATCGAATTCTAAATCAATAAAGTGATTTTCCATTATTCGATAAAGAGAAATCGAATTCTAAATCAATAGAGTGATTTTCCATTATTTGACAAAGAGATTTTAATAGTTTAAATAATAAGGGTCTGAGCTGCTAATATTCTTAATGTACTATTTGATATTGATAGTTAAAACCCAACTATCAATAGAATACATTACCGAACCTTTTGACATGTTGTTTCGAAGAGACCGGGATGAGAACTAGACTCAAAACCACTTCGAATCAACGTTGCGTACGAAACCAACTTGCAGCAAAAGAAGATGGAGCAATTGAAGACCGTAGATCTTCATAAAGTGGAAGAACTACTTATAATCTCTGGTTTACACCCCGAGATAAACTGTGGTTTTGTCGTGGTTGGAATCTATGGATTGCAAGGACTACTCGCTACTGATCTATAGGGTGATTCCTAGGATGCGGTAGGAGGCTACCTTCGGTTCATCCTGTTCCTGGATGACTTGTATGGACGAATGTCAGACATAATATTTCCTAAGGGTCACGTACGCGGATTTTTACAAATGTACCAAGTCTGGTGGCGGAGAAATTCTCTTGATTAACACCCAGAATATATGTGGACGTCAATTAGTGATTTGACAGATCTGACGATGTGGCATTCAAAGTAAATGGAGATGTGTTGTTCTGAAAAGATAAATGTGACCTCAAGCCTCACAACTGGGAAATGACAAAAATCGGGAAGGCAACATGGCTAGGTGGGTCATACCAAAGCAGGGTGTATTGTCACCATTTAGAGAAATTCCTTATTTGTTCTTGTTTCGATTCTGTATCTCCGCGGATGGATAGTGGCCCTTAAATCTGTCGGGTGACAATATGTTCGATACACTCAAGTTATATGAGTGGTCGGTCATGTGTGGCTGGGTTACAAGACGTTCTTGTTGAACCCTGGTGTATCCCCTCTAGAGTATATTGATCGGAAGGTGGTCCCATACCTTGTCATAGTTGGAATCCATTCTCCAATAAGCGTCTTGCGGTTTTCAATTTTATAATAAATATGTAGGGCGTGAGATGAAAGCGTTCTACTAGATGATTATTTATTCGTGGTTTGATAGACACTATTATAATATCAATGGATTTTGATATATCAAAACTGTTTTAGGTTATAGTAAGGTAAAAACCGTCCGTGTTTATATGTGGGCCGGTCTTACTATTATCCTTTTCTTTCAAAAAGGATTTATAAATTTAAGCAAGTGTTTATTGTGAATTTATCACTCAAAGTATTCCAGAATGATTTGGGTGAATTTTGTTTTAAATTAAATGTGCTCGGGTCAGACAGGGTATATTTACAGGTTCGGTTCCGCTTAGAGTCCAAGAGCTAGAAGCATGAGGCTTCACCATTAGTTATGT
The DNA here is from genome assembly GCA_030737875.1 of Allium sativum. Classification (NCBI taxonomy): domain Eukaryota; kingdom Viridiplantae; phylum Streptophyta; class Magnoliopsida; order Asparagales; family Amaryllidaceae; genus Allium; species Allium sativum. Next base: position 582,731,268 of record CM060913.1, read on the forward strand.
AGAGTTTATTCCGCTGTGTCTGATATATGATGTACTCTGATGATTGGTATGTATATATACAGTTTTTTTTTGTGTAAAGAGATTTGATATATTATACTTTACTCGTTCCGTTGTGAGATTCTGATGTTCTTCTTATTCTTCTATTCTATTAGTTCTTTCTATTTCTCATCCTCTAACTTCTTTCTATTAACAGTCTAGGTTTTGATACTTGGATTTTTGGTAAGTAATATGATATTATGTATTATAGTTGAAAATTCGAGCGTCAAAATTTTTCGGGCCGTTACAGTTGGTATCAGAGCTAATGGTTTAGGAATAACCTTGGCACTATGGCATAACTGAGTAGAGATGGGGTTAGTAATACCCTAGATTGAGTTTGAGTGTGTGTGTGTGTGTGTGTGTGTATATATATATATATATATATATATATATATATATATATTAGAGAGCATATTTGTAACTTGAATATAATTATAGAATTCAACGTGATTTAAATTGAGTGCATGACTTGATTTAAAACAAATCTAAGTGGAATGGAATTAATTCAAGTTAATGAATCAGAATGAAATATAAGTTAATATTATAAATTGGATGGGAAATTTTTGCTTGGAATGATTGATTTGATTATGGAACAGAAAGGATTTAACCAAGGGAAATGGTTGAAATTGATTACATGAATAAAAATTTAAGCTTAAAATGAATGAGTTGGACATGTTGGGATGAATGCAAATATAATCTGGGAGAAATAAGAATTCCCAATATGAAACGTATGAATTAAAGTTTAATATTTAATTTAAATCATGTTGAGTTAAACGAATCGGGTAAGTAAAGAAATATGGCTCGAATATTAAAATTTGACATACGTCGATGAATTTTTTTACTTGGATGGAAAATTGAAATACATGCAAATAATCCGATTGGAGTGTTGAAAAACCAGGTGTGTTGTATGGTCCAAATTGGCTGCATGATTATAGAATAAACTGATTTGAAAGTAAATCTTAAATAAACCAATTGAATCCATGAAAATGAATTTAAGTTAATAAATTTGAATGGAATTCGATGAATTCAAGAAAATGAAATAAGGAGTTGATTGATGTATCCAAAGGGATTGAAAGGAAATGGTTATGAAGAAACTTCATATCCAGTGAACAAGTATGAAAAATGTTTGGATTGGATAGTTGGTAAAATGGATATAGATTTAAAAACTTGATTGAGAACTGACTAGATCTTATGAATCTGTATGGAGATTTAAAGAGATAAATGGACTGTTAAGAAATGATTTTAAATGAAAACCATGAGAATAGGATAATATATAGAAATTATTGAGTTGAAACTATTTGGAATGGACGATATGGAAACCTCACTGACATTGTTTGAGACTAATGAAGCTCATTTGAGATAAAGAACAAGTGCAAGACCCATTTAACCGGAGCTGATTGAATCCAGTTTGGTTAGAGCTGCATTATAACTGAGTAGACTAAAGTATGATCTATTGCTTATCACGTAATATAACTCGCGAAAAGGTACGCCTATGCAAATATAAAATTTTGGTTTTTATTTGGGGTTTTGAGATTGGGTTTTGAATTTTTCCGACCGTATGAGTCAATGTATATATATTTGTTGAACCTGCAATATTGCAGAAGTCCTCCGTACAGAGGAGACTCTGCCAAAAAATTTCCAAAATTTAAGGTGTTAGAATTTTTTTGAAGATTTTTGGAAAATTTGTTATCGAAAATAAATTGGTTTTAAAACCAATCATATTAGTTTTGGAAATGAAACTGAAGTTTTGTTTGTAAAGATAATGGGTTGTAGCATTCTTTCCGCCTTAGTAATTTCGGGTACGAAATTCTTTTAACGGGGAAGGTATATAATGTCCCGTATTTTCTATAGCCAGATACTTAAATTATTTTATTAATTTAAATATTTATTTGAAGTTATTTAGTGAACGTGCATGGTGTACACGCATAAATTGACCATTTGAAATAATCTAATTATAATTTTATACGTTGTCCCTGCGACCGAGTTAAATCTTGAAGCCAGTTCCAACGTAATCAATATAACGGTTGAGCTAGAAACATCAGTCGGTGTAGTTATTTTCGTTGAGATTGAAGTTGGTGGTTGATGGTATGCGAAGTTAACAGCGGTGAAAATAACGGTGGACTGTTGCACCGTGTGCAAATCAAATGAAGGACTACCCTAAATAAAACGTGCTGAGCACGATTGAAACTTTCCAACCCTATTTATCTAAAACTAATCTGAGTGAATCTTGAAAATATTATCTTAACACAAAAAATCTTGAGTAGTTGTCTTATTGGTAATCTCCCAATAATCTTTGCCACCAAGTGAAAGGAAATATGTTGGAACTTCACTCAGAATGGTCGGCTATATACTGACTTTAAACCTCGCAGAGTTCATCCCATACAAATCTTGACAAACCCATACTGATCTCTAGTCAAAAAGAAAATCTCTGCCTAAGTTTTTGCGACGACTTTGCATGTGCTTACATGTGCAATCCTCTCGAACGTTAAATGGTACAAATTAAAAACCCATCTTGCGTGTATGTGAAGGCCCGCCCCGCACCAGCCGACATTTCCAATGAAAGTGCGCTGTGCCAATGTCCAACTAGCACGGGACGGTCGTCAAAGAAAGGAAACTTAACAGTGGACTAACAAAGAACTTGTAGAATGTCTCACAGTGCATGGAAATAAATATAATAGTAACATACTTTGACATAAAAACAGGCGAGATAGTGCATAATTTGAAAACTAAACATCGTAGCAGCGGAAAATCCAAGTAAAGCTTATGTTCCACTTCATCGTTATTACAATTTCAAAATACTGTCTCTAAAGCAAAAGAAAGAAGAGGTACGCTACTAATGCCCAAAGCAGCGACCATTAACAGCACATGGAGAATATCTATATAAATCATACGTGGAAGCCTCCTACTCGTCTCCAGTACAGCTACTCGTGCATACCGCCTAACCTGTCTCTAGTCTGCTCGTTTAGGAGCTCCCAGAGTAATAAGAAGAGACATAAAACTCTGGGTCAGACAAAAGTCTGGTTTGAGCGATAAGCAGCAAAAACATAACAATAACAGGTATACTAAACCATACCTGAACCTGGACCTGCAACCAAAGAGTTAGCACAACATACTGTACAATACACTAAGGTGCCACTAAACATATGGTGTAAAGGATACGGGGGTGGGGGTGTACATGTCATAGTGATAGCGAACAAACAAGCATAGCAACCATCCTCACAACTCTCACTCAGTGCGTAAAGCATACGATATCCACCTCTTTGACCACCCTATTCCTTGCTACGATCACTCTGCCCCATGGAGTCGTAACGACACCACTGCACTGATCCATAGCCGCTAATCCTTTGCTATGTCCACTCTGCCCCATGAAGTCATGACGACTTCACTGCACTGGCTCATAGCCATACTACGATCACTCTGCCCCATGGAGTAATAAATACCCCACTGCACTGATCCGTAGCCTAACATCCGTCTTGGTGGTGAATCAAAGCTATAGACGTCGATAACCCCTTTGCACACGTCCCGCAGCAAAGTCCAACTCAAGAAGTTCACTCCTTGGTTCCCAACTGGTTCCTGAGTACAAACCTCCCATTTGGACTACCTTTGCATCTCGGGTTTCTGGTTATCACTGGATCGGTTCATTTCTTCACTTCGCTCCACCTCGGATCGTGCTCCACGGTTCGTGATTGATGCCACTCATCGGTTCGGTTCGTGGCCACTCCTTCGATTCGGATCGGCTCGTCTTCTTCCTGGTTGAATCGGTTCGTGACAAGCATCCCCAGTTAGGTCTTCCTCTCCAAGCACCCCGGGTCGGGTCGAATCCCTCAAGTCCATCCATGGTGCATCGGTACGGGTCGTGGAAGGGGTTCGGGTCGAGTGACGTGGTTCAGATCGGGCTCCTTCTCTCAAGCGGGTCATGAGCTCTTATCTCATGGCGACTCGTGATGCAACAATTTGGGGGGGGGGGGGGAACGGTTCGTTTCGTGCTTTCCCCCTCCGATCCGATTCGATTCGGCTAATTTCCTACACTTCTTTCCAGCGACTGTTTTACGCCATTCGACGGCGTTTTCGACCAATCTAATTTTCTAATCAATCACAAAGCATACCATATAGTCATAACAACATATAGAATTGACCACAAACACCAAAACAACAACTTGATAGGTTAAAATGGATCAAACATAGCCAAAACCCCATATTTTCCCTTAATCATGTTTAAGCAAAACTAATGATAGGATTAGTAAAACTTAGCCAAGTTAACCCAAATTTCTAATAGAGGTCTAAAACAATATTTAGAAATTTATAAATATTTTTCCAGAATTTAATCATGTATAAATTCGCTAATTAACACTAATCAATCCTAACTAGCCATAATTAGTGTAAAAAGGTGTTAATCACTCACCTTTGCCACAAATAAAACTTTCAGAACTAAAACTCCATTGATTTGGGTGAATACTGATGTCTAACAGCAGCTCCAACCTTGCTTTGGTGTTATTCCTCCTTAATTTGGTGTAGGTTAGGCTAATCCTTGATTAAACAGTGATTAGAGATGATTCTAGATGTTGGAGGCCATTGTTAGGGTTTCTATGATGTATGTGGCGGCTGGAAAGTGACTAAAAACCGAAATCCCTAACCCTAACAGCCCTTAAATACCCAAAATCCCAAAATCCCCCATTGGGCCTAGTTGTTAATTACCCAATTAAGCCCGGTTAAGTTGTATTTTCACCTTCTAAACCTTAATTCAGCCATATCTCCCAAACGATAAGTCCGTTTTTCACTTGTGACCACTCTACGGAAAGGTAAACTATCATTCGGATCTAATGGAAGTGGTTTCAGGTCAAAACTCCTTTCCAATCAAAAGTTATGGCCGAAACAAGATCAGCTAGGGGCAAAACGGTCATTTAAAAATCGGCAAAAATCATAAGCATGGGAAATGACCCCAATAGTCGTCTCCTAAAGTTACATGGCTATACGACTTCGTATGTAAGCGAAATAAATATTCTACAATCCTTCGATGTGTAGAATGTGGGTCGTTACATCCCCCCCCCCCCCCCCCCAAGAAATTTCGCCGTCGAAATTCCCTAACCAAAACATACAAAGATGTCCCGCATTCCTATCAACCATTCACAACAGTCAAACATACAAAACAAACAAACAAGTCTATCCTAGCATGCGGAAAACTAAATCGCAATTAAAACCTTACCAGGCAAAGAGTTCTGGATACGTCTTTCTAATTCTCTCCTTTGTCTCCCAAGTACAGTCATTCTCATTCTCGCCCCACTGAACCTTGACTAGCTTCACCTCTTTCCTTCAAAGTTGTTTCGTATCGTCCCCGACAATACGAATCGGCTTGCGGTTCCCAACCGCCCTGGGTTCTACTTCGATATCATCCAACTGATCAGGTGAAATAGTCACATCGGGGTCGTGCACGAATTTCCTTAACTGGGAAACATGAAATACGTTGTGAACTCCCGCCATCTTGTCTGGTAATTCAACTTTATACGCCAAATTCCCAACTTTCTCAAGAACTAGGAATGGACCAACAAATTTTGGTGCTAGCTTACCTCTCTTGCCAAAACGAATCACGCTCTTTAGCGGAGAAATCTTGACAAACACCAAGTCGCCAATGGAGAACTTTAAATCTCTTCTCCTCTTATCAGCATAACTCTTCTGCCTATCCTGAGCAGCCTTCATTCGTTGTTGAATGATCTTAATCTTATCTGAAGTTTCTCTTATCACATCTGGTCCAAGCACAAACTTCTCACCAAATTCTAACCAACATGACGGTGAGTTGCATGGTCTTCCGTACAAAGCTTCAAATGGAGCCATACCAATACTGGATTGATAACTGTTATTATAGGCAAACTCTACTACATGCAAATGGTCATCCCATGATCCACCAAAATCCAATACACAGGCTCTCAAGAGGTCTTCTAATACTCGATTCAACCTCTTTGTTTGACCGTCCGTTTGAGGATGATACGCGGTACTGAGATGTAGTTCTGATCCTAAAACCTCTTGTAAGCTCTTCCAAAATCCACTAGTAAATAACGGATCTCGGTCACTCACGATGCCATTGGGTACTCCATGAAATCTCACTACCCATTTCATATACAGTTCTGCCAACTTAGCTACTGTTCTATTTGACTTGACTGGAATGAACCTTGCACTCTTGGTCAACCTATCTACAATTACCCAAATACTATCGTGGCCTGACCTAGTCCTCGGTAACCCATCAATGAAATCCATTGATACTTGTTCCCATTTCTATTCTGGAATTTCTAATGGTTGTAACAAACCACTAGGCTTCTTTTGCTCGGCTTTGACTAGCTGACAATTCATGCACTTAGAGATAAACTTCCCAACGTCTCTCTTCATCCCTTCCCAGTAGTAGGTCTTCTTCATGTCTCGATACATTTTATTACCACCGGGGTGTATGGTCAGTTTTGAGTGATGACATTCTTTAAGTACTTCATCTCTCAATCCATTGACATTGGGCACAACTAGTCTTCCATTCTCTCTAAGCCATCCATCTCGATCAAGCCCATACCTGTTCATCCCCACTTCGATATCCATCTCTAACTTGGAGATGATTTCCAATAAGTTAGGATCGTCCTTCTGACTGGAACCAATCCGCTTAATCAAAGTGGGTCTGATCGTCAAACTTGCTGACATTTCTGGATTCAATTCGCACTTTGGTTTGAAATCATACCCGGCGATGTACTCCAATTGCTTCCACTCAAGAAACATAGCCCCTAAACTGGCATGTCTTCTGCTCAATGTTTCAGCTACCGCATTGCCCTTTCATGGTGTATATGCGATATCGAAATCATAGGAAGCCAAGAACTCTAACCATCTTTGCTGTCGGAGATTTAGATCCTTCTGAGAGAAAAGATACTTTAACGATTTATGATCAGTAAACAACTTGAATCTTTCTCCCAAGAGATAATGTCTCCACATCTTCATTGCGAACACGATCGTTGCCAATTCCAAATCGTGGGTAGGGTATCTTTTCTCATGCGGTTTCAGTTGCCGACTTGCATAATCTACAACCCTACCTCCTTGCATCAATACAGCACCTAGCCCGGTACCACATGCAACTGTGTATACTGTCATCTCTTCATTCCCTTTAGGAATGACTAACACGGGTGCATGCGTCAACTTTTCCTTTAGACTCTTGAATGCATTTTCACACCTTTCGTCCCAAACGAAAGCTTGATTCCTCTTGGTCAACTGAGTCAACGGTGCCGCTATCTTGGAGAAGTCTTGGATAAACTTACGATAATATCCAACTAACCCCAAGAAACTTCTTATGTCTGTTGCATTCTTGGGCGTAGACCAATCTTGTACCGTAGCCACTTTCGCAGGATCCACGGCAATACCATTCTCTGAAACAACATGGCCCAAGAACCTCACTTCCCTCCTCCAGAGTTGCACTTAGAAAATTTCGCCTTCAATTGGTATTTTCTCAACACCTCCATTACTATCCTCAAATGTTCCTCGTGTTCTTCCTCTGTCCTTGAGTAAACCAAGATATCATCCACGAACACAAGAACAAACTTATTCAACTGATCTCTGAAAACCCTATTCATAAGATCCACAAAATATGCTGGTGCATTGGTCAACCCAAATGGCATGACCAACCACTCATAAAATCCAGACGGCGTCCGAAATGCCGTTTTAGCTATACTCTCAGTTTCCACCCTAAGCTGATGAAAACCTGTCGCGAGATCCAACTGGGAGAACACTCTCGCTTCACTAAACTGATCAAACAAATCATCTATCCGCGGTAGAGGATACTTATTCTTCCTCGTCACCTTATTCAACTCACGGTAGTCTACACAATCGAAGGGAACCATCTGCCTTAGTAGCAAACACAACTGGTGCTCGCCATTCAGAAACACTTCTTCTGATAAATCCCTTCTTCAAAAGATCGCTCACTTGCACCCCGAGCTCTCGTTGCTCCCTTGGTGCCATACGACGAATTGGCATCACTATAGGTCTGGCATCTTTCACTAAATTAATACGGAACTCAATTTCTCGGTGTGTTGTAAGTCCGGTCACTTCCTTGAAGACATCCGGATACTAGCCAACAACGGGAATTCCTGCTAACTCGTCCTATGGGATGTCGAGGGAATTTAGAAAACTAGCCATCACCCCATCACTAGGTAGGCTACCAAGCAGTACCCTCCGCCCACCATCCGCCCTAATAGTCACCGAAAATCCCTCATAGTCTACCACCACCCTGTATTTTTGGAGCCAATCGACTCCCAAAATAATGCCAAACCCAGTAAAGCCCAAAACAAAGCAATCACAAACAAACATGCATCCATGACTCGATAAGACCACATTACGGCAAATCATGCTAAGGCTAGTCCAACCACCAATCGGGTTCGTCACTACTAAAGGTCTATCGACAATCTCGGGCTCCAATCCCAACCTATCTACCAGGTTACTAGATATGAAGGAACTAGAAGCTCCGGTATCAAACAAAACTCTTACTAGAACATCATAAATGGAAAGTATACCTTGGATAACGACATTCTTTCCTTTCTCCGCCGCAGTTGGGGCATTCGACGAAGAAGGAACAACATTGATGGCATATGCTTTCACTATCTGCTTCTCTTTCAAAGGTTGCGGGCACTTATCCTTGTGATGTCCCACTTGGCCGCAGTTAAAGCACTTCCTATCCGCTGGCTTGGGCCGACACTCTTTGGCATAGTGGCCCTTCTTACCACAGTTGAAGTACTCTACATCTTTCTTGTTCTTCTTCTTTTGGCCATCCTTGGTCTGATTCTGCTTCCTCTTATTCTAAGAACCATTCTTTCCTCCACCGCTTGCTTACAGTTTTGGCTCCTCTACAGATGCAACCTCAGTCTTCGACATAGGGTAAAGAATCTCTGACCTCAATGCTTTCCCCACAATTGATTCAAACGTCTCATCGATGTGGTTAATAAGCCTTTCCCCATGGTATCCATCTGAACCAGTTATGAACTTCTCATTCTTCTTCTTGGTAGTATCCACTACACCAGAAATGCCAATTAGGCAATGCTCATGGCCGTATCTAAATCGATTTGGCAGCGCTCTGGGCCGTATCAAAAAATGGCGTCTTTATTACTTAGATACGGGTTTAACCCATATCAAAATCATAAATTGATACGGCTTGAAACCATATCAAATTCATGGTTTGATACGGCTCAAAGCCGTATCAAATTCATAAATTGATACGGCTTAAAACCGTATCAAATTCATGGTTTGATATAGCTCAAAGCCGTACCAAATTCATGGATTGATACGGCTTTGACCCGTATCAAACTCATAGATTGATACGGCTCATAGCCGTATCTATTAGCCGTATCAAATATAAAAATAAAATAAAAAATACATTTAGCTACTTCATTACAAACAAATTCATACAATATATATTGCATTGATTCTTGACCAATACATATAGACAGTCTAAACAAAATTGCTTTGCTCATACAGAATACATATAGACAGCAAAACAACCTACCCACAATACAAGAATCGTTTGTTGTCTTCCACTACAATTCCTCATGATAGAGATGAAGCCCCAGACCAATATATAAGAGGTATTCATTTGTGAACTGTCTTGCTGTGTGATATTTTGTAGTGTTGATACTTTCTGTCAAGTTGACGCAAAGAACATCGAACTGTGTGGACATTCAACAAAACTTTGTTAAAAACGTACATTAAAGGAAGAAAGAAAGAAAGAAAGAGGAAAACTGAAATCTGAAATGAACCAAAACAATCAACAAAATATACCTTAAAATCATATTCAGTATGCTGCCATCCAAGCGTCACTCATGTCAGATCTTTGATGCTGTTGATTGCCGCAATCTTCATTCATATACTCATTCATACCCACTTTGTGATCAACAAATCTGCAAATCCAGATAAACGTATATTTCACATGTTCTGTTTTGCTATTTGCATCTTATAGAATACATGTGTTAGTTTACAATGGGTAAAAACAAGTAGATGTGTGATCTGCAAATTTTCTTTTGCAAAATACTCTTCTGTAGATTCATATTATTTCTCTTTTATATCTCAACTCCTTGTATTTTGCCTGTATAATTTTACCTTATGAACAACTGAATTAACATTATATACATTTTCCTATTAATATTTCGGTTAACAAACCAGTTCATTAACTCTATTAGATCTGCATATCTATAACTAATATAAAAACACAAAAATTTCTAGCTACCTTCCTAATTCTAGCTTCTAGTGTTAACCAATTCATCGCATTTGGATTGGTTCAAGAAGGGAATTGGTTTCTTAAAGAATGAGTCGAAGGAAGAAAATAATTACACCTAGAGGAAACCCATATTTAGATGAATACAAAAACAAAGTTTGAGAGTATTAAACAATTAATGTTACTGATTGTGATTTAGCTTGAAGAAATTGTATTTTTATTGGATTCATCGAGACCAATCATCGAAAACATAGTTCTTTCCATCAAGTAAGTTAACCTTAAATTCTAATAAAATTTCAATTAAAAATCAATTATTTTTTCATGTCAACGTAATAGGTTGATGAAAGGAACTCGAAATTTACTGTTAAATTGACACATGATAGATACACGTTTTTTTTTTCTTTTTTGGCCTTAGTCCGGAACAAATATTCTTTGTCAGTTCCGGATCGTTCACCGCCGTTGCCGGTCCGTTTCCAGGTACTGGCCGAAACCTCATTGCTTGGTTGATACACATACATATAGATAATACATGTGTGTGGGTACGTACTTCTCGATACATACATATATTAAATGTATGTAAATATATACATATAGAAACTTTGTGGCTGATATCGGGGGCAACAAAATGATGCAAAATAACTGAGGTTATTGATCGTAGCTCTTATGTAATGCAGGTTGAATGTTATATTGTAGATACATTTTATAAGAAGTCACCAGTTCAGGGCTTGCTTTCGTCACATATTCAGATATGTTTGTTATTGTTTTCTGGTAGTTTTCGCTAAACTACATTTTTAGTTAATTGGAAAATTAACGTTTTAGCATTATGCCATGATGATATCTTGATGGTACATCGTGCAATATATGTATGTGTTTAAGGGGCTCAATTACGATTTTTGCTTCGTACCCTGTTGGTTAAACGCAACTTGCAATTTTTCCATTTCATATGACAACTTATTTAGATATCCTTTTTATAAGGTTTATTGCAGACATAGAGCAAACCAACTTAGTCAACCTACGTATCTTCTTTTTTCTGAATCATGCATTGAAAGTGGAAAAATAATATCCTTAAATACTAGATGAGCTTCTCAAGTGAGTCTGCTTAATGGATGATGTTTATGGAAAAAATAGGGATTTTCTTGATCACTTCCAAGATAAGAAAACGTTAGAAGATAGCTCGCAGAAAAGAACCAGAACTGATTATTCATCAAGGTGTTCTGTCATGTTACTTTAGGTAGATCACATTTTTTTAAAGCCGTTAATTGCTATTGCTTTCCAAATTACTTGACTATACAGATCACAAAGACGATTGTCAACTGTGAAGAGAGTGATGGGTGCTGCATCCATTTTCCATTCCTTTTTTTTGGTTCTCTCACCATTTTCCATCTCTACAATATTAGCGTTTGTTACGAAGTTTGTGAAGATACTGTCAGATTAAACTATTTTTTCAATGGTAATTAAAATGTCAGTCTTACTAAATAAATAAGAAAATATTAATGAAATATAAACAACACTACCTGCTCTTTAGATGAACTTGAGCACTCAAATCTCAACCCATGACTTGTTAAACTGTAAAATGCATGTTTTTCTTCATCGTCAACTCGAGTAACAGGCGGTAACGACCCAATTTTGCACAACAGTGTTTAATAATGTAGAATCTTGAGGACTTAAATCTGGAGAAAGAAAAAACAAAATCAGTATGTTGTTGAAGAGAACATAAATTATTTAAATATCCAAAGTTGAACTCAAATATCTCAAATGTACTTCACCTATAATTATACAAATTATCAAGTTTTTTTTTTTCTAAATGAATTTTGGGTTAGACTGGTTTAATAAGCCAAGTTTATTGGTTATTCTTGATCACCAGTATATATTCGAAGGATAACCAGTTGAGCACGTGAACGTAAATTATCCTCAGTAAATACAAATGTCATGCTTCATTACCTGCGAGAATGTTGCTTGTCCCATTTACACAAATAAACCCAATCTATTATCAAATACTACATTGTGTATGAAATGAGCGTTCACCGACACCCCTATTTTGCAGCAACCCTCTACCCTCCTTATTTTTACCCCACATTATGGTTTAAATAATAATATTTTCTCTCTTTCCACTACACGCATTATTCAATCCAAACTGGTGCAAATCGAGGGGCTCAAGAGATGTTGCAAAAATAGGGGTGTTGGTTGAGCGCTCTTTTATATTTATTCGTTCTCTCACCTATCAAATGAACAAAATACAAACAAACTTGTAATGGATGGATTGCTTTAAGATATATCCGCTCTGAATCATAGTGAATGCTGCTCATGTACATGTATGTGTGTGTATCAGCAAACACTTGATAATCTCATTTATAATTGGGCAACATTCTGATAATCTCATTCATAAAAGACTAATGTGCCAGAAAAATAGAAAGAAATAAAAAGAGGTATACCAGCAGACAAAATCAAGGACTGAAATCAGTTATAAATGGGCATGAACAGTACAAAATAAGTATCGAGTAAAAACAGAGATGTTGCACTACGTTATCTGCTATGTGAGGTCCAAGGGGTCAGTTTTGACAAACATTTAATATAATATTTGACAAATCAGGTACTAGTTATATCTTCCACTTAAAACTATGTTCACAACAGTTGTTTGACCCACTGCCACATCTTACGATTTTGATTATCAGAGCTTGATGTATTTTCCTGTTATTTAAAGCGAAGTTTAAAACATCTATGAAAAAACTTACCCAATGATCGGATTACACCATCAGCACATTTCTTTGTATACTTCTTCTCCTTCATTGGACATTTGGTCGAAAAATCAGTCATATAATCCCACCACAGCCAAGGCTTCCCGCTCTCATTAGAAACCTTAAACACACAAATTTGTATTAAATTTTGCAAAACTACATCTTTCCCATCATATCCTCTATAATTATGCTCAATATAGTTTACAACTAAAGTTGGACTTTTAAGATATACATCTTCAATTTCTTTAACTCTGACAGTAATGAAATTTAAGGTGACCGTGGATATTCTAAGGGTATTGTTTTGATATGATTCAGGCAAGGAACATCGTTCCCCAGAATAAATAACAAGTAATTCAGGAAAAACAACTGAAATCAGTGACGATAAGTTTATAGTTTAGCAAGTCCAAGTTCCATGGTCATTTTGGCAAATTTGCACTCCACTTCTTATATGACATCGGTCACTTGAGAACTTCTGAAGATTAATTTAGTGATTCATAACATAACAAATATGATAATGAGAAATCATTTGTTGAAGCAAGTATGCAATATATCAAGTTAAAGACTAGTTCAATTGTCAAGCACAAAATCAAAACTTGCCTCCTCTATCGACAAGAACGAATGTAGGAAAACTTCCAGGCTTTGACTTGAATGATATATCAAAATCACTGAAAATCTTACAAGCCTTTTTGCTCGATTTAGGATAAGTTACAAAGCCAACCATAGTACCTCCATATTGTGGAATCCCAAAGTTGCCAATTGCACATTCATTAACATAAATTCAGAATTAGGGCAACCCGTATATCTGAATAGAATTTGTGAATTGAAATCAACAAACAAAACAACCCTAAAATTGGATGAATTGAATAAAGACTAGAAAAGTGAAATAGGGTACCTGAAGTATGAATACATAAATAGGGCGGCGACGATCAAATTCACCAGAGGACCGTTGAAGAATAAGAGAAATATGAAGGAAGTTGTTGGCGAACGAGAACAAACGAGGGGGATTTGAGGAAGCGATGGTTTTGATAGAAGAGGGAAACAGAAATTTTAGGTAAAAGCATAATGAGAGAGTCGGCCTAAGAAAAATTGGAAGGGTTCGTGGAGAACGGAAAAATACGATGCTGCTTTGATACAGATCAAATGCGTATCAAATGAGGTAATCCGAAGCTCTAAAGATCTACGGTTGGATTTTACGGATTGGAGGAGGTGCGGATTGGTTGAGCTATAGCAAAGAAAATTTGATATGGCTATGAGCCGTATTAAATTTGATACGGCTCTAAACCGTATCAAATCTTCACATCCTGGCATGCCAAATTTGATGTTTTGGTGTAGTGATCAATAAGGGATAATCCATATTACGATAGAGTATCGAACTCAGCAATATACTCCGAGACAGCTCTACCATTCTGCTTTAGCTCCAAGAACCTCTTAAACAATACTGACTTCAGAGCAGCTGGGATGAACTTATCGCTAAAGCAGGTCTTGAACTGATCCCAAGTAACATGTTCCTCAGGAGTAGCTGCCTTCATGGCATTCCACCAATTTATTGCCCGTCCTTGCAGTTGACGGGATGCTAGCTTTCTCTTCATCGCATCCTCGATACCCAATTCTTCGAAGATACGCTCACAGCTATCCAACCAATCTGAACATCTGTAGCCAACTCTGTTCCATGGAATGGCTTCCCACCAAGACTAGTGTAGTCCTTACAGAACTTGGCGAAATCGGCCCTAGGCGAATGTACCGCTGCACCACCACCATTAGCAGCATTAGGAACTGCTCCTTGCACATATCTAAGCATCCCTCTCATGAAGTCAGTGAACATCATCCTCATATCAGGAGCATTCCCATTATTAGCTCCTCTACCAGTATTCCTTGTGTATCGGCTCATCGTTCAATCTGTAAGGAGAAAACGATTAACCATCTCTTCAGTGGTGCCAGTGCAGTGCGACTCCATCCTTAGATATACTAATAGTATATATATATATATAACTTTTGAAAACCAAAATATCAGAAATACGCGCTCTCATATACGTATACTATCTCTCCCTGGTGTCTTTCCCTAGGTTAACTACGCAACCTAAAGCTCTGATACCAAATGTGACGGCCCGCCCCGCACCAACCGACATTTCCAATGAAAGTGCACTGTGCCAAAGTCCAACTAGCACGGGACGGCCGCCAAAGAAAGGAAAAGAAAGGAAACTTAACAGTGGACTAACAAAGAACCTGTAGAATGTCTCACAGCGCATGGAATAAAATATAACAATAACATACTTTGACATAAAAACAGGCGAGACAGTGCATAAGCTGAAAACTAAACATCGTAGCAGCGGAAAATCCAAATACAACTTATGTTCCACTTCATCATTATTACAATTTCAAAATACTGTCTCTAAAGCAAAAGAAAGAAAAGGTACGCTACTAATGCCCAAAGCAGCGACCATCAGTAGCACAGGGAGAATATCTATATAAATCATACGTGGAAGCCTCCTGCTCATCTCCGGTATAGCTACTCTTGCATACCGCCTAACCTGTCTCTAGTCTGCTCGTTTAGGAGCACCAGAGTAATAAGACGAGACATAAAACTCTGGGTCAGACAAAAGTCTGGTATGAGCGATAAGCAGCAAAAACAGAACAATAACAGGTATACTAAACCATACCTGAACCTGGACCTGCGACCAAAGAATTAGCACAACATACCATACATTACTCTAAGGTGCCACTAAATATATGGTGTAAAGGATACGAGGGTGGGGGTGTACATGTCATAGTGATAGCGAACAAACAAGCATAGCTACCATCCTCACAACTCTCACTCAGTGCGTAAAGCATACGATATCCACCTCTTTGACCACCCTATTCCTTGCTACGATCACTCTGCCCTATGGAGTCGTAACGACACCACTGCACTGATCCATAGCCACTAATCATTTGCTATGTCCACTCTGCCCCCATGAAGTAATGACGACTTCACTGCACTAGCTCATAGCCATACTACGATCACTCTGCCCCATGGAGTAATAAATACCCAACTGCACTGGTCCGTAGCCTAACATCCGTCTTGGTGGTGAATCAAAGCTATAGACGTCCATAACCCCTTTGCACACGTCCCGCAGCAAAGTCCAACTCAAGAAGTTCACTCCTTGGTTCCCAACTGGTTCCTGAGTACAAACCTCCCATTTGGACTACCTTTGCATCTCGGGTTTCTGGTTATCACTGGATCGGTTCATTTCTTCACTTCGCTCCACCTCGGATCGTGCTCCTCGGTTCGTGATTGATGCCACTCATCGGTTCGGTTCGTGGTCACTCCTTCGATTCGGATCGGCTCGTCTTCTTCCTGGTCAAATCGGTTCATGACCAGAATCCCCAATTAGGTCTTCCTCTCCAAGCACCATGGGTCGGGTCGAATCCCTCAAGTCCATCCATGGTGCATCGGTTCGGGTCATGGAAGGGGTTCGGGTCGAGTGACGTGGTTCACATCGGGCTCCTTCTCTCAAGTGGGTCGTGAGCTCTTATCTCATGGTGACTCGTGATGCAACAATTTGGGGGGGAAACGGTTCGGTTCGTGCTTTCCCCCTTCGATCCGATCCGGTTCGGCTAATTTCCTGCACTTCTTTCCAGCGACTGTTTTATGCCATTCGACGGCGTTTTCGACCAATCTAATTTTCTAATCAATCACAAAGCATACCAAATAGTCATAGCAACATATAGAATTGACCATAAACACCAAAACAACAACTTGATAGGTTAAAATGGATCAAACATAGTCAAAACCCCATATTTTTCCTTAATCATGTTTAAGAAAAACTAATGATAGGATTAGTAAACATAGCCAAATTAACCCAAATTTCTAACAGAGGTCTAAAACAATATTTCGAAATTTATAAATATTTTTCCAGAATTTAATCATGTATAAATTCGCTAATTAACATTAATCAATCCTAACTAGCCATAATTAGTGTAAAAAGGTGCTAATCACCCACCTTTGCCACAAATAAAACTTTCAGAACTGAAACTCCACTGATTTGGGCGAATACTGATGTCTAACAGCAGCTCCAACCTTGCTTTGGTGCTATTCCTCCTTAATTTGGTGTAGGTTAGGCTAACCCTTGATTAAATAGTGATTGGAGATGATTCTAGATGTTGGAGGCCATTGTTAGGTTTTCTATGATGTATGTGGCGGCTGGAAAGTGACTAAAACCGAAATCCCTAACCCTAACAGCCCTTATATACCCCAAATCACAAAATCCCCCACTGGGCCTAGCTGTTAATTACCCAATTAAGCCCGGTTAAGCTTTTTTTCACCTTCTAAACCTTAATTCAGCCATATCTCCCAAACGGTAAGTCCGTTTTTCATATGTGACCACTCTACAGAAAGGTAAACTATCATTCGGATCTAATGGAAGTGGATTCAGGTCAAAACTCCTTACCAATCAAAAGTTATGACCGAAACAAGATCAGCTAGGGGCAAAACGGTCATTTAAAAATCGGCAAAAATCATAAGCATAGGAAATGACCCCAATAGTCGCCTCCCAAAGTTACATGGCTATACGACTTCGTATGTAAGCGAAATAAATATTCTATAATCCTTCGATGTGTAGAATGCGGGTCGTTACAGTGTACAAGTTGGCTTATTTGAATATTAAATTGAAATATATCTGCAACGTTTCTTTAGCACCATATCTCTCTGATAATTTTAAAATGGGTGACACACTTCGCGTATATATAAACAAGCTTCAAGCTTTCTCTTCATTTTCGAATACACAGCAAATATGAAATGGAAAACCCATTATATTACAATAATTATTTAAAACCAAAATATAAGTAGCGGGATGGACCTCGTTTATCCCTTCATTTCAGCAAATTAATACGCACCATACTGTGATTGTGATTTTCTCCATACCCTATCTTCTGAAACTACATGCTGCTTTTATTCTATTTAAAGGCGGTCTCTTTCTTCTCCTTCATCAAAGGGGTCGTGGCTTCCAAAATAAAAAGAAAACATAATAATTCTTGTTCTACCCCATTTCTATACCAAGAGATCTTAAACCGCAGTCTTCATAAATTCCTTATAAATTGAATCTCGTTCCTTCTGAAATCAATACATACCGCAACTTGCTGGAAGTAAGACGCGATTTGATGGCACCGCGACGTGAGGCACGAGCGTTTTAGGGGTTTGCGCTGGGTGACAAATGAAGGCGGAGGGTTCTATTTCACTACGACGTGATATGTGGAGTGTGGGAAATGTTTGGAGTAATGGCATGTGGAGTATTAACGTGAGGTGGAAGTACTAGGCAGAACTGGTAGCGCGGCGTGAAGCATTGGCGTGGAGGAAGTAAAAGGTAGAAAACGTAGCAAACAGGAGGTTGCGTGTAGTTAACATAAGTGAGGAGCAGTATATTTATTTTTACATTGGAGAATATGTTAGTTTTATGAAAGTGGTGGATGAGGCATGGAGTGACCTTACTGTTTGAGGAAATGGAGAAGGGTAGGGGTAGTAGCGAATTCTGTTGATAAATGAAATAGGAGATGCGGGTTTTTAGTGCATGGCAGCATTGTTTTGAAGTTATGTACTATTGAAGCTGGAAATGGTTTTGTTGAGGGAGTTTTGCGTTGGGGCACTGTGCAGTGGGTAAAGAAGCTTTTACGTAGAAGAAGGAGCAGCGAGAAATCACGGGGAAGTAAGGTGACAGCGGCCCATAAATGAACATAGTGGTTTTCATTCGTGACGGTGATTCAATGGTGTTCGAAATTTTGGAGAAAGTGCCAAAGTGAACTGTGCATACGCACTGGGGCGAGAGCTGCAATATCTTTGATGGGCTTTTGGGCCTTTTGTTAATAATAATAATAATAATAATAATTGAGGGCAAATTGACTAGAACAAATGAAATTGATTCACGGTAGGCTATAGGGGGTTGGAGATATTTGCCACAAAATATTTCACGTGTACTACTGCGAACAGAATAAAAATATGAAATGAAGAGGTATGATGGACCGAAAATATGGTGTGTGGGATTAGGCTTTAACACAAGGAAAGGAGGTGAGTGTTCTTGGCATGGTGCGTTCCCTGAATGATTTGCTAAACGTAAAGAGAAGCATGCATGGTATAATCCTATATGATACACAATTTGTCTGGAGCGTATGTCGTGGCAAGGATAAACGATAAAACTTAATTAACTTTAAAATAATAATTATGGTGTTAATTTGTTAATTATGGAATTTATATTTATATTTATTTAATCATGCAGATATAAATTTGAATGAGAACATAGTAGGGTGTTCTGAAAATGAGAAGGAGTAGTATCGAACTGCGAAGGAAAGCAGATTAGCTCGGCCTGCAAACAGTTAAGAAAAGAAATTAAATTAAATAATTTGTTAATAAAAAATTAGTTACATTAATATAAATTGTATGCTTATCATTTTATATCTCGCACATACGTTAACAGAATTTAGCAAAACAAGCGCTGTTGGAATCGCAACAATAAAGGCTATGCCGTCGAGCTGGTCGAAAGGGATTTGGAAGCTGTCGAGTTACTATTTAATTTTAAACTCCGGTTTAAAATTAAACGAAATAATGCTGGATTCGAATCGAAAACAATGTGAGTTAATTCTCACTCCTTCTGGATATCATGATGTGATTAAATTCATATAGTTAAAATATATCACCAATATTATCAATTGATTGATTTGAATGTCGTAGATGTTATTTGTTTGATATTGGTTGCCGTTAATTTTATTTAAATGCACTGGATGAATTTTCTATTTCACGTATCATTATAAAATGTTATAATAACTGTGATGCAGGGCAGAACAGGTTGGAGCAATCCAACCGGATTCCTAAAATATTATATGTACTGTTTGTTTTGTATTTATTTATATATATGCACTGTTTGAACCCAAATGATATGGAAAAACCATTTGGATATAAAGGTTGAATGGAAATTCAGCGTTAGTGTGATTAATCAATGTACGATATTGATTAAGAAACTGGCATCAGTTGACCTTAAATCCAACTTTTTGTTAAGAAACTGATTTGTCGTTAGGCAAATCAATGAAGTAAAATTATTTAAAAAAAATTATAATTAAAGCGAAGTTTTAAATTATAATAGAAGTTCTATTATAAACTGGTATTTTATAGTTCATTTTTATAAAGTAAATATAAATGATTATTTGATATTTAAATAAGTTATGAAGCTGTAATTATCCTACAAGTAAATAATTTGGATTTTTTTTAAGTCAAACGTTTAAGAAATATTATTAGGTTAATTATATTAATCTACTGAAGTGAAGTAATTAGAATCAGTTAACGAATTAACTGATGGTTTGAAGTGGACTAAATCAACTGGTTTATTGGAAAGTGATTATTAGATTAAATGGGTCTTCAATTAATATAATGATAATATCTTAGAAATTAATTATTTAAATGTATAAGATTTTCTTAATTAGTAATTACCCTTTTAATGAAGCTTAAAAGATTGTTGAACTAATATATTTAGTTATTGTTTATACAAAGCAACTAATCTATTTTAGATAAATAAAGAAGTAAAATGTTTAACTTCAACAATGATAAAGTTAATCATTGTTTAATTATTTTAATTTAAGTAATTACTTCTTAAATGGGAATAATTTAAGATAGTCATTAAGTTGTAATAAGATGTTACTTGAATGAAGTATAAAAATTCAGATAGAAAGTAAACGTCAAAAGACGAAGAATGTTAATGGGTTTTGGTAAAGAAGCTATAAATGGAATCATATAGCGAGGTTGAAGTGAAGAGTTAGTATTTAATATAAAAAGCCATAAACAACGGAGATTTCAAAAGTAAGTATATGGCGTTATAAAACTATATTGTAAAATGAAATAAGAAATACGGTTTGATTGCGATTAGAATAATAAGGTGTTAGAATTATGGACTTATATCTATTCCAAAATAAGAACGTTGTCGATCAAGGTCTGAGAGGTAAACAAAATACCCCAACTTGAACGACTTCACTATTATCAACGAATGTTATTAGTTTGTAACGGAAAAAGTTGTCGAGATTAGTTGTAACACCCCGTATTTTCTGTAAACATTAAAGTAACGAATTAAATAATAATTAATTACAAATGTGAGAATTAATGGAAACGGGTTACGCCATTGCGTTCTTCTCGGAATTCTGCTTGAGAAAGAGTCCGAGTTTGCGCAAATCGGACTTCGTATGAAGAAGTTATGGCCCTCAGAACTTTCAGAAATTTATGTAAAACAATTCAGAAAATTAAATTCCAAGGCAGGTCGACCTGAGGGTCGACCTACCCCAGGCCAGGTCGACCAGGGGGTCGACCTCCCTATATACAGGTCAACCTGGGTGTCAACCTCCCCCTCGGGTCAGAAATGAAATTTGACGTTTTTCTTCCTGTGATGATCTGCTGTGTCATTAGGGCTTGTGTGGCACGTTCTGGTTGGTTCTCTTAGGTTTGAATGGCTTTGATTTGCTCTAGGTTAGTCTGATGGCTCCTATTAAATCAAACTTCTATATAAGCAACCTAAATCTAATCCCTAAGCCAGACAAAAAAATATTCCTAAGAACGTCTTGCTGTCAGAACTCAACCTAGAATAGCCACCATTCTCTTTCAACTAGGAAGCAAGTTAGGAATTACAAATCAAATCTAATTCAACTAAGAGAAATCAACGTCTACAACAAAGGAGAGCTATTCAATTTCAGAATACAGATCCCAGAACTCAAGACTAGTCTCCTTTTTGTAAGTCCAATTATCATTTAGACCTAAATGATATTAGAATCGTGACTAAATAAATGGATGTAGAACATCACCTAATGTAAATCTATGCCTATCCTTTTTGTTAAAACTGAATTGATTGAGACTATGATTCTTATCATGCTAAGTTGTGATCATGTTGTATGTAATTTAATGATAAATGTTAAATGCTTTGCAATGAATCCATATGTTGTATAATTCGTCAATGACATATTATGTTGTATACTTTGGCGATGACATAAATTGACGATGACATATTATAATTTGGCGATGGATATCATATTGTGTAATTTGGCGATGACATACCATATTGTATAATTTGGCGATGGATATCATATTGTGTAATTTGGCGATGACATACCATGTTGTATAATTTGGCGATGACATTTCATGCTGTATGATTTGGTAATGACACCAATATGTTTTATGACAATTTGGTAATTTTGCTATGTTTATGCAAGTTCAACCATGATCACATATATGACCAAAACTACATGCTAATATGGTTAGGTTCAGGTTAAATTTGATCCAACTAGTTTGCAAGTTCACGACTACATGCCAAATTTTAAGTTTATGAAATTCTATGTAAAACCCCTATTTTACGACTCATGTTGTGTAGATCAAAATTTGCAAGTTCATAATTACATGTATGTTGTTCTATGCCAAATTCATATGTCACATGTGTAGTTAGATCCATATTTTATGATGTTGGAATTATTACATATTCCTCTTTTTCCCCTTTTGTGTATAAGTTAGGCTATGTATCGAGCCTAACATTTTATGTGATTATGTGAACGTTTAACGGGGGTAACTTTGGGGGAAAATGTGAAATTACATATAATTGGCATATTTGGCTCATGATCATGTAAATGTTTTATGGCATAAAGTGGTATAAATTTTTATACCTAAAATTATGAACTTGATTTAAAGGGAAAGTGGGGCTTGACTTGAATGACAATAATTTACATATAAACATAAGGGGTAAATATGTAAATTTAGAAAAAAGACGAATATGCCTAACCCGAGGTTAGATTGAATTACGGTGTAAGACTGCCCGGAACCGCCCGGCACATCCAGCAACCGTAACAATATATATCTAATGTGAGAGGTTAGTGCATCAACCCCAAAAGAACCCGAGGTTAGTCTGAGTTACGGTGTAAAACTGCCCGGACCCGACCGGCATATCCAGTGACCGCAAGAATACCTGTCTAATGTGAGTGGTTGGTGCTTTAAAGAATGAATTAAAGCTAAGTCAGGAATGGTTGGGTTAAGTTAATTAAGGCAAAACTTAACCAATATAACACGAATGACTAGGGTTAAGTAATGAGAACACTTAACCAATATAACACGAATGACTAGGGTTAAGTAATGAGAACACTTAACCAATATAACAAGATGAATGACTAGGGTTAAGTTAATAGGAAACACTTAACCAATATAGCATGACGAATGACTAGGGTTAAGTAATAAGAAACACTTAACCAATATAACTTGATTTGTGGCAAGGTTAAGTTAAAACAAAAGGTCAACACTTAACCAATATAACTTGATTTGTGGTAAGGTTAAGTTAAAACAAAAGGGCAACACTTAACCAATATAACTTGATTTGTGGTAGGGTTAAGTTAACACAAGAAGGCAACACTTAACCAAGGTAACACGACAAGTAGGTGGGTTAAGTTAACTTGAATTGATTGATGACACTTAATCAATACAACATGATGAACACGTGGGGTTAAGTTAACAAGAAACACTTGACCAATATAACTTGATGGATGAACGGGGTTAAGTTGATAGGAAACACTTAGCCAATCCTACATGATAAGTGAGGAGGGTCAAGAAACACTTAACCAACATGACATGATGAATGGGTGGGTTAAGTTAACATGGATGGGCGACACTTAACCAATATGGCATATTGTGCGGGAGGGTTAAGTACATATCGGGTTGGTGGGTAATATTAGTAAATATAGGCCCACAAACTTAACCGTTAAATAAACATGCTTGAATCAGCAGGAAGGTTAAGTACATATCGGGTTGGTGGGTAATATTAGCACATATAGGCCCACAAACTTAACCATTAAATAAACATGCTTGAATCAGCGGGAAGGTTAAGTACACATCGGGTTGGTGGGTAATATTAGCACATATAGGCCCACAAACTTAACCATTAAATAAACATGCTTGAATCAGCGGGAAGGTTAACTACATATCAGGTTGGTGGGTAATATTAGCACATATAGTCCCACAAACTTAACCGTTAAATAAACAAGCTTGAATCGATGGGAGGGTTAAGTACATCTCGTGTAAGTGAGTAATATTAGCACATATAGGCCCACAAACTTAACCATTAAATAAACATGCTTGGATCGATGGGAGGGTTAAGTACATCTCGTGTAGGTGGGTAATATTTGTATATATAGGCCCACAAACTTAACCAATAAGAAAACCCTAGTAACGGGGACCCATTTCAGCAGTAACCCACATAGATGTATCAAGGTACACTGAAACTAGGTAGGGTGGGGCACGATTACTGGGCTGATTATAAGCGGTCAAAATAGCGACAAGGGGTACGTCAGTGTAGGTTCCGATGGTTAACGGGCATGCACGTACTTCGGAGTGGGAAAAAGCAGGCACTGGGTACCAGTAGTTATACACTGTGCATCTTGAATCGTGTCGGGTCGCTATCATAAGGATTGATACACCTTATGGTGGGACCAGCACACGGTATCTACACGCAAGAGAGGGCCGATTGACACAGACACATGGAACATGAATACAAGTAGGGAGCCGATCGATAGGGTAGTAAGGGTACATCTAACATGTTCATGGCAATTAGGCTGATTGAGGTGGAATCCTAACGATAGATGTACAACTGAAGGCTACCACAATTACGGGGATTGGGATCACGTTATCATTTTATACAGATTACTAGTTAGGATCACGTTATCATTTTATACAGATTAGTAGTTGGGACACTAGTTAGGTGGGGCAGAGATAGATATAAAAATCAGAATAACAAGGTAGTAGCAAAGCAGAGAAAGAGTAGGAGCGCATTCAGTTTATCTTGCCTTATCATACCTTATGTTTATCCTATGTTACCTTATTTATTTGTTATTGTCCTGCGTCCAGTTTATTCATGTCATGGTTCTCTTACCAGTTTATATGCTGAATAATCACTGGACTTACCAAACTTATGTCTGAGCTAATTTTGTTTCGCCTCTTTTCTTCCGTCCCCCCCCCCCCCCCCACGTTTACAAGGAGGAAATGTTACCATTTAGCTCAGTTTTCTTTTCAAGCTCGAAGATGGTTGAAGTTTGGCTTTGGACTCTGTCTTCCACTGATATGGCTGGTTCATGCTTTATTGGGGAATATCATTGTTATTTTTTGTGATTCTTTTACACTTGGAAGTTATTAAATCAAGATAGAAGTTCTATGTATTACTTTTAAGTATGATTTGAGAAAATTGTTGCAAAAGCTTGACTGAATTAAGTTGTTTATAAAATGACTTTATTTTCCGCTACTTTATTTGTCTGCCTTGTAATTTATCTGCATCTTTTACCTATAATGCTCCACCGAAGTTAAGGCGTTCCCTTTGTGAGTGACCTTAACAGAAGTCGGGTGTTTCATTGGTTATAAAGGGAAACATTGCAGCGTATTGCAAGTTTTGAACTATAACGATAAATTAATGTTGTTGACCAAGCTTAAGCATGATTTTTATATATAGCACTATTCCCTTAGGAAATGAAAATAGTTTGATTTTAAATTCACTTATTCTAGGTGATAAGAAAATATACGATGTTTATCCGAGGAAATGTAAATAATTTATACCAAGTTGGTTGTAGGAATAAATAATGGTGATTTAGTTATTTACCACCCGTACTAAATGAAAGTCTTCAAATTTAACACTCGATGAGATTTATATAATGATATAACATGTCGTTCAACATTGGTTTGGACGTATAGAAATGATAATTGAATATTAAATAGGTGATAATTGAATATTGAATAAAATATATATGTACATATATATATATATCATTATTTCCAAAGTAAAGGAAAGCTAAAGGAGTTTGTATAATAAGATATAATATTTCCAAGAAAGGGAAATTAAAGCGGTTTTATATAAATATGATGATATTAGTGAGGTGGAGATTTGTGAATATAGTGTTAATTCCAAATAACGGAAGTAAAGAATTTATCGAGATAAATAAACAGAATCGAATTCTAAATCAATAAAGTGATTTTCCATTATTCGATAAAGAGAAATCGAATTCTAAATCAATAAAGTGATTTTCCATTATTCGATAAAAAGATTTTAATAGTTTAAATAATAAGGGTCTGAGCTACCAATATTCTTAACGTACTATTTGATATTGATAGTTAAAACCCAACTATCAATAGAATACATTACCGAACCTTTTGACATGTTGTTTCGAAGAGACCGGGATGAGAACTAAACTCAAAACCACTTCGAATCAACGTTGCGTACGAAACCAACTTGTAGCAAAAGAAGATGGAGCAATTCAGGATCGTAGATCTTCATAAAGTGGATGAACTACTTATAATCTTGGGTTCGCACCCCGAGATAAACTGTGGTTTTGTCGTGGTTGGAAACTATGGATTGCAAGGACTACTCGCTACTGATCTATAGGGTGATTTCTAGGATGCGATAGGAGGGTGCCTTCGGTTCATCCTATTCCTGGATGACTTGTATGGACAAATATCTGATAGAATATTTCCTAAGGGTCATGTATGCTGATTTTTACAAATATACCAAGTCTGGTGGCAGAGAAATTCTCTTGATTAACACCTAGAGAATATTTGTGTACGTCAATTAGTGATTTGACAGATCTGACGATGTGGCATTCAAAGTAAATGGAGATGTGTTGTTCTGAGAAGATAAACGTGACCTCAAGCCTCACAACCGGGAAATTACAAAAATCGGGCAGGCATCATGGCTAGTTGGGTCATACCCAAGTAGGGTGTATTGTCACCATCTAGAGAAATTCCTTATTTGTTCTTCTTTCGATTATGTATCTCCACGGATGGACAGTGGGCCCTTAAATCTGTCGGGTGACAATATATTCGATACACTCAAGTTAAATGAGTGGTCGGTCATGTGTGGCCTGGTTACAAGACGTTCTTGTTGAACCCTGGTGTATCCCCTCTAGAGTACACTGATCGGAAGGTGGTCCTATTCCTTGTCATAGTTGGAATCCATTCTCCAATAAGCGCCTTGCGGTTTTCGATTTTATAATAAATATTTAGAGCGTGAGATGTAAGCGTTCTACTAGATGATTATTTATTTGTGGTTTGATAGACACTATTATAATATCAATGGATTTTGATATATCAAAACTATTTTGGGTTATAGTAAGGTAAAAACGTCTGTGTTTATGTATGGGTTGGTCTTACTATTATCCTTTTCTTTCAAAAAGGATTTATAAAGTTAAGCAAGTGTTTATTGTGAATTTATCACTCAAAGTATTCCAGACTGGTCTGGGTGAATTTTGTTTTAAATCAAATGTGCTCACTACAAGAAAATATGATATACATAGCATTATATTATAACCTTACATTAAAGTGCTATAATAAAATAATTAAAAAAAAGAAAATAATGTATATCTTGTGCTATATAAAAGAAGCAAGAAAATAACAAATAAATTATGCTATACAAAGGTATCTTCCGCTATATTAACGTTGTTAATAGAAACAGTGGGAGCGAAAACAGACGCGGGACAAAATAAAACGCAAGCCCGCGATAGTAAAAAAATCCCACCTCACAATCAAACTCATCCCTAAAATTTAATTCACTTTTCCCTAAAATTCTCGTACCACTTTGCAAAAATAATTCATTTTCCCTCTCTCCTATCCATGTTGTCGCTTCATTCATCAATTTCCTTTCTCTCGATTTCCTTCAGATTTCGTCTGTTCTTCTGGTTCTATTGTAGACCTGATCTCGCTGTCCTAATTTCTTGCTCAAGTTTCAGGTATCCCTAATTCGCTTTTAAGATCTATTTGATTCATCGATTTTTAGGTGTGTTTCATTGGTTAATTTTGATTTGGATGTACTTTGCATATTAGTTGTTGGTAATGTTCACATACGATATGTGAATGTATCATCGATCATAAATGTGAATACATTTTTTCTTTTTTCTTTTGGTAATGATCCCAAATCTGCACTTGCGTTGTAAAACCAGTCACAATTGTCATTATGATCCCTAACGTTAGAGGCTGGAGAAAGCACTACCTCCTCTATTTCACTCTCATTCTAATTGTTCCCCTTCTATTTTCAGTACTCAATTTACATCAAAATGATGTAACCTCGCTAGTTGGAGTCACTAAATATCCCTCAAGTAAACCAGATCATTTGATTTTCGGCACTGCCGCTGGCCGAGGTTTGCCGAATCGTCTCCAGTGCAGCATTGAAGGTATAAGAGCTATTATCAAAGATGAGTTTTTTGAGAAAGAGAGAGATAGCTGATAGCAAATATGATGTTTCATTCGTTACAGTTGTTATAATATATAATCGCATGGTGGGAGCAAAATCAAGTGACTTGGTGACGGTTGGGAATGTTTCCTACAACAAAGAAGAGAAATCTATGGTCGTGCTCAACATTTCATTGATTTCATCCAGGTGTCAGTGCCAAGAAGAAGGGTGATCATTCTGACTGATCCTAATTCCAAATTTTCAATGACTAAAAATACTGCATTGTTACCAATCAAAGGTGATTATTCTCATGATCAGCTGATGGTTCAAAGAATCAAATCTTACATAGCCTTTTTGCAAACAAAGATTGAGCAAAGTTGGACTTTGAAGCCAGTTAACAATTACATTTTTCACAGATTTTGATGTTGCAATAGTCGATGATCTTGGACATATATTCAGAAACTATCTGCATTTTGATTTAGCTCTCACCTTCCGAAACAATAAATATCAACCTTTGAATTAAGGATTCATAGCGGTAAGAGGCACTCTAGATGGGTTACTCAAAGCAAAAAAGTTTCTTCAGAAAGTTTTGGATGTGTACATGTCAAAGTAGATGAAGTCATCCAGAATGCTTGGTGACCAATTAGCTCTTGTTTTGGTAGTGAAAGCATATTTACCTTTCGTTGAGAAAAGATTTAAGAAGCCTGAAATATTCCACTCAGAACTGAATGGTATATCAGTATTATTTTTGCCTTGTTCTATTTACAATTGGACCCCACCTGAAGGTGCTGGACAGTTTCACAGATTGCCATTGGATGTAAAGATTATTCACTTCAATGGGTCGAGGAAAAGGCTAATTCCTGAATCATGGAGCTTCTTCAATTCTACATCCGAGTTACTTGATACGTTGTCTTATATTAGGGAGTGGGAGAACAAAGTACGACTTTTGACATCTGAACTACATTGCTCTTTTAGCGTCATAGTGAACGCAGTTACGGGTTTGAGTTTGAGATATGTGGATAAACCCCTTGATGGTATGTATAGTCCCCTCTCTTATGTTACTCTATACTAGCTTACACACAAATTTGACAAAGAAATAAACTTAGTTTATTAAAATATTCTCTCTACTGCTGGCGTTGATCGTTTCTTACCTTAAATGATGTTTAAATTTTGAAACTGTATATTTGCTAGCGAAAAGTATTCACAGGACAACAATTAAGATTTGAGTGCATTCTTACTTCATTTTCTATATTATAGGAGGCGAGGCTGTTGATTAATATCAAGGAACATGTTCTTGCTCCAAAGCATCAGGTCCTTACTATAGAGAAGAAAACTCTTTTAGAGCGTGACATCCTAAAAGAAGCACAAGTGTTACTTTTATCCCTTTTTGTTTCATACCATGCAGTATTTTTATTAGAACACTATAAATATATAAAATAGGGTGCAAAGCTTGTACATTTGGAAGTCTTATATTATCCTAATAGCATGCTGTGTAGCTGTTTCAAACTTCATAGATTTCATATTTCTTGTTATTTATCTTTATAAATTAGTGATATAAGGTTTTGATGTTGCGTAGCCCAGTCAGTGCCTTGACTTCTTGCTTGTTGTCAAGTATTAAATATTTTCAAAGTGCAAGATGTATCGTGAATATTTTCCACATTATGTTAAGGCTTAGTATAGTTTTTGTTTAGTGAATGAGATGGGTTATGGATTATGTACATTAAGCCAAGAATTTAACATTTTCAGCAAGTTCCCTGCAGCACTGAAAAGAGAAAGCACTGAAAAAATGCAGGGAACTGTACATTTTACTTACATGTCACTTCGCTTATGACATAATATCCTTTTGCTATTTCTCATTTTATAGATGTCAGTAGAGAAACTACCGGCTATGACTGTAGTTTTAGTGCATACTGCATGTATTGGTCCCAACTGGTCTTTGTGGCTGTATTTAGTGCATGCTATATGTATTTAGTCATGAATGACGAGTAATAACGAGTTTAGTTATTGCAGTATTATCACAATTTAGTCATGTAACGTGTATTTTAGTGCTGTGAGAACGACAAGTTTAGTTTTTAATAGTTCCAAAATGAAATATTATCTTCATTTTAAAATCATGCCTCAGCATGTGTTTTATTTGTGACATGCACACAAGTAATAACAATGAAAAGACACAATGAATCCTTGGTGATTCAAGTTAGCTCTTGTTGTTGCCAAGAAACCTAGCGCCTAGCGCTCCTAATTAGGAATGATATGACAATCATAAAGTTTTGTAGTTATTTGAATTCTCTCTTTTATGCTTATTATTGGTTGGATGATTTTTTTATCTCCCTTAATTTTCATGTTAACGGAAGTTAAACTTAATTCTGTCGTTATTGATGATGAGCTCAGCCAAACTATGTTAGCACTGTGTGTCCTTGAGCATATTCCAAGTTTGTTGAAATATTGATAATTTATAACCAATGTCATATATTGATTTCTTCTACACAAACTGTTCCAACCTATACGATTCTAACATGTTGACCTTGCATGAATGAAAAGGTTAAGTTCCTTATTAATGAAGGTTGCTCCTATTTGATACCTCTTCTAAATTTTATTTCCATGAAGAATCCAGAATGGCTGTAGCATGCTAGAACTTTCTTCAAATGTTTTTTTTTCATGTATAAATTATAGTTCATCTTTAAAAGAATAATTATCTTTTCTGTAGTTGTGCCTGAGCTCTTGTGCTCTGCTAAACTAGCTGTATAAAAGGGACAAGCTCCAGGTTATGATGTATCGTATGTAAAATATAAAGGGGACAAGCTCCAGTCTATGATGTATCATATATAAAACAATTATCTGATATATTACTCCAGCTTTTGTTGAAGCTATGCATAAGGTTAGCCTGATCTGTCGGTAGCACCACTGCTTTTAATCTTTTTAATATGTAATGGAACTTTTTTTCCAATGTATTAGTACAGGAACCTGAGACAGAAATCTGCGAAAGCATGTTGGGTTCACTGAATCAATGCATCCAGGTTCAGTTGTTTCTTTGTTTACATCTGATAAAATTAACCGAATAAATCCTTTATTCATAAATCGGGCATGATGTTATATTGTGTTAAATGATCTAGAGATAGCCTAATATTGCCCCTTTTAAATGGTAATAACAGGCTATTATTTAAAGCACTCAACGTTGGTCGTTATTCAATATATGCGAAAGGTTAGGACACATTTACCTGCAGTTGGCATGTCCAGATGATGCAATTCTGTCAATTGAACAAATTGGCCAAAATAATATTAATACAGAAATGTAGATTCTAAGATATTGTAACATTGTCACAAAATAGTTTTCATGCATATCCAATGAGTACAAGTTTGCTATACTCCTTATCGTAAGTGTTTAGTTTCTGTAGTTAATATTACGGTGTATGCTCCATGAATTTAAAGTGATAGTGAAACATGTGTGTGTTACTTTCTAGACAGGTGAGCTATTATTTACGGTAAGATATTTTGTTTGCATGCGAAAAATAACATAGATGCAAGCTTATAAATAAAAAAAATTCATGAAACTATCATGTGAAACATGTATAGTGTGCTTTTTTACAGCGAATTCAGTTGAGTAATTGACTAGCAGGTCAAGAGCTTGCTTAGTTTATAAAAATTGAAATGTTTTAGTGTATAAATATTAACTAAGTATATAAAAACAATGAAATATAACTAAAACTTTTATAGTAATAATAATAGTAGTAAACTAAGATTTATAATAATAATAAATTAACTAAAATTTATAAATATTAATTTGTTAAATAAGTTTATAAAAATTAACTAAGTATCATAAAATTTTAACTAAGTTAATTAAGTTTTATAAAAATTAAGAAGTTTAATTTATAAAAATTAATTATAATAATAATAAATTAACTAACTCTTATAGATATTAATTAAGTTTATAAAAATTAATTAAATTTTACAAAAATCTAATTAAGTTAACTAAGTTTTATAGAAATTAAGAAGTCCAATTTATAAAAATTTACTAAACATATAAAAAAGAAAAATATAAATAAATATTCAATAATAATAATAGTAACTATTATTATTAACTAAGATTTATAATAATAATAAGTTAGCTAAGATTTATAAATATTAAGTAAATCTATTAAAATTAATTAAGTATTATGAAAATTTAACTGAGTTAATTTTTTTAAAATTAACTATATAAATATAAAGTAAATTGAAGCACAAAACTCCCATCGCCCCATGAGCATTTGGCCATGCGAATGGGACAAGATGCATGCACCTTGCCATCCCATCCATGCTGCCAACCCTGCACATCATTCAGTGCGTTTTATGACTATTTATAATACTGAACTTCCTTTTTTGTTCTTACGTTTCCACATAGAACTGGATTCATTACCTTTTATCATTTTGCGGCGTTCATTGCATTTTATCATTTTAGAACATATATAGTTTTATTAGTAAATACGTTTCTATAGGTGAAATATCAGCAAATTTTTCAGTGAAATACACTTTACAGGAAGAATCTTATACTGTGATATTCGCCCAATATATAAATTCATTAGGTATGCCACCATACATCAATGATATTTGTGTGTGTTTAGCTAGAAAAAGTTCCAAATATTAAAGTATGCTTCTGTGGATTAGAACGAACTTAAGGATATGATCGGAAAGAAATAATCAGAATTTGAATACTCCACTCTATACAATGAGAAGATAAGTGGAAAATTCTAAATTGATGTGCTAGATGAGAAAATTGAAACTGTAACATTCTTAATTGACGACGATAACAATCTAAGTCCAAATAGATTTGGTTCAAGTTTTTTAATATATTATAATGTATTTTTCCAAATTTTGTGGGGATGACAAAAACATGTAGGGTGCGGAAGAGTTAGAGATATTTCTCTTTAATGAAAGTTGCAGTAACACTGAATGTTCATCATGATTTGTTCTCTATTTATAGTGTGTAAATCCATGTGTTGCACACGTGAATGATATAGAACATATTAACATTTAAATGGTATATCTACAAAGATATTTTTTTGTTATGTAACTTATACTATTTCATATGTGGAATCAAAACAAGTTGGCTTCTTCTGTATAGGCATAACTGCATAATAACTTTGTTTTGTTTTTTTAGGAATTAATACTTCCGTGCGTAATTGTGGAGCAAATTGTTGATAATTCTGGAACTACTATTTCACGCTTATAGCCATTATTATGTTTATTTTTGGAATTACTTGGTTTACCTATCATGTTTGCCAATTTTGATTTGTTACAAATCAAATATGCATAATCACAGAGTCTGTACTCACCTTATAATATGTTAGATTTACCGTGCGAATTCGTGGTCCTTTAAGATGTAAATGTATTTACAAGACTCGGAAATCAAAGAAGCTGGCTACTGTTTTACAGTGCCCTTCGTGTTAATTTTTAGTTGGGAGTCTTGGAGAGTCAAGTATGTACAACAGTAATTTAGCTAAGTAATGTTTTCAATTTGAATATGGTTTGTCAGTTTGACCACTTCTGCATTATTTTATGATTGAAATGCTTCTCATTCTCATTGTTTCCACGTCTAATGCTAGAAATAGTAACCTAGAGGTTCAGTAATATTTAACTGGAATTTCTGCTTTAAAGAAGGTGAGCTTTGAAGATTGGGAATATAAAGCAACAACCAGATTCAAGCTCTGATAAATATTCTTCTAATTACATTTGTAAGGGCAGTGGCATGGACTTCAGGTAATGGCAATGTTCGAATTCATATGCAGGAATAACTTCTTCTTTTTTAGAACTGATCAAGGTTTTCATTTTTTTTCCGTTCCAGCAGTGATTTTCTCTTAAACTTTAAGAGTTGAAGTTTAGTTTACAAAATTTCTATGCATAAACGCAGTATCAAAATTTTAGAATTTTTTTTAATAAACAAAAAATCGAAGATATATGTCTGAAGATGGATATATAAATAGCAAACTGTGGTTGAGAAAAAAGCAGTTGAGCATTTGCAGTTGTACTATCATATACACCTACTGTTTTGAACAGCAAAACAATGTGTGCATGTTGAAAAAGCAGACTAATCAAGTTTGACCACGTCTGCATATGGTTTGTAAGTTTCATATAAAATTTAATCATGCTACCTAAGTGATAGTTTTCAGTTTGAATTTCCTATATTTTCCTATTACACCGTCGTCCATAACCAAAATGTAACAGCTACCATTCTTAATCCTGCAGTATAATTCACATTGAGATTATAAGTCCGTATAATTCACATTCAGATAATAATTCACATTCAAATTTTAGTCTGGCCATATTCATATACAAGTTATTTTAATTGCTGAGTGAGCGGAAGCAATTAGTGCACTGTTCATTTGAAATGCGTATGCATGCCATGATAATTAGAACTTGTATACATTAATCAAACTGACAAGCTATAAGATAATAAGCATTTATTTTGTTATGAACTATTTGGAATGACATCTAGCACTTTCTTTTTTGCAATTTAATTGTGTTTCTTGCTTTTTGCTTTGTTATAAGACCGTAACTTGTGCTTGTGCAGGTTTTAGAAGTTGGACTAGCTTACAAGCTGCAGACTAAGTGATTTTTCATGTAATCTTGTTTTGAAACGATGTTTGAACAATATGTATGTTGACTTATTTCTATATTTATTAGTAGACTTACTAACTATGACTTTGTAATTGAAATCAAATAGGCTTCTAGTATTAATTTTTTGCTATTAACAATTTTGTCTTGTGAATTTACTGCTTAATTCTTTGAACTGTGCACAAATTAAATAAGAAATTTTCTATATAAAGATCATAGCTGAAATGTATATGCTATACATTAAAAATATTAATAGCGGAAAATTGCACTTATAGAAATATAAGGTGAAATGCTATGTTAAAACTTAAATAGTGTGGAGAACCTTTTCATATCATTGAATGTGTGCTACGAAAACACTGAAAACGCTATATATACTACAAATATTCATAGCGGAAAACTTCTCTTATGAAATCAAATGTGAAATGCTATATAAAATGTAAACCGTGTGGAAAACTTTTCATATCGCTGAATATGAGCTATGAAAATGCTATAAAAAAAAGCGAGTATTTAACATAGTAAGGTTTGAACGCTATATATCAATGGGGAACTCAATAATAGTGGATTTAAAAACAAAAAAACAAAATAGAAGACATTTTTCATAGCAATGA
Source organism: Allium sativum (assembly GCA_030737875.1). NCBI lineage: Eukaryota > Viridiplantae > Streptophyta > Magnoliopsida > Asparagales > Amaryllidaceae > Allium > Allium sativum. The sequence continues at coordinate 582,766,630 of CM060913.1, forward strand.
ATATGTGCTATGAAATTATTGATAACGCTGTAAAAAATAAGCTGAGATTTTAGTATGCAAATATAATTGCAAGGTCTGAACGCTATGTAAAACATTTCATGGAGGTGAACGTGCGCTATAAAATGTATAATACTATAGCGTTTAGATTTGAGCTATAAGATATACCAGGGCTATTATTGCATGTCGTTATATAGCGTCGTCACTAATGTTATGGTAACCTATTATAGCGTTTTTCACGTGCTATTAAAAGGTAAATCTGTTGTAGTGGCTCGGGTCAGACCGAGTATATGTACAGGTTCGGTTCTGCTTGGAGTCCAAGAGCTAGAAGCAAGAGGATTCACCATTAGTTATCTAGAGTTTATTCCGCTGTGTCTGATATATGATGTACTCTAATGATTGGTATGTATATATATAGTTTCTTTTTTTGTAAAGAGATTTGATATATTATACTTTACTTGTTCTGTTGTGAGATTCTGATGTTCTTCTTATTCTTATATTCTGTTAGATCTTCCTTTCTATTTCTCATCCTCTAACTTATTTCTATTAACAGTCTGGGTTTTGATACTTGGATTTTTGGCAAGTAATATGAGATTATGTATTATTGTTGAAAATTAGAGCATCGAAATTTTCCGGGCCGTTGCACATGGTATCAGAGCTAGTGGTTTAGGAATAACCTTGGCTCTATGGCATAACTGAGTAGAGATGGGGTTAGTAATACCCTAGATTGAGTTTGAGTGTGTATATAAATGTATATTAGAGAGCCTATTTGTAACTTGAATATAAAATTATTTTTATATTGTTTTGACCCAATATATTTTATAAAATGGTAAGTTTTAATTCTCTTATAAAATAATAATATTATTAGGGTTGGTTAAAAATAGAATTCAACTTGATTATCAAATGGGAATTTCCATTGTGAAATCTGAGAATTTAATAGAAATTCGACTTGAATAGAATATTTGAAAATCAGTTGAATTATTTGATTTAAATTGAGTGCATGACTTGATTTAAAAAAATCTAAGTGGAATGGAATTAATTCAAGTTAACTAATCATAATGAAATATAAGTTACTAATATGAATTGGATGGTTAGGAAAGTTTTGCTTGGAATGATTGATTTGAATGGATTTGATTATGGAACATAAAGGATTTAACCAAGGGAAATGATTGAAATTGATTACATGAATAAATATTTAAGCTTAAAATGAATGAGTTGGACATGTTGGGATGAATGAAAATATAATCTGGGAGAAATAAGAATTCCCAATATGAAACGTATGAATTAAAGTTTAATATTTAATTTAAATCATGTTGAGTTAAATGAATCGGGTAAGTAAAGAAATCTGGCTCGAATATTAAAATTTGACATACGTCGATGAATTTTTTTTACTTGGTTGGAAAATTGAAATACATGCAAATAATCCGATTGGAGTGTTGAAAAACCAGGTGTGTTATATGGTCCAAATTGGTAGCATGATTATAGAATAGACTGACTTGAATGTAAATCTTTAATAAACAAAATGAATCCAAGAAAATGGGTTTAAATTAATAAATTTGAATGGAATTCGATGAATTCAAGAAAATGAAATAAGGAGTTGATTGATGTATCCAAAGGGATTTAAAGGAAATGGTTATGAAGAAACTTCATATGTAGTGAACAAGTATGAAAAATGTTTGGATTGGATAGTTGGTTGCATGGATATAGATTTAAAAACTTGATTGAGAACTGACCAGATCTTATGAATCTGTATGGAGATTTAAAGAGATAAACGGACAGTTAAGAAAGGATTTTAAATGAAAACCATGAGAATAGGATCATATATAGAAATTATTGAGTTGAAACTGTTTGGAATGGACGATATGGAAACCTCACTGACATTGTTTGAGACTAACGAAGCTCATTTGAGATAAAGAACAGGTGCTAGACCCATTTAACCAGACCTGATTGAATCCAGTTTGGTTAGAGCTGCATTATAACTGAGCAGACTCAAGTATGATCTATTGCTTACCGCATAATAAAACTCGCGAAAAGGTACGCCTATGCAAATATAAAATTTTGGTTTTTATTTGGGGTTTTGAGATTGGGTTTTGAATTTTTCCGACCGTATGAGTCGATGTATATATATTTGTTGAACCTGCAATATTGCAGAAGTCCTCCATACAGGGGAGACTCTGCCAAAAAAATTCAAAAATTTAAGGTGCTAGAAATTTTTTGAAGATTTAAAAATTTGTTATCGAAAATAAATTGGTTTTAAAACCAATCATATTAGTTTTGGAAATGAAACTGAAGTTTTATTTGTAAAGATAATGGGTTGTACCATTCTTTTCGCCTTAGTAATTTCGGGGACGAAATTCTTTTAAAGGGGAAGGTATGTAATGTCTCGTATTTTATGTAGCCAGATATTTAAATTATTTTATTAATTTAAATATTTATTTGAAGTTATTTAGTGACCGTGCGTGGTGTACACACATAAATTAACCATTTGAAATAATCTAATTATAATTATTATAAAACATTGATTACAATTTTATACGTTGTCCCTGCGATCGAGTTAAATCTTAAAGCCAGTTCCAACGTAATCAATATAACAGTTGAGCTAAAAACATCAGTCGGTGTAGTTATTTTCATTGAGATTGAAGTTGGTGGTTGACGGTACGCGAAGTTAACAGCGGTGAAAATAACGGTGGACTGATGCACCGTGCGCAAATCAAATGAAGGACAACCCTAAATAAAACGTGCTGAGCACGATTGAAACTTTCCAACCCTATTGATCTAAAACAAATCTGAGTGAATCTTGAAAATATTATCTTAACATAGCAAATCTCGAGCAGCTGTCTTATTGGTAATCTCCCAAAAATCTTTTCCATCAAGTGAAAGGAAATATGTTAGAACTTCACTCAGAAGGGTCGGCTATATATTGACTTTAAACCCCACAGAGTTCATCCCATACAAATCTTGACAAACCCATAATGATCTCTAGTCAAAAAGAAAATCTCTGCCTAAGTTTTAGTGACGACTTTGCATGTGCTTACATGTGCAATCCTCTCAAACATTAAATGGTACAAATTAAAAACCATCTTGCGTGTACAAGTTGGCTTATTTGAATATTAAATTGAAATATCTGCAATGTTTCTTTAGCACCGTGTGTCTCTGATAATTATAAAATGGGTGACACACTTCACGTATATATATAAACAAGCTTCAAGCTTTCTCTTCATTTTCGAATACACAACAAACAAGAAATGGAAAACCCATTCTATTACAATAATTATTTAAAACCTAAATCTAAGTAAGGGGATGGACCGCGTTTATCCCTTCATTTCAGCAAATTAATACGCACCATACTGTGATTGTGATTTTCTCCATACCCTATCTTCTGAAACTACATGCTGCTTTTATTCTATTTAAAGGCGGTCACTTTCTTCTCCTTCATCAACGGGGTCGTGGCTTCCAAAATAAAAAGAAAACATAATAATTCCTGTTCTACCCCATTTCTATACTAAGAGATCTTAAACCGCAGTCTTCATAAATTCCTTATAAATTGAATCTCATTCCTCCTGAAATCAATATGAAACGACCCGAACTTACCCGCGAAGGAAAGCCTGGATTACACTAAGAACACGACAAATCAGAACACAAACAGAAGAACATTTCATTGCTTATTACAACAATTTACATCAGAGTGCAAGAATATACAGAGTATGAACAAATATTATACATTTGATAAATATCAGAAATTAACAATTTACAATGCAGCGGAAAATAATACAAAAACACGACTAAAAGAGACAAATAGATACAGAGCTTTCTGAATATCATTCCAGCTGTAAACCAGGATCCTGTGAATATAATTCTGCAAAACCAAAACTACTAGTTGCCCGTGTGGAAAATAGGGACACCCAGAGTTTAGGTTAAAACAACAAACTCCAGGTCAGTCATGTGACCGGTATGAGAACTAAAACAGTTATTAATCTTTATTTTAAAGTTCGGTAAATCAAGGGACCACGCCGTATAACACGGAATGGGTTTCCTCCCAAGAATACTGGTGCATAAAACAAACAGCGCAATGCAAAATAAAGGACAATAAAGCTATTATAAGACTCAGGTGCCATCACACAATGCAACGCAAGCCAGAGGATAGAGTTTTACCATATAATAGCTAAATATGCTTGGTACATGAAATTTCATCTTTTATTATTACTATAATTGAAGAAATCAACTTCAAATATAAATGTATCAATCATAGACGACATAGTGCCTCATCCCACTATGTCGCCATACTAGGCTCTACAATCAAAACTGCAAATGTCACGTATTGGAAGTTGGATTTCCGTCTATTAACCAAGGTAAGGGATCGTCCTTACCGCTTCGAGACTGTCTAGCCCGAGCCTCAGGATCAGAGCTCGAGTGACCCTTGGATCGTCAGGACCGTTCCACCCAAAGTGTAAAGGGTGAATTAAAATGCCTGAACATGCGTTTCCACGCCCTATGGGGCGTAAATCTGGTTTGTATAAAGACCATCCACCGGCTCCCCAGAGACTGAAATAACCAAGGCACCTCGCTATCCATCATCCACATAAGTAAAATGACAGGGCTTGCAAAATGCTGACACCACTCCTAGCTAGAAGGAAACGCATGCCCTCCCTGATGCCCTCTCCGGTTTCTGGTTCACACCGGGGTGTGAGGCTCGCGAATTAACACTACACAAAGCTATGCTATATTAAAGCCGTGCTTTGATCATTAACCACAAGACTCTTCTTTTCAACAGAAGCCTTGATCATTTGCATCTCAGCATGCCACACAGGCAATTCACGCTATGCAACCGATATATATTGTTAGACCAAAAATTGGGCCTAACACCCAAATGCAGATCACAGATCACAGAATGCAGAAAAAAGTAAATAAGAGGAGACACACGAGTTTTTTATTGTGGTTCGGCTGTAGATGTAGCCTACGTCCACTTTATAATCTTATTGTTATACTAACAGATTACAAGAATCAATTATATGTAGACACACAATCCGTGTGTTAATTGAGGTTACAAGAGGAGAATTTGGATGTATGAAGGAGCAAAGTCCTTGCACTTCAGTAATGGAGGAAGCCGTGAAGAGGTATGGCCAAAAGATCCTTGAAAATGCCTTCAAATGGTGTATTTATAGCTGTAGGAGAGCTTCTGAGAAGACCGGTTCGTGATGGGGTACATGGCATCCGATCCGGGAAAATAGGAGAGCGAATAGCCTTGAGAACAGGTCAAAACAGTGCGTGTATCAGCAGGTGTAGGGTTCGGTTCATGGTCATGGGATCGGATCGTGATATGGGCTCCACGAACCGAGGTCTGATCGTGAGTTGTATGGTGAAGCTGGTGTGTCACGAACGGGTTGTTATCAGGAGGTGTACCACGAACGGGTCGTGGTCTGAGGGTGTAGGACGAGCCGAGGGGGGCGATCCGATGGTGCTTCACAAATCAAGGTAGGTCCCACGAGCCAGTCCAAGTTCCAGGAATCCGATGCTTGGTCACTTCATGCAAGTGATCGCCAGTCCGTACTTTTACATGCGTTCACGGAAACAGTCATAACTTTCAAACCGTAAGTCCGATTGGGCCAAACCAAAGCTCAAACTGAAGCTAACTCAGAGGGCTACAAGAGTTATATAGCTCAACTTTGTAATTGCTATTTCCGATCCCAAAAGAGGTTGTCTGATAAGACTTTTGGGCCTGTTTATGTTGAGGGTGTGATTTTGACCAGATCTCTCAATGTCTTCTGACGTTGTTTCCATCGCTTGAGCATGATATCATTCAGGAATTCCATGTGTGACAGCTTTTTCCAAAAAATGTGTCAACACGTTTGCCCCCCAGAACATATCTTGCTGGTTGAAGGAAGATGTGTTCTGGATAATCTGAGAAATCCAAGTCCATAATGCGACAATCACGCCGGATCGTATTAAGGCCAGAAAACCGACGATCACACGGGATCGTATTAAGGCCAGAGAAATCCAAGAAGACCAGGAGTTTGTACCTGCAAGAAGATAAAACAAATAATGCAAGAATATTTCCTAGATGGCCTTACCGGAGTAAACCATCCGAGGAGATGTTAGAGGGGTTCCAAGACGGCCTTACCGGAGTAAGACGACCAAGGAAATATCATGAAAGTTCCAAGACGGCCTTACCGGAGTAAGACGACCAAGGAAAAGCACATGAGGTTCCAAGATGGCCTTACCAGAGTAAGACGACCAAGGAAAAGCACATGAGAATTTGTTTATACTGGACGGATCCAGTTGGGAGCCGGAGCTCATGTCTGTTTATACTGGACGTAACCAGTTAGGAGCCGGAGCTCATGTCTGTTTATACTGGACGGATCCAGTTAGGAGCTGGAGCTCAAGAGTGATCATTATTGATTCATGAAAGCTAAGCGGCAGTTGTTCTAACCCCGAACATGACTGGAGACAACAGGTCGGTTCCGTGTGTGTGGGTCGATGTTGCCGTGCTTATTACATGCGTTGAAAACAAAGAGGGGCGAGAAGTCGCCTAAAAGCCTAAAAACATGAACTACGAACCAGAGTCCAGCAAACTGAAGGGATACGCTGAGTGGGATCAGTTGATAATAATCCTGTGATTGCTCGATCCAGGATCATTCCCACGCCGAGGAGTCGGTGGTGGCAGCGCAGGGGCAGATGCAGGCATTGTTGGTTGAATGACGTACTCGGGTAGTTCTCCTCGCCTGACCCGATCCTCGATAAGGTCTCGCAAATATCTGCAGTCATTAGTGTTATGACCATCCATGTCATGAAATACGCAGTGTCTTCTAGAATTGCATTGTGCTAATGTTAGTTCCCTCTTGGGAGGCCTTAGATATGAGGCAGCACCCCCTATATCTACGTAGATATTGCTCACGGTGTCATTCAGTTCAGTGTATTTATCGTACCTGGACCCTCTCCGGGGTGGAGCATTACGATCATTCTTTGCATTGGCTGCTCCTTTACCTTTTCCAGAATTAGATGGTTCTCCATCTTTGAGCATGTTGACTTCGAGGGTTTTCTTCTCAGAAGTTGCATCTTCTTCCCGTAGAAATCTATCTGCTTCAAGGTAGAATTCGCTGAGATTTCGTGGTGGATCTCGGTACAAGGATTTTTTAAACTCCGAGTTATCTAGAACGCCGGATACTACTGCCATCAATACCATGGATGGTTCAGGGCGATCAACTGATGCTGCTGCAACGTTGAATCTTTCCAGAAATGAACGCAGAGTTTCTCTGGGCCTCTGCTTGATTGTGGTGAGGGACATGACATTCTTGGGTCGTGCGATGTGGACCCGAAATTGATCAAGGAAGCGAGCAACCAACATATTCCAACTGCTGATCGATTCCGTTTCTAGCTGTCGAATCCACATGGCTGCTACATCAGTTAGAAAGAGGGGAAAACACTTTGCTATGATGTTTTCCGATGCCGATTGAACTTCCATATGCCGTTTGTAGCGCATCAGATGCACGGTAGGATCGGTCCTGCCGTTATAGGACTCCAGTTGTGGAAGTCTGAAATATGGAGGATTACGAGAATTCCTGATTTCCCGAGTGAAAGGAGTGTGGTTGACGTCATCCACATCATTCTGATAAGTGCGGCCTCTTGAGAGGCGTTGAATCTGGTCTGCTAGCCGATTTCCTTCAAAAAGTTGTTGCAAACTACCAAGATCGGAACTGGTGCCCCCAGCGTTGAATGCAGGAGAGGATGGAAGCTGTTGTTGAGCTATTGCCTGGGGATCGCGGCTCGCGGATCGCGGATCGAGGGTGTCGACCCGACCCAGTTCAAGGGGGTCGGTTCGTGAGGCAGGTTTGTGAAGGCCAGATCGTGGTTCATTGGGAGCGAGCTGAGGAGGGGCGATCTGACCCGGTGCTGGTGGCCTGTCACGAGCCGATCCCTGCTGTAGTTGATTGAGAGTTTGTACTCTGGTATCCATCCGATCTGGAGCTGAAGTCGGTCGCAGTGCGGTTCCAATAACGAGGGGGTTGCCCCCGAGTCCATGTGATGCCCGAGCCGCTTCTGTGGCTTCATTTCCAATGACTTGAGCGTTGCTCGGCCTTCCATCCATCCGAGCGAAGAATTTGTTGATCATTTCCTGTTGTTTCTTGAGGAGATCATCTTGCTGTGCCATCTGATCTATCAGTTCAGTGAGAACTCCATCCATCTCGTCTCTGGTCAAGTATGCAGAAGGATCTCCATGAGAGGAAGCTTCCTGGCTTTCCTTGTTCCTTGTGTCTTCAGCGTCAGCATCATCAGCATGAGCGGAAGTTCCAGTCTTCTTCCTTTTGATTGCCATTTATCCGATAGCCAAAAAATCCAAGCAGAAGTTGAAGTTGTCGTGTGCCCCCCTTCCTGGCGCGCCAAAATGTTAGACCAAAAATTGGGCCTAACACCCAAATGCAGATCACAAAATGCAGAAAAAAGTAAATAAGAGGAGACACACGAGGTTTTTATAGTGGTTCAGCTGTAGATGTAGCCTACGTCCACTTTATAATCTTATTGTTATACTGACAGATTACAAGAATCAATTATATGCAGACACACAATCCGTGTGTTAATTGAGGTTACAAGAGGAGAATTTAGATGTATGAAGGAGCAAAGTCCTTGCACTTCAGTAATGGAGGAAGCCGTGAAGAGGTATGGCCAAAAGATCCTTGAAAATGCTTTCAAATGGTGTATTTATAGCTGTAGGAGAGCTTCTGGTAAGACCGGTTCATGATGGGGTACGTGGCATCCGATCCGGGAAAATAGGAGAGCGAATAGCCTTGAGAACAAGTCAAAACAGTGCGTGTATCAGCAGGTGCAGGGGTCGGTTCGTGGTCATGGGATCGGATCGTGATATGGCCTCCACGAACTGAGGTCTGATCGTGAGTTGTATGGTGAATCTGGTGTGTCACGAACGGGTCGTGATCAGGAGGTGTACCACGAACGGGTCGTGGTATGAGGGTGTAGGACGAGCCGAGGGGGGCGATCCGACGGTGCTTCACGAATCGAGGTAGGTCCCACGAGCCAGTCCAAGTTCCAGGAATCCGATGCTTTGTCACTTCATGCAAGTGATCGCCAGTCCATACTTTTACATGCGTTCACGGAAACGGTCATAACTTTCAAACCGTAAGTCCGATTGAGCCAAACCAAAGCTCAAACTGAAGCTAACTCAGAGGGATATAAGAGTTATAGAGCTCAGAGGGATACAAGAGTTACAGAGCTCAACTTTGTAATTACTGTTTTTGAGCCCAAAAGAGGTCGTCTAATAGGAGTTTCGGGCCTGTTTATGTTGAGGGTGTGATTTTGACCAGATCTCTCAATGTCTTCTGACGTTGTTTCCATCGCTTGAGCATGTTATCATTCAAGAATTCCATGTGTGACAGTTTTTGCCAAAAAACGTGTCAATATATATCAATCACAAAGAATGAAATCCAATGTCAGACACACATCCATTTACAAGTTCATTCTGGGTCTGAACGAAACCGGAGGCACCATATTCCTCGTCCCGTATGTCCAATACAGGAGAGAGGTCCTCGCATATCTGGTCGATCTCCAAGTATGTCTGGACGATCACCACTTATTACCTTGTCTTGGGTTTACAGCACAATCAAGACATCAGTAAACATCCAAACGATGTGAAGACCTCCGGTCTTCAATCACTGTCTTCATCCTTGACATATCGTCGAATCAGTTATTCAGAATGGGATAAACCTGGTCTTTCTGAAGAACTCGCGTATATAATAAACAAGTGCTATAACAGCACATCATACGCCTCATTCCAATTCTGAATATTCTTTTATTTAAATATTCATATCCTTTGGGAAAGTTTCCCATTAATTTTATCAAAGATAAATTCCTTAAATTTATTCTTTAATCTTCCTTTGGAAATCAATCCATATCAAATTATGGTTTATCCAAAGTAGTCGAGATTAACGAACCTTACCAAAGTAATCATTTTTTTTAATTTCCCAATCCCAACCTATTCATCCCATGAAGTAAAACTGGTAATACTTCATATCTAACACCACGGTGTTATCAGTAAATTCAATTACCATTTCACGTTCAAATCTAGTTAAAGATTTAACTATCGCCTGGAGTAAAACTGGTGGTACTCCATTCTCGACCATTCTTCAAATTTGATAACGTTATCAGATTCACCTTTCAATCTATTTAAAGATTCATTAAAACTCTATTTTCGTTTTAATTTCCAAAAATCATTACTTAATGATTATTCAAAGTTAAGAAAAAAATGTTATCATTAACTGGGTTAAAGAACTAATGTCATTTAAAACACAGCTCACGATAAACCCAAAATCACATCCCATTAACAATGGAATCTTCACAGAAAACCAATCAATATATATAATCGATATGAACTTCCATATCCAACCGATACTATAAATGGAATAACGGCAAAGCCTCTTAAATTCCATATATAGTAACAGTCTTCCTCCACAGAAGTCCACTTCGATTATTACCAAATCGAATTCCATTCCATTCCAATTTATTTTATTAAATTGGAAAACTTCACTTTGGAAAATTTCCTTTAAATCTTAACAAAAGATTTATAAATTCCAAATCACATTTCACTGTAAATCGGGTTAAAGAACGAATGTCGTTAAAAACACAGTTCACTATGAATCCAATTCACATTCCATTTTATTCCAATTATTAAATATAATTGGAAACTCTAACAATCTTAATTAAAAGCTTTATTCTCTTCACATGGGGTTCAAGAACAGTGTTACTGAAGACACCGTTCACGACAATCCCAAAATCCCATTTGATATTAAATATAAGGCACTGAATAGAAAATATATCGGCTTATATTCAATATCAAATTCTACAATCAACAAATACTGTATTGGAAATAACGATATAAATAGATCTTTCAAATTTCCATAACAATATATGTATAATCACGAAATCCAACATCGAAATATTCCAAAGACAATTTCGATTCAAATCCATTCCAATTTATATATTGGAAATTCTGGTTATTTCAAAAACCATTTCAAATCCAATTTATTTATTTAAAAATATTGGATTATAATTCTAGTTAAAAACTAGTTCATTTCGATAAAAATCTGTTTTTATCTTTTCAAATATGGAACTTTTCATCCTAATTTTTCCAGATCATTTCTTATGATTTTACACTAATTATTTATATTTTTAGTAATTTTATCAAGGCCCGTGCAGTCGATTTCCATAAACGGCCATCGAACTGCACTTACAATGACCTTTTCCAAATTTGATTTGGACATAATTCCAAATCCAACCATTAGATTTCAAATCTCTAATATTCGTTAGAAAGCGCTTTTCGATACGAACCCAACGGTTCCGGTTTTAGGAGAATCCGATGGTCGGATCTCCCGTAATGTCCATTCGAAATCAATGGTCGAAATTCGCGAACTGCCGCAGTGCGGCGCGTTCTATTCAAGCCATTATATTATATATATAATACATACAATATATATTTCGTCAATTTCCATTTAAAACGTTTTTTATAAATCGTTTTAAATTCGTTTTCAAAATGATTTCAACTTCATATTCAATTTCAAATACAAATTGAATATTTCATATCATTAATATATAAATGATATTATTTTCAAAACATTAGATTTTGAAATCAATTCCTTTTCAATATTCATTATAAGAATGAATAAAATCGATATAAATATCGTTCACGTCAAAATGGCGTTAATCTAATCAACACCGCTTTATATATTTAAATATATTCGTGCCCATCCCAAATCGGACATCAAAATCAGTTTTTGATTCTTTTACTGAATATTAATTTAAAATATTCATTATTTTAAAATATTCGTTCTTTTAAAATATTCATTCATTTAAAATATTCGTTCGTTCTGAATTGGAATCACACACAGTCAATTACCATATATTTATATGGATTTCATACACACATGCATATAACAACAATCAAACATAGTCAACCATCATACAAAGTGCATTCTATACTGCATAAGCATCAAATATAAATATTTAACGCTTATAACAGTCTGTCAACCAATCGATTGACATACAGCTAATTATCGGGACTAGTGTATGTCGTATATCATCCCAATACCCGTGTGGGGGTTTCAATCAACAAATAATGAATTTTATTTGTGTAGTTGGGCGATGTTTAAAGTTTATCGTTCCAATCCATATCAGTCAAATAGGTGTACATAAACAAATCATCTGATTTGTAAATGAATATTTATTTTATTCATATACACGTTAAAAATTATATTTTTAACGATAAAATATTTATTCAATTCATTTACACAATAAAAATAATATTTTTATTGTTCTAAGACATTATAGAAAATTTTGGCGGTATAACGACGCGATATCAAAATCGAGTAATGTCTAGCATTACCCCACTCCTGATATTGGCTCGCGCCATACCCACATAACAATTCTAATCAATTCATTTCACCCAAACAACCAAATTCAACCAAATGATCTAATTAACCAAACCAAACAATCAAACAAGTCGTCCATGGTCTGTGGACGACGGGGAACAGTTCATATATGCAATTATAAAATAAATAATTGTTTAAGAAAATATGGTGAGGAGTTCTCACTTTGGGTTTCCACTCCGCTGTGCTTTATTGTCACTCAGATTCGCTATTCTGATTCTAACGCAATCTGTTTCAATGTAATTTACATTAAAATCAGATTTCCAACATCGCTATATATAATTAAAAATAAGATTTTTACATCGCTATACATATATTAAAAATCTCATTTTTATGCCACTACTTCATATATAAAAATTATATCTTTATATTGCTAACTTCATAATAAAAATCAAATCTTTTCTTTGCTAACTATATAAAAATAATATTTTTATATTTTCTATTATATAAAAATCGTATTTTTATTTAACTTTCACACATATAAAAATCCTATTTTTACTTCGCTTCCTAGATAAAAATCATATTTTTACTACTCTACATAAATAAAAATCATATTTTTATATCTTCTATATAATAAAATTATATTTTTATTATCTCTATAATATAAAAATCATAATTTACTACTCTACATAAATAAAAATCATATTTTTATATCTTCTATATAATAAAAATTATATTTTTATTATCTCTATAATATAAAAATCATATTTTTATAACTTCATTTTCAACATAAAAATTATATTTTTATAACTTCATTTTCAACCTAAAAATTGTATTTTTATAACTTCATTTTCAACATAAAAATTATATTTTTATCTCAGTTGTATATATTTTTAAAAATCGAATCTTTTTATTTCCAAAGATCATAATTTTATTCATAGAAAATCATAACTTTATTCAACAGAAAAAAAACTGATTTTTTTCTCTTTTCTTAACAACCATGCTTTTCTAATTAAACAAATTACCCAAAATAAATTAAAATAAAAGCTTACAGGGTTTCAACGGAAGGAGGGGGTCCACAAACCGATGGAGGTGGTCGGAGGAGAGGTCGGTGGCTGCTCCGGTGGGCAGCGCATGTGAATGGGGTTGGTGGTCTGATTAGAAGAGGGGGAAGGAGGTTGCGGTGGGTTTTTAGAAGGGGAGAGAAGAGCAGAGGGTAGGAAAGGAGGCCAGGGGGCTTGGGGCGAGATCCGGCGACGGTGGCGCCACGGCCTGGAGCGGCGGCGAGGTAGTGGGAAAGGGGGCGACGGGAATCGAGTATCATGGGTTATTTTTTTCTTTTATTGAGTGTTGACCAAATAGAAGGAGGAAGCGGTTTTAAATATTTATTTATATTTATTAATTTATTAATTTTCTCTCCATAAAGTTAACTTTTAAATCGAACTCGAAATCAAACCCACCCACTGTCGTCCCTAGCTAATTACCCCCATTCCGAATGCAATGAGATATGTTTCGTAAGCCAATTCCATCGTTTCGATCAGTTTTCATTTAAATTAACATTTAAATCACTATATTTGTAACAACCCGGAAAATCAGAACGAATTAAAAAAAATTTATTTTGGTTATTTTAACGAATTTTGAATATTTAAAATAATATATTTTAAATAATAACGACAAGAAATTTATTTTGAATAGAATTAGAATGTATATATTTATATGAATCAACATTAAAATATAAACATTTATTTTTAATTATAAAAGGAACTGAAAATGGCGCGGTAGTTTGAAAATTCGATTTCAAATTACAAATGAATGTACAGGATTCAAAATAAACCGGATTTTAGTGAAACCAAAAATATTAGAATCTATTTGAAAATATCTTTTCAACGAATCCGAAAAATAGAAATTTCATAGCGGGGATTCAAAATAAACCGGATTCATAGCAAACGACCTCCGTTTTTGATGAAACCAGTTTTGCTGGATCCAGGATGTCAAATTATTGCTAGATTCCAATTTTCATAATTTTTGAAGTCAGTATGTGCGTGTGGCGAAGTTAAACGTATTTTAACAGTTTCAATCTATTGGATCGAGCAGAAAATGGCCATTTTTCAAACGATCTTCAAATTTGACGAAATTAGTTTTGTTAGGACCGTATCGTCAATACGAAGCTGGAAATAATTTTTGTGGAATTTTTGGGGTCCGTATGTGGCCCCGGAAAATTAAAATGTGCGTTTGAATTTAAAATATAATGATTTATATTTTAAATTTAACGAAAACTGATCAAAATGGTCGAATTGGGTTACGAAAAATATCCTATTATGTTCGGAATTGGGGTAATTAGCTAGGGGCGACAGTCATTGGGTGCGATTTGGGATTCGAAATAAAAGTCAACTTTATGGGAATAAAAAATAAAAAAGAAAATAATATATGTATTCACTCAAACACCCCCCTTCCCCTTTCTTCTTCAGTCTAACCCGATGATAAAAAAAGAAAAGAAAAGATAAATCGCGCCCCCTCCCCCCAAATCGATGACGTCGTCGCACTCCCAGTCACCTGCCACCACCGCTGCCATCGCGTCGACCCCCTTTCCTCTCCTCCTCCTCGCGGCGTCCACCCACCCATACCTCGCAAAACCCTAAGCCCCCCACTGACGCGACGCCACCTAGAAGCCAACCGCCGCCACCCCGACCCACTGCTTCCCCCTAGCCGCGCCAGCCACCTCTTCCCCCTCCAGCTTGAGTTCGACCAAAATAGGTGAGTTTTCTTGTTTGTTTTACTTTTAAAAAAATCAGTTTTTATATTTTAAAAACATACGTTTAAAAATCAGTTTTTCTCTCATAGTATAGCTTTTTTCTTCTGATTTTTATATATTATCATGGTTTTAAAATGAAATATATATATATATATATATATATATATATATATATGTATAAATAGTTTAAATAGGAAAAGATTGAATTTTTATACAAAGAAAAGATATGGTTTTTAATCATAGAAAAGCTATGATTTTTAACATAAAAAGATTCGATTTTTATTTATATTTTATATATAGAAAAGATTATATTTTTATATAACAGAAAATATTAAATTTTTATTAGAGAAAGGGTCTGATTTTTATATATGCACATAGCGAATGAAGAAAGGATTTTTATAGTATGAACAACATTATAAAAATAAGACTTTTATCTATGAAGTAGAGTTATAAATTTTTGATTTTTATATGTTCATGTAGCGAAGAAAAATTCGATTTTTGTATATGTATGAAAAGATAGGATTTTTATTTATATTTCTAGCGAATAAAAATATGATTTTTATTTATATAATTATAGTATAAAAATTTGTTTTTATATAATTAGTGATATGATTAAAGTGACTTCTTTATATATATATATATTAACATCGTAAAAATATAATTTTTATATGAGTAGCAAATTAAAAATGATATTTTTATTTGAATGAAGAAATAAAAATGTTATTTTTATTTGAATGAAGAAATAAAAATGTGATTTTTACTATGAACATCGTGAAGAAGATTGCGTTGGAATTTTGAATAGAATCCAAACCATCGTCCGTTAAAGAATGGCGGAGTGGATCCCAAAGGTAAGAACTCCTCACTATAATTTTCTTTTACAGTAATTTATTTTATAACTGCATATATGAACTGTTCCCCGTCGTCCACAGATCATGGACGACTTGTTTGATTGTTTGGTTTGGTTGATTAGATTATTTGGCTGAATTTGGTTGTTTGGGTGAAATGAATTGATTAGAATTGTTGTGTGTATGGCGCGAGCCAATATCAGGAGAGGGGTAATGATAGACATTACCCGATTTGTATATCGTGCCATTATGCCGCAAAAATTTTCTAAAATATGTCAGAACAATAAAAAAAAATTATTGTCTAAATGAATTGAATAAATATTTTATTGTTAAAAAACTTAATTTTAACGCGTATATGAATAAAATAAATATTCATAAACAAATCGTATGATTTGTTTATGTACACACATTTCACTGATATTGATTGAGATGATAAATTTTACACATCGCCCAACTGCACAAATAAAATTCATTATTTGTTGATTGAAACCCCACACGGGTATTGGGATGATATTGGACATACACTAATCCCAATATTTAGTTGTATTTCAATCGATTGGTTGACAAGCTATGTAAGCCTTGAATATTTATATTTAATGCTTATGTAGTGTAGAATGCACTCTAGATGATGGTTGACTGTGGTTGATCGTTGTTGCATACATGCATTGTATGAAATCCATATAATCAAATTATATGGTAATTGGCTGTGTCTGATTCCAGTTCAGAAAGAATGAATATTTTAAAATGATGATTTTTTTAAAATAATGAATATTTTAAAATAATATTCAGTAAAAGATCAAAATATGATTTTGATGTCCGATTTGGGATGGACACGAATATATATAAAGCCGTGTTGATTAGATTAACGCCAATTTGACGTGAACGATATTTATATCGATTTTATTCATTTTTATAATTAATATCGAAAAGGAATTGATTTCAAAATCTAATGTTTTGAAAATATTTTCATTTATATATTAATGATATGGAATATTCAATTTTGATTTGAAATTGAATATGAAGTTGATATCGTTTTGAAAATGAATTTAAAACGATTTATAAAATACGTTTTAAATGGAAATAGACGAAATATATATATATAATATATATTTTATATATATAATGACCTGGATAGAACGCATCGCGCCGCGGCAGTTCGTGAATTCGACCGTTGACTTCGAACGGACATTACGGGAGATTCGACCGTCGGATTCTCCTAAAACCGGAACCGTTGGGTTCGTATCGGAAAGAGCTTTCTAACGAATATAATAGATTTGAAATCTAATGGTTGGATTTGGAATTATATCCGAATCAAATTTGAAAAAGGTCGCTATAAGTGCAGTTCGACGGCGGTTTATGGAAATCGACTGTACGGGCCTTGATAAAATTAATAAAAATATCAATAATTAGTGTAAAATCATAAGAAATGATTTGAAAAGAATTGGGATGAAAAATTCCATATTTGAAAAGATAAAAATAGATTTTTATCGAAATGAACTAGTTTTGAACTAGAATTATAATCCATTTATTTTTAAAATAAATAAATTGGATTTGAAATGGTCTTAAAAATAACCAGAATTTCCAATATATAAATTGGAAATGGATTTGAATCGAAATTGTCTTCGGAATATTTTGATGTTGGATTTCGTTATTATACAGATATTGTTATGGAAATTTGAAAGATATATTTATATCGTTATTTCCAGTACGATATTTATTGGTTGTAGTATTTGACATTGAATGTAAGCCGGTATATTTTTTATTCAGAGCCTTGTATTTAATATCAAATGGGATTTTGGTTTTGTCGTGAACGGTGTCTTCAGTAACACTGTTCTTGAACCCCATGTGAAGAGAATAAATCTTTTAATTAAGATTGTTAGAGTTTCCAATTATATTTAATAATGGGAATAAAATGGAATGTGAATTGGGTTTATCGTGAACTGTGTTTTTAACGACATTCGTTCTTTAATCCGATTAACACTGAAATGTGATCTGGAATTTACAAATCTTTTGTTAAGATTTAAAGGAGATTTTCCAAAGTAAAGTTTTCCAATTTAATAAAATAAATTGGAATGGAATGGAATTCAATTTGGTAATAATCGAAGTGAATTTATGTGGAGGAAGACTGCTAATATATATGGAATTTAAAAGGCTTTGCTGTTATTCCATTTATATTATTAGTCGGATATGGATGTTTATATCGATTATATATATTGATCTATTTTTCGTGAAGATTCCATAATTAATGGAATGTGATTTTGGGTTTATCGTGAGCTGTGTTTTAAATGACATTAGCTCTTTAACCCAGTTAAAGAAAGGATTTATTTCCTGGATTTGAATAATCATTAAGTAATGATTTTTGGAAATTAAAACTGAATTAGAGTTTTAATGAATCTTTAAATAGATTGAAAGGTGAATTTGATAACTAAAATTATCAAATTCAAGAAATGGTCGAGAATGGAGTATCACCAGTTTTGCTGCAAGCGATAGTTAAATCTTTAATTAGATTTGAATGTAAAATGGTAATTAATTTTACCAACAACACTGTGATGTTAGATATGAAGTATTACCAGTTTTGCTTAATGGGATGAATAGGTCAGGATTTGGAAATAAAATAAATGATTACTTTGGTAAGGATCGCTAATCCCGACTAGTTTGGATAAACCGTAATTTGGTTTGGATTGATTTCCATAGGAAGATTAAAGAATAAATTTAAAGAATTTATCTTTGATAAAATAAATGGGAACCTTTCCCAAAGGATATGAATATTGGAGTAAAAGAATATTCTGAATTGGAATGAGGCGTATGATGTGTTTTTATAGCACTTTTTTATTATATACGCGAGTTATTCAGAAAGACCGGGTTTATCCCATTTTGGATAAATGATTCGACGAAATGTCGAGGAATAAGACAGTGGTTGAAGACCGGAGGTCTTCACATCTTTTGGATGATTACTGATGTCTTGATTGGGCTGTACACCCAAGACAAGGTAATAAGTGGTGATCGTCCAGACGTACTTGGAGATCAACCTGATACGCGAAGGCCTCTCTCCTGTATTGGACATACGGGATGAGGAATAAGGTGCCTCCAGTTTCGTTCAGACCCAGAACGAACTTGTAAATGGATGTGTGTCTGACATCGGATTTCACTCTGTGTGATTGATGGACATCAGTTGCATAGCGTGAATTTCCTGTGTGACATGCTGAGATGCAAATGATCAAGGCTTCTGTTGAAAAGCAGAGTCTTGTTGTTGATGATCAAAGCACGGCTATAATATAGCATAGCTTTGTGTAGCATTAATTCGTGAGCCTCACACCCCGGTGTGAATCAGAAACAGGAGAGGACATCAGGGAGGGCATGCGTTTCCTTCTAGCTAGGAGTGGTGTCAGTGTTTTGCAAGCCATTGCGTTTTACTTATGTGGATGATGGATAGCGAGGCGCCTCGGTTATTTCGGTCACTACGGAGCCAATGGATGGTCTTTATACAGACCAGATTTACGCCCCATAGGGCGGGGAAACGCATGTTCAGGTAGTATAATTCACCCTTTGCACTTCGGGTGGACCAGCACTGACGATCCAAGGGTCACTCGAGCTCTGATCCTGAGGCTCGAGCTAGACAGTCTCGAAGCGGTAAGGACGATCCCTTGCCTTGATTCACAGATGGAAATCCAACTTCCAATACGACATTTTGCGGTTTTGATTGTAGAGCCTAGTACGGCGACATAGTGGGATGGGGCACTCATGTCGTCTATGATTGATACATTTATATTTGAAATTGTTTTGACACTATACACTTATAGTAATAGTAAAATATGAAATTTCACGTACCAAGCATTTTTGGCTATTATAAGGTAAAAACTCTACCCTCTAGCTTGCGTTGCATTGTGTGATGGGACCTGAGTCTTATAATAGCTTCATTATTCTGTATTTAGCATTGCGCTGTTTGTTTTATGCATTGGTTTTCTTGGGGGTAAACCCGTTCCGTGTTATACAGCGTGGTCCCTTGATTTACCTAACTTTAAAATCAAATTAATAACTATTTTAGTTCTCACACCAGTCACATGACTGACCTGGAGTTTATTTTTTAACCTAAACTCTGGGTGCCCTTATTTTCCACACGGGCAGCTAGTAGTTTTGGTTTTGCATATTTATATTCACAGGATCCTGGTTTACAACTGGAATGATATTCGAAAAGCTCTGTATCCGTATATTCTTTTCAGTTGTATTTTGTATTAGTTTCCGCTGCATTGTAATTTGTAAATCTCTGGTATTTGTCAAATGTATAATATTTGTTCATACTCTGTATATTATTGTATTCTGATGGAATTGTTGTAATAAGCAATGAAAAATGTTCTTTTGTTTGTGTTCTGATTCGTCTTGTCCTCAACTCAATCCGGGCTTTCCTTCACGGGCAAGTTCGGGTCGCTTCATTTGGTATCAGAGCTTTGGTTTACAGAGCTCGAGAATAAGACACGTTAGAATCAAACTAAAGAATTCATCGGAGATTGGATTAGTAATATCCAATGAGAATGACTCGTTAGAGATAGGATCAGTAGTATCCAAGAACGAGTGTGAAGAGTGATATTTTTAAAATAAAAATAAAAATGAATTTTGTTTTGAAAATTTAAACCTGTTTATACGTATTTGAATATTTATTTTAAATCGATTTGGACTATCGAGTATATAGAGATTTTAATATACGTCTGATCCACGTGTATTGAAGCCTCAAATATACGGGATGGATATAGGAACACACTCTAGTTGCCCGGAGATGGTTCTGATGATCGCTATAGTACGTACATCATCAGAGTTTATGTTCGTGTTTCGAAAGTGAGATATCTATATATTTCCAATTGACTAGTGTGAGAACCAAAATATAGTTAGAATATATTATTGTGAATTGGCATCAAAAACATGATTTTCGAGTATATAAAAAAATTATAAATTTGAAACGTTAATCAACTAATTGATTGCTGATTGTGTTGTTTGATTATTGTTTTAATTAATTAGAATTTGGAACCATTAAGCCAAATTGTATCAAATGTTGAACTAAATTGAAAATTGATAGAAATTGCATGCATATACATTTATATACATTGAACAGGTCATAGCAGAGAAGCTAAGCAGAGGAATAAAATTATTTTCCCGACAAATAGGTATATGTTTATTGTATTTTTTGGGTTTAGACGATTTTATGAGCCGATTGGCTAGCCGCTTGGCTTTTTCTTTTTGAGATGAGAGGGCCTTTGTGGCGGTTTGGGGATTTTCCCGGTGCTCCCATACAAAGGAGGTTATGGCGAAATTTTTCGAAAATTTAGGGTGTTAGCCAAATTTTTGAAAAATTTGAAAAATTCTTAGAAACTGAAAAGTTGAAGAACTTAAGCCATAATTAAAATAACTAAAAGTTGAGTTGATTAGTTAAACAACTTTCAGCTCCGTTCCTTTTCGGTGACGAAAAGATTTTAAGTGGGGGAGATTGTAACAACCTGGAAAATCAGAACCAATTTAAAATTTTTATTTTGGTTATTTTAATGAATTGAATATTTAAAATAATATATTTTAAATAATAACGACAAGAAATTTATTTTGAATAGAATTAGAATTTATATATTTATACGAATCGACGTTAAAATATAAATATTTATTTTTAATTATAAAAGGAATTGAAAACGGCGCGGTAGTTTGAAAATTCGATCTCAAATTTCAAATGAATGTACAGGATTCAAAATAAACCAGATTTTAGTGAAACCAAAAATATTAGAATCTATTTGAAAATATCTTTCCAACAAATCCGAAAAATTGAAATTTCATAGCGGGGATAAAAAGTTATGCCCAGTTGAAAATTCAGAATGGTCGCTATGGAAAATATAGCCCTTAAAAATGGAAATTTTGCAAACGACCTCCAATTTGGATGAAACCACTTTTGTTGGATCCGGGATGTCAAATTATTGCTAGATTCCAATTTTCGTAATTTTTGAAGTCAGTTTGTGAGCGTGGCGAAGTTAAACGTGTTTTAACGGTTTTAGTCAATTTGGATCGACCAGATAATGACCATTTTTCAAACGGTCTTCAAATTTGACGAAATTAGTTTTGTTAGGACCGTATCGTCAATACGAAGCTAGAAATAATTTTTCTGGAATTTTTGGGGTCCGTATGTGGGCACGGTAAATTAAAATGTGCGTTTCAATTTAAAATATAATGATTTATATTTTAAATTTAATGGAAACTGATCGAAACGGTCGAATTGGGTTACGAAACATATCTCATTGTGTTTGGAATAGGGGTAATTAGCTAGGGGCGACAGTCGTTGGGTGCGATTTGTGATTCGAAATAGAAGTCAAATTTATGGGAATAAAAAAAATAAAATAAAATAATATATGTATTCACTCAAACACCCCCTTCCCCTTTCTTCTTCAGTCTAACCCGATGATTAAAAAAACAAAACAAAACAAAAAAGCCCCCCTGCCCCCAAAATCGATGACGCCGTCGCCCTCCCAGCCACCCGCCGCCACCGCTGCCATCGCGTCGACCCTCCTTTCTTTCCTCCTCCTCACGACGTCCACCCACCGATACCTCGCGAAACCCTTACCCCCCCCCCCTAACGCACCGCCACCTAGAAGACAATTGCCGCCACCCCGACCCCACTGCTTCCCCCTAGCCGCTCCATCCACCTCTTCCCCCTCCAGCTCGAGTTCGACCAAAATAGGTGAGTTTTCTTGTTTGTTTTACTTTTTAAAAAATCAGTTTTTATACTTTTAAAACATACGTTTAAAAATCAGTTTTTCTCTTATAGTATAGCTTTTTCCTTCTAATTTTTATATACTATCGTGGTTCTAAAATGAAATTTATATATATGTCTGTGTGTATATATATATATAAATAGTTTAAATAGGAAAAGATTGAATTTTTATACAAAGAAACGATTTGGTTTTTAATCATAGAAAAGCTATGATTTTTAACATAAAAAGATTCAATTTTTATTTATATTTTATATAGTGTAAAGATTATATTTTTATATAATAGAAAATATTATATTTTTATTAAAGAAAGGGTTTGATTTTCATATATGCACATAGAGAATGAAGAAAGGATTTTTATAGTATGAACAACATTATAAAAATAAGACTTTTATCTATGAAGTAGAGTTATAAAAATTTGATTTTTATATACACATGTAGCGAAGAAAAATTCGATTTTTATATATGTATGAAAAGATAGGATTTTTATTTATATTTCTAGCGAATAAAAATATGATTTTATTTATATAGTTATAGTATAAAAATTTGTTTTTTATATAATTAGTGATATGATTAAAGTGACATCTTTATATATATATATATTAACATGGTAAAAATATAATTTTTATATGAGTAGCAAACTAAAAATGCGATTTTTATTTGAATGAAGAAATAAAAATGTGATTTTTATTTGAATGAAGGAATAAAAATGTGATTTTTACTATGAACAACGTGAAGAAGATTGCGTCGGAATTTTGAACAGAATCCAAACCATCGTCCGTTAAAGAATGGCGGAGTGGATCCCAAAGGGGAGAACTCCTCACTATAATTTTCTTATACATTTATTTATTTTATAACTGCTTATATGAACTGTTCCCCGTCGTCCACAGACCATGGACGACTTCGAACGGACATTACGGGAGATCCGACTATCAGATTCTCCTAAAACCGGAACCGTTGGGTTCGTATCGAAAAGAGCTTTCTAACGAATATTAGAGATTTGAAATCTAAAGGTTGGATTTGGAATTTTATTCAAATCAAATTTGGAAAAGGTCGTTGTAAGTGCAGTTCGATGGCCGTTTATGGAAATCGATTGTACGGGCCATGATAAAATTATTAAAAATATCAGTATTTAGTGTAAAATCATAAGAAATGATTTGAAAAGAATTAGGATGAAAAATTCCATATTTGAAAAGATAAAAATAGATTTTTACCGAAATGAACTAGTTTTGAACTAGAATTATATTCCAAATATTTTTAAAACGAATAAATTGGATTTGAAATGGTCTTAAAAATAACCAGAATTTCCAATATATAAATTGGAAATGGATTTGAATCGAAATTGTCTTCGGAATATTTCGATGTTGGATTTCGTGATTATACAGATATTGTTGTGGAAATTTTAAAGATATATTTATTACGTTATTTCCAATACGATATTTGTTGGTTGTAGTATTTGATATTGAATATAAGCCGATATATTTTCTATTCAGAGCCTTGTATTTAATATCAAGTGGTATTTTGGGTTTGTCGTGAACGGTGTCTTCAGTAACACTGTTCTTGAACCCCATGTGAAGAGAATAAATCTTTTAATTAATATTGTTAGAGTTTCCAATTATATTTAATAATTGGAACAAAATGGAATGTGAATTGGGTTTATCGTGAACTATGTTTTTAACGACATTCATTCTTTAAGCCGATTTATAGTGAAATGTGATTTGGAATTTATAAATCTTTTGTTAAGATTTAAAGGAGATTTTCCAAAGTAAAGGTTTCCAATTTAATGAAATAAATTGGAATGGAATTCGATTTGGTAATAATCGAAGTGAATTTCTACGGAGGAAGACTGCTAATACATATGAAATTTAAAAGGCTTTGCCGTTATTCCATTTATATTATTAGTCGGATTTGGAAGTTTATGTCGATTATATATATTGATCTGTTTTCCGTGGATATTCCATAATTAATGGAATGTGATTTTGGGTTTATCGTGAGTTGTGTTTTAAATGACATTTTTGCTTTAACCCAGTTAAAGACATGATTTATTTCCTGGATTTGAATAATCATTAAGTAATGATTTTTGGAAATTAAAACTGAATTAGAGTTTTAATGAATCTTTAAATAGATTGAAAGGTGAATTTAATAACTAAAATATTCAAATTCAAGAAATGGTCGAGAATGGAGTATCACCAGTTTTGCTCCAAGCGATTGTTAAATCTTTAATTAGATTTGAACATAAAATGGTAATTAATTTTACCGATAACACCGTGGTGTTAGAAATGAAGTATTACCAGTTTTACTTCATGGGATGAATAGGCCAGGATTGGGAAATAAAATAAATGATTACTTCTGTAAGGATCGCTAATCCCGACAAGTTTGGATAAACCGTAATTTGGTTTGGATTGATTTCCAAAGGAAGATTAAAGAATAAATTTAAAGAATTTATCTTTGATAAAATTAATGGGAACCTTTCCCAAAGGATATGAATATTTGAATAAAAGAATATTCTAAATTGGAATGAAGCGTATGATGTGTTTTTATAGCACATGTTTATTACATACGCAAGTTATTCAGAAAGACCGGGTTTATACCATTCTAAATAACTAATTCGACGATATGTCGAGGATGAAGACGGTGGTTGAAGACCGGAGGTCTTCACATTGTTTGGATGATTACTGAAGACGGTGGTTGAAGACGGTGGTTGAGGGCCTTTCTCCTGTATTGGACATACGGGATGAGGAATAATGTGCCTCCTGTTTCGTTCAGACCCAGAACGAACTTGTAAATGGATGTGTGTCTGACATCGGATTTCACTCTGTGTGATTGATAGACATCAGTTTCATAGCGTGAATTGCCTGTTTAACATGCTGAGATGCAAATGATCAAGGCTTCTGTTGAAAAGCAGAGTCTTGTGGTTGATGATCAAAGCACGGCTTTAATATAGGATAGCTTTGTGTAGCGTTAATTCGCGAGCCTCACACCCCGGTGTGAACCAGAAACCGGAGAGGACATCAGGGAGGGCATGCGTTTCCTTCTAGCTAGGAGTGGTGTCAGCATTTTGCAAGCCCTGACGTTTTACTTATGTGGATGATGGATAGCGAGGCGCCTCGGTTATTTCGGTCTCTGCGGAGTCGATGGATGGTCTTTATACAGACCAGATTTACGCCCCATAGGCCCGAGAAATGCATGTTCAGGCATTTTAATTCACCTTTTGCACTTCGGGTGGACCGACCCTGACGATCCAAGGGTTACTCGAGCTCTGATCCTGAGGCTCGGGCTAGACAGTGTCGAAGTGGTAAGGACGATCCCTTGTCTTGGTTCACAGATGGAAATCCAACTTCCAATACGACATTTTGCGGTTCTGATTGTAGAGCCTAGTATGGCTACACAGTGGGATGGGGCACTCATGCCGTCTATGATTGATACATTTATATTTGAAATTGTTTTGTCACTATACAATTATATTAATAGTAAAATATGAAATTTCACGTACCAAGTATTTTTGGCTATTATAAGGTAAAAACTCTATCCTCCGGCTTGTTTTGCATTGTGTGATGGGACCTGAGTCTTATAATAGCTTCATTGTTCTTTATTTAGCATTACGTTGTTTGTTTTATGCACTGATTTTCTTGGGGGTAAACCCGTTCCGTGTTATACGGCGTGGTCCCTTGATTTACCTAACTTTAAAATCAAATTAATAACTGTTTTAGTTCTCACACCAGTCACATGACTGACCTGGAGTTTATTGTTTTAACCTAAACTCTGGGTGCCCTTATTTTCCACATGGGAAGCTAGTAGTTTTGGTATTGCAGATTTATATTCATAGGATCCTGGTTTACAGCTGGAATGATATTCGAAAAGCTCTGTATCTGTATATTCTTTTTAGTTGTGTTTTGTATTAGTTTCCGCTGCATTGTAATTTGTAAATCTCTGGTATTTGTCTAATGTATAATATTTGTTCATACTCTGTATATTCTTGTATTCTGGTGGAATTGTTGTAATAATCAATGAAATGTATTTCTGTTTGTGTTCTGATTCGTCTTGTCCTCAACTCATTCCGGGCATTCCTTCATGGGCAAGTTTGGGTCGCTTCAATATTGAATTTTAAACGTATATTTCAATTTACTGGGGTCACCTATTGACTCTAAAAATTCCAAAAAAATTATTTCCAGCTTCGAATTGACGATACGGTCCTAACAAAAATTATTTTGTCAAATTTGGAGACATATTGATTTAAAAAATTATGAAAATTGGAATCTTGCAACAATTTGACATTCCGGATCCAACAAAAGTGGTTTCGCCGAAAAAGGAGGTCGTTTGCAAAATGGCTATTTTTAAGGGTTACATTTTTCCATAGCGACTATTCTGAATTTTCAACTGGACATATCTTTTTATCCCCGCTATGAAATTTTGATTTTTCGGATTCTTTGGAAAGATATTTTCAAATAGACTCTAATATTTTTGGGTTTTGCTAAAATCCGGTTTTTTTTATTCCTGTACATTCATTTGAAATTTAAAATCGAATTTTTAAACTACCGCGCAATTTCTAATTCCTTTTATAATGAAAATAAATATTTATATTCTAATTTCGATTTATATAAATATATACGTTCTAATTCTATTCAAAATAAATTTCTAGTCATTATTATTTAAAATATTTTATTTTAAATATTCAAAATTCATTAAAATTGCCAAAATAAAAATTTTAAATTGGTTCAGATTTTCCAGGTTGTTATAATCTCCCCCACTTAAATTCTTTTCGTCCCCGAAAAGGAACGGAGCTGAAAGTTGTTTAATTAATCAACTCAACTTTCATTATGGCTTTCATTCTTCAACTTTTAAGTTTCTAAGAATTTTTAATTTTTCAAAAATTTGGCTAACTCCCTAAATTTTCAAAAAAATTCGCCATAACCTCCTTTGTACGGGAGCACCGGGAAAATCCCCAAACTGCCACATAGGCCCTCTCATCTCAAAAAGAAAAAGAAAAAGCCAATCGGCTCATAAAATCATCCAAACCCAATAAATTAGTAAAAATGTACTTATTTGTCGGGCATACAATTTAATTCCTCTTCTCTAGCCTCATTGCTATGACCTGTTCAATGTATATACATGTATATGCATGCAATTCCAAACAATTTCCAATTCAATCCAAAATTTGATACAATTTGGTCCTAATTTACCATATATCAATATGTTGGTTTAAATAAATAATCACGCAACAAAATCATCAATCAATTAGTAGATTATCATTTCGAACACATATCTTAAATATATATATTCAAAAATCATATTTTTGATGCCAAATCACAACAATAAACCTATCTAGTTTTGGTTCTCACACCAGTCAATTGGAAGTATATAGATATCCCAGCTTTGAAACTCGAAAATAAACTACTGATGTCGTACGTCATCAGTAGAATCATCTCCGGGCGACTAGAGTGTGATTCTATATCTATCCAGTATATTAAAACTTCGAATATACGTTCGTGACGCATATATGCAAAATCTCATATACTCGATTGTCCAAATTCAATATAAAATGAATAATCAAGCACGTATAATTGGATTTAATTTTCAAAATAGGATTTGTTTTTACTTTTATTTTAAAAACACTACTCTTCACACTCGTTCTAGGATACTACTGATCCTAACTCTAACGAGTCATTCTCATTGGAAATCACTAATCCAATCTCTGATGAATTCTTTCATTTGGTTCTAAGGTGCCTTGTTCTCGAGCTCTGTAAACCAAAGCTCTGATACCAACTGAAACGACCCGAACTTCCCCGTGAAAGAAAGCCCGGATTGCATTGAGAACATGACAAATCAGAACACAAACAGAAGAACATTTCATTGCTTATTACAACAATTTACATCAGAGTATAAGAATATACAGTGTATGATAAATATTATACATTTGATAAATATCAAAAATTTACAATTTACAATGTAGCGGAAAATAATACAAAAACACAACTGAAAGAGATAAATGGATATAGAGCATTCCGAATATCATTCCAGCTGTAAACCAGGATCCTGTGAATATAAATCTGCAAAACCAAAACTACTAGCTGCCTGTATGGAAAATAAGGACACCCATAGTTTAGGTTAAAACAATAAACTCCAGGTCAGTCATGTGACCGGTATGAGAACTAAAACAGTTATAAATCTTTATTTTAAAGTTCGGTAAATCAAGAGACCACGCCGTATAACATGGAACGGGTTTCCTCCCAAGAATACCAGTGCATAAAACAAACAGTGCAATGCAAAATAAAGGACAATGAAGCTATTATAAGACTCAAGTCCCATCACACAATGCAACGCAAGCCGAAAGATAGAGTTTTCCCTTATAATAGCCAAATATGCTTGGTACGTGAAATTTCATCTTTTATTATTACTATAAGTGAAGAAATCAACTTCAAATATAAATGTATCAATCATAGACGGCATAGTGCCCCATCCCACTATGTCGCCATACTAGGCTCTACAATCAAAACGCAAATGACACGTATTGGAAGTTGGATTTCCGACTGTGAACCAAGGAAAGGGATCGTCCTTACCGCTTCGAGACTGTCTAGCCCGAGCCTTAGGATCAGAGCTTGAGTGACCCTTGGATCGTCAGTGCCGGTCCACCCGAAGTGCAAAGGGTGAATTAAAATGCCTGAACATGCGTTTCCCCGCCCTAAGGGGCGTAAATCTGGTCTGTGTAAAGACCATCCATCGGCTCCGCATAGACCGAAATAACCGAGGCACCTCGCTATCCATCATCCACATAAGTAAAACGCCAGGGCTTGCAAAACGCTGACACCACTCCTAGCTAGAAGGAAATGCATGCCCTCCCTGATGCCCTCTCCCGTTTCTGGTTCACACCGGGGTGTGAGGCTCGCGAATTAATGCTACACAAAGCTATGCTATATT
This sequence comes from Allium sativum, assembly GCA_030737875.1. NCBI lineage: Eukaryota > Viridiplantae > Streptophyta > Magnoliopsida > Asparagales > Amaryllidaceae > Allium > Allium sativum. Next base: position 582,796,241 of record CM060913.1, read on the forward strand.
AAAGCCGTGCTTTGATCATCAACCACAAGACTCTGCTTTTCAACATAAGCCCTCATCATTTGCATCGCAGCATGCCACACAGGAAATTCACGCTATGCAACAGATGTATATCAATCACGCAGAATGAAATCCAATGTCAGACACACATCCATTTACAAGTTCGTTCCGGGTTTGAACGAAACCGGTGGCACCTTATTCCTCTCCCGTATGTCCAATACAGGAGAGACGTCCTCGCATATCTGGTCGATTTCCAAATACGTCTGGACGATCACCACTTATTACCTTGTCTTGGGTGTACAGCCCAATCAAGACATCAGTAATCATCCAAATGATGTGAAGACCTCCGGTCTTCAATCACCGTCTTCATCATCGACATATCGTCGAATCAGTTATTCAGAATGGGAAAAACCCGGTCTTTCTGAAGAACTCGCATATATAATTAATAAGTGCTATAAAACACATCATACGCTTCATTCCAATTTTGAATATTCTTTTATTTAAATATTCATATCGTTTGGGAAAGGTTCCCATTAATTTTATCAAAGAAAAATACCTTAAATTTATTCTTTAATCTTCCTTTGGAAATCAGTCCATATCAAATAATGGTTTATCCAAACTAGTCGGGATTAACGAACCTTACCGAAGTAATCATTTGTTTTAATTTCCCAATCCCAACCTATTCATCCCATGAAGTAAAGTTGTTAATACTTCATATATAACACCACGGTGTTATCGATAAATTCAATTACCATTTCACGTTCAAATCTAATTAAGGATTTAACTATCGCCTGGAGAAAAACTAGTGGTACTCCATTCTCGATCATTCTTCGAATTTGATAATTTTAGTTATCAGATTCACCTTTCAATCTATTTAAAGATTCATTAAAACTCTAATTCAGTTCTAATTTCCAAAAATCATTACTTAATGATTATTCAAAGTTAAGAAATAAATCTTATCTTTAACTGGGTTAAAGAACTAATGTCATTTAAAACACAGCTCACGATAAACCCAAAATCACATCCCATTAACAATGGAATCTTCACAAAAAACTGATCAATATATATAATCGATATGAACTTCCATATCCAACCGATACTATAAATGGAATAACGGCAAAGCCTCTTAAATTCCATATATAGTAACAGTCTTCCTCCACAAAAGTCCACTTCGATTATTACCAAATCGAATTCCATTCCATTCCAATTTATTTTATTAAATTGGAAAACTTCACTTTGGAAAATTTCCTTTAAATCAAAACCAAAGGTTTATAAATTCCAAATCACATTTAACTGTAAATCGGGTTAAAGAACAAATGTCATTAAAAACACAGTTCATGAGGAACCCAATTCACATTCCATATTATTTTAATTATTAAATATAATTGGAAACTCTAACAATCTTAATTAAAAGCTTTATTCTCTTCACATGGGATTCAAGAAAAGTGTTACTGAAGACACCGTTCACGACAAACCCAAAATCCCATTTGATATTAATTACAAGGCTCTGAATAGAAAATATATCGGCTTATATTCAATATCAAATACTACAATCAACAAATATCGTATTGGAAATTACGATATAAATATATCTTTCAAATTTCCATAACAATATATGTATAATCACGAAATCCAACATCGAAATATTCCAAAGACAATTTCAATTCAAATCCATTTCAATTTATATATTGGAAATTCTGGTTATTTTTAAAACCATTTCAAATCCAATTTATTTATTTAAAAATATTGGATTATAATTCTAGTTAATAACTAGTTCATTTCGATAAAAATCTATTTTTATCTTTCCAAATATGGAATTTTTTATTCCAATTCTTTCCAAATCATTTCTTATGATTTTACACTAATTATTTATATTTTTAATAATTTTATCAAAGCCCGTACAGTCGACTTCCATAAATGGCCCTCGAATAGCACTTACAACGACCTTTTCCAAATTTGATTTGGACATAATTCCAAATCCAACCGTTAGATTCAAATTTCTAATATTCGTTAGAAAGCGCTTTTCGGTACGAACCCAACGGTTCCGGTTTTAGGAGAATCCGATGGTCGGATCTCCCGTAATGTCCATTCGAAGTCAATGGTCGAAATTCGCGAACTGCCGCAGCGCGGCGCGTTCTATTCAGGCCATTATATTATATATATATATATATAATATATGATATATATTTCATCGATTTCCATTTAAAACGTATTTTATAAATCGTTTTAAATTCGTTTTCAAAATGATTTAAACTTCATATTCAATTTTAAATCAAAATTGAATATTCCATATCATTAATATATAAATGATAATATTTTCAAAACATTAGATTTTGAAATCAATTCCTTTTCAATATTCATTATAAGAATGAATAAAATCGATAAAAATATCGTTCACATCAAAATGGCGCTAATCTAATCAACATGGCTTTATATATTTAAATATATTCGTTTCCATCCCAAATCAGACATCAAAATTAGATTTTGATTCTTTTACTGAATATTAATTTAAAATATTCATTATTTTAAAATATTCGTTCTTTTAAAATATTCGTTCGTTCAAAATATTCGTTCGTTCTAAATTGGAATCAGACACAGTCAATTACCATATAATTTGATTTATATGGATTTCATACACACTTGCATATAACAACAATCAAACACAGTCAACCATCATTCAGAGTGCATTCTACACTGCATAAGCAAAAAATATAAATATTTAACGCTTGTAACAGTCTGTCAACTAATCGATTGACATACACCTAATTATCGGGACTAGTGTATGTCATATATCGTCCCAATCCCGTGCGGGGTTTCAATCAACAAATAATGAATTTTATTTGTGTAGTTGGGCGATGTGTAAAATTTATCGTCCCAATCCATATCAGTCAAATGGGTTTACATAAACAAATCGTCTGATTTGTAAATGAATATTTATTTTATTCATATACACGTTAAAAATTATATTTTTAACGATAAAATATTTATTCAATTCATTTACACAATAAAAATAATATTTTTATTGTTCTAACACATTTTAGAAAATTTTGGCGGCATAACGGCGCGATATCAAAATCGGGTAATGTCTAGCATTACCCCTCTCCTGATATTGGCTCGCGCCATACCCACATAACAATTCTAATCAATTCATTTCACCCAAATAACCAAATTCAACCAAATAATCTAATCAACCAAACCAAACAATCAAACAAGTCCGTCCATGGTCTGTGGAAGATGAGGAACAGTTCATATATGCAGTTATAAAATAAATAACTGTATAAGAAAATATGGTGAGGAGTTCTCACCTTGGGTTTCCACTCCGTCGTGCTTTATTGTCGCTCAGATTCGCTGTTCTGATTATAACGCAATCTGTTTCAGTGTAATTTACATTAAAATCAAATTTTCAGCATCATTATATATAATTAAAAATCAGATTTTTACATCGCTATACATATATTAAAAATCTCAGTTTTATGTCGCTACTTCATATATAAAAATTATATCTTTATATCGCTAACTTCATAATAAAAATCAAATCTTTTCTTCGCTAACTATATAAAAATAATATTTTTATATTTTCTATTACACAAAAATCGTATTTTTATTTACCTTTCATACATATAAAAATCCTATTTTTACTTCGCTTCCTAGATAAAAATCATATTTTTACTACTCTACATAAATAAAAATCATATTTTTATATCTTCTATATAATAAAAAAAAATTATTATCTCTATAATACAAAAATCATATTTTTACTACTCTACATAAATAAAAATCATATTTTTATATCTTCTATATAATAAAAATTATATTTTTATTATCTCTTTAATATAAAAATCATATTTTTATAACTTCATTTTCAACATAAAAATTATATTTTTATAACTTCATTTTCAACATAAAAATTATATTTTTATAACTTCATTTTCAACATAAAAATTATATTTTTATAACTTCATTTTCAACATAAAAAATAATAATTTTGTAATTTCATTTTCAACATTAAAATTATATTTTTGTCTCAGCTGTATATATTTTTAAAAATTGAATTTTTTTATTTTCAAAGATCATAATTTTATTCATAGAAAATCATAACTTTATTCAACACAAAAAAAAATTGATTTTTTACTCTTTTCTTAACAACCATGCTTTTCTAATTAAACAAATTACCCAAAATAAATTAAAATAAAAGCTTACAGGGTTTCAACGGAAGGAGGAGGTCCACAAACCGATGGAGGGGGTCGAAGGAGAGGTCGGTGGCTGCTCCGGTGGGCAGCGCAGGTGAATGGGGGTGGCGGTCTGATTAGAAGAGGGAGAAGGAGGTTGCGGTGGGTTTTTAGAAGGGGAGAGAAGAGCAATGGGTAGGAGAGGGGGCTTGGGGCGAGATTCGGCGATGGTGGCGCCACGGCCTGGAGCGGCGGCGAGGCAGTGGGAAAGGAGGCGACGGGAATCGAGGATCGTGGGTTATTTTTTTCTTTTACTGAGTGTTGACCAAATAGAAGGAGGAAGGGGGGTTCAAATATTTATTTATATTTATTAATCTATTTATTTTCTCTCCATAAAGTTAACTTTTAAATCGAACTCGAAATCAAACCCGCCGACTGTTGTCCCCAACTAATTACCCCCATTCCGAACACAATGAGATATGTTTCGTAAGCCAATTCCATCGTTTCGATCAGTTTTCATTTAAATTAACATATAAATCACTATATTGAATTTTAAACGTACATTTCAATTTACTGCGGTCACGTACTGACTCTAAAAATTCCAGAAAAATTATTTTCTAGCTTTGTATTGACGATACGGTCCTAACAAAACTAATTTCGTCAAATTTGGAGACCGTTTGAAAAATGGCCATTTTCTGGTCGATCCAAATTGACTGAAACTATTAAAACACGTTTTCTTTTTCCATGCTGACATATTGATTTCAAAAATTATGAAAATTGGAATCTAGCAATAATTTGACATTCCGGATCCAACAAAAATGGTTTCGTCAAAAACGGAGGTCGTTTGCAAAATGGCTATTTTTAAGGGCTAAATTTTTCCATAGCGACTATTCTGAATTTTCAACTGGACATATCTTTTTATCCCCGCTATGAAATTTTGATTTTTCGGATTCGTTGGAAAGATATTTTCAAATAGACTCTAATATTTTTGGTTATGCTAGAATCTGGTTTATTTTGAATCCTGTACATTCATTTGAAATTTGAAATCAAATTTTTAAACTATCGCGCCATTTCTAGTTCCTTTTATAATTAATATAAATATTTATATTCTAATTTTGATTTATATAAATATATATGTTCTAATTCTGTTCAAAATAAATTTCTAGTTGTTATTATTTAAAATAATTTATTTTAAATATTCAAAATTCATTAAAATTTCCAAAATAAATTTTTTTTAATTGGTTCTGATTTTCCGGGTTGTTACACAATACATATCGCAACTTGCTGGAAGTAAGACGCGATCCGATGGCACCACGACATGAGGCAGGAGGGTTTTAGGGGTTTGCGTTGGGAGACAAGTGAAGGTGGAGGGTTCTATTTCACTGCGACGTGGTGTGTGGAGTGTGGGAAATGTTCGGAGTAATGGCATGTGGAGTATTAACGTGAGTTGGAAGTACTAGGCAGAACTGGTGGCGTGGCGTGAAGCATTGGCATGGAGGAAGTAAAAGGTAGGAAACGTGGCAAACAGTAGGTTGCATGTAGTTAACATAAGTGAGGAGCAGTATATTTATTTTTACATTGGAGAAGATGTTAGTTTTATGAAAGTAGTGGATGAGGCATGGAGTGACCTTACTGTTTGAGGAAATGGAGAAGGGTAGGGGAAGTAGCGAAGTCTGTTGATAAATGAAATAGGAGATGCGGGTTTTTAGTGCATGGCAACAATGTTTTGAAGTTGTGTACTGTTGAAGTCGGAAATGGTTTTGTTGAGGGAGTTTTGCGTTGGGGCACAGTGTAGTGGGTAAAGAAGCTTTTACGTAGAAGAAGGAGCAGCGAGAAATCACGGGGAAGTAAGGTGACAGCAGCCCATAGATGAACAAAGTGGTTTTCATTCTGATGGTGATTCAGTGGTGTTCGAAATTTTGGAGAAGGTGTCAAAGTGAACTGTGCATACGTACTGGGACGAGAGCTGCAATATCTTTGATGGGCCTTTGGGCCTTTCGTTAATAAAAAAAATAGAGGGAAAATTGACTAGAACAAATCAAGTTGGTTCACGGTAGGCTATAGGGGATTGGAGATATTTGCCACAAAATATTTCAGGTGTACTACTGTGAACAGAATAAAGATGTGAAATGAAGATGTATGATGGACCAAAAATATGGTGCGTGGGATTAAGCTTTAACACAAGGAAAGGAGGTGAGGGTTCTTGGCATGGTGCGTTCCCTGAATGATTTGCTAAACATGAAGAGAAGCATGCATGGTATAATCCTGTATGATACCCTATTTGTCTGGAGCGTATGCCGTGGCAAGGATAAACGATAAAACTTAATTAACTTTAAAATAATAGTTATAGTGTTAATTTGTTAATTAAGGAATTTATATTTATCTTTATATTTATGTTTAAATCGTGCTGATATAAATTTGAATGAGAACGTAGCAGGGTGTTTTGAAAATGAGAAGCAGTAGTATCGAACTGCGAAGGAAAGCTGATTAGCTCGGCCTGCAAACACTTAAGAAATTAAATTAAATTAAATAATTTGTTAATTAAAAATTAGTTACATTATTATAAATTGTATGCTTATCATTTTATATCTCGCACATACGTTAACAGAATTTAGCAAAACAAGCGTTGTTGGAATTGCAACAATAATGGCTACGCCGTCGAGTTGGTCGGAAGGGATTTGGAAGCTGTCGAGTTTCTGTTTAATTTTAAACACCGGTTTAAAATTAAACAAAATAATGCTGGATTCGAATCGAAAACAATGTGAGTTAATTCTCACACCTTCTGGATATCATGATGTGATTAAATCATATAGTTAAAACATATCACCAATATTATCAATTGATTGATTTGGATGTTATTTGTTTGATATTGGTTGCCGTTAATTTTATTTAATTGCATTGGACGAATTTTCTATTTCACGTATCATTATAAAATGTTATAATAAATTTGATGCAGGGCAGAACAGGTTGGAGGAATCCAAACGGATTACTAAAATATTATATGTACTATTTGTTTTGTATTTATTTATATATATGCACTATTTGAACCCAAATGATATGGAAAACTCGTTTGGATATAAAGGTTGAATGGGAATTCAACGTTAGTGTGATTAATCAATGTACGGTATTGATTAAGAAACAGGCATCCGTTGACCATAAATCCATCTTTTTGTTAAGAAACTGATTTTCCGTCACGCAAATCAACGAAGTAAAATTATAAAAAAAATTATATTTTTATAATTAAAGCGAAGTTTTAAATTATAATAAAAGTTCTATTGTAAATTGGTACTTTATAATTCGTTTTTATAAAGTAAATATAAATGACTATTCGATATTTAAATAAATTATGAAGCTGTAACTATCCTACAAGTAAATAATTTGGATAATTTTTTTTAAGTCAAACGTTTAAGAAATATTATTAGGTTAATTATATTAATCTAATGAAGTGAAGTAATTTGAATCAGTTAACGAATTAACTGATGGTTTGAAGTGGTATAAATCAACTGGTTTATAGGAAAGTGATTATTAGATTAAATGGGTCTTCAATTAGTCTAATGATAATGGCTTAGAAATTAATTGTTTAAATAAATATGATTTTCTTAATTATTAATTACCCTTTTAGTGAAGCTTAAATGATTATTGAACTAATATAATTAGTTATTGTTTATACAAAGTAACTAATAAATTTTAGATAAATAAAGAAGTAAACTGTTTTACTTCAGCAATGATAAACTTAATCATTATTTAATTATTTTAATTAAAGTAATTACTTCTTGAATGGGAATAATTTAAGTGAAACGACCTGAAATCCCCCGTATGGGAAATCACGGATTGTACTGAGGACAAGACGAATCAGAACACAAACAGAAGAACATTTCATTGCTTATTACAACAATTTACATCAGAATACAAGAATATACAGAGCATGAATAAATATTACACATCAGAAAAATATCAGAGATTTACAATACATTACATAGCAGCGGAAACTAATACAAAATACAACTGAAAAGAATATACGGATACAGAGCTTTCCGAATATCATTCCAGCTGTAAATCATTATCCTGTGAATATAAATCTGCAAAACCAAAACTACTAGCTGCCCGTGCGGAAAATAAGGGCACCCAGAGTTTAGGTTAAAACAATAAACTCCAGGTCGGTCATGTGACTGGTGTGAGAACTAAAACAGTTATTAATCTTTATTTTAAAGTTACGTAAATCAAGAGACCACACCGTATAACACGGAACGGGTTTCCTCCCAAGAATACCAGTGCATAAAACAACAGCGCAATGCTAAATAAAGAACAATGAAGTTATTATAAGGCCCAGGTCCCATCACACAATGCAACACAAGCCGGAGGATAGGGTTTTACCTTATAATAGGCAAAGAATGCTTGATACGCTAAATTTCATCTTTTATTATTACTATAAGTGTATAGTGTCAAAACAATTTCAATCATAGACGACATGGGTACCATATATCATGTCGCTATATATAGGTTTACAATTAAAACCGCAAAGTCACGTATTGGAAGTTGGATTTCCATCATGAACCAAGGCAAAAGATAGTCCTTACCGAATTCGAGACGCTCTAGACCGTGTCTCAAGAACAGAACACATCGTCCCTTGGAGCGACATGGCTGGTCCACCGATGTGGATTAAAATGCCTAAACACTGTGTTTCCCCGCCCTTTGGGGTGTCAATGAACCAAATGACTCCATCGGCACCACATAGTCACTGATATATCCGAGGCGCCTCGTAATCCAACAACCACACAGGTGAAAATAATATAAATGTCAGGGCTGGTAGGTCACTGACACCACCCTAGCTAGAAGGAAACGCATGTCCTCCTTGAGGTCCTCTCCCGTTTCTGGTTCACACCGAGGTGTGAGGCTCGCGAATTAACGCTACACAAAGCTATGCCACACAGGCGTTGCTTTGATCATCAACCACAAGACTCTTCTTTTCAACAGAAGCCTTGATCATTTGCATCTTAGCATGCCACACAAGCAAACCACTCCATGCAACCGATATCCATCAATCACACAGAATGATATCCAATGTCAGACACACAGTCCATTTACAAGTCCGTTGTGGGTCTGAACGAAACCTGAGGCACCTTGTACCTCACATATCCATCGATCTCCAAGTACGTCTGGACGATGACCAACCGATTCCCTCCTCTTGGTGTACAACCCAATCAAGATCATCAGTAATTATCCAAACGATGTGAAGACCTCCGGTCTTCGACCACCGTCTTCATCCTCGACACATCGTCGAATCAGTTATTCAGAATGGGATAAACCCGGTCTTCCTGAATAACTCGCGTATATAATAAACAAGTGTTACACAAACACAACATACGCTTCATTCCAATTCAGAATATTCTTTTATTCAAATATTCTTATACTTTGGGAAAGGTTCCCATTAATTTTATCAAAGATAAATTCTTTAAATTTATTCTTTAATCTTCTTTTGAATATCAATTCAAACCAATTTATGGTTTATCCAAACTAGTCGGGATTAACGAACCTTACCGAAGTAATCATTTGTTTTAAATTTCCCAATCCCAACCTATTCATCCAATGAAGTAAAACTGGTAATACTTCATATCTAACACGTTCAAATCTAATTAAAGATTTAACTATCGCCTAGAGCAAAACTGGTGATACTCCATTCTCGATCATTTCAATCTAATTAAAGACTCATTAAAACTCCACTTGGTTTTAATCTTCCCAAAAATCAATATGAATGATTGTTTAACTTAGGAAATCATATCCTGTCTTTAACTGGGTTAAAGAACCAATGTCATTTAAAACACGGTTCACGATAAACACAAAATCATATTCTATTCCATCAGCCTTTAACCGTAAATTAGCAAGTGAATAATTCCCTAGGTAATAACCCCGAAGGCCGAAACCAACATCAGATCAATACCCAGAAAACCATTCAACTTAACTAATCTCCAGTTAGTTTCTGATTTTCTAAACTCTGTTGGGTCTACGAACAGTATTATTAAAACGTTCAACACATGAATAGTTTCAACACATGAATATTCTCAACACATGAGTATTGTCAACACATGACTATTTTTGGTATTTAATATATTTGACAAAATTATGATTTTTATCGTTTAAGGATTTTTTTCAACACATGAATTTTCTTTTATTCAACACATGAATATATATTTTATTCAACACATGAATATTTATTTTATTCAACACATGAATATTTATTCTATAATATTCTTTAATTTTCCAAATTGGAATGAGGCCCAATCAATTACCATATAATGTTAATTATATGGACTCCATACAACACATGTATATAATAGCAATGACAAATAATCAACCGTCATCCAAAGTGCACTACACAACTGTCTGTCAACCTATTGATTGACATACAACTAAATGATCGGGATTAGTGTACGTCAAATATCATCCCAATACCCGTGTGGGGTTTCAGTCAACAAACACAGATTTTTATTTGTGCAGTTGGGCGATATGTAAAATTTATCGTCCCAATCAATATCCTTCAAATGGGTGTACATAAACAAATCGTTCGATTTGTAAATGAATATTTATTTATTCACATTCACGTTAAATTTATATTTTTAACGATAAATAATTTATTTCAACACATGAATATATTTCCATTCATTCCACTTCACAATCAATTTTCACCACACAACAAAATCAAACAAGTCATCCATGGTATGTGGACGATGGGTGTCGAGTGCTGCTATGCACCGTCTGCATCCTAGTATATAATTTTATCTAGAAATTAAAATAAAAGTGAGGAGTTCTCACCGAGGGTTCCACTCCGCCATTCTTTCTTTCTGAACGGTTTGAATTTGTTCGAAATTCCAATGCATCCTTTTTACGCTGTTCATATATAAAAATCACATTTTTATTATAACTGCATGTACATAAAAATCGAATTTTTATCGCTACTTCATATATATAAAATCGAATTTTTATATTCTCTACCTTATAAAAAATCATATTTTTATAATCTGTACTATCTAAAAATCATATTTTTATTTAAATAAACATCTAAGACTCCTTTAAATAAAATTCAAGCTTTCTTTGATAAAATTTCAAACTTCCTTTGTTTAAAATTCACGTCTTTCTAACTACATAAAAATCAAATCTTTTCCTTGCTAAAAAACATATCTTTCTACCAATAAAAATCATATTTAAAAGGTCACATTTTTGGTGTAAAAATCACACCTTTGGTCGCGGAGGAGCTCACGGCCTGAATGGTGATCGGAGGACGACCGCAAGTGGTTGCCGGTGGAGGTGGGAGGCTGCGGCAGGCGTGGTGGTACCACGGTGGTTGCCGGAGGAGGCGGTTTGGGTTTAGAAAGAGGGTTTCAGCGATTTTGGAGAAGAGGGGGTAACGGTGGCGTCAACGGCTAGGGGAGGCGTCGGAGGTGGACTAACGGCGGAGGGGAAGGCCATGGCAGTCGGAGGTGGGCGGATTTGGGTTGTAGGGCGTCGAAATGAAGGGGATGGCAAAGGAGGAGGCAGCGTTCATCAGAGGGGGCAGAGGCGATGCCCGAGGGGGCGGCGACAGCCTGGCACGGCGGCGCGGATCGCGACTGGGGGGGTGGATCCGTCGTTGCTCCAGTTTTTTTTTTTCTCGAACTGATTCTGACAGGGAGAGAAGGTAGAAGGAGGGGGGAAAAGGTAAGAATATAATTATATATTTTATTATATTTTTAATTTCAAAAAGTAACTTTTTATTTCGATCTCCAAACGAGACCCAACGACTGTCGTCCCTAGCGTAATACCCCCATTACGAACACAATGGGATATATCCGGTAAGCTGATTCGACTGTTTCGATTAGTTTCCATCAAAATCAAAATATAAATCTATATATAGAATTTGAACACACATTTCAATTTACCGGGGCCACATACGAACTCTAAAAATTCCCAAAAAATATTTTCTTGCTTCGTATTGACGATATGGTCCTAACAAAGCTAATTTCATCGAATTCTGAGACCGTTTAAAAAATGGCCATTTTCCAGTCGATTAAAATCAACTAAAACTGGTCAAACGCGTTTTCCTTTGCCATGCTCACATATTGATTCGAAAAATTATGAATTTTGGAATCTAGCAATAACTAGACATCCCGGATCCAACAAAAGTGGTTTCGTCGAAAACCGAGGTCGTTTGCAAAATTGCTATTATTAAGGGATAGAATTCCATAGCGACTATTCTGAATTTTCAACTGGACGTAACTTTTTATTCCCGCTATGAAATTTTGATTTTTCGAATTCGTTGGAAAGTTATTCTCAATTAGATTCTAATATTTTTGGTTTCACTAAAATCCGGTTTATTTTGAATCCTGTACATTCATTTGAAATTCGAAATTGAAATTTCAAACTACCGCGATATTTCCAATTCCTTTTACAATTAAAATAAAATATTTATATTCTAACGACGATTCAAATAAATATATACGTTCTAATTCTATTCAAAATAAATTTTTCGTCTTCATTATTTAAAATAAATCATTTTAAATATTCAAAATTGCCAAAATAAAAATTTTAAATTAGCTCAGATTTTCCGGGTTGTTACATTAAGATAGTCATTAAGTTGTAATAAGATGTTACTTGAATGAAGTATAACAATTCAGATAGAAAGTAAACGTCAAAAGACGAAGAATGTAAATGGGTTTTGGTAAAGAAGCTATAAATGGAATCATATAGCGAGGTTGAAGTGAAGAGTTAGTATTTAATATAAATAGTCATAAACAACATAGATTTCAAAAGTAAGTATATGGCGTTATAAAACTATATTGTAAAATGAAACAAGAAATATGGTTTGATTGCGATTAGAAATAATAAGGGGTTAGTATTACGGACTTATATCTATTCTAAGATAAGAACGTTGTCGATCAAGGTCTAGAGGTAAATAAAATACCCCAACTTGAACGACTTCACTATTATCAAGGAATATTATTAGTTTGTAACGGGAAAAGTTGTTGAGATTAGTTATAAAGGGAAACATTGCAGCGTATTGCAAGTTTTGAACTATAATGATAAATTAATGTTGTTGACCAAGCTTAAGTGTGATTTTTATATATAGCACTATTCCCTAGGAAATGAAAATAGTTTGATTTGAAATTAACTTATTCTAAGTGATAAGAAAATATACGACGTTTATCCGGGGAAATGTAAATAAGTTACACCAAGTTGGTTGTAGGAATAAACAATGGTGATTTAGTTATTTACCACCCGTAGTGAATGAAAGTCTTCAAATTTAACACTCGATGAAGTTTATATAATGATATAACATTTCGTTCAACATTGGATTGGATGTATAGAAATGATATTTGAATATTAAACACGTGATAATTGAATATTGAATAGAATATATATGTATATATGTATATATATATATATATCGTTATTTCCAACGTAAAGGAATGCTAATGGAGTTTGTGTAATAAGATATAATATTTCCAAGAAAGGGAAATTAAAGCGGTTTTATATAAACCAGTACGTTAGGCACGTCCGTTGGGCGTGTGCATAGATAATCAAGAATAAATTTATGGATTTTGAAATTTTAGCCATTTGCATAGATAATGTGTAGATATAAATAAATATGTGAGTAAAATTCTACATGCATGACCTACGCTATGCACACAGGAAGTTGAATAGTTTTTGGTTCGGTTGTTTTTTTACTTCTTTTCTTTCTTATATTAACTGTCTCTAAGAGCATTCACAACAGTGTGTCGGTTGGAAATCAACTAACCCTCAACAGGGGTTTAGTTGAGCTCATTTGGATTGCTTTGGTAACCCTGAAGGTCATATCATGGAGCATCCCACGAAAGTGATTCTCAATTAAACTTCTCTCTTCTAAGATACATAGGAAATACGATGGATGAATGTTTATCAGATAAAAACTCAGTTGTTGTTTTTATATAAGTTATTTTTAAATAGCAATGTTCGCCTAGTGCAACAAACACATGATCATTTATGATGAAAAGAGTGATCTTTTTAAGAGAATATGTGACCAAATACAAACATTTTTCTTTAGAACATTTCAGTCCCATGCCGAGGAAACCGTGGAGTTTGATAAGACTGCTTCCTCGAATGTTTGTTCGCTTTTGTAATCGAGGCTTTTAGCTGCTCCCGGGATCACTTTTGTGAAATGGAATGCTCGAGCTTCTCCTTCTATTTGTGTCGAGCATAACGACCACAAAAGCTTAATCTTATCTATGCGTAGGAAATTCCATAGGAGCCTCTTTCCATTCGGATATTCTATCGGTAAACGCAGTGAAAATAAAAGTAGAATTCCAACTTTGATTCAATATACTGTAAAGTATAGCTACTACGAAGCATCAAAATTTAATCACTAATTAGATGTATTGACTTACATTGATCAAAAAGGGATGCTAGCAATGGTTTGGATGAGGTATCATATGCTTGGTATCAAGCGCTAATGCACGTCTCCATTAGAAATAAAGTTCATGTGAAATATGTTGGTGATAGCAGCAATAAAAGCGGATATTTCTTTGGTAATCTGAACAATTTGAGGTCTACAACTCTACACAGTTCTTTTCACAACTTCAAAAGTTGCTCATCGGTAGGGATGGAAATGGGGCGAATGATATGCGAGGAATACATCCTCCGTCTCCATCCCCACTATCTATTTATGTCCTCCGTACCCACCAAATCCCTGCTTAATACTCAACGGATTCGGGTAGAGGAATACCCAACGGTTATGGACGACCCGTCGGGTAACCGATAACCATTAACTCAAGTGTATAACAGTACACTTAAATGCTAAAGAAATGGTCTAGACAATGTCACTGTCACGTCAACAACTTAGTAAAAATGGTAAAAAAATGTATATTCACGTCAACAACTTGTGCTATGAATATATTTTTCTTATTATATATACGAAGTAAGGAAAAAGAATGGAAATAGGCACAACAAACAACATGCATGATATGAATAGTTGTTATTATAAAATAGCATTTAATAAGGACAGCCGCATGTGAAAGGATACAATTTGTTAAACTGAGTAGAAACAGCACAAGTGCACAACAATCTATGTTTCTACTTAATGTATATATGCCTAATGTACATGTTCTTTAACAGGAAATATATATTGGGTCGGATATGGAGCAAATAGTATTACCTCCATACCCGCCACGTACCCGCTTCGGGTACTGAAATCATTCTCCGCC
Source organism: Allium sativum (assembly GCA_030737875.1). NCBI lineage: Eukaryota > Viridiplantae > Streptophyta > Magnoliopsida > Asparagales > Amaryllidaceae > Allium > Allium sativum. Next base: position 582,811,617 of record CM060913.1, read on the forward strand.
CCCGCTCCATTATCCACTAAGTCGGGGAATCCCCACCCTATTAGGTGCGGGTCTCCGCGGGTACCCGTCCCCGCGGATTAAATTTCCATCTCTACTCATCGGTGCAAGTTGTTTACTATGAGTTATCCAATCCGCATATGAATGGATCAAAAATCATAATATGCTGTAGCCTTTATGCCATATATATTACATACAAAATATACACAAAAATGCAATTTATTACATAGAATAACAGTTTCAAATAACAAAAAAAATTAAGAACTACATTCTGCATTTGAATTTGCTCATCATCATTTGCAGCAGCGGAAGTTACCACAGTTGCTATATCTGGCAGCATTTGCAAAACTTCATTGTCAGGCCCTTGAGTTGTTAAATTCACTCTATCAGTTCTTGTTCTTCTTTTGTTTTCTATTCTAATGCTTGTATGTTGTCTATCTTCGAAAACATTATTGATTAAAAGTCAACTAAATTTGATTATCTGTTGTAGCTCGCAAATCAGCCATTGAACTGGAGAACAACTTAAACAGTTAAGTGTTGTACATCAAATTTTACTTCAATTAAAAACAATGATTTTCAATGTAAATAAAAACATATTTCAATGTTTCGTACAGAAAAGCCCATCCTTCCAGTTCAGATATATTTTTTCCAAGTAATCCAAGCATACATTTGGATCTGTGGTGCCTAAAATACAAATCTTTAGATTACACAATTTATGTAGAATGACCAATAGTTGTTTAAATAAAAATGAATGAAAAATATGGTTATCAATACTAAGACAATAACCCTCCTTAGCAAATTTACTCCGAATTTTGGAACTTATAAACTTATGTATGAGTCGAATTTTAATAAATTGTACAATATATATCCTATGACATTTGTACAATAACAGTATTAAAATATTTAACATCTACTTTTGACAATGCTGCATAAATACTACAACATGCACGCTGTTCATGAAAAATAAAATGATGAGTATAGATAGAATGTACTCCATGTATATAGAGGAACATAGTAGAAACTATGTGTAGAAATGAAGATAATCATTATAAATAAAATGCAATTAGTGTAGGTTTAACGGAGGAAATTCTCCTAAATGTACTGTTGTCATGTCGTTGAAGAAAACAATAGCAAGTAACTAACCTGTGGCTCCTCCCATGTGTACCTACTGTTTTTGTCAATCTATTGCTATGTGCACCTCCTATGTCTGTTCAATTGAGTATATCAGCTTCGCCTCATCCCAGCTTCATTTAATTATCACGCATTACATCTTTTAGTGGGAGACATCTCACGTGTCGGTTAGGATTTCCTTCCCTTTATTGCTACCCATCCAGATTTGAAGCAGAGTGCTCTTTTCAGTTTTCATGTGGCATTTTTGGAGAAAACATTTCTGAAACACAGTGTGTAACACCCCACCTCCACCAATGCCACTCTTGCAAGGACACTAGCTTTGGAGGGGCGTTAAACGAGGTAAACATGCATCCAGATATCACAAGACAGAACATATAAGTAAAAACAGAGTAAATAAAGCAGTGGATAAAACTAACATTTCAAACCCATAGTCAAGTTACATCAAAGTACTTGGTCATTATTTTCCATAAAACATAGTCTAGAAACATCAACTGAAAACTGGAAAGAAAATCATAAAGTAACTATCCCCAAAGTAGAATAAAGCCATAGCGTGCTCAAGTTCAAACCGTACATGAGCTATCCAGAAAAGCAGCTAAAGATCCAAGCAAGGTACTAGTGTAACGGCTGGAAATTTTCGACTCCTCGAGAGTCGAAAATTCCGCGACGTTAGTGAAAGAATTTAGAAGGTGAGAAAGAAAAGATAGAACTAATAGAATAGAAGAAGAAGAAGAACATCAGAATCATCAGAGTAACACGAATCTCACAGCGGAACGAATAACATATAATATATAACATAACTTTGAAGTAAACAGTTATATATATACAATAGCACTTATCAGAGTACAACACTTACAACACAGCGGAAATAACTATAGCTATAAAATCTTGCAGCCTCCTGCTCCAAGCTCTCCAAGTATATCTGTAAATCCCGACTACTTGACTGCCCGTACAAATTTAGGCACCCAAGAGTTTAGGGAAACAACAAAGTAAACTCCGGGTCAGTCATGGGACTGGTATGAGTAAAATAGTTTAAAACAGGTATAGGATATCTCATAAGACCACGCCGTGAATACGGAACGGGTTTTTCCCTTATGAGTATCTGAACAACTTTGACAAGCAATATCATTGTGATATTATAATAATGTCCAAGTACAAATAGGTATCAATCTAGCAGAAACGCTTGCATCTCACGTTCTACATACATAGTATAACATCATAAACCGCAGGGCGCTTATCGGAGAATGGATTCCAACAGACAAGGTATGGGAGCACCTTCGGAATAGTGTACTCTAGAGGTGATACACTCAGGGTTCAACAAGAACGTCTTGCAACCCGGCCACACATGACCGCTCACTCATTTAGCTTGAGTGTCGCGAATATATTGCCACCACGGTTATAGGCCATCAAACCGTCATCCGAAGATACAGAATCAAAAAGAAGTATAAATATGAATATTCTCTAGATCGGTGACAATACATCCTGCTTGGGGATGACCCAACTAGCCATGCTGCCTAGCCCAACTTTTGTTACTTCCTGGTGTGAGGCTAGAAGCTACGTTTATCTTCAGAACATCTGATCACCATTCACTTTGAATGCCACATCGTCATACCCGCCAAATCACAAATTGACTTATTCAAAAATAACACGGGTATACAGCTAAGAGAAACGAATTCCTCCGCCACCAAACGTGAATACGTTTGAACAGATCAACTTACGCGCTCCATTGGATATACTCTGTCAGACCTTCTTCCATATACGTTGTCCTGGGACTGGACAAACCGAAGGCACTATTCAGTATATCCATCTTATTCACTGTTATCTAAGACTTATACAACAGCCCTTGCACTTTACTCCGTCTTCAATTTATCTTTGGCAGATATTGCTCGCAACGCTTATGCCGATTCAGAGTGGTTCTTTGGATAATAATCCAACCGGTCTCTCCATATTAACAACGTTAAAATGGTAAAAACTTTGATAGTCTGTGATTTAACTATCAAATGAAAACATGTCGGTGTACAAACAACGATCTTATTTCCAAATGGGAATTCGATCGATCAATCATCATATGTTCATATTTCCTTATTTCATATATTTAGAAAATATATGTTATTAATCATTGGAAAACATTTCCATAGCTTATTTTCACATCACTATTATTTCGCAACTATCAGTCCCTAACTGTAACTAGTATGAGAACAATTCTCTAAGTATCAATTCGGAAGGTCGAAACCAACATCAGATCGTCACTTAGAAAACCGTTCAACTTACCCTCTCCAGTCAGTTTCTGAATTTGCTTAACTCTATTTCTTAAATTCTTATCATGAAAACATTTCATTTTCTATGTTTAGAAAACATATCTGACTATATTTGGAAAACGTTTCCAAAACTCATTTACGGATTTCCAATGAACGTTGTATAAAACATCGTTACGCTTAATCCATTAATCGCTTATTACTTAACTATATTTCAAATCAACCTTTTCTATCGAACCACAACTATTCCTTTGTCAATTCTGAAGTCAATCAAGTTGGGGTATAATTACCTCTCAGACCTTAATTGAACAACATCCTTTACTGTGAAATAGATGAAGCTCGTCACTCACTTTTTCCAATCATCTGTTTACGCAAATTCTCGGATTCAGGTTACGAATCTACTTCTTATATGAAAACGTTTGATTATAACTATAACGTTATAATTCCTACTTCTGCAATATCTAACCTAAATTATAACTTTATCTCCTAACTCGAATAATTTAACAGACACCTAATTTCTAAATCAATAACTAAATCTTGATTTAAACCCTGGAAAGTAAATAATACTTTCCCGAATTCGCTATAATCGAATTCGACGTATAACTCTCTTTCGAGTAATCTTTATTTGATTAACTCTTCTTCAAATAACCTATATTCGATTATCTCTCTTCGAATAACTCATATTCGAAATCTCTCTCTTTCGAATAAACAATATTCGATCTCTTTCTTTCGAATATGCTATATTCGAAAATCTCCTTTCGATTTACTAATCGATAACTCCTTTCGATCAAACTAAAATCGATAACTCCTTTAACTCTATTCGAATAACTAATATTCGACTAACTCCTTTGGATCGACTCATTTGATTAACTCCTTCGAATAACTAATTCGAATAACTTACCTTCGAATAACCAATATTCGATTTACTCTAACTCGATTAACTTAATTCTAATCGATTTACTCCATTTTGATTCAACTTAATTCAAATCGATTAACTTAACTCCAATTTATTAACTCCTTTCGAATAACTAAATTCGATTTAACTCTTCTCGAATAACTACATTCGATTAACTCAAATTGAATAACTAATATTCAATTAACTCTTCGACTAACTCCTTTGGATTAACTAACTTCGACTAACTCCTTTGGATTAACTAACTTCGAATAACTCCTTTGGATTAACTAACTTCGACTAACTCCTTTGGATTAACTAACTTCGAATAACTCCTTTGGATTAACTAACTTCGAATAACTCCTTTGGATTAACTAACTTCGAATAACTCCTTTGGATTAACTAACTTCGAATAACTCCTTTGGATTAACTAACTTCGAATAACTCCTTTGGATTAACTAACTTCGAATAACTCCTTTGGATTAACAAACTTCGACTAACTCCTTTGGATTAACTAACTTCGAATAACTCCTTTGGATTAACTAACTCCGAATAACCAATATTCGATAACTCCTCATCGTATAAATAATATTTGATAACTCTTCTCAAATGAATAACATTTGATTTCTCCACTCGAATAAACTATATTCGATAACTCTTCTCAAATGAATAACATTTGATTTCTCCACTCGAATAAACTATATTCGATAACTCTTCTCAAATGAATAACATTTGATTTCTCCACTCGAATAAACTATATTCGATTACTCTACTTCGAATAAGTGATATTCGACAACTCTACTCGATTAACTCTACTTGGTCAACTCAACTGGTTTAACCTAACTGGTTAACTCTAGCTGGTTTAACCTAACTGGTTAACTCGTCTTGATTAACTGAACAAATCCACTTAGTTTAACTTAGCTAATTCACGTTGATTAACTCTAAACGATTCACTTAGTTTAACTCAACTAATTCACTTCAATTAACCACTTAGTTAACTTAACTAATTCACTTCGATTAACCACTTAGTTTAACTTAACTAATTCACATCGATTCATCATTTAGTTTAACTTAACAAATTACTTCGATTAACTTAACCCATTTCACTTAGTTTAACTTTATTTACTTAACAAATAAATTTCTCTTTTATCCTATCTATTCAGATGGTTTACAATATTTCTCTTCTTATATATTTGACAAATATATTCCTTTATATTTGATTTACACATATATATATCCTTTATATTTGTCTTTACAAATATATTTATCCTTTATATTTGATTAACACATAATTTCCTTTATACTCGATTAACAAATATTTTTCCTTTATACTTGATTAACCAATATTTTCCTTTATACTCAAAATCCCCTTTTCTTTATAATATAAAATCCATCGATTTTATATAAATAAATTATTTTCAAATTATAGTTTGAAAATCTCTTTTCTATATCCTGGTATTTCTTATGGTATTTAACACACCATATAATAACGATGAATATCGTCCCACCACACATAATCACACAGATTATATACATCACATTATATATCACAATATAAAAATCACAGTAAAATAACTGTTGAGGAATCCTGTTGGATTCCTCCAACCTGTTTCCCTGCATTCACAGATGTTAGACAACACTGGTATAATATTCTGATAAGCCGAATCAGCATATAAATATTTATTGGTTTATATATATATATATATATTCCACTAACTGTCTAGCAGTTCAATCAAACAGTCAACACGCAGTCAAACAGACAATAGTTAACAGTTCTAAGAATACACTGTAAAAATAGAACTATTTAGAGTTTGTGAGATTTACTCACATTGATTTGTTATCGTTAAATAACGATATTCGTCCGTCAATTCAGATCGAACAATTTATTTTGCAATAAATTGTAACTAGCCCCAATTTACTTCTAATCAGTTTCATTGTGACGCTCCCATCCATACGAACCCAACGTGACTAGGAATGGCATCGGGGCGGGTTGGGGCGGGTTTCTCATGCCCCGGACCCGACCCGGACTTTTTAAACCCTGCCCCAGACCCGCCCCGTAAACCCGGTGCGGGTCTGGAATTTCGCCCCGTACCCGAAACTCATATGGGTCAGGGTAGACCCGACCCGCCCCACGACCCGGAGATATCGTGTTCTAGCGTATACAAATTTATATACTTATATTTTCTTGTCACTAAATGATGAATTATATACATATTATAATGTGTTCACAATGATAAGAGAATATGATAAAATGAGTTGCAAGATAATAGATTAAAAAGTATGCATTTGTTATTGTATGATTATCATTGATACAACTTAATATAATGAAAATTTTATAGTTTGTTGATTGAAAGAATATAATATTCAAGATATAACCATGTATACCTAAGAAGATTATCAAGTAATCATCATAGTTATAAAGTATTTTAATGATGTTTCAATCATGCGGGTCGGGTTGGGGCGGGTTAGCCGTGCCCCAGACCCGACCCTAGACCCGGACCTTTAAAAGCGGGTCGCGGGTCTACCCGCCCCGAAGACCCTATGGGGCGGGTCTAAATGGGTCAAAACAGGGGCGGGTCAAGCGGGTTTGGACCCTAGACCCGCCCCATTGCCATCCCTAAACGTGACAAACCGTTCGCAATTCTGATTAGGTATGACAAAGTTATAAGCATTACAAGTTTTACACTTATTGAATTTAAATAAAATCGTTAATTTAAACACCATTGGGCTTACCCCCTTTTACTTGGCCCATTACCCTTTGCTTAAAGCCCAGACCCTCTTCCGTTACTTCTTCTTCTTCCAGGTCCAAAAACCCGTCCTCCCTCTTACATTCTAACTCCAGTAATTCGACTTCTTTCATACCAACCTCGCACCTTCATCCTCTTCACAGAAATTCAATCCGACTACATCAGTCCTCTTCTTTCCCCGCTCTCTTCGGCTCCATCATCATTTTACTGGTCTCGCACAGGAGGTATTCATCGCGACCTCACCGTTCGAGTGCGCTGCTCAGACAAAGATCGACGTCTTTGCTCACGGATTCCCACAAAATCATGTATACCAGACCGAATTCAACTCCTTAACTCAAACAACAACCCCCAACCGATCCTCGATGTACCAAAATCCCCAAAGTTCAAAACCCTAGAACTACTTCATACTCATGCTGTATGAAACTAGTGGAAAGAAAAGGGGATCGAACCCCTTGATATTGACATACAAATGAAGATAAACACACAAAGAAGCCAATACAATTTGTTTGAGGATTTTAGAGATTTACTTTGAATTTCTTTTGATTATTTTCTTTGAATTTCTTTCTTACGTTTTCGACTGTGAGGGAAAATGAAAAGCGGCGGCTCATTCTTTGAGTGTGGAAAAAGTGAAAGTAGGTTAGAGAGGATGGTACTTATAGGATTTTCTTTCTTGATTTTCTCTTGATTTCATGAAGGCCACGATACTTTGTTTGAGGCCAAAGAAGCTGGGAGGATGAGAGGAATCAAACGTGCACCATGTTTGATCAGAGAAAATGGGAAAATTTGGTTAAGGGATGGATACCTTATGTAGGGCATGAACAATAAATTTTATATTCGTTTTTACGAACTGTTATAGACAGAAATGAAAACGCCGTTATATTCAGCAAAGTGCCACGATCCCACAAATATAATAATATCGGTAGATTGACTCATATTGTGAAACCCCAATATTTCTGATACAGGGTGCAAAACATTCCAATATAAAAGTTGTCTATTTAATTAATTAAAAATTACAGTAAAATTCTATAAATTACATTATCGCTATTTCCCAAAAGGAACTTGTATAAATTCAAATCCCATCTCTAGTTATATCGAATAAACCGTTACGGTCGATAAACGATTCTATAGCGACTATTTTAAAATTTGATTTGGACATATCTAAAAATCTACACGACGAAATCCTGATTTTTCTCTTTCTCTAGAAAGATATACTCCACCAGCTCCACACGTTTCTTGTTTCACAGCAATCCGATTTAAAACGAACCCTGTACATCCACTTGAAGTCTAAATCGCCAAATAACGAACTGTCGCGTCGTTACGCGCTCTATTCTAATTATAATATAATTAGTACGTTTTAACGTCGATTATTAAATCGATTCGTTATTCAAATTCAATTCTAAACTGAATTAAATATTTTAGCTGATCCAATTCACACAGTATTGTGAATTCGGTGATTTCCGATTATTTCGACATTATATTATATTATTATGTTATTTATTTTAATTAAATATTCAATTTTATTTAATTCAAGTCATCGATATCGCCCAATCGATATTTAATAATTAAATAAATTAATTATTTGACAGCTAACAAAACGCGCCATTACAGATTTCCCCCCTTAAAATAATTTCGTCCTCGAAATTGCTAAGTTAGAGGTTGACCCTATATATTGGGACTCCTAAGATTGGTTTACCCCTTATTTCTGATTTCAACCGAACCACTTAATATCGACTAAAATATTTATTCTTCCGACTCACTAAAATTTTCAAAAATTCTGAAAATTTTCTACCACTTTACATTTTCGGAAAATTTCGCCATAACCTCCTTTGTACAGCCCTATCGGTAAAGCCACAACTCGCCTCTCTAGGCCTTCTCCAACCCAAAAGAAAATCAAACAGCCAAGCGGCTTGCCAATTTGGCTCATAAATCTCATGCTTATATCAAAAATAAACTTGTACCTTTTTGTCGGGCATATCAACTCTTATCACTTTCACCTGTTATCAACCCAACATATACCAATGTCATCTCAATCCAACCTTCAACTCAAACACTTGGTTCTATCCAAGTCAAGTTCTATTCAAACTCCAATATCAGATTTCAAACTCTTAACCCATCAACTTAATTCCAATCCAGATTATTCTCTAACCGAATCCCGATTTTATTTAACTTGGTTCAAGTTAAATTTTAATTTACTATTCGTTTTTACCATCTTGATTCATTCAACTTAACAAGTTGAATTTTAAATTTCAAGATTTAAATTCCTGGGATTTATTTCAAATCAATTTCAAATCCTAACACCAATTCAAAACTTTTGAATTTCTAAACAACTTGTTTTCCTCAACACCATTTGAAAACAAAACCATTGGTAGTAATCCGCCACTTAGAAACTCGAAAATTACACCGACGATGTATCGATCCATCCTCGGAATTATTTTCCAGTCATCCAGGTGAGTTAGATACTATATTTATTTCTAATTGAAAACATTTTCAAAATCTCCCAGGAACTTAAAATTTCCTTATTTTAATTCCAAATTTTGATTTAAATTCAGATTTACTCATCTGATTTCACTTATATGAATTCTGATTAGTTATATATAACCATTTCACATGTTAAAATCTTACTCGATTATAATAACAACCCATATATCTAATATATTATAATTTTGATATATATATCAATATCAAAATATACGTTGGGTAAAGTTAAATTCACTTACCCTCTTTCAAAACATATCGTGACGACCCATCGTATTCAAGTGTTTATTTACTCCTACCGATACAGTGGATCAAACTGATCGACCAGAACTCATAAACAACTCAGCCAATGAATCTCCACAATATAAAACCATTTTATATCAAGTACAAATATGCACTCGTATATATACACTCAAACTCAATCTAGGGTATTACTAACCCTATCTCTACCGAGTCACGCCACAGAGCCAAGTAATTCTTAACTTAAGCTCTGATACCAACTGTAACGGCTGGAAATTTTCGACTCCTCGAGAGTCGAAAATTCCGCGACGTTAGTGAAAGAATTTAGAAGGTGAGAAAGAAAAGATAGAACTAATAGAATAGAAGAAGAAGAAGAACATCAGAATCATCAGAGTAACACGAATCTCACAGCGGAACGAATAACATATAATATATAACATAACTTTGAAGTAAACAGTTATATATATACAATAGCACTTATCAGAGTACAACACTTACAACACAGCGGAAATAACTATAGCTATAAAATCTTGCAGCCTCCTGCTCCAAGCTCTCCAAGTATATCTGTAAATCCCGACTACTTGACTGCCAGTACAAATTTAGGCACCCAAGAGTTTAGGGAAACAACAAAGTAAACTCCGGGTCAGTCATGGGACTGGTATGAGTAAAATAGTTTAAAACAGGTATAGGATATCTCATAAGACCACGCCGTGAATACGGAACGGGTTTTTCCCTTATGAGTATCTGAACAACTTTGACAAGCAATATCATTGTGATATTATAATAATGTCTAAGTACAAATAGGTATCAATCTAGCAGAAACGCTTGCATCTCAAGTTCTACATACATAGTATAAAATCATAAACCGCAGGGCGCTTATCGGAGAATGGATTCCAACAGACAAGGTATGGGAGCACCTTCGGAATAGTGTACTCTAGAGGTGATACACTCAGGGTTCAACAAGAACGTCTTGCAACCCGGCCACACATGACCGCTCACTCATTTAGCTTGAGTGTCGCGAATATATTGCCACCACGGTTATAGGCCATCAAACCGTCATCCGAAGATACAGAATCAAAAAGAAGTATAAATATGAATATTCTCTAGATCGGTGACAATACATCCTGCTTGGGGATGACCCAACTAGCCATGCTGCCTAGCCCAACTTTTGTTACTTCCTGGTGTGAGGCTAGAAGCTACGTTTATCTTCAGAACATCTGATCACCATTCACTTTGAATGCCACATCGTCATACCCGCCAAATCACAAATTGACTTATTCAAAAATAACACGGGTATACAGCTAAGAGAAACGAATTCCTCCGCCACCAAACGTGAATACGTTTGAACAGATCAACTTACGCGCTCCATTGGATATACTCTGTCAGACCTTCTTCCATATACGTTGTCCTGGGACTGGACAAACCGAAGGCACTATTCAGTATATCCATCTTAGTCACTGTTATCTAAGACTTATACAACAGCCCTTGCACTTTACTCCGTCTTCAATTTATCTTTGGCAGATATTGCTCGCAACGCTTATGCCGATACAGAGTGGTTCTTTGGATAATAATCCAACCGGTCTCTCCATATTAACAACGTTAAAATGGTAAAAACTTTGATAGTCTGTGATCTAACTATCAAATGAAAACATGTCGGTGTACAAACAACGATCTTATTTCCAAATGGGAATTCGATCGATCAATCATCATATGTTCATATTTCCTTATTTCATATATTTAGAAAATATATGTTATTAATCATTGGAAAACATTTACATAGCTTATTTTCACATCACTATTATTTCGCAACTATCAGTCCCTAACTGTAACTAGTGTGAGAACAATTCTCTATGTATCAATTCGGAAGGTCGAAACCAACATCAGATCATCACTTAGAAAACCGTTCAACTTACCCTCTCCAGTCAGTTTCTGAATTTGCTTAACTCTATTTCTTAAATTCTTATCATGAAAACATTTCATTTTCTATGTTTAGAAAACATATCTGACTATATTTGGAAAACGTTTCCAAAACTCATTTACGGATTTCCAATGAACGTTGTATAAAACATCGTTACGCTTAATCCATTAATCGCTTATTACTTAACTATATTTCAAATCAACCTTTTCTATCGAACCACAACTATTCCTTTGTCAATTCTGAAGTCAATCAAGTTGGAGTATAATTACCTCTCAGACCTTAATTGAACAACGTCCTTTACTGTGAAATAGATGAAGCTCGTCACTCACTTTTTCCAATCATCTGTTTACGCAAATTCTCGGATTCAGGTTACGAATCTACTTCTTATATGAAAACGTTTGATTATAACTATAACGTTATAATTCCTACTTCTGCAATATCTAACCTAAATTATAACTTTATCTCCTAACTCGAATAATTTAACAGACACCTAATTTCTAAATCAATAACTAAATCTTGATTTAAACCCTGGAAAGTAAATAATACTTTCCCGAATTCGCTATAATCGAATTCGACGTATAACTCTCTTTCGAGTAATCTTTATTTGATTAACTCTTCTTCGAATAACCTATATTCGATTATCTCTCTTCGAATAACTCATATTCGAAATCTCTCTCTTTCGAATAAACAATATTCGATCTCTTTCTTTCGAATATGCTATATTCGAAAATCTCCTTTCGATTTACTAATCGATAACTCCTTTCGATCAAACTAAAATCGATAACTCCTTTAACTCTATTCGAATAACTAATATTCGACTAACTCCTTTGGATCGACTCATTTGATTAACTCCTTCGAATAACTAATTCGAATAACTTACCTTCGAATAACCAATATTCGATTTACTCTAACTCGATTAACTTAATTCTAATCGATTTACTCCATTTTGATTCAACTTAATTCAAATCGATTAACTTAACTCCAATTTATTAACTCCTTTCGAATAACTAAATTCGATTTAACTCTTCTCGAATAACTACATTCGATTAACTCAAATTGAATAACTAATATTCAATTAACTCTTCGACTAACTCCTTTGGATTAACTAACTTCGACTAACTCCTTTGGATTAACTAACTTCGAATAACTCCTTTGGATTAACTAACTTCGAATAACTCCTTTGGATTAACTAACTTCGAATAACTCCTTTGGATTAACTAACTTCGAATAACTCCTTTGGATTAACTAACTTCGAATAACTCCTTTGGATTAACTAACTTCGAATAACTCCTTTGGATTAACTAACTTCGACTAACTCCTTTGGATTAACTAACTTCGAATAACTCCTTCGGATTAACTAACTCCGAATAACCAATATTCGATAACTCCTCATCGTATAAATAATATTTGATAACTCTTCTCAAATGAATAACATTTGATTTCTCCACTCGAATAAACTATATTCGATAACTCTTCTCAAATGAATAACATTTGATTTCTCCACTCGAATAAACTATATTCGATAACTCTTCTCAAATGAATAACATTTGATTTCTCCACTCGAATAAACTATATTCGATTACTCTACTTCGAATAAGTGATATTCGACAACTCTACTCGATTAACTCTACTTGGTCAACTCAACTGGTTTAACCTAACTGGTTAACTCTAGCTGGTTTAACCTAACTGGTTAACTCGTCTTGATTAACTGAACAAATCCACTTAGTTTAACTTAGCTAATTCACGTTGATTAACTCTAAACGATTCACTTAGTTTAACTCAACTAATTCACTTCAATTAACCACTTAGTTAACTTAACTAATTCACTTCGATTAACCACTTAGTTTAACTTAACTAATTCACATCGATTCATCATTTAGTTTAACTTAACAAATTACTTCGATTAACTTAACCCATTTCACTTAGTTTAACTTTATTTACTTAACAAATAAATTTCTCTTTTATCCTATCTATTCAGATGGTTTACAATATTTCTCTTCTTATATATTTGACAAATATATTCCTTTATATTTGATTTACACATATATATATCCTTTATATTTGTCTTCACAAATATATTTATCCTTTATATTTGATTAACACATAATTTCCTTTATACTCGATTAACAAATATTTTTCCTTTATACTTGATTAACCAATATTTTCCTTTATACTCAAAATCCCCTTTTCTTTATAATATAAAATCCATCGATTTTATATAAATAAATTATTTTCAAATTATAGTTTGAAAATCTCTTTTCTATATCCTGGTATTTCTTATGGTATTTAACACACCATATAATAACGATGAATATCGTCCCACCACACATAATCACACAGATTATATACATCACATTATATATCACAATATAAAAATCACAGTAAAATAACTGTTGAGGAATCCTGTTGGATTCCTCCAACCTGTTTCCCTGCATTCACAGATGTTAGACAACACTGGTATAATATTCTGATAAGCCGAATCAGCATATAAATATTTATTGGTTTATATATATATATATATATATATATATATATATATTCCACTAACTGTCTAGCAGTTCAATCAAACAGTCAACACGCAGTCAAACAGACAATAGTTAACAGTTCTAAGAATACACTGTAAAAATAGAACTATTTAGAGTTTGTGAGATTTACTCACATTGATTGGTTATCGTTAAATAACGATATTCGTCCGTCAATTCAGATCGAACAATTTATTTTGCAATAAATTGTAACTAGCCCCAATTTACTTCTAATCAGTTTCATTGTGACGCTCCCATCCATACGAACCCAACGTGACAAACCGTTCGCAATTCTGATTAGGTATGACAAAGTTATAAGCATTACAAGTTTTACACTTATTGAATTTAAATAAAATCGTTAATTTAAACACCATTGGGCTTACCCCCTTTTACTTGGCCCATTACCCTTTGCTTAAAGCCCAGACCCTCTTCCGTTACTTCTTCTTCTTCCAGGTCCAAAAACCCGTCCTCCCTCTTACATTCTAACTCCAGTAATTCGACTTCTTTCATACCAACCTCGCACCTTCATCCTCTTCACAGAAATTCAATCCGACTACATCAGTCCTCTTCTTTCCCCGCTCTCTTCGGCTCCATCATCATTTTACTGGTCTCGCACAGGAGGTATTCATCGCGACCTCACCGTTCGAGTGCGTTGCTCAGACAAAGATTGACGTCTTTGCTCACGGATTCCCACAAAATCATGTATACCAGACCGAATTCAACTCCTTAACTCAAACAACAACCCCAACCGATCCTCGATGTACCAAAATCCCCAAAGTTCAAAACCCTAGAACTACTTCATACTCATGCTGTATGAAACTAGCGGAAAGAAAAGGGGATCGAACCCCTTGATATTGACATACAAATGAAGATAAACACACAAGGAAGCCAATACAATTTGTTTGAGGATTTTAGAGATTTACTTTGAATTTCTTTTGATTATTTTCTTTGAATTTCTTTCTTACGTTTTCGACTGTGAGGGAAAATGAAAAGCGGCGGCTCATTCTTTGAGTGTGGAAAAAGTGAAAGTAGGTTAGAGAGGATGGTACTTATAGGATTTTCTTTCTTGATTTTCTCTTGATTTCATGAAGGCCACGATACTTTGTTTAAGGCCAAAGAAGCTGGGAGGATGAGAGGAATCAAACGTGCACCATGTTTGATCAGAGAAAATGGGAAAATTTGGTTAAGGGATGGATACCTTATGTAGGGCATGAACAATAAATTTTATATTCGTTTTTACGAACTGTTATAGACAGAAATGAAAACGCCGTTATATTCAGCAAAGTGCCACGATCCCACAAATATAATAATATCGGTAGATTGACTCATATTGTGAAACCCCAATATTTCTGATACAGGGTGCAAAACATTCCAATATAAAAGTTGTCTATTTAATTAATTAAAAATTACAGTAAAATTCTAAAAATTACATTATCGCTATTTCCCAAAAGGAACTTGTATAAATTCAAATCCCATCTCTAGTTATATCGAATAAACCGTTACGGTCGATAAACGATTCTATAGCGACTATTTATAATTTGATTTGGACATATCAAAAAATCTACACGACGAAATCCTGATTTTTCTCTTTCTCTAGAAAGATATACTCCACCAGCTCCACACGTTTCTTGTTTCACAGCAATCCGATTTAAAACGAACCCTGTACATCCACTTGAAGTCTAAATCGCCAAATAACGAACTGTCGCGTCGTTACGCGCTCTATTCTAATTATAATATAATTTGTACGTTTTAACGTCGATTATTAAATCGATTCGTTATTCAAATTCAATTCTAAACTGAATTAAATATTTTAGCTGATCCAATTCACACAGTATTGTGAATTCGGTGATTTCCGATTATTTCGACATTATAATATATTATTATGTTATTTATTTTAATTAAATATTCAATTTTATTTAATTCAAGTCATCGATATCGCCCAATCGATATTTAATAATTAAATAAATTAATTATTCGACAGCTAACAAAACGCGCCATTACAACTAGTGTTCCAACCCTGTGAACCTGGGGGGGAGGGAACGGAAGAAAAGAGGCGAAAGAAAATGGGTCAGTCAAAAAGACTGGTAAGTCCTATCTACTATTAGTATAAAAACTAATAAAGTTAACTGAACATGTAAACAGAGATGAGGTGTAGGGTGATAACTGGCATGGTGAAAAGTTAACAAGATAGATCAAGTGTGGCATCGCATATACAAGGTTAAGTTGCAACAGGTGTGTACTAGTATTCCAATCCATGTCAAGTATAAACAAGAAATGATCCCTTAGCCCAATGTTAGCCCAAACCCATGAGATGACCTAAATCAAGGTCCAACTACTCGGTCTAGTCGATCGGCTCCCTATCAGCCTAACTCGTCGTGTATCGGTGTCATACGGTCCAAACATGAAATGTAGTCGACTGTGCTAGGTCCACCCTGGGGTGTATCCGGTCCTAGGGTGTCAACCACTGACACGAAACAAGCACGCACAGTCCAAACCTACTGGTGCCCAAGTCTGTCTTTCATCCCCGGACAATGTGCGCGACCATGGTCCATCGGAATCTACTATGGCACACCTACTTTTGCCGTTTTTTTGGTCACTTACAGTCCAGCCCAGTAATCGTGCCCCACCCTAGCCTAGTCCCTAGGGTATCCGATACTCCCTAGTGGGTTACTGCTGAGAAGGACCGCGTAACTAGGGTTTTCTAGTAGGTTAAGTGTGGTTAACCCCATCCAAACCATGTATCAAGTTGGTTAAGTGTTCCTAAAAAGGTTCACGACTTAACCCTATCCAACTAAGCATTGGGTTGGTTAAGTGTGTCCATGTTGACATAACCCTATCAACCCATCATGTTCATGTGGTTAAGTATATTCAAGTGGTCCATGACTTAACCCTATCATGTGGCATTTATTATCTTAATGCACCCCAACCTCTCACATTAGACTTTGTTGTGGTTACTAGTTAAGCCGGGCGGGTCCGGGTAGCTTTACACCACAACCTAGTCTAACCTCGGTTTTTAAGTGCGACATGACCAACTACTCACATTGGGTCCTATTGCTTGTAGCCACTAGTTAAGCCGGTCGGTTCCAGGTAGATTTATGCTACAAACTCAACCCAACCTCGAGTTGGCCATTCTCATGTTTTCTAGAAGTCATGTCCGAGTCCATGTTTTCAAGCATAAACATATGTCAAACTTTCATGTCATATTTTCAAGTCATGTTCTCATGTTATTTAAGTTTGCCCAACTACCCATAACGCATTCCCATTGCACGTAAATTCGCATTAATGCAAGTAGATCAAAGAGGAAATGTAACCATACGACAAGGTGGGCATAAGATAGCAAAGTCTATCACAAACTAAACATGGTGATATTTGAGGCCAAAAGGGGTTCAACATACTAGCATATGGCCTCAACATGTATGATAGCATAAAAGGTGACTTGGCCTCATACATATTGAATAGCATAAGGGTGATTTGGCCACAAGCATGCATAATAGCATAAGGGTGCTTTGGCCACAAGTTAAACATGGTGGAATATGAGGCAAATGTGTTCATAAACTTGCATATTACATTATAAGCCTCAAAACATGCATGATATCAAACTTTAGAAAATAGGCGAAACATGATCATAAATGACATGGGATGGTGGCTAGAAGTTCGCATATAACATTATATGCAAGTTATCATGAAGGTTATAAGAGTTCTCATGTTGTATAATGCAACATTTCAACATAAAGCTTATAGCTTTTAGCCCATAAGGTCAAGGTGATAGGTTTACAAGCATGGATAGAATATATTCATGCATAACATGATAAGATCATAGGTTTACAAACATGCATAGGATATATTCATGCATAACATGATAAGATCATAGGTTTACAAACATGCATAGGATATATTCATGCATAACATGATAAAATAAAAGCACATATCATACTTAGGCCCAAACTCAACTTGCAACATGTCATATTAACTTCATAGTTAGAATCTAAGAGTAGTATAGGGCTTACAATGAGCGGTTATGCGATCTAGATCAATATATATATAAAGATTGAGACGAAGCCACAAGCAAAATCCGCAAAGAAAATAACAAGCTCCACTTAAACGCCTTGAAACAAGAAGTAATAACTCCAATGACAAAGAAAGAAGGCTCTTTTACTTAAGAAAGATGGCTCTTTTATGACATAGATTGATTTGAGACACTCATGCTCTCATGAAGAAGGTGGAGGCCATGATTAGTGAACATTTGGGCAGCATTTAGTTGTAGGAATGATTAATGAGGGTTTAGGCTAGGTCTAGGGGTCTTTTTATAGGTGATTAGGTTAGTTTAGACCATAGGATTAACCCTAAAACACATCAGGTCTGTCAATTCCCGTCCGAAACTTCCAGAACAAGACCCAACCTCTCAAAATGGTGCACCAAGAAAAATGGTCCGACCGGGGGGGTCGACCCCTGGGTCGACATGGGTGTCGACCCATGGGTCGACATGGGTGTCGACCCATAGGGGGGGTCGACAGGGGTGTCGACCCTGCCTAGGGCGGGAAAATTTCCCCCCTTTCTGCGTTGGTTGCAATTCGAATCTGAATTCGAATTTGAACTGTTCTCGGGCTTGGAATTTTCTGAAAACTTCAATGGGTCATAACTTGGTCATACGGACTCCGTTTTTCGAAAACTCGGACTCTATTTCGCGTATTTTTCCGATACGAACGCAATGGCACAGCCCGTTTCCCTTGATTCAGATTTTAATATTTAATTCTGCCTTGTTTTACATTATAACATGTTATTAAAAATACGGGTTGTTACATTCTCCCCACCTTAAAGGATTTCGTCCCCGAAATCTTCAAGTTAGGAAGAACGTATCCTACCGTCCATCATCCATCTACTCAAATCATCATCCACAAGTAACCATTGTCCTTAAAAAGATTCTAAATGTTGTATGAACATATGCAAAAGGTGTGTGTATATGTACTTATCTAATGCAAAAATCAGGCGGTTACTGATTCAGTAAACCTCCTTAATGCAAAGTATGTTAGTGAAATGAGTCCATATGTATGCAAATTCCTAACATAATTTATAATCTCTATATGAGTGCACATAACATTCATTCATATGCAACATCCACGTGATAGAACAACAAGTTTCATCCATGAATAAGCATAAACACTCATGCATATGCAACATGAAAGCGTGTGAGCCGATTTTAGTGCCTAATGTGTATCATGCATCCACGAGTATCCACTTGCAAACACTTGCAACCACTTGCAACCATCAAGCATAACATGTTTCAAATACATGTTTCATCCAAAGGGTTTCTACCTAAGGTTCTCATGACACGATTACGAGATAACAAGATAAGCAAGATAAACAAGATAAACATGGATAACAAAAGAAAGATATGCCAATTAGGAAAAGAGATCGAGAAGATAGTATACAAGTAAGCTCCACGGAAAAACAGGGATCAAGGATATACTCCTAAAAAGATATATGATGCGTGTATCTAGTCTTCAACCTTCTAAGAACTTAATTCCATTGTGCTTTGATCAATTCCGTAGCTTCCTAATTCCTACTTCAGAAATGTGAGTTGGAACTCATTTCACTGTCGCTTCACATTTCACTTTCACTTACTTATTTTTTTTCTAGCATACTCGGTTCTTAACTTAATCGTATACTCATGACTTCATGCAAGCTTTAACAAAATTCACTGTAAGGTATTCCACGTAGAAGAACTTTCCCTTGAAAATAAATACCAATCCATGTGGCCAAATGCACTATTTAACATGATTTCTATGAACCACCCGCGAACACTAATCGAATAGATCATTAATTTCCCATAAATGGGTCAAAAGATTCTAGGTAACTAATCCTGACAGAACTCTAAAGGTTACGCGAGACTTCGAGGGTATTACCAAGGCAAGTCAAGAGTCTAACTACCCTTCTTTCAAAACCGAGGATGGTACTGGATAACCACTTCATCCCTAGAATCAACCCAAAGCCCAAAAACATAATCCCTACTTCCAAACTCAACACTTAGCATAGACATCCTTTTGCGAGAAGAGATACTTGAGCTACTTGTGATCCATATATAACTCGAATCTCTTGCCCAAAAGATAATGGTGCCATGATTTAAGCGCAAAGACAATCGCCGCCGACTCCAAATCATGCGTGGGGTAGTTCTTCCCATAAACTTTGAGTTTCCTAACCCTATAACATATTACTCTTTCTCCTTACATCAGGACTGCGCCTAATCCCATGTCACGTGCATTGGTGTTCACGGCAAACATCTTCCCTCCATCGGGTAAGGCTAAAACTGGTGCTGTGGTAAGAGTCCCCTTAAGCCTTTGAAAAGCAGGCTCACACTCTAAGTCCCATGCAAAAACTAAGTCCTTTTTCGTCAACTTAGTAAGAGGAGCTGAAATCTTAGCGAAGTCCTTGATGGACTTCCTATAAAACCCTGCAAGACCGAGAAATCTTCTTACTTTGGTTGCGTTCCTAGGAGCTTTCCAATCTTGAACTACAACCACTTTCGCGGGATCCACAGCTATACTTTGCTTAGGAACTAGGTGCCCAAGTAACTGAGCTTTCTTTCTCCAAAAATGACATTTTGAGAACTTGGCTTTCAACTGGTGAGCTCCAAGCATATCCCTAACTTCCTTGAGATGTGCAACATGCTCTTCCTCGTCTTTTGAGAAGATTAGAATATCATCCACGAAAACGACCACAAACTTGTTAAGGAACTCCTGAAACACCCTACTCATCACGTCCACGAAGTATGCGGGTGCATTAGTCAAACCGAATGGCATAACAAGCCATTCAAAGAATCCATCTGGAGTCCTAAACGCAGTCTTATCAATACTATCCTCAGCCACTCTAAGTTGATGTAATTTGGTGGCTAGATCGAGTTGAGAGAAAATAGAAGCACCTACAAGCTGGTCAAAGAGATCATCAATCCTCGGTAATGGGTGCCAATTCTTCTTTGTCAGCTTGTTTAACTCACGATAATCAACACACAGACGAAGCGAATACCACTGGAGCACCACATTCAGAAATGCTTCGCCTAATAAAATTTTCTCAAGCAACTCCTTGACTTGCTTACTAAGCTCTCTTCTTTCACGAGGGGCCATGTGCCTAACTGGAAATGAAACTGACTTGGCATTATCGACTAGATAAATGCGGAAATCTATCTCTCGTTTAGGGGGTAACCCCTTAACTTCTTCAAAGACATCTGGATAGTCTCGGACCACCCTTACAGATTGCAGATCATCGATGGACGAGTCAAGAGATTCAAGATAACATAACATGACGGGAGCTCTAGGGTTACAAGAAATTTCTAGGGTATTATCGAGGCGAGTCATGAGCCTCACTACCCTATGCCCACAATCGAGAATGGCTCCATAACTGGACAACCAATCCATGCCTAAAATCAACCCGTATCCCATGAACCCGAGAACATAAGCATTACCTATGAATTCTACGCTAAAGATAGAAATCCTCAAATCCACACAAATCATAGATAAATGGGCGAAACCCCCAATTGGATTTGAAACACAAACGGGATCCTCAACTAGACTAGTACTAAGGTGCAAACTTTCAACAAGATCAGAAGAAATAAAACTATGCGATGCACTAGAATAGAATAAAGCGTGAACAGGAAAATCAGAAATGTAAACAAGGCTTTCTACAGAAACACTACCTCGGTCAAGAGATGGAAGAGCGAGGAGAGCCTGCAACTGCCCTCCAGAGGGTCCTTCTCGATGAGTTTGTCCTTGCCCCTGTCCTTGCTTCTTCGGGCAATCCTTGCTAAAATGTCCAGACTCTCCGCAATGAAAACACTCGCCTAACTTCCTCTTCTTCTTCCTGCAATCCTTGGCCAGATGCCCCTTGATCCCACAAAAGTTGCATTTCCTCTTCTTACTTGACGTGTTGTCGTTCTTTCCTCCTTTCCCGGAGTCTATCTTCTTGCCTTGAGACTTATTTTCCTTGACCTTCATCTTGTCACTCTTATCTTCCTCTTGAAGTAGGGCCGTATTCACCAAATTTTTGAAGGTCGCCCCCATGGGTATATGAGACATGGCCAAACCGCGCAATGGCTCATTCAATCCTAGAGCAAAGCGTAGGGCCTTTTTCTTAGCTGTGTTAATCAAGTCTAGATTGAACCGAGCAAGTTGATTAAACTTGTCCACATATTCCCTAACGGTCATGTCCCCTTGCTTTAGTGATAGGAACTTCTCCAACTGAAGGTTTTCTTCTGTCGATGATAGAAACCTTAGTCCAAACCTTCTCCTAAACTCATCCCAAGTCTTAATTGGTCTAGTAGTGGTGGTGACTACCCACCAATAAGCAGCTTCCCCTTTCAATAGCCATACTGCCAACAGAACTTTCCTACGATCTTCCACACCAAAGATAGCAAAGAGGTCTTCAGTTTCCTTTAACCAGTTTCTTGCCTCCACAGAAGTCTCCGTTCCGACAAAATTCTTGCAACCCATCGCCTTAAAGTCTTTACAAAGCTCCGCGAAATCCGCTTGTGTATGATGAGGAGGAGGAGGAATATCCGCGGGGCCGGCTTCATTCGCCCTTGCCTCCATGTACCTTCTAAACCAAATAGGTACTGGTACATCCTCCGGGATGGCAAAATTTTAGCCATACTGAAACGAAGAAAAAGATAGGTTGAGAACGAGGAAACAAAGGATAGTGCTAATGGCTTTTTGGGAATAGCCTTTTAAAATGACAAGACTTTTCTTGGAAAATACTTAATTGGTTTTGAAAATAGTTTTTCAAAAGGTAAGTTTTAAAAACCTTTCGCTCAAATCTTGTAAACCTGGCTCTGATACCAAATGTAACACCCCACCTCCGCCAATGCCACTCTTGCAAGGACACTAGCTTTGGAGGGGCGTTAAACGAGGTAAACATGCATGCAGATATCACAAGACAGAACATATAAGTAAAAAGAGAGTAAATAAAGCAGCGGTTAAAACTAACATTTCAAACCCATAGTCAAGTTAAATCAAAGTACTTGGTCATTATTTTCCACAAAACATAGTCTAGAAACATCAACTGAAAACTGGAAAGAAAATCATAAAGTAACTATCCCCAAAGTAGAATAAAGCCATAGCGTGCTCAAGTTCAAACCGTACATGAGCTATCCAGAAAAGCAGCTAAAGATCCAAGCTAGGTACTAGTGTTCCCACCTTGTGAACCTGGGGGGGGGGGGGCGGAAGAAAAGAGGCGAAAGAAAACGGGTCAGTCAAAAAGACCAGTAATTCCTATCTACTATTAGTATAAAAACTAATAAAGTTAACTGAACATGTAAACAGAGATGAGGTGTAGGGTGATAACTGGCATGGTGAAAAGTTAACAAGATAGATCAAGTGTGGCATCGCATATACAAGGTTAAGTTGCACCAGGTGTGTACTAGTATTCCAATCCATGTCAAGTATAAACAAGAAATGATCCCTTAGCCCAATGTTGGCCCAAACCCATGAGATGACCTAAATCAAGGTCCAACTACTCGGTCTAGTCGATCAGCTCCCTATCAGCCTAACTCGTCGTGTATCGGTGTCATACGGTCCAAACATGAAATG
Source organism: Allium sativum (assembly GCA_030737875.1). Lineage (NCBI taxonomy): Eukaryota > Viridiplantae > Streptophyta > Magnoliopsida > Asparagales > Amaryllidaceae > Allium > Allium sativum. The sequence continues at coordinate 582,835,366 of CM060913.1, forward strand.
TAGTCGACTGTGCTAGGTCCACCCTAGGGTGTATCCGACCCTAGGGTGTCAACCACTGACACGAAACAAGCACGCACAGTCCAAACCTACTGTTGCCCAAGTCTGTCTTTCATCCCCGGACAATGTGCACGACCATGGTCCGTCGGAATCTACTATGGCGCACCTACTTTTGTCGTCTTTTTGGTCACTTACAGTCCAGCCCAGTAATCGTGCCCCACCCTAGCCTAGTCCCTAGGGTATCCGATACTCCCTAGTGGGTTACTGCTGAGAAGGACCGCGTAACTAGGGTTTTCTAGTGGGTTAAGTGTGGTTAACCCCATCCAAACCATGTATCAAGTTGGTTAAGTGTTCCTAAAAAGGTTCACGACTTAACCCTATCCAACTAAGCATTGGGTTGGTTAAGTGTGTCAATGTTGACTTAACCCTATCAACCCATCATGTTCATGTGGTTAAGTATATTCAAGTGGTCCATGACTTAACCCTATCATGTGGCATTTATTATCTTAATGCACCCCAACCTCTCATATTAGACTTTGTTGTGGTTACTAGTTAAGCCGGGCGGGTCCGGGTAGCTTTACACCACAACCTAGTCTAACCTCGGGTTTTAAGTGCGACATGACCAACTACTCACATTGGGTCCTATTGCTTGTAGCCACTAGTTAAGCCGGTCGGTTCCGGGTAGATTTATGCTACAAACTCAACCCAACCTCGAGTTGGCCATTCTCATGTTTTCTAGAAGTCATGTCCGAGTCCATGTTTTCAAGCATAAACATATGTCAAACTTTCATGTCATATTTTCAAGTCATGTTCTCATGTTAAGTTTGCCCAACTACCCATAACGTATTCCCATCGCACATAAATTCGCATTAACGCAAGTAGATCAAAGAGGGAACGTAACCATACGACAAGGTGGGCATAAGATGGCAAAGTCTATCACAAACTAAATATGGTGATATTTGAGGCCAAAAGGGGTTCAACATACTAGCATATGGCCTCAACATGTATGATAGCATAAAAGGTGACTTGGCCTCATACATATTGAATAGCATAAGGGTGATTTGGCCACAAGCATGCATAATAGCATAAGGGTGCTTTGGCCACAAGTTAAACATGGTGGCATATGAGGCAAATGTGTTCATAAACTTGCATATTACATTATAAGCCTCAAAACATGCATGATATCAAACTTTAGCAAATAGGTGAAACATGATCATAAATGACATGGGATGGTGGCTAGAAGTTTGCATATAACATTATATGCAAGTTATCATGAAGGTTATAAGAGTTCTCATGTTGTATAATGCAACATTTCAACATAAAGCTTATAGCGTTTAGCCCATAAGGTCAAGGTGATAGGTTTACAAGCATGCATAGAATATATTCATGCATAACATGATAAGATCATAGGTTTACAAACATGCATAGGATATATTCATGCATAACATGATAAGATCATAGGTTTACAAACATGCATAGGATATATTCATGCAAAACATGATAAGATCAAAGCACATATCATACTTAGGCCCAAACTCAACTTGCAACATGTCATATTAACTTCATAGTTAGAATCTAAGAGTAGTATAGGGCTTACAATGAGCGGTTATGCGATCTAGATCAATATATATAAAGATTGAGACGAAGCCACAAGCAAAATCCACAAAGAAAATAATAAGCTCCACTTAAACGCCTTGAAACAAGAAGTAATAACTCCAATGACAAAGAAAGAAGGCTCTTTTACTTAAGAAAGATGGCTCTTTTATGACATAGATTGATTTGAGACACTCATGCTCTCATGAAGAAGGTGGAGGCCATGATTAGTGAACATTTGGGAAGCATTCAGTTGTAGGAATGATTAATGAGGGTTTAGGCTAGGTCTAGGGGTCTTTTTATAGGTGATTAGGTTAGTTTAGACCATAGGATTAACCCTAAAACACATCAGGTCCGTCAATTCCCGTCAGAAACTTCCAGAACAAGACCCAACCTCTCAAAATGGTGCACCAGGAAAAATGGTCCGACCGGGGGGGGTCGACCCCTGGGTCGACATGGGTGTCGACCCATAGGGGGGGTTCGACAGGGGTGTCGACCCCTGTGTCGACCCTGCCTGGGGCGGGAAAATTCCCCCCCACCCTTTCTGCCTTGGTTGCAATTCGAATTTGAATTCGAATTTGAAGTGTTCTCGGGCTTGGAATTTTCTGAAAACTTCAATGGGCCATAACTTGGTCATACGGACTCCGTTTTTCGAAAACTCGGACTCTATTTCGCGTATTTTTCCGAGACGAACGCAATGGCTCAGCCCGTTTCCCTTGATTCAGATTTTAATATTTAATTCTGCCTTGTTTTACATTATAACATGTTATTAAAAATACGGGTTGTTACACAGTGCATCGGAATTAAATGTATGTTACATCCTAAAGCCTAATGCACTCAATTCTAAAAACGCTAGTATGGCCATGCATCAAAACCACGTAGAGCTCTTTGTTTTAAAGCTTTATCATTATCTTCAAACAACCACACTTTTTCATCTACGTATCCTTCTCTTTGGACCATAAATGAATGTGTGTGTGTGTGTCTATATAACTATATATATGTATATGTATGTGTATATATATATATATATGTATGTGTATATATATATGTATATATTTATATTTTTGCTTGTTCTTTTCCTTTTGATTATTGTGGATCATCAAAGTGATGATTTTTATTTAAAAAAAATCCAACACAGTCCTAATAGTACTTATTGGACCCACCGCACCCAGCTATCAAGCAATCAAAATTCCAAACGATAATTGCGCTATTAAGTTTCTTCCTTGTTGAATATTATGTACACCCTTTGAGCTATTATCTTATTGTAGCTAAAAGATTTGAATTATCTTTTACGACGTTGCCATGAAAATTGGAAAGAGGATTTATGCCTATATAACAAATATATATTATGAAAACTAAAAGAAAAAAAGACATGATGCTTACCATGTTTCTTTATTGATCATGTTAACTCTTTTGAATGAATATTCTATAGGCCCCTTAAGGAACTTGGTTTATATAGAACTATATGTATTATTTAGGAACAAAATCGCCATTCCCCATCAAATAAAATGAAATAAAAAATCAAATGAAGTGATAAGAAAATGCCTTCTTTAGACATCATTAGGAAACCTTCTTTAAATAATTATGCTGATATCATACCATTTATATTATTCTAATTTTCACTGACGGGAGATCGATATGGTAGCCCAAAAATGGCAGAGCTAAAAATAATCTTGATTGGGTAATTTATAAGGCTATATTACTTTCTGCAATACGTTTCATGCATGTCAAAAACATTTTAGCTCATGCTCTCAACAACTTGCATAGGTGCAATATTTAAGAACATGCTAAATATCTTGTTATTGCTATAAATGTTTGTTTTCGTAATGCACAATAAGGACGTGCAAATAGTTATAACAGCTTATTAACCCAACTTCATTTGAATGTTAACATTGTACTGTTAAGAAGTAGTCAAACTCATGCGAATTAGACTATAAATGAAATGCGAAGGTAAATCAAATAAAATGGGTAATAATAAAGTAACACTTATAGCAGTTTTTAAAACTATTATTATTTGTGTTATGGCTAAAATGATGATGGCTGAATTTGCAAAGATTTATTAAGGCAGTATGTATACATATAGCCACAAATTGACGAATAAATGGCTGACTGCATCATAGAAACCATTGATTTCATTCTCCTTTCTCAATGGAAAATTGCTCTGTTGAAAATTACTTAACAATGCTCAGAATTTTAAAGGTTGGATTTATTCCCATTTTTTTAGACGTAAATTGCTCTTTCAGAGATTATTAAAGTAAACTTACATCAATACTTTATATGAACATTGTACTTGTATTTGTGAAGTTCATGAAGTAAGTTTGAACAATTCACAAAAACCAAGAAATGGTAATATTAAGCAATAAAAAGAGGTAATTGAAGAGTGATAACTTAATACTAATGTACATTGTTCAGCTGTCTTTCATCACCTTGCAGCTGGTCGACAAAAAGCATGCATAATTACTATAAACCAAATATGTCAGCATTAGCAGTCTGCGGTCTGTACAAAATAAAGTAAATAGTGAAATTTCTATCAATTTCGAGAGTAACATACTATGTAACCACACAGTTGTTTATCCACTACACCTAGTTCTTTCTATTGCTTTCTCATTTATTTTTCTTTGATCAAGCAAATTTTGCTTTCAACCATAAACCCACAAAATATGGTAGACCTGCCTGAGATGCTAAAAATGAGTTGTTCGTAGATTTAACAAAACGATATCTTGTGTCTTATTGCAAAAATAAAAAATGCTAGTTCTGTCAGTATTACAATTAATGATGTAGCATGTCATTTAAAATTTTTTCTTTCGAAAATATCACTACAAACATGATACCAATTTGTTTAATACACCTTAATAATCAGAATGCTATAATAAGAGCACAGTCAAACCTGGAATAAGAGCAGAGGTATGAAGTCACAAAAACATATATAGAGCAAATTAAATCCTTACTAAATGCACATAGATGTCTATAATATCATTTTTGTGCTAATATAAAAAAAAAACTTTCACCTCTAAATAGCATTTGTAGGGTCATTTCCTTAACTCATGCTGACCACATTTCCATTTTACTTTGTTTCGGCCAAATAACATATCTTATTTCTTACGCAGATAACTTACAAAAACTGTCATATCCATATAAAAAAAGTGTCAAAGTTTCAAATTCATGATCAGATATAACAATTACAGATATTTTCAAGTCACAGATTCAAAAATAGAATGCACAATCATAAGAGTTCTCATGTACGTACATGGGACCAAGGTTTGAAGTTTGAGATTCGAACTGTAAATCGCAGCATTCAATCTTTAAACTAAAACAGGATTTACATCATGAACGGTAAATTCAAATAAGTTATATTTAGACATGTGTGCGCGGTTGCATGCTAATAATACCGCTTTATCTAGGTTATAGAATGATTATATGATGGCCCCAATTCTTCTTTTCATGGTAATGATTTTTAATATTGGATATTGATTTTGATGTTTAAAATTTTATACCTAAGGCTGAAGGTTTGTTTCTTATTTATTTTATTCTGAAGACAATAAAATATTATTTGTAGGTTAAAATTAGCATCTGTTGAAATATTGCATTTCTACATAGACTTATTTTATACCCACTGCAATATAAATTGAATCGTAACAGGAAAGTTCTGATGTGAAATATGATCCAAAACGCAAGGTTTAAAGATTTTTATAACAAATGCATGAGACAATTAACGTTACCATTGCTAGCTAATTAACATTAGCTGTCATAACTTTGTAGAATATTTTTACAACAAATGCATGAGAAAATTTACACTACCACTGCTGGCTAATTAACATCATTAGCTATCATAACTTTGTACAATATTATAATTCTTTAGGTATCATAGCTTTGTAGAATATTAGAACTAACATCTTTATTTACTTGACATCATTTATCAATCACCTGGAGCCTTGAATCTGTAACATCCATGTCTCTGTCAAGAGTATCTTTTAAAGCAGCGGATGTATGATAAACAAAAAGAGTCAAAGTTAAATCAACTCCAAGTATTTAACATATTATTAGCCTTGTGTGCAAGTCCAATTCTTCATCAATAGCCAAGGCAAGCTGTTTTGTGCTAGGACGGTATGTTCAAAATGCTCAAAGCCTTTTTCTTTCTTTGTTTGATATAGAGAGTGAACAATGAAGCAAACTTTGTTAAAAGCAACAATGAAATATGATTTTCACTGCTTTTATCTGTCATAACTACGCTAAAGGCAGAAAAAGTCCCATTGCATTTGTCCAATTTGATAGTTTTATTGAATATAGAATTATGTACAAATATGACAGAAAGAAAAGTCAGTTTCATTTTTCTATAAGGAATGCTACTCAATATTATTAGTGAACAAATATATTGAGGATGGAAGATTACCTTTCATTACTCTTCTTTGTAATCAAGCTATGCGCCGGTTGTCCAAACAATCCGTTGGGTTAATCACTTTTGTATCATTTGGCCCAGTCAAATTACCACTGTACTACGAAAGTATACATTAATAGTGAAAAATAAAGAAAATAAAAAAAATCAATGATTCCTTGTGCATAATGAAATCGTTGAGCAAACAAAAGAATTGAATCTAACGACATAATGGAAATTAATACCTGTTTGTCTTCTTCCAGTCCATAATCGATTGAGGCCCTCTGTCTTCCAACTCATCATTGTTTGTTCATCATCTGATATTGGAGTTCACATAAAATTAGCTGAAGTCCTAGAATTATTTCAAAGATTTATAGAAGAATAAATTTATCATCTTACGCTGAAACAACAAACTCAATATCGCCGATCTTAGATGCTAGTCGGGGGAGGTAGCTTTAGAGGTTTGTTGGAGGCAGAGGCGTAGGTGATAAAAGTCATGCTGAGCACGATTTGAAACTTAAAGAGATTTTTGATAACTTCTCTTCTTAATTTCGGTTTAAGAATGAATTAAAGAAAAACTTTAAACAAATTAGAAGTCATTTTTCGTTGCGTGGCATTCATACAGACGGTGAAATAGTCGTTCAGATATGGGTAGGTCTGCAATTTTGGGTCCTAAGAATTGGATGAAGGAGAAGGAAAAGACGAAGAAGAAAGAGAAGTGGATTAAGAAATCGGTTGGAAGTAGCGTAGATTTCTTTTAGGGTAGTGGGTGAAAACGTGAAACGTGTGAGGTTCAACGTTACATTTATGCCCTCAAGTTATTGTTGTTGCCTACAGGGATAATTTGGTAAATCCAAAAGCTTCATTTCAAGGTATTCTCATTATTATAATATATATATATATATGTATATATAGATACGATGATATTAGTGAGCTGGAGATTTGGTGAATATAGTATTAATTCCAAATAACGGAAGTAAAGAATTTATCGAGATAAATAAACAGAATCAAATTCTAAATCAATAAAGTGATTTTCCATTATTCGATAAAGAGATTTTTATAGTTTTAATAATAAGGGTCTGAGCTGCCAATATTCTTAACGTACTATTTGACATTGATAGTTAACACCCAACTATCAATAGAATACATTACCAAACATTTTGACGTGTTGTTTCGAAGAGACCGGGATGAGAACTAGACTCAAAACCACTTCGAATCAATGTTGTGTACGAAACCAACTTTTAGCAAAAGAAGATGGAGCAATTGAAGACCGTAGATCTTCATAAAGTGGAAGAACTACTTATAATCTCGGGTTCGCACCCCAAGATAAACTGTGATTTTGTCGTGGTTGGAATCTATGGATTGCAAGGACTACTTGCTACTGATCTATAGGGTGATTCCTAGGATGCGGTAGGAGGGTGCCTTTGGTTCATCCTGTTCCTGGATGACTTGTATGAACGAATGTCTAACAGAATATTTCCTAAGGGTCAGGTATGCTGATTTTTACAAATATACCAAGTCTGGTGGCGGAGAAATTCTCTTGCTTAACACCCAGAGTATATTTATGGACGTCAATTAGTGATTTGATGGATCTGACGATGTGGCATTCAAAGTAAATGGAGATGTGCTGTTCTAAAAAGATAAACATGACCTCAAGCCTCACAACCGGGAAGTGAAAAAAATCGGGCAGGCAGCATGGTTTGGTGGGTCATACCCAAGCAGGGTGTATTGTCACCATCTAGAGAAATTCCGTATTTGTTCTTCTTTCGATTCTGTATCTCCGCCGATGGACAGTGGGCCCTTAAATCTGTTGGGTGACAATATATTCGATACACTCAAGCTAAATGAGTGGTTGGTCATGTGTGGCCGGGTTACAAGACGTTCTTGTTGAACCCTACTGTATCCCATCTAGAGTACACTGATCGGAAGGTGGTCCCAATCCTTGTCATAGTTGGAATCCATTCTCTAATAAGCGTCTTGCAGCTTTCGATTTTATAATAAATATGTAGAGTGTGAGATGCAAGCGTTCTAATAGATGATTATTTATTTGTGGTATGATACACACTATTATAATATCAGTGGATTTTGATATATCAAAACTATTTTGGGTTACTGTAAGGTAAAAACCGTCCGTGTTTATGTGTGGGTTGGTCTTACTATTACCCTTTTCTTTCAAAAAGGATTGATAAAGTTAAGCAAGTGTTTACTATGAATTTATCACTGAAAGTATTCCAGACTGATCCGGGTGAATTTTATTTTAAATCAAATGTGCTTGGGGTCAGACCGAGTATATTTACAGGTTCGGTTCTGCTTGGAGTCCAAGAGTTGGAAGAGGGAGGCTTCATCATTAGTTATCTAGAGTTTATTCCGCTGCGTCTGATATATGATGTACTCTGATGATTGGTATGCATATATACAGTTTCTTTTTGTATAAGGAGATTTGATATATTATACTTTACTTGTTCCGCTGTGAGATTCTGATGTGCTTCTTATTCTTCTATTATATTAGTTCTTTCATTCCATTTCTCATCCTCTAACTTCTTTCTATCAACAGTCTGGGTTTTGATACTTGGATTTTTGGCAAGTAATATGAGATTATGTATTATTGTTGAAAATTCGAGCATCGAAATTTTCCGGGCCGTTACAACAATCATAGATAAAGGTTAAGATCGACAATTGTGACATGATGAATTAACCACAAGCGAATTAGATCTATAAAGGTAGATCTAGCATGATAATATTTAAGATCCACAATTGTGACATGATAAATTAACCACAAGCGAATTAGATCTATAAACCTGGATCTAGCATGATAATATTTAAGATCCACAATTGTGACATGATAAATTAACCACAAGCGAATTAGATCTATAAAGGTAGGTCTAGCATGATAACATTTAAGATCCACAATTGTGACATGATAAATTAACCCCAAGCGAATTAGATCTATAAAGGTAGATCTAGCATGATAATTGCAACAACCCGGAAAATCAGAACCAATTTAAAAATTTTAATTTGTCTATTTTAGTGGATTTTGAATATTTAAAATAAATTATTTTAAATAATAATGACCAAAAATCTATTTGGATTGAAGTTATAGCGAATACATTTATTTTAATTATAAAACAAGGCCTGAAATGGCGCGGTAGTTTGAAAATCTGAATTCGAACTTTGACTGACTGTACAGGATACAAAATAAATCAGATTTTAGTGAAACCAAAAATATTTAAATCTGTTTATGAATATCTTTCTAACGAATCTGAAAAATCGAAATTTCATAGCGGGAATCAAAAGTTATGGCCCAATGAATTTTCAGAAAGGTCGCTATGGAGTTAATATAACCCTTGAAAATAGACATTTTGCAAACGACATCCGTTTTTGACGAAACCACTTTGGTTGGATCCGGGATGTCAATTTATTGCTAATTTTAAATTTCCATAATATTTGAAATCAATATGTGAGCGTGGCAAAGGAAAACGTGTTTGGTTCATTTCAGTCAAATTGGATCGACCAGAAAATGGCCATTTTCAAACGGTCTCTGAATTCGACGAAATCAGTTTTGTTGGGACCGTACCATCCTAACATAGCCAGATTTATTTTTTTGGAATTTTTGGGATCAGTATGTGGCCCAAGAAAATTAAAATGTACGTTCAAATCCATATTTGAATGTTTTATACTTTAATTTGATGAATAACTGACTGTAACAGTCGAATTGGCTTACTAAACATATTCAATTGTGTTCAAAATGGGGGTATTTAGCTAGAGGCGACAGTCGTTGGGTTTGGATTGGAGTTCGCATGTGGTAAGGGGTATTTTTGGATTTAATAAAATTAAATATATAAATAAAATAAATCGGCCAATCACGTTGCTCCATCATTTCTTCGTTGACCCCGTAAACCCCGATTACCCAAGTTACGAACCACGGAAAGGGGATCTAAACTTCTCTCCTCCCTAACTCGAAATCCACACAATAAAATCACGAGCTCCAGTAGAGGTTTTTGAAGTTCATCCCGTCCTCTTCAAATCCATATAGGGTGCACCCCCTATCGTTGCGTCGTTCGCGAGATCCATCACCTCCAAGTGCTCGACTTCCAGGTGCCGCCGAGCTTCTGTTTCGCCATCGCACCTGATGCGGGCCCCACCCCCTGGCGTGGATTTCGGAGCTGCTTCACGTGGCGCCGACCGATCTTGACCTCGACCGACGGTTTGGCCAGAATTTCGTGACCAAGTTTCGAACACGGCGCTGAAGGTAATGACTATTATAAAATAAACTGTGTTCAACATTCAAAAACCGTCGCAAAGTGTGATTATCGAATAAAAATCATAACTTTTTGCTGTGTTGTCGAAATCAAGTGAAACAGGAGACGCCGGGACCGTGAGGACGTCTTCTACATTCTAGAAGAGACCGGAGAATTTTTGGAGCCTCCTACAATTTATGAAGGAGTGGAACCCAATGTGAGATTTCTAAATACAAAACGATATGAAATGGCGATGTACAAATTATATGATCGATATAAAAGTTATATAAGCGTTGTACACCTCATGTATAAGTGTTGTATAAGTTGTATGTGCGATGTATAAGTTATATATACGTTGTAACAATCATATGTGGGTTGAACGGAATTGAAATGATATGGAAATGAAATCGAAATATATTTATATACGTATATATATATATTCCCCTCGTTAACAGACCATGGACGATTTATATTGATTGTGATTGTTTGGATTTTGGTTGACGTGAAATTTGGTTGATAAATGCGAATGGTTGATAATGATTATTTGTGGTGAAACAAAATTGGAATTGTTTGTGGAAAAATCCATTGTGATATGAAAATGATCGAAATATTTAGATTAAAAGGATAAGCCCCTTAGGGAACGCTGCGAGGCGTAAGGTAGTGCGAGGAGCCGTACTCGGGACGGTGCCGGTTTTAAATCCCCTGCCGTTATGCTGCCGAACTTTTCTGAAATATTCATGTGTTTGATTTATATTCATGTATTGAAATATATTGATGTGTTGGAAAAATCTTCATTTTTGAAATAAATTGTTTTAACAATAAAAATCACATTTTTATAATATATAAGAATCGCTAAAAATATTCATTTTTGAAATAAATTGTTTTAACAATAAAAATCACATTTTTATAATATATATGAATCGCTAAAAATATTCATTTTTGAAATAAATTGTTTTAACAATAAAAATCACATTTTTGTAATACATACGAATCGCTAAAAATATTCATTTTTGAAATAAATTGTTTTTACAATAAAAATCACAGTTTTATAATATATATGAATCACTAAAATATTCATGTTTGAAATAAATTGTTTTGACGATAAAAATTACATTTTTATTATATACATGAAGTGTTAAAAATAGTCATGTGTTGAAATAAATATTTGTTGGATAAAAATATTATTTTTATCATATATATGAAATGAAAATGGTTTGGAAATCGAAGAACGGATTATATATATACATATATAATTAAAATAAATCGAATAACGACGCTGTAGTTCGTATTTTGAAATCGTAACTTCAAACGATTATTGCGAGAGATCCGACCGTCGGATTTTTCCGAAACCGAAACCGTTGGGTTCGCTTTGAAATTATCTTTCCAACGATACCAACTTTGCAAAGATCCAACGGTCAGATAGTCTAAAATGTTTAATTCAAATCTGAATGAAAACAGCGCCAGAATGGATTATATATATATATATATATATATATATATATATATATATATAATTAAAATAAATCGAATAACGACGCTGCAGTTCGTATTTTGAAATTGTGATTTCAAATGAGTATTGCGGGAGATCCGACCGTCGGATTTTTCCCAAAACTGGAACCGTTGGGTCTGCGTTGAAAAGAACTTTCCAATTATATAGAATTTGTAAGATCCAACGGTTAGATTTTCAGATATGTGTAAATCAAATCTGAAGAAAAACAGCGCCATGGCCGCGTTATGACCTGAAGCGTTGTTTGAATAAATTGGCTATTTTTAAATAAATAAAAATAGCGATAAATCGTTATAAAATATTATAAACGATATGGAATGGAAATAAACTGAATTTACTCGGTTTATTGGATATTTGATGGTTGAATGTGTTTGACGTGAAAATTACATTAATAAACAAAATTATTGATGTTAAATAATTTAACCATGGAAATGAATCATTTGAAATTCTAAATATACGTGAATTATTTGAAAAGTCTGAGTTAATTCTCATTCCAAATAATTGATAGACGGTTAGAAGTCGAAGATATGAGGACGGTGCAAGACCGATGATCTTCACATCGAATGGATGGCTACTGATGCCTTTGATGGGGGTTGCTGCCCTGAAGGGGTTATAGTGGTGGTTGTACAGACGTACTTGTTGATCATTCGGATGTGCGAGGGCCTCTCTCCTGTATTGGACATACGGAAGAGGAATAAGGTGCCTCCGGTTTCGTTCAGACCCAGAACGGACTTGTAAATGGATGTGTGTCTGACGTTGTAGATTGACAACGTGGCATGCAGAGATGCTGTGATCAAGGCTTTTGTTGAAAAGCAGAGCCTTGTGGTTGATGATCAAAGCATGGCTTTTGTAACAACCCGAAAATCTGGGCCAGTTTAAAATTTTTATTTTGGCAATTTTAGCGAATTTTGATTATTTAAAATGAATTATTTTAAATAATATCGACGAGAAATTTATTTTGAATAGAATTCGAACGTATATATTATACGCGTCGTCGTTAGAATATAAATATTTATATATAATTATAAATAGAATTGAAAATGGCGCGGTAGTTCGATAATTCGATTTCAAACTTCAATTGAATGTACCGGGTGCAAAACAATCCGGATTTTAGTGAAACCAAAAATAATGGAATCTAATAGTGAATATCTTTCCAACGAATCCGAAAAATTAAAAGTTCGTAGCGGGAATCAAAAGATATGTCCAGTTGAAAATTCTGAATAGTCGCTATGGAATTCAGGCCCTTAAAAATGGACATTTTGCAAACGACCTCGGATTTCAACGAAACCACTTTTGTTGGGTCCGTGATGTCGAATTATTGCTAGGTTTCAAATTTCATAATTTTTCAAATCAATATGTGAGCGTGGCAAAAGAAAACGCGTTTGACCAGTTTCTGTTGAATTTAATCGACTAGAAATTGGCCATTTTTCAAACGGTCTCAGAATTCGACGAAACTAGTTTTGTTAGGACCGTATCGTCAATACGAAACTAGAAAATATTTTTCTGGAATTTTTCTAGTTAGTATGTAACCCCGGTAATTTGAAATGTACGTTTAAAATTCAATATAAGGATTTAAATGTAATTTCAACGGAAACTGATTGTAACGATCAAACCAACTTACGATACATATCCCATTGTGTTCGGAATGGGGGTAAAACGCTATGGACGACAGGAGGTGGGCCTCGTTTCGAGGTCGGATATGAAAGTCAACCCTTGTGCAAATGTAATAATTAAATAATAAATAAAAAAAAACATATACTCCCTCCTTTCTTCTGCTTGCCCCCCCCCCCCCCCCCCGATTCAGTTATTCACAGAAAAAAAAAAGAAAAGAAAACCTAATTCTAAAACGCGCCCCCCCTGACCTCGAAGCCGCCGACGAACCCCTCGCGTCGCCGCCCTCCGTCAGACCTCCTCCCTCCAGACATCGCCTGAACCTTCGAGCAACCCTCGCCCTCGACAAATCGAAGCAGCCCCCGTCGAAGCCTCGAACCACATCTCGAAGTCATCGCGACGCCTCCCTGAACCACCGAGCACCACCCTACATCGCCGAGCCGCCCTCTTCTTCTTCCCTCCTCCACTTCGAGATCCACGGTGAGTGAATAGGTTAATTTATTTTTATTTTTATTTTTGATTTATAAAACCGATTTAAAAACAAATTTCTGATTTGTTTAAGAATTTTAAACTGATTTGTTTTAGAATGTAAAAACAGAATTTTTAAAGAAAATAAAAACTGGATTTTTAAAAACTGAATTTTTTTAGAATGTAAAAACTGATTTGTTAAGAATATAGAAAACTGATTTTTTTAAGAAAGTAAAAACAGAATTTTTGAAAAGAATTATAAACTAATTTTTTTTATGAATTTTTAAAACTGATTTTTATGTAGTGACGATAATAAAAATATAATTTTTATATTAATAAAATATAAAAGATGTAATTTTTATACTATAGAAATATTAAAGATGTAATTTTTATATAGTAGAAATAATAAAAATATTATCTTTATATATGTAACGAAATAAAAATCTGATTTTTATTATATATATGTTGAAATAAAAATGAGATTTTTGTAGTGATGTAATAAAAACTCGATTTTTATATATTGAACTTTGAAATAAAAACTCGATTTTTTATATATTGAACTTTGAAATAAAAACTCGATTTTTATATATTGAACTTTGAAATAAAAATTCGATTTTTATATATATAGTGGCTACGGGCAACGAAGATGCGATAGCGATGAAGATTTCTATCAATGAAGTGCCGTGGAGCTAGGCTAGCTATATGTGAGAATTTCTCACTCTTCAATTTTATTTCTAGTTATATATATATATACTAGGATGCAGACGGTGTTTAGTAGCACCCGACACAATCGTCCACAGATCATGGACTTGTTTGTTTGATTGCAAATTAGTTAGACTATTTGGTTTGGTTTGAATGGTTTGGTGAAATGAATTATATATATTGAAAGTGAATGAATCATATACATTGAAAGTGAATATATCATATATATTGAAAGTGAATATATCGTATGTATGGAAAGTGCATATATCATATATATTGAAAGTGAATATATCATATATATTGAAAGTGAATATATCGTATGTATGGAAAGTGCATATATCATATATATTGAATGTGAATATATCATATATATTGAAAGTGAATATATCGTATGTATGGAAAGTGCATATATCATATATATTGAAAGTGAATATTATATATAGTGAAAGTGAAAATATCGAATATATTGAAAGTGAATATATCGTATGTATTGAAAGTGAATATATCATACGTATTGAAAGTGAAAATATAGAATATATTGAAAGTGAAAATATAGAATATATTGAAAGTGAAAATATAGAATATATTGAAAGTGAAAATAATATATATATTGAAAGTGAAAATATCGTATATATTGAAGGTGAAAATATCGTATATATTGAAAAGTGAATATATATATATGAAATGAAAACGATGTATATGAAATATTCGAAATGAATGAATAGAAAATATATTCGAATTGAATTGAATAGAAAATGAATTCGAATTGAACTGAATAGAAAACCAATTTGAATTGAATTGAATTGAAAACGAATTCGAATTGAATAGAAAACCAATTTGAATTGAATTGAATTGAAAACGAATTCGAATTGAATTGAATTGAAAACGAATTCGAATTGAATAGAAAACCAATTTGAATTGAATTGAATTGAAAACGAATTCGAATTGAATTGAATAGAAAACGAATTCGAATTGAATTGAATAGAAAACGAATTCGAATTGAATTGAATAGAAAACGAATTCGAATTGAATAAAATAGAAAATGAATTCGAATTGAATTGAAACCGAATTGAAATGAATTCAAATTGAATTGAAATTTGAATTGAATAGAAATGAATTTTAAAACGAATTTATAAGGAAGAATTCAATTTTGATTTGAATTGAAATGGAAGTTGAAATTGTTTTTTTGAAACGAATTTAAAACTATTTATAAACTTCGTTTTAAATAGAAATCGACGAAATATATATTATATATATTATATATATAATATAATGGCCTGAATAGAACGCGCCGCGCCGCGGCAGTTCGTGAATTTCGACCATTTACTTCGAACGGACATTGCGGGAGATCCGACCGTCGGATTCTCCTAAAACCGGAACCGTTGGGTTCGTATCGAAAAGAGCTTTCTAACGAATATTAGAAATTTGAAATCTAACGGTTGGATTTGGAGTTACGTCCAAATCAAATTTGAAAAAGGTCGCTGTAAGTGCAGTTCGATGGCCATTGATGGAAATCGACTGTACGGACCTTGATAAAATTATTAAAAATAGTAATAATTTGTGTAAAATCATAAGAAATGATTTGGGAAGAATTGGGATGAAAAACTCCATATTTGAAAAGATAAAAATAGATTTTTATCGAAATGAACTAGTTATTAACTAGAAAAAAATAATCCAATGGTTAAAAATAAATAAATTGGATTAGATTTGAATTGAAATTATCAATGGATATTTTCGATATTGGATTCCGTGATTATACAGATATTGTGATGGGAATTTGGAAGATATAGATATCGTTATTCCCGATATGATATCTGTTGGTTTCAGGATTTGATGTTAAATATAAGTCAATACTCTCTCTATTTAAAACCTTATATTTAATGTCAAATTTGATTGATTGATGGTTTGGATTGTGCTCGACCAGTTTATGAGCAGAATATGCTTTTACATTTAGCATTGGGTTGGGTTGAAAATATCTGTGTGCTAACGCCTTGTGAAACACTTCACGATTTGACGATAAGGTGTTTAGCGATGTTGTGTTCATTTCAAATTTAACGAATGATTGTGAAATGATATTTTTCTTAAGTGAAAAGAAATGTATTCCCGATTTTGGACAGGGAATGTTTTATAAAAATGTTTTATAAAACAGAAAGGATTTCGAGGCCCAAAACCCGATGATTTCTAAAATGATTTAGAAATGTATTATATGTTACATTGTGGTTCATCGCGTATTCGATCAGTTGCTATTAATGATGTATCTGTTTGGTGGCGGAGAATTTATTCTCTTGCTTAACACCCTTCTTTGAGACGTACGAGCTCAAAGGTTATGTGATTAATAGTGACTGATCATATGCGTGAATTACTGATGTGAAGTACTATATTTTGAAAGTACTTGTGATTATTATGTTGTGAAATGATTTTCCCTACTTCGGGATATGAAATGATTTAGTATGTGGCTAAAGATTCGGGTAACCCTGAGACTAAAAGTATGGGTGAGAGGGCGGTGTATGCTCTCCATGAGTGGGAGGTGCATCGTCGGTGTAGCCTACTCCTATGTGGGGTAGGTGCACATATATATATCGAGTTGCGATGTGCGTACCCTTTGCCTTGTCGATGGGGAGCACGATATTTGGTTGCATACTTGTTTGTATGCATTGTTATGTTTTGGAATTCACATTTCCAAACGATGTGATTTGAGATCCCGAAGTGAAATCTACTTTGATATAGAAAGTTAGATATGTATTTCAAATGATTTGAAATAAGAAATCGGGAATAAAATCCAAAGGAATAATTTCTGTAAATTGAATTGGATTTAGAAAATCTAAGTGTAGTGATTAATCTAAATGGGTAGATTGGGATATTGCATGTTGATTGATGCATAGTAGATCCATATATCTATATTGATTATTGTTTATACACTGGTATTCATGGGGGTAAAACCGTTCCGCGTTAGCGGCGTGGTCCCGTGATATGCCATTTTAGTAAATAAGTTAATTATAACTGTTAGAGTTTCTCACACCAGTCCCATGACTGACCTGTAGTTTGCTTTTCCCTTGCGAACTCGGGTGCCCCTATTTTCCACACGGGCAGTCGAGTAGTTTTATTTTGCAGATGTATTGAGCAGGATTCTGGATTGAAGCTTTAAGCTGTGTCCAGGCATTTACAGTCTTCCGCTGTGTAGTTTATATTTCCGCTGTGCACTGTTTTACATTTATGTAAATTTATCTTCCGCTGTGTATTATATTTCGATATACTCTGATATTCTGTACTCTGATGTAACATTATTATGATGTTTATTGAAGTCTTCTGTTATTTGTTCTGATGTGTTGTATACCCAAAGTTAGCGTATGCGGGATTCGAACGGTCTTGGTCGGTTTAGCGATCGATTAGGTCCGGGCGAAATCCGTGTCGTTACACGTGGTATCAGAGCTTTGGTTAAACTCAAATCTTTGGGGTACAAATCGTTAGAACTGAACAAAAGACTCATCAGAGGTAGGATTAGTAATGTCCTATAAAAGAATCCTCATTAGAGATAGAATCAGTAGCATTCTAGAATGAGTGTCTCGTTAGAGATGGGGTTAGAAATGCCCCAGAATGAGTCGAGAGTTATTTGTTTATAAATAACGTATTTGTGATTATATATATAATCTGATTTTAGAAAATATGATTTTAAATATATAAAATTATATATTTGAAAATATAATCAATTAATTGATTGATGTTTGTGTTGTTGGTTTACTTGTTTGAAATTTTTTAACCATTTAGCCAATTGAACCAAATAGTAAACTGTATTGAAATTTGGTTGCAAATGCATGCATATACTTGCACTTACATTGAACAGGTCATAGCAAGGAGGCTAGAGCAGAGAATAAAATTTGTTTGCCCGACAAATAGGTACATGTTTACTACATAATTTACTGTTTTGTTTGGGTGATGATGATTTTATGAGCCTATTGGCTAGCCGCTTGGCTTTTTCTTTTTCTTTTTGAGATCTGAAGGACCGGGGAAGCTATTTGAAATTCCCCGATGCTCCCGGTGCAGGGGAGGTTATGGCGAAATTTTTCAAAAATTTAGGGTGTTAGCCAAATTTTTGGAATTTTGAAAATTCTCAGAAACTGAAGAGTTGGAGAATGGAAGCCAGATCGAACGTAGAGCTGAATAATCAAACCACTTTCGACTTTGTTCCTTTTCGGGGACGAAAAGTTTTAAGTGGGGGAGATTGTAACAACCCGAAAATCTGGGCCAGTTTAAAATTTTTATTTTGGCAATTTTAGCGAATTTTGATTATTTAAAATGAATTATTTTAAATAATATCGACGAGAAATTTATTTTGAATAGAATTCGAACGTATATATTATACGCGTCGTCGTTAGAATATAAATATTTATATATAATTATAAATAGAATTGAAAATGGCGCGGTAGTTCGATAATTCGATTTCAAACTTCAATTGAATGTACCGGGTGCAAAACAATCCGGATTTTAGTGAAACCAAAAATAATGGAATCTAATAGTGAATATCTTTCCAACGAATCCGAAAAATTAAAAGTTCGTAGCGGGAATCAAAAGATATGTCCAGTTGAAAATTCTGAATAGTCGCTATGGAATTCAGGCCCTTAAAAATGGACATTTTGCAAACGACCTCGGATTTCAACGAAACCACTTTTGTTGGGTCCGTGATGTCGAATTATTGCTAGGTTTCAAATTTCATAATTTTTCAAATCAATATGTGAGCGTGGCAAAAGAAAACGCGTTTGACCAGTTTCTGTTGAATTTAATCGACTAGAAATTGGCCATTTTTCAAACGGTCTCAGAATTCGACGAAACTAGTTTTGTTAGGACCGTATCGTCAATACGAAACTAGAAAATATTTTTCTGGAATTTTTCTAGTTAGTATGTAACCCCGGTAATTTGAAATGTACGTTTAAAATTCAATATAAGGATTTAAATGTAATTTCAACGGAAACTGATTGTAACGATCAAACCAGCTTACGATACATATCCCATTGTGTTTGGAATGGGGGTAAAACGCTATGGACGACAGGAGGTGGGCCTCGTTTCGAGGTCGGATATGAAAGTCAACCCTTGTGCAAATGTAATAATTAAATAATAAATAAAAAAAAACATATACTCCCTCCTTTCTTCTGCTTGCCCCCCCCCCCCGATTCAGTTATTCACAGAAAAAAAAAAGAAAAGAAAACCTAATTCTAAAACGCGCCCCCCCTGACCTCGAAGCCGCCGACGAACCCCTCGCGTCGCCGCCCTCCGTCAGACCTCCTCCCTCCAGACATCGCCTGAACCTTCGAGCAACCCTCGCCCTCGACAAATCGAAGCAGCCCCCGTCGAAGCCTCGAACCACATCTCGAAGTCATCGCGACGCCTCCCTGAACCACCGAGCACCACCCTACATCGCCGAGCCGCCCTCTTCTTCTTCCCTCCTCCACTTCGAGATCCACGGTGAGTGAATAGGTTAATTTATTTTTATTTTTATTTTTGATTTATAAAACCGATTTAAAAACAAATTTCTGATTTGTTTAAGAATTTTAAACTGATTTGTTTTAGAATGTAAAAACATAATTTTTAAAGAAAATAAAAACTGGATTTTTAAAAACTGAATTTTTTTAGAATGTAAAAACTGATTTGTTAAGAATATAGAAAACTGATTTTTTTAAGAAAGTAAAAACAGAATTTTTGAAAAGAATTATAAACTGATTTTTTTTATGAATTTTTAAAACTGATTTTTATGTAGTGACGATAATAAAAATATAATTTTTATATTAATAAAATATAAAAGATGTAATTTTTATACTATAGAAATATTAAAGATGTAATTTTTATATAGTAGAAATAATAAAAATATTATCTTTATATATGTAACGAAATAAAAATCTGATTTTTATTATATATATGTTGAAATAAAAATGAGATTTTTGTAGTGATGTAATAAAAACTCGATTTTTATATATTGAACTTTGAAATAAAAACTCGATTTTTTATATATTGAACTTTGAAATAAAAACTCGATTTTTATATATTGAACTTTGAAATAAAAATTCGATTTATATATATATAGTGGCTACGGGCAACGAAGATGACGAAGATGCGATAGCGATGAAGATTTCTATCAATGAAGTGCCGTGGAGCTAGGATAGCTATATGTGAGAATTTCTCACTCTTCAATTTTATTTCTAGTTATATATATATATATATATATACTAGGATGCAGACGGTGTTTAGTAGCACCCGACACAATCGTCCACAGACCATGGACTTGTTTGTTTGATTGCAAATTAGTTAGACTATTTGGTTTGGTTTGAATGGTTTGGTGAAATGAATTATATATATTGAAAGTGAATGAATCATATACATTGAAAGTGAATATATCATATATATTGAAAGTGAATATATCGTATGTATGGAAAGTGCATATATCATATATATTGAAAGTGAATATATCATATATATTGAAAGTGAATATATCGTATGTATGGAAAGTGCATATATCATATATATTGAAAGTGAATATATCATATATATTGAAAGTGAATATATCATATGTATGGAAAGTGCATATATCATATATATTGAAAGTGAATATTATATATAGTGAAAGTGAAAATATCGAATATATTGAAAGTGAATATATCGTATGTATTGAAAGTGAATATATCATACGTATTGAAAGTGAAAATATAGAATATATTGAAAGTGAAAATATAGAATATATTGAAAGTGAAAATAACATATATATTGAAAGTGAAAATATCGTATATATTGAAGGTGAAAATATCGTATATATTGAAAAGTGAATATATATATATATGAAATGAAAACGATGTATATGAAATATTCGAAATGAATGAATAGAAAATATATTCGAATTGAATTGAATAGAAAATGAATTCGAATTGAACTGAATAGAAAACCAATTTGAATTGAATTGAATTGAAAACGAATTCGAATTGAATAGAAAACCAATTTGAATTGAATTGAATTGAAAACGAATTCGAATTGAATTGAATTGAAAACGAATTCGAATTGAATAGAAAACCAATTTGAATTGAATTGAATTGAAAACGAATTCGAATTGAATTGAATAGAAAACGAATTCGAATTGAATTGAATAGAAAACGAATTCGAATTGAATTGAATAGAAAACGAATTCGAATTGAATTGAATAGAAAACGAATTCGAATTGAATTGAATAGAAAACGAATTCGAATTGAATTGAATAGAAAACGAATTCGAATTGAATAAAATAGAAAATGAATTCGAATTGAATTGAAACCGAATTGAAATGAATTCAAATTGAATTGAAATTTGAATTGAATAGAAATGAATTTTAAAACGAATTTATAAGGAAGAATTCAATTTTGATTTGAATTGAAATGGAAGTTGAAATTGTTTTTTTGAAACGAATTTAAAACTGTTTATAAACTTCGTTTTAAATAGAAATCGACGAAATATATATTATATATATTATATATATAATATAATGGCCTGAATAGAACGCGCCGCGCCGCGGCAGTTCGTGAATTTCGACCATTTACTTCGAACGGACATTGCGGGAGATCCGACCGTCGGATTCTCCTAAAACCGGAACCGTTGGGTTCGTATCGAAAAGAGCTTTCTAACGAATATTAGAAATTTGAAATCTAACGGTTGGATTTGGAGTTACGTCCAAATCAAATTTGAAAAAGGTCGCTGTAAGTGCAGTTCGATGGCCATTGATGGAAATCGACTGTACGGACCTTGATAAAATTATTAAAAATAGTAATAATTTGTGTAAAATCATAAGAAATGATTTGGGAATAATTGGGATGAAAAACTCCATATTTGAAAAGATAAAAATAGATTTTTATCGAAATGAACTAGTTATTAACTAGAAAAAAATAATCCAATGGTTAAAAATAAATAAATTGGATTAGATTTGAATTGAAATTATCAATGGATATTTTCGATATTGGATTCCGTGATTATACAGATATTGTGATGGGAATTTGGAAGATATAGATATCGTTATTCCCGATATGATATCTGTTGGTTTTAGGATTTGATGTTAAATATAAGTCAATACTCTCTCTATTTAAAACCTTATATTTAATGTCAAATTTGATTGATTGATGGTTTGGATTGTGCTCGACCAGTTTATGAGCAGAATATGCTTTTACATTTAGCATTGGGTTGGGTTGAAAATATCTGTGTGCTAACGCCTTGTGAAACACTTCACGATTTGACGATAAGGTGTTTAGCGATGTTGTGTTTATTTCAAATTTAACGAATGATTGTGAAATGATATTTTTCTTAAGTGAAAAGAAATGTATTCCCGATTTTGGACAGGGAATGTTTTATAAAAATGTTTTATAAAACAGAAAGGATTTCAAGGCCCAAAACCCGATGATTTCTAAAATGATTTAGAAATGTATTATATGTTACATTGTGGTTCATCGCGTATTCGATCAGTTGCTATTAATGATGTATCTGTTTGGTGGCGGAGAATTTATTCTCTTGCTTAACACCCTTCTTTGAGACGTACGAGCTCAAAGGTTATGTGATTAATAGTGACTGATCATATGCGTGAATTACTGATGTGAAGTACTATATTTTGAAAGTACTTGTGATTATTATGTTGTGAAATGATTTTCCCTACTTCGGGATATGAAATGATTTAGTATGTGGCTAAAGATTCGGGTAACCCTGAGACTAAAAGTATGGGTGAGAGGGCGGTGTATGCTCTCCATGAGTGGGAGGTGCATCGTCGGTGTAGCCTACTCCTATGTGGGGTAGGTGCACATATATATATCGAGTTGCGAGGTGCGTACCCTTTGCCTTGTCGATGGGGAGCACGATATTTGGTTGCATACTTGTTTGTATGCATTGTTATGTTTTGGAATTCACATTTCCAAACGATTTGATTTGAGATCCCGAAGTGAAATCTACTTTGATATAGAAAGTTAGATATGTATTTCAAATGATTTGAAATAAGAAATCGGGAATAAAATCCAAAGGAATAATTTCTGTAAATTGAATTGGATTTAGAAAATCTAAGTGTAGTGATTAATCTAAATGGGTAGATTGGGATATTGCATGTTGATTGATGCATAGTAGATCCATATATCTATATTGATTATTGTTTATACACTGGTATTCATGGGGGTAAACCCGTTCCGCGTTAGCGGCGTGGTCCCGTGATATGCCATTTTAGTAAATAAGTTAATTATAACTGTTAGAGTTTCTCACACCAGTCCCATGACTGACCTGTAGTTTGCTTTTCCCTTGCGAACTCGGGTGCCTCTATTTTCCACACGGGCAGTCGAGTAGTTTTATTTTGCAGATGTATTGAGCAGGATTCTGGATTGAAGCTTTAAGCTGTGTCCAGGCATTTACAGTCTTCCGCTGTGTAGTTTATATTTCCGCTGTGCACTGTTTTACATTTATGTAAATTTATCTTCCGCTGTGTATTATATTTCGATATACTCTGATATTCTGTACTCTGATGTAACATTATTATGATGTTTACTGAAGTCTTCTGTTATTTGTTCTGATGTGTTGTATACCCAAAGTTAGCGTATGCAGGATTCGAACGGTCTTGGTCGGTTTAGCGATCGATTAGGTCCGGGCGAAATCCGTGTCGTTACAGCTTTAAATAGCTAGCTTTGTGTTTAGCTTTGATTCGTGGGCCTCACACCCCGGTATGAGCCAGAAACGGGAGAGGACATCAGGAAGGACATGCGTTTCCTTCTAGATAGGAGTGGTGTTTTGGGTTTTACACGCCCAGACATTTTACTTATGTGGATGATGGATAGCGAGGTACCTCGGTTATTTCGGTCTCTGCGGAGCCGATGGATGGTCTTTATACAGACCAGTTTGACGCCCCATAAGACTTTGATCCTAAGACACGGGCTAGAGCGTCTCGAAGCGGTAAGGACGATCCCTTGCCTTGGTTCATGAAAGAAATCCAATTTCCAAATACGACATCATGCGGTTTTGATTGTATACCTATATAGGGCGACACAGTGGTATGGGGCACTTATGTCGTCTATGATTTATACTTATGATTGAAATTGTCTTTGAAACATATACACACTAGTAATAATATCAAATGCTTTTTTTTATTCGTATCAAGCATATTTTAGCCATTATAAGGTAAAAGTCTATCCTCCGGTTTGCATTGCATTGTGTGATGGGAACCGAGTCTTATAATGGCTTCATTTTTATAAAAAGCATTGCGATGTTTAAATGATTTACTTGTTTTAAACACTGGCAATCCAATGAAGTAAACCCGTTCCGCGTTAGCGGCGTGGTCCTGTGATTGGCCTTATTATAAAATAAGTTAAGTAGATTTCTCGTACCAGTCCCATGACTGACTCGTAGTTTGTTTCACTTGCAAACTCGGGTGCCCTATTTTCTACATGGGCAGCCTTGTTTCAGGTTTTAGTAGGCTCTTTCTGGATAGCAATGGAGCTGAAGATGGATTATGACACTTCTTTCTTTTTATGTTGTTCAGCTCATGTTGTACATATTATGTTTTGATTCCGCTGTAGACATTTTATGTAAAGCTGAAACTGTATTTCGTACTAAGTATGATCCTGTTATGCTGTGTAACTCTGATGATTATGGTTATCCAGTGTATTCTATTGTACATTAGCTGGTGTATTTATATATTTCTTTTCTGCTGTTATCTGTTTAAGTGTTATATTCCAAAGATTACCCTTGCCACTGTGGAACGGGGGTTTGGGGTCGTCACAATGTAGTATAAAAGCTTTGGTTAAGCTTAGTTCTGTAATATAACATATTAATGAGCTCGTCAGATATAGAATCAGAAGTATTTTATGACGAAGAACTCATTTCAGATAGGATCAGTAATATCCTAGAATGAGTGTAGCAGAATGAAATACACCCCAGTAGACACATTTACATTCAAGTATTTGTCTATATGCTTTAAAATACCTTTTCTGTTAGCCTGACACTTTGTCTGGTATTTGCAGACAACATAGAAAATGAGTGGCAGAAGCAGAAGAAATAATCTTATGGTTCAACAACCTAATGAGCCAGTTGTCCTTCCACAGCCAGGATCATATATAGAAGCTCTATTAAAGAGGTATCAAAATCTCGATGGAGTACCGTTCTCGGGCAACGAATCCATTATTCAAATTCAAGCTTGGATGTGTTCTGCTGAGAGAATTTTTGAAGGTTTCAAGCTGAGAGATGATCAGAAAAGATTACTGGCATCTTGGGCACTCAAAGACGAAGCTTTAATCTGGTGGGAAGCTGTTATTCAGGATAATCCACAAGGTAATATTAACTGGGATAGATTTAAAGGAATTTTCAATGAAAGATTTATTCCTCTAGAAGCAACTGAGCGGTTAAGTGATGAATTCTACTATCTGATTCAAGGAGATATGACCATTCCGGAATATCATAAGAAATTCAATGAACTTTCTCGTTTTGCCCCGCATCTAATTCAAAATCCTAAGGGGAGGAATCTTAGGTTTATTAACTGGCTTCAAAGAAAGTACCAAAGTAGTGTAACTGCACATGTGCAACAATCTTTTTCTGAAATGATATACATGGCTTACCAGTATGAAAATCTGGATAAGCAAGGTCTTTTGGGCGACGAAGAGGAATGTAGTTCTAGCAATAAAAGGAAATTTGAATCTGATAGCCCAGAGACAAGTACACAGCCATAGACAAGTACGCAGCCTAAGATAAGTACGACGTCTGGATTCAGAAAGAAGCCTAGGATCAATAGGAAAAAGGTTAAATTTGAGAAAGGACCAGTAACAACTGCCACCTGCTCTAATTGTAATCGGAAAGGGCATTTGGCGATAAACTGTGGACCCTTAAAGAAGCGATTAAAGGGTGGATTTAAATCCAAGAAGGGATTTCAAGAGATTAGGAAATGCAATCAATGCCATCAGACTGGTCATCATTCAAAGGCTTGCCAGCTATTCAGGAAATCTAAAGCAGTACATGTAAATGAAGCGGCAAAGGTTCCTGCACCCTCAGCTAGTCAGGGAATGCCAGATGTGTTAGAAGGCACGCTCACTGTAAAAAATATTCTAGTTAAAGTAATGTTTGATACAGGCGTGTTGCGAAGCTTTATTGCAAGTAATGCGGTTAAGAAACTGGATTTGAATTTGAAAAAGCTCAAAACACCCATGACTGTCCATAATCCGGTTGGGGGTTCCCTCGATCTTAGTTAGATTTGTGGGGTGCCTGTTTCTTTTTCCTGTTATCGGTTCCCTACCATCTCGATCGTCATGAATTTTACAGAATTTGATCTTATTCTAGGATTGGATTGGCTAATCAAATATGAAGCTGAGGTTAAATGCGCCGACAAAGTCGTTAAGGCGAAGATTAAATCAGGGAATTATATAACCATTCCATGCGAAGGTCCAAATTCAGATAGAAAAGACTTTTAGGCAGCTTTGGATGTTTCTCCTACTCAATTAGAACCTGTTCCTGTCGTTACGGAGAATATTCCTATTGACATTGAAAATATCCCTATCGTCAAGAATTATGCGAATGTGTTTGAAGAAGTTGTTAGCTTACCTCCGCGTAGAGAATTGATTTTAAAATCGCTTTAATCCCTAATGCAAGGCCAGTAGTTCATGCTATTCGAAGAATGACCTTGAAAGAAAAAGAGGAGTTAGACAATCAAACTCAACAACTTGTATGGAAGGGTCTTATCAGGCCTAGTTTCTCTGATTGGGGAGCAGCAGTGGTGTTTGTCCCAAAGTCAGACGGTACTCTCAGACTATTTGTGGATTATCGTGACTTGAATAAGCAGACATTAAAGAAAAAATATCCATTGCCTTTGATTGATGATTTGTTGGATCGATTGAATGGTGCACAAGTATTTTCACGAATGGACCTAGCTACAGGTTTCCATCAGCTTCGTATTGCCGAAGAGTGTGTTCCTTTGACAGCATTCAGAGGTCCCGATTTATTCTACGAGTGGTTAGTAACGCCGTTCGTCTTATGTAACACTCTAGCGTATTTTGTCGATCTAATGAACAGAGTATTCAGAGAAGTATTGAATAAATTCGTACTGGTTTTCATTGATGACATATTATTCTTCTCTAAGTCAGAGAGCGAGCATGCAAAACATTTGGAACAAGTGTTAGCAATTCTCAGAAAGAATGTTTTGAAAGCCAAATTTTCCAAAGGTATATTCTGGCAAGAAGAAGTCAAGTTTCTTGGCCACGTTGTATTAAAAGAAGGAATTTCTGTGGATCCTAGTAAGATCACAACTATTCAAAATTGGAAACAGCCGACTACACCCACAGAAGTCCGAAGTTTTCTCGGATTGGCTAGTTATTATCGGAAGTTTGTTAAAGATTCTTTGAAGATATCAAGTTCCTTAACAAAGCTTACTAAGAAACATTCAAGGTTCAATTGGACTCCAGAATGTGAGGCAACTTTCCAGAAGCTGAAGTTAAGATTGACGACTTCTCCAGTGTTAACAATTATTGATGGCAATCAAGACTTGAAATCTGGACAAATGCTTCTAAAGAAGGTCTCGGTGCAGTATTAATGCAAAGAGGCCAAGTAGTCGCTTATGCTAGTCGTCAGTTGAAGCCACATGAGAAGAATTATGCAACTCACGATCTTGAATTGTTAGCCATCGTGTTTGCTATGAAAATCTGGAGGCATTACCTATTGGGTGAGAAGTTCAAATTATATACCGATCATCAATCATTGAAGTATTTATTCACCCAGAAAGATCTGAATATGAGGCAGCAGCGTTGGCTAGAATTTCTCGTGGCATATGATCTTGATATTTTGTATACTCCGGGGAAAGCCAATGTTGTGGCTGATGCGCTCAGCAGAAAGAA
The DNA here is from genome assembly GCA_030737875.1 of Allium sativum. NCBI lineage: Eukaryota > Viridiplantae > Streptophyta > Magnoliopsida > Asparagales > Amaryllidaceae > Allium > Allium sativum. The sequence continues at coordinate 582,863,695 of CM060913.1, forward strand.
TGTGATCATCGCCAATCTTATCATTACACCATCGTTGATTGATAAAATATCTATTCTTCAGAAACACGATAATTTTTTTAAAGAGATGATCAAAAGAATTCAAAGGGGTGAAGTCTCTAGTTTCCAAGTGGATAGCGCAAGAGTTTTGATATTGAAAGGAAGAATTTGTGTTCCCGACAGCCTTGAGCTCAAAAGAGAAGTATTGGATGAGTGTCACACATCCAAACTTAGTATCCACCCAGGGGTTAGTAAAATGTATAATGACCTCAAGCAAACATTCTGGTGGAAGGCGATGAAAAGAGACATCTCTATATATGTTAGCAAGTGTTCTACCTGTCAACAAGTCAAAAGCGATCAATAGAAACTCACCGGATTGTTGCAACCGTTGGAAATTCTAGGTTGGAAATGGGAACATATTTCTATGGATTTCATAGATGGTTTGCCCAGAACCCGGAAAGGAAATGACATTATTTGGGTGATCGTAGATCGTTTCACGAAGACTGCCCATTTCATACCTGTCAGATCGAATAGTACCGCTCAAAGTCTGGCGCAGATTTATTTTAAAGAAATTGTTAAACTTCATGGCGTTCCCATGAGTATCGTTAGCGATCATGACCCGATTTTCGCTAGTAAATTCTTGGGAGAATTCCAAGCGGAATTGGGAATGTAACTGAACTTAAGCACTTCTTATCATCCTCAAACAGATGGTCAAACTGAGAGGGTGAATCATATTCTAGAAGATTTATTGCGGGCTTGTGTTATTGATTTTGGCAGATCATGGGAAGACCACTTGAATTTGGCTGAGTTCTCATATAACAACGGCTACCAAGTGAGCCTGAAAATGTCACCATTCGAAGCACTATATGGTAGACCGTGCAGATCTCCCACTTGTTGGGTAGAACCTGGTAATAGACTTGTATTGGGACCAGATATGATTCGCGAAGCTGCGGGTCGATTTCATTAAGAAACGATTACTAGTCGCTCAAAGCCGACAGAAGAGCTATGCAGATTCGAGAAGAAGAGATTTGTCTTTCTCTGTTGGTGACTATGTATATTTTAGGGTTCCTCCAATGAGAGGAGTAGTCCGATTTGGAAAAACAAGGAAGTTGGCGCCCAGATTTATTGGTCCATTTCCTGTGATTGAACGGATTGGAACTCTCGCTTATAGAGTTCAATTGCCTGACTGGTTGCCTGGAGTACACGATGTGTTTCACGTATCTCAACTTCGAAAGCATGTGCATGATCCGGAGTTAGTCGTGGAGGAAGTCGCGCAACAAGATTTGGAAATTACTCCAGAATTGGCTATAAGGAGAGAGCCTATAAAGATTATTGGCAAAGAAACTAAAGAACTGAGGAACAAGAAAGTTCACTTAGTCAAAGTGCAATGGAGTGGAGATCCGCGAGACTGTACTTGGGAAATTGAGGAGAGCATTAAGAAAGCCTATCCCAATTGCAGGGTGGATATCTCTGATTAACTCTGGTGCAAGGTACATTTACAGTATTTTGCATTTCCGTATTGTTTTCTACTTTGCTGTTGTTTCCTTTTCATGGATGTAAATTTTTTAATTATATAGTCTGAATGATTTTAAAAGAGTTTATGAATTAATTAGTATATATTTGAAAAGTTAATCAACAAATTGATTGTTGTTTGTGTTGTGTGATTATGAATTGATTAATCAAATTATTGGAATGATAATTAATTTAATCAATAAGAGAATGAAGGTAAATTTATGCAAAATTAAATCAAATATTGGACTGATTTAAAAATTGATTGGAATACATGCATGTACATTATATATGTTTGAACAGGTAAACGGATTTGTTGTTGAGTAAAGAATTTATTTGCGTGCCCGACAAATAGGCAAACCTTAATGAGTTGGATGCGCAATTTTATTTATTATATCGACTCCTGTGAATGTCAATAGATGCGGAGTGTTGGTTGTTCTGTGTGTAATAATAAACATCGCCATAGGATAGTAGCAATTAATTTTGAACTACACTGCATGGCATACTTCTTGAAGATAGCATACTTTATCATATACCACGTAAGCATTTGGAACTTATGTGATGAGGTTGAAGATTTACCATACGAGCGAGAAGCTTGTGTGGCGATGACAATATTACTGGTTGAACAGAAGACTGACATGGACTATATAAAATGTAACGGCAAATTGCTAGATTAATAAAAAAACCACACGGGTCTGGAGATGACAATAAACGCGTCTCTCTTGTCATTAAGGCACAAAAACCATTTATAGGGTGACGAGAATTTATTCTCTAGAGTTACGATCTATACACACTCCCCTGTGGACACCGGAATATATCACTATAAATATGTATATGATTTTTAGGATTTATTGGGTACCTAATATGGCCCAATAAATTTCCAAACACCTCCCCGTACAAAGGAGGTAATGGCGAAATTTCTCGAAAATTTAGGGTGTTAGCCAATTTTTTAAAGAATTAGAAAATTCTTAAAAACTGAAAAGTGGAAGAATGGAAGCCAGAATGAAACTTGAGTTGGTTAGTTGAACAAATTTCAGATTCGTTCCTTTTCGGGGACGAAAAGATTTTAAGTGGGGGAGATTGTAACAACCCGGAAAATCAGAACCAATTTAAAATTTTTAATTTGGCTGTTTTAATGGATTTTGAATATTTAAAATAAATTATTTTAAATAATAATGACCAAAAATCTATTTGGATCGAAGTTATAGCGAATATATTTATTTTTAATTATAAAACAAGGCCTGAAATGGCGCACAGTTTGAAAATCTGAATTCGAACTTTGACTGACTGTACAGGATGCAAAATAAATCGGATTTTAGTGAAACCAAAAATATTTAAATCTGTTTATGAATATCTTTTTAACAAATCTGAAAAATTGAAATTTCATAGTGGGAATCAAAAGTTATGGCCAAATGAATTTTCAGAAAGGTCGTTATAGAGTTAATATAGCCCTTGAAAATAGACATTTTGCAAACGACCTTCGTTTTCGACAAAACCACTTTGGTTGGATCCAGGATGTCAGTTTATTGCTAAGTTTAAATTTCCATAATTTTTGAAATCAATAAGTGAGCGTGGCAAAGGAAAACGTGTTTGGTTCATTTCAGTCAAATTGGATCGACCAGAAAATGGCCATTTTTCAAACGGTTTCTGAATTCGACGAAATCAGTTTTGTTGCGACCGTATCATCCTAACATTGCCAGATTTATTTTTCTGGAATTTTTGGGATCAGTATGTGGCCCAGGAAAATTAAAATGTACGTTCAAATCCATATTTGAATGTTGTATACTTTAATTTGAAGAATAACTGATTGTAACAGTCGAATGGGCTTACGAAACATATTCCATTATGTTCGGAATGTGGGTATTTAGCTACGGGTGACAGTCGTTGGGTTTGGATTGGAGTTTGTATGTGGTAAGGGGTACTTTCGGATTTAATAAAAATTAAATATATAAATGAAATAAATTGGCCAATCATGTTGCTCCATCATTTCTTCGTTGACCCCGTAAACCCCGATTACCCCAGTTACGAACGACGGAAAGGGGATCTAAACTTCTCTCCTCCCTAACTCATAATCCACACAATAAAATCACGAGCTCCAGTAGAGGTTTTTGAAGATCATCCTGTCCTCTTCAAATCCATATAGGGTGCACCCCCTATCGTTGCGTCGTTCGCGAGACCCATCACCTCGAAGTGTTCGACTTCCAGGCGCCGTCGAGATTTCGATTCGCCGTCGCACCTGACGCGGTCCCCACCCTGGCGCAGATTTCGAAGCTGCTTCATGTGGCGCCGACCGATCTTGACCTCGAGCGACGGTTTAGCCAGAATTTCGTGACCTAGTTTCGAACCCGGCGCTGAAGGTAACGGCTATTATAAAATAAACTGTTTTCAGCATTCAAAAACCGTCGCAAAGTGTGATTATCGAATAAAAGTCATAACTTTTTGCTGTATTGTTGAAATTTAGTGAAATAAGAGACCCCGGGACCATGAGGACGTCTTCTACATTCTATAAGAGACCGGAGAATTTTTGGAGCTTCCTACAATTTTTCAAGGAGTGGAACCCGATGTGAGATTTCTAAATTCAAAACGATATGGAATGGCGATGTATAAATTATATGATCGATATATAAGTTATATAAGTGTTGTACACCTCATGTATAAGCGTTGTATAAGTTGTATGTGCGATGTATAAGTTATATATACGTTGTAAAAATCATATGTGCATTGAACGAAATTGAAATTATATGGAAATGAAATCGAAATATATTTAAATACGTATATATATGTATACTCCCCTCGTCCACATACCATGGATGATATATATTGATTATGATTGTTTGGATTTTGGTTGACGTGAAATTTGGTTGATAAATGCGAATGGTTGTTAATGATGGTTTGTGGTTGAAACAAAATTGGAATTGTTTGTGGAAAAATCCATTGTGATATGAAAATGATCGAAATATTTAGATTATAAGGATAAGCCCCTTAGGGAACGCTGCGAGTCATAAGGTAGTGCGAGGAGCCATACTCAGGACGGTGCCGGTTTTAAACCTCCTGCCGTTATGCTACCGAAATTTTCTGAAATATTCATGTGTTTGATTTATATTCATGTATTGAAATATATTGATGTGTTGGAAAAATCTTCATTTTTGAAATAAATTGTTTTAACCATAAAAATCGCATTTTTATAATTTATAAGAATCGCTTAAAATATTCATTTTTGAAATAAATTGTTTAAACAATAAAAATCACATTTTTATAATATATATGAATCGCTAAAAATATTCATTTTTGAAATAAATTGTTTTAACAATAAAAATCACATTTTTATAATATATACGAATGGCTAAAAATATTCATTTTTGAAATAAATTGTTTTAACAATAAAAATCACATTTTTATAATATATGTGAATCGCTAAAAATATTCATGTTTGAAATAAATTGTGTTGACGATAAAAATTACATTTTTATTATATACATGAAGTGTTAAAATTAGTCATGTGTTGAAATAAATATTTGTTGGATAAAAATATTATTTTTATCACATATATGAAATTAAAATGGTTTAGAAATCAAAGAACGGATTATATTTATATATATATAATTAAAATAAATCGAATAACGACGTCGAAGTTCGTATTTTGAAATCGTAACTTCAAACGATTATTGCGGGAGATCCAACCATCGGATTTTCCCGAAACCGAAACCGTTGAGTTCGCTTTGAAAGTATCTTTCCATCGATACCAACTTTGCAAAGATCCAACGGTCGGATTGTGTGAAATGTTTAATTTAAATCTAAATGAAAACAGCGCCAGAATGGATTATATATATATATATATATATATATATATATATATATATATATAATAAATCGAATAACGACGCTGCAGTTCGTATTTTGAAATCGTGATTTCAAACGATTATTGCGGAAGATCCGACCGTCGGATTTTCCCAAAACTGGAACCGTTGGGTCCGCGTTGAAAAGGTCTTTCCAATGATATAGAATTTGTAAAGATCCAATGGATAGATTTGCAGATATGTGTAAATCAAATCTGAAGAAAAATAGAGCCATGGCCGCGTTATGGCCTGAAGCGTTGTTTGAATAAATTGGCTATTTTTAAATAAATAAAAATAGCGATAAATCGTTATAAAATATTATAAGTGATATGGAATGGAAATAAACTGAATTTACTCAGTTTATTGGATATTTGATGGTTGAATGTGTTTGACGTGAAAATTACATTAATGAAAAGAATTATTGATGTCAAATAATTTAACCATGAAAATGAATTGATTTGAAATTCTAAATATATGTGAATTATTTGAAAAGGCCGAGTTAATTCTCATTTCAAATAATTGATCGACTGTTAGAAGCCGAAGATATGATGAAGGTGTAAGACCGATGATCTTCACATCGAATGGATGGCTATTGATGCCTTTGATGGGAGTTGCTGCCCTGAAGGGGTTACAGTGGTGGTTGTCCGGATGTACTTGTTGATCGTTCGGATGTGCGAGGGCCTCTATCCTGTATTGGACATACGAGAGAGAAATAAGGTGCCATCGATTTCGTTCAGACCCAGAACGGACTTGTAAATGGATGTGTGTCTGACGTTGTAGATTGACAACGTGGCACACAGAGATGCTGTGATCAAGGCTTTTGTTGAAAAGCAGAGCCTTGTGGTTGATGATCAAAGCATGGATTTAAATAGCTAGCTTTGTGTTTAGCGTTGATTCGCGGGCCTCACACCCCGGTATGAGCCAGAAACGGGAGAGGACATTAGGGAGGACATGCGTTTCCTTCTAGCTAGGAGTGGTGTTTTGGGTTCTACACGCCCGGACATTTTACTTATGTGGATGATGGATAGCGAGGCTCCTCGGTTATTTCGGTCTCTGCGGAGCCGATGGATGGTCTTTATACAGACCAGTTTGACGCCCCACAGGGCGGGGGAACGTAGTGATCAGGCATTTTAATCCACTCCGTGTGGATCGGCCCTGACGATCCAAGGGTCACTCGAGCTCTAATCCTGAGACACGTGCTAGAGCGTCTCGAAGCGGTAAGGATGATCCCCTTGCCTTGGTTCATGACGGAAATCCAATTTCCAATTACGACATCGTGCGGTTTTGATTGTATACCTATATATGGCGACATAGTGGTATGGGGCACTTATGACGTCTATGATAGATACTTATGATTGAAATTGTCTTTGAAACATATAAACAATAGTAATAATATCAAATGCTATTTTTATTCGTATCAAGCATATTTTGGCCATTATAAGGTAAAACTCTATCCTTCGGTTTGCGTTGCATTGTGTGATGGGAACTGTGTCTTATAATGGCTTCATTTTTATAAAAAGCATTGCGATGCTTAAATGATTTACTTGTTTTAAACACTGGCAATCCAATGGAGTAAACCCATTCCGCGTTAGCGGCGTGGTCCTGTGATTGGCCTTATTATAAAATAAGTTAAGTAGATTTCTCATACCAGTCCCATGACTGACTCATAGTTTGTTTCATTTGCAAACTCGGGTGCCTTATTTTCTACACGAGCAGCCTTGTATTCAGGTTTTAGCAGGCTCTTTCTGGATAGCTATGGAGCTGAAGATGGATTCTATCACTTCTTTCTTTTTATGTTGTTCAGCTCCTGTTGTACATATTATGTTTTGATTCCGCTGTAGACATTTTATGTAAAGCTGAAACTGTATTTTGTACTAAGTATGATCCTGTTATGCTGTGTAACTCTGATGATTTTGTTTATCCAGTGTATTCTGTTGTACATTATCTGCTGTACTTATATATTTCTGTTCTGCTGTTATTTTTTTATGTGTTATATTCCAAAGATTACCCTTGCCACCGTGGAACAGGGGTTTGGGGTCGTCACAATAATATTTAAGATCCACATCATAGTTATGTCATAGATTCAAAAGTCCCAATAGATCTGATATGATAAAGATTAAGATCCAAGTCATAGAATATTATAGATTCACAAATTATGATAGATCCAGTATGATCCAATCACAGGCATTTATCCAAATCACAGTCATATCACGTTTACTTTTAATCATTTAAATCTAAAAGTAACAGTGTTTGGATTTTAGAAGATATAAATGAAATTGTTGGTGTTGAACCTCAGATCTATTCTTGAAATACTTTAATCTTTAAACTTGATTTGTAGAAGAAGAAAGGATTAGACTCAGTTAAGGCATTGAAAGCATTTGGCCTCCATTGTTTTTAGTATGAGAAAACAAGAGAGATGAGGGTATATTTATAGCTTCCAGCCTCCAGAATTCGAATGCCACCTCAGCCCTAGGGGGAATCGGGCCACAGATCGACCCCAACTTGGGTCCGGATGCCCAAAAACTTACATGGGTACACTTTACAGGTGCACCAATGTAAAAATGCCTTGGCGCACTTGTCAAGTGCGCCAGTTATCCCTATTTTAGTCGTCCAACTTCTACCATTCATAACTTCTTCATATGTTATCCGTTTTACGCAAACCAGGTGTCTATCTTGACCAGAATTTCGAGACGGACACAATGACGTTGTCCATTTCCCTTAATTCTAAATATTAAATTAATTATTCTTTAATTTATCCTCTTTAGTGTAGTTACAATACGGGGTGTTACAAATACCCCAAACGATGTGAAGATCTTCGGTCTTCAACCACTGTCTTCATCTATGATTTTTAATCATCGTAATAATTATTAAGAATGGGTTAAACCCAGTCTTTCTGAATAACTTGCGTGTCTTTATAATTATGTGACAAATACACAAGGATAACACTCATTTCATTCCAATCCAGAATATTCTTTTATTTGAATATTCCTTACCTTTAGAAAAAGGTTCTCATTAATTTTATCAAGGATAAAATCTTTTTTTTTGAACCAAATGTTTAATTCATTTCCCGACAATTATTTTAAAATATTTTATAATATATTTTCATCCCAAAAATCATATCTCAATGATTAATCAACTTTTATAAATTTATCTCGTCTTGACTGGGTTAAAGAATAACTGCCATTAAAAAGCTTTGTTCACTGTAAACCCAAAAATCGTTTTTCGTTAGTCTGGAATCCTTACAAAAATCTAAATAGTTCATAATTGATATAAATTCCCGCATCACAATCAAACTATAAGTGGAATAACGGCGAAGCCTTTTAAATTCCATAAATAGTAAAGCCCGTCCTTTACTGAAGCTCATTTCGATTACTATTAATCGAATTCCGTTCAATTCCAATTTAATTAAATAAATTGGGTAAAATTTCATTAAATATTATTTAATAGATTTATCCTTTTCATAGTTGGGTTGAAGCACAATGTTATTAAAGATACCATTCACAACGAATCTTAATTTAATTTATTACATTCAAATGTTAAATTTTCCCCGTAGTTGCAAAATAACATTTTTTAGATAAAATAACATTTATCTTTCAAATCGTGGAATATTTTCCCCAACCTCTTTCTAAATCATTTATTATTAGTTGTCATATATTATTTATATTTTTAATAATTTTGTTAAGGCCCTTAAGGTCGGTTTCCAATATCTGCCACCAAACTACATCCATAGAAGCCTTTTCCAAAACTTGTTTGGACATATTTTAAGAACAAACAATTACAATCTAAACCATTTATGTTCATTAGAAAGATCTTTTCGATATGAACCCAGCGGTTCTAGTTTTAGGAGAATCCAATGGTCGGATCTCCCATACGTCCGTTAGAGGTTATGGGATAACGTTCGCGAACTGTCGTTGCGCAACGCGTTCTATTCATGTAACACCCCGTAATTCTGTTAATATTAATATTCACAAATTAAAGAATAACTAATCTCAGACGTGAGAATTGTGGGAAACGTGTTGCACCATTGTGTTCGTCTCGGAATTCTAGTTGAAATAGAGTCTGAGTTTGCGTGATTTGGACTTCGTATGAAGTAGTTATGGCCATCGGAAGTTTCTAAAAATTCAAAACAGCTTGTGGGAAATTTAAAATTCAAACAGAAAGTGCAGAAGCGGTCTGGGCGGGAAAATTCCTGCCCAGGCAGGTCGATTGGGGGGTCGACACTAGTGTCGACCTGCCCCCCAGGTCGACTATGGTGTCGACCTGGGTGTCTACCTGGGTCTGGCGGCTAGGGTTTGGGCAGAGCCCAATCCTGAGCTGCTGATGTGTCTTTAGGGCTGTGTTGGCAAATTTAACGGTTCAGTTTAGTTCTGAGTTGATCTGACGGTCTAAATAAACCCTAAACTCTATAAATACCTAGGTAGTCTGTCACCCTAATTGATAAGAAAAATAGAATATTTACCGTCATCCTACCGCCATGGAACTCAGTCTAGCCGCCGCCAACTAAGAAGGAAGAAAAGCTTAATCAAATCCTAACTCTACTCAATTCTAAAGCAAATCAAGACTCTCTTTTCTTCACTAATTGTGAGTATGATAGTCTTAACAAGATTATTGTTAAACTAATTCGATTAAGTCATGAATGGATTATAAGTAGATGATGTGGATTATCACCTATATTGTTGTAAACCGTATACTATCATGTATGTCATAAATCCTATGCTATGTGATGATGATATCCTATATGTTGTAAATCATGCTATGATGATATTGTATAAGTTGTAGTCTTCTATGCTAAATTGTGATGAGTCATACATGTTGTTATCTATGCTAGTTAGTTCATGTTAATTAAATCATCATGTTTGGGTTATGTTGATCTATGTGACAAACCATGTATGCAAGTTTAAGTTGATTAGTGAAAAGTTATGAACATATGCCATGACATCTATTATGACATCTAGAATCATGCTATGACATATGTGAAATTCTATGCTAGTTCACACCATCATTTTGATGTCTAAAACCCCATATGCAAGTATATACACAAAATTTGTGTTATGATCATATCATGTAAATTGTGACATTTAACAAGTTGACATCTTTAGATCCTTAACATGTGTAACTTATGCAAGTTTCACCCCTATTATGATTAGATTTACTTTATTTGCCTATATGTTGTTTAACGTATGTTATGCGTTGAATAAGCGAACGTATAAACGTGGGGTAGGGGTAATATTAAGGATTTAATAATAAGATGTTGGGGTGCAATTGATATGATTTTGCATTCCATGAGTGGATGACCATAATTGAGTCAATTATGGACATCAATAAAAGTGGACTTAATTAATAATTTGGATAGGGAATTATTAAAACTGGGGTAAAAGATTGAAAGTGTCAATCAATGCTTAGGACACGAGGTTGGACTCGTTTGTGACGTAAACCTACCCGGAACCGCCCAGCAAATCCAGTGGTCACAAATGTCAGCCCAATGTGAGAGGTCCTAGGCCTAAACTAAAGCATAACAGTTGTAAAGACACGAGGTTAGACTCTTTTATGGTTTAAGACTGCCCGGACCCGCCCGGCAAATCCAGCTGTCATAAATGCCAGTCTAATGTGAGAGGTCTTTATGAGGTTATTGCCTGAATGAATTAAGAAATACTTAACCAGACAAACATGTAAAGTGTGACATGGGGGTTAAGTAGGTGCCTTGGGTGGCATGAGGAGTCTAGTAGGTGCCCTTAGTGGCATGTGAAATACGATTAGTAAGACTTAACCAAACACACATGTAAATGAACATGACTAAGAGGGTTAAGTGGGATATACTATTGTTGACAAGCTTAGGTGGGTAGCTTGTGGGGGCCCATTTCAACCAGTATCCCAAACGTATCTTTGTGTGCTCGACCCAAGTCGAGGACGGGACACGCATACTGGGCTTGACTATAAGAGGCCAAAACGGGGAGCGGTGGCAACGCAAGTCCAACGGGTTTCATATGCGTGTGTGCACCCGGGCTGGTAGGTAAGACGTTGTTGCATCGTGTAGGTATAAGCCGTGCATTCTCAGTTGTATCGGGTTGCCACTTTAAGGGAGTGATACACCCCACTGTGGGGCCAGCACGGGTATCTACGAGTAGGGAGCCGATCGAAAGTGGGTAGTGGGGTACACCTAGTAGAGATAGGGGCAGACGACACCTATGTAGTCAGCTAGGGGTACGCAAGGCTATTTATATAGTTTCTGTGTGAAGCAAGTGGGATCAACCTTTAGGGTGACTGGTGCGGTGCAGTGTAGTAATTATTCGTTAGTAATTAGGTATTCCTTTAGCGTTATCTTTAGCGTTATCTTTACGTTATCTTTAGCTGCTCATTCCATACCTAACAGTTCATAGACATTTACTTGTCTTCCATCTTATGCCTTAGTCTAGTTATTTTAATAATACTGTTGTTAGAATTGTCATACTCGCCAGACTTAATGTCTGACCCCCTCCATTTCTATCCTTTTTCCCCCTCCAGGTCCTCAGGTTGGGCCCAGTTCTAGTGGAGTTTGATTGGATTGCTCATCTCTCTTTGGAAAGCTTGGACCATTGAAGTAAAGTCCAGCTTGTTATCTTCTTTAATGGCTATTTGTGTAATGGGATTATGTATTTTGTTTTTATGAAGATGGATATTGTACTTGACTCTGGTTTATGGTTTTATGATGTAATAAACATGTTTAATTTCTGCTGCAATAAAATGAAGTTTTAGATTTCCAAGTTCTACTTATTATCTGTCTTGTTGTAATTTTTCTGTTCTATATTCACTTATAACCTCCATGGAAGTTAATGCATTCCCTTTGTGAGTGACATTAATGGACGTGGGGTGTTACAATTCAAGCCTGAATCGATTTATTAATATATAAGTAAATTGAAAATGCTTTTAAACTTCCTTTATTAATTATGTAAAATTTATATAATTACTTTAGAGAATAGGTTTCAATCGGTTAACTTCAAATTGGAATATCTCTTCTTTTGGTCAATTTTAGTATTATTCTAATAAATAAAATAACATTATTTTATGAAAGTTGTCAACTTATGTTCAGAATTTCATTATAGACATAATAAAAATAAAGTAAAAACTTTCGAAATAAAACTTCATTTCAAACGTTCGCTACATATCCTAATAGAACTTCACTTTGAAAAGTTACTATTCATTTAAATTTCTAAACTTTAACAAGCCATAAGCATGTCAAAAATGCTTCCAAATCATTTACTATAGTTACGAATATTCATCGATATAAATACGTCCATCCAAAATCAAACATTGAATTTTAATTTTGGTTTTTGCTTCATATTTTATATTATTAAAATAATCACCTTTATTCCGGGTTGGAATCAAATTCAATCAAATATCATGTAATTCCATTCGTACGAATCCAATACATTCCACAATAGTTGCGAACAACTATTAAACATCCAAATGACATCCAATGTTCATATATTTTCATACAAGCTTCAAAAATAATTTATTGAAGCTTATTTTGCTATGCTGATCGATTGATCAACATACGAACTATATACTTGGGAGACGTGTAAATCAAAAATCATCCCAAGACTCGTGTGGGATTTTCAACCAACAAACAGACAATTTAAGTTCAATGCTAATTCATGAATTTAATCATTACTAGTCCAATTTAATTATTTTTCTAACTAACGAATTTCACTTAAATGAGTAATAAATTTACCATTCAAGTTTTAAATGGATATTTATATCCAATTTCAACTACCACTAGTATATTAACATTATTCTAAAATGTTTAAACATATCTGATTCGCAGTCGCAACATAACACAAGAAATCAACCATTCATCCATGGGTTTGCAAACAACTGTGATGTGAGCTACCAGGCACCATATTTTTTTTCATACTAATCAAATGAAATCTACGGGTTTTGTAATTATTTAGTTAAGTAATTAACAAATATTTCAATGTCATGCAAACTGTAACATAAGATGTTTTCTAACTTGCAATTTACTTAACTTTGTCGCATTAAATTCTAACATAAAACAGTTAACTAATTAAATTTTCATAGATAATTAAACTACTTAAATACACTAATTAAAGTGAGAACTCTCACCCCTGCCATCAGATAACAATGCACTGCAATGTCGGAGTTTTCCGCGCTCGCTACCGCATAAAAATGTCACCTTTTTTGCTTAGAACAACTCCAAACTTTCCAGCAACTCTCGTACACGTCTATACTAGTGAATAGAGTTAGAAAGCGATGATCTTTGGTAAAATGGAGATCTCCGGAGCTCAGGGCTTTGCTTTCCAGCGAAGGAGAAGGGTATAGCAGGCTCCACAAGGTGACACGTGGCACGTATGGTCCACAAAAGAGGTTCTAATGGTGGTATAGGAGGTGGAGACACCTAAATGGTGCTCCTTTTCTAAGTTTGTAGAAGATGGAAGAAGACAATACGAGAGAGGAAGCGGAGCGACACACGAAGCTGACGTAGAGGGGGAGGGGAGGTGGCGCTGACGTCGGTCGGCAGTGATGGGTCCCCCGGCGGTGGTAGGAGTAGAGGAAGGAGGAAGATGTTGGAGAATGGAGTTTTGATGACAACAACCCTATTTCAGTTATCATTGATTATAAAATATATACTAACATCTTCATCTAGAATATATATATATATATATATATATATACATGTACATGATTTGTATATAGGAATTAATACTGAAGACTGTATAGTTTAAGAGCTTTTAGAGATTCAGAATTCAGAGTAGATTCAAGACTCATGAGTAATCAAGATTTCAGGAGTTAAAGAGTTCAGGATTAATATAATTATAGAGTCAAGATTTTGTAAGACTCTAAATAGCACTCCAAGTTCAAATTCAAATTCAAATTCTGATTTTTCAATTCTTTTCTCAATCCTCTCTATTTTATTTTTCTATTTTATTCTCAATCTTCTCTATTTTGTTTTTATATTTGTTTCTATTATTATTCTTCTTTGTTTTTCAAACTTATGTTTTTATATATACTTTATTTATATTTTATATAGTTTAAAACCTTATAATTTTATAAATATATTTATATAGTTTAAAAATATGTTTTCATATGTTTTTCTATGATATAATATTGATTTACAACATTATAATTTTACTCAAGAATTTTCAGAATTAATTTTAAATCAAGATACTTGAAAAATGCTTTGAAAATGAAAATTACACATGACTATGTCGACATAGCAAAATATGTATGTCGACATATAACATCTATTTTTCTAATTTTGAAGGGAAGTGTCTTTTCACTATTTGAAATGCTTCAGAACCGTTGCAACCCTTCATACTCTATAAAAAGAGGTTAAAACCGAATTTTTTAACATCTCTTCTTCTCCATCTTCATCCTCTTTCATCCTACCATTATTCTTAATCATTTTTATGGTTTTAACACTTATACTCTGCTGAATTCACTTCTGATTCGATCAAACTTCTTCTCTTTACACTCTCTGAATCAAGTGCTATTGAAGAGTTATATGGCTGTTTTGTAATTGCTTGGGTTGAAAGACCCTGTTCGTAAATCAAAGAGTAATCAGTGTACCCTTGTAGCCGTGAAATCAAGGAATAGGAGTCTGTGTGCCCTTATTGAGCCGTGAATCACGAGATAGGAGTTGGTGTCTCCTTGTTGAGCCATGAAATCAAGGAGGTTGTATTCGGCTATTTGAAAATAGTAATAAAACTTTGCACAATCCAGCATTGTGCGGGACTGGACGTAGGAGTGATCGGAACCAGTATAAAATCCGATGTGTTCTTTCCTTTTCTACACTTTTATTTCTGTTTATTTTGCTTTTGTGTCTGTGTTTGTGTTTGTGGTGTTTGATTCATCCCATAGTTCTCTCTAGTTTTTAGTTTTGTTTAAATTATTACAAACACAATTCACCCCCCTAGTGTTTGCTTTGCCTGAACGATTCATTCCGCAATCCCTAACAATTGGTATCAGAGCAAGATCTTTCAAAAAGTTCATAATCTGATTTTTGAAAATGTTAAATGGCAAATTTTGAACACTAGTTTTAATTCATGTATTGCATCAAGTATTAGAAAATTCTGCATTCAATTTTATTAAAAAAATCGAGTTACTATGATTTGATTTTGAAATTTGAAATGTTTTTAAATTTTGAAATGGTTAATCTATGGATAAGTTACAAAACCTTCATGATATTATTGTAGTTAGTTATTTTGAAAAGTCATTTGATTATCTGAAAAGTCATTTGAATATTTGAAAGAACATTTGAATTACTTGAAAAGTTATTTGATTATTTGAAAAGTTGTGTTGTTTTACAGGAAAAGATTTGTTATATGGATATTGGACATTTAAACTCTGAAAAGATGGGTGACGCGGCTGTTGGCAATTCAAATTTCGAAATGGTGGCTATTGAAAATTCAACTTTTGAAAAGAAATTAAAAAGAGGAGAACAGTAACGACGGTTGAAGAAGAGACATCAAGAAGAAATGGATATATATATATATATATATATAATATAAATCAACAAAGAAATGGGTACCAGGTCACTTTATAACTTTAGATTTTCATCTACAACTTATTTTATACTATATTTCTCTTTATTTGCTTCGCAATACCGCTGGTTTCATGTAATGATCAAGTAATTATCAAATGAAGTTTGGTGAATAAAGAGAGAAGAAAACGAAAACTGTCGATGGTTATCTTCAAACTACATCCACAGGTTAGACTATTTTGTCTCAAATCCTTTTCCAGATTGTAGTTCTCATTCTTGCGGTCGATTTGATGGGTAGTTCATCAAATTCTGATCAAAATTTAGTGAGATATGGCAGTTTGAAGTTGGCGATTCAAAACTGAAAACTGTTACGAGATTTTATGCATACCTCTTACAGTTTCGACTTGCTACACCCCAATACCATCTAAATTCATCCCCAAACTGCTACTAGATCGTATTCCTCAAATTCCTCTTCAATTTTCCGCTGATTTCGTCCAATTCCATTAAGAAACGAAGAAGTTATGTGAAACGACCCGAAATCCCCCTTACGGGAAATCACAGATTGCTTTGAGGACAAGACACATCGGAACACAAACAGAAGAACATTTCATTGTTTATTACAAAAATTCATCCGAATACAAGAATATACAGAGTATAAACAAATAATATGCATCAGAAAATATCAGAGATTTAAATACATTACTGCAGCGGAAAAATAATACAATACATAACTGAAAGAGATAAACGGATACAGAGCTTTCCGGATATCGTTCCAGCTGTAAATCAGGATCCTGTGAATATAAATCTGCAAAACCAAGACTACTAGCTGCTCATGCGGAAAATAAGGGCACCCAGAGTTTAGGTTAAAACAATAAACTCCAGGTCAGTCATGTGACTGGTGTGAGAACTAAAACAGTTATTAATCATTATTTTAAAATTAGGTAAATCAAGGGACCACACCGTATAACACGGAATGGGTTTCCTCCCAAGAATACCAGTGCATAAAACAACAGCGCAATGCTAAATAAAGAACAATGAAGCTATTATAAGACCCAGGTCCCATCACACAATGCAACACAAGCCGAAGGATAGGGTTTTACCTTATAATAGCCAAAGAATGCTTGGTACGTTAAAACAAATCATTTGATACTATTATAAGTGCATAGTGTATAAAACAACTTCAATATAAATGTATCAACCCTAGGCGGCATGGGTACCATATATCATGTCGCCATACTAGGTTCTATAATCAAAACTGCAAATGTCACGTATTGGAAGTTGGATTTCCATCTATGAACTAAGGCAAAAGATAGTCCTCACTGATTCGAGACAATCTATCCCATGTCTCAGGAACAGAACGCATCGTCCCTTGGATCGTCAGGGTCGGTCCACCGATGTGGATTAAAATGCCTGAACACTGCGTTTCCCCGCCCTTTGGGGCGTAAATGAGCCAAATGACTCCATCAGCTCCACATAGTCACCGATATATCCAAGGCGCCTCGCAATCCAACAACCACACAGGTGAAAATAATATAAATGTCAGGGCTGGTAGGTCACTGACACCACCCTAGCTAGAAGAAAACACATGCCCTCCCTGAGGTCATCTCCCGTTTCTGGTTCACAACCGGGGTGTGAGGCTCGTGAATTAACGCTACACAAAGCTGTGCCACACAGGCGGTGCTTTGATCATCAACCAAAAGACTCTGTTTTTCAACAAAAGCCTTGATCATTTGCCACTTAGGCATGCCACATAGGCAATTCACTCCATGCAATTGATATCCATCAATATATAACCTCTGAGCTCGTACGTCTCAGAGAAGGGCGTTAAGCAAGAGAATAAATTCTCCGCCGCCAAACAGATATATATTTAATAGAAATCAATCACACAGAATGAAATCCAATGTCAGACACACGGTCCATTTACAAGTTCGTTCTGGGTCTGAATGAAACCGAAGGCACCTTGTACCTCGCATATCCATCGATCTCCAAGTACGTCTGGACGATCACCAACTGATTCCCTCCTCTTGGGTGTATAGCCCAATCAAGATCATCGGTAATTATCCAAACGATGTGAAGACCTCCGGTCTTCGACCACCGTCTTCATCCTCGACACATCGTCGAATCAGTTATTCAGAATGGGATAAACCCGGTCTTTCTGAATAACCGCGTATATAATAAACAATTGTTACACAAACACAACATACGCCTCATTCCAATTCAGAATATTCTTTTATTCAAATATTCACATCTATAGGGAAAGGTTCCCATTAATTTTATCAAAGATAAATTCTTTTAAATTTATTCTTTAATCTTCCTTTGAATATCAATTCAAACCAAATTATGGTTTATCCAAACTAGTCGAGATTAACGAACCTTACCGAAGTAATCATTTGTTTTAATTTCTCAATCCCAACCTATTCATCCCATGAAGTAAAACTAGTAATACTTCATATCTAACACCACGGTGTTATCGGTAAATTCAATTACCATTTCACGTTCAAATTTAATTAAAGATTTAACTATCTCCTGGAGAAAAACTGGTGATACTCCATTCTCGATCATTTCAATCTAATTAAAGATTCATTAAAACTCCACTTGGTTTTAATCTTCCCAAAAATCAAAATTAATGATTGTTTAACTTGGGAAATCATATCCTGTCTTTAACTGGGTTAAAGAACCAATGTCATTTAAAACACGGTTCACTATAAACCCAAAATCACATTCCATTCCATCAGCCTTTAACCGTAAATTAGCAAGTGAACAATTCCCGAAGTATTAACCCCGAAGGCCGAAACCAACATCAGATCAATACCCAAGAAACCATTCAACTTAACTAATCTCCAGTTAGTTTCTGATTTCCTTAACTCCATTGGGTCTAAGAACAATATTATTAAAGATACCATTCACGACAACCCAAAATCACATTCCATTTACAATGGAATCTTCATAGAAAACAAATCGATATATATATAATCGATATAAACTTCATATCCGACTAATAATATAAATGGAATAACAACAAAGCCTTTTAAATTCCAGATATATTAGTTGTCTTCCTCCACAGAAATTCACTTCGATTATTACCAAATCGAATTCCATTCCATTCCAATTCAATTATTGGAAATTCTGGTTAATTTTAAAACCGTTTCAATTCCAATTTATTTATTTCAAAAATAAATGGATTATAATTCTAGTTCAAAACTAGTTAATTTCGATAAAAATCTATTTTTATCTTTTCAAATATGGAATTTTTCATCCTAATTCTTTCTAAATCATTTCTTATGATTTTACACAAATTATTACTATTTTTAATAATTTTATCAAAGCCCGTACAGTCGATTTCCATCAACGGCCATCGAACTGCACTTACAACAACCTTTTCCAAATTTGATTTGGACATGATTCCAAATCCAACCGTTAGATTTAAAATCTCTAATATTTGTTAGAAATCTCTTTTTGATACGAACCCAATGGTTCCGGTTTTAGGAGAATCCGACGGTCAGATCTCCCGTAATATCCATTCGAAGTCAGTGGTCGAAATTCGCGAACTACCACGGCGCGGCGCGTTCTATGCAGGCCATTATATATATTTATATAATATATATTGTATATATTTCGTCGATTTCCTTCTAAAACGTATTTTATAAATCGTTTTCAAAACGACTTCAACTTCCAATTCAATTTCTAATCAAAATTGAATATTCCATATCATCGATATATATATATATATATATATATAAATGATAATATTTTCAAAACATTATATTTTGAAATCAATTCCTTTTCGATATTCATTATAAAAATGAATAAAACCGATATAAATATTGTTCACGTCAAAATGGCGCAAATCTAATCAACACGGCTTTATATATTTCAATAACTTCGTTATTCTATTCAACAAATGAATATTTTCTTCAACACATGAATTTTCTTTTATTCAACACATGAATTTTCTTTTATTCAACACATGAATATATATTTTTGTTCAACACATGAATATTCTCAACACATGAGTATTGTCAACACATGACTATTTTGTTTATTCAACACATGAATATAATTTATTTTCTAAATCGGAATGAGACCCCTCAATTACCATATAATACTATTTATATGGATTCCATACAACACATGTGTATAATAGCAACGATAAATGATCAACCATCATCCAGATTGTATTCTACACTGTATAAGCATCAAATATAAATATTTAACGCTTATAACAGCCTGTCAATCAATCAATTGACAAACAACTAATTATTGGGATTAGTATATGTCCAATTTCATCCCAACACCCGTGTGGGGTTTCAAATCAACAAACACAGATTTTTATTTGTGCAGTTGGGCGATGTGTAAAATTTATCGTCCCAATCAATATCAATCAAATCAGTGTACATAAACAAATCGTTCGATTTGTAAATGAATATTTATTTCATTTCAACACATGAATATATTTTTTATTTCAACACATGAATATATATTTTATTTCAACACATGATAATATATTTTATTTCAACACATGAATATATATTTTATTTCAAAACATGAATATATATTTTATTTCAACACATGAATATATTTTATTTCAACACATGAATATATATTTTATTTCAACACATGAATATATATTTTATTTCAACACATGAATATATATTTTATTTCATAACCAACAGTCAATTTTCACAACACAAACAATCACACAAGTCGTCCATGGTCTGTGGACGACGGGGAGCAGTTTATATATGCAGTTATAAAATAAATAACTGAACAGAAAATTTTAGTGAGGAGTTCTCACCTTTGGGTTCCACTCCACCATTATTTATTTTTGAACGGTTTCTTAACCATTTGAATTTTTCCGTAATATCAACGCCATCCTTTTTCACGATGCTCATATTAAAAATCACATTTTTAATTCGCTACACATATAAAGTTCATATTTTTATATCGCTACTGTATATATAAAAATCGCATTTTTATAATGAAGTTATTTAATTAAAATTCATATCTTTAAACAATCTCTTTTCATTGATAAAGTATAATCTTTTTTGATAAAAATGTAATCTTTCCTTTCTATAAAAATATAATCTTCACTTTCTATAAAAAAATGTAATCTATATAAAAATTTATCTTTTTAAAGATTAATTTCATATCTTTTTAGATATAAATTTCAAATCTTTTTAAATATTAATTTCATATCTTTTCATCGCTACTTCCATATAAAAATCAAATCTTTATGTTGTTATTCATATGAAAAAAAATCAGATTTTTATATGCATAGATTTTCTGCAAGAATCTTATCCCTTAATAAACTAAAAATTATATTTTTACTTAAACCCTTTCAAAAAAAAATTCACATTCTTATTTACTTAATAAATAAAAATTCAAATAGAAAAACTCACATTCTGAATTTTCAATTAGACGTAACTTTTGATTCCCGTTATGAAATTTTGATTTTTTAGATTCGTTGGAAAGATATTCTCAAATAGTTTCTAATATTTTTCGTTTCGCCAAAATCCGGTTTATTTTGAATCCTGTACATTCATTTGAACTTTGAAATAGAATTTTCAAATTACCGCGCCATTTTCAATTCCTTTTATAATTAAAATAAATAATTATATTCTAACGATGATTCAAATAAATATATTCATTCTAATTCTATTCAAAATAAATTTCTCATCATTATTATTTAAAATAATTCATTTTAAATATTCAAAATTGATCAAAATTGCCAAAATAAAATTTTTAAATTGGCTCGGATTTCAGGGTTATTACAATCTCCCCCACTTAAAACTTTTCGTCCCCGAAAAGGAACGAAGCTGAAAGTTGTTTTACAAACCAACTCAACTTCCATTATTTTCATTATGGCTTAAGTTCTTCAACTTTTCAGTTTCTAAGAATTTTTCAAAATTTTCAAGAATTTGGCTAACACCCTAAATTTTCGAAAAATTTCGCCATAACCTCCTCTGCACCGGGAGCTTCGGGATATTTCAAATAGCCTCCCATGGCCCTCACCAATCCAAAATGAAAAAGAAACAGCCAAGCGGCTAGCCAATCGGCTCATAAAATCATCAAAAACCCAAGAAATACAATAAACATGTACCTATTTGTCGGGCAAACAATTTTATTCCTCTGCTCTAGCCTCCTTGCTATGACCTGTTCAACGTAAGTACATGTATATGTATGCAAATGCGACAAATTTTCAATGCAATTCCCTGTTTGGTTCAATTTGGCTAAAGCTTCAACATTTAATTAATCAAACAATAATCAAACAACACAATCAACAATCAATTAGTTGATTATCATTTCAAATTCATAATTTTGATATATAGTCAAAAATCACATTTTTGGTGCCAAGTCACAACAATATATTCTAACTATATTTCGGTTCTCACACCAGTCAATCGGAAATATATAAATATCACACCTTTTAAACTCGAACACAAACACTGATGATGATGCTTCATCATCAGAATTATCCCTGGGCGACTAGAGTGTGATTCTATATCTATCCAGTATTTTAAAACTTCGAATACCCGTGGATCAGACGTATATACAACATCTTTATATATTGGATTCTCAAAATCAATTTAAAATAAATATTCATATACGTATAATACAATTTAAATTTCAAAACAAAATTTTGTTTTCATTTTTATTTTAAAAACGCTACTCTTCACACTCGTTCTAGGAAACTACTGATCCTATCTCTAATGAGTCATTCTCATTGGATATTATTAATCCAATCTCTGATGAATTCTTTCGTTTGGTTCTAACGTGTCTTGTTCACCGAGCTCTGTAAACCAAAGCTCTGATACCACGATGAAACGACCCGAAATCCCCTTTACGGGAAATCATGGATTGCTTTGAGGACAAGACACATCAGAACACAAACAGAAGAACATTTCATTGTTTATTACAACAATTCATCAAAATAAAAGAATATACAGAGTATAAACAAATAATATACATCAGAAAATATTAGAGATTTAAATACATTACTGCAGCGGAAAAATAATACAATACACAAATGAAAGAGATAAATGGATACAGAGCTTTCCGGATATCGTTCCAACTGTAAATCAGGATCTTGTGAATATAAATCTGCAAAACCAAAACTACTAGCTGCCCCTGCAGAAAATAAGGGAACCTAGAGTTTAGGTTAAAACAATAAACTCCAGGTTTGTCATGTGACTGGTGTGAGAACTAAAACAGTTATTAATCTTTATTTTAAAATTAGGTAAATCAAGGGACCACGCCGTATAACACAGAACGAGTTTCCTCCCAAGAATACCAGTGCATAAAACAATAGCGCAATGCAAAATAAAGAACAATGAAGCTATTATAAGACCCAGGTCCCATCACACAATGCAACACAAGCCGGAGGATAGGGTTTTACCTTATAATAGCCAAAGAATGCTTGGTACGTTAAAACAAATCATTTGATACTATTATAAGTGCATAGTGTATAAAACAACTTCAAATATAAATGTATCAATCCTAGGCGGCATGGGTACCATATATCATGTCGCCATACTAGGTTCTACAATCAAAACCGCAAATGTCACGTATTGGAAGTTGGATTTCCTTCTATGAACCGAGGCAAAATATAGTCCTCACCGATTCGAGACAATCTAGCCCATGTCTCAAGAATAGAACGCATCGTCCCTTGGATCGTCAGGGCCGGTCCACCGATGTGGATTAAAATGACTGAACACTGCGTTTCCCCGCCTTTTCGGGCGTAAATGAGACAAATGACTCCATCGGCTCCACATAGTCACCGATATATCCGAGGCGCCTCGCAATCCAACAACCACACAGGTTGAAATAATATAAATGTCAGGGCTGGTAGGTCACTGACACCACCCTAGCTAGAAGAAAACAAATGCCCTCCCTGAGGTCCTCTCCTGTTTTTGGTTCACAACAGGGGTGTGAGGCTCGCGAATTAACGCTACACAAAGCTGTGCCATACAGGCAGTGCTTTGATCATCAACCACAAGACTCTGCTTTTCAACAAAAGCCTTGATCATTTGCCACTTAGGCATGCCACACAGGCAATTCACTCCATGCGATTGATATCCATCAATATATAACCTCTGAGCTCGTACATCTCAAAGAAGGGCGTTAAGCAAGAGAATAAATTAGCAAGTGAACAATTCCCTAAGTATTTACCCTAAAGGCCGAAACCAACATCAGATCATTACCCAAGAAACCATTCAACTTAACTAATCTCCAGTTAGTTTCTGATTTCCTTAACTCTGTTGGGTCTAAGAACAGTATTATTAAAGATACCATTCACGACAACCCAAAATCACATTCCATTTACAATGGAATCTTCATGGAAAATGAATCGATATATATATAATCGATATAAACTTCCATAACCGACTAATAATATAAATGGAATAACGGCAAAGCCTTTTAAATTCCAGATATATTAGTTGTCTTCCTTCACAGAAATTCACTTCGATTATTACCAAATCAAATTCCATTCCATTCCAATTCAATTATTGGAAATTCTGGTTACTTTTAAAACCCTTTCAATTCCAATTTATTTATTTCAAAAATAAATGGATTATAATTCTAATTCAAAACTAGTTCATTTCGATAAAAAACTATTTTTATCTTTTCAAATATGGAATTTTTCATCTCAATTCTTTCTAAATCATTTCTTATGATTTTACACAAATTATTACTATTTTTCATAATTTTATCAAGGCCCGTACAGTCGATTTCCATCAACGGCCATCGAACTACACTTACAGCGACCTTTTCCAAATTTGATTTGGACATGATTCCAAATCCAACCGTTAGATTTCAAATCTCTAATATTCGTTAGAAAGCTATTTTCGATACGAACCCAACGGTTCCTGTTTTAGGAGAATCCGACGGTCGGATCTCCTGTAATATCCATTCGAAGTCAATGGTCGAAATTCGCGAACTGCCACGGCGTGGCGCGTTCTATTCAGGCCATTATGTATATATAATATATATATTATATATATTTCGTTGATTTTCTTTTAAAACGTATTTTATAAATCATTTTAAATTCGTTTTCAAAACGACTTCAACTTCCTATTCAATTTCTAATCAAAATTGAATATTCCATATCATCGATATATATATAAATGATAATATTTTCAAAACGTTATATTTTGAAATCAATTCCTTTTTGATATTCATTATAAAAATGAATAAAACCGATATAAATATCTTTCACGTCAAAATGGCACAAATCTAATCAACGTGGCTTTATATATTTCAATAACTTCGTTATTCTATTCAATAAATGAATATTTTCTTCAACACATGAATTTTGTTTTATTCAACACATGAATTTTCTTTTATTCAACACATGAATATATATTTTATTTCAACTCATGAATAGTTTCAACACATGAATATTCTCAACACATGAGTATTGTCAACACATGACTATTTTGTTTATTCAACACATGAATATAATTTATTTTCTAAATCGGAATGAGACCCACTCAATTACCAGATAATATTATTTATATGGATTCCATACAACACATGTATATAATAGCAACGATAAATGATCAAACATCATCCAGAGTGTATTCTACCCTGTATAAGCATCAAATATAAATATTCAACGCTTATAACAGCCTGTCAATCAATTGATTGACATACAGCTAATTATTGGGATTAGTGTATGTCCAATTTCATCCCAACACCCGTGTGGGGTTTCAAATCAACAAACACAGATTTTTTATTGTGCAGTTGGGCGATGTGTAAAATTTATCGTCCCAATCAATATCAGTCAAATCGGTGTACATAAACAAATCGTTCGATTTGTAAATGAATATTTATTTTATTTCAAAACATGAATATATATTTTATTTCAACACATGAATATATATTTTATTTCATGTGTAATATCAGTCAAATCGGTGTACATAAACAAATCGCTCGATTTGTAAATGAATATTTATTTTATTTCAAAACATGAATATATATTTTATTTCAACACATGAATATATATTTTATTTCAACACATGAATACATATATTTTATTTCAACACAAGAATATATATTTTATTTCAACACATGAATATATATTTTAGTTCAACACATGAATATATTTTATTTCAACAAATGAATATATATTTTATTTCAACACATGAATATATATTTTATTTCACAACCAACAGTCAATTTTCACAACACAAACAATCACACAAGTCGTCCATGGTCTGTGGACGACGGGGAGCAGTTTATATATGCAATTATAAAATAAATAACTGAACAGAAAATTTTAGTGAGGAGTTCTCACCTTTGGGTTCCACTCCACCATTATTTATTTCTGAACGGTTTCTTAACTGTTTGAATTTTTTCGAAATATCAACGCCATCCTTTTTCACGCTGCTCATATTAAAAATCACATTTTTAATTCGCTACACATATAAAGTTCATATTTTTATATCGCTACTGTATATATAAAAATCGCATTTTTATAATGAAGTTATTTAAATAAAAATCATATCTTTAAATAATCTCTTTTCATTGATAAAATATAATCTTTTTTGATAAAAATGTAATCTTTCCTTTCTATAAAAATATAATCTTCACTTTCTATAAAAAATGTAATCTATATAAAAATCTATCTTTTTAAAGATAAATTTCACATCTTTTTAAATATAAATTTCATATCTTTTTAAATATGAATTTCATATCTTTTCATCGCTACTTCCATATAAAAATCAAACCTTTATGTTGTTATTCATATGAAAAAAAATCAGATTTTTATATGCATAGATTTTCTAGAAGAATCATATCCCTTCATAAACTAAAAATTATATTTTTACTTAAACCCTTTCAAAAAAAGATCACATTCTTATTTACTTAATAAATAAAAATTGAAATAGAAAAACTCACAGATGGTTTGGAGTATTGCTCGACAGAGCTGGGTGTTCGCGGCGAAGGTGTGGGGCTCCGCAGGTTGAAATCGAGAGGAGGGAGAGGTGGAGAGAGGGTATGGCGTTGGTGAGAGCGGCAGATGATGGCAGAGGGGGCGGCAGGGCAGCTAGTGGTCGGGGGAAGGTCCAGGGTGGCGGCGGTGGGCTAAGATGGTCGAAGGCGGTTCGATCCGAGGCTAGGGCGTGCAGTTTTGAATGGAGGAAGGAGAGAGAGAGAGAGGGCAGCGGGGTCAGGGGGTTGCGGCGAGGCTGAGGCGGAGCTGGGGGGCCCGACGGCGGCGTCGCAACGGGGGAAGGTGGGCAGGAGCGTCGGCGCCATGATTTTGAAGAAGACGGGTGCGGGTTTTCTCAGTTTGACTGGGTGGAAGGATTTGTGAGGGCTTTGACCAAGGAGAGAACTATTTATATTAATTATTTTATTAATATTTAAACCACACATACTCCGATATGGTTCCAATCTTGAAACAGACTCCAAAAAACTATCGCCCCTAGCTAATTGCCCCCACTCCGAATGCAATGGGATAGGTCCCGCAAGCTGATTCGATAGTCTCGATCTGTTTTCATCAAAATCAAAATATAAATCTATATATTGAATTTGAACGCGCATTTCAATTTACCAGGGCCACATACAAACTCTAAAAATTCTCGAAAAATATTTTCTAGCTTCGTATTGATGATACAGTTCTAACAGCTGATTTCATCAAATTCTGAGATCGTTTGAAAAATGGCCATTTTCTGGTCGATCGAAATTGACTGAAACTATTAAAACACGTTTAACTTCGCCACGCTCACATATTGATTCAGAAAATTATGAATTTTGGAATCTAGCAATAATTCGACATCCCGGATCCAACAAAAGTGATTTCATCAAAAACAGAGGTCGTTTGCAAAATTTCCATTTTTAAGGGCCAGAATTTCATAGCGACTATTCTGAATTTTCAAATGGACGTAACTTTTGATTCCCGCTATGAAATTTTGATTTTTCGGATTCGTTGGAAATATATTCTCAAATAGTTTCTAATATTTTTCATTTTGCCCAAATCCGGTTTATTTTGAATCCTGTACATTCATTTGAACTTTGAAATCGAATTTTCAAACTACCGCGCCATTTTCAATTCCTTTTATAATTAAAATAAATAATTATATTCTAACGACAATTCAAATAAATATATTCATTCTAATTCTATTCAAAATAAATTTCTCTTCGTTATTATTTAAAATAATTCATTTTAAATATTCAAAATTCATCAAAATTGCCAAAATAAAAATTTTAAATTGGCTCGGATTTCCGGGTTATTACATTATTGTAATAACCCGAAAATCCGAGCCAATTTAAAATTTTTATTTCGGAAATTTTAGCGAATTTTGATTATTTAAAATGAATTATTTTAAATAATAACGACGAGAAATTTATTTTGAATAGAATTAGAACGTTTATATTTATATACGTCGTCGTTAGAATATAAATAATTATTTTAAATTATAAAAGGGAATTGAAAATGGTGCGGTAGTTCGATAATTCGATTTCAAACTTCAAATGAATGTATAGGATTCAAAATAGACTAGATTTTAGTGAAACAAAAAATATCTGAATTTAATTGAGAATATCTTTCCAACGAATCAAAAAGATTGAAATTTCATAGCGCGAATCAAAAGATATGTCCAGTTGAAATTTCAGAATAGTCGCTATGGAATTTCGGCCCTTAAAAATGGCCATTTTGCAAACGACCTCGTTTTCGACGAAACCACTTTTGTTGGATCCGCGATGTCAAATTATTGCTAGGTTTCAAATTTTCATAATTTTTCGAATTAATATGTGAGCGTGGCAAATGAAAACGCGTTTGACCAGTTTTAGTTGATTTTAATCGACTGGAAAGTGGCTATTTTTCAAACGGTCTCAGAATTCGACGAAACTAATTTTGTTAGGACCGTATCGTCAATACGAAGGTAGAAAATATTTTTCGGGAATTTTTATAGTTCGTATGTGGCCCCGGTAAATTGAAATGTACGTTCAAATTCAATATATAGAGTTGTATGTTTATTTTGACGAAAACTGATCGAAACAGTCGAATCAGCTTACGATACATATCCCATTGTGTTCGGAATGGGGGTAATTAGCTATGGACGACCGTCGGTGGGTCTCGTTTGGAGTTGGAATCAAAAGTCAACCTAGTAGGAAAATTAAATTAATTAAATATTATAAATTATATATAGCCCCCACACTTTTCCCTCTTCTCTCACTTCACCAGATCAAAAAAAGGGGGAAGAGCGACAGAGACCGCCGCTCCTGGCGCCAGCGCTGACCGCCGTCGTCGACGAGGAGGCTCCCCCACTCCGACGATCTCCCTCTCCTCCCCTTCTACTCTCCATCCTCGCCTAATTAAAGACAACCGCTGCCTCCTTCTCAGTCGCGTTCGCCACCAAGGCCAACGCCTGCGCCCCACGTCGACGATGGCCCACCACCAGCCCCGCTCGATCCCATCCTCCCTCTCCACTCGAAGCTCAACCCGACCACCTGAAATCCTCCCTGAAGCACCACCGCGAGCCTTGACCGCAAACGCTTGTCCACCTCCGAACTCCAACACCACCGTGCGACGCCTCCCTACCGCCCAACGCCTCCACTTCGACTGTACACCCCCAAAAACCCCTCTGGTACGTTTTTATTTATTTCCTTTATTTATTTATTTGATAAAATCAGTTTTAAAAAGAGATATAATTTATAATGATAGTAAAGATTTGATTTTTAAAACATTACAAGATTTGATTTTTCTCTAATGAAAAGATTTGATTTTTCTTTGATAAAGAGATTAGATTTTAAAATTATAAAAAGGTTGAATTTTTATAAAGTATAAAGCTTTGGATTTACATATGAAGTAAAGATGAGATTTTTATGTTATTAAAAATATAATTTTTATAATGTAGAAAGGTTAAAAATATAATTTTTATAATGTAGAAAGGTTAAAAATATAATTTTTACAATATAGAAAGGTTAAAAATATAATTTTTATAATATAGAAAGGTTAAAAATATAATTTTTATAATATAGAAAGGTTAAAAATATAATTTTTATAATGTAGAAAGGTTAAAAATATAATTTTTATATATATAGAAATATAAAAATATAATTTTTATATAGAATGAAGCGTTGTAAAAGTATATGAAGTAGAAATAAAAATATGATTTTTATTTATTGAATGAAGCAATAAAAATATAATTTTTATTTGAACAGCGTGAAAAGAACTGTATTGGAATTACAAATGGATTCAGGCGATTCAGCAGTTCAACAGTAAAGCACGGTGGAGTGGAACCCTCTGTGAGAACTTCTCACCTTTAATTTTCTTTTTCTAGTTAAAATATATACTAGGATGCAGACGGTGTTTAGTAGCACCCGACACCCGTCGTCCACAGACCATGGACGACTTGTATGCTTGTTTATTTGATTTTGATGTGTAGTTGATTGTGTGAGGTGATGTGAAATGAAATGAAATATTTTATAGTGGAAAATATTTTATAGTTAAAAATATAATTTTTAACGTGTATATAAAATAAATATTTATAAACGAATCGGACGATTTGTTTATATACACACATTTGACTGATATTGATTAGGATGATAAATTTTACACATCGCCCAACTACACAAATAAAATCTGTGTTTGATTGTTTGAAACCCCACACGGGTATTGGGATGATATATGACATACATTAATCCCAATAATTAGTTGTATGTCGATTGATCGATTGACAGACAGTCATAAGCGTTGAATATTTATATTTGATGCTTATACAGTGTAGAATGCACTCTGGACGATGGTTGATTATTTATCGTTATTATTTTATACATGTGTTATAGAAAATTTATATAATTAACATTATATGGTAATTGATTGGGCCTCATTCCAGTTTTGAATAGAAATATTTGAAAAAAAAATATTTGAAATAGAAATATTTGAAATAGAAATATTTGAAAGAGAAATATTTGAAAAATAAATATTTGAGATAGAAATATTTGAAAATAGAAATATATGAAGGCGTGTTGATTAGATTTGCGCCATTTTGATGTGAACGATATTTATATCAATTTTATTCAAATTGAAATGAATATTAAAGTGAATTGAAATTCGAATTAAATTGAATTAATTTGAAATTCGAAATAAACTGAAATGATTTGAAAATTCGAATTGAATTGAAATTGAATAGAATTGAATTTGAGTTGAAATTGAATAGAATTGAATTCGAATTAAAATTGAATAGAATTGAATTCGAGTTAAAATTGAATAGAATTGAATTCGAATTGAAATCAAATTGAAATGAATTCGAATTGAATTGAAATTGAATAGAAATCGATTTGAAATAAATTCAAAATCGAACAGAAATTGAATCGAATAGAAAACGAACTGAAATTTAATTGAGAATCGATTTGAATTAAAATCAATTTGAAATGAATTTAAAACGAATTTGTGAGGAAAAATTCAAATTTGATTTGAATTTGAAATGAAGTTGAAATCGTTTTGAAAACGAATTTAAAACGAATTATAAAATACGTTTTAAAAGGAAATCGACGAAGTATATATTATATATATAATATAATGGCCTGAATAGAACGCGCCGCGCCGCGGCAGTTCGCGAATTTCGACCATTGACTTTGAATGGACATTGCGGGAGATCCGACCGTCGGATTCTCCTAGAACCGGAACCGTTGGGTTCGTGTCGAAAAGAGCTTTCTAACGAATATTAGGAATTTGAAATCTAACAGTTGGATTTGGAATTATGTCCAAATCAAATTTGGAAAAGGTCATTGTAAGTGCAGCTCGATGGCCGTTGATGGAAATCGACTGTACGGGCCTTGATAAAATTATTAAAAATAGTAATAATTTGTGTAAAATCATAAGAAATGATTTGTGAAGAATTGGGATGAAAACTCCATATTTGAAAAGATAAAAATAGACTTTTATCGAAATAAACTAGTTTTGAACTAGAATTATACTTCTATTTATTTTTAAATAAATGAATTGAATTTGAAAGGGGTTTTAAAAGTAACCAGAATTTCCGATAATTGAATTGGAATGGATTTGAATCGAAATTGTCGTTGGAATATTTCGATGTTGGATTTCGTGATTGTACAGATGTTGTTATGGAAATTTGAAAGATATATAGATCTATCGTTATTTCCAATACGATATTTGTTAGTCGTAGAATTTGATATTGAATATAAGCCGATATATTTTCTATTCAGAGCCTTGTATTTAATATCAAATGTGATTTGGGTTTTTCGTGAATGGTGTCTTCATTAACACTGTTCTTAAGCCCAGTTGAGAAAAAGATTAAATCTTTTTATTTAGATTTAATTAAGTGTACCAATTAAATAATATTTAATTGGAATTGAACTGGTATGGATTTTTGGGTTTATCGTGAACAGTGTTTTAAATAACACTTGGTCTTTAACCGGATAATTAATGAATGTGATTTTGGGTTTATTGTGGGTCGTGTTTTAAATGACATTGGTTCTTTAACTCAGTTAAAGACAGGATATTGATTTCTGTGAAGATTAAAACTAAGTGGATTTTTAATGAATCTTTAATTAGATTGAAATGATCGAGAATGGAGTATCACCAGTTTTGCTCCAGGCGATAGTTAAATCTTTAATTAGATTTGAACGGGAAATGGTAATTGAATTTACCGATAACACCGTGGTGTTATATATGAAGTATGACCAGTTTTACTTCATGGGATGAATAGGTTGCGATTGGGAAATAAAATAAATGATTACTTCGGTGTGGTTCGCTAATCCCGACTAGTTTAAATTGATATTCAAAGAAGATTAAAGAATAAATTTAAAGAATTTATCTTTGATAAAATTAATGGGAACTTTTCCCAAAGTATAAGAATATTTGAATAAAAGAATATTCTGAATTGGAATGAGGCGTATGTTGTGTTTGTGTAACACTTATTTAATATATACGCGAGTTATTCAGAAAGACCGGGTTTATCCCATTCTGAATAACTAATTCGACGTGGTGTCGAAGATGAAGACGGTGGTCGAAGACCGGAGGTCTTCACGTTGTCTGGGTGATTACTGATGATCTTGATTGGGTCGTACACCCAAGAGGAGGGAATCAGTTAGTGGTCGTACAGACATACTTGGAGATCGATGGATAAGAGGGGTACTAGGTGCCTCCGGTTTCGTTCAGACCCAGAACGAACTTGTAAATGGACTATGTGTTTGACATCGGATTTCATTCTATGTGATTGATACCGATTGCATAGCACGAATTGCCTGTGTGGCATGCCAAGATGCAAATGGTCAGGGCTTCTGTTGAAAAGCAGAGTCTTGTGGTTGATGATCAAAGCACGGCCTGTGTGGCATAGCTTTGTGTAGCGTGGATTCGCGAGCCTCACACCCCGGTGTGAACCAAAAACGGGAGAAGGATCTCAGGGAGGACATGCGTTTCTTTCTAGTTAGAAGTGGCGTCAGTGGTTTTACACGCCCTGACGAGTTTGACTTATGTGGTTGTTGCTGTTGCGAGGCGCCTCGGTTTGATCGGACGATCCGGGTCCGATGGAGTCATTCGTTGGCTCATTTACGCCCCATAGGGCGGGGAAACGCAGTGTTCAGGAAGGTGGACCGGCCCTGTCGCTCCAAAGGCTTGACTGAGTACATGCCTGAGGCTCGGGCTAGAGAGTCTCGAATCGGTTGAGGACTATCTTTTACCTCGGTTCACAGATGGAAACCCAACTTCCAATATGTGACATTTGCGGTTTTATTTGTAGAGCCTAGTATTGGCGACATAGTAGCATGGGATGCTATGCCGCCTATGATTGATATTTATGATTGAAATTGTTTTAACACTATACACCTATTATAGTATCAAATGATTTGTTTTAAGCGTACTAAGCATGTTTGGCTATTATAAGGGAAAACCCTATCCCCCGGCTTGCGTTGCATTGTGTGATAGGACCTGGGACTTATAATAGCTTCATTTTTCCAAAAAGCATTGCGCTGTTTTGTTATATGCACTGGTATTCTTGGGAGGAAACATGTTCCGTGTTATACGGCGTGGTTCCTTGATTTACCTAACTTTAAAATAAGGATTAATAATTGTTTTAGTTCTCACACCAGTCACATGACTGACCTGGAGTTTATTGTTTTAACCTAAACTCTGGGTGCCCTTATTTTGACATGGGCAGCTAGTAGTTTTGGTTTTGCAGATTTATATTCACAGGATCATGGTTTACAGCTAGAACGATACTCGGAAAGCTTTGTATCCGTGTATTACTTCTAGTTGTGTATTGTATTATTTTCCGCTGCTATGTAATGTATTGTAATCTCTGATATTTGTCGAATGTGTAATATTCATTTATACTCTGTATATTCTTGTATTCTGATGGAATTGTTGTAATAGCAATGAAATGTTCTTCCGTCTGCGTTCGAATTTGTCGTGTTCTTAAAGCGATTAGGCGTTTCGAATGGTCTTGGTCGGTTTAGCGACTGATTCGGATCGAGCGGAATTCCCGGTCATTTCAATTATGCCTCCTGAATGTTTGATTAAAAGTGAAAAATGAGAGGAAGAAGAAGAGGAGGAGTAGTTATGAAGAGACATGACTTTTGGGCCTTTTTATAGTAGTTGAAGTGTCCATTCATTCAAAATTCAAAATTCAAATTCAAATTTTGGCGCCAAGTTGGTAAAACTACTTAATCTTCAATGTCTTTCTTATACGTTGTTCAAATTCAACAAATGAATACACTATACAGATCAGGAAAACGAGCCTATCGCAATAGAGTAGATCTCATCATCAAATTCCAGAGGATCAATTCAGAATTCAGAGAATATTGAAGAAATGGATCTAAAAACCGGGTACGCCTTAATTAATTTTTAATGTTTTGGTTGAATGGATGTTTTGCTTGCTTTGCTTTGTTTTAAATTTGAAATTTAAACTTTAAAATTCAATTTTGAAATTCAAATTTGAAATTTGAAATTCAAAAATAATTATCATAAAATTAATATAATAATAAAATAAACTTTGGATGTTTGTTAGGATTAATATATTCTTTTTGAAATAATACACATATGTCAACATACATATATCTATATGT
This sequence comes from Allium sativum, assembly GCA_030737875.1. Classification (NCBI taxonomy): domain Eukaryota; kingdom Viridiplantae; phylum Streptophyta; class Magnoliopsida; order Asparagales; family Amaryllidaceae; genus Allium; species Allium sativum. Next base: position 582,898,549 of record CM060913.1, read on the forward strand.
TAACATATCAGCCTATAGAATGAAATTCAAATTTTTTATCTCAAAGATTTAAACTTTCAAACTTCCCTCCATCTTTTTCAATTAGAAAATGTCTGTTAAAATTCTAGTTATTAAATTTATCTATATACTTATTTTCTTATATCACGTTTCAAAATATATATATTAAAATACATAATAAAATTATATAAACATGTTAATATGATATACAGAGTTAATACAACTTTTTGGTATTGTTATAAAATATAAATTTATTCATCTTTTATATAGTTTAAACATGCATAGTTTAACTTATATATTATTCTTATGATTTCATAACAATTTTGGGTTACATTATCAAAATACTATTTGTAAATTAATACTTATTTTGACTTCCTATTAAGATTAATAAAACTTGTATGTTTTACTTAATATAAAGAAATATATATACATGATTTTTTTTAGTTTAAATATAGGAAGTTTTATGGATTACTTTATAATGTTTCCTTCTAAAGTATAAATGGATTTTTAGCAAATAAATATGTTTTGATTTCTAAAGTTAAAATTTAAAATTGATTTGCAAAAAAATATTAATGTATATCTCATAAATTAAATTTTAAGTTTTTTTTTAAATTAGTTTTATATATACTTATGAATATATGTTTATATAGCTGACTTTATATTATACAAATTTTATAGAAGGATCTTCAAATTTTACAATACATACCCTACTAATATTATTTAAATTCATGATTTTTCTGAATATTTTACTACTTATCATGAATATTTTTTAATTAAAATCTCATCTTTATTATTCTTTCAATTAATTTAATTAAAATAATTAACCTAAGTCTAGAAATTAACATTATCTTTGTTTGGTTCAAATAATTTATAATAATTAGAAAGTACTTTGAATATATCTTACCTAAATAGATATTATCACCAAATCATTCTGCATACTATTATTATACATATTATTTCATATCATCATATAAATTACAATTGCACTTCAAATCAAGATTATTCACACCATAAATTGCATTTCATATTGTTTTGCATATGACATACATTTCATACTACATTATAATCAACATACTTCACACACTGCATTACATGTTCACTTTAACTCCACACATAACAAGTACATAGTATGAATTTTTTCATTAGAAATATAGAATTATTAATTAAATACATAACATATTTACTTTGTCTTGATTAATTTGATTGAATTGATTGACTTGCTTGGTTTGTTTGTTTGACTTGAATAACTTGATTTACTTACTTGACATGTTTAAATTTCATTAGTGGTTGATAGGTTTGTTAGAAATATACTTATAAATTTATAGTTGATAGAAGTTTTATAGGTTTTAGGATAGATAGAATTTACAAGAAATGTCTAGATTAAAATTAATTGGATTGAATTACTTTACTTATATCATAATTTTAAGGATATCTTATCAGAGTTATTTCTAAGTCTAGATTAAGGTCTTATTACAATTTTAAGGGAACTAGAGTATAGGCTAGGCCACTGGTTGGTGATGACCCCTAACAATGGGAGGTTCAGTCTTAGATTAATGGGTAGTTTTAGAGTTTCTAGGTTTAATTAAAGGTTCAAGAAGTGTTTATTAACATATATTATTTAATTTGATTAATTTGGTTGGTTGCTTACATTGATTACTTGAATTAATTACTTAAATAGATTGCTTGAATTGCTTGCTTGAATTAATTGCTTAAATTGCTTGTTTGGATTGATTGTTTGAATTGATTATAAACATTGATTATATTGCCTTGTTTATTATTCTTCTGTTAGACTAGTATAGTCATAATTTTAGGGGGATTTATAATCTTTTAGGCTTAGAATCATAGAGTTAGAGGGAGATATAAGGGTATCACAGAATCAGGGATAGTTATATAGAATATCATAATAGAATATGTATAGATAGATATAGGATATAGAATTTAGGGGGAGTATTTTATAGATTTAGGACTCCGGGGGAGTACTTTACTTTAGTATAGGAATTTTTTGGATAGTTATAGGATTTAGGGGGACTATCTTTAATCTTTCTTTTTGATAATGCCAAAGGGGGAGAAATTATAAAATATAGGCATAGTTTTATAGAATTCTTATAGACAGGGGAGTATAAGAGGATCATCATCAACATGTATATACATGTATGATATTTTATAAACTAAGGTTGTCATCATCAAAAAGGGGGAGATTGTTGGAGAATGGAGTTTTTATGACAAAAACCTTATTTCAATTATCATTGATTATAAAATATATACTAACATCTTTATCTAGAATATATATATACACATATGCAGGATTTATATATAGGAATTAATACTAAAGACTGTACAGTTTAGGAACTTTTAGAGATTCATAATTCAGAGTAAATTCAAGACTCATGAGTAATCAAGATTTCAAGAGTTCAAGATTAATATAATTATAGAATCTAGATTTTGTAAGACTCTAAATAGCACTATAGGTTCAAATCCAAATCCAAATTCTGATTTTTCATTTCTTTTCTCAATCCTCTCTATTTTGATTTTCTATTTTATTCTCAATCCTCTCTATTTTGTTTTTATATTTGATTCTATTATTATTCTTCTTTGTTTTTCAAACTTAAGTTTTTATATATACTTTATTTATATTTTATATAGTTTAAAACCTTATAATTTTATAAATATATTAATATAGTTTAAAAATATGTTTTCATAAGTTTTTCTATCATACAATATTGATTTACAACATTTGAATTTTACCCAAAAAATTTCAGAACTAACTTTATATCAAAATACTTGAAAAATGCTTTGAAAATGAAAATTACACATGAGCAACATTGCAAAATATGTATGTCCATATATAACTGCTATTTTTCTAATCTTGAAGGGAAGTGTCTTTTCATAATTTGAAACGCTTCAGAACCATTGTAACCCTTCATACTCTATAAAAAGAGGTTAAAACCGAATTTTTTAACATATCTTCTTCTCCATCTTCATCCTCTTTCATCCTACCATTATTCTTAATCGTTTTTATGGTTTTTACACTTATACTCTGCCGAATTCACTTCTGATTTGATCAAACTTCTTCTCTCTACACTCTACTCTCTGAATGAAGTGCTATTGAAGAGTTATAGGGCTGTTTTGTAATTTCTTGGGTTGAAAGACCCTGTTTGTAAATTAAAGAGTAATCGGTGTATCCTTGTAGCCGTGAAATCAAGGAATATGAGTCGGTGTGCCCTTGTTGAGCCGTGAATCAAGGGATAGGAGTGGGTGTCTCCTTGTTGAGCCATGAAATCAAGGAGGTTGTATTTGGATATTTGAAAATAGTAATAAAACTCTGCACAATCCAGGGTTGTGCGGGACTGGACGTAGGAGTGATCCGAACCAATATAAAATCCGGTGTGTTCTTTCCTTTAATGCACTTTTATTTCTGTTTATTTTGCTTTTGTGTTTGAATCTGTGCATGTGTCTGTGTTTGTGGTGTTTGATTCATCCCATAGTTTTCTCTAGTTTTTAGTTTTTTTAAAATTCTAACAAACACTGTAGTGACCCGAAAATCCGGGGGAATTTGAGCTGACTAAATAACACAAGTCCAACCCAAATCGCACAGGAAATTCAAGATACTAATAGAAAGAAGTCAGAGGGTGAGGATAGATAAGATAGAAACTTAGAATAGAAGAAGAAGAAGAACATAACATCAGAGTAATACGAACCTCACAGCGGAACGAATAACATATAATAGATAACATAACTTTGAAATATAACAGTTATGTATACAATAGCACTTATCAGAGTACATCACTTACAACACAGCGGAATATAACTATAGCTATATGATCTTGAAGCCTCCTGCTCCAAGCTCTTCCAGTATATCTGTAAAACCCGACTACTTGACTGCCCGTACAAATTTAGGCACCCAAGAGTTTAGGGAAAACAACAAATAAACTCCGGGTCAGTCATGTGACTGGTGTGAATAAACTCAAATCATTTAAAACAGGTATATGATATCTCATAAGACCACGCCGTGAATACGGAACGGGTTTTTCCCTTATGAGAATCCAAACATTTTTGCAAAGCAATATCATTCTGATATTATAATAATGTCTAAGTACAAATAAATATCAGTCTAGTAGAAACGCTTGCATCTCACGTTCTACATATATAGTATACAATCAAAATCGCAAGCACGTATTGGATGATTGGGTTTCCAACTATGACAAGGTATGGAATCCTCTTCCGATCAGTGTACTCTAGGAACGATACACTGGAGTTCAACAAGAACATCTTGCAACTCAGCCACACATGACCGACCACTCATTTCGCTTGAGTGTATCGAATGTAAATCACCAACGGTTGGGATCAGCAACCGTTCCCGTATATATATGGGACAGCATTGATAGATTTAAGAAACAAATGAATATTCTCTAGATAGGTGATTATACACCCTACTTCGGTGCGACCGACTTAGCCATGCTGCCTGCCCGATTTCTGTCATTTACCGGATAATGAGGCTAGAAGCTACGCTTTATCATCACATCAGATTAACTTCGAATGCCACATTGTCAGATCCATCAGAATCACTAATTTACATCTACAACCATACATTACGTGTCAGCTAAAAGAAGTTCCCTTCTCCGCTTCCACTCTTGGTATAGTTGAAGAAATCAATGTACGTGACCGTCTGGAAATACTATGTCAGACATCCATCTTCATTCACTTAGAAATGTCACATCGTCATACCCGCCAAATCACAAATTGACTTATCCAAAAATAACACGGGTATACAGCTAAGAGAAACGAATTCCTCCGCCACCAAACGTGAATACGTTTGAACAGATCAACTTACGCGATCCATTGGATATACTTTGTCAGACCTTCGTCCATACTAGTTGTCCTGGGACTGGACAAACCGAAGGCACTATTCTGTAAACAGGATAGCCCTTGCATTTTACCCCGTCTTCAATTATCTTTGGCATATATGATTCGCGACGCTTATGCCAATACAGAGTGGTTCTATGGATAATAATCCAACCGGTCTCTCCATATTAACAACGTTAAAATGGTCAAAACTTTGATAGTCTGTGAGTTAACTATCAAAGAAAAACAAGTGTGCAAACAACGATATTATTTCCAGATGGAAATTATATCGAACAAACATCATTTAACATTTATCTCTTTAGTTCATTTTACATCTCCTGTTTCCCTATATTCTAAATTCTTATTTTCTTTTATCAGAAAACATTTCTGATTCTCGTTTGGAAAACATTTCCAAAACTCCTTTACGATCAAACCTTACCATTTCTTAGTTAAGAAGGAAGTCACTCAAGTTGGGGTATAATTACCTCTCAGACCTTAACTGAACAACGTTATAACTTCGAAATGGTCAAAGTTTATCTTTTAATCTTTAACAACTTCTTTACGCCTTTCTCGGATCCACTTTTACTAGTCTACTTCTATATTTGAAATATTTGTTATAACGATACGTTATAATCCCTACTTTCGAATTATCTAACTTTAATTATAACTTCTATTCTTATTAGTGAATAATTAACCTAACACTTATTTATAAATAAATAAATCTATTTAAACACTGGAAAGTATAAGTACTTTCCCGAATTCGATATAATCGAATTCGCCGATTAGCTCTCTTCGAGAAATCTCTGTTTGATTAACTCTTCTTCAAATAACCTATATTTGATTAACTTCTTCTCGAATAAACGATATTCGATAATCTCTCTTCGAATAACTAATATTCGATAACTCTTCCTTTTCAAATATCTCATATTTGAAAATCTCACTTCGATTAAACTATAATCAATAACTCCATTCGATGAAACTAACATCGATAACTCCTTTCGATGAAACTAACATCGATAACTCCTTTCGATGAAACTAACATCGATAACTCCTTTCGATGAAACTAACATCGATTTATTTAACTCGACGAACTTAACTCGACTAACTTAACTTGACTCGACTAACTCGACTTACTTGGTTCGACCAATTCGATTCGATTAACTAGGCTCGACTAACTTAACTCGACTTACTTGGTTCGACCAATTCGATTAACTAGGCTCGACTAACTTAACTAACTTAACTCGACTTACTTAGTTCGACCAATTCGATTCGATTAACTAGGCTCGACTAACTTGGTCGAACCACCCGATCAACTTAACTTATTTAACTTAACTTATTTAGCTTAACTTATTTCTCAACTCGATTAACTCCTATCGAATAACTAATATTCGATTTAAACTCCATTCGCTTGACTCTAGATCGCAGCGATCACAATGGTTACGCCTGACTCTCTCAGGAAACATCCGACCGCCGTAGGCTATTTATAGCCATGCGAATTACGCTAGCAGTCGTACAAGATGGCAACTTACCCTGAATACTATGTTTGACTAACTCTGTCTCAAATAACTATATTTGGTTAACTCTAGTTCGTTTTAACTCTAATCGATTAACTCTAACTAATTAACTCCAACTGGTTAATTCTAACTGATTAACTCTAACTGATTAACTCTAACTGGTTAACTCTATTTGACTAACTCGACAAACTAACCCCTTTCGAATAACATATTCGATTAACTAACTTCGAATACCATATTCGATTTCTCCTTTCGAATGTCTATACTCGATTAACTAACTTCGAATACCATATTCGATTTCTCTAACTTCGAATACCATATTCGATTAACTTCTTCGAATGTCTATATTCGATTAACTAACTTCGAATACCATATTCGATTAACTTCTTCGAATGTCTATATTCGATTAACTAACTTCGAATGCCATATTCGATTAACTTCTTTGAATGTCTATATTCGATTAACTAACTTCGAATACCATATTCGATTTCTCCTTTCGAATGTCTATATTCGATTAACTAACTTCGAATACCATATTCGATTTCTCTAACTTCGAATACCATATTCGATTAACTTCTTCGAATGTCTATATTCGATTAACTAACTTCGAATGCCATATTCGATTAACTTCTTTGAATGTCTATATTCGATTAACTAACTTCGAATACCATATTCGATTTCTCCTTTCGAATGTCTATATTCGATTAACTAACTTCGAATACCATATTCGATTTCTCTAACTTCGAATACCATATTCGATTAACTTCTTCGAATGTCTATATTCGATTTACTTTATTCACTTTATAAAGATTTCCTTTTTAACAACGTTTTATTCATTTGAAAAGATTTACTTTTAAATAACGGTTCTACACTTTAAAAATGATTTCTTTTTATAATGTTCCCTTTCCAATTCTATTTGTAAATGGTTTACAAATATTTCCTTTTCAAATTTATTCTTGAAATATTCTAACTCCTTAAATTCCCGGGAAAATTCGCCATAACCTCCTTTGTATCGGGAGCATCGGGAAAATCCCCAAACTCGCCACACAGGCCTTTCCATTCAAAACGAAATGTTTTGAATTTATTTCCTTTTCAAAAATCTCCTATTTATAAATATTCCAATTTATAAACATTTCTTATTTATAAATATTCCACTTTATAAATATTCTATTTTCAATATCACTTTGAAAAATCTCCTTATCTACATTCCGGTATTTCTTATGGTATTTAACACACCATATAACAACGATAACTATCGTCCAAAGCACCCATAATCAACGTCAGATTATTTATCACATTATATATCATAATATATAAATCACAGTAAAATAACCGTTGAGGAATCCAGTTGGATTCCTCCAACCTGTTTCCCTGCATCACAGATGTTAAACAATATAAATAACATCACTTTCAGTTCCATATGATATATTCTGTTAAACAGAATCAATATAGAAATTCCACTAACTGACTAGCAGTTCAATCAAACAGTCAACATACAGTCAATCAAGCAATATCTAACAGTTCTAAAAATACAACATGAAATTATAAACTGTTCAGAGTTGGTGAGTTTTACTCACATTGGACTGTTATCGTTAAAAACGATTAACTGTCTTTGATTTAGACGAACAATTTATTTTGCAATAAATTGTAACGAGCTCCGTGGGACTTCTAGTCAGTTACATCGTGTAGTGTCCGTCCATACGATCCCAACGGATCCGACCGTTCGAAATTCTGATATAGTACGAGTGAAATATTGAAATTACAAGTTGTATGGTGTTTTGATTTTAAAACTTAACTAAAATAAATTATAATTGGGCTTCAAATCTTATACCTCGGCCCAAATACAAACCCATCTGCACCACAAACCCGTGTTCCTCCTTCCCTTCTTCTACAGGTATCGAAGAAAGCTCATGGCCATTTCCAGGAGTTCACACCCCAAGCACTCCCTTTCCTCTCAACCGATCATCACAAAATCACCTTCAAAACTCTCCTCTTCCAATGCTCTTCTTCCTCATACCACAAATAAGAAACTCGCACTCCAGTGGGGAAATCGCATCACCAGGACTGTCGAGTCCTCCCAGGTTTCACGCGACACCAAACCACCACCGAGATTCACAAAAGAAAACAAAAATGAAGCTGCTTCTTGCTATACGTTCGAATTTACATTCGGATTTGAAAATCGAATGTTCAAAAACCCGAAATGTGGAACCCTAAGTCCACTGTACCCATACGACTTCGAGCAGAACCTGACCGAGCTCCCTGAAATTCACGCGAGCGTGAAGCTACTCCTATCAGCAATCCAAATATGCTTGTATTTTGATTTGTAGGATTTGTTTTTGGTTTATAGGAATTATTGGAAGATTGAAAATGTTCACAGGAGAAAATAAACATTGGAGGCGCGATTTTTTTTGTTTGTTGACTTGGGAATGGATTTTTTCTAGGTTTAGGAATTGTTAAGGTGTTTATATAGGAAATTTTATATTATTATTATATTGAATTTTTATTCGTTTTTACCCAAACGCTATTTGTATTTATCACTAAAAATCCCTGTGATCACCTACAATACCCAAAAATCACGAAACTGGACATGCAACAATAGCTCGACATTACGGTTCCAACGAAACTGGTTTCGTCGAATTCCGACTTCGTATGCTCACACAGTGTATTTTTAACCGTCAAAATACTGACTGTTTTTCACTCTAAAAATCCGTACGGCCACACAGTGACTCTAAAAATCACGAAACTGGAAATCTAACAACTATTTGACATTGCAGATCCAACAAAACTGATTTCGTCGAATTCCGACTTCGTTTGCAAAAGTGGCTATTTTTAACGCTCTAAATAGCCCATTTAAATATATTTAAATTAAATTGAATTAAAAATTAAATATTATCGTCTACATTCACAAGGAATACTGTACAGCTCAGGAAAAATCCTATATGTATTTACAACTCGATATTACATCGTTAGAGTTATATCGATGTTCGATTTCTATTTAAATCCTTATATAAAATATAATTAAATCGTTATGGTCAGGGCGCTGCATTTCTGAGAATTTGATTTGGATGTAACTCAAAATCTATACGACGAAATCTCGATTTTTCTCTTCCACTAGAAAGATATACTCCACCAGCTCCACACGTTTCTTGTTTCACAGAAATCTGGCTTAAAACGAATCCTGTACATTCAGTTGAAGTTCAATTCGCCAAATCGCGAACTACAGCGCCATTTCAAGCTCGATTTTAATTATAATATAATTATACGTTCAAACTGTCGTCGATTGAATGTATTCGTCAATATAATCCAACTCTAAGCTGAATTAAATCTCGGGGATGACCCTGTTCACATTATATTGTGATTTCCAATATTTTCGATAAATTCTGAATTAAATATATTATTTAATTATTTAATTTAATTAAATATTCACTATAATTTAATTAATGACCATTTGAATTCTCTAAACCACCATTTATATAATTAAATAAATTAATTATACACCTCTGGAAATGCGGGTCATTACATTCTTCCCCACTTAAAATAATTTCGTCCTCGAAATTGCTAAGTCAGAGGACGACCCCATCTATTGGAACTCCTAAGATTTGTTTACCTCTCAACTTCAGTTTCAACTGAACCAATAAATATCGATTTCAATATTAATTTATTCCGACTAACTAAAATTTCCAAAAATTCTGAAAATTTTCTAACACTTTAAATTTCGGAAAATTTTTGCCAGCACCTCCTTTGTACTGGTCAATATCTCAAACTCCAACTCGCCTCTCTGGGCCTTCTTTATCCCAAAAGAAAATCAAACAGCCAAGCGGCTTGCCAATTCGGCACATAAATCTCATATCCATATATAATATAAACTGGTACCTTTTTGTCGGGCATATCAACTCTATCACTTCCATATGCTATCAACTCAGCATATACCAGTGTTATCTCAATGGAATTCCAATCAGTTCATATCCTCAAATCCAAACCGAATTTCATTCGAACCCCAATATCAAATTCCAAATTATTGACTTATCAATTTGGTTCCATTCTAGATTATCTTTAATCCAATTCAATTTTATTTAACTTAGTTCAAGTTTAATTCTAATTCACTTATTCACATTTTTCATCTCAGTCTATTTAACTTCATACGTTAAATTTTAATTTCAGAACTTAAATCCCTGGGTTTCTTTCAAATCAAATTTGAAATCATACTGCCAATTCAAAACCTTTGAATTTTCTAAACAACTTGTTTTCTCAAAACAATTCAAATCAAAATCTCTGGTAGTAATCCACCACTTAGAACTCGAAAATCACACCGATGATACTGCGCAGTCATCATCGGAATTACTTTCCAGCGACCCAAGTGATTTCAATACTATATCATTTTCAAAACCATTACTAAATACTTCCATTTTGAAATCATTTCAAAATCTCCCAGGAACTTAAAATTTCCTTATTTTAATTCCACATCTGATTTAAATTCACATTTAATTCATCTTATTTCACATACTTTACTTATATGAATTCTGATTGGTTATATATAACCATTTCACATGTTATAATCTTACTCGATTATAATCACAACTAATATATCCAATATATTATAGTTTTGATATATATATATCTTCTCTATATCCAGATATACCTTGGGTAAACTTATTTTAATTTACCCTCCTTTCAAAACATATCGTGACGACCCATCGTATTCAAGTGTTTAGTAACTCCTACCGATTCAGTGGATCAAACTGATCGACCAGAACTCATAAACAACTCAACCAATGAATCTCCTCAATATAAAATTATTTTATATATCAAATACAAATACGTTCACTCGTATATATACACTCAAACTCAATCTAGGATATTAATAATCCCATCTCTACTGAGTTACGCCACAGAGTTATGTCCGATCACTAAAACATAAGCTCTGATACCAACTGTAGTGACCCGAAAATCCGGGGGAATTTGAGCTGACTAAATAACACAAGTCCAACCCAAATCGCACAGGAAATTCAAGATACTAATAGAAAGAAGTCAGAGGGTGAGGATAGATAAGATAGAAACTTAGAATAGAAGAAGAAGAAGAACATAACATCAGAGTAATACGAACCTCACAGCGGAACGAATAACATATAATAGATAACATAACTTTGAAATATAACAGTTATGTATACAATAGCACTTATCAGAGTACATCACTTACAACACAGCGGAATATAACTATAGCTATATGATCTTGAAGCCTCCTGCTCCAAGCTCTTCCAGTATATCTGTAAAACCCGACTACTTGACTGCCCGTACAAATTTAGGCACCCAAGAGTTTAGGGAAAACAACAAATAAACTCCGGGTCAGTCATGTGACTGGTGTGAATAAACTCAAATCATTTAAAACAGGTATATGATATCTCATAAGACCACGCCGTGAATACGGAACGGGTTTTTCCCTTATGAGAATCCAAACATTTTTGCAAAGCAATATCATTCTGATATTATAATAATGTCTAAGTACAAATAAATATCAGTCTAGTAGAAACGCTTGCATCTCACGTTCTACATATATAGTATACAATCAAAATCGCAAGCACGTATTGGATGATTGGGTTTCCAACTATGACAAGGTATGGAATCCTCTTCCGATCAGTGTACTCTAGGAACGATACACTGGAGTTCAACAAGAACATCTTGCAACTCAGCCACACATGACCGACCACTCATTTCGCTTGAGTGTATCGAATGTAAATCACCAACAGTTGGGATCAGCAACCGTTCCCGTATATATATGGGACAGCATTGATAGATTTAAGAAACAAATGAATATTCTCTAGATAGGTGATTATACACCCTACTTCGGTGCGACCGACTTAGCCATGCTGCCTGCCCGATTTCTGTCATTTACCGGATGATGAGGCTAGAAGCTACGCTTTATCATCACATCAGATTAACTTCGAATGCCACATTGTCAGATCCATCAGAATCACTAATTTACATCTACAACCATACATTACGTGTCAGCTAAAAGAAGTTCCCTTCTCCGCTTCCACTCTTGGTATAGTTGAAGAAATCAATGTACGTGACCGTCTGGAAATACTATGTCAGACATCCATCTTCATTCACTTAGAAATGTCACATCGTCATACCCGCCAAATCACAAATTGACTTATCCAAAAATAACACGGGTATACAGCTAAGAGAAACGAATTCCTCCGCCACCAAACGTGAATACGTTTGAACAGATCAACTTACGCGATCCATTGGATATACTTTGTCAGACCTTCGTCCATACTAGTTGTCCTGGGACTGGACAAACCGAAGGCACTATTCTGTAAACAGGATAGCCCTTGCATTTTACCCCGTCTTCAATTATCTTTGGCATATATGATTCGCGACGCTTATGCCAATACAGAGTGGTTCTATGGATAATAATCCAACCAGTCTCTCCATATTAACAACGTTAAAATGGTCAAAACTTTGATAGTCTGTGAGTTAACTATCAAAGAAAAACAAGTGTGCAAACAACGATATTATTTCCAGATGGAAATTATATCGAACAAACATCATTTAACATTTATCTCTTTAGTTCATTTTACATCTCCTGTTTCCCTATATTCTAAATTCTTATTTTCTTTTATCAGAAAACATTTCTGATTCTCGTTTGGAAAACATTTCCAAAACTCCTTTACGATCAAACCTTACCATTTCTTAGTTAAGAAGGAAGTCACTCAAGTTGGGGTATAATTACCTCTCAGACCTTAACTGAACAACGTTATAACTTCGAAATGGTCAAAGTTTATCTTTTAATCTTTAACAACTTCTTTACGCCTTTCTCGGATCCACTTTTACTAGTCTACTTCTATATTTGAAATATTTGTTATAACGATACGTTATAATCCCTACTTTCGAATTATCTAACTTTAATTATAACTTCTATTCTTATTAGTGAATAATTAACCTAACACTTATTTATAAATAAATAAATCTATTTAAACACTGGAAAGTATAAGTACTTTCCCGAATTCGATATAATCGAATTCGCCGATTAGCTCTCTTCGAGAAATCTCTGTTTGATTAACTCTTCTTCAAATAACCTATATTTGATTAACTTCTTCTCGAATAAACGATATTCGATAATCTCTCTTCGAATAACTAATATTCGATAACTCTTCCTTTTCAAATATCTCATATTTGAAAATCTCACTTCGATTAAACTATAATCAATAACTCCATTCGATGAAACTAACATCGATAACTCCTTTCGATGAAACTAACATCGATAACTCCTTTCGATGAAACTAACATCGATAACTCCTTTCGATGAAACTAACATCGATTTATTTAACTCGACGAACTTAACTCGACTAACTTAACTTGACTCGACTAACTCGACTTACTTGGTTCGACCAATTCGATTCGATTAACTAGGCTCGACTAACTTAACTCGACTTACTTGGTTCGACCAATTCGATTAACTAGGCTCGACTAACTTAACTAACTTAACTCGACTTACTTAGTTCGACCAATTCGATTCGATTAACTAGGCTCGGCTAACTTGGTCGAACCACCCGATCAACTTAACTTATTTAACTTAACTTATTTGGCTTAACTTATTTCTCAACTCGATTAACTCCTATCGAATAACTAATATTCGATTTAAACTCCATTCGCTTGACTCTAGATCGCAGCGATCACAATGGTTACGCCTGACTCTCTCAGGAAACATCCGACCGCCGTAGGCTATTTATAGCCATGCGAATTACGCTAGCAGTCGTACAAGATGGCAACTTACCCTGAATACTATGTTTGACTAACTCTGTCTCAAATAACTATATTTGGTTAACTCTAGTTCGTTTTAACTCTAATCGATTAACTCTAACTAATTAACTCCAACTGGTTAATTCTAACTGATTAACTCTAACTGATTAACTCTAACTGGTTAACTCTATTTGACTAACTCGACAAACTAACCCCTTTCGAATAACATATTCGATTAACTAACTTCGAATACCATATTCGATTTCTCCTTTCGAATGTCTATACTCGATTAACTAACTTCGAATACCATATTCGATTTCTCTAACTTCGAATACCATATTCGATTAACTTCTTCGAATGTCTATATTCGATTAACTAACTTCGAATACCATATTCGATTAACTTCTTCGAATGTCTATATTCGATTAACTAACTTCGAATGCCATATTCGATTAACTTCTTTGAATGTCTATATTCGATTAACTAACTTCGAATACCATATTCGATTTCTCCTTTCGAATGTCTATATTCGATTAACTAACTTCGAATACCATATTCGATTTCTCTAACTTCGAATACCATATTCGATTAACTTCTTCGAATGTCTATATTCGATTAACTAACTTCGAATGCCATATTCGATTAACTTCTTTGAATGTCTATATTCGATTAACTAACTTCGAATACCATATTCGATTTCTCCTTTCGAATGTCTATATTCGATTAACTAACTTCGAATACCATGTTCGATTTCTCTAACTTCGAATACCATATTCGATTAACTTCTTCGAATGTCTATATTCGATTTACTTTATTCACTTTATAAATATTTCCTTTTTAACAACGTTTTATTCATTTGAAAAGATTTACTTTTAAATAACGGTTCTACACTTTAAAAATGATTTCTTTTTATAATGTTCCCTTTCCAATTCTATTTGTAAATGGTTTACAAATATTTCCTTTTCAAATTTATTCTTGAAATATTCTAACTCCTTAAATTCCCGGGAAAATTCACCATAACCTCCTTTGTATCGGGAGCATCGGGAAAATCCCCAAACTCGCCACACAGGCCTTTCCATTCAAAACGAAATGTTTTGAATTTATTTCCTTTTCAAAAATCTCCTATTTATAAATATTCCAATTTATAAACATTTCTTATTTATAAATATTCCACTTTATAAATATTCTATTTTCAATATCACTTTGAAAAATCTCCTTATCTACATTCCGGTATTTCTTATGGTATTTAACACACCATATAACAACGATAACTATCGTCCAAAGCACCCATAATCAACGTCAGATTATTTATCACATTATATATCATAATATATAAATCACAGTAAAATAACCGTTGAGGAATCCAGTTGGATTCCTCCAACCTGTTTCCCTGCATCACAGATGTTAAACAATATAAATAACATCACTTTCAGTTCCATATGATATATTCTGTTAAACAGAATCAATATAGAAATTCCACTAACTGACTAGCAGTTCAATCAAACAGTCAACATACAGTCAATCAAGCAATATCTAACAGTTCTAAAAATACAACATGAAATTATAAACTGTTCAGAGTTGGTGAGTTTTACTCACATTGGACTGTTATCGTTAAAAACGATTAACTGTCTTTGATTTAGACGAACAATTTATTTTGCAATAAATTGTAACGAGCTCCGTGGGACTTCTAGTCAGTTACATCGTGTAGTGTCCGTCCATATGATCCCAACGGATCCGACCGTTCGAAATTCTGATATAGTACGAGTGAAATATTGAAATTACAAGTTGTATGGTGTTTTGATTTTAAAACTTAACTAAAATAAATTATAATTGGGCTTCAAATCTTATACCTCGGCCCAAATACAAACCCATCTGCACCACAAACCCGTGTTCCTCCTTCCCTTCTTCTACAGGTATCGAAGAAAGCTCATGGCTATTTCCAGGAGTTCACACCCCAAGCACTCCCTTTCCTCTCAACCGATCATCACAAAATCACCTTCAAAACTCTCCTCTTCCAATGCTCTTCTTCCTCATACCACAAATAAGAAACTCGCACTCCAGTGGGGAAATCGCATCACCAGGACTGTCGAGTCCTCCCAGGTTTCACGCGACACCAAACCACCACCGAGATTCACAAAAGAAAACAAAAATGAAGCTGCTTCTTGCTATACGTTCGAATTTACATTCGGATTTGAAAATCGAATGTTCAAAAACCCGAAATGTGGAACCCTAAGTCCACTGTACCCATACGACTTCGAGCAGAACCTGACCGAGCTCCCTGAAATTCACGCGAGCGTGAAGCTACTCCTATCAGCAATCCAAATATGCTTGTATTTTGATTTGTAGGATTTGTTTTTGGTTTATAGGAATTATTGGAAGATTGAAAATGTTCACAGGAGAAAATAAACATTGGAGGCGCGATTTTTTTTGTTTGTTGACTTGGGAATGGATTTTTTCTAGGTTTAGGAATTGTTAAGGTGTTTATATAGGAAATTTTATATTATTATTATATTGAATTTTTATTCGTTTTTACCTAAACGCTATTTGTATTTATCACTAAAAATCCCTGTGATCACCTACAATACCCAAAAATCACGAAACTGGACATGCAACAATAGCTCGACATTACGGTTCCAACGAAACTGGTTTCGTCGAATTCCGACTTCGTATGCTCACACAGTGTATTTTTAACCGTCAAAATACTGACTGTTTTTCACTCTAAAAATCCGTACGGCCACACAGTGACTCTAAAAATCACGAAACTGGAAATCTAACAACTATTTGACATTGCAGATCCAACAAAACTGATTTCGTCGAATTCCGACTTCGTTTGCAAAAGTGGCTATTTTTAACGCTCTAAATAGCCCATTTAAATATATTTAAATTAAATTGAATTAAAAATTAAATATTATCGTCTACATTCACAAGGAATACTGTACAGCTCAGGAAAAATCCTATATGTATTTACAACTCGATATTACATCGTTAGAGTTATATCGATGTTCGATTTCTATTTAAATCCTTATATAAAATATAATTAAATCGTTATGGTCAGGGCGCTGCATTTCTGAGAATTTGATTTGGATGTAACTCAAAATCTATACGACGAAATCTCGATTTTTCTCTTCCACTAGAAAGATATACTCCACCAGCTCCACACGTTTCTTGTTTCACAGAAATCCGGCTTAAAACGAATCATGTACATTCAGTTGAAGTTCAATTCGCCAAATCGCGAACTACAGCGCCATTTCAAGCTCGATTTTAATTATAATATAATTATACGTTCAAACTGTCGTCGATTGAATGTATTCGTCAATATAATCCAACTCTAAGCTGAATTAAATCTCGGGGATGACCCTGTTCACATTATATTGTGATTTCCAATATTTTCGATAAATTCTGAATTAAATATATTATTTAATTATTTAATTTAATTAAATATTCACTATAATTTAATTAATGACCATTTGAATTCTCTAAACCACCATTTATATAATTAAATAAATTAATTATACACCTCTGGAAATGCGGGTCATTACAAACACTATTTACCCCCTTTAGTGTTTGCTTTGCCTGAATGATCCATTCTGCAGTCCCTAACAGAAGAGATGGCACCATTTTTGTGTTTTTGAGTTCCTAAACCTAATTTAGAAAAGTGAATGAAAGGGTTAAGCTAATCAAGCTTAATTAGCTCTAATCCTCTCATGTAGGCACCAATTAGGGAGAGAGTGCCATGTGGAAGAGAGGACCTTATGTGTCTAATTTCCATTAGACTAACACTATTCATCGAATGACCAAATTTTAAGATGTATTTATTACAACATCCAAACTTCGTTCTAGTCTCACGGCCACACATTAAATCCGAAAATTATGAAATTTGAAATATCGCTACATTATGGAATTACGGTACGAAGAATCTAACCGCGTCGAATTTGCAGACCGTTTGAAAAATGGCCTTATTTTGAGTTAAATTCAAATTCGAACTAAATTCTCAACGTGCGTTCATAGGTCTTTCTTCTACATACGAACTCCGTTGAACTTGAGAATTTAAATCCCGACATATTTCGACATTGTGGATCCAACAAAAGTGGTTTCATCGAATTCTGAGACTATCTGAAAAATGATCTTTTTATAAGCGACCGATATAGCGTTAAAATATCGATATTCAAATTCAAGGCTTATAAATGGATTTAAATATCTTACAGACCCTGTTTTTAGTTAAATTAAATATTTATACCAATTTTAAATTTATTTTCATATTTTATTGAGAAAAAATAACCAATTTGTATTTAAAATCCATTAAAATAGATTAAATTAAAATTTTAAATTGGTTCTGAAATTCCGGGTTGTTACAATGAATAAAATTAATTTCATCAAAAAAATTAAATTGTAGATGAACTTGTGCTTTTTTTAGTTTGCAAGTGTGTTGGGAATTTGTAAAATTCGAAGACAAGTTTAGAAAAAGTTTTGCCTTCCATATTTGATCTGTAAAGCACTAATCCATTTATGGTTGCTTTGAAAAAAGGAAAATGACTCAGCTTGAAATTTTAACTTTCAAAATAGAATGAAGTTTCAAAATTCTTAGATGAATGTTAAACAAAATGGAAATCAGATTCATGAAGCTTAGTTTATATATGAAAAAAAAAATCGATTTTAAAATGCAAAATCTTACCAAAGAAGGAAAAACTTATGTTTTCATGTACCTAAATACATGTTATTTTATACTATATACATAATCACTAAATTATGAATTTTTAGAATCAACTATCTATGTTTAGCTTCTACTTAGATATTAATTTCAACAATTTATGATTTGAAACCCACTGCAAAAGAATTAGTTGCAATAATCTTTTCCCTTTTAAGGTTGCCTAAAAAACAATGTGGACACTTTTAGTTGTTTGTGTAATACTGGGAAATAATAAGTATGTCATAATATGTGCAAGTAACAAGTGTGAATATGCTAAATACGAATAGACCTTATTGTAATTTTGCAAGGTATGTAAAGTCTATAAATTAAGAGCTTATCAACATTGTATGTCGTATCAACAATCAATATAAAATAAAAGGACTTCTTTCCCTAATATCTTCTGTTCTTATTTTATTTTATAACATGTTATCAACCCAATCTCCAAATAAAAGTTAGATGCTATTACATTCTCTTTTTCTTAACAAATTACTAAAATCAGATCTACCTCTTCTATTTACCTAGTTAATGAAATCCGGTTTGAAATTCTCTAATTTTACCTTTTTAGTTTTGTTTTTGTACGGAATATTGATATGGATTCAAGTATCCTTGATTCAAAATTCTAGACCTACTCCTTAATTTTAATGTTTCTACTTATGTTTTTGTAGTTCTATTTTTCAGATCTCATTATTTTGATTTTAACTTTTCAGATTTGCACATATTTTGTAAATATAGTTTACATTTTCAAAACCTTTTGTTTTGAATGGTGATTTAGATGATGATATTGAGATATAAGTTTTATTTCCAAAAGAAATATTTTATTGTCGCTTAAAGAAACTTTTCTAAAGAAAATACTTGTTTAAAAGATCGTATTAAGTTTGAATTCAATATTGATTTGATTCAACACACCTAAAGTGAATGCAAATGTAATTTTAAAAAAGGGAATTGAGAACCTATAGTTTCTATAATGGTAAGAAGTAACTTTAATATAAAGGAGTGATATAAGTGATCTTTATATGGATTGTGTAGCGAAATAAAATTATGAAATATTTTTATTTTTTGGAAATAGTCTTAATTCCCTAAATTTATGTAATAATTTAATTTAATTCTATTATGTTGTTTTGAGGATCTACATGTTTGGTTTAAAAAAGAGTATTGTTAATGCAACTCTAAAAATTGTTAAGGTGACGTCATTTTCTGTTTTTTTTTTTAATAATTTATGAAGGGGGGGGGATCATTTAACGTACACCTCCTTAATAATTTGTAAAATACAGTCCAAAATGCCTTTTATTATTTTATCCTAATTACATTTTACTGTTCGTTAAACCTAATCGTCTTCTTCGTTTTGAAGTAAACAATTAATCATTTTTTTCATGTAGGAACCAATTTCTAATGAAATTTCTAGCTTTGGAAAAGAAGACAACATGATTTTTATTCAAAAAATAAAATGGCATGTTGAATTTGTTGAAGAAATCACAGAAAAGCCAACAATTTCCTGAAAAAACGGAGGCCCATTTTCGGCCATAAACGTTATATTCATTGAAAACAAGCCGAAGTTAAACAATTAAAAGGCATGTACTTACCAAATTTGGTGAACGCATCAGGTCATGACAATAACACAAACTCGGCGATAGACCACTGAATAAAATCATGTTTTCCTATGTACATCGCTGAATATGTAGGATTTTTTTTTTCCAATTAATCTATTTTTTGGCATGTTATTTCCAAACTTTGTACTGAATTTTGGCATGTCCTTTTCGATTTTTACTACAGTGTATTTGAATGGAGGGTAAAATCATGTTCTTTTATTTATTTTCCATTGTGTTTTCCCCCACCCCCCTTAATAATTTAATTTTTAATGGAGTGAAAATAAAATATGACCCCCCTTATTCTATTTTGGAGTGGCATTAACAATACTCTAAAAAATATTGTGGAGTTAATTTCCATATTAGGGAACTAATTTGAATCTGAGACATGTAGCTTTTTTTGTTTATGTTTGTGAATTTTATGTACAGAATTGCAAAATTTTGAATCATTCATGTTAGAGAATTTAAATTCTTGATTTTGTAATTACTCCCTTTTACTCAACTTTTGATTAGACATTTTATATAGTGGAAATTTGCCATATGGTCTCCTTAACACCTCTTAATTATTTTGGAGGATGCGACTTTGACATAATTATTTTATAGGACAAAACGTCGTGTGCTCTTTTCTTGTTCAAAACTGTAACGACCTGGCATTTTGACCGTCTCAAGTCTTTAATTAACCCAACTAAAGCCGTTTAAAATGATAGGTTGTTATTACTTATGAAGTTGAAATACAAATCATCACAGAATCACAGGCATAGAATACATAATATCTCATAACGGAAGTAAAATTTATACAATAAGATTTAAATAATTTCATATTAGAGTACAAAAGTAAATACAGATATAGCGGAAGACTGGATACAAAACCATATTGATATATGAATATACTGACAGCAGTGCGGGAACTGCTTAACCATAGATGTGCGACTAGATCTCCAACAAATCTCAAGCTCTAACGAATAAATCACCAAGCTGAAATACTCGGTCTGACTCGGCCATTTTGCAAGGAATAAAACAAACAAAATACTCGAGTCAGGACTAATAGTCTCATATAAGTGAATTAACACAAATGAAGTGTCCACTGAAATGTACAGTAACTTAAAGGGTGTTGGGATTTCCATCCACTAAGGATCCGCAAAACTATTATCTATATAATAATACGCTATTATTGTAATGTCTATACAGTAAAGTGAATATAATGAAAATAGTGTAAGCGGGATTACCATATTACGCTTACGCAGTTTATAGGCATTACAGTCTATACAGTACCGTAAATTCACCGCACTAGTGTTATCAAAGGGTACTCCATAGATAGCAATACTAAATCAAAATCGTATGGGGTTCGTATGGGATAAATATGACAAGGCACTCAAGGCAATACCCATGGTAGGATTCTACCGTTGCACTCCCGGACCGGTGGTAACGCATAGCAGCAACTACCGCCCACCTCGGAACGCACTCAAGTCAAAAAGGGGCCCCCAAATCAATCACATATTAATAGTGATGGTATCAAAGAAGCATGTCTGATATGAGGTGCGACCTAAATTAGTCACGGTATAGCTCCTATTTTAGTCATTTTAATTATGACCCGAAGGTCAAATCCATTTCGTCATCGTTCCCCTTATTCAATCCAGTGGTCACCTCTAAGCCATCTTGCTTCGTACCAGATACTCCATCACATACACAGTTGTTAAAGTGGTATCGGTACTGACAGAGAGTATGCCACTTACCGACTCTGGTCTTTTTAACAATCGAACGCTTAATTTTCCACACCATGGCAATTAGATATGAAATCATATTTCCAAGTATCACACCTCGATTTATTTTAAGTCTTGCCCCAAAATCAATTACCCAAATCATTTATCAATTGTTCGATTAGGATTATAAAACCAATATTCACCCTTGGATTCACTAGACTGGATTGGACATAAGTTTATTTGAATTTATAAATTATATTTAGAAAAGTTAAGTTTGAAAATAGTGTGTATATATATATATATTAACTTGAAAATAATGTATAAATATATATGTAGTTGGAGAACTAGTATGAAATTCATATAGTTAAAGTAATCAAATCATTTTATAAAAGAATGTTTGCAAAATAAGGTAATGCGGAAATTTGCTTGTACGAAATTATAGTTTTATTAAAATAATATTAATCCAGTCCAATCTAAATCCTTGTCTCACTATTTCTTTCCCTTCAAAATTTCACGTTTAATCCAAGTTCCCTTTTTGTCTAGTTCAATTTCAATGCTTCATGATTAACGATTCTCAAACCATTGTTTACATTGGATTTCACATGTCCATTTCATAAAATAAATCTCAAAAAAACTTTTTATGTTAGTTGTTAAATCAAAATGTGATTTATTAAATTCTAACTTATTAACGAAAATCATATTCACCAAGACTTAGATAATCATATTCCTTTATACTTGAACTTAAGCACTTCTCATTTTGATAAAATCCTTCTTACATTCACATGGCGAAAATTCATTTGACAAATCATATATCAAAATAAGTTTTTAAAAACATTTATCAAGTCTTTGCAAATCTTATACATTAAATCATTCAATTCAAAAATTGTCGTATTATGAACATAAAGTTATGAAAAATTTATCTAAATAAATAAGAATTTAAGTGTTAACTTGCAAAATCACTTTAAAACTTATTTTAATACAAATTGGATTTCTTATAAAAATTCAAGTAACAAATTGAACAAAATTTCTTTTAAACATTTCTTTACGCTATATATAAATTTCATTTCAAATTCCTACTTATAAAACCGATATAAGTATTCAAAAATATCTTTATTTTATTGACCATGGTGTCCGTATAAAATTTTCTATCCTATGGTCAAGTGATACGAATATTTATCATTTCAATCCGTTCTTTAAAATATTCGAATCCCGGGTATGTATCATTTTAACCCGCATCCCAAATTAATTTGAATATACAAGGGTTCGGGTACATGTCATTTCAACCTGTAATGGTTTTCTAATCTAAAGGGAACTTGCATGGTGAGAAAATAAACATAGCATATCATGCATACATCCATATTGTAACATATGATATAACCGTGTGTGTCGCACATGCACAACCACAAAGCAAATAATCTAGAGCACCCTAACATTCCATTCAACGTCTCAAATGTTTAATTCAATTAAAAATCAATTAGTCGCGAGTGAGAAAACTCACCTTCTGTGGCAAAATAAGAAGACATGATATGAGTAGAACGATGCTAACGGCTACAAGGAGAAATTCTTTACCTACAACAAAGACACGATTTTTATTTAGAAAGAAAATTATATTTTATGTGAAAATTTACACCAAAAATATTTCAGTCAAAATAATTGACCAAAACCAAGTGGCTAAATAAGAAGACACTGTAACACCCCACCTCCGCTAGGGTCACTCACAAAGGGAATGCACTAGTTTTGGAGGAGCGTTATCGAGGTAAACAAGCACAGAAATATTACAAGACAGAACATAGATAAAACAGCAGAAGAATCAAAAGGTAAATTTCATTACTTTCAAAATAGTCAAAGCCTTTTACATCCAAAGTACCAAATTGCCAAATCATAGTTTTCCATTACAACAAATTCTGTCTTGCATAGATAAAGAAGCATTAACTTAAAAACAGCAAAAGTAGCTTAATTCCCCAAAGGTAGTAGAAATGCAGCCATAGCATAGCTCAAGACCAAACCGTACATGAGTTGAACCGAAAGCAAGCGAAATCCAAGCTAAGTGCTAGAGTTTCCTCCCTGAGAACCTAGGGGGGAAACGGAAGAAAAAGAGGCGAAAGAAAACGGGTCAGTCATAAAGACTGGTAAGTTCTAGTGACTTTCACCATAAAAATAGGTAAAGGTAACATGACATGCATAAACTGAAAGTAAACATAAGGATGCTGTCAAGCTGGGCATGATAAACTAAGATAACTAGATAAATCAAGATAAATCAGGTATAACATCGCATGTCCAAGGTTCGCTGCACCAATTGTACTAATATCCCAACCCATGTCATATGTTAACCATGAAATGATCCCTTGGCCCAATATCATGAATGACCCATTACTAGGTCCAACGGAACGATCCACTAATCGATCGGTTCCCTACAAGTTCTAGCTCGTCGTGTTTCTGTGTCATACGGCCCTATCACGAATGTAGTCACCTGTACTAGGTCCACCATAGGATGTATCAAGCCCTAGGGTGCCAACCACTGACATGAATCAAGAATGAACAGATAATCCTACTGATGCCCAATGTCTGCTTTCTCAACTCCGAACCACGTGCACGACCATAGCCCGCCTGAACCTACACTGGCGCACCAACACAGCCGTCGTTCTGGTCGCTTACAATCAGCCCAGTAATCGTGCCCCACCCTGCCTAGTTCCATGGTATCATGATACATCTAGTGGGTTACTGCTGAAATGGACCGCGTAACTAGGGTTTCCGCCCAGCAGGTTAAGTGTTGTCATTTAAATTCGAGACTTAACCCTTATCAGTCTAGCATGTCAAATTTGCTAAGTGTTGTCATTTAATTTCGCGACTTAGCCCTACAATTCACGTGTCAAGTTGGTTAGGTGTTGTCTTTCATGTTCATGACTTAACCCTATCATGTGGCATTAATTCATTAATGCACCCCAACATCTCACATCAGACCTGTTGTTGTGGTCACTGGATATGCCGGGCGGTTCCGGGCAGAATTACACCACAACTCAGTCTGACCTCGGGTTTCAAGCGCGATATGAACAACTACCCACATTGGATCCTATTATTTGCAGTCACTGGATTTGCCGGGCGGTTCCGGGCAGAATTACACTGCAAACTCAACCCAACCTCGAGTTGGCTATTTTCCAGTTCATTCTAGAGTCATGTCCATGTTCAAATTTCATATCAAGTTCGTGTCAAGTTTCATGGAAAATTTCAAGTCAAGTTTCAACTTATGCCTATTGTCATGTTCATGATTCATGTTCAAAACCAATTCATGTTTTGCCTAATCTACCCAAATTGTATTCCCATCGCATGTAAATGTAAATCGATCTATTTTACAAGTAAGTCCAAATCCCGAAATAAAGGGAATAACATCAAAACTATGATAGGCAAAAGGGACGAGCATAAAGCGATAAAAAGGATTACAAGACTAGCATGATATAACTTGAGATAATTGGTTACAACATCACTGGCATACAGAAAATAATAGGATTTCAAATCTAGCAAAATAAGGTGATAGTCATGATACAAGTTGACATGCAAAAGCAAGACAAATACAAGGATAATGGATCCAATGGTTTTGGTGTACATAATAGCGAATAAACTAAGCAAGTCACACCCTAGGTATGAGATCCAACAAAATGCGAATTCGGTGTACAACATGGTTTTCAACAATAGTGTTATGGGCATGAACAATCAAGTACAATAGTCAATTAACCACAATAGTCATAGTCATAGTCATAGTGAATCATAAGTGATTAATCACAATAGTCATGGATAATTATCCAAAATAATTCTAGGCAACTACCCTAAATAGTCATAGGCAATTAACTGTAATAGTTTCAAAGTCATGGTTATAGACAATAGTCTTATGTTCATATCATAGGCAATAATTCTCATAGTCATGATTCATAGGTGATTAGCCATAATTGTCCTTGTCATAGTCATAGGCAATAGTCTTATGTTCACAGTCATAGACATAGGCATAGTCTTATGTTCATGGTCATAGGCATAGTCTTATGTTCACAGTCATAGGTATAGGCATATTCTTATGTTCACAGTCATAGTCCTTGGTCATTAACAATAGTTTCAATGTCATAGGCATGATAATGTTTGATTTACAACGTGAATAGGCCCAAAGCAATATTCCAAAGGTCAAGATCCAAGATGAAAAAGAATAGATATGAATCAATTATCATACATAGGTCTAATTCTAATTTATAACATGTCCATATCAAGTTTATAGTTTTTATCTAAAAGTAACTTGAACTTACAGATCGTGGTATAAGAAATTGAGATGTAGAAGTTGAATCTGTAAGCTAGTCGTCGAATTTTTGAATCGTTGAATCTTGATTTGATTGTAGAAGCAAATCCCCAAATATGCAATTCCTAGCCGTAGTCTTCAAGAAATAATCTTCACGTTTTAATTTAATTTAATTTAATTTAGAGGAAGAAGAAGAAGCCATGATCATCAAGAGTTTGAGCAGCATATGGTTAGAGAAGAATGGTGTAAAGAAAATGAGGCTTGGAGGCTGTTTATATAGGTTTAGAGCTACGAATCTAGTCAGAAAATCGATCTGGAAACATCCAAACAAATTTGGTTTCAAAACTGGGTACTGGCATCAGGTCGACCCCCAGGTCGACCATAGGGTCGACCTGGTCCCTAGGAGGTCGACCATAGTGTCGACCCCTAGGTCGACCTGGTCCTGGGTGGGAAAATTCCCGCCCAGCCTGCACTGTGGTTTGAATTCGAATTTCGAGCTGTTTTTGATTCTGAAACTACGGAGGCTCATATCTCCCTCATACGGACTCCGATTCTCGAAAACTTGGACTTGTTTCCAAGCAGAATTTCGAGACGAACGCAATGGCACAACCCATTTCCCTTGATTCTTATTTTTAAAATTAATTCTGCCTTGATATATGGTTTTAGCACGTTATTAAAATTCGGGTTGTTACATTCTCCCCTCCTTAAAGGATTTTGTCCCCGAAATCTTCAAGTTAAGAAGAATGAATCCTATCATCCAATCAACCATCTACTCAACCATCATCCACAAGCAATCATTGTCCTTAAAAGATTTCTAATGCTGTATGAACATATGCAAGAAGTGTGTGTATATGTTTCTTGTCTAATGCAAATGATCAGGCTTGATTGATCTTCTTAATGCAAAATATGTTTAGTGCCATGAATCCAACATGTATGCAAGTAGTCCTAGTCACATAAACACTATATGTGTGCACAAATATCCGTCCATATGCAACATTCACATGATAACATCTTCAATTTCATCCATAAACAAGTATAAACACTCATGCATATGCAATATGAAAATGTGTCTGAGCCGATCGAGTGCCTAATGTGTGTTATGCAACCACGCGCAACCATTTGCGACCACTTGCAACCATTTGCAAACATCAACCATAACATGTTTCAAACACATGTTTACATCCAAAAGGTTTCTACCTAAGGTTCTCAAGATAGGATTGAGAAGATAAACAAGATAAAACGAAGCATCTAGGGGAAGAAGTTAAAGATGTACCCCCAGAAGGTCCTGCTTGCGAGCCTTGCCCTTGCTTCTTAGGGCAGTTCTTGCTGATATGTCCAGTATCACCACACTGAATGCATGCTCCCGTCTTCATCTTCTTCTTTCTACAATCCTGGACTATATGCCCTTCAATACCACAGAAGTGGCATTTTCTTTTCTCACGTGTCTTCTTATCCTTATTGTTGTTGTTGTTCTTGCCTCCTTTCTCGGAGTCTACCTTCTTGTTTTGAGACTCATTCGCCTTGACCTCCTTCTTGCCATTCTTGTCTTCTTCATTTAAGAGCGCCATGTCTACAAGCTTTTCGTAAGTAGCCCACATAGGTACGTGGGTCATAGCCAAGCTGTGAAGTGGCTCATTCAATCCTTTTACAAAACGAAGAGCCTTCTTATGAGAGGTATTCACTAAGTCTAGTCCAAACTGAGCCAGTTGATTGAATTGATTAACGTACTCCTTGACCGTCATACTTCCTTGCTTAAGAGATAAGAACTTTTCCAGTTGTAGACTTCGTTCAGCTTGCGAGAGGAATTTCGTATCAAATCTTGTTCTGAAATCCACCCATGTTTCAACCGTCCTCTCGGCGTTAGTGACTTCCCACCAATAGGAAGCTTCGTCTTTGAGCAACCATACTGCTAACTGTACCTTCTGCCTATCGTCCACCTCGAAGATACGAATAGATCCTTAGTTTCTTTGAGCCAATTCCTCGCTTCTACGAATGATTCAGTTCCCTTGAAATCCTTTCCACCCATGGCCCTAAAATCTTTACAGATCTTCGAGAAAGCAATTGCATGAGGAGGGGGTGCGGAGGAGGAATCGCTGTAGCTGGAGGAGGAATATATGCTGGGCCTGCATCGTTGGCCCTAGCCTCTAAATACCTCCTGAACTAGCTAGGTATTGGCATGCCCTTTGGAAATTTAAGATTCCCAGACATGCTGAAATGGAAAAAAAGAGATTGAAACGAGGAAACAAAGGATAGTGCTAATGGCTTTTGGGGAATAGCCTTTAAATAAAACAAGACTTTTCTTGAAAAATGCTTCTTTGTAAACGGTTTTGAAAATAGTTTCAGAAGGTTTTCTAAAAACTTTTGCCCAGTCTGGTAACCTTCTGCTCTGATACCAAATGTAACACCCCACCTCCGCTAGGGTCACTCACAAAGGGAATGCACAAGTTTTGGAGGAGCGTTATCGAGGTAAAAAAGCGCAGAAATATTACAAGACAGAACATAGACAAAACAGCAGAAGAATCAAAAGGTAAATTTCATTACTTTCAAAATAGTCAAAGCCCTTTACATCCAAAGTACCAAATTGCGAAAGTCATTATTTTCCATTACAACAAATTCTGTCTTGCATAGGTAAAGAAGCATTAACTTAAAAACAACAAAAGTAGCTTAATTCCCCAAAGGTAGCAGAAATGCAGCCATAGCATAGCTCAAGACCAAACCGTACATGAGCTGAACCGAAAGCAAGCGAAATCCAAGCTAAGTGCTAGAGTTTCCTCCCTGAGAACCTAGGGGGGAAACGGAAGAAAAAGAGGCGAAAGAAAATGGGTCAGTCATAAAGACTGGTAAGTTCTAGTGACTTTCAGCATAAAAACAGGTAAAGGTAACATGACATGCATAAACTGAAAGTAAACATAAGGATGCTGTCAAGCTGGGCATGATAAACTAAGATAACTAGATAAATCAAGATAAATCTGGTATAGCATCGCATGCCGAAGGTTCGCTGCACCAATTGTACTAATATCCCAACCCATGTCATATGTTAACCATGAAATGATCCCTTGGCCCAATATCATGAATGACCCATTACTAGGTCCAACGGAACGATCCACTAATCGATCAGCTCCCTACAAGTTCTAGCTCGTCGTGTTTCTGTGTCATACGGCCCTATCACGAATGTAGTCACTTGTACTAGGTCTACCATAGGGTGTATCAAGCCTTAGGGTGCCAACCACCGACACGAATCAAGAATGCACAGATAATCCTACTGATGCCCAATGCCTTCTTTTTCAACTCCATTCCACGTGCACGACCATAGCCCGCCTGAACCTACACTGTTGCTCCAACACAGCCGTCGTTCTGGTCGCTTACAATCAGCCCAGTAATCGTGCCCCACCCTGCCTAGTTCCAGGTTATCATGATACATCTAGTGGGTTACTGCTGAAATGGACCGGGTAACTAGGTTTTCCGTCCAGCAGGTTAAGTGTTGTCATTTAAATTCGAGACTTAACCCTTATCAGTCTAGCATGTCAAATTTGCTAAGTGTTGTCATTTAAGTTCGCGACTTAGCCCTACAATTCACGCGTCAAGTTGGTTAGGTGTTGTCTTTCATGTTCATGACTTAACCCTATCATGTGGCATTAATTCATTAATGCACCCCAACCTCTCACATCAGACCTGTTGTTGTGGTCACTGGATATGCCGGGCGGTTCCGGACAGAATTACACCACAACTCAGTTTAACCTCAGGTTTCAAGCGCGATATGACCAACTACCCACATTGGATCCTAATGTTTGCAGTCACTGGATTTGCCGGGTGGTTTCGGGCAGAATTACACTGCAAACTCAACCCAACCTCGAGTTGGCCATTTTCAAATTCATTCTAGAGTCATGTCCATGTTCAAATTTCATATCAATTTCGTGTCATGTTTCATGGCAAGTTTCAAGTCAAGTTTCAACTTATGCCTATTGTCACGTTCATGATTCATGTTCATAACCAATTCATGTTTTGCCTAATCTACCCAAATCGTATTCCCATCGCATGTAAATGTAAATCGATCTATTTTACAAGTAAGTCTAAATCCCGAAATAAAGGGAATAACATCAAAACTATGATAGGCAAAAGGGACGAGCATAAAGCGATAAAAAGGATTACAAGACTAGCATGATATAACTTGAGATAATTGGTTACAACATCACTGGCATACAGAAAATAATAGGATTTCAAATCTAGCAAAATAAGGCGATAGTCATGATACAAGTTGACATGCAAAAGCAAGCCAAATACAAGGATAATGGATCCAATGGTTTTGGTGTACATAATAGCGAATAAACTAAGCAAGTCACACCCTAGGTATGAGATCCAACAAAATGCCAATTCGGTGTACAACATGGTTTTCAACTTTAGTGTTATGGGCATGAACAATCAACTACAATAGTCAATTAACCACAATAGTCATAGTCATAGTCATAGTGAATCATAAGTGATTAATCACAATAGTCATGGATAATTATCCAAAATAATTCTAGGAAACTACCCTAAATAGTCATAGGCAATTAACTGTAATAATTTCAAAGTCATGGTCATAGACAATAGTCTTATGTTCATATCATAGGCAATAATTCTCATAGTCATGAGTCATTGGTGATTAGCCACAATTGTCCTTGTCATAGTCATAGGCAATAGTGTTATGTTCACAGTCATAGACATAGGCATAGTCTTATGTTCACAGTCATAGGCATAGGCATAGTCTTATGTTCACAGTCATAGGCATATTCTTATGTTCGCAGTCATATTCCTTGGTCATTAACAATAGTTTCAATGTCATAGGCATGATAATGTTTGATTTACAACGTGAATAGGCCCAAAGCAATATTCCAAAGCTCAAGATCCAAGATGAACAAGAATAGATATGAATCAATTATCATACATAGGTCTAATTCTAATTTATAACATGTCCATATCAAGTTTATAGTTTTTATCTAAAAGTAACTTGAACTTACAGATCGTGGTCTAAGAAATTGAGATGTAGAAGTTGAATCTGTAAACTAGTCGTCGAATTGTTGAATCGTTGAATCTTGATTTGATTGTAGAAGCAAATCCCCAAATATGCAATTCCTAGCCGTAGTCTTCAAGAAATAATCTTCACGTTTTAATTTAATTTAATTTAATTTAGAGGAAGAAGAAGAAGCCATGATCATCAAGAGTTTGAGCAGCATAAGGTTAGAGAAGAATGGTGTAAAGAAAATGAGGCTAGGAGGCTGTTTATATAGGTTTAGAGCTACGAATCTAGTCAGAAAATCGGTCTGGAAACATCCAAACGAATCTGGTTTCAAAACTGGGTTCTGGCATCAGGTCGACCCCCAGGTCAACCTGGTCCCTAGGAGGTCGACCATAGTGTCGACCCCCAGGTCGACATGGTCCTGGGCGGGAAAATTCCCGCCCAGCCTGCACTGTGGTTTGAATTCGAATTTCGAATTAGAATTTCGAATTAGAATTTCGAGCTATTTTTGATTCTGAAAATTTCTGAAACTACGGAGGGTCATATCTCCCTCATACGGACTCTGATTCTCGAAAACTCGGACTCGTTTCCAAGCAGAATTTCGAGACGAACGCAATGGCGCAACCCGTTTCCCTTGATTCTTATTTTTAAAATTAATTCTGCCTTGATTTATGGTTTTAACACGTTATTAAAATTCGGGTTGTTACAGACACGATATGAGTAGAACGACTCTAACGGCTACAAGGAGAAATTCATTACCTAGAACAGAGGCACGATTTTTATTTAGAAAGCAAATTATATTTTATGTGAAAATTTACACCAAAAAGATTTCAGTCAAAATAATTGACCAAAACCAAGTGGCTATAGCCGGGTTTGAACTTGTGACCTCTCAGCTTTGAGTTGCATGTCAAACCACTTAGCTATATACCATTTTTTTCAAAACAGAAAAGAGTGACCTTGAATGCATTAGCAAAATAGTTGAGAGGGAACACAACACCATTTTGGTCGAGATCCGCCTGTGTACTTCGCTGTTAACGCAATGTACAGTGCCAAGTCTCAACAGACGGTACGTGTATAACATATGGGTTCATTACTTCATGCATCATCACCCGGTATTACAACTACTGGGATGGTTAACACATGGTTCTCAAACCATTCAGGTCAGTGGCAAGCTGTTAATGCAACAGTGGTTGCCGATTACATTCAGGAAAAAGTTTTGGAAGCAGTACACACATGTGTGATTAAACATACACTTGCATGTTTACTAAACGTGAGCAAATAAAGAAGAAAGAACAAAAGAAACTCACGGTGACCAAGTTCAAGATGTCGGAGGGGTTCGGATGAGGTGCTAGACTGACAAGCGACGCAGATGAACTTGTCGGAGGTGACTATAATGGTGGTCCGAGGCGGAGCTGCTCTTGTTTGGTTTTCCACTTTTTTTCCTTTTTTCTATAAATTCTTTACTCGTAGGTTCCGAGTTTGTAAGCGAGAGAGGTGGAGCAAGGAAGAACAGTGGCATGTCGCGGGAAGGTGGCGGCTTGCCTAGCCGACGTCAGGTGACCGGCGACGCTACGGCGGAGCTATGGCACTGACAGGTGGAGGGCGATGTGTCATAGATCATGGTTTGGGTACACAAGCTTCGCTGAGTTTTCTATGTGAAGAGAAGCTGTGGGAAAACTGGGTTCGAGGCTCTTTTTTTCCTTTTCCCAGTCTTCTTGCGGTTCAGGGTTCCACCAAGCGATGGAGGCGGCTTCGGTTGCCGAAGCCTGGGACGTTGCTGGCGAATAGCATGAAGTGTGGACTCAGTAAATGGTTTGGAAGCGGATGAACGACATTGGCAAGAGTGAGGTGCGGCTTGTACTGTCTTCGAAAAATGGAGCAAGGAGCTGCTCGCGGATTTTGTGCACAGTGCACGGGGAGGAGAACTTCACGTTGGAGAGACAAGCTCGAGAAGGTTGGAGCAATGGAAGATCTGAGTTGAAGCTGAGGAAGTGAGAGGGTGCGGTGTGGTTTGGCACAAAAGCGAAGGGGAAAAGAATGAATACGAGGCTAACGTTTGGTCACGAAAATAGTAGGGTGGAGATTTAGTACCCTGGCATTCGAAAATCCTCTTTTTTCCTCTAGAATTGGAATGGAAATATTTTAGAGCAGGAGGAAGATTAGTTGCGTGAAGAAGAATGAATGAAATGACGGGTATGTTCACGCGAGGAAAAATGGAGCGCTTTTTATTTCTGTCGTCTGAATATTTTATTCGAACCAGTATTGGATTCTCTGCTGATGAACGGTTTTGAAATCTTGATACACTATTCCCATATATTTGCTACTGACAGGGAGAGATTTTTGTACTGTTGCCATATTTTTAGGAAGAGGTGAAATTTCAAATTAAAAAGGCAATGTGTATGACTATTTCAGAGAGAGAATGGGCCTTTGTTAATAGAGATAAGGGTTGAAGTTGGCTGAAAATGTCTACCGTTATGGCATGGTTCCAATTTGTGTTTACTTCGTTAATTTCTTCCTTATTTGTTAACACAATTTAGGAAATTAAAAATTAAATTCCTTTTCTTCTTTTTCCCTTATTTATTTATATTTAATTATTTATTTAGATGGACATGAACGGACAACGCAGCGAACGTGCTAACGAACGTTGTTTGTTTTACGTGCGATTTTAGCTATGCGCTCTACGGTTATGCAACGCTAAATTGTTGAAATTTTTAGAAATTTAATTAAAGTAAATTTTTATTTAGAAATTTTAAATCTACTAAATTTGCGAAATTGTCACTAGTGAACGGAGCATGACGGTATTGGACACATTGTTTATTTGTCATAAATCTCAAACTTTATTAACAATGAAATAATTTAATTTCTTCGTTTTATCAGCCAAACATATATTGAAATTTTAAATTTATATTTACCAATTTGATATCAAATAAATCAGCTATTTAATTGTAAACAACTTCCAAATCTTATATTTTGAAATCTACTTTACCTAAAATAAATTGTACCGCAAATTAGATTACAAAAATTGATTTTATTTCAAGTCAAGGTTTCAACGTTCCAAATCTATTATAAATATTCGTTTTGAAAAAACCATTTATATTGAAAGCAAATTTACGAAAGGATTCCACTGAAAATAAATTCAAATTTGGTTCAAAATAGATATAATTACAAATTCTACATCAAAATCCAAATATAAATATTTATTTTATCATTAAACCTTAATTTAACTTATATTTAAATATTTCGAAATTACGTGTTCATTACAAAAACATTCGATCTCTCCAATTTTATCAAGCGGCGTTTCCTAAATTCGATCTCTCTAATTTGTCAAAATCTTTAGGAGATTTTCGATTTCGTTCTACGATTGTTAATTCTATCAGGTGAGGTTTATTTTTTTCATTCTTATTTCTATTTTGAAATTTGAAATTAATTTGATAACTTTAGGAGATTAAAGAAGCGATTTTCTTAGGGTTTTTTTCCATTTTATCAGGCAGTTTTCATCAGTTTGAATTGAATGTTCGATTATAATTCTATCGTTTGATTTACAGTTTTATTAGAAACCTAAATTGTCATGTATGAC
Organism: Allium sativum; assembly: GCA_030737875.1. Classification (NCBI taxonomy): domain Eukaryota; kingdom Viridiplantae; phylum Streptophyta; class Magnoliopsida; order Asparagales; family Amaryllidaceae; genus Allium; species Allium sativum. The sequence goes on from CM060913.1 coordinate 582,933,464, forward strand.
ATCATTATCTGATTTTTTTTGTTCTTGATTTTTTTATATTTTTTAGTTCTATCAATGAGAGATGAAATTAAAAGCTGAAGTAGTCATTTAGAGTATCGGGTTGGTGAAAGGTACAGTGTTTTTCTTATAAAATATTGTGTGATTGTTAATTTATAGAAAGCATTGGTAAATCATATATAGATGACATTGGATTTTTGAATTCAACATAGTTGACTGGAAAATATTATGAAGGAAATGTATTATGGAAAAGATAAATGGGTTTACTGTTTTGTTAGTAGGTGATTTCTTTAGTAAATTGTTATCTAGGATGAAAAGTTTCTATAGATTTTCAATGTGTTTGGTTTGATCAGTGATGTTAAATGACATCAATTTGATGTTTGCTTAAATACAAGGAATAGGTAAAAACCTTTTTTACTTGTGCCTTGGATTTACTGTTTTCCTACATAAAAAACATTGGCATGTAAATCAAAATTTAGAATTGACATTTGCGATGTGTTGTTAATTGATATATTTTAGTGTATTTGATTGCAGTTTTTGTAAAGTCCTAATAATGTTTATTCGAATAACATAACAGATGTTATAGCACTGAAAAACATAATTGCTTTTATCTTTTTTAAACTATGTGATAAAAAAAATTATATTATGTAATATTTTGTGCAATTTGATTGATGTAATGTTTCTTCACCGTTCTTAGTTATCATTGTTTAAACTGAACTCAAATTGTTCGTCAATAATTAATCATTTAATAAAAAAAATTGTTTTTGGTAAGGGAAACAATGATAACTATTGTTGAAAATGCTCTTGCTCATTTTGGTAAAGGAAACAAAACAACATATATCATTTATCAAATGATAAAATTATTTATCGTTTAGTAAATAATATTTCTATTCATCTTTATGTCAAGATGGTTGTAGTAATCATTTTGCGATTAAACGATAGTTGTATTTATCTTTCTATCAAAATAATTGTATTAAGTGATAATTTTTTTATCTTTATGTTAAAATTATTATATTAAATATTTTCATTTTGAATTGAAAATATATTCATGTCTTTGAATAGAAAAAGATAAATTTATATTCATTTATACAAATAATGTTTTATAAAATTAACTAAATATATTTATCTATTATCAAATGCTAAAATTATTTATCTTTGATAATGTCAGTCATGTTGCATAAAACTGAATAAGAAATGATAAATGAGTATCATTTTTCAGAAATCATATATGTACCACCAAGTTAATTAATATCTTTTAAATTTTCTGTAACAACCCGGAAAATCAGAACCAATTTAAAATTTTTATTTCAGTTATTTTAATGAATTTTGAATATTTAAAATAATTTATTTTAAATAATAACGACTAAAAATTTATTTAAATCAAAGTTAGTACGAATAAATTTATTTTAATTATATAACGAGCCTGAAATGGCGCGGTAGTTTGAAAATTCGATTTCAAATTTCAATTGAATGTACAGGATTCAAAATAAATCAGATTTCAGTAAAACAAGAAATATTTGAATTTGTTTGAAAATATCTTTCCAGCGAATGTGAAAAATCTAGATTTCATAACGGAATAAAAAGTTATATTCAGTTGAAAATTCAGAATAGTCGCTATGGAATTTTATATAATATATAGCCCTTAAACAGCGATTTTGCAAAATGACCTCTGTTTTTGATGGGACCACTTTTGTTGGATCCGGGATATCAAATTATTTCTAGATTCCAATTTTCATAATTTTTGGAATCAATATGTGAGTGTGGTGAATTTAAACGCGTTTGGTCAATTTAGTTTGAATTTAATCGACTGGAAAATGACCGTTTTTCAAACGGTCTCCAAATTAGACGAAATTAGTTTTGTTAGGACTGTATCATCAAAACATAGCTAGATTTATTTTTCAGGAATTTATGGAGTTAGTATGTGGCCCCGGTAAATTAAAATGTGCGTTTGAATTTAAAATATATTGATTTATATTTTAAATTTAACGAAAACTATTCTAAATAGTCGAATTGGCTTACGGGACATATCCCATTGTGTTCTAAATGGGGGTATTTAGCTAGGAGCGACAGTCGTTGGGTTGGATTTGGAGTTCGTATCAATAAAGAGGTATTTTACGAATTAAATAATTTTATAAATATATATATATTTCAAAAACCCTAGTTTTTCTAATTTTTTCATTGGTCAAGGGAATCCGCCATCAGGTCCACCGATCCGACGCGTAAAACACTCCAGATTTCTCTCTCAAATTAATTCCAATCCGTTAAGTAATTTTCAATGCTTCTGAAGGGAAAATTGAAGAGCAATTCATCCTCTTCGAATCCATAACGGGGTGATTAATTATCGTCGTGTAAATCAAGGGGAATCAACCCATAAACCGCCGCCATTCGTGGCTGTTCTACGGCAACAGGGGCCCACCGAGTTCATCCTTGCTCTCGGCGTAGGTGGATCACTCCAAGGTGCACCTCGTGGCAGCGTCCGATCTGGGTATGGTCGAGCGTAGGTGGTGAACGGCGAAGCCCTAGTTCATGACGAAATGGGAACGAAGGAGATTAATTAAAGAAATGGTAATGCTTTTATTAATCGTAATTAAATGGTAATTAATTTATTAATTATTTTATTTATTCAATTAACGTATAAACTTCCACATCTTTTCCATACGAGGTCCAAATCGCACGAAACTGGATCTTTTGCGATCGTGGGGACGAGAGCTTCACATCAAGACAACCGGGTCCAATTTGGAGCACGTTAGCATTTTGGGTAAATTCAAATCCAGACGATGTTGAATTCGCCAGATAAAAACCCACAGAGCGGAAACCGACAGTGAGTACTCCTTCTCACTTTATTTATTTTACCGTTTAATATACACTAGGATGCAGACGGTGCTTAGCCGCACCCGACACCATTGATTGTACAAACCATAATTGTTTGTTTGGATTGAATTGATTGTGTTGTATGGAATAAAATATTTGAACAATAAAATTATCATTTTTATTGAATGAATAAAATATATAAAATATTCATGTATGGAATAAAATATTTGAACAATAAAAATATCATTTTTATTGAATGAATAAAATATATAAAATATTCATGTATGTAATAAAATATTTAAACAATAAAAATATCATTTTTATTGAATGAATAAAATATATAAAATATTCATTTATGGAATAAAATATGTGAACAATAAAAATATCATTTTTATTGAATGAATAAAATATATAAAATATTCAGGTATGGAATAAAATATTTAAACAATAAAAATATCATTTTTATTGAATGAATAAAATATATAAAATATTCATGTATGGAATAAAATATTTGAACAATAAAAATATAATTTTTATTGAATATATGAACCATATAAAATTGTCATGTGTTGAAAATAAATATTCATTTACGAATCGGACGATTTGTTTATGTACACACATTTAACTAATGTGGATTGGGACGATAAATTTTACACATCGCCCAACTGCACAAATAAAATATGTGTTTGTTGGTTGAAACCCCACACGGGTGTTGGGCTGATATTTGGCGTACACTAATCCCAAGTGTTTAGTTGTATGTCGATCGATGGGTTGACAGAATGTGTAAGCATTAATTATTTAATTTTAACGCTTATACAGTTGTAAATTACACTCTGGATGATGGTTGATTGTTTATCATGGTTGTTATATACATGTGTTGTATGAAATCCATATAAATAACATTATATGGTAATTGACTGTGTCTGATTTCAATTCAGAAAGAACGAATGTTTTAACATATCGAATATTTTAAAATAATATTCATTAAAGGATTAAAATCTGATTTGATGTCCGATTTGGGATGGACACGAAAATATTGAAACATATGAAGCCGTGTTGTTTAAATTTGCATCATTTTGACGCGAACGATATTTATATCGATTTTATTCATTTTTTATAATAAATATCGAAAAGGAAATGATTTCAAAATCAGATATTTTGAAAATATTATCATTTAAATATTATAATGATAAGGAGAATTCAATTTTGATTTAAAATTGAAAAGGAAGTTAGAATCGTTTTAAAACGAATTCATAAAAGATTTATAAAATACGTTTTAAATGGAAATCGACGAAATATATATTATATATATATATATATAATATAATGGCCTGAATAGAACGCGTCGCGCTATAGCCGTTCCCGAATTTTGACCATTAACTTCGAATTGATATTACGGGAGATCTGACCATCGGATTCTCCTAAAACCAGAACCGTTGGGTTTGTATCGAAAAGAGCTTTCCAATGAATACAAGAGATTTGAAATCTAACGGTTGGATTTGGAATTATGTCCTAATCAAATTTGGAAAAGGTCATTGTAAGTGCAGTTCGATGACCGTTTATGGAAATCGACTGAAAGGGCCTTAATAAAAATAATAAAAATATTAATAACTTGTGTAAAATCATAATAAATGATTTGGAAAGAATTGGGATGAAAAATTCCATATTTGAAAATATAAAAATATATTTTTATCGAAATGAACTAGTTATCAACTAGAATTATAATCCAATTATTTTTAAATAAATAAATTGGATTAAGAATAGGTTTTAATATAACCAGAACTTCCAATATATGAATTATAGTGGATTTGAATGGAAATTGTAACAACCCAGAAAATCTGAACCAGTTTAAAATTTTTAAATTGGCTATTTTTGTGGATTTTCAATATTTAAAATAAATATTTTAAGTAATAATGACGAAAAGTACGTTTGAATCGATGTTTGAAAATAAATGTAATTATTCTAAATTATAAACATGGCCTGAAATGGCGCGACAGTTTCAAATTTTCAATTCAAACTTTGACTGACTGTACCGGGTGCAAAATAAAACGGATTTTAGTGAAACAAAAAAATATTTAAATCTGTTAATGAATATCTTTCTAACGGATCTAAAAAATCGAAGTTTCATAGTGGGAATCAAAAGTTATGGCCAAATGAATTTTCAGAAAGGTCGCTATAGAGAATATATAGCCCGTGGAAATAGACATTTTGCAAACGACCTCGGAATTCGACGAAACCACTTTTGTTGGATCCGGGATGTCAATTTGTTGCTAGGTTTCAAATTCCATAATTTTTGAAGTCAATATGTGAGCGTGGCAAAGGAAAATGTGTTTTGGTCAATTATAGTTAAATTGGATCGACCAGAAAAAGGCCATTTTTCAAACGGTCTCAGAATTTGACGAAACTAGTTTTGTTGGGACCGTATCGTCAAAACATAGCTAGATTTATTTTTCGGGAATTTTTAGAATCAGTATGTGGGCCCGGCAAATTAAAATGTACGTTCAAATCCATATTTGAATGTTTCATATTTTAATTTGAAGAAAAATTGACTGTAATAGTTGAATTGGCCTACGAAACATATCCAGTTGTGTTCGGAATGAGGGTAATTAGCTAGGGGTGACAGTCGTTGGGTTTGGATTGGAGTTCGTATGAGAAAACCGTATTTTAAAATTTAATTAAGCATGGACCAATAGAAATTTTTCATTCATAATTATTTTAAAAATAAAAAAGCCAAAAAACCCCGTAATAGCAGCGATCGACGACAGAAAGGGCATCCATCCTTCCCGATCAATTTCCGGCCGCCACGTTCGCCAAAACCCACCAGTCATTTGTAACTTTTTGAAGACCTCACCTTCCTCTACAAATCCGTACCAGTGGCACCCCCTCTCGTCGTGTATCCTGGCCGGATCGAGCCCCCAAAGTGACGAACTTCCCGGCGCCGCCGTGCTTCAGATCCGCCGCCGAGTCCGACCACCCCACCGTCGATCTGGGCGCCTCTCCTAGCCCGTCAAGGTGGCGCGGGCCGATTGCGTTCAAGTGCTTCAGGTTTTGTGAAAAATCAAAACCAAAATTCGAACAAAAACTGAAGGTATCGGCTTTGTTAATTTTAAACTGTTTTAACACCTTTAAATCGTCGCAAAATATGATTAACTTCTAAAAATCATATCTTTCTTCTATGTGGTCGAAATTCAGTGAAACAAGAGACACCGGGACCATGAGGACGTCTTCTACATTCTAGAAGAGACCAGATATTTTTCTGAGCTTGCTACAATTTTCTTTAGCATCGCGAAAACAACGGTGAGATTTTAAATTTATAAACGATATGGAAAACAACGATGTATAAATTATATAGTCGCTGTATGAGTTATATAAGCGTTGTACACCACATGTATAAACGTTGTATAAGTTGTATGTTCGATGTATAAGTTATATATGCGTTGTAAAAATAATATATTCGTTGAAATAAATTGAAATGATATTGAAGTGAAATCGAAATATAGTTATATACGTATATCTATATATATATATACACTCCCCTCGTCCACAGACCATGGACGATATATATTGGTTGTAATATTGTTTGGATTGGTTGATGTGAAATTTGGTGAATACCATGAATGGTTGATTTGAAATAATTGATTGTGATTGAAATCCCAATAGGATTAGTATATGGGGAAATTCGTCTGCGTACGAACTAGATATTGAAAATCCCCATTGTCAAAAACCGCGAGGTTTTAAGGTAGAGCGAGGAGCCGTACTAGGGACGGTGTCGGTTTTAACTATCCTGCCGTTATGCTGCCGAAATTTTCAATAATATTCATGTGTTACAATTATTTTCATGTGTTGAAATTATTTTCATGTGTTGAAACTATATTCATGTGTTGAATAGAAATTCATGTGTTGAATAAATTCTTTGAAATATAAAAATAACATTTTTACCTTATATATGAACTATATAAAATAATCGTGTTTTGAAATAAATTGTTTTACAATAAAAATCACATCTTTATTATATATATAAACTATAGAATTATTTTCATGTGTTGAAACTATATTCATGTGTTGAATAGAAATTCATGTGTTGAATAAATTCTTTGAAATATAAAAATAACATTTTTACCTTATATATGAACTATATAAAATAATCGTGTTTTGAAATAAATTGTTTTACAATAAAAATCACATCTTTATTATATATATAAACTATGGAAAACATTCATGTGTTGAATAAAGGACTAGAACGATAAAAATCATATTTTTATCGTATGTGTGAAGTCGAAAACATTCATGTGTTGAATATATAGATTGAACAATAAAATCTACATTTTTATTGTGAATATGAAGTGTTAAAAACGGTGATGTGTTGAATAAATATTTTTGATGATAAAAATATCATTTTTATCAAATATATGAAGTGGATATGGTTTTGAAATCGAGGAATGAATTATATTTATATATATATAATTAAAATAAATCGAATAACGAGGCTGCAGTTCGTATTTTGAAATTGTAACTTCAAACGATTGTACCGGGAGATCCGACCGTCGGATTTCCCCAAAACTGAAACCACTAGATTCGTTTTGAAAAGATCTTTCTAATGATATAAAATTTGTGAAGATCCAACGGTTAGATTTTCATATATGTGTAAATCAAATCTAAAGAAAAACAGAGCCACGACCGCGTTATGGCCTGAAGCGTCGTTTGAGTGAATTGGCTATTTTTAAATAAATAAAAATAGCGATAAATCGTGATAAAATATTATAAATGATATTTGATATTTGATGGTTGTATGTGTTTGGCGTGAAAATTACATTAAAGAACAGAATTAGTGATATCGAATAATTTAACCATTGAAATGAATTGATTTGAAATTCTAAATATACGCGAATTATTTGAAAAGGCCGAGTTGATTCTCATTTCAAATAATTGATCGACGATTGAAAGTCGAAGATTTGGAGATGATGCAAGACCAATGATCTTCACGTCGAATGGAGGGGTGCTACTGATGCTCATGATGGGAGTAGCTACCTTAAAGGGGCTGAAGTAGTAGCCGTCCGAACGTACATGTTGGTTGTACGGATATGCGAGGAATAAAGACCCTCCGGTTTCGTTCAGACCCAGAACGGACTTGTAAATGGACTGTGTGTCTGACATTGGATTTCATTCTGTGTGATTGATAAACGTTAGTTGCATGGCGTGAATTGCCTGTGTGGCATGTTGAGATGCAGTGATCAAAGCTTTTGTTGAAAAGCAGAGCTTTGTGGTTGATGATCAAAGCACCGCCTGTGTGGCATAACTTTGTGTATAACGTGAATTCGCGAGCCTCACACCCCGGTATGGACCAGAAACGGGAGAGGACTTCAGGGAGGACGTGCGTTTCCTTCTAGCTAGGGTGGTGTCAGTGACCTACCAGCCCTGGCATTTATATTACTTTCACCTGTGTGGTTGTTGCTGTTGCGAGGCGCCTCAGATATATCGGTGACTATGTGGAGCCGATGGAGTCGTAGGACTCATTTACGCCCCAAAGGGCGGGGAAACGCAGTGTTCAGGGTTTAAGTTTAATCCACATCGAGTGGACTAGCCCTGTTGCTCCAAGGCTTGCCTGTGCGCTTGCCTGAGACACGGGCTAGAGCGTCTCGAAGCGGTGAGGACGATCCCTGGCCTCGGTCCATGACGGAAATCCAATTTCCAAATACGACATCGTGCGGTTTTGATTGTATATATATATATATATATATATATATATATATATATATGGTGACATGATATATGGTACCCATGCCGTCTATGATAGATGGCTATGATTCAAATTGTTTTTGAAACATATAAATACTAGCAATAATATCAAATGATTTGTTTTGCTCGTATCAAGCATATTTTGGCCATTATAAGGTAAAACTCTATCCTCCAGTTTGTGTTGCAATGTGTGATGAGACCCGAGTCTTATAATGGCTTCATTTTTATAAAAAGCATTGTGATGTTAGAAAGATTAACTTGTTTTTAAAGCACTGGCAATCCAATGGAGTAAACCCGTTCCACGAAAGTGGCGTGATCCTGTGATTTGCCATATTATAAAAGAATTTAAGTATATTTCTCGTACCAGTCCCATGACTGACTCGTAGTTTGTTTCACTTGCAAACTCGGGTGCCCCTATTTCTACACAGGCAGCCTTGTATTCAGGTTTTAGCAGGTTCTTTCTGGATAGCTGGAGCTGAAGATGGATTCTATCATTTATCTCTTTTATGCTGTTCAGCTCCTATTATACATATTATGTGGTTTTTCACTGTAGACATTTATGTATAGCTGAACTGTATTTGTACTAAGTATGATCCTGTATACTGTGTAACTCTGATGATTATTATATCCAGTATATTTTTTTGTATATTATCTGGTGTATTTATTTATTTATGTTCTGCTGTTATCTATTTATGTGTTATATTCCAAAGATTACCCTTGCCACTGTGGAACGGGGTTTGGGTCGTCACAGAAATCATCTTCGGAATATTTCAATATTGGATTTCGTGATTATACGCATATTGTTATGGAAATTTGGAAGATATATTTATATCGTTATTTCCAATACGATATTTGTTGGTTTCAGAATTTGATATTGAATACATGCCGATATAATTTCTATTCAAAGCCTTGTATTTAATATCAAATGGGATTTTCGATTTGTCGTGAATGGTGTCTTCATTAACACCGTTCTTAAGCCCAATTGAGAAAAGAATAAATCTTTTAATTAAGATTAAGGTGGTTTTCTAATTAATTAATATTTAATTGGAATTGAATAAAAGAATTGGATTTTGGGTTTGTAGTGAATGGTGTTTTCAGTAACACTGTTCTTAAGACCCCGTTTGAAAAGAATAAATCTTTTAATTAAGATTATTAGAGTTCCAGTTACATTTAGTAATTGGAATAAAATGGAATGTGAATCGAGTTTATCGCGAACTGTGGTTTTAATGACATTCGTTCTTTAACCCGATGAACAGTGAAATTTGATTTGGAATTTATAAATCTTTTAATTAAGATTTATGGGAATTTCCAAAGTAAAGTTTTCCAATTTAATATATTAAATTGGAATTGAATGGAATTCGATTTGATAATAATCGAAGTGAGCTTCTGTGGAGGAAGACTGTTAATATATATGGAATATAAAAGGCTTTGTCGTTATTCCATTTATATTATTTGTCGGATACGGAAATTGATATCGATTATATATATTGATTTGTTTTCCGTGAAGATTCGATAATTAATGGAATGGGATTTTGGGTTTATCGTGAACTGTGTTTTAAATGACATTAGTTCTTTAACCCAGTTAAAGATAAGATTAATTTCTTAACTTTGAATAAACATTAAGAAATGATTTTTGAGATTAAAACTGAATTAGAGTTTTAATGAATCTTTAATTAGATTGGAATGTGAATGGGATAATTAAATTTATCGAATTCATGAAATGATCGAGAATGGAGTATCACCAATTTTGCTCCAAGCGATAGTTAAATCTTTAATTGGATTTGAACGTGAAATGGTAATTAATTTTACCAATAACACTGTGGTGTTAGATATCAAGTATTACCAATTTTGCTTTATGGGATGAATAGTTTGGGATTGGGAAATTAAACAATGATTACTTCTGTAAGATTCGCTTATCCCGACTAGTTTGGATAAACCTTAATTTGGTTTGAATTGATACCCAAAGGAAGATTAAAGAATAAATTTAAAGAATTTATCTTTTGATAAAATTAATGGGAACCATTCCTCAAAAATGTGAATATTTGAATAAATGAATATTCTAGATTGGAATGAGGCGTATGTTGTGTTTTTATAGCATTTGTTATAAGATACGCAAGTTATTCGGAAAGGCCGGGTTTTTCCCATTCTGAATAACTGAATCGATGATAAGTCGACGTTGAAGACGGTGGTTGAAGACCGGAGGTCTTCACATTGTTTGGATGATTACTGATGTCTTGATTGGACTATACACCCAAGACAAGGTAATAAGTGGTGATCATCCAGACGTACTTGGAGATCGACCGAATATGCGAGGGCCTCTCTCCTGTATTGGACATATGGGACGAGGAATAAGGTGCCTCCAGTTTCGTCCAGACCCAGAACGAACTTGTAAATTTGTAACAACCCGGAAAATCAGAACCAAATTTAAAATTTTATTTTAGCCATTGTAGTGAATTTTGAATATTTAAAATGATTTATTTTAAATATTAACGACAAGAAATTTATTTTGAATAGAATTAGAATGTATATATTTATTTAAATCGAAGTTAGAATATAAATATTTATTTTAATTATAAAAGGAATTGGAAATGGCGCGGTAGTTTGAAAATTCGATTTCAAACTTCAAATGAATGTACATGATTCAAAATATACCGGATTTTAGCGAAACCAGAAACATTTGAATCTATTTCAAAATATCTTTCCAACGAATTCGAAAAATTGAAATTTCATAGCGGGAATAAAAAGTTATGCCCAGTTGAAATTTTAGAATAGTCGCTATGGAAATATAGCCCTTAAAAATAGCCGTTTTGCAAACGACCTCCATTTTCGATGAAACCACTTTTGTTGGATCCAGGATGTCAAATTTTTGCTAGATTCCAATTTCCATAATTTTTGGGTTTAGTATGTGAGCGTGGTAAAAGAAAACGTATTTTGTCGGTTTCTGTCATTTTGGATCGACCAAAAAATGACCATTTTTCAAACGGTCTCCAAATTAGACAAAATTAGTTTTATTAGGATCGTATCATCAAAACATAGCCAGACTTATTTTTCTGGAATTTTTGGAGTCAGTATGTGGCCCTGGTAAATTAAAATGTATGTTCAAATTAAATATATACTGATTTATATTTTAATTTAAAGAAAAACTGATCGTAACATTAGAATTGGCTTACGAAACGTATTCCATTGTGTCCAGAATGGGGGTATTTAGCTAGGGGCGATAGTCGTTGATTGGAGTTCGTAGCGATAAACATATATTTTTGAAATTATAAGTAGCACGGGCCAATCAGAAAATTTATAATTAAAAAAAAAAGAAAAATCCGCTTTCTCTCTCCCCGACCTGCGATGAACGACGGAAACCACCCAATCCTTCCCCTTCGTTTTTCTCTCCATCCACAAGGAATTAGACCCTGGTTCTTTGGAGACTTTTGAAGAGCTCTCTCTCCTCTTCAAATCCATGCCCGCTGTGTCCCATATCGCTGGGCCATCATCCAGATCCGCCGCCGTGAAGTGCTCGACTTCGAACCTCCGCCGCGTCGTCGATCTGCCACCGAACAAGGTACCTCGACCATCGATCTGCGCACCCGTCGACCCTCTACGGTGTGGTGCAACTCGATTTCAACCTAGTGCTACGGATTTGGAGTAAAGTCTAAACCTAGGTTTGAACGAATAAGCTAAGGTAACGGCTGTTTTAAATTAAACTGATTTCAACAGTTAAAAGTTTTGTGAATTATGATTTGAGAATAAAAATCATATCTTTTTTATTTGTGGTCAAAATCCAGTGAAACAAGAGACACCGGGACCGTGAGGACGTCTTCTACATTCTAGAAGAGACCGGAGGATTTTTAGAGCTCGCTACAATTTTAGGCGAAGCCAAAAGCAATGTGAGAACCTCTCACCAAAATTATTGTTATACAGTTATTTATTTCATAACTGCATATATGAACTGCTCCCCATCGTCCACAGACCATGGACGACTTGTTTGTTGTACGTTTGATTGATTTATTTGGGTGAATTTGGTTTGTGATGTGAAATAGACTGTATATAATATTCATGTGTTGAAATAAAATAAATATTCATTTACAAATCGGACGATTTGTTTATGTACACCCTTTTGACTGATATGGATTGGGACGATAAATTTTACACATCGCCCAACTACACAAATAATATTCATTGTTTGTTGATTGAAACCCCACACGGGTATTGGGATGATATTTGATGTACACTAATCCCAATCGTTTAGTTGTATGTCGATCGGTTGGTTGAAAAACTGTGGTAAGCGTTAAATATTTATATTTAATGCTTATGCACTGTAGAATACACTCTAGATGATGGTTGATTGTTTATCATTGTTGTACTATACATGTGTTGTATGAAATCCACATAATCAATATTATATGGTAATTGACTGTGTCTGATTCCAGTTCAGAAGGAAGGAATATTTTAAAATAATGAATATTTTAAAATAATATTCAGAAAAGTATCAAAATATGATTTTGATGTTCGATTTGGGATGGACATGAATATATTTAAATATATATAGCCGTGTTGGTTAGATATGCGCCATTTTGACGCGAATGATATTTATATCAATTTTATTCATTTTTATAATGCATATCAAAAATGAAATGATTTCAAAATCTGATGTTTGAAAATATTATCATTTATATGTTAATGATATGGAATATTCAATTTTGATTTAAAATTGAATATGAAGTTGAAATTGTTTTGAAAACGATTTATAAAATATGTTTTGAATTGAAATCGATGAAATATATATATATATATATATATATATATATATATATATATATATATTATATTTAATGGCCTGAATAGAACGCGCCGCGCTGCGGTAGTTCACGAATTTCGACCAACGACTTCGAATTAATGTTACGGGAGATCCGACCGTCTGATTCTCCTAAAACCGTAACCGTTGGGTTCGTATCAAAAAGAGATTTCTAACGAATACAAGAAATTAGAAATCTAATGGTTGGATTTGGAATTATGTCCAAATCAAATTGGGAAAAGGTCGTTGTTTGTGCAGTTCGATGACCGTTTATGGAAATCGACTGTACGGGCCTTAATAAAATTATTAAAAATGTCAATAATTTGTGTAAAATCATAATAAATGATTTGGAAGGAATTGGGATGTAAAATTCCATATTTGAAAGGATAAAAATATATTTTTATCGAAATGAACTAGTTATAAACTAGAATAAAAAATCCAATATTTGTAAATTAATAAATTGGATTTGAAATGGTTTTAAAAATAAACGGAATTTCCAATATATGAATTGGAATGGATTTGAATCGAAATTATCTTCGGAATATTTCGATATTGGATTCCATGATTATACGGACATTGTGGAGGAATTTGGAAGATATATATATATCGTTATTCCAATACGATATTTGTTGATTTCAAATTTTGATATTGAATATAAGCCGATATATTTTCTATTCAGAGCCTTGTATTTAATATCGAATGGGATTTTGGGTTTGTCGTGAATGGTGTCTTCATTAACACTATTCTTAAACCCAGTTGAGAAAAGATTGAATCTTTTTATATAGATTTAACGAAGTATACCAATTAATTAATATTTAATTGGAAATGAATTGAAATTGATTTTTGGGTTTATCGTGAACGGTGTTTTAAATAACACTTGTTCTTTAACCCGATTAACAATGGAATGAGATTTTGGGTTTGTCATGAATGGTATCTTTAATAATACTGTTCTTAAACCCAATGGAGTTAAGAAAATTAGAAACTAACTGGAGATTAGCTAAGTTTAATGGTTTCCTGGGTATTGATCTGATGTTGGTTTCGGCCTTCGGCATTAATACTTAGGAAATTGTTCTCTTACTAATTTACGGTTAGAGACTAATGGAATGTGATTTTTGGTTTATCGTGAACCGTGTTTTAAATGACATTGGTTCTTTAACCCAGTTAAAGATAAGATTAATTTCTTAGTTTTGAATAATCATTAATATTGATTTTTGGGAAGATTAAAACTAAATGCAGTTTTAATGAATCTTTGATTAGATTGAAAAGTGAATGTGATAATTAAAATTATCAATACAAGAAAATGATCGAAAATGGAGTACCGCCAGTTTTACTCCAGGCGATAGCTAAATCTTTAATTAGGTTTGAACGTGAAATGGTAATTAAATTTATCGATAACTCTGTGGTGCTAGATATGGAGTATTACCAGTTTTGCTCCATGGGATGAATAGGTTGGGATTGGGAAATTAAATAAATGATTACTTCTGTAAGGATCGCTACTCCCGAATGGTTTGGAAAACCTTGATATGGTTTGATATTCAAAGGAAGATTAAAGAATAAATTTAAAAGAATTTATCTTTGATAAAATTAATGGGAACCTATTCCCTAATGATGTGAACTTTTGAATAAAAGAATATTCTGGATTGGAATGAGGCATATGTTGTGTTTGTGTAGCACTTGTTAAAAAACGCGAGTTATTCGGAAAGGCCGGGTTTATACCCATTCTGAATAACTGATACGACGATATGTCGAAGATGAAGACGGTGGTTGAAAACTGGAGGTCTTCACATCAGTTGGATGATTACTGATGTCTTGATTGGGCTATACACCCAAGATGAGGTAATAAGTGGTGATCGTCCAGACGTACTTGGAGATCGACGGATATGTGAGGGTCTCACTCCTGTATTGGACACACGGGACGAGGAACAAGGTGCCTCTGGTTTCGTTCAGACCCAGAATGAACTTGTAAATGGACGGTGTGTCTGACATTGGATTTTGTTCTGTGCTAATTGATCTCTATTAAATATACATCTGCCTGGTGAAGGAGAATTTATTCTCTTGCTTCACCCTTCCCTGAGACGTATGGGATCAGAGGTTGTATGTCAATAGACATCAGTCGCATGGAATGAATTGCCTGTGTGGCATGTATGAGTGGAAAATGATCAAGGCTTATGTTGAAAAGCAGAGTCTTGTGGTTGATGATCAAAGCACGACTTTAATATAGCATAGCTTTGTGTTGTGTTAATTCGCGAGCCTCACACCCTGGTGTGAACCAGAAACGGGAGAGGACTGCAGGGAGGACATTCGTTTCCTTCTAGCTAGGAGTGGTGTTAGCGTTTACAAGCCCTGACATTTTACTTATGTGGATGATGGAAAGCGAGGCGCCTCGGTTATATCAGTCACTACGGTGTCGATGGATGGTTTGGTCGGTATATGACCAGTTTACGCCCCACAGGGCGGGGAAATGCATTGTTCAGGCATTTTAATGCACTACGTGTGGACCGGCCCTGAAGATCCAAGGGACACTCGAGCTCTGATCCTGAGACTTGGGCTTGACAGTCTCAAAGCGGTAAGGACGATCCCTTGCCTTAGTTCACAGATGGAATCCAACTTCCAATACGACATTTCGGTTTTAGTTGTAATCCAATATATGGCGACATAGTGGGATGGGGCACTTATGCCGCCTATGATTGATACATTTATATTTGAGGTTGTTTTCTTCACTTATAGTAATAATAAAATATGAAATTTCGCGGACCAAGCATTATTTGGCTATTACAAGGTAAAACCCTATCCTCCAACTTGCGTTGCATTGTGTGATGGGACCTGGGTCTTATAATAGCTTCATTGTTCTTTATTTAGCATTGCGCTGTTTGTTTTATGCACTGGTATTCTTGGGAGGAAACTCGTTCCGTGTTATACGGCGTGGTCCCTTGATTTACCTAACTTTAAAATAAAGATTAATAACTGTTTTAGTTCTCACAACAGTCATATGACAGACCTGGAGTTTATTGTTTTAACCTAAACTCTGGGTGCCCCTATTTTCCACACGAGCAACTAGTAGTTTTGGTTTTGCAGGTTTATATTCACAGGATCCTGGTTTACAGCTGGAACGATATTCGGAAAGCTCTGTATCCGTGTATTACTTTCAGTTGTGCTTTGTACTATTTTTCTGCTATTATGTAATTTATTGTAATCTCTGATATTTATCGAATGTATTTATTCATTCATACTCTGTATATTCTTGTATTCTAATGGGATTGTTGTAATAAACAATGAAATGTTCTTCTGTTTGTGTTCTGATTTGTCGTGTCTCAATTACAATCCGGGCTTTCCTTTACGGGGAAGTTCGGGTCGTCTCAAAATGGATGTGTGTCTGACATTGGATTTTATTCTATGTTGATTGATCTCTATTAAATATATATCTGTTTGGCGACGGAGAATTTATTCTCTCGCTTAACGCCCTTCTCTGACACATACTACCGCAGAGGTTATATATCGATAGACATCAGTCGCATGGCATGAATTTCCTGTATGGCTTGCAGAAATGCAGTGATCAAGGCTTCTGTTGAAAAGAAGAGTCTTGTGGTTGATGATCAAAGCACGACTTTAATATAGCATAGCTTTGTGTAGCGTTAATTCGCGAGCCTCACACCCCGGTGTGAACCAAAAATGGGAGAAGGACTGTAGGGAGGATAGTGCGTTTCCTTTTAGCTAGGAGTGGTGTCATGATATGGAGCCCAGACATTTTACTCATGTGGATGTTGCATATTACTTGATGGATAGAGAGGCGCCTTGATTATATCGGTCACTACGGGGCCGATGGATGTTCTGGTCGACATATTGACAAGATTTACGCCCCATAGAGCGGGGAAACGCATGTTCAGGAGTTATGAATCCACCTTGCACTTAGTGTGGACCGGCCCTGCAGTTACTAAGGGTCACTCGAGCTCTGATCCTGAGACATGGTAGGCTAGACTATCTCGAATCGGTGAGGACGATCCCTTGCCTCGGTTCACAGATGGAATCCAATTTCCAATACGACATTTCGGTTTTAATTGTAGAGCCTAGTATGGCGACATAGTGGGATGGGGCACTATGCCGTCTATGATTGTTACATTTATATTTGAAGTTTATTTCTTCACTTATAGTAATAATAAAAGATACATTTCACATGCCAAGCATATTTGGCTGTTATAAGGTAAAACTCTATCCTCCGGCTTGCGTTGCATTATGTGATGGGACCTGAGTCTTATAATAGCTTCATTTTCTTTAATTAGCATTGCGTTGTTTATTTTATGCACTGGTATTCTTGGGGGTAAACCCGTTCCGTGTTATACGGCGTGGTCCCTTGATTTACCTAACTTTAAAATCAAATTAATAATTATTTTAGTTCTCATACCAGTCACATGACTGACCTAGAGTTTATTATCTTAACCCAAACTCTGGGTGCCCCTATTTTCCACACGGGAAGATAGTAGTTTTGGTTTTGTAGATACTATATTCACAGGATCCTGGTTTATAGCTGGAGCTATATTAGGAATGCTTTGTATCCGTGTATTTTTTTCAGTTGTGTTATGTATTATTTTCCGCTGCTATGCAATGTATTTAATCTCTGATATTTTCCATTGTGTATTATTTATTCATACTCTATATATTCTTGTACTCTGATGTAAATTGTTGTAATAAGCAATGAAATGTTCTTCTGTTTGTGTTCTGAACTCAATCTTGGCTTTCCCTTATAGGGAAGTTTAAGTCGTTCCAGTTGGTATCAAAGCTTTGGTTTACAGAGCTCTAGAACAAGACACATTAGAACCGAACGAATGAATTCATCAGAGATTGGATTAGTAATATCCAATAAGAATGACTCGTTAGAGATGGGATCAGTAGTATCCTAGAATGAGTTGGAAGAGTGTTGTTTTTTAAAATAAAAATGGAAACAAATTTTGTTTTGAAAATTTAAACCATATTTGAATATTTTATTTTAAATTGATTTGGACTATCGGATATATAGAGATTTTAATATACGTTTGATCCACGTATATATGAAGCCTCGAATATATTGGATGGATATAGAATCACACTCTAGTCGCCCGGAGATGATTCTGATGATCGCTCGAGCATCATCAGCATTTATGTTCGGGTTTCGAAAGCGGGATATCTATATATTTCCAATTGGCTGGTGTGAGAACCAAAACTAGATAAGGTATATTTGTTGTGAATTGGCATCAGAAACATTATTTTGAATATATATATATCAAAGTTATGGATTTGAAAATTTAATTAACCAATTGATTGCTGGTTGTGTTGTTTGATTATTAGTATAACTAATAAAAATATTGGAATGATAATTATTTAAACCAATAAGAGAATGTAAGGTAAATTTAGCCAAATCGAATCAATACTGAACTTAATAGAAAATTGATTGGAAATGCATACATGTACTTATATATGTGTGAACAGGTCATAGCATGGACGGTAAGAAGAGGAATAAAATTGTATGCCCGACAAATAGGTATATGTTTACCATTTTCTTGGGTTTTGGTGATTTTATGAGCCGATCGGCTAGCCGCTTGGCTTTTTCTTTTTCTTTTGGATTGATGAGGGCCCTGCGAGGCTAGTTGAGGTTTTAAATGTCTCCCCGTAAAAAAGTGGTTATGGCGAAATTTTTCGAAAATTTAGGGTGTTAGCCAAATTTTTTAAAAATATGAAAATTCTTAGAAACTGAAAGTTGAAGAATGAAAGCCAGAATGAAAGTTGAGTTGGTTAGTTATACAACTTTCAGCTCCGTTCCTTTTCGAGGATGAAAAGATTTTAAGTGGGGGAGATTGTAACAACCTGGAAAATCGGAACCAATTAAAAAAAAATATTTTAGTTATTTTAATAAATTTTGAATATTTAAAATGATTTATTTTAAATAATAACGACTAAAAATTTATTTAAATCGAAGTTAGAACGAATAAATTTATTTTAATTATATAACGAGCCTAAAATGGCGCGGTAGTTTGAAAATTCTATTTCAAATTTCAACTGAATGTACAGGATTCAAAATAAATCGGATTTTAGTGAAACAAGAAATATTTGAATCTGTTTGAAAATATCTTTCTAACGAATGTGAAAAATCCAGATTTCATAATGGGAATAAAAAATTGTGTCCAGTTGAAAATTCAGAATAGTCGCTATGGAATTTTATATAATATATAGCCCTTAAAAATAGCGATTTTGCAAACGACCTCCATTTTTGATGGGACCACTTTTGTTGGATCCGGGATGTCAAATTATTGCAAGATTCCAATTTTCATAGTTTTTGGAATAAATATGTGAGTGTGGTGAATTTAAACGCGTTTGGTCAATTAATTTTGAATTTAATCGACTAGAAAATGACCGTTTTTCAAACGGTCTCCAAATTAGGTGAAATTAGTTTTGTTATTACTGTATCGTCAAAACATAGCTAGATTTATTTTTCAGGAATTTTTGAAGTTAGTATGTGGCCTCGGTAAATTAAAATGTGCGTTTGAATTTAAAATATATTGATTTATATTTTAAATTTAACGGAAACT
This sequence comes from Allium sativum, assembly GCA_030737875.1. Taxonomy (NCBI): domain Eukaryota; kingdom Viridiplantae; phylum Streptophyta; class Magnoliopsida; order Asparagales; family Amaryllidaceae; genus Allium; species Allium sativum. The sequence continues at coordinate 582,953,354 of CM060913.1, forward strand.
GTTCGAAACAGTCGAAATGGCTAACGGGACATATCCCATTGTGTTCGGAATGGGGGTATTTAGCTGGGGGCGGCAGTCGTTGGGTTGGATTTGGAGTTCGTATCAATAAAGAGGTTTTTTACAAATTATATAATTTTATAAATATATATATATATATATATATATATGTGTATATATATATACCAAAAACCCTAGTTTTTCTAATTTTTTCATTGTTCAAGGGAATCCGCCGTCAACTCCACCGATTCAACGCGTAAAACACTCCAGATTTCTCCCTCAAATTAATTCCAATACGTTTAGTAATTTTCTATGCTTTTGAAGGGAAAATTGAAGAGCACTTCATCCTCTTCGAATCCATACTGGCGTGATTAATTATCGTCGTGTAAATCAAGGGGAATCAACCCACAAACCGCCACTGTTCATGGTTGTTCTACGGCAAGAGGGGCCCACCGAGTTCGTCCTTGCTCTCGGCGTAGGTCGAGCACTCCAAGGTGCATCTCGTGGCAACGTCCGATCTAGATACGGTCGAGCATAGGTGGTGAACGGCGAAGCTCTAGTTCGTGACGAAATGGGTATCTCGTTCCAGAAATAACTAAGGAGATTAATTAAAGAAATGGTAACGCTTTTATTAATCGTCATTAAATGGTAATTAATTTATTAATTATTCTATTTATTCAATTAACGTATAAACTTCCATATCTTTTCCATACGAGGTCCAAATCGCACGAAACTAGATCCGTTGCGATCGTGGGGACGAAAGCTTCACAACAAGACTAACCGAGTCCAATTTGGAGCATGTTAGCATTTTATGCAAATTCAAATCCAGACGATGTTGAATTCGCCAAATAAAAACTGACGGAGTGGAAACCGACAGTGAGAACTCCTTCTCACTTTATTTCTTTTACCGTTAAATATATATTAGGATGCAGACGGTTCTTAGCAGCACCCGACACCATTGATTGTACAAACCATGATTGTTTGTTTGGATTGAATTGATTGTGTTGTATGGAATAAAATATTTGAACAATAAAAATATCATTTTTATTGAATGAATAAAATATATAAAATATTCATGTATGGAATTAAATATTTGAACAATAAAAAATATCATTTTTATCGAATGAATAAAATATATAAAATATTCAGGTATGGAATAAAATATTTGAACAATAAAAATATCATTTTTATTGAATGAATAAAATATATAAAATATTCATGTATGAAATAAAATATTTGAACAATAAAAATATAATTTTTATTGAATATATGAACCATATAAAATTGTCATGTGTTGAAAATAAATATTCATTTACAAATCGGACGATTTGTTTATGTACACACATTTAACTGATATGGATTGGGACGATAAATTTTACACATCGCCCAACTACACAAATAAAATGTGTGTTTGTTGGTTGGAACCCCACACGGGTGTTGGGATGATATTTGGCGTACACTAATCCCAACTGTTTAGTTGTATGTCGATCGATGGGTTGACAGACTGTGTAAGCGTTAATTATTTATTTTTAACGCTTATACAGTTGTAAATTACACTCTGGAAGATGGTTGATTGTTTATCATGGTTGTTATATACATGTGTTGTATGAAATCCATATAAATAACATTATATGGTAATTGACTGCGTTTGATTCCAATTCAGAAAGAACGAATATTTTAAAATAACGAATATTTTAAAATATCGAATATTTTAAAATAATATTCATTGAAGGATTAAAATCTGATTTGATGTCCGATTAGGGATGGACACGAAAATATTGAAATATAAGAAGTCGTGTTGTCTAAATTTGCGTCATTTTGACGTGAACGATATTTATATCGATTTTATTCATTTTTTATAATGAATATAAAAAAGGAAATGATTTCAACATCAGATATTTTGAAAATATTATCATTTAAATATTATAATGATAAGGAGAATTCAATTTTGATTTAAAATTGAAAAGGTAGTTAGAATCGTTTTAAAACGAATTTATAAACGATTTATAACATACGTTTTAAATGGAAATCGACGAAATATATATTATATATATATAACATAATGGCCTGAATAGAACACGCAGCGCTGCAGCCGTTCGTGAATTTCGACCATTGACTTCGAATTGATATTACGGGAGATCCGACCTTCGGATTCTCCTAAAACCGGAACCATTGGGTTCGTAACGAAAGGAGCTTTCCAACGAATACAAGAGATTTGAAATCTAATGGTTGGATTTGGAATTATGTCCAAATCAAATTTGGAAAAGGTCGTTGTAAGTGCAGTTCGATGACCGTTTATGGAAATCGACTGAAAGGGCCTTAATAAAATTATTAAAAATATTAATAATTTGTGTAAAATCATAATAAATGATTTGGAAAGAATTGGGATGAAAAATTCCATATTTGAAAAGGTAAATATATATTTTTATCGAAATTAACTAGTTATTAACTAGAATTATAATCCAATTATTTTTAAATAAATAAATTCGATTGAGAATGGATTTTAATATAACCAGAATTTCCAATATATGAATTGCAGTGGATTTGAATGTAAATCATCTTCGGAATATTTCAATATTGGATTTCGTGATTATACGGATATTGTTATGGAAATTTGGAAGATATATTTATATCGTTATTTCCAATACGATATTTGTTGGTTTCAGAATTTTATATTGAATATAAGCCGATATAATTTCTATTCAGAGCCTTGTATTTAATATCAAATTGGATTTTGGGTTTTTCGTGAATGGTGTCTTCATTAACATCGTTCTTAAGCCCAGTTGAGAAAATAATAAATATTTTAATTAAGATTTAAGGAGGTTTTCCAATTAATTAATATTTAATTGGAATTGAATAAAATAATTGGATTTTGGGTTTATCGTGAATGGTGTTTTCAATAACACTGTTCTTAAGACTCCGTTTGAAAATAGTAAATCTTTTAATTAAGACTATTAGAGTTTCCAGTTACATTTAGTTATTGGAATAAAATGTAACGTGAATTGGGTTTATCGTGAACTATGTTTTTAACGACATTCATTCTTTAACCCGATGAACAGTGAAATTTGATTTAGAATTTATAAATCTTTTAATTAAGATTTAAGGGAATTTCCAAAGTAAAGTTTTCCAATTAAATATATTAAATTGGAATTGAATGGAATTCGATTTGATAATAATCGAAGTGAGCTTCTGTGGAGGAAGACTGTTAATATATATGGAATTTAAAGGGCTTTGTCATTATTCCATTTATATTATTAGTCGGATATGGAAATTGATACCGATTATATATATTGATCTGTTTTCCATGAAGATTCCATAATTATTGGAATAGGATTTTGGGTTTATCGTGAATTGTGTTTTAAATGACATTAGTTCTTTAAGCCAGTTAAAGATAAGATTAATTTCTTAACTTTGAATAATCATTAAGAAATGATTTTTGATATTAAAACTGAATTAGAGTTTTAATGAATCTTTAATTAGATTGGAATGTGAATGGGTTAATTAAATTTATCGAATTCATGAAATGATCGATAATAGAGTATCACCAGTTTTTCTCCAAGCGATAGTTAAATCTTTAATTAAATTTGAACGTGAAATGGTAATTAATTTTACCAATAACACCGTGGTGTTAGATATGAAGTATTACCAGTTTTGCTTCATGGGATGAATAGGCTGGGATTGGGAAATTAAATAATGATTACTTTAGTAAGATTCGTTAATCCCCACTAGTTTGGATAAACCTTAATTTGGTTTGAATTGATATCCAAAGGAAGATTAAAGAATAAATTTAAAGAATTTATCTTTGATAAAATTAATGGGAACCATTCCCTAAAAATGTGAATATTTGAATAAATGAATATTCTGGATTGGAACGAGGCGTATGTTGTGTTTTTATAGCATTTTTTATAAGATACACAAGTTATTCAGAAAGACCAGGTTTATCCCATTCTGAATAAATTAATCGACGATAAGTCGACGATGAAGACGGTGGTTGAAGACCGGAGGTCTTCACATCGTTTGGATGATTACTGATTTCTTGATTGGGCTATGCACCCAAGACAAGGTAATAAGTGGTGATCGTCCAGACGTACTTGGAGATCGACCGAATATGTGAGGGCCTCTCTCCTGTTTTGGACGTATGGGACGAGGAATAAGGTGCCTCCGGTTTCGTTCAGACCCAGAACGAATTTGTAAATGGATGTGTGTCTGACATTGGATTTTATTCTGTGTTTATTGATCTCTATTAAATATATATCTGTTTGGCGGCGGAGAATTTATTCTCTTGCATAACGCCCTTCTCTGAGACGTACGAGCTCAAAGATTATATATCGATAGACATCAGTCGCATGGCATGAATTGCCTATATGGCATACAGAGATGCAGTATCGAGGCTTTTGTTGAAAATCATAGTCTTGTGGTTGATGATCAAAGAACGGCTTTAATATAGCATAACTTTGTGTAGCGTTAATTCGCGAGCCTCACACCCCGGTGTGAACCAAAAACGAGAGAAGGACTGTAGCGAGGACAATGCGTTTCTTTCTAGCTAGGAGTGGTGTCATGGTATGGACCCAAACAATTTACTCATGTGGATGTTTCATATTACTTAATGGATAGAGAGGCGCCTCGATTATATCGGTCACTACGGGGCCTTTGAATGTTTTGGTCGACATACTGACCATATTTACGCCACATAGGGTGGGGAAATGCATGTTCAAGAGTTATGAATCCACCTTGCTCTTAGTGTGGACCGGCCCTGTAGTTACCTAAGGGTCACTCGAGCTCTGATCCTGAGACATGGTAGGCTATATTGTCTCGAGCTGGTGGATTTGAGCATAGGTTGCCTAATTAGTCTTCAATTCTCTCTTCCACTTAGTTGTATTGTTACCTATCTTGCACTTATTTTGGCTGCCTATGTTATTTTCTGTATATTTAAGTTTTATTTGTAGAATAAAAATTTTTGAACCTTTTATTTCTTGTGAATACTTAATTAGGTATTGTTTGCCAGCATATGTGATATGTCACCAAATTAATTTTTATATAAATCTCGTACTATATGTGTAAGTGTAATATAGTATTAGAATCCAATATACATTGGTGTCTCTTTTGTGAATATAATATAACAGTATATATTGCTATCTGTTTTGTGAAAAATATAAATGCATGTATCTTTTTTTCATTCTGCACAAAATGATACTACAAGTAGGAGGTATCAATTGTTGATGTGAATTACAACCATACATAGATAACTAAAGCACTTACCAAGTATAAGCAAAGAACAAGAAACTTCAAATAAACACAATGGTTCAAGACAACATTATTTCGGTACACACAGCTTCAAACGTGAATAACAATAAGCAGCAAGAAACTGCAAATAAGGAAATATTAACAGACAATCAACTGCATGAAAACTTAACACATGAACACTACACTCTATCGATGGCAATACATTTGTACAAAAGATGACAAACTAAAGTAATATATTAGATAACTGTTCACTTTTGAATTACACAATTTGTTTAGGCCCTAAAGCTCAAAACCAAATCCATACAACACAAGAAAAGGCTGTAAATTTCAACGTCTGCGCCCACAATACAGCCATCCACTTCACCTTCTGCAGGCATTTCAATCAGCGAGGACACATGCTTCTGATTTGATCTCTGTTTTTTGATAGCTTTGACAGATCTTCGAGTTTCATTTTTAAAGCTGCATAAAATAGGGATTTCTTTTGTTAAACAAATTATTACAATCTTTGAAATAATATAGATTTATATGTGAATTCAAATCATTGTAAACTTCTAATTCATCCATCATACATAAATGTAACAAAATCTCTTTAAAAATTTTGGTAAATTGGCAGGAAATAACTCTTGCAAATTACAAAATATCTTTTGACAATAGTTTACAAATTGCAAATTTATGCATGTATAGAGAATTGGACTTGATAAAGTATGTTACTTTTCAGGTAAACAGTAATTGTAAGTGATTATTATAACTATTTTGACAAAATGATAATTAATTTTATAATTTGTAAAAAATGATAAATAGTTACATCATTTAATAAAAGGTAAACATGTCTAATTTAATTTGATTAATTAATATTTATGTTAAAGATAAACATATTTAATCTTTTTTAGTAAAAGACATAAATATGAACGCATTTTGAATAAAACAACAATATTGAATACAATGATTTTCACACAAAGATAAATGTTTCTCTAGAGTGATTATTCAATACAATCAAGCTTAACTATTGAACAAATTATGTGATGAAAGGACAAACTAAGTTGTCTGTTTCTCTAAAGTGATTATTTATGTACAAGCAATATGAATTTTATCTTTCAGCAATTTTAAAGCAAGATAAACAAACATGTTATTAGAATTTTGACGGACAACGCCTTCTTTGAAATCCTTTTCTAACTACAATCGATCAGACCCAATTTTCAGAAAAACAGAAGTTAATGGAGACAGACAACTAAAACGGTGAAAGCTACCATATATACAGGTGTTATTGATATCATATATGTTTGCTTCATTTTTTAATCTATACTATATTATAATTACTGAGTTTGCAATTCTGCGCTCACAAGCAAAGTTGCTATTTTAAACTCAACAGTCCCGTATTAATTTCTTTCTCAAGTATAGTCGCTTTCTCTTCCTTCCCTGCCTTCTCCAAATTGCTTTTCATTTTTTGCCTCCCCCTCACGCCAACTCCAATTGGCTTCGCCTTCGCTTCACAAAATCATAGCAGCCTGACCATTTTCGATTCCAAAATTTTTATGTTTTCCCAGATAAGTTCCTTCCCTCGACCTCCTCCTCCCAGCGTATTAAAAACAAAATTACGGTTGAATTGTAATCCCAACTTCCTTCCCTTAAGTATCCCCTCTATCCTTGGCCTCGGTAACCTCTCTTCATGGCATAACAAATTAGCTTAGATTTGAACCACTGCTCAACGTCTCTACTACAAAACCTAGTACTTTACGAAAAATACAACATCTACATGCATTATTCGGTATGTTTTTTTTACGAATTTTGTAATTATCCCTTTTTCTGTACAACCTGTTGCTTAATAAAATTCCACGTAATTGATTCTGATATCCGCTAAACATGTCGAGATTTTTTTTCTTTTAACTGTTTAGTTAGGGTATTATACCATTTGATTCGACCTTTGACATATAAGATAAATTAGCAAATTTTGAAATCTGGAATGGAGTTTGGTAAGGGTGTCAGGCCGATGATTAATTTGTACGTTCAAGTTTTTATTGAACAATCATTAGGTTTAGTTTTTTTCTTGGCAGCTTAGTCTAAATTAATTAGGCTTTTGTTAGATTGATGAATGTTTCATTTTCATACAAAATAATTAATTTTTTATGTGTATAGGTTTGGTTGAAATTCACACGGTATTGGATCTGGGTTCACCTCAGTTGTTTTCTTTCTTGGACTTGATAATGGACACATGCATTAGAAGTGAATTAATTTATCAAGATTCTTAGTTTTGACTTATTTGGATATTATTATTATTTTTTTCTTTTGCTGCAAATGATTGGAAAAGCATGCATTTGGAAACCCGACAATATACACTTTTTCAGCAATTGTTTCATTCTTATCAACTGAATTTTTTTTGGTAATCATGTCTTCAGATTGTACTGAATTGATTAGAAATGGTGGAAATTGAAGATTGAATGAAGATTACAAATGAGAAGAAGGTAAATTCTATTCAAGCTCAATAATCTTCCATTTCAGTCCCAATAGGTGTTAACTAATATTTCATAGACAATGACAGTTGTTTTCTATACTATATTACAATTACTGAGTTTGCAATTCTGCGCTCACAAGCAAAGTTGCTATTTTAAACTCAACAGTCCCGTATTAATTTCTTTCTCAAGTATTGTCGCTTTCTCTTCCTTTCCTGCCTTCTCCAAATTGCTTTTCATTTTCCGCCTCCCCCTCATGCCAACTCCAATTGGCTTTGCCTTCGCTTCATAAAATCACAGCAGCCTGACCGTTTTCGATTCCAAAAATTTTACGTTTTCCCAAATCAGTTCCTTCCATCGACCTCCTCCTCCCACCATATTAAAAACAAAATTAAGGTTGAATTGTAATCCCTACTTCCTTCCCTTAATTATCCCCTCTATCCTTGGCCTCGGTAACCTCTCTTCATTGCTTAACAAATTAGCTTAGATTTGAACCACTGCTTAACGTCTCTACTACAAAACCCAGTACTTTACGAAAAATACAATATCTACATGCATTATTCGGTATGTTTTTTTTTATGAATTTTATAATTATCCCTTTTTCTGTACAACCTGTTGCTTAATAAAATTCCACGTAATTGATTCTGATATCCGCTGAACATGTCGAGATTTTTTTTCTTTTAACTGTTTAGTTAGGGTATTATACCATTTGATTCGACCTTTGACATATAAGATAAATTAGCAAATTTTGAAATCTGGAATGGAGTTTGGTAAGGGTGCCAGGCCGATGATTAATTTGTACGTTCAAGTTTTTATTGAACAATCATTAGGATTAGTTTTTTTCTTGGCAGCTTAGTCTAAATTAATTAGGCTTTTGTTAGATTGATGAATGTTTCATTTTGGTACAAAATAATTAACTTTTTATGTGTATAGGTTTGGTTGAAATTCACACGGTATTGAATCTGGGTTCACCTTAGCTGTTTTCTTTCTTGGACTTGATAATGGACACATGCATTAGAAGTGAATTAATTTATCAAGATTCTTAGTTTTGACTTATTTGGATATTATTATTATTTTTGTTTTCTTTTGCTGTAAATGATTGGAAAAGCATGCATTTGGAAACCCGACAATATACACTTTTTCAGCAATTGATTCATTCTTATCAACTGGTTTTTTTATGGTAATCATGTCTTCAGATTGTACTGAATTGATTAGAAATGGTGGAAATTGAAGATTGAATCAAGATTACAAATGAGAAGAAGGTAAATTCTATTCAAGCTCAATAATCTTCCATTTCAGTCCCAATAGGTGTTAACTAATATTTCATAGACAATGACAGCTGTTTTCTATACTATATTATAATTACTGAATTTGCAATTCTGCGCTCACAAGCAAAGTTGCTATTTTAAACTCAACAGTCTCGTATTAATTTCTTTCTCAAGTATTGTCGCTTTCTCTTCCTTTCCTGCCTTCTCCAAATTGCTTTTCATTTTCTGCCTCCCCCTCAAGCCAACTCCAATTGGCTTCGCCTTCGCTTCATAAAATCACAGCAGCCTGACCGTTTTCGATTCCAAAAATTTTACGTTTTCCCAGATCAGTCCCTTCCCTCGACCTCCTCCTCCTAGCGTATTAAAAACAAAATTAAGGTTGAATTGTAATCCCTACTTCCTTCCCTTAACTATCCCCTCTATCCTTGGCCTCGGTAACCTCTCTTCATGGCTTAACAAATTAGCTTAGATTTGAACCACTGCTCAACGTCTCTACTACAAAACCCAGTACTTTACGAAAAATACAACATCTACATGCATTATTCAGTATGTTTTTTGTTACGAGTTTTGTAATTATTCCTTTTTTGTACAACCTGTAGCTTAATAAAATTCCACGTAATTGATTCTGATATCTGCTGAACATGTCAAGATTTTTTTTCTTTTAACTGTTTAGTTAGGGTATTATACCATTTGATTCGACCTTTGACATATAAGATAAATTAGCAAATTTTGAAATCTAGAATGGAGTTTGGTAAGGGTGCCAGGCCGATGATTAATTTGTACGTTCAAGTTTTTATTGAACAATCATTAGGTTTAGTTTTTTTTCTTGGCAGCTTAGTCTAAATTAATTAGGGTTTTGTTAGATTGATGAATGTTTCATTTTGGTACAAAATAATTAATTTTTTATGTGTATAGGTTTGGTTGAAATTCACATGGTATTGGATCTGGGTTCACCTCAGATGTTTTCTTTCTTGGACTTGATAATGGACACATGCATTAGAAGTGAATTAATTTATCAAGATTCTTAGTTTTGACTTATTTGGATATTATTATTATTGTTTTTTTTTGCTGCAAATGATTGGAAAAGCATGCATTTGGAAACCCGACAATATACACTTTTTCAGCAATTGTTTCATTCTTATCAACTGAATTTTTTTTGGTAATCATGTCTTCAGATTGTACTGAATTGATTAGAAATGGTGGAAATTGAAGATTGAATGAAGATTACAAATGAGAAGAAGGTAAATTCTATTCAAGCTCAATAATCTTCCATTTCAGTCCCAATAGGTGTTAACTAATATTTCATAGACAATGACAGCCTCCACTTCATCATGTTACATTTCTTCAAATTTGAACATGTAAATAACTAATTTAGTTCTTCACAATACATTATAATTGAGGAATTCTAGGAAAGATAAAAATTTCAGATAAAAGGTAAAGCATAAAAAAAAATCAAACCTAAACATTATACATGGTTTCAGTTAAGTCGGTTTTACAGTTTTAGTAAACTGCCATGCTGTCAGTTTTATCCAAGGCACAAAGGTGTGTCAAGGTTCTATTACATTGATCCTGCTGTCTGAAGTGTTGTCCAGTTTTTTAGAACATAAATGGTATAGAGAAGTAGACTACAACTTCATTACCCACAGCTGTGACCCTATTCAAACTAAATGTCAGCGAATAAGTTTATAAATTGGAACCCATGCTATGCACACCTTTAAACCAGGATTTCACGAAATGCTAATTAATCATCCTAATTCATATTTCTACACCTTTAAACCATGATTTGGTCTTAACAAATGAATATAATAGTAAAAACCCTTATTTTAGTTATGAGTTCGCTTTTAATATGTTATTTGTTATTTGTAATCACAGTACTCTGAAACAAACTTTGATTTTTGATTGTCTAACTCCTCATCGTCGTTTGAATAATATCAAAGCTTCATTAAATCCATTTCAACCAAATATAATTTCATGATTTACTAACTTCTTCGCGTACTATGAAATGCTATGATGAAGTGTAATATGAAATGCTATGGTAAAGTTGAATTCATGCTGCCTGAATTTCCATTATTGCTTCTTGAGTCGGAATATTTTGATATTATATCAACTTTAGTTATTTTGATCAATTAAGCGCTTTATTTTGATATTATATTGACTTGAGTTGGAATATTTTGATGTTGTATTGACTTTAGTTATTTTGTAATAACAGTACTCTAACACAAACTTTGATTTGTGATTATCTGACTCCTCATCGCCATTTGATTAATATAAAAGCTTTGTTAAGTCCATTTCAACCAAATATAATTTAGCGATTAACTGACTTTTTAGCATACTATGAAATGTTATGATTAAGTTGATTTCATGCTACCTGAAGTTCTATTACTGCTTTTTGAGTTGAAATATTTTGATATTGTATTTACTTTAGTCATTTTGGTCAATTTTTGTGCTTTATATGCAGAGCCTGTGGCACAAATGCCTCATGTGAATAATAAGTATATAGATTTGTCTTCCTAACAAATTTTTTAAGGATAGTTTTAGCTTATGGTTGTCATCTATAGAATTTTAAGATAAGAACGATCTTTATTTTTGTAGTCATGTTATTTTTACAAGTGTATAAATTTATCTTGCTAGCTAAAATTTTAAGGATAGTTTTAGCTTATGGTTGTTATGTCTTGAATTTTAAGACGAGAACGATCTTTATTTTTTAGTCACATGATTTTTACAATTATCTATTATTATGTGCTAATTGTTAGAGCTTGATTCACATGGTTTTAAGTTAATTAGTTTTGTGAAAGAATGAACTAAACTAATCTCAGATTTGGTTATGTTTTTTCAATATAATTATTATGTCTAGATTCCTTTCTTCTTTGCCAAATCGCCAATTCTGCTACATGGCGATTGTGATGATGTTCCAAGTAATGAGCACCATTTCTGAAGTTTTTCATCATAAAAGAGATTAACTGGAATAAAGCATGCAAATAATTTTGATCCCAAAATTTTGCCTCCACATTTATCAGAGAGGTATTAGAAATATACTGTCACATGCACACAATCCCATTCGTTTCCAATTACCTCACAAAATTCGAATCACTAAGTTTTTAACTACTGACTTTTAGTACGTGTATTAGTTGTGCTCAGTTAACCAAATATAATTTATTCACGAAGAATACTTGAACTGTACGAAGAATAGTGGCCTCTTAGGTAAGGATGTATAGGCAACGTGAAAATGAAAAGAGCCCTGTATATCTTACTATTTATCTGTCATAGATATATTTTATGACAAGAATATTTATAGCTGAGTACATATCAATTGACGTTTATCTGCTCTGATCTCCTTTTGTCCCGCTGATTGTCAACTTTCCCTGTTGACTTCCTGTTGCGCAGAATCGGTTCATCAACGGGCTTAATGCACAATTGTTAGCACTTCTTCCGATGTAATCACCTTTTTACTACTTTTTTTGCGCTGGGTTTAGATTGGTTAGATTCCTCTTATCTCCATATTTTTCTTCGCTAGGTTTATCGATGGGGGTTCATGGCTTAGGGTTGTCTTGGGGTTGAAAAAAAGGCATATTATGAAACAATTACATTCTAGAATTGTTTATGACATGGAAATTGAGTAATAATACATCATTTATTTCTTAATTCAGATGGGAAATGTGGATTGGCTGTAATTGTTGTGATTGGCAATATAAAAGGTCATTTAATTTTACCCTTTTTGTTTTTGAAGTTTGTTGCATATTCATATTTGTTATGATTCTAACTAATAACCAGCAAAGTATTTGTAAACATTTGCCATAGAAGAAATCGATTTGGAGAATACTTGGGTGTGAGCCATATTCAATCAGGACAAAGTAGTTTAGCTTCTTAAAAATAGGACTGAGAAATGCACTACTATGTCTCAGTCGACATAACTCACCATGTCACTTACCCTTCTTGATCTTAAAATCAATAAGGTATTATAGTTCACTTGACTACAAATAGAAAGTGTGTTTTCATACAAATAAGGAATGGATAAAAAAATAAGTAGAGTCCATTTGGTCTGTTTTTGAATTTTGATTTTCTTCGTCCTCAACATGGATCACAAGACAAGATGTGAGTAGTAGATCAAATTTAAAACCTGTGTTATAACGATGATGGAGAAACGATTATATGTTATTGCATGCTTCTGTTATATTTGAAACACAAAAAGGAAAACAAATCTGTTTATGCTTCGTATGTTTCTCCATTTTCTTTATTGATTATCTTTCAGAAATAAATGTGTTATGCACTTTTGTTGTTTGGACGGATATCCGAAACTAAAGCCGATTACCAAATGGGGCATTGATTATACAGCCATAGCATAAATGGTTACAATTTTGTCTATCATTATTTTTAGGGGTCACCTACTGATTATACCTTACATATATATGACTCACGATGTTTCCAAATTGTGAACTTAATTTATATTGATGTTAGAGAAGTACCATTCATTGTAGTTATTTTCAGTATTTAACATGGCATATAATCGAAATAAACTATGCAGCAGATATACATGGTCCAAATAGTTGGTTGCAAGAAAAATTTTAACTCGGATTATCATACTTCAGACTAAATATTCACGGAAGGTTTGAGACTGGTATTCATAATTTGATCATTTATTCCAGGGATTAATAGGTTAATATAAGATATATGAACTTTTTATTTCTACCCTATTCCAACTTTATATTAGCCGTTATTTACAAGTTATGGTGAAAATCATGCACTATTTGTTGGAGACATATATCAAAAGCTCTTTCCGGCAGCCGCTTGCAGGTAGTACTCTCTTTTCGGATCCACCCTTTCGATTACTATTTTATTTTTACAGTTTGATTGCTTACCTCATATAATGCGTATGTGCCAGTTTATTTAAATTCCTTTTTCCTTTATGGTCTTCAGTATACTTTGATACATTTTTTAGTTATAAAAACTTATGTAGTGTGAAATAAATTTAATATGAGGCTCTTTCCAATTCTAATCATCCACTGAAATGTGTACATTTAATCTCATTGTTTGTATTTGTAACTAGATCTGGTGATGATGAACTTAAAACAATTTTTTAGTTTATAACCTCTTATTCTTTAAGGCATGAAATTCATCTAATGATGATAGTTTTTGCACGTATTACCATAATATGCATGGAAATAGCTCTTTCCATTAGAAATTGTTAATTTTTAGGGTCCGCTATTATGGGAATTACAGTTATATATGGATAGTGATATAATTTCATTTGTGTCCGTATACTTTGTCCACATATATGTTGGCTAAGATAAGTATTAGATGTATATATTATTTTGTGATAAAAAAAATCCTCTGGTAATTGCTCTTTCTGGCTCCTCAAGGTTTTAAATTATATATATATCCAATATTTATGGGTTTACTTTTCATAATGATCTTTAAACCATGGCATGTTGGGACCACCATAATGAAATGTCATAATTTAAAAAAGAGTATAATACATGGAGGAAGTAACATATTCACCATGATAATTTCAACAACCATTAATGCACATGAACATAAGAAACCACTGTCATACAAGCATAAAAATTTAATAGACAGCGAACAGTACCAAACCTCACAACATAGAAATTCAGTAGACAGTAACTTTTAACATTTTTATTCATTACTCTCTTTGTTGTTTGAGCAGGTTTACATCGCAACTCAGTCTAACCTCGGGTTAGGCATATTCGTGTTTTCTAAGTTCAAAAGGGTTTTGATTAGTTTTCAAATCAGGTTTTGGAAGTAACCATCCCGTCCGTCGGATCAGTTAGGGATAGCCAGGGAGAGCAGGAAACTTGTATTTTCCAAACCCAAGCCTAGACACTATCCTCTCTGTCACCCTAGAACTTTCTGGTTTATTATTAAAAGAGATGTCGTTAACAAACCTTTAATTTGTCTAAATTAACATTTCCTCATTTAGGACAAATTCTATAAGTAAATTAATCCTAATTTACTTATTTCCCAATTACTCTTTTAATGTAAATTGTCAACATTTATTCCTATGGCCCATTTCCCTTCCTAAATCATATTTATGCTTTTTGGTATGTAAACTATACCAAATTAAGTGTCACTAACCGTGATTTTTCTAAACCTGACAGTTATTCCCAATTATGGCCAATTTCACAGTTATGCCAATATTCTCACCGTGCCAAATTAGCTAATCCAATTCCGATTCAACATTCTAATTCACATCAACTAGACTTATTACTCTAGTTCACTATTCATGTAAATGCTAGATTTACATGTCAATACTAGATTCAAATTACACATCTTATAATTCATGTCAAATTTATACATGTTCCCAATTTATGCCAATTTCCAAGTTAAACTACGTTTTTAATAAATTTCATATTTTGCCCAAACCGCATTCCCACCGTTCGTATAATCGTGATTCATTCTAGATTATAAATAAAGCTAGATTCGTAAAAAATAGGGAATGAACCAAAGATGCTATGCAAAAGATAGACATACTAACTGGCATAAAAAGGGTTGAATAACGACGTCGGTTCAAGAACATGGGCAGACCTAACTTAATAGGTAAATTCCAAAGGTCTAAAACCAAGAATAGACAGAATAAAGGCGTAGGTTCAAGAACATGGGTAGACCTAATTTAATAGGTAAATTCCCAAGTTCTAAAACCAAAGAAAACAAAGAACAGACAGGATAGATAATCGGGTTCACAGTCACAAAGCTTAAACACTGTCCTAGTTATGAACCATATGTGCTTAATCACAGTTGTCCCATTTATGTCATAGACAATAGTTTTGCTTCCTAATCAAAGGTATAGGCTTGTGTTCATAGTCATGGAAATAATTCTCATAGTCACAGTCACAGTCATAGGCAATGTCCATAGTCATAGGCAATGTCAATAGTCGAAGAGGCATATGGTTCTGAGGTCCATAGTTTCATAGTCACAGTCTTATTTGTCCTCGAATCATAACAGTTCTTAATTTGGTCCAAAGAAAAAGGCACTAATTCAATAGAAAGAATTGGCATACTCTTTTATTCCTTTAATTTCATGTCACGAAAAGAGAAACGTTCAAATCTAGAAATAACTGACTTACAGAGATTAGATTAGAATAGAAAGATGGCGTTGCTATGATTCGTAGAAAAACAATCGTTGCAGTCGTTCGAATCTTCACTTGAATTCTAGCTTGACTTGAACCTCTTCTTGAGCAGCATTTCCTCGTCTTGATTTATTTTATATATTACTTATTCTATTATTTAATTAAGAGGAGGAGAAGAAGCCATGTTTGCCAATAATCTTTGCAGCATAAGGGTAGAAAAGAATTGTGAATGGAGAAGAAGACTAGGACTGTTTATATAGTGTTAGGTGGACGAACCTGGTCAGAAAACGCGACCAAATACATCAGAACGAACAAGGTGTAAAAAGCTGGAAAAACAGGGGGTCGACCCCCAGGTCGACTATGTAGTCGACCTGGTGCCCCAGGTCGACTACCCAGTCGACCTGGGTGCCCCAGGTCGACTACCCGGTCGACCTGGGTGTCTTGGGCGTGAAAATTCCTGCCCTGGCCAATCTGGCCTGATTTTGAAATTTGAATTTGTTTTCTGTCTGTTCGAATTTTAAACTGAATTCTGAAACTTCCGGAGGCCATATCTCCCTCATACGGACTCCGATTTACGCAAACTCGGTCTCGTTTTCATGTAGAATTCCGAGATGAACGCAATGGCGCAGCCCGTTTCCCTTGATTTTGATTTTAACTTTTAATTCTTCCTTGATTTGTGAATCTTAGCGTTACAGAATCATGGGGTGTTACATTCTCCCCCAATTAAAAGGATTTCGTCCCCGAAATCTTTAAGTTAGGAAGAATGTGTCCTACCATCCAATCACCCATCTACTCAACCATTCAATCACAGGCATTCACTGTCCTTAAAAGATTTCTAATGCTTTCATGTTCATATGCATAGTGTGTGTATATGTCTTTATCTAATGCAAGATCAGGCGGTCTACTGATTCAGTTGACCTTCTTAATGCGAATCATGTCAGTGCCATGCATCCAATCATGTATGCAAACATCCCTAGTTATGTAAATACTACATGCGTGCACGGTCATTCATCCATATGCAACACCCATATGATAACATATCAAGTTCAATTTTCAAACAAATACATATCTGTAAATGCAATATGAAAGCGTCTGAACTGATCTAGTGTCTAATACGTATGCATATGCATTCACACGAAACTATTAGCAACCACTTGCAACCATCAACCATAACATGTTTCAAATACATGTTTACATCCATTGGCTTCTACCTAAGGATCGAAGATACGACCTAGGTGATATACTTTGGAAAGAGAGAAACAATTAGGCGTAAAGCTCCTAAAAAAAGAAATCAAGGATGCACCCTCAAGGAAAAGGGTATGATGCTAGTATCTAGCCTTCTTAAGCTTTACTCCACTGTATCTTAACTAATTTAACTTCACGATTGTGAAGTTCCGGATCTCTATTTCCAAAATAAACAGATGTCAATCACGGTACCAGGTATACGTACTAAGATGATTAGAGGTTTCCCTCTTATCCGCTATGCCATAACTATAAGAGTCGAAAGGTCACTACGTGCTCTTTGGAGTGCCTGCCACAACTATTCATCTCTCACGCAAACCATCCAAACCGAACTCGACATTCCTCAAGTACAAGCCCCAAAGGCCTAAACCAATATCAGACAAGCACCTAAGGAATATCTTCCCCGAATTTAGACGATCTACATGAGATGATATAAGCAAACTCGATAGCTATTCTCAAATCCCTACTAACAAAAAATAAACTGGTCGGACCACCAATTGGATTTGGGACTCTAGTGGGATCTTTCTACTATACAAGTACTATGGTGCAGAGACCCAACTATGGAAGTGGATATGAACAAATGAGAAGCGCTAGAACCTAAGGAAATAGTACGAATAGAAAACTAGATTCTTCCAACCGGACTAGCTTTCTCCTAGGTACGCTTGGTGGCGAAAGCATGTACTTGTCCTTCTGAAAATCTCGTCCTCGTTCTTGCCCTTGTCCTTAAGTATATGACCTATCATATCCTAGTAAAGATACTTCCTCTTGTCTTAGGCTTTTATAATTCCTTCCTCCTTTGTGAGTTAAATCTACATCCATGATTTCCTCATCCTAGGGTTGTGCTCCTTTGCCAAACTCCTCATCTCCTTCCGTGTGTAGTCATGTTGACAAATCTCTCAAAAACTGCCTCCATCGTCCGGAAAACCCTATAAGCTTCGAAAGAAAACTGCCCGTAGATGAAACAACTACGTCTATGGATGGAAGCCGGGCACTGCTTTGCCCTTCGATGAGGTTACCTCCCAGAAAGCCAGGAGCCCCAGATACTCGAGACAAGAATTTAAACAGAGGAAGAGATGATAGTGCGTATGGCTTTGGGGGAATATGACTTTAAAACAAATCTTTTCTCCTGAAAATGCTTCTTTAAAAACCGTTTTGAAAATAATTTTTCAAATCCTTTATCTGATCTGGTAACCTTCAGCTCTGATACCACGTGTAACACCCCACGTCCGTTAGTGTCACTCACAAAGGGAATTCACTAAGTTCTGTGGAGCATTTAGGGTAAAAGATGAAGATAAATTACAAGACAGACAGGAATTAAACAGCGGAAAATAAAACTTTGCTTTATTGATAAAATAGTTTGTACAATGGTTTCTTTACAATATCAGAGTATCATCTGTCTTACAAAATAAAGAAGCATAAAAACAACATTTATATTCCCCGATTTTAGCAAGAGCCAGCCATAGCATCTGAAAGAGAGAATCCAAGCAAACTTCGACATATCTTCAAGCTGGGAAACAGTGGCAGTCCAACTTAACCTGAGCTAAACTATTCCCCTCCTTTAATACCTTGGGGGGGGGGGCAACGGAAGAAAAGAAGACGAAAGAAAAACAGAGTCAGACATAAAGCCTGAGTAAGTTCAGTAACTTCTAGCATGTGAACATGGAAAAACAAAACGACATGAATTAACTGAATACAAGATTACACCATGACGATAGGGTCAACAAGATTAGACAAGGTAATCACAAGATATGCTAAGATAAGATAAACTGGATACGCTCTAATACTTTCGCCGCTTTGCTATTTCCTTGTTATTTTGGTTTCTATATCTCTGCACCACCTAACTAATGTCCCAACTAGTAATGCTAACGTGATCCCAATCCCTGTATTTTCCATCGCCTTCAGGCATCCATTTATTTATTTGTTACCTAGATTTAATCTAGGGTTTTCTACCAAGTTCCTTCTAGATTCAACTAGAGTTTACGCTCTCTGCTGAACGCTTCTCGGATTCAGGATTTATGACACATATCGAACAATGCCCCCAAGTCTAGGATACACTACCTAGAGTGGTATATGTTCCTATACTTCCCCACGCATGTATCGTGAATCGTTATCGCTTGTCTAGATGCACATGTCCTGTAATGTGCGACCCGAGTCCTGTGTCAGGGAAAATCAAGGAATACGGAACTCGGTCGGGAGCTTTCAGATATCTGCCGGTGCAGATGCTAAGGTCTGTTTTTATTCCAATGGCTATGGTCCCACTCGACCCCTCCCTCAACTAATGAAAGGCACACCTTGTAAAATGAGAACTATACGCCGGCCCCCGGTACCCCACTATCCTATGGCCATCCTCACCCATAACTAGATAGCAAGTATATGGTCTTTTGGAGTTCTCCGCCTTTCCGCTTCACGTATCTCGATTGACTGAAGATGGATGGTATACGATGAGTCGCTATCACAGGGCTACCGTTTGCTCGCCGAATCACGCCGGTCCATCCTAGTCTTTAGGTTGCCATGTATTGCAACCAAGGCATACCCCTGGTTCTTCTACGCGGACCTTAACCTCTGTGGGCCCAGGCGGATCATCTGCAGCCTCACAGAGGGATACCAAGAGTACCATCACGTCCCCTCGAAGCCTCGGGCTTCGTAACCCAATTCGTTGGAGCCTTCTTTTTAATCAGACGGACGTTCGCTCCTCCTCGTGTTATACCGGTTAAGTGTTATCAGTAATTCATGTTGACTTAACCCCACCACAAACCAAGTTATATTGGTTAAGTATTTCTTATTACTTAACCCTACCCATTCACCCTGTATTGGTTAAGTGTTCCTTTTTAGCTTAACCTTGCCCGTCTGTCTTAACTATCATGTTATTAATGGTTAAGTATTATCCCTTCATGTTTTAGACTTAACCTCATTTCTTTATCACAACCTGATGGTTAAGTGTTCAGGTTTACTTAACCCTGCAGTCTAGCCCAACTAACATATCAAATTTGGCTAAGTGTACTAGATTTTACTTAACCCCAACCTCTAGTCTAGTCAACCTGTTAATTTGGCTAAGTGTATTAACTTTACTTAACCCCTACAAATCTTGTCTTGCTACCTTGAATTTGGTTAAGTGACTCTATGGACTTAGCCCTCCCATTCTAGCTTAACTGTGTTAAGTTGGTTATGTGTTCCTATGGACTCAACCCTTCGATTCTAGCTTAACTATGTTAAGTGTCAGTCTGAACCTAACCCCACCCATCGGTTTAGTTATCATGTTGAACTGTTTAAGTGTCTTGGTTAACTTAACCCTACCTTTTTTTGTTCTAGCTTTAACTAAATAAATTAAAGCCGCGACCACTCACATCAGACAGATATTGTTGCGAATACTGGATGTGCCGGTTGGTTCCGGGCAGGTTTACATCGCAACTCAGTCTAACCTCGGGTTAGGCATATTCGTGTTTTCTAAGTTCAAAAGGGTTTTGATTAGTTTTCAAATCAGGTTTTGGAAGTAACCATCCCGTCCGTCGGATCAGTTAGGGATAGCCAGGGAGAGCAGGAAACTTGTATTTTCCAAACCCAAGCCTAGACACTATCCTCTCTGTCACCCTAGAACTTTCTGGTTTATTATTAAAAGAGATGTCGTTAACAAACCTTTAATTTGTCTAAATTAACATTTCCTCATTTAGGACAAATTCTATAAGTAAATTAATCCTAATTTACTTATTTCCCAATTACTCTTTTAATGTAAATTGTCAACATTTATTCCTATGGCCCATTTCCCTTCCTAAATCATATTTATGCTTTTTGGTATGTAAACTATACCAAATTAAGTGTCACTAACCGTGATTTTTCTAAACCTGACAGTTATTCCCAATTATGGCCAATTTCACAGTTATGCCAATAACCTCACCGTGCCAAATTAGCTAATCCAATTCCGATTCAACATTCTAATTCACATCAACTAGACTTATTACTCTAGTTCACAATTCATGTAAATGCTAGATTTACATGTCAATACTAGATTCAAATTACACATCTTATAGTTCATGTCAAATTTATACATGTTCCCAATTTATGCCAATTTCCAAGTTAAACTACGTTTTTAGTAAATTTCATATTTTGCCCAAACCGCATTCGCATCGTTCGTATAATCGTGATTCATTCTAGATTATAAATAAAGCTAGATTCGTAGAAAATAGGGAATGAACCAAAGATGCTATGCAAAAGATAGACATACTAACTGGCATAAAAAGGGTTGAATAACGATGTTGGTTCAAGAACATGGGCAGACCTAACTTAATAGGTAAATTCCAAAGGTCTAAAACCAAGAATAGACAGAATAAAGGCTTAGGTTCAAGAACATGGGTAGACCTAACTTAATAGGTAAATTCCCAAGGTCTAAAACCAAAGAAAACAAAGAACAGACAGGATAGATAATCGGGTTCACAGTCACAAAGCTTAAACACTTTCCTAGTTATGAACCATAGGTGCTTAATCACAGTTGTCCCATTTATGTCATAGACAATAGTTTTGCTTCCTAATCAAAGGTATAGGCTTGTGTTCATAGTCATGGAAATAATTCTCATAGTCACAGTCATAGTCATAGGCAATGTCCATAGTCATAGGCAATGTTCATAGTCGAAGAGGCATATGGTTCTGAGGTCCATAGTTTCATAGTCACAGTCTTATTTGTCCTCGAATCATAATAGTTCTTAATCTGGTCCAAAGAAATAGGCACTGATTCAATAGAAAGAATTGGCATACTCTTTTATTCCTTTAATTTCATGTCACGAAAAGAGAAACGTTCAAATCTAGAAATAACTAACTTACAGAGATTAGATTAGAATAGAAAGATGGCGTTGTTATGATTCGTAGAAAAACAATCGTTGCAGTCGTTCGAATCTTCACTTGAATTCTAGCTTGACTTGAACCTCTTCCTGAGCAGCATTTCCTCGTCTTGATTTATTTTATATATTACTTATTCTATTATTTAATTAAGAGGAGGAGAAGAAGCCATGTTTGCCAATAATCTTTGCAGCATAAGGGTAGAAAAGAATTGAGAATAGAGAAGAAGACTAGGGCTGTTTATATAGTGTTAGGTGGACGAACCTGGTCAGAAAACGAGACCAAATACATCAGAACGAACAAGGTGCATAAAGCTGGAAAAACAGGGGGGTCGACCCCTAGGTCGACTATGTAGTCGACCTGGGTGCCCCAGGTCGACTACCCAGTCGACCTGGGTGTCTAGGGCGGGAAAATTCCCGCCCTGGCCAATCCGGCCTGATTTTGAAATTTGAATTTGTTTTCTGTCTGTTCGAATTTTAAACTGAATTCTGAAACTTCCGGAGGCCATATCTCCCTCATACGGACTCCAATTTACGCAAACTCGGACTGTTTTCATGCAGAATTCCGAGACGAACACAATGGCGCAGCTCGTTTCCCTTGATTTTGATTTTAACTTTTAATTCTGCCTTGATTTGTGAATCTTAGCGTTACAGAATCATGGGGTGTTACATATATATTTAGCAGAGATCAACGAATACAGTATAAAAAAACACAATGTTAGACATAACATCCATTTCCAAGTTCATTCTACGTCTGAAAAAAAACCGGAGGCACCTTATTCCTCGTCTCATATGTCCAATACAGGAGAGAGGCCCTCGCATATCCGGTCGATCTCCAAGTATGTCTGGACGATCACCACTTATTACCATGTCTTGGGTGTACAGCCCAATCAAGACATCAGTAATCATCCAAACGATGTGAAGTTCTCTGGTCTACAATCACCGTCTTCATCGTCGAATTTTGGTCGTTGTATCAGTTATTTAGAATGGGATAAACCCGGTCTTTCCAAAAAAATCGCGTATTTTATAATTAATAATCAAGTACTATAAAAACACATCATACGCCTCATTCCAATTTAGAATATTCTCTTATTCAAATATTCAAATCTTTAGGGAAAGGTTCCCGTAAATTTTATCAAAGATAAATTCTTTCAAACTTATTCTTTAATCTTCCTTTGGATATCAATTTCAATTCTAAACCAAATTAAGGTTTATAAAACTAGTTGGGATTATCGAGCCATACCGAAGTAATCATTTCTTTTATTATCCCAATCCCAACCTATTCATCCCATGGTGCAAAACTGGTAGTACTCCATATTTAACACCCAGAGTGTCATCGGTAAATTTAATTACCACTTAACATTCAAATCTTATTAAAGATTTAACTATCGCATGGAGTGAAACTAGTGGTACTCCATTTTGGAACATTTCTCGAATTTGATAAATCAAATTATCTCATTCCCATCTCAATCTAATTAAAGATTTATTAAAACTTCATTTAGTTTTAATCTTCCGAAAAATCATTATTTACTAATTATTCAACTTTAAGAAATCAATCATGTCTTTAATGAGGTTAAAGAACGAATGTCGTTTAAAACACAATTCACAATAAACCCAAAATCATCTTCCATAAAAATGGAATCTTCACGGAAATCCAATAGCATATAATCGATATAAATTTCCATATCAAACTAATACTATAAATGGAATAACGACTAGGCCTTCTAAATTCCATAAATAGTAACAGTCTTCATTCACAAAAGCTCATCTCGATTATCACTAAATCGAATTCCATTCAATTACAATTCAATATATTAAATTGGAAAATCTAATTTTGGAAATTTTCATTAAATCTTAATTAAAAGATTTATAAATTCCAAATCATAACTTCAGTGTTAATTGGGTTAGAGAACAAATGTCATTTAAAATACTGTTCACGATAAACCCAAAATCCATAACATTTAATTCCAATTATATCAATTAATTGGAAAACTTCATTAAATCATGGTTAAAAGATTTATTGACACCATTCACCACAAACCCAAAATCCAATTTGATATTAAATACCAGGATCTGAATCAAAATCATATCGGCTTATATTCAATATCGAATTCTGAAACCAACGGATATCTTATTGGGAATAACGATATTTGTATCTTCCAAATTCCTCAACAGTATCCGTTTAATCACTGAATCCAAAATCGAAATATTCCGAAGATTATTTCCATTCAAATCGTTTCCAATTCATACGTTGGAAAATTTTGGTTATATCAAAACCATTTCAATTCCTTTCTGATCTTCATTCTAGTTGTTAACTAGTTCATTCAGATAAATATCTTTTATCTTTTCAAATATGGAATATTTCATCCAAAAACCTTTTCAAATCGTTTATTATGATTTTACATAATTTATTCATATTTTTATTAATTTAATTAAGGCACTTACAGTCGGTTCCAATATTGGCCAACGAACTGCATTCATAGCGACTGTTTTCCAAAACTGATTTGAACATATCTTCAAATCCAACCGTTGGATTTCAAATCTCTTATTATCATTCGAAAGCTCTTCTCGATACGAACCGAACGGTTCTAGTTTTAGGAGAATCCGACGGTTGGATCTCCTGTTATGCCAATTCGATGTTAATGGTCGAAATTCATGAACGGTAGCTGCGCGATACATTCTATTCAAACCATTTAAATATATATAATATATATTTCATCGATTTCTATTTAAAACATATTTTATAAATTCATTTTAAAAAAATATTTCAACTTCCATTTCAATTTTAAATCAAAATTAGATATTCCATACTAGTATAATGTCAAAACAATAATATTTTCAAAATATCTGATTTTGAAATCCATTTCCTTTTCGTATTCATTATAGAATGAATAAAATCGATTTCTAAGCCCGTTCGGCTTAAAATGGCGTTTAACTACTTAACTCGGCTTCACATTTCAATATTTTTAAGTCCATCCAAAATCAGACATCAAAATCATAATTTAATTCTTCACTGAATATTATATCATAATATTCGTTATTTCTGAATTAGAATATGGCTCTATCAATTACCATATAATTTCAGTTATATGGATTTCATACATTGCATGTATTCAATAATAATGATAAACAATCATTAAACATTAAAGCAACATCCAAAGTGCATTCTACAACTGTATAAGCATTGAAATAAATAAATAGCGCTCAAAACAGTCTGTCAATCAATTGATTGACATACAACTACATATTGGGATAAGTGTATGTCAAATATCATCCCAATACCCGTGCGGGGTTTTCATCCAAAAAATACAAATTATTATTTATGCATTTGGGCGATGAGTAAAAATTATCGTCTCAATCAATATCACTTAAATAGGTGTACATAAACAAGTCGTCTGACTTGTAAATGAATATTTATTATACTTTCAACTATCGCATGTATAATTTTATATATCGTTATTTTCAAAAAAAATCGCCATTATAACGGCGCTATTTTGTAGCACCGGAATAATGTCTATGCATTACCCCTCTCCTGACTTGGCTTGCGCCATAAACAACCAATACCAATCATCAACCATAATCGCATACATAGTTATAGCAGCTCCCCAAGCCATACCTGATTTGCAGTTCGTTAGATCTGATCTGTTGGCCCATGAAGGTAGAATTGACCAAAGGAAGACTGCACAAGGAGAAATTTTTGCAATTTTGGCTGCTGCTACGAAAAAATAGCCACAAAGGAACAACACTAATGCAAACAAACCAAAAAATCAGTATCAAAGAGGATTTCAACCTAAAAGGGGATTTCCACCGCAAAGAAGATATGGCAGAGGAAGATGGAACAACAATACTAGAGTAAAGTGCCAAAATTGTGAAAAAAATTGTGCACACAGCTAATAAGTGCTATTTCAAATACAACACTAATGCAAGTGGTCCATCATTAAACCAGAACAACACAAATCAGAGAGGAGCACAAACAAACTTAGCAACTTTCAATAATCAGAATTGAAATAAGAATGATAATAACAAAGGTCAAGGATCTAGCAGTGAAGATAGGACTGATGGATTTAATCTAGATGAATGGTGTCCAGACTCAGGAGCTACACATCATATCACAAATAACCTCCAAAATCTAAACATTGGAAGAAATACCTACTTAGGTATGAAATCACTACATATGGGTAATGGTCAAAAAGCTAATATTACACACACTGGAAAAGCGATTATATCAGGAAAAAGGCAACTGAAATTAAATAATTTACTTAGAGTTCCAACAATCAACAAAAATTTGCTTAGTGTCTCAAAATTTGCTAATGATAATAATGTGTTTTTGAATTTTACCCCGGATTTTGTCTAGTTAAAGATTTACTAAGTCAAGAAATATTACTACAGGGTAATATACAAGATGGGCTCTACAAATTTAGCAACTTGAAGACTAGAATGCTTTGAGTAAAGAAATTTGGTGCAACAATGTAGATGCCAGTAGTAATAGTAGCAAAAACAAAAATAATTGTAGTAGTAGTGGTAGTAGTAATAGTACTCATGGCAATGTTAGTGTTATAGAAACTTTGGCATGTAAGGCTTAGCCATCCTAATTTAGAGAATGTAAGGACTATTTTAAATAATAATAATAATATTTCTTTTAATATACCTGTAAAACACACTTGCACACAGTGCCAACTTGGCAAAAGCCATAAACTTCCTTTTAGTAGTTCTGAAACATCCTACAATAAGCCATCAGAGCATGTAGCGGCTGATTTGTAGGAACCAACACCACTTAATTCTTATCTAGGACACAGGTATTATCTATCCTTTATTGATGCTTATACTAGGTATACTTGGATATACATGCTTAAGAACAAGTCAAATACATGTTGAAATGAATAAGCATAAGCGGTAGTGAAAAGTGTTCTCAACCTCAAATTTTGAGTGTATTTTATTTAATGATTTAATTTAAATTTTGTTATATTTATTTTATTTGTTTGGATTTTATTAAAATAATATTTATTTTGATTAAAACCAAATTTATTTTCTATGTTATAAAACAAACGAATGTGTTTTGATACAGATATAATTTAATAATACAAATAAATATTGGGTATTTTAGAAACTTATTTATGGTAAATTTTAACTGAGTTATTTATGTGAATTCATTCTTGAATTTTTATTTAATTATTTAAAACTCGTAGAATTATACAATCCGTTTTCAATATTAATGGAATTATATCTTTGATTCAATTTCAATATGTATTCATTATTGTTATGCAAACATTACCAAATTTTATTTGTTTTATGTATTTTTCTTTTAATATCATCTATTATATATTTGATTTGCAAAATCGGTCATTAATATATATTTCCAAAACCGTTTGTCCTTTGAATTAAAAATTTGTATTGTTTTTCATTTATTTGAAAACACATTTATATTAGTTCCTTTTATTTGCCAACACTATTCACATTTTTAAGGTTCAACGTCCATTTATTTCTATTATTCCTTTCCTTAACTGGTTGTTATTTTCAAAATTAAAACATTCATCTCCTTCCATATACTTTCCTATGTTCATTCCTTTTTGGTTCCTCATGACATTTATTTTTCCCTTTCCATTTCAATGCACCTTTCTAACTAATATCGCATCCGTTCATTTCCCAAATTAGGCATTGTTTGTTTTGAATTTCAAAACATTTGTTTTTATTATTATTTATTTATTGCCTAAAGTTCACCTCGTTTAATCCCCAATCAGTTCCTTTATATTTATTTCAAAGCCATCGTTCTCATTTGCAAACCCGTTTTTATTCCCATCTGCTCCATTCTTTTATTCCTCCCACCCATTTTCTTCACCAAGCCATGTCGGTTTTCCTTTTCCTTTTCCTTTACCATTGCTGAAGTCTGAACCCACCCTCCACAGAATCGCACCCAGCTCCAACCGCTGCCACCCCTCGTCTCTGCCCATTTTCTTCACCAAGCCACGTCAGTTTTCATTTTCCTATACCATTGCTGAAGTCCGAACCCACCCTCCACCGAATCGCACCCAGCTCCAACTGTTGCCACCCCTCGTCTTCGCCTATGTTAACAACGGTCCGACCATCGGCCTCCGCTCTCTCTTCCCGAACCTCACCTGCTCCCCTCCATAGCCGACCGAGCCAAACGCTAAACCCACCGCAGTCGCTGACGTCCACCGTGATTCCCTGTTCCACCCGACAACCCAACCTCCGACTCCAGCGCCTCAGACCGCCGCAACTCTGATCCTCTCCTCTTCTATTATATGTGTGTGCATATATTTTTTGTTTGTTTTGGGATTACAAGTGTTCTTAGGTTTGAGATCTGCTGTTGATTATTGAAGTTGGTGTGAGTTGTTTATTTTTATCATTTTGTTTGATATTTATTTTATTATATGTGTGCGGGAGTTGTATCAGTGCATGCATTTTATTTTGTTTGCCTATGTGTTATGGTGTTTTTGTGTAGAGTTGTATATGTGTGTATTGTGTAGTGCATGCATATTTGTGAATGCGTTTGGGTGAGTTATTTTGAAAATTTAATTTAATTTTTTTTAAAATGTATATAAATATATATTTGTTTAAAAGTTTATATATATTTATATAATAGTTTTTGTAACACCCCGTGTATTCTATAACCGTGAAATTCATAAATTAAAGTATAATTAATTTCAAATCAAAGAATTAAGGGAAACGGGATAGGCCATTGCGTTCGTCTCGGAAAAATACGCGAAATAGAGTCCGAGTTTTCGAAAATCGGAGTCCGTATGACGAAGATATGGCCTCCGGAAGTTTCAGAATTAGGTATAAATTCGAACAGACGAAAACAGCTCAGAAAAACTAATTCAAAATTCAAAATCGGGCACAATTGGCCAAGGCAGGAAAATTCCCGCCGAAAGCACCCAGGTCGACTTGGCAGTCGACCTGGGGCTAGCCAGGTCGACTGGGCAGTCAACCTGGGTAACCCGTGTCGACTGCCAAGTCGACACGGTGTCGACTGGGGTGTCGACCTAGTGAAACACCCCACCTCCGTTAGGGTCACTCTCAAAGGGAATGCCCTAATTTTGGTGGAGGTTTATAAGTATAAGTCACAGATATACAAGGCAGATATAAGAACACATATTTTTGAACAGCGGAAAAACAACAACTTTTATTTCATTAAAAATACGTGTTACAACAACCATACCATAATTGTCTTACAATACTTCCGAAAACATAACATCTTCATAACTGTCTTGATTACATTATTTAAAGAAGCATAAAGAAAACATAAATAAACTGCAAAAGTCCCATAGTTGCTGTCCAAAGCCATAGTCCAAAACGAAAAGATCCAAGCAATACATTCCTTCTCTTCAAGCTGGATAGGAAGGCTGGTCAAGCTGCGGTATTCCCTCCCTGTGGACCTAGGGGGGGAACGGAAGAGAAGAAGACAAAAGAAAAGTAGAGTCAGACATAAAGCCTGAGTAAGTCTAGGACTATTCAGCCTATGAATAAAGAACTGGGTATGATAAGTATAAACTAGAAATGGGAAAGCACCATAAACTTAGTTAAGTTGTCTAGGGTCGAATATACTATCGTACCCCATATTAATCTCCGTACCCATATAAACTAGTTCCCAACGGGCACCCCATAATCAGGGTAAAGTGCTCCATTTTATGATGATCGGCTCCTACTCGCATAGTTACATGTGTCTTACGGCCCCCGATGTTGTAGTTACCTATGCTGGTCCCACCATGGGATGTATCAAGTCCCATGGTGGCGGCCCGACACAATCCTAGAATGCACAGGTACGCTACTGGTGCCCAGTGCCTTATTTTTCTACGCCGGAGTGTGTGCACGCCCGCACCCCGTTAGAACCTACACTGCTGCACCACCACCGTCGATTTGACCTCTTACAGTCAGCCCAGTAATCGTGCCCCACCCTACGTAGTTTCAGGGTATCATGATACCTTATAGGGTTACTGCTGAAAAGGGTCCCTCGCTACTAGGTTTTTCTATTTCTAGCCAACATGCTAAGTTGGTTAAGTGTGTTATAAACCTAACCCCCAATCAGTCTGTTTAGTTTTAGCATGTTCCATCTTGATTAAGTATTAATATAAATTACTTAATCCTATCAATCCTGACTCAGCCTTAATTGTCTTATTAAAGCCTTGACCTCTCACATTAGACAGGTATTGTTGTGGCTGCCTGTTGCCGGTTGGGTCCGGGCAGTCTTACGCCACAACTCAGTCTAACCTCGGGTCCTTATTGGGCTCCATGTTTAACCACCCACATTGGATAGGTATTGTTGTGACTACTGGACAGTCGGGCGGTTCCGGGCAGGTTTACATCACAACTCAATCCAACCTCGGGTTAAACACATCGTATTTTCTACATTTACATATTTTGTCTTTCTTCTTTTTATATGTAAATATTTGCGGCCCATTATTCAAATTCATCTTTATTGGTTAAATTTCATTTATGCCACTTAATTGTTCTTTCAAGGTTGTTGGCATGCGTTAAACATGCCAACACATATGTTCTATATTTTAGCCCAAACGTCATTACCCCCGTATTATACATTCGCTCCAACGTAAGGTGTGTTGGGTTTAATACTTAAACCCAATTTAGCCAAGTGAAAAGGGGAGGCTTATAACATGATGTTTATAAGATAACATGAAAAAGGGGAGTGTGAACGCATGAACTTGCAACGAACGATTCAATTAACATAAAATAGGCACATGTGAACTTGCAATTTTAACATCATATAATCATGGCATAACATGAATCATTTTATCCATATAATCATAGCATAAACAATACTTAAACATAAATCATTCTATTCATATGGTTAATGCATAGACAATACTTAATCATGAATTATTTTACTCATATGATTATGGCATAAGCAGTTCTTAAACATGGATTATTCTAGTCATATGATAATGGCATAAACTTAAACATGAATCATAGGTTCAACTAACCATGTAAACTTGAAATTAAGAATCTAACTAAATTAGATATCATTATTATTGGCACGGGGTCTTGACTAGAAATATAAGTCTATATTTTTATTTAGGCATAATATAAACTAATCATGTTCATAAAATCACTATATGTTAACAAAAGGTACTTACTTTTGTAACTAATACAAAAGTATGGTTCAACTAGAATTATCCCAACCTAATTCTTATATGAATCATTGTTTTTAATCCATTTATAAAATTATAGCATAAACATATCTAAACTTACATCATGGTTTTCATTTTTATCTATGCAAACTTGCAAGAGGAATGTAATTCTAATGTAATTCTAATGTAACTTATGATAACAACATGAGCCTAAAAACATGTTTTTCAATTGGGCATAATAACAAACATAGTTTAGTCATGTTCATAAAGGTGCTTACTTTTGTTTCTAACACAAAAGTATGATTTGCCAATTTTCAACATAGATTCATATAAATCATAGTACTTAGTCGGTTCAATTACACACTAAAAGTGGTCATAAAAGTATGTACATCATATTAGCATAATAACGAATCATATACTTGCATGAATTCCAATTAAAATATCATAACATATAGTTGTTAACATGAATCATATACTTGCATGAATCTTAAATAAACTATTACAACATATAGTTGTTACTTTCAACATGAATCGTATACTTGCAATGATCAAATGGGTGTTGTAAATAACTACGACAAACATGTAGTTTTCAATATGAATCATATGCTTGCATGAATCTTAAATAAACTATTACAACATATAGTTGTTACTTTCAACATGAATCATATACTTGCAATGATCAAATGGGTGTTGTAAATAACTACCACAAACATGTAGTTTTCAATATGAATCATATGCTTGCATGAATCTTAAATAAACTATTACAACATATAGTTGTTACTTTCAACATGAATCATATACTTGCAATGATCAAATGGGTGTTGTAAATAACTACCACAAACATGTAGTTTTCAATATGAATCATATGCTTGCATGAATCCCAATTAAAATTCCACAACATGTGGTTGTCAACATAAATCATATACTTGTATGAATCCAATCGTACACCACAGTATTGCCAAATCGTTTAGAATCAAAATAACATACAAATATAAGTCATTATCGCCACAATTCCATTTCGTTTCCAACGCAAATTGCGTACTTGCAAATATTCAATCGTATACCATAATATTCCCAAATCGTTTTGCATCAAAGCAACATACAAATATAGATTATTATCGCCATAATCCAATTTCTTACATTACACAAATCAACACAATTATTTAATTCATACCGAAATAGCACTCTACTTACAGCGTATGGCGAATCGTCAATTCAGAAATCTGAATTCTGAATTTGGAGTTGCTATCCTTTGTTGCAGGCGTTGCTTTGATTTGATTTACGTTGCTTTAAGCTTTGAATTATCTCCTAGTTGTCTCTCTATTTCTGACGGCTATCTTCAGTCTCTCCTCAGCAACATGACGGTCTCATCTCCATTTTAGTTTATGTGAATTAGGGTTAGACTTAGGTCCTTTTTATAGAGTTTGTGAGTTGATTTAGACCGTCGATGAAGCTTGGTTCAATAATAACCGTTCGTTTGAAGGGGAGACCAACCAAGAGCTGACACCTAGCCCTAGTGACAAGGCAATGCTCAGAAAATCGACCAAACACAGACCTGGCCAGCCACGGTGGGCTGGGTTCGACCGGGCTCAGGGGCCAGGTCGACACCCCAGTCGACACCGTGTCGACTTGGCAGTCGACACGGGTTACCCAGGTCGACTGCCCAGTCAACCTGGCTAGCCCCAGGTCGACTGCCAAGTCGACCTGGGTGCTTTGGGCGGGAATTTTCCCGCCTTGGCCAATTGGTCCCGATTTTGAATTTTGAATTAGTTTTTCTGAGCTGTTTTCGTCTGTTCGAATTTTAAACCTAATTCTGAAACTTCCGGAGGCCATATCTTGGTCATACGGACTCCGATTTTCGAAAACACGGACTCTATTTCGCGTATTTTTCCGAGACGAACGCAATGGCGTATCCCCTTTCCCTTAATTCTTTGATTTGAAATTAATTATACTTTAATTTATGAATTTCACGGTTATAGAATACACGGGGTGTTACGTTCTCCCCCACTTAAAAGGATTTCGTCCCCGAAATCTTCAAGTTAGGAAGAATGTATATCCTAACATCCAAACATCCATCTACTCATCCATCAAACATGAGCATCCATTGTCCTTAAAATATTTCTAATGCTTCATGATCATATGCGAAGTGTGTGTGTACATGTACTTATCTAATGCAAAATCAGGCGGTCTACTGATTCAGTTGACCTCCTTAATGCGAATTATGTAAGTGCTATGAATCCATTATGTATGCAAATCCTCCTATTCATGATTCTACATGAGTGCACAATCATTCATATAAATGCAACATCCATATGACAACACATTAAAGTTCAACCATATACGAATGCAAACATATATGCATTTGCAATATGAAGTGACTGAGCCGATCTAAAACCTAGATTGTGTGTGTATATGCAACCACGAGCAACCACTAGCAATCACTTGCAACCACTTGCAACCATCATCCATAACATGTTTCAACTACATGTTTTCATCCAAAGAGTTTCTACCTAAAAGATAGGGTCGAGGAGATATACCTAAAAAAAAGATAGATAAAAGCGCAACTTAAGGAAAAGGAAGGATCAAAGATGTACCCTCGAAAAGAAAAGGGTAGGCAGCGCGTATTCTAGCTTCAGTCTCCCAAGTTGCATCTCCTTCGGCGTCGCTCCACTGAACTTTGACGAGCTTGACTTCGCGGTTGCATAGCTTCTTCACTTCCGTTTCTAATATGCGGGTTGGAACTTTCCTTACGGTTGCTTCGCGTTCCACTTCATCTTTTCCTAGGATATTTGGCTCTACCACTTCAGCAGACTCATGTAGTCATTTTCGGAGATGTGAAACGTGAAAGACGTTGTGAACTCCGGCCAATCTTTCGGGTAGCTCTAATCTATAGGCCATTTTCCCAATTGTTCCTATCTAAAGGTATAGTCGAATGATAGAAGCAAGTAAAAACTTTGTGCCCATTAGGCAATGTTAAAACTGGAAATCTATGCCACATATATATTGATTAGGAGAAGAACTCTCTAAGCATCAGCCCCGAAGACCGAAATCAACATCAGACTGACACCCAAAGAATTACTCAACCCAACCACTATATATGATTCTAGGAAACTAAGCATGATGGACTCCTTTTAGGTCACCAGGAAGTCCCTCCCTAAGACCAACCCGTATCCTATAAAACCCAAAAAGTTTAGTCAAACCAACTAACACCCTCCAGCCCCAACATGTGTTACTAACAGATGAGTCATACTCCCTATGGGGTTTGCAACAGAAAGTGGATTGAGAAGGGGACCGAGAGGATATACACAAAAGATAGCACGCAAGTAAGCTCTACAGGAAGAGAGAGATCAAAGATATACTCTTAAGAAGAGATATGATGCACGAATCTAGTCTTCAATCTTCTAAGTCGCATTTCCTTGAGCTTAACTCCATTATGCTTTGTCCGTCTTTAACTTCACAATTTCGTAGCTTCTTAATTCTTGTTTCCATAATATGAGTTGGAACCTATTTCACTGTTGCCTCTCGTTCCACTTTCACTTATTCTCCATCTAGTATACTTGGCTCAAGCATAACTGCATACTCATGGTTCCATGCAAGCTTTCCAAAATTCACTAGTGAATCTTGGATCTTGTTCACTTACTAGAAGGTATTCCACATCGATGAATTATCTCTTGAAAATAAACAAATGTCAACTATGTTGCCAAATGTACTTACTAAGGTGATTCTTTACGACTTATGCATAAGCGAAATGAACCTTCTGCCTTAGTGGCGAACACTACTGGAGCGCCCCATTCTGAAATGCTCCTTCTAATGAACCCCTTCTCTAGGAGCTCTTTAATCTGTTTACTGAGCTCTTTCCTTTCCCGTGGAGCCATGTGTCTAACAGGCAACGCAACGGGCTTTGCATTATCTACAAGGTATATGCGGAAGTCTATCTCCCGCTTCGGAGGCAAGCCCTTCACCTCTTCGAAGACATCCGGATATTCCCGGACCACTCTAACTGATTGCAAATTTTCAACAGAGGCATCTAGCGATTCAAGGTAACTAAGCATAACCGCATACGAGGGATTACAAGAAATTTCCAAAGTATTACCGAGCTGGGTGTAACAACCCGTAAAATGCGAGCCAGTTTGAAATTTTTATTTTGGCGATTTTAGCGAGTTTTGATTATTTAAAATGAATTATTTTAAATAATATCGACGAGAAATTGAATTGAATATAATTCGAACGTATATATTTATACGCGTCGTCGTTAGAATATAAATATTTATATATAATTATAAATAGAATTGAAAATGGCGCGGTAGTTCGATAATTCGATTTCAAACTTCAATTGAATGTACCGGGTGCAAAACAATCCGGATTTTAGTGAAACCAAAAATAATGGAATCTAATAGTGAATATATTTCTAACGAAGTTAACAAACCGAGATTTCACTTTAGAAATGATAAGATATGTCCAGTTGAAAATTCAGAATAGTCGCTGTGGAATTTATATATATTTTATATAATATATAGCCCTTAAAAATGGACATTTTGCAAACGACCTCGGATTTCGACGAAACCAGTTCTGTTGGGTCCGTGATGTAAAGTTATTGCTAGATTCCAAATTTCATAATTTTTCGAATCAATATGTGAGCGTGGCAAAGGAAAACGCGTTTGACCAGTTTCAGTTGATTTTAATCGACTGGAAATTGGCCATTTTTCTAACGGTCTCAGAATTCGACGAAACTAGTTTTGTTAGGACCGTATCGTCAATACGAAGCTAGAAAATATTTTTCTGGATTTTTTCTAGTTAGTATGTGACCCCGGTAATTTGAAATGTACGTTTAAAATTCAATATAGCGATTTAAGTGTAAATTTAACAGGAACTGATTCAAACAGTCGAATCAGCTTACGATACATATCCCATTGTGTTCGGAATGGGGGTGAAACGCTATGGGCGACAGGCGGTGGACCTCGTTTCGAGGTCGTATGTAAAAGTACCTTTTTGAAAATTAAATAATTAAATAATTAAAAATATATAAAACCTTTTCTTTTCCATACCGCCGCCACCTCGCGCGCCCCCCCCCCCCCAGAGCCGCTTCCTCCTCTTCCATCCTTCTTCCCTTCCTCCAGTTCCCCCTCGATCCTCCTCTTCCCCTTCCTCCGCAACCCCCCCTGCCCTAATCGACAGCCGCGAGACCCCCTCCCCCCCCCCTCCACCGACGCAGCCGCAGCCACCACGACCCGCCGCCCCTCCTTCTTCCCCCTCTCCTCTTCCATCGACAGCCGCAACCCCCCCCCCCCTCGAGGCCCTGAAACCTTACTGTAAGTTTTTCTTTTTTATTTTATTTTGTTTTATTTTATTTTATTAATTTATTTCTGTTTAGTTTTTTTTTGTGTGTAAGAAGTTTAGGAAAAAAAAATCAGTTTTATTTTATTTTTATTTATAGCGTGAAGTAAAGATTTGATTTTTAAAACCTAAAAAGATTTGATTTTTTTTAAAAAACGTAAAAGACGATATTTTGAGAGGAGTAGGGAATTAAAAAAATATAATTTTTATATAAGGAAAGTGATTATAAAAATATGATTTTTATATTTTTAAAGTATTAAAAATATAATCTTTACTATATAGAAATATTAAAAATATGATTTTTATATTTTTAAAGTATTAAAAATATAATCTTTATGGGATAGAGAATATAAAAGTATCATCTTTGTGTATGTAGCAAAATAAAAATCTGATTTTTATTTTCTATACGTCGAAATAAAATGCTGATTTTTATAAAGATGAAATCTTTATAGTTGAAAAGGCGAGATCTTTATATATAGAATAACGATGTAAAAATAGAATTTTTATCTATATAGTAGTGGTGTAAAAATAGCATTTTTATCCATATAGCGTCAAAGTAAAATTGTGATTTTTATATATTGAACATCGAAATAAAAATTCGATTTTTATATATTGAATAGCGAACTAAAAATTCGATTTTTATATATTGAACATCGAAATAAAAATTCGATTTTTATATATTGAACATCGAAATAAAAATTCGATTTTTATATATTGAATAGCGAAGTAAAAATTCGATTTTTATATATGTAGTGGATACGGGCGACGAAGCTGACGAAGATGCGATAACGATGAAGATTTCTCTAAAGGAAGAGTCGTGGAGCTGGATAGCTATATGTGAGAACTTCTCACCTTTCAATTTAATTTTTCTAGTTATATATATACTAGGATGCAGACGGTGCTTAGTAGCACCCGACACAAATCGTCCACAGACCATGGACTTGTTTGTTTGACTGTTTGGTGATTGATTGCGATATTGGTTTGAATGTGGTTTGTGGTGTGAAAAATCGAATCGATAAATTGGTTAGGATTAGACGTGCGCCGTTATAAGGCGAAGGAGTAAGGCTAGGTTAGACTCTTACTCCAAATTTTGTGGTTTGCATAATGAAATTGATTTGATTGATGTGTGAATGGCGTGGGCCTTCACTAGACCGGGGATAAGGCTAGGCCTTGTCCCGTTTCTAGTATCGTGCCGTTATGCCGCCGAAATTTTCTAAAATATGTTAGAAAAATAAAAATATCATTTTATTGAATAAATGAATTGAATAGAAATTCATAGGTTGAAATAAAATGTTTTATCGTTAAAAATATAATTTTTAACGTGAATATGAAAATAGTGAAGCGAATAAATAAATATTCATTTACAAACCAGATGGTTTGTTTATGTACACTTATTTGAATGACGTTGATTGGGTCGATAAATTTTACACATCGCCCAACTGCACAAATAAAATATTTGTTTGATTGTTTGAAACCCCACACGGGTGTTAGGATGAAATATGTAGTTCACTCATCCTAATTGATTAAATATGTCGATCGATTGATTGACAGGCTGCTATAAGCGTTGAATATCTATATTTGATGCTTATACAGTGTAGTGCACTTTGGTTGATGGTTGATTATTTTTCAATGTTATTATATACATGTGTTGTATGAAAATCCATATAATTAATTTTATATGGTAATTGATTGGGCCTCATTCCAATTTGAAAAATAAATAATATTATAAAATAAAAGTTCATGTGTTGACAGTACTCATTCATTGAGATTGGTCATGTGTTGAACGAAATATTTTGATAATAACAACTATTTTGAAAATAGAAATTTATGAAGCCGTGTTGATTAGATCGACGCCATTTTGACGTGAACGATATTTATATCGATTTTATTGAATTCAAAATGAATTGAAAACGATTTCGAAATGAATTGAATTGAAAACGATTTCGAAATGAAATGAATTGAAAACGAATTCAAATTGAATTGAAAACGATTTCGAAATGAAATGAATTGAAAACGAATTCAAATTGAATTGAAAACGATTTCGAAAAGAAATGAATTGAAAACGAATTCAAATTGAATTGAAAACGATTTCGAAATGAAATGAATTGAAAACGAATTCAAATTGAATTGAAAACGATTTCGAAAAGAAATGAATTGAAAACGAATTCAAATTGAATTGAAAACGATTTCGAAATGAAATGAATTGAAAACGAAATCAAATTGAATTGAAAACGATTTCGAAATGAAATGAATTGAAAACGAATTCAAATTGAATTGAAAACGATTTCGAAATGAAATGAATTGAAAACGAATTCAAATTGAATTGAAAACGATTTCGAAATGAATTGAATTGAAAACGATTTCGAAATGAATTGAACTGAAAACGATTTCGAAATGGATTGAATTG
Source organism: Allium sativum (assembly GCA_030737875.1). NCBI lineage: Eukaryota > Viridiplantae > Streptophyta > Magnoliopsida > Asparagales > Amaryllidaceae > Allium > Allium sativum. Next base: position 582,992,302 of record CM060913.1, read on the forward strand.
AAAACGATTTCGAAATGAATTGAATTGAAAACGAATTGAAATGAATTCAAATTGAATTGAAATTTGAATTGAATAGAAATGAATTTTGAAACGAAGAAGAATTCAATTTTGATTTGAATTGAAAAGGAAGTTGAAATTGCTTTTGAAACGAATTTAAAACTATTTATATAATTCGTTTTAAATAGAAATCGAAGAAGTATATATTATATATATTATATATATAATATAATGGCCTGAATAGAACGCGCCGCGCCGCGGCAGTTCGTGAATTTCGACCATTTATTTCAAACGGACATTGCGGGAGATCCGACCGTCGGATTCTCCTAAAACCGGAACCGTTGGGTTCGTATCGAAAAGAGCTTTCTAATGAATGTTAGAAATTTGAAATCTAACGGTTGGATTTGGGATTATGTCCAAATCAAATTCGAAAAAGGTCGCTGTAAGTGCAGTTCGATGGCCGTTGATGGAAATCGACTGTACAGGCCTTGATAAAATTATTAAAAATTGTAATAATTTGTGTAAAATCATAAGAAATGATTTAGAAAGGATTGGGATGAAAAACTCCATATTTGAAAAGATAAAAATAGATTTTTATCTAAATGAACTAGTTTTGAACTAGAATTATAATTCTATTTATTTTTAAATAAATAAATTGAATATGAAAAGGGTTTTAAAAATAACCAGAATATCCAATGATTGCATTGGAGTGGAATTGAATCGAAATTGTCTTCGGAATATTTCGATGTTGGAATTCGTGATTATACAGGTGTTGTTATGGAAATTTGAAAGATATATATATATATATATATATATATATATATATATCGTTATTTCCAATACGACATTTGTTAGTCGTAGAATTCGATATTGAATATAAGCCGATATATTTTCTATTCAGAGCCTTGTATTGAATATCGAATGTGATTTGGGTTTGTCGTGAATGGTGTCTTCACTAACACTGTTCTTGAACCCAGTTGAGAAAAGATTAAATCTTTTTATTTAGATTTAATGAAGTGTACCAATTAAATAATATTTAATTGGAATAGAACTGATATTGATTTTTGGGTTTATCGTGAACAGTGTTTTAAATAACACTTGTTCTTTAACCCGATAATTAATGGAATGTGATTTTGGGTTTATCGTGAACCGTGTTTTAAATGACACTGATTCTTTAACCCAGTTAACGATTAAAACTAAGTGGAGTTTTAATGAATCTTTAATTAGATTGAAATGGTCGAGAATGGAGTATCACCAGTTTTGCTCCAGGCGATAGTTAAATCTTTAATTAGATTTGAACGTGAAATGGTAATTGAATTTAACGATAACACCGTGGTGTTAGATATGAAGTATAACCAGTTTTACTTCATGGGATGAATAGGTTGGGATTGGGAAATTAAAATAAATGATTACTTCGGTAAAGTTCGCTAATCCCGACTAGTTTGAATTGAGATTCAAAAATAGAATAAAGAATAAATTCAAGGAATTTATCTTTGATAAAATTAATGGGAATCTTTCCCTATGAATGTGAGATTTAGAAACTAACTGTCGGTTAGCCAAGCAGAATGGTTTTCTGGATATTGATCTGATGTTGGTTTCGGCCTTCGGGGTTAATATTTGGGGAACTATTCTCTTGATTAATTTGCGGTTAGTGACTGATGAATTGGAATGAGGCGTATGTTGTGTTTGTGTAACACTTATTTAAAATATACGCGAGTTATTCGGAAAGACCGGGTTTATCCCATTCTGAATAACTGATGCGACGATAAGTCGAAGATGAAGACGATGGTCGAAGACCGGAGGTCTTCACGTCGTTTGGGTGATAACTGATGATCTTGATTGGGCTGTACACCCAAGAAGATGGAAACAGTTAGTGATCGTCCAGACGTACTTGGAGATCGATGGATATGCGGGGTACTAGGTGCCTCCGGTTTCGTTCAGACCCAGAACGGACTTGTAAATGGACTGTGTGTCTGACATTGGATTTTAGTCTGTGTGATTGATCTCTATTAAATATATATCTGTTTGGCGGCGGAGGATTTATTCTCTTGCTTAACGCCCTTCTCTGAGACGTACGAGCTCAGGGGTTATATATTGATGGATATCAAACGCATGGAGTGAATTGCCTGTGTGGCATGCCTAAGTGGCAATTGATCGAGGCTTCTGTTGAAAAGCAAAGTCTTGTGGTGATGATCAAAGCACGGCCTTTGTGGCGTAGCTTTGTGTAACGTTTACCTCGCGTGTTTCACACCCGGTATGAACCAAAAACGGGAGACGGACCTCAGGGAGGACTTGCGTTTCTTTCTAGTTAGAAGTGGCGTCAGTGGTTTTACACGCCCTGACGAGTTTGACTTATGTGGTTGTTGCTGTTGCGAGGCGCCTCGGTTATATCGGTTTCGGCCGATGCATTCTGGTCGGCTGACGGACCAGACTTACACCCCATAGGGTGGGGAAACGTAGTGTTCAGGCATTTTAATCCACATCGGTGGACCGGCCCTGTCGCTCCAAGGCTTGACTGAGTACTTGCCTGTGGCTCGGGCTAGAGAGTCACGAATCGGTTGAGGACTATCTTTTGCCTCGGTTCATAGACGGAAATCCAATTTCCAAATACGTGACATTTGCGGTTTTAATTGTAATCCTATATATGGCGACATAGTGGGATGGGGCGCTTATGCCGCCTATGATTGATACTTATGATTTGAAGTTGCTTTATACACTATGCACTTATAATAGTATCAAACGATTTGTTTTAACCGTATCAAGCATTCTTTGGCTGTTATAAGGGAAAACCCTATCCTCGACTGCGTTGCATTGTGTGATGGGACCTGGGTCTTATAACAGCTTCATTTTTCTTTATTTAGCATTGCGCTGTTGTTTATGCACTGGTATTCTTGGGAGGAAACCCATTCCGTGTTACACGGCGTGGTCCCTTGATTTACCTAATGATTTAAAATAAAGATTAATAACTGTTTTAGTTCTCACACCAGTCACATGACTGACCTGGAGTTTATTGTTTTAACCTAAACTCTGGGTGCCCCTATTTTGACACGGGCAGCTAGTAGTTTTGGTTTTGCAGATTTATATTCACAGGATCCTGGTTTACAGCTGGAACGATATCCGGAAAGCTTTGTATCCGTATATCTACTTCTAGTTGCGTATTGTATTATTTTCCGCTGCTATGTAATTTAAATCTCTGATATTTCTGTGTAATATTCTTTTTTTTACTCTGTATATTCTTGTAATCTGATGCATTGTTGTAATATACAGTGAAATGTTCTTCTGTATGCGTTCTGTTTTGTCGTGTTCTCAAACGATAGGGCGTTTCGAACGGCCTGAATCGGTTTAGCGACTGGTTCGGACCGAGCGAAATTCCTTGCCGTCACAGTTGGTATCAGAGCTTTGGTTTACAAAGCTAGAGAACAAGACACATTAGAAACATACGAAAGAATTCATCAGATATTGGATTAGTAATATCCAATGGGGATGACTCGTTAGAGATAGGATCAGTAGTATCCTAGAACGAGTGTGAAGAGTATATTTTTCAAATGAAAACAAACTTGGTTTTGAAAATTTAAATCAACTATTCGTATTTGATTATTTGTTTATATTGATTTGGACAATGCAGTATATAAAGATTTTGGGTATACGTCTGATCCACGTGTATTCGAAGTTTTAATATACTGGATAGATATAGATTCACACTCTAGTCGCCCGAAGATGATTCTGATGATTGTAGCTACATCATCAGAATTAGGGTTCGAGTGTTGAAGGTGTGATTTTCTATATATTTCCATTAGGCTGGTGTGAGAACCAAAACTTATATATAGTTAGAACCCTTTGTTGTGAATTGGCATCAAAAACATGATTTTTGTATATGTATTAAAATTATGAATTTGAAAAGCTAATCAACTAATTGATTGATGTTTGTGTTGTTTGTTTAATTGTTTGATAATTTTGAACCATTATGCCTAATTTGATCGAATATTGAATTGTATCGAAATTTGGTTGCATTTGTTTGCATATACATATACTTACATTGAACAGGTTATAGCAAGGAGGCTAGAGCCAGAGAATAAAATTTGTTTGCCCGACAAATAGGTACATGTTTACTACATAATTTCCTGTTTTGTTTGGGTGATGATGATTTTATGAGCCTATTGGCTAGCCGCTTGGCTTTTTCTTTTTCTTTTTGAGATCTGAAGTACCGGGGAAGCTATTTGAAATTCCCCGATGCTCCCGGTGCAGGGGAGGTTATGGCGAAATTTTTCGAAAATTTAGGGTGTTAGCCAAATTTTTGAAATTTTGAAAATTCTCAGGAACTAAAGAGTTGGAGAATGGAAGCCAGATCGAACGTAGAGTTGATTAATCAAACCACTTTCGACTTTGTTCCTTTTCGGGGACGAAAAGTTTTAAGTGGGGGAGATTGTAACAACCCGTAAAATGCGAGCCAGTTTGAAATTTTTATTTTGGCGATTTTAGCGAGTTTTGATTATTTAAAATGAATTATTTTAAATAATATCGACGAGAAATTGAATTGAATATAATTCGAACGTATATATTTATACGCGTCGTCGTTAGAATATAAATATTTATATATAATTATAAATAGAATTGAAAATGGCGCGGTAGTTCGATAATTCGATTTCAAACTTCAATTGAATGTACCGGGTGCAAAACAATCCGGATTTTAGTGAAACCAAAAATAATGGAATCTAATAGTGAATATCTTTCTAACGAAGTTAACAAACCGAGATTTCACTTTAGAAATGATAAGATATGTCCAGTTGAAAATTCAGAATAGTCGCTGTGGAATTTATATATATTTTATATAATATATAGCCCTTAAAAATGGACATTTTGCAAACGACCTCGGATTTCGACGAAACCAGTTCTGTTGGGTCCGTGATGTAAAGTTATTGCTAGATTCCAAATTTCATAATTTTTCGAATCAATATGTGAGCGTGGCAAAGGAAAACGCGTTTGACCAGTTTCAGTTGATTTTAATCGACTGGAAATTGGCCATTTTTCTAACGGTCTCAGAATTCGACGAAACTAGTTTTGTTAGGACCGTATCGTCAATACGAAGCTAGAAAATATTTTTCTGGATTTTTTCTAGTTAGTATGTGACCCCGGTAATTTGAAATGTACGTTTAAAATTCAATATAGCGATTTAAGTGTAAATTTAACAGGAACTGATTCAAACAGTCGAATCAGCTTACGATACATATCCCATTGTGTTCGGAATGGGGGTGAAACGCTATGGGCGACAGGCGGTGGACCTCGTTTCGAGGTCGTATGTAAAAGTACCTTTTTGAAAATTAAATAATTAAATAATTAAAAATATATAAAACCTTTTCTTTTCCATATACCCCCCCCCCGTTAGCTTCGAACAGAATCAAAACAGGAAAAAAAAAAAAAACGAAGGCGACGGGGGGAAGAGCGCCGCCGCCGCCACCTCGCGCCCCCCCCCCCCCCAGAGCCGCTTCCTCCTGTTCCATCCTTCTTCCCTTCCTCCAGTTCCCCCTCGATCCTCCTCTTCCCCTTCCTCCGCAACCCCCCCTGCCCTAATCGACAGCCGCGAGACCCCCTCCCCCCCCCTCCACCGACGCAGCCGCAGCCACCACGACCCGCCGCCCCTCCTTCTTCCCCCTCTCCTCTTCCATCGACAGCCGCAAACCCCCCCCCCCCCTCGAGGCCCTGAAACCTTACTGTAAGTTTTTCTTTTTTATTTTATTTTGTTTTATTTTATTTTATTAATTTATTTCTGTTTAGTTTTTTTTGTGTGTAAGAAGTTTAGGAAAAAAAAATCAGTTTTATTTTATTTTTATTTATAGCGTGAAGTAAAGATTTGATTTTTAAAACCTAAAAAGATTTGATTTTTTTTAAAAAACGTAAAAGACGATATTTTGAGAGGAGTAGGGAATTAAAAAAATATAATTTTTATATAAGGAAAGTGATTATAAAAATATGATTTTTATATTTTTAAAGTATTAAAAATATAATCTTTACTATATAGAAATATTAAAAATATGATTTTTATATTTTTAAAGTATTAAAAATATAATCTTTATGGGATAGAGAATATAAAAGTATCATCTTTGTGTATGTAGCAAAATAAAAATCTGATTTTTATTTTCTATACGTCGAAATAAAATGCTGATTTTTATAAAGATGAAATCTTTATAGTTGAAAAGGCGAGATCTTTATATATAGAATAACGATGTAAAAATAGAATTTTTATCTATATAGTAGTGGTGTAAAAATAGCATTTTTATCCATATAGCGTCAAAGTAAAAATGTGATTTTTATATATTGAACATCGAAATAAAAATTCGATTTTTATATATTGAATAGCGAACTAAAAATTCGATTTTTATATATTGAACATCGAAATAAAAATTCGATTTTTATATATTGAACATCGAAATAAAAATTCGATTTTTATATATTGAATAGCGAAGTAAAAATTCGATTTTTATATATGTAGTGGATACGGGCGACGAAGCTGACGAAGATGCGATAACGATGAAGATTTCTCTAAAGGAAGAGTCGTGGAGCTGGATAGCTATATGTGAGAACTTCTCACCTTTCAATTTAATTTTTCTAGTTATATATATACTAGGATGCAGACGGTGCTTAGTAGCACCCGACACAAATCGTCCACAGACCATGGACTTGTTTGTTTGACTGTTTGGTGATTGATTGCGATATTGGTTTGAATGTGGTTTGTGGTGTGAAAAATCGAATCGATAAATTGGTTAGGATTAGACGTGCGCCGTTATAAGGCGAAGGAGTAAGGCTAGGTTAGACTCTTACTCCAAATTTTGTGGTTTGCATAATGAAATTGATTTGATTGATGTGTGAATGGCGTGGGCCTTCACTAGACCGGGGATAAGGCTAGGCCTTGTCCCGTTTCTAGTATCGTGCCGTTATGCCGCCGAAATTTTCTAAAATATGTTAGAAAAGTAAAAATATCATTTTATTGAATAAATGAATTGAATAGAAATTCATAGGTTGAAATAAAATGTTTTATCGTTAAAAATATAATTTTTAACGTGAATATGAAAATAGTGAAGCGAATAAATAAATATTCATTTACAAACCAGATGGTTTGTTTATGTACACTTATTTGAATGACGTTGATTGGGTCGATAAATTTTACACATCGCCCAACTGCACAAATAAAATATTTGTTTGATTGTTTGAAACCCCACACGGGTGTTAGGATGAAATATGTAGTTCACTCATCCTAATTGATTAAATATGTCGATCGATTGATTGACAGGCTGCTATAAGCGTTGAATATCTATATTTGATGCTTATACAGTGTAGTGCACTTTGGTTGATGGTTGATTATTTTTCAATGTTATTATATACATGTGTTGTATGAAAATCCATATAATTAATTTTATATGGTAATTGATTGGGCCTCATTCCAATTTGAAAAATAAATAATATTATAAAATAAAAGTTCATGTGTTGACAGTACTCATTCATTGAGATTGGTCATGTGTTGAACGAAATATTTTGATAATAACAACTATTTTGAAAATAGAAATTTATGAAGCCGTGTTGATTAGATTGACGCCATTTTGACGTGAACGATATTTATATCGATTTTATTGAATTCAAAATGAATTGAAAACGATTTCGAAATGAATTGAATTGAAAACGATTTCGAAATGAAATGAATTGAAAACGAATTCAAATTGAATTGAAAACGATTTCGAAATGAAATGAATTGAAAACGAATTCAAATTGAATTGAAAACGATTTCGAAAAGAAATGAATTGAAAACGAATTCAAATTGAATTGAAAACGATTTCGAAATGAAATGAATTGAAAACGAATTCAAATTGAATTGAAAACGATTTCGAAAAGAAATGAATTGAAAACGAATTCAAATTGAATTGAAAACGATTTCGAAATGAAATGAATTGAAAACGAAATCAAATTGAATTGAAAACGATTTCAAAATGAAATGAATTGAAAACGAATTCAAATTGAATTGAAAACGATTTCGAAATGAAATGAATTGAAAACGAATTCAAATTGAATTGAAAACGATTTCGAAATGAATTGAATTGAAAACGATTTCGAAATGAATTGAATTGAAAACGATTTCGAAATGGATTGAATTGAAAACGATTTCGAAATGAATTGAATTGAAAACGAATTGAAATGAATTCAAATTGAATTGAAATTTGAATTGAATAGAAATGAATTTTGAAACGAATTTATAAAGAAGAATTCAATTTTGATTTGAATTGAAAAGGAAGTTGAAATTGCTTTTGAAACGAATTTAAAACTATTTATATAATTCGTTTTAAATAGAAATCGAAGAAGTATATATTATATATATTATATATATAATATAATGGCCTGAATAGAACGCGCCGCACCGCGGCAGTTCGTGAATTTCGACCATTTATTTCAAACGGACATTGCGGGAGATCCGACCGTCGGATTCTCCTAAAACCGGAACCGTTGGGTTCGTATCGAAAAGAGCTTTCTAATGAATGTTAGAAATTTGAAATCTAACGGTTGGATTTGGGATTATGTCCAAATCAAATTCGAAAAAGGTCGCTGTAAGTGCAGTTCGATGGCCGTTGATGGAAATCGACTGTACAGGCCTTGATAAAATTATTAAAAATTGTAATAATTTGTGTAAAATCATAAGAAATGATTTAGAAAGGATTGGGATGAAAAACTCCATATTTGAAAAGATAAAAATAGATTTTTATCTAAATGAACTAGTTTTGAACTAGAATTATAATTCTATTTATTTTTAAATAAATAAATTGAATATGAAAAGGGTTTTAAAAATAACCAGAATATCCAATGATTGCATTGGAGTGGAATTGAATCGAAATTGTCTTCGGAATATTTCGATGTTGGAATTCGTGATTATACAGGTGTTGTTATGGAAATTTGAAAGATATATATATATATATATCGTTATTTCCAATACGACATTTGTTAGTCGTAGAATTCGATATTGAATATAAGCCGATATATTTTCTATTCAGAGCCTTGTATTGAATATCGAATGTGATTTGGGTTTGTCGTGAATGGTGTCTTCACTAACACTGTTCTTGAACCCAGTTGAGAAAAGATTAAATCTTTTTATTTAGATTTAATGAAGTGTACCAATTAAATAATATTTAATTGGAATAGAACTGATATTGATTTTTGGGTTTATCGTGAACAGTGTTTTAAATAACACTTGTTCTTTAACCCGATAATTAATGGAATGTGATTTTGGGTTTATCGTGAACCGTGTTTTAAATGACACTGATTCTTTAACCCAGTTAACGATTAAAACTAAGTGGAGTTTTAATGAATCTTTAATTAGATTGAAATGGTCGAGAATGGAGTATCACCAGTTTTGCTCCAGGCGATAGTTAAATCTTTAATTAGATTTGAACGTGAAATGGTAATTGAATTTACCGATAACACCGTGGTGTTAGATATGAAGTATAACCAGTTTTACTTCATGGGATGAATAGGTTGGGATTGGGAAATTAAAAAAAATGATTACTTCGGTAAAGTTCGCTAATCCCGACTAGTTTGAATTGAGATTCAAAAATAGAATAAAGAATAAATTCAAGGAATTTATCTTTGATAAAATTAATGGGAATCTTTCCCTATGAATGTGAGATTTAGAAACTAACTGTCGGTTAGCCAAGCAGAATGGTTTTCTGGATATTGATCTGATGTTGGTTTCGGCCTTCGGGGTTAATATTTGGGGAACTATTCTCTTGATTAATTTGCGGTTAGTGACTGATGAATTGGAATGAGGCGTATGTTGTGTTTGTGTAACACTTATTTAAAATATACGCGAGTTATTCGGAAAGACCGGGTTTATCCCATTCTGAATAACTGATGCGACGATAAGTCGAAGATGAAGACGATGGTCGAAGACCGGAGGTCTTCACGTCATTTGGGTGATAACTGATGATCTTGATTGGGCTGTACACCCAAGAAGATGGAAACAGTTAGTGATCGTCCAGACGTACTTGGAGATCGATGGATATGCGGGGTACTAGGTGCCTCCGGTTTCGTTCAGACCCAGAACGGACTTGTAAATGGACTGTGTGTCTGACATTGGATTTTAGTCTGTGTGATTGATCTCTATTAAATATATATCTGTTTGGCGGCGGAGGATTTATTCTCTTGCTTAACGCCCTTCTCTGAGACGTACGAGCTCAGGGGTTATATATTGATGGATATCAAACGCATGGAGTGAATTGCCTGTGTGGCATGCCTAAGTGGCAATTGATCGAGGCTTCTGTTGAAAAGCAAAGTCTTGTGGTGATGATCAAAGCACGGCCTTTGTGGCGTAGCTTTGTGTAACGTTTACCTCGCGTGTTTCACACCCGGTATGAACCAAAAACGGGAGACGGACCTCAGGGAGGACTTGCGTTTCTTTCTAGTTAGAAGTGGCGTCAGTGGTTTTACACGCCCTGACGAGTTTGACTTATGTGGTTGTTGCTGTTGCGAGGCGCCTCGGTTATATCGGTTTCGGCCGATGCATTCTGGTCGGCTGACGGACCAGACTTACACCCCATAGGGTGGGGAAACGTAGTGTTCAGGCATTTTAATCCACATCGGTGGACCGGCCCTGTCGCTCCAAGGCTTGACTGAGTACTTGCTTGTGGCTCGGGCTAGAGAGTCACGAATCGGTTGAGGACTATCTTTTGCCTCGGTTCATAGACGGAAATACAATTTCCAAATACGTGACATTTGCGGTTTTAATTGTAATCCTATATATGGCGACATAGTGGGATGGGGCGCTTATGCCGCCTATGATTGATACTTATGATTTGAAGTTGCTTTATACACTATGCACTTATAATAGTATCAAACGATTTGTTTTAACCGTATCAAGCATTCTTTGGCTGTTATAAGGGAAAACCCTATCCTCGACTGCGTTGCATTGTGTGATGGGACCTGGGTCTTATAACAGCTTCATTTTTCTTTATTTAGCATTGCGCTGTTGTTTATGCACTGGTATTCTTGGGAGGAAACCCATTCCGTGTTACACGGCGTGGTCCCTTGATTTACCTAATGATTTAAAATAAAGATTAATAACTGTTTTAGTTCTCACACCAGTCACATGACTGACCTGGAGTTTATTGTTTTAACCTAAACTCTGGGTGCCCCTATTTTGACACGGGCAGCTAGTAGTTTTGGTTTTGCAGATTTATATTCACAGGATCCTGGTTTACAGCTGGAACGATATCCGGAAAGCTTTGTATCCGTATATCTACTTCTAGTTGCGTATTGTATTATTTTCCGCTGCTATGTAATTTAAATCTCTGATATTTCTGTGTAATATTCTTTTTTTTACTCTGTATATTCTTGTAATCTGATGCATTGTTGTAATATACAGTGAAATGTTCTTCTGTATGCGTTCTGTTTTGTCGTGTTCTCAAACGATAGGGCGTTTCGAACGGCCTGAATCGGTTTAGCGACTGGTTCGGACCGAGCGAAATTCCTTGCCGTCACACTGGGTTAGGAGCCTAACAACCCTTTTCTCACAATCAAGGATGGCCCCATTACTGGATAGCCAATCCATGCCCAAAATCAAACCATATCCCGAAAAGCCCAAAACAAAGGCACTACTTTTAAAATTCTACGCTTAGAATAGAAATTTTCAATCCCAAACAGATCATAGACAAATGAGCTGGGCCCCCAATTGGGTTTGAAACAATTAAGGGGTCCTCTACCATACTAGTTTTTAGGTGCAGAGATTCTACTAAAGCAGACGAGATAAAGGAGTGTGATGCGCCAGAATCAAATAAAGTGCGAACGGGGTGATCATAAAGATAAACTACACTTTCTACAGAAGTATTTATACCTCGCTGTTGCAGAGGTGGCGCTTCTAGCACATGAACCTGTGCCCCTGAGGTTGATCCAGCCCTCTTCCCCTGTCCTCGTTTCTTTGGGCAGTCCTTAGCCCTGTGGCCTGTCTCACCGCAAGAAAAGCACCCACCATTCTCCTTGGCCTTCTTTTTCCGGCAATCTTTCACTAAGTGCCCTTCCGTACCACAAAAATTGCATTTCCTTTCTTCTCGTTTCTTATTATTACTGTTACGATCCTTTCTTGTTTGACTATTATTCGTCTTCCTACTCTGGGACTCTTCCGCTTGCTGGTTCACGTGGAGGAGGAGGAGTGAAAGCGTCAGCAGCTGGGGAGTAAGGTCTCCAGACATGCTGAAACAGAAAGGATTGATTCAAAACGAAGGATAAGAGATAGTACCTATGGCTTTGGGGAGGGGACTTTGCCTTTTAAAATAAAATAATATTTTATCTTTTAAAAATGCTTCTTTAAATTTCCTTTTTGAAAATAAATTTTCAAAACTTTTTATCTTATCTGGTAAACCTATGCTCTGATACCAAGTGAAACACCCCACCTCCGTTAGGGTCACTCTCAAAGGGAATACCCTAATTTTGGTGGAGGTTTATAAGTATAAGTCACAGATATATAAGACAGATATAAGAACACATATTTTTGAACAGCGGAAAAACAACAACTTTTATTTCATTAAAAATACGTGTTACAACAACCATACCATAATTGTCTTACAATACTTCCGAAAACATAACATCTTCATAACTGTCTTGATTACATTATTTAAAGAAGCATAAAGAAAACATAAATAAACTGCAAAAGTCCCATAGTTGCTGTCCAAAGCCATAGTCCAAAACGAAAAGATCCAAGCAATACATTCTTTCTCTTCAAGCTGGATAGGAAGGCTGGTCAAGCTGCGGTATTCCCTCCCTGTGGACCTGGGGGGGGGGGGGGAACGGAAGAAAAGAAGACGAAAGAAAAGTAGAGTCAGACATAAAGCCTGAGTAAGTCTAGGACTATTCTGTCTATGAAAAAAGAACTGGGTATGATAAGTATAAACTAGAAATGGGAAAGCACCATAAACTTAGTTAAGTTGTCTTGGGTCGAATATACTATCGTACCCCATATTAATCTCCGTACCCATATAAACTAGTTCCCAACGGGCACCCCATAATCAGGGTAAAGTGATCCATTTTATGATGATCGGCTCCTACTCGCATAGTTACATGTGTCTTACGGCCCCCGATGTTGTAGTTACCTATGCTGGTCCCACCATGGGGTGTATCAAGTCCCATGGTGGCGGCCCGACACAATCCTAGAATGCACAGGTATGCTACTGGTGCCCAGTGCCTTATTTTTCTATGCCGGAGTGTGTGCACGCCCGCACCCCGTTAGAACCTACACTGCTGCACCACCGCCGTCGATTTGACCTCTTACAGTCAGCCTAGTAATCGTGCCCCACCCTGCCTAGTTTCAGGGTATCATGATACCTTATAGGGTTACTGCTGAAAAGGGTCCCCCGCTACTAGGTTTTTCTATTTCTAGCCAACATGCTAAGTTGGTTAAGTGTGTTATAAACCTAACCCCCAATCAGTCTGTTTAGTTTTAGCATGTTCCATCTTGATTAAGTATTAATATAATTTACTTAATCCTATCAATCCTGACTCAGCCTTAATTGTCTTATTAAAGCCTTGACCTCTCACATTAGACAGGTATTGTTGTGGCTGCCTGTTGCCGGTTGGGTCCGGGCAGTCTTACGCCACAACTCAGTCTAACCTCGGGTCCTTATTGGGCTCCATGTTTAACCACCCACACTGGATTGGTATTGTTGTGACTACTGGACAGCCGGGCGGTTCCGGGTAGGTTTACATCACAACTCAATCCAACCTCGGGTTAAACACATCGTATTTTCTACATTTACATATTTTGTCTTTCTTTTTTTTATATGTAAATATTTGCGGCCCATTATTCAAATTTATCTTTATTAGTTAAATTTCATTTATGCCACTTAATTGTTCTTTCAAGGTTGTTGGCATGCGTTAAACATGCCAACACATATGTTCTATATTTTAGCCCAAACGTCAATACCCCCGTATTATACGTTCGCTCCAACGTAAGGTGTGTTGGGTTTAATACTTAAACCCAATTTAGCCAAGTGAAAAGGGGAGTCTTATAACATGATGTTTATAAGATAACATGAAAAAGGGGAGTGTGAATGCATGAACTTGCAACGAACGATTCAATTAACATAAAATAGGCACATGTGAACTTGTAATTTTAACATCATATAATCATGGCATAACATGAATCATTTTATCCATATAATCATAGCATAAACAATACTTAAACATAAATCATTCTATTCATATGGTTAATGCATAGACAATACTTAATCATGAATTATTTTACTCATATGATTATGGCATAAGCAGTTCTTAAACATGGATTATTCTAGTCATATGATAATGGCATAAACTTAAACATGAATCATAGGTTCAACTAACCATGTAAACTTGAAATTAAGAATCTAACTAAATTAGATATCATTATTATTGGCACGGGGTCTTGACTAGAAATATAAGTCTATATTTTTATTTAGGCATAATATAAACTAATCATGTTCATAAAATCACTATATGTTAACAAAAGGTACTTACTTTTGTAACTAATACAAAAGTATGGTTCAACTAGAATTATCCCAACCTAATTCTTATATGAATCATGGTTTTTAATCCATTTATAAAATTATAGCATAAACATATCTAAACTTACATCATGGTTTTCATTTTTATCTATGCAAACTTGCAAGAGGAATGTAATTCTAATGTAACTTATGATAAGAACATGAGCCTAAAAACATGTTTTTCAATTGGGCATAATAACGAACATAGTTTAGTCATGTTCATAAAGGTGCTTACTTTTGTTTCTAACACAAAAGTATGATTTGCCAATTTTCAACATAGATTCATATAAATCATAGTACTTAGTCGGTTCAATTACGAACTAAAAGTGGTCATAAAAGTATGTACATCATATTAGCATAATAATGAATCATATACTTGCATGAATTCCAATTAAAATATCATAACATATAGTTGTTAACATGAATCATATACTTGCATGAATCTTAAATAAACTATTACGACATATAGTTGTTACTTTCAACATGAATCATATACTTGCAATGATCAAATGGGTGTTGTAAATAACTACCACAAACATGTAGTTTTCAATATGAATCATATGCTTGCATGAATCTTAAATAAACTATTACAACATATAGTTGTTACTTTCAACATGAATCATATACTTGCAATGATCAAATGGGTGTTGTAAATAACTACCACAAACATGTAGTTTTCAATATGAATCATATGCTTGCATGAATCTTAAATAAACTATTACAACATATAGTTGTTACTTTCAACATGAATCATATACTTGTAATGATCAAATGGGTGTTGTAAATAACTACCACAAACATGTAGTTTTCAATATGAATCATATGCTTGCATGAATCCCAATTAAAATTCCACAACATGTGGTTGTCAACATAAATCATATACTTGTATGAATCCAATCGTACACCATAGTATTGCCAAATCGTTTAGAATCAAAATAACATACAAATATAAGTCATTATCGCCACAATTCCATTTCGTTTCCAACGCAAATTGCGTACTTGCAAATATCCAATCGTATACCATAATATTCCCAAATCGTTTTGCATCAAAGCAACATACAAATATAGATTATTATCGCCACAATCCCATTTCTTACATTACACAAATCAACACAATTATTTAATTCATACCGGAATAGCACTCTACTTACAGCGTATGGCGAATCTTCAATTCAGAAATCTGAATTCTGAATTTGGAGTTGCTATCCTTTGTTGCAGGCGTTGCTTTGATTTGATTTACGTTGCTTTAAGCTTTGAATTATCTCCTAGTTGTCTCTCTATTTCTGACGGCTATCTTCAGTCTCTCCTCAGCAACATGACGGTCTCATCTCCATTTTAGTTTATGTGAATTAGGGTTAGACTTAGGTCCTTTTTATAGAGTTTGTGAGTTGATTTAGACCGTCGATGAAGCTTGGTTCAATAATAGCCGTTCGTTTGAAGGGGAGACCAACCATGAGCTGACACCTAGCCCTAGTGACAAGGCAAGGCTCATAAAATCGACCAAACACAGACCTGGCCAGCCAGGGTGGGCTGGGTTCGACCTGGCTCAGGGGCCAGGTCGACACCCCAGTCAACACCGTGTCGACTTGGCAGTCGATACGGGTTACCCAAGTCGACTGCCCAGTCGACCTGGCTAGCCCCAGGTCGACTGCCAAGTCGACCTGGGTGCTTTGGGCGGGAATTTTCCCGCCTTGGCCAATTGGGCCCGATTTTGAATTAGTTTTTTTGAGCTGTTTTCGTCTGTTCGAATTTTAAACCTAATTTTGAAACTTCCGGAGGCCATATCTTGGTCATACGGACTCCGATTTTCGAAAACTCGGACTCTATTTCGCGTATTTTTCCGAGACAAACGCAATGGCGTATCCCGTTTCCCTTAATTCTTTGATTTGAAATTAATTATACTTTAATTTATGAATTTCACGGTTATAGAATACACGGGGTGTTACAGTTTTGGTGTGTTTATACAAATTATAATATATATATATATATATATATATATATATACGGTTCTAAAGTATATTGATGGGTTGTGTATACATATATAAAACTTATATATATATATATTTACTGTTATGGTGTTTACATAATTTATAATATATATATATATATATGTTATAATTTGTGTTGTGTATACGGTGTGTGTGTGTGTGTATGAGTTTGTGTGTGCGTTTCAAATTATATATTATATATAAGTGTATATGATTTAGTATGCGTTAGCGTTGTGTTTTATTTAAATGTATAATTTATAAAATATATTTTTGTGCGTCGAATTTTAAATATATATGTTAAAATTTTCTATGTGTTTGTATATATGAAAATATATATTTTGTGTAAAGAATTTATTTGGTTTATTTTAGGTCAAGTTTGGTGTTGAGTTTGAGAACCGTTCCAAAACTCAAATAGCCGTACCGATCCATTGAAAATTCCCTAGCCTCCTCTTTTAAAATAAAATAAAATAAAATAAAATATTGAGTGATCATCGAGTTAAAATCCGTTTTGAATCGTGCCTGGAAGTCGTCATTTTATTCAGAGTCAATTCATCTGCTGTCAATAATCAGTGTCACGAAAGGTGAGTTTATCTCACGCCTGACCTACATTGTTTCATGGTTGTTAGATCAGCATAAATTGATTGTTATGAAATGTATAAGATTGTTGATAGAAATTGTTTTATTTGATATGTGTACACAATTCATATATGACACAATGATATTCATATGACACGTAGGCGCACTGATAATATATGATTTGTGATGTAATGATATTAATGCTATGAATAATCTATATTGTTGATTCCCCTAGTTTAGGAAAAATCACTAAGGGTTGAAATGATACATACCCGAATGGACATTAGATTAGGGATAAATCGTTATGGGTTGAAACGATAGACCTGAATGATTTTATTGAATTTGAGATTGCGGATTGAAAGGATAGATCCGTATAAATGTTATAAATTGTGGGTTGAAATGATAAATATCTCTACCACTTGACCATGGGGTAGAAAACTATATACGGACACCGTTGGTCATATTTCATAGTAAAATGATTTTGAAATTTGATTTTGAAATAATAACTTAAGATTTTATATTTTAAAGATTTTAAAACTTAAGTTTTGTAAATTTTAATTATATGAGTAAATATGGATTTAAATATTTATTTAAGATTTTACTTATAATTTTATTTTATTTAAACCATATAATTTAATCTAATAATTATTTTAAACTTTTGTATTATAAAAAATATTTCTTCTAAACCTATTTTAAAACTTATTTGTAACATCCCAAAATTTCGACAATTGGAAAATGTAATTAATTAAAGATTAATTATGAATAACCAATTTTATATTGAGATATGGAAAGTCAAATATATTGTTTGTGTATGAATTGAATTTAATTCAGAATGGTTGGTGAAAATCATATATTTATTTGAATCGAATTTGATTGGATATTTGATTTGTATTTGAAATTCAATTGAAAAATAAAATGGTTGAATTAATGATAATAATAAACGTTATTAACATTTAATAAATTAGAAATTTTATTCGTCGATGTATATGGAGATTGGCTTGGAAATGTGTGTATCTGTGTGTACAGAGAAATTTAAAATCTAGCGTTCAAATTTGTAATAAAACGGAATTATTTTGAGAACGAACGAAATACAATTAGTGAACTGACAAACAATTTAAAATTTAAAATTATCGGTGTACACAAACGAAGTCGTATTATAATTAAGTTAATTTTATTGGATTCAGGTCGCAAAGACGAAGAGGTACGTATAATTTTTATCGCATTTAGAGATTTTGTTAGTGGTACGAATTTAGTATGCTCAGTGGTAATTTGCGATGTAGTAAATATTTAATTAATCTCTAATATTGTGACGGCCCGCCTCGCACCAGCCGGCATTTCCTCCGAAGGTGCGTTGTACACATGCCCAACTAGCACAGAACGATCGCCAAAGAAAGAAAAGAAGAGAATGAACTAATCGAAAACCTGTAGAATGTCTCACAGCGCATGGAACAAAATATAATAATAATATACTTGACATAAAACAGGCGAGACGGTGCATAAGCTGATAACTAAAACCAACATCAACATCATCATCAGAGTAGCGGAAATCCAAATAAAACTTATTACAACTTTCCAATTTACTATCTCTAAACAAAAGAAAGCTAACGTAGAAGATGCACTACTGATGCCCAAGCAGTGATCTTCAACAACACAGGGAGAATGTCTATATGTATCATACGTGGAAGCCTCCTGCTCGTCTCCGGATCAACTACTCGTGCATACCCAGCTAACCTGTCTCTAGTCTGCTCGTGAGAGCACCCAGAGTAATAAGAAGAGACATAAAACTCTGGGTCAGACAAAAGTCTGGTATGAGCGATAAGCAGCTAAACAGAACAATAACAGGTATACTAAACCATACCTGAACCTGGACCTGCAACCAAAGAGTTAACACTACATACCGTACAATACTCTAAGGTGCCACTAAACAGATGGTGTAAAGAATACGGGGGTGGGGGTGTGCATGTCATAATAATGGCAAACAAATCAAACATGGCAACCATCCTCACAACACTCACTAAGTGCGTAAAGCATACGACATCTACCGCTTCGATCACTAGACCCATCGAAGTAGTGACGGAGTTCAACTTGTACAACTACTGCTACTACCAAGCTTACCACATGGAGTCATGTCCAAATCTTTACAAATGACCCCACTTCATTGGTCTATAGCTCTTTAGTCGTACCTAGGCCACTGTGGCCCTGAATCCGTTCACGTACTCCCTACACATAGTGATCCAAAGTTATAGACATCGACAACTCCTTAGCACATATCCCGCAGCAAAGCCCAATCATGAAGTTCACTCATTGATTCCCATCTAGATCCTGAGTCAAAACTTCCTACTTGGACTACCTTTGCATCTCGGGTTATGGTCATCACCTTCTTCTCTGTCGGTTCGGATCGGTCTCTTCCAAGTGCTCCGGGTCGGGTCGTGGCCTCCAAGTCCCTTCGTAGTACGTCGATTCGGTTCGGGTGCTCTCTGGTGGGTCGGGTCGGCGTACCCTTGCTCCATCGGTTCGGTTCGGGATCCTGGTCACGGTCCGATCCACTTCCCCTTTCTCTTCCGTTCCGATCCCCTTCTCTTCCCTTCAGTAGATCTGATTCCCCCTTCTTTAGCTCGATCCGATCCCCCTTCCTTAGCTCGATCCGATCCCCACTTCCTTAGCTCGATCCGATCCTAGTTCAACCATTGTGGGCTTCCTTTTTGCCATACTTTCCCTTGTGCCAAGCCTCGGTTCGGTTCGGTGATCCCTTGCCCAGTCCACTATCCGGTCCGAGCCCATCCCTCCGATCCGATCCGAAACCTGCATCGTTTTTCTGCAACTTTTCCAGCAAGTGTTTACACCATTCGTCGGCGTTTTCGACCATTCTAACTATTCTAATCAATCACAGAGCATTCCACAAAGTCATAGCAACAAATAGAAGTGACCCCAAACACCAAAACATCAATATGATAGATTAAAATGGATCAAACATAGCCAAAACCCATATTTTCCCTTAAGCATGTTTTGGCAAAACTAATGATAGGATTAACAAAACTTAACCAAATTAACCAATTTTTCTAACAGAGCCATAAAACATTATTTAAGAATTTATAAATATTTTTGCAGAATTTATTAATGTATAAATTCGCTAATCTTCACTAATTACCCTTAATTAATCGTAATTAGTGCAAAACTATGCAAATCACTCGCCTTGGCCACAAATAAAACCCCAAAACTGAAATAAATCTCTATTTGGCGTTGTTCCCAATGTAACACAGCAACTCTAACCTTGCTTTGGTGCTTTCTCTCCATAATTTGATGTAGTTTAAGCCAAGACTTGATTAAATGGTGATGTGGAGGTGTTTTAGAGGTTGGAGGCCATTGTTAGGGTTTCTAAGAAGTAAGTGGCGGCTAGAAAACTGAAATAGAATGAAAACCTAACTCATTTCAGCCTCCCCATAACCCTAATCCCGAAATGGGTTAAGGCCCATTCACTAATCACCCTATTTGGCCCGGTTAAGCAGTTTTTCACCTTCCAAACCTTATTTCAGCCATATCTCCCAAACGGTAAGTCCGTTTTTCACATGTGACCACTCAAGGTAAACCATCAAACGAATCTAGTGGAAGTGGTTTCAGGTAAAAATTCCTTCCCAATCAAAAGTTATGGCCAAAACAATATCATCTAGGAGCAAAATGGTCATTTAAAAATCGGGAAAAATCATGAACATGGGAAATGACTCCAATAGCCGTCTCCCAAAGTCACATGACCATATGACTTCGTATGTGAAAGAAATAAATATTCTATGATCCTATGATGCGTAGAATGCGGGTCGTTACACACTCCCCCCTTTAAGAAATTTCGTCCCCGAAATTCCTTAACCCAAAACATACAAAGGATCTCGCATGCCTACCAGTCATATACAACAATTCAATCATGCAAAACAAACAAAATAAGCCTAACCTAGCATGCAGAAAACTAAATTGAAATTGAAATCTTACCAGGCGAAGAGTTCTGGATATGTCTTCCTAATGCTCTCCTCTGTCTCCCAAGTACAGTCATTCTCATTCTCGCCCCACTGAACTTTGACTAAATTCACTGCTTTCCTTCGAAGTTGCTTCGTATCATTCCCAACAATACGCATAGGCATGCGGTTCCCAACCGTCTCGGGTTCAACTTCGACATCATCCAACTGATCAGGTGAAATAGTCACATCGGGGTCGTGTACCAATTTCCTTAACTGGGAAACATGAAATACATTGTGAACTTCTGCCATCTTGTCTGGTAATTCAACTCTATATGCCAAATTCCCAATTTGCTCAAGAACTAGGAATGGACCAACAAAACTTGGTGCTAACTTGCCTCTCCTGCCAAATCGTATCACGCTCTTCAACGGAGAAATCTTGACAAACACTAAGTCGCCAATGGAGAACTTTAATTCTCTTCTCCTCTTATCAAAATAACTCTTCTGCCTATCTTGGGCAGCCTTCATTCGCTGTTGGATGACTTTAATCTTGTCTGATGTTTCTCTTATTACATCTGGTCCAAGCACAAACTTCTCACCAGATTCTAACCAACACGACGGTGAGTTGCACGGTCTTCCGTACAAAGCTTCAAATGGAGCCATACCAATACTGGACTGATAGCTATTCTTATATGCAAACTCTACTAGATGCAAATGGTCATCCCATGACCCACCAAAATCCAGTACACAAGCTCTCAAGAGATCTTCCAATACACGGTTCACCCTCTCTATCTGACCGTCGGTTTGAGGATGATACGCGGTACTAAGATGTAATTCTAATCCTAACGCCTCTTGTAAGCTTTTCCAAAATCCACTAGTGAACAACGGATCTTGGTCACTCACGACGCCTTTGGGTATTCCATGAAATCTCACTACCCACTTCACATATAGCTCAGCTAACTTAGCTGTCATTCTATTCGACTTCACGGGTATAAATCTTGCACTCTTGGTCAATCGTTCCACAATCACGCAAATGCTATCATGGCCCGATCTAGTCCTTGGTAACCCATCAATGAAATCCATCGAGACTTGTTCCCATTTCCATTCTGGAATTTCTAATGGTTGTAACAAACCACTAGGCTTCTTTTGCTCGGCTTTAACCAGCTGGCAATTCATGCATTTGGATATAAACTTCCCAACGTCTCTTTTCATCCCTTCCCAGTAGTAGGTCTGCTTCATGTCTCGGTACATCTTGTTACCACCGGGGTGTATAGTCAGTTTTGAGTGATGACATTCTCTAATCACTTCATCTCTCAATCCATTGACATTGGGCACAACAAGTCTTCCATTCTTTCTAAGCCATCCATCTCGATCAATCCCATACTTGTACATCTCCTTATCGATACCCATCTCTAACTTGGAGATGATTTCCAATAAGTTAGGATCGTTCTTCTGACTGGAACCAATCCGTTCAATCAGAGCAGGTCTAATCGTCAAATTTGCTAACATCTCTGGATCCAATTCACACCTTGGTCTGAAATCATACCCAGCGATGTACTCCAGTTGCTTCCATTCTAGAAACATAGCCCCTAAACTGGCATGTCTTCTACTCAATGCATCAGCCACCGCATTTCCCTTTCCTGGTGTATATGCGATGTCGAAATCATAGGAAGCCAAGAATTCTAACCATCTTTGTTGTTGGAGATTTAGATCCTTTTGAGAGAAAAGATAATTTAACGATTTATGATCAGTAAACAACTCGAATCTTTCTCCCAAGAGATAATGTCTCCACATCTTCAATGCGAATACTATCGCTGCTAATTCCAAATCATGGGTAGGGTATCTTTTCTCATGCGGTTACAATTGCCGACTTGCATAAGCTACAACCCTACCTCCTTGCATCAATACAGCACCTAGTCCGATACCACAGGCATCCGTGTATACCGTCATCTCTTTATTCCCCTTAGGAATGACTAACACTGGTGCGCACGTCAACTTTTCCTTTAGACTCTTGAATGCATCCTCGCACTTTTCGTCCCAGACGAAAGCTTGATTCTTCTTGGTCAACTGAGTAAACGGTGCTGCTATCTTAGAGAAATCTTGGATAAACTTACGATAATATCCAGCTAATCCCAAGAAACTTCTTACATCCGTTGCACTCTTGGGCGTAGACCAATCCTGTACCGTAGCCACCTTCGTAGGATCTACGGCAATACCATTCTCCGAAACGACATGGCCCAAGAACCTCACTTCCCTCCTCCAGAAGTGACACTTAGAAAACTTTGCTTTTAATTGGTGTTTTCTCAACACCACCATCACTATCCTCAAGTGTTCCTTGTGTTCTTCCTCCGTCCTCGAATAAGCAAGTATATCGTCCACGAACACAAGAACAAACTTATTCAACTGATCTCTGAATACCCTATTCATAAGATCCACAAAATATGCTGGGGCATTGGTCAGCCCGAATGGCATGATCAACCACTCATAAAACCCAGACGGCGTCCGAAATGTCGTTTTAGCTATACTCTCAGCTTCCACTCTAAGCTGATGAAATCCTGTCGTGAGATCCAACTAGGAGAATACTCTCGCGCCGCTCAACTAATCAAACAAATCATCTATCCACGGTAGAGGATACTTATTCTTCCTCGACAGTTTATTCAATTCGCGGTAGTCTACACACAATCGAAGGGAACCATCCGCCTTGGTAGCAAACACAACTGGTGCTCCCCGTTCAGAAACACTCCTTCTGATAAATCCCTTCTTCAAAAGAACGCTGACATGCACCCCGAGCTCTCGCTGCTCCCTTGTGCCATACGACGAAGTGGCATCACTATAGGTCTGGTATCTTTCACCAAATCAATACGGAACTCAATCTCTCGATGTGGTGGAAGCCTGGTCACTTCCTCGAAGACGTCCGGATACTGGCCAACCACGGGCAAACCTGACAACTCACCTTGCGGGATGTTGAGGGAATTTAGAAAACTAACCATTACCCCATCACAAGGTAGACCACCAAACATTACCCTCTGCCCATCATCCGCTCTAGCTGTCACCCAAAAGCCCTCATAGTCTACCACCACCCCGTATCTTTGGAGCCAATCGACTCCCAAAATAATGCCAAACCAAGTAAAGCCCAAAACAAAGCAATCACAAACAAACATGCATCCATGACTCGATAAGACCATATTACGACAAATCATGCTAAGGTTAGTCGAACCACTAATCGGGTTCGTCACTACTAAAGGTCTATCGACAATCTCGGGCTCCAATCCCAACCTATCTACCAGGTCACTAGATATGAAAGAACTGGAAACTAGGTATCAAACAAAACTCTAACAGGAACATCATAAATAGAAAGCATACCTTGAATAATGACATTCTTTCCCTTCTCCGCCGCAGTTGGGGCATTCGACGAAGAAGGAATAGCATTAAGGGCATATGCTTTCTGTAACACCCACGTCCATTAATGTCACTCACAAAGGGAATGCATTAACTTCCATGGAGGTTTTAAGTGAATATAGAACAGAAAAATTACAACAAGATAGATAATAAGTAGTACTTGGAAATCTAAAACTTTATTTCATTGCAGCGGAAATTAAACATGTTTGTTACGTCATAAAACCATAAATCGGAGTCAAGTACAATATCCATCTTGATAAAACAAAATACATAACCCCATTACATAAATAGCCATTAAAGAAGATAATAAGTTGGACTTTACTTCAGCGGTCCAAGCTTTCCAAAAGGGAGATAAAGCAATCCAATCAAACTCCGCTAGAGCTGGGCCCACCCTGAGGACCTGGACGGGAGGGGGAAGATAGAAATGGAGGGGGTCAGACATAAAGTCTGGCGAGTATGATAATTCTAACAATACTATTATCAAAATAATTAGACTGAGGCACAAGCTGGAAAATAAGGAAATGTCTATGAACTATTGCGTATGGAAGAGCAGATAAAGATAACGTTAAAGGCACACCTAATATAATGAAATAATTACTACACTGCACCACACCAGTCACCCTAAATGTTGATCCCACTTGCATCACTTAGAAATTTTATAAATAACTTTGTGTACCCCTAGCTGACTACATAGGTGTCGCCTGCCCCTATCTCCGCTAGGTGTACCCCACTACCCACTTTCGATCGGCTCCCTACTCGTAGATACCCGTGCTGGTCCCACAGTGGGGTGTATCACTCCCCTAAAGTGGCAACCCGATACAACTTGAGGATGCATGGCTTATACCTACACGATGCAACAACGTCTTACCTACCAGCCCGGGTCCACACACGCATATGAAACCCGTTGGACTTACGTTGCCACCGCTAACCCGTTTGGCCTTTTATAGTCAAGCCCAGTATGCGTGTCCCGTCCTCGACTTGGGTCAAGCCCACAAAGATACGTTTGGGTTACTGGTTGAAATGGGACCCCAATTGCTTACCACAAGCTATTCACCTAAGCTTGTCCCCACTAGTGTATCCCACTTAACCCTCTTAGTCATGTTCATTTACATGTGTGTTTGGTTAAGTCTCACTAATCGTATTGCAAATGCCACTAAAGGCACCCACTAGATTCCTCATGCCACCCAAGGCACCTACTTAACCCCCATGTCCCACTTCACATGTTTATCTGGTTAAGTATTTCTTAATTCATTCAGGCCATAACCTCATAAAGACCTCTCACATTAGACTGGCATTTATGGCAGCTGGATTCGCCGGGCGGGTCCGAGCAGTCTTACACCGTAAAAGAGTCTAACCTCGTGTCTTTACAACTATTATGCTTTAATTTGGGCCTAGGACCTCTCACATTGGGCTGACATTTGTGACTACTGGATTCGCCGGGTGGGTCCGGGCAGTTTTACGTCACAAACGAGTCCAACCTCATGTCCTAAGCATTGATTAACACTTATAATATTTTACCCCAGTTTTAAATATATCCCTATTCAAATCATTAATTAATTCCAATTTTAATGATGTCCATAATTGACTCAATTATGGCCATCCACTTACGGTATGCAAAATCATATCAATTGCACCCCAATTTCTTAATAATAAATCCTTAATATTACCCCTACCCCGCGTTATACGTTCGCTTATTCAACGCAAAATATACGTTAGACTCGAATAGTCTAACTCATAGCACAAAGATAAATTATCACAACATATAGACAAATAAAATAGATCTAATCATAATAGGGGTGAAACTTGCATAAAACTACACATGTCATGGATCTAAAGGTGTCAACTTGTTTGGTTAAATGTCACAACTTACATAATATGATCATAACCCAAGTTCATGCATAAACTTGCATATGCGGTTTATGCAACATAATGATGGTGTGAACTAGCATCTAACACATAGAACTCACACATATCATAGCATAATTCTAGATCTAAATAGATGTCATAATTCTAGATCTAAATAGATGTCATAATTCTAGATCTAAATAGATGTCATACAATAGGTGAGATTATACATACTAATAAGTCTAAACTTGCATAGGTACATGTGATTTATCATGTGAATCATCATAGCCCAAATATATATAATCAACATCATGATTCATAAGCTAACTACAACATAATAACATCATGGCTTTGTAACATCGCAACTTAGCATAGAAACTTGCAACATATATAATATCATCATAGCATGATTTACAACATATAGGATATCATCATCACATAACATAGGATTTACAACATACATGATAACATAAGGTTTACAACAACATATATGACAATTCACATCATTTTCTTATGATCCATATCACATCTTAATCTAATTAGTTTGCTAATAATCTTATTAAGATCATCATACTCACAATTAGAAAAGAAAGAGAGTCTTGATTTGCTTTAGAGTTGAGTAGAATTAGAGTTTTGATTAGCTTTCTTCCTTCTTAGTTGACGGCGGCTACACTGAGTTCCATGGCGATGGCATGACGGCGGCTATTCTATTTTTCATGTGATTTTAGAGTGAGAGACTACCTAGGTATATATAGAGTTTAGGATTTATTTAGACCGTCAGATCAACTCAGAACTAACCTGAACCGTTAAATTAGCCAAATCAGCCCTAAAGACACATCAGCAGCTCAAGATTGGGCTCTGCCAAAACCTGGCCGACTTGACCAGGTCGACACCCAAGTCGACTGCGCAGTCGACCTGGTCCTGGGGGTGTCGACTGCCCAGTCGACTCCCCAGTCGACCTGGGGTGCTGGGCGGGAAATTTCCCACCTGGCCTGTTTGACTTCGAATTTTGAATGTTGAATTTTCTGAAACTTTCGATGGCCATATCTCCTTCATACGAAGTCCAAATCACGCAAACTCGGACTCTATTTCAACCAGAATTCCGAGACGAACACAGCGGAGCAATCCGTTTCCCACAATTCTCACGTCTGAGATTAGTTATTCTTTAATTTGTGAATATTTATATTAACAGAATTACGGGGTGTTACACTTTCACCATCTGCTTTTCTTTAGGGGGTTGCGGACACTTGTCCTTGTGATGTCCCACTTGGCCATAGTTGAAGCACTTCCTTTCCGCTGACTTGGCCCGACAATTACTAGCATAATGGCCTTTCTTACCACAGCTGTAGCACTCAACATCCTTCATATTCTTTTTCTTTTGGTCCTCCTTAGTCTGATTCTGCTTTCTTTTATTCTGAGAACCATTCTTACCTCCACCGCTTGCTTGCGGCTTTGGCTCCTCTGCAGATGCAACCTCAGTCTTCGACTTAGGGTAAAGACTTTCTGATCTTAAAGCTTTCCCCACAATCGACTCAAATGTCTCATCGATGTGGTTAATAAGCCTTTCCCCCAAGCATCCATCCAAGCCAGTTATGAACTTCTCGTTCTTCTTCTCGGTAGTATCTATTAGGTATAGCCCATATTTCGACAAAGTGTCGAACTCGGCAATATACTCCGAGACAGCTCTGCCACTCTGCTTGAGTTCCAAGAATCTCTTAAACAACACTGACTTTTGAGCAGCTGGAATGAACTTATCGCTAAAGCGAACCTTAAACTGTTCCCAAGTAATCTGATCCTCTGGGGTAGCTGCCTTGATAGCATTCCACCAATTCATTGCCCGTACTTGCAGCTGACGGGATCCTAGCCTTCTCTTCATCGCATCCTCAATACCCAAGTCTTCGAAGATATGCTCGCAGCTATCCAACCAATCCTGAACATCTGTAGCCGACTCCGTTCCGTGGAACGGCTTCCCACCAAGACTTGTATAATCCTTATTCAGCTTGGCGAAATCGGCCCTAGGCGCATGCACTACTGGACCACCACCATTACTGGGAGCTGCCCTCTACACATCTCTAAGCATCTCTCTCATAAGGTCAGTAAACATCATCCTCATCTCAGCAGCATTCCCATTATTGGCTCCTCTACTAGTACTCCTTACGTATTGGCTCATCGTTCAATCTGCACAGAGAAAACAATTAACCATATCCATAGTGGTGTCAGTGCAGTGCGACTTCATCCTTAGCTATACTAATAGTATATATATATATATAGCTTTTGAAAACCAAAATAATCACAAATACGCGCTCTCATATACGTAGTATCTCCCTGGGGTCTTTCCCTAGGTTAACTACGCAACCTAGAGCTCTGATACCAAGTGTGATAGCCCACCCCGCACCAGCCGGCATTTCCTCAGAAGGTGCGCTGTACACATGCCCAACTTGTAATGGCTGGATTTTTCTAGCATCTGATATTTATTTTAATAAGGAAATTTAAATATATTTGGATTGCTTAACAAACTAAATTGTGTATGATCACATATATGTATTTATATACATATATGAATACACTCAAACTTAACATATATATAAGGTATGATTAGTCTTGAATGATACAAAATATGTAAACAATATTTTATGATACTATTCCTAACTAAGGAAAGTGTGGGAATGTTGGCAACACAAATTTGTGTAACTAAACCTATTTGCTAACTAAATATTAAAGTTAGCATCAAAGATAGCATAACCAAACATACAAATTTAAGGAGATTAATATATGTGAGAGAATTAAAACAGGACAAGGGATACATATACATTTCGGCCATGCTTATGTATACATATAAGTATACACAAAATCAATTAAGTAAAAAGAGTTAAAACAAAATAAATCAAGGTCCAAAATACATGACAAAGAAGTAGCTAAGGTGTAAGACAATCACCTAATCATCTCCTACAAATAATATCTGCGAAAATATGAGGGCAACAAAATATCTAAGCATGTTTGACAAGAAGGGATGAGTTTGCATTTAATGAAAGTAAGAAATAGCATTTATTGCAAGTATGGAAGGTCTTATGTACTTTGAGAAGAGAGAATAGGTTGGTAGAAATATCTCTTGTGGAAAGTACTTTAAAACATGCTGTATAATGTTTAGGCCATTCGAATGAGAGAGAAAGGGGTAAGTAGAAGACGTGGCTTTTTACTGTTAAAAGCATAAGGGAAAAACTATTGTTTAAAGAGAAAAGTTGGCCTATAAATACACCATCATATCCATGCAATCGTCTTTCACAAACACAAGAATACTTTGCTGAAACAAAAACCATCTACAGCAAGAAATTTGTGAAAGCTTTTCAAGTGAGTAAACCTCACTAAGTCAAGTTGATATTTTACTTTACAGTAAACAGTTTTTATGTTTTCATGTGTATCTATTACTACAAGTTCTATCATGATTGTTAAACACCTTATAGATGCTAGAAACACCAAGTATATCATCAGTAAACCCTATATATCAGTGATAAATAGATTTGTTAATGAGTTCATCATTAAAACTTGATCAAAGAAAATACTGCTATTGTCCCCTGTTTAAACAAATACTCCTGTTGTTTTGCAACTATACCTTGATGATCTAAAAACACAAACTATACAAGTGTATTTATGAGTTAAACTTGTATACGAAAATATATATGAACATTGGAGCAAGAACAAACCTCATCAGTTCATGTTTTGAAAACACAGACAACAGAGAACAGATGATTCTCTATCTCAACCAAACTCACCAAAATTTCAAACATCACGAAATCGAAATACAGAGATATGAATGTAATCGTAGTGCCAAAATATGATTTTTAAAAGTGGTTTCACGATTTTAAACAATGGGACGAGGGAGAAAGCTCGAGATGGACGGAATTGGCATTTTCACCAAATTCCGACGATCGACGTCGGTAATGGCCAAGTCGTGGAGCATGGAGGAAGGGGAGACATCGGTGATCATGGGAAAAATACCCAATGATGTTTCCAACGAGTGGTTTGAGCTGACGAACTCGATTTAGGTTTTGAAAGAAAAAATGGGTTCAGGCATTTGAAGGAGTCGTACGGGGCCCACAGTCGATCGAGTTGGCCAGAACTTGGGGGGAAGCGGCGTCGGAAGTTGGGGCAGCTATCGGCGGCGGTGCGAGGTCTCCAGGTGGTCAGAGATGGCCAGACGAGGTCGGTTTAGGGGGAGTCCTTTTCGATGCTGTTTACTGGAAGTTGGGTGGAGTGATGATTTCGAGGAGGAGGCGACGTTAGGGGGTGGCGATGGGTCAGTGGTGATCGGTGGATGAAGTGGGGTTTGTGGGTGGAGGTTCGACGTTGATCTGGTGGCGGGGAAGGTTGTGCACGTTCACAGCTGTGCACGTTTGCACAGGAAGTCGAAGGCAAAATGGAGAAGAAAGGGGAAGACTTGGCACGTTGATTTTCGAGTGATCCATCGGTGGATCACCATGTTTTTGAGGCGGATCGAAGGCTTGGCACGATGGCTTGGCACGAGAGTTTGGCAAAGGGAAATCGTATGGATTCACCATGGATTTCGAGGCGTATCAAGTGGCATGGCACGAGTTTTTGGCAAGCAAGAAAAAGAGTGTTTGGGAAAGGAGAAATCGATGATCACCCCATGGTGACCACACGATTTTGAGATGCCAACATTCGGCTTGGCAAATACAAGCGAGAACCGATTTTCAAAGCAAGAATTTAATTAAATCAAATTAAATTAAATTAAATTAAATTAATATAATTAATCAGTAATTAATTAAATTGAATAAAAATATAGTTTTTATTTAATATGGCGTAAACCAGTGGAACAGTCAAGACGATAGTGAGGTCCCAGAATCGAAGTTGTTCGAAGAAGTTCGTCGAGTTAGAACCTGAGTTTTAAAGGATAACCCAATTTAAATAAATTATAAAACAATTTATTTAAGTTTAAATAAAAGAAATAAATATTTGACAAATCAAATCGGAGTATAGAACATCGTCTGACAGTCGATGATAAGCAAGATAAAACACCGTGTGCGTAGCACTGGCTTTTTCTATACACTTTCAAATATTGATAAAAACTGTATAACATCTTGTGTGCGTCGCACACACTTTAACTATACAATTGTAAATGATATTTAAGATATCCAGATATGAACCAGAGAATTATATACTATTTATATAATTAGAAATACAGGATGTGCAACTGGATTAAAGACAGTTAAGCTGATAATAAATTACCGACTATAAAAGATATTTTGTACATCGTTTCGAAGAGTCCGGAATTTCACATTTCCACTTCGACTCGAATATTACGACGTATACCGGAAATCGATTAAGATGAAGAATGCAAGGACTATTTCAAATTAGTGTCTTCGGTCTGTTAAATCCCAGAACAGATCCGAACAGTCGGATGTCTGACAACGTATATCGATCAGATTGTACACATCAACTTTACATAAGTGTATTATGTTGGTGGCGGAGAGATTCGTTTCTTTAGCCTTATACCCAGAATATGTTTGTGGAAACAAATGAGTGATCTGTCAGATAGGACGGTGTGATATCCAAAGACGTTGAAGAATAACCCGTCAAACGGTAACGTGACTTCAAACCTCACCAACCGAGGAAGACAATAGTTGGGCTAGGCAGCATGGCTAGTTGGGTCATACCCAAGCAGGGTATATTATCACCATCTAGAGTAAACTCCTTATGTTTCTTAATCTATTTTCACTGCTGTTACCTTCGGTAATCGGTGGGTCATTCCCAACCGTGGAGGTGGTAATATATTCGTTACACTCAAGCTAAATGAGTGGACGGTCATGTGTGGCCGGGTTGCAGGATATTCTTGTTGAACCCCAGTGTATCTTCTCTAGAGTACACTGATCGGTGGGTGCTCCAATATCCTGTCAGTAAGAAACCAAATTTCCATAAGCGCTCAACGGTTTAGATCTTATTCTATGTACGTGAACGTGAGATGCAAGCGATTCACTAGATGATTATTTATTTGATAAATACTATCGTAAATATAAAACGTTTTGATATCAAAATACAAGGGTCATTTTCCATATGTTAGTTATGGAGTTGGGCTTAATATTTCTAAGTAATTGAATCTATAAATAACGGATCACCTTATTCCTTATTTCCCTGTTTACATCTTTTTAACTGTGTTTACTCACACCAATCCCCTGACTGACCTGGAGTTTATTTTCTGTGTTTTCCCTAAACTCTTGGGTACTCATAATGATTATTATGAGTAGGCAAGTAATTCAGGTTGGCAAATGGAACCTCACAAAGTTCAAGTTGCGGGACAAGTCTAGTAGTTTTAACTACACCTATGTATCCAGTTAGATTTGTATTTCCATATCATGATGTATTATTATGTACTATGATGATGTAAGTTGTTGATGTATTATGATGTATCAGACCCTATGATGTAATGTATTTGTATTTTTAAATTCCGCTGTGAGATTTCTGATAACTTCTTATTCTTCTATTCTATTGGTTCTATCTTTTCTATCTCATCTTCTAATTTCTTTCAATAACGACACGGTTTTCGGAAGGTCGAAAATCGCGCCGTTACAGTTGGTATCAAAGCCAGGTTCTTCGGAAACGTTTAGGCTTTGGAATAGTGAGAGAGCGTATTGTTACTAAAAACTATATTTTAGTATAGGTAGATCGTAGTTAATTAGGTAATCCTTTGACATATTTTTCTGATGAGACATTAATTTTCAATCCGTGTACTCAGGGAGTTGAAAATGATTTCTCGTGGAGGAAGAGGCCGAGGAGCAAGCGGAGCAACTACGACAAACGGACACACTGTTAACCAGACCCAAGTGGATACTACTGAAGTAATCCGAGCACCAACTCAGCCTAACTTTGCTATGGTCTGTAAGGATTACACAACTCTGGGAGGAAAGATTTTCAGAGGTACTGAATCACTGGTCGGATTCCAAGCATGGATAAGATCATGTGAGAAGATTTTTAAAGGACTAATGTTGGATGACGAGCATAAGCGTCTCTTAGCTTCATGGAATCTGGAAGGAGCCGCAGCAATATGGTGGGATGCCCAGATTGCTAACACTCCTGAGGAATACTTTACTTGGCCCATGTTCAAAGAAGCTTTTGAAGGTCAGTATCTACCTGCTACTGGAAGGACAAGGATGTACCGAGACTTCATTGACTTAAAGCAGGAAAGCATGTCTGTCGCTGAGTACGAAAACCAGTTCAACGCACTTTCAATCTTTGGACCGGAGCTGATAAATACTCTTTTGAAAAAGAACGAGATGTTTGTTGCTAGTCTTAGAGATAATCTGCAAGGAAGGATGATGGGACATTTGAAGGATCCATTTGTGGAACTAGTAGACCTAGCACTCAGATATGAAGCACTAGATACAAAGAAACCAGGAGCGAGGATCCCGACTGGGGAGACGAGTGGAGTGAATGTCATGAAAAGAAAGGTCAACCCAGATTGGAATGCTAATCAGGGCCAAGCTAAGACGAGGCAACAGGCTGTGGAAGGTAAATTTAAGAATGTGGTGTGTCACAACTGCAAACAAAAGGGACACATTGCACGATTCTGTAAACAAAAAGGGAACCAGAAACCCCACCAATACCCACAACAGTAACAGAAACCACAGCAATACCCGAGACAGCCACAGAAACCTCAGCAACAGAATCAGAACCAGAACCAGAATCAGAGGAACGAGATGGTAGTGAAGAATCTGTGTTTCAACTGTCATCAACCAGGACACATGGTGAAAGACTATCCATTGATGAAGAGGGCACCACAGCCTAGGGTTTTTACAATCAAAGATGAACCGTCTACTTCTCAGAATGTGAAAGGGAAGGGAGTGCTGGAAGGTACTTTACAGTTTAATGGAATTTACCTTCGTGTTTTATTTGATACCGGCGCTTCACACAGTTTTATTTCAGCCGAAACCATAGATCAGTTTGACCTTAAACCAATTATATCACCAAGCCCCATTTGCGTATCAAACCCCATAGGGGGGAAAACTGAGCTTAAAATGTGTTGTGAGGATATAACTCTCTTATATCTCTCACACTCTTTTCGATTTGACTTCTATGTTCTAGACTTCAAAAGTTTCAATTTTATACTTGGATTAGACTGGTTAAGCAAGTTCCAAGCCAAGATAAAATGTGATAAAGAAATCATAACCCTTAAAACTAGCTTAGAGCGAAAAGCTAGAATAACTTGTGGGAAACCGGGAATTCACACCTGTAGTTTTCTATACGCTTTAGAAGCACCTCAAGAAAGTCTTGACACTTTGGAAGTAGTAAGAGAATTCAAGGACGTATTCGAGGAAGTCGGAATTTTACCTCCGCATCGAGAGATCGAATTCCGAATTGATTTAGTCCTAGGAGCTAGACAAATGATTCAACCAAAGAGACGGATGGCTCCCAAGGAAGTTCAGGAATTAGAGAAACAAACTCAGGATTTTCTGAGTAAAGGCTTAATCCAACCAAGTTTTTCTAGTTGGGGCTCTGCGGTGGTTTTTGTAGTGAAGTCGGATGGATCTTTGTGACTGTGTGTAGACTATAGAGAGTTGAATAAAGTAACCATCCGAAATAGATATCCATTACCTAGAATTGATGACCTTTTCGACCAATTGCACGGAGCAACGGTATTCTCCCAGATGGATTTAGCAACAGGATTTCACCAATTGAGAATCTCTGAAGATTGTATTCCTTTAACAACATTCAGAGGCCCAGATTTCTTTTATGAATGGTTGGTTATGCCGTTCGGATTAACCAACGCACCAGCTTTCTTCGTAGATCTGATGAACAGAGTTTTTAGGAAAATTCTTAATAAATTCGTTCTCGTTTTCATTGACGATATCTTAATCTTCTCAAAAACCGAAGAAGAGCACCGTGGTCATCTTAGAGTAGTGCTAAAAACTCTAAGGAAGCACGTGTTGAAGGCAAAGTTTTCAAAATGTCACTTTTGGAAATCGGAAGTGAGATTTTTGGGGCACATAGTAAACGGAGATGGGATATCAGTAGACCCTGTTAAAGTAGATGCAGTACAACTATGGAAACAACCTCAAACACCAACAGATATTCGTAGTTTCCTAGGACTGGCGGGATACTATCGAAGATTTATCCAAGACTACTCCAAAATATCGTCACATCTGACCAAGTTAACAAAGAAGGGCCAAAAGTTTATTTGGGACCCAAAGTGTGAAGAATCGTTTCAAGAACTAAAGAAAAGATTAACGGAAGCACCAGCATTAGCTGTTCCCGATGGAATGAGCGGATTTGCAGTTTACACCGATGCTTGTGGAAAGGGAGTAGGAGCGGTGCTAATGCAGAAGGGACAAGTGATTGCATATGCAAGTAGGCAATTAAAGATTCACGAGAAGAATTACGCAACTCATAACCTAGAGTTATTGGCAGTTGTTTTCGCATTAAAGATGTGGAGACATTATCTTCTGGGTGAGAGATTCGAACTTTTCACCGATCATAAACCATTGAAGTATCTGTTCGCTCAAAAAGATTTAAATCTAAGACAACAGCGGTGGTTGGAATTTCTTGCATCATATGACCTAGATATCATTTATACACCGGGAAAAGCGAACGTAGTGGCAGATGCCTTGAGTAGAAATGCGATATTATCATTTTTGGAAGTCACACCGACTCTCCAAGAAAGGATAATGAGTAATCAGAGAAGGGATCCCAAACTGGAAAAGATTATTCGAGGAGTCACAAACGGAAAAGAGACTGACTTCGAGTTGGACAATCAAGGAGTATTGAGAATAAACGGCAGATTATGCGTACCTAACGTGGATGGGATAAGACAGGAGGTTTTAAAAGAATGCCATGCATCAAAGTTGAGCATCCATCCAGGAATTCATAAAATGAATCACGATATGAGACGAGTATTCTGGTGGTCAGGAATGAATAAAGATATCATTACTTTCGTAAATGAATGTCTATGTTGTCAGCAAGTCAAGGGAGACCATCAAAAGACTGCTGGACTATTACGACCATTAGAGATTCCCAACTGGAAGTGGGAAATGATATCGATGGACTTCATCGATGGTTTGCCAAGAACAAGAGAGGCTACGAAGGGATTTGGATAATCGTAGATCGGTTAACTAAGAGTGCGCACTTTATTCCAGTGAAACCAACGCGCACTGCCATAACATTAGCCGAAGTATTCATGAAAGAGATAGTATGACTGCACGGTATTCCAACGAGCATTGTAAGCGACAGAGATACCATTTTCACAAGTAGATTTTGGGAAGCTTTGCAGAGAACATTGGGAACGAGATTAAATTTCAGTACAGCTTACCATCCTCAAACGGACGGTCAGACGGAAAGAGTTAATCGTATATTGGAGGATCTTCTAAGAGCGTGTATTTTAGATTTTGGAGGGTCGTGGGAAGATCATTTACACCTAGTAGAATTTTCATATAATAACAGTTACCAGGCGAGTATACAGATGGCACCATATGAAGCATTATATGGAAGACCTTGTAAAGCGCCAGCATGTTGGGTAGAGTCCGGAAACAAATTGGTACTTGGTCCGGATATGATACTAGAAGCGACAGCAAAAGTGGAATTAGTGAAACTGAGAATGAAAGAAGCCTAGGATCGCCAGAAAAGTTATGCCGATCAAAGACGAAGAGATTTAGTATTCGAAATAGAAGATCTAGTTTTTGTGAAGATCTCACCAATGAAGGGAGTAGTAAGATTTGGAAAATATGGAAAGTTAGCACCAAGATATGTTGGACCTTTCCGCGTCTTAGAAAGAATTGGTTTTCAAGCATATAAAGTTGAATTACCAAGATATATGGCGGGGATTCACAACGTATTTCACGTATCACACTTGAGAAAATGTATGCACAATCCATCATTAATTCTGGAACCCTCTGTTCAGCAAGAGATAGAGATTGAGCCAGACTTAACAGTGATTAGACATCCATTCAGTATTATTGACCGAGAGGGAAAGCAACTTCGCAACAAAATGGTGAGGCTACTAAAGATCTAGTGGAGCGAAAACTCGAAAGACTATACGTGGGAGACCGAGAAGCAGATAAAGAAATTATACCCAGATTTTCCTACGAGTTAGGTATGATTTACTATGGTACGAGTAAATTGTAAGGAAATTTCGATTTCTACATTCCTGTGAGCATTTGCATGTGTGTTTTATGGATTAAGTTTATTAGGATTTATGAACTCTCTTGTATTTTTACATCACTGATGAGTTCTATTTTCTTGTTTACTTACCAGATGGCAGCATTGTGGAGGACCACAGCAAGAAAGAGGATGACACCACTCCAGTTCCTTATGCTTCAAGCAAAGAGACAAAGAGTAGGAGATTCTGACAACAACCAAGAGAGATCACCCATCGACGACGAAGGTACACACATATCATCAGAAGGATCAGTGCTTGGCAGGAACGAACCAATAGAACAAGATAGAGGACACCAAGACTTTACTGATGAGGATGAAGTGATATGAGATGAAGGAAGAGTTGACGGTTATGGTGAAGGAGATGAGGGTGACGAGGAGGAGGAAGAAGTTGAGTATATGGACGCTGAAGAGGAAGAAGAGGAAGAATACGAAGAAGAAGAAGAAGAGGAGGAGGAAGAAGACCAAGTTCTTCCGGGAACCCCAGTCATTGCTACGGGAAACCAGCAAGAAGAGCAAGTAGCCCAAAGGACAGCGATATGGAATAGATTGGAACAAGTTCTCGTCGAGTTTCGCATGGCAGGAGGAGGAGTACAAGTATTCGGTGAGTATGGATATCCCGTGGTGAGGCTATATTTAATACCACTAGTGGGTCTGATTTATATAGAGGATGACGAGGAGGAGACTGATGCAGAGGACGTAGTTGAGGTCCTTAATATATCTGATGACGAGGAGGTCGTAGAGATAATAGATATCTCTGACGACGAGTAGTAGGACAGAGACTGAAGGAGGATAGTTACGTATGTATATTTTCGGGCAGTTTAGAACTTGAGTAGTCAAGTCTAGTATTATTGTATGTATCGAGACTAGTGTTAGTATAGAACTAGTCGTATGTGTATGTGTACTAAAGCAACCAGTTTATGAAATATTTTCTTTTGGAAACTTTCTATCTTTCTTGTGAAATTTCGGGACGAAATTCTTTTAAGTGGGGCAGTCTGTAATGGCTGGATTTTTCTAGCATCTGATATTTATTTTAATAAGGAAATTTAAATATATTTGGATTGCTTAACAAACTAAATTGTGTATGATCACATATATGTATTTATATACATATATGACTACACTCAAACTTGACATATATATAAGGTATGATTAGTCTTGAATGATACAAAATATGTAAACAATATTTTATGATACTATTCCTAACTAAGGAAAGTGTGGGAATGTTGGCAACACAAATTTGTGTAACTAAACCTATTTGCTAACTAAATATTAAAGTTAGCATCAAAGATAGCATAACAAAACATACAAATTTAAGGAGATTAATATATGTGAGAGAATTAAAACAGGACAAGGGATACATATACATTTCGGCCATGCTTATGTATACATATAAGTATACACAAAATCAATTAAGTAAAAAGAGTTAAAACAAAATAAATCAAGGTCCAAAATACATGACAAAGAAGTAGCTAAGGTGTAAGACAATCACCTAATCATCTCCTACAAATAATATCTGCGAAAATATGAGGGCAACAAAATATCTAAGCATGTTTGACAAGAAGGGATGAGTTTGCATTTAATGAAAGTAAGAAATAGCATTTATTGCAAGTATGGAAGGTCTTATGTACTTTGAGAAGAGAGAATAGGTTGGTAGAAATATCTCTTGTGGAAAGTACTTTAAAACATGCTGTATAATGTTTAGGCCATTCGAATGAGAGAGAAAGGGGTAGGTAGAAGACGTGGCTTTTTACTGTTAAAAGCATAAGGGAAAAACTATTGTTTAAAGAGAAAAGTTGGCCTATAAATACACCATCATATCCATGCAATCGTCTTTCACAAACACAAGAACACTTTGCTGAAACAAAAACCATCTACAGCAAGAAATTTGTGAAAGCTTTTCAAGTGAGTAAACCTCACTAAGTCAAGTTGATATTTTACTTTACAGTAAACAGTTTTTATGTTTTCATGTGTATATATTACTGCAAGTTCTATCATGATTGTTAAACACCTTATAGATGCTAGAAACACCAAGTATATCATCAGTAAACCCTATATATCAGTGATAAATAGATTTGTTAATGAGTTCATCATTAAAACTTGATCAAAGAAAATACTGCTATTGTCCCCTGTTTAAACAAATACTCCTGTTGTTTTGCAACTATACCTTGATGATCTAAAAACACAAACTATACAAGTGTATTTATGAGTTAAACTTGTATACGAAAATATATATGAACATTGGAGCAAGAACAAACCTCATCAGTTCATGTTTTGAAAACACAGACAACAGAGAACAGATGATTCTCTGTCTCAACCAAACTCACCAAAATTTCAAACATCACGAAATCGAAATACAGAGATATGAATGTAATCGTAGTGCCAAAATATGATTTTTAAAAGTGGTTTCACGATTTTAGACAATGGGACGAGGGAGAAAGCTCGAGATGGACGGAATTGGCATTTTCACCAAATTCCGACGATCGACGTCGGTAATGGCCAAGTCGTGGAGCATGGAGGAAGGGGAGACATCGGTGATCATGGGAAAAATACCCAATGATGTTTCCAACGAGGGGTTTGAGCTGACGAACTCGATTTAGGTTTTGAAAGCAAAAATGGGTTCAGGCATTTGAAGGAGTCGTATGGGGCCCACAGTCGATCGAGTTGGCCAGAACTTGGGGGGAAGCGGCGTCGGAAGTTGGGGCAGCTATCGGCGGCGGTGCGAGATCTCCAGGTGGTTAGAGATGGTCAGACGAGGTCGTTTTAAGGGGAGTCCTTTTCGATGTTGTTTACTGGAAGTTGGGTGGAGTGATGATTTCGAGGAGGAGGCGACGTTTGGGGGTGGCGATGGGTCAGTGGTGATCGGTGGATGAAGTGGGGTTTGTGGGTGGAGGTTCGACGTTGATCTGGTGGCGGGGAAGGTTGTGCACGTGCACAGCTGTGCACGTTTGCACAAGAAGTCGAAGGCAAAATGGAGAAGAAAGGGGAAGACTTGGCACGTTGATTTTCGAGTGATCCATCGGTGGATCACCATGTTTTTGAGGCGGATCGAAGGCTTGGCACGATGGCTTGGCACGAGAGTTTGGCAAAGGGAAATCGTATGGATTCACCATGGATTTCGAGGCGGATCAAGTGGCATGGAACGAGTTTTTGGCAAGCAAGAAAAAGAGTGTTTGGGCAAGGAGAAATCGATGATCACCCCATGGTGACCACACGATTTTGAGATGCCAACATTCGGCTTGGCAAATACAAGCGAGAACCGATTTTCAAAGCAAGAATTTAGTTAAATCAAATTTAATTAAATTAAATAAATAAATATAATTAATCAGTAATTAATTAAATTAAATAAAAATATAGT
The DNA here is from genome assembly GCA_030737875.1 of Allium sativum. Classification (NCBI taxonomy): domain Eukaryota; kingdom Viridiplantae; phylum Streptophyta; class Magnoliopsida; order Asparagales; family Amaryllidaceae; genus Allium; species Allium sativum. The sequence continues at coordinate 583,033,106 of CM060913.1, forward strand.
TTTTATTTAATATGGCGTAAACCAGTGGAACAGTCAAGACGACAGTGAGGTCCCAGAATCGAAGTTGTTCGAAGAAGTTCGTCGAGTTAGAACCTGAGTTTTAAAGGATAACCCAATTTAAATAAATTATAAAACAATTTATTTAAGTTTAAATAAAAGAAATAAATATTTGACAAATCAAATCGGAGTATAGAACATCGTCTGACAGTCGATGATAAGCAAGATAAAACACCGTGTGCGTAGCACGGGCTTTTTCTATACACTTTCAAATATTGATAAAAACTGTATAACATCTTGTGTGCGTCGCACACACTTTAACTATACAATTGTAAATGATATTTAAGATATCCAGATATGAACCAGAGAATTATATACTATTTATATAATTAGAAATACAGGATGTGCAACTGAATTAAAGACGGTTAAGCTGATAATAAATTACCGACTATAAAAGATATTTTTGTACATCGTTTCGAAGAGTCCGGAATTTCACATTTCCACTTCGACTCGAATATTACGACGTATACCGAAAATCGATAAAGATGAAGAATGCAAGGACTATTTCAAATTAGTGTCTACGGTCTGTTAAATCCTAGAACAGATCCGAACAGTCGGATGTCTGACAACGTATATCGATCAGATTGTACACATCGACTTTACATAAGTGTATTATGTTGGTGGCGGAGAGATTCATTTCTTTAGCCTTATACCCAGAATATGTTTGTGGAAACAAATGAGTGATCTGTCAGATAGGACGGTGTGATATCCAAAGACGTTGAAGAATAACCCGTCAAACGGTAACGTGACTTCAAACCTCACCAACCGAGGAAGACAATAGTTGGGCTAGGCAGCATGGCTAGTTGGGTCATACCCAAGCAGGGTATATTATCACCATCTAGAGTAAACTCCTTTTGTTTCTTAATCTATTTTCACTGCTGTTACCTTCGGTAATCGGTGGGTCATTCCCAACCGTGGAGGTGGTAATATATTCGTTACACTCAAGCTAAATGAGTGGACGGTCATGTGTGGCCGGGTTGTAGGATGTTCTTGTTGAACCCCAGTGTATCTTCTCTAGAGTACACTGATCGGTGGGTGCTCCAATACCCCGTCAGTTAGAAACCAAATTTCCATAAGCGCTCAATGGTTTAGATCTTATTCTATGTACGTGAACGTGAGATGCAAACGATTCGCTAGATGATTATTTATTTGATAAATACTATCGTAAATATCAAACGTTTTGATATCAAAATACAAGGGTCATTTTCCATATGTTAGTTATGGAGTTGGGCTTAAGATTTCTAAGTAATTGAATCTATAAATAACGGATCACCTTATTCCTTATTTCCCTGTTTACATCTTTTTAACTGTGTTTACTCACACCAGTCCCCTGACTGACCTGGAGTTTATTTTCTGTGTTTTCCCTAAACTCTTGGGTACTCATAATGATTATTATGAGTAGGCAAGTAATTCAGGTTGGCAAATGGAACCTCACGAAGTTCAAGTTGCAGGACAAGTCTAGTAGTTTTAACTACACCTATGTATCCAGTTAGATTTGTATTTCCATATCATGATGTATTATTATGTACTATGATGATGTAAGTTGTTGATGTATTATGATGTACCAGACCCTATGATGTAATGTATTTGTATTTTTAAATTCTGCTGTGAGATTTCTGATAACTTCTTATTCTTCTATTCTATTAGTTCTATCTTTTCTATCTCATCTTCTAATTTCTTTCAATAACGACACGGTTTTCGGAAGGTCGAAAATCGCGCCGTTACACAACTAGCATAGAATAGTCGCCAAAGAAAGAAAAGAATAGAATGAACTAATCGAAAACATGTACAATGTCTCACAGCTCATGGAACAAAATATAATAACAATATACTTGACATAAAATAGGCGAGACAGTGCATAAGCTGATAACTAAAACCAACATCAACATCATCATTAGAGTAGCGGAAATCCAAATACAGCTTATTACAACTTTCCAATTTACTGTCTCTAAACAAAAGAAAGCTAACGTAGAAGATGCACTACTAATGCCCAAGCAGTGATCTTCAAAAACACAGGGAGAATGTCTATATGTATCATACGTGGAAGCCTCCTGCTCATCTCCGGATCAACTACTCGTGCATACCCAGCTAACCTGTCTCTAGTCTTCTCGTAAGAGCACCCAGAGTAATAAGAAGAGACATAAAACTCTGGGTCAGACAAAAGTCCGGTATGAGAGATAAGCAGCTAAACAGAACAATAACAGGTATACTAAACCAAACCTGAACCTGGACCTGCAACCAAAGAGTTAGCACTACATATCGTACAATACTCTTAGGTGCCACTAAACAGATGGTGTAAAGAATACGGGGTTGGGGGTGTGCATGTCATAATGATGGCAAACAAATCAAACATGGCAACCATCCTCACAACTCTCACTCAGTGCGTAAAGCATACGACATCTACCGCTTCGATCACTAGACCCATCGAAGTAGTGACGGAGTTCAACTTGTACAACTACTGCTACTACCAAGCTTACCACATGGAGTCATGTCCAAATCTTTACAAATGACCCCACTTCATTGGTCTATAGCTCTTTAGTCGTACCTAGGCCACTATGGCCCTGAATCCGTTCACGTTCTCCCTACACATAGTTTTTCTGCATCGTTTTTCTCCCTACACTATGGCCCATCGAAGTAGTGACAGAGTTTTTCTCCCTACACCTAGGCCACTAGGCCACTATGGTCCGAGCCCATCCCTCCGATCCGATCCGAAACCTGCATCGTTTTTCTGCAACTTTTCCAGCAAGTGTTTACACCATTCGTCGGCGTTTTCGACCATTCTAACTATTCTAATCAATCACAGAGCATTCCACAAAGTCATAGCAACAAATAGAAGTGACCCCAAACACCAAAACATCAATATGATAGATTAAAATGGATCAAACATAGCCAAAACCCATATTTTCCCTTAAGCATGTTTTGGCAAAACTAATGATAGGATTAACAAAACTTAACCAAATTAACCAATTTTTCTAACAGAGCCATAAAACATTATTTAAGAATTTATAAATATTTTTGCAGAATTTATTAATGTATAAATTCGCTAATCTTCACTAATTACCCTTAATTAATCGTAATTAGTGCAAAACTATGCAAATCACTCGCCTTGGCCACAAATAAAACCCCAAAACTGAAATAAATCTCTGTTTGGCGATGTTCCCAATGTAACAAAGCAGATCTAACCTTGCTTTGGTGCTTTCTCTCCTTAATTTGATGTAGTTTAAGCCAAGACTTGATTAAATGGTGAGTTGGAGGTGTTTTAGAGGTTGGAGGCCATTGTTAGGGTTTCTAAGAGGTAAGTGGCGGCCAGAAAACTGAAATAGAATGAAAACCTAACTCATTTCAGCGTCCCCATAACCCTAATCCCGAAATGGGTTATGGGACCATTCACTAATCAACCTATTTGGCCCGGTTAAGCAGTTTTTCACCTTCCAAACCTTATTTCAGCCATATCTCCCAAACGGTAAGTCCGTTTTTCACATTTGACCACTTTACGGAAAGGTAAACCATCAAACGAATCTAATGGAAGTGATTTCAAGTCAAAATTCCTTCCCACTCAAAAGTTATGTCCTAAACAATATCAGCTAGGGGCAAAATGGTCATTTAAAAATTGGGAAAAATCAAGAACATGGGAAATGACTCCAATAGTCGTCTCCCAAAGTCACATGACCATACGACTTCATATGTAAAAGAAATAAATATTCTACAATCCTATGATGCGTAGAATACGGGTCGTTACAAATATAACCTACACCAGTTAAAATCACGCCAAATTAGCTTCTGACATACGCCACTGCACTATTACCCTGATGGACATCGTTCTTATCTCCTTGATTTTTTCTACAAAATCCGCGTCTCATTGCCAATTTCTCCAGGTGAAATCAATTCTTACCCTTTACAATTAAAATTAGTTTTTCCCAAATTAATTCACTACAAAATAATGGTTGCCTCTTAAATGACTTAATCTTTCATTTATCCGCCTCTTTTCTCCATCGCCAAACCAAACTCTTCCCAATATGAAGCCATTTTCCTCCATCGTTCATCATCTGCGTTGCTGCTGTGTTTTGGGCTAAAGCTGATTCGTGCCACCTCCGGCCTTTGAAGATCAGCACGCTTCAACCCTAGCCAACTTCGGCGCCGCACTTGCAATAGCGTCTCTTTCTCCTTTAAAAAGATTGAAGCTTGCACCACAAATCGAGTCGAAGAAACCAAGCTGCTTTTGGTGAGTTATCAACTCATGCTGCTTTTGGTGAGTTATCAACTCACGATTAATTTTAATTCGAATAATTTAACTTCAATATAAACTAGGAATGCAATAGCCGATTTTTCTTTTTGTTGTTGGCTTATTGATTCTGTTATGTATTGTTATGGATGTGGTTGCTGCGACTTTTGTTTTAGTAACAAATACATGTCTTGACCCCTGTTGCCTAGTTTGAGACTGAAATGCCATTTCGATTGTACGGCTTGGCTCCAAATTTGTCTCTTACTGTTGTTTCCATTGTCCCCTTGTACCTTGTACCTTGTTTGAGACTTGCCTTGCATTCACTTATGGATTCTGTATTTGACATACCATTGGTGATGTTCTTTCAAAATTAAGACAGCGGACGTCTTCTCGACCACATTTAGGTCCTAACTTGAGACGATGAGGTGGGGAAGCTCCGAAGACTGGCGGCGCGGCGTCGCTTGGACCGGAGAGGGGGTCGCGATGGTAGGCGGCGGCTCCGTCTTTCGTTCAGTTGTTTTTTTTCTCTTTCTGATTAAATCGGGTTTGGAACGATTAAGGGGGGCAGGGTTGACCATGCATTTTATAGGGAGATATGGTTTGACTAGGGAAAATATATATATAATATTTAATTTTTATTTAATTCGCAAATTATCTCTGTATGATTCCGAACTCCAAATCAAACTCAACGACTGTCGCCCTTAGCCAAATACCCCCATCCCGAACACAATGGGATATGTTTCGTAAGCTAATTCGATCGTTTCGAAAAGTTTTTATCAAAATTAAAATATAAATCAGTATATATTTAATTTAAACACACATTTTAATTTACCGAGGCCAAATACTAACTCCAAAAATTCCAGAAAAATAAATCTGGCTATGTTTTGACGACACGGTCCTAACAAAACTAATTTCATCGAATTTGGAGATCATTTGAAAAATGGTCATTTTCCAGTCGATTAAATTCAACTAAAATATACCAAACACGTTTAAATTCACCACGCTCACATATTGATTCCAAAAATTATGAAAATTGGAATCCATCAATCATTTGACATTTCGAATCGAACAAAAGTGGTCTCAAACGGAGGTCGTTTGTAAAATCGCTATTTTTAAGGGCTACATTTCCATAGCAGCTATTCTGAATTTTCAATTGGGCATAACTTTTTATTCCCGCTATGAAATTTCAATTTTTCAGATCCGTTGGAAAGATATTTTCAAATATATTTGGTTTCACCAAAATCCAGTTTATTTTGAATCATGTACATTCATTTGAAATTTGAAATCAAATTTTCAAACTACCGCGCCATTTTCAATTCCTTTTGTAATTAAAATAAATATTTATATTCTAACTTCGATTTAAATAAATATATACATTCTAATTCTATTCAAAATAAATTTCTAGTCGTTACTATTTAAAATAAATCATTTTAAATATTCAAAATCCATTAAAATTGCCAAAATAAATTTTTTTTAATTGGTTCTGATTTTCCGGGTAGTTACAATCTCCCCCACTTAAAATCTTTTCGTCCTCGAAAAGGAACGGAGCTGAAAGTTGTTTAACTAACCAACTCAACTTTCAATTTGGCTTTCATTCTTCAACTTTCCAGTTTCTAAGAATTTTCAAATTTTCCAAAAATTTGTCTAACACCCTAAATTTTTGAAAAATTTCGCCATAACCTCCTTTGTACGGGGAGACATTTAAAACCGCAAGTCGCTCGCAGGGCCCTCATCAATCCAAAAGAAAATTGTGAATGCCAAGCGGCGAGCCTTAGGCTCATAAACTCTTTAAAAGCAAAAGAAAATGCCAAGTGGCCAGCCTTAGGCTCATAAACACTTTAAAAGCAAAAGAAAACTAGTAAACACGTACCTATTTGTCAGGCATAAAATTTTATTCCTCTTATTTGCGTACCTGCTATGACCTGTTCAATGTATATACATGTATATGCATGCAATTCCAAACAATTTTCAATTCAGTTCAAAATTTTATTAGTTAACTAACAATCAAACAACACAACCATCAATCAATTAGTTGATTAATGTTTCAAATTTATAGCTTTAATATACCAAAAATCCATTTTTGATGCCAAGTCACAAACAATAACCCTATCTAATTTTGGTTCTCACACCAGTCAATTGGAGATATATAGATTTCCCACTTTCGAATCTCGAACATAAACTCTGATGATGGTATACCGATCATCAGAATCATCAAAGTCATCTCCGGATGACTAGAGTGTGATTCTATATCTATCCAGTATATTTGAGGCTTCGAATACACGTTAATTACGCGTATATTCAAAATCTCCATAGACTCGATTGTCCAAATTCAATATAAAATAATATACTCAAATAAGTATAATTAGATTAAATTTTCAAAACTAAATTTATTTTTATTTTTGAAAAAAACACTCTTTACTCTCGATCTAGGATACTACTGATCCTATCTCCAACGAGTCATTCTTATTGGATACTACTAATCCAATCTCAGATGAATTCTTTCGTTTGGTTCTAATGTGCCTTGTTCTCGAGCTCTGTAAACCAAAGCTCTGATACCATATGAAACGATCGAATTGGCTTACGAGACATATCCCATTGCATTCGGGATGTGAATATTTGGCTAGGGGCGACAGTCGTTGAGTTTGATTTGGAGTTCGGAATCATACGGAGATAATTTGCGAATTAAATAAAAATTAAATATTATATATATATATATCCCCTAGTCAAACCCTATCTCCCTTTAAAAACTGTGGTCAACCCAGCCCCCCCCCCTCGGAATCGTTCCAAACCCAATTTAATCAGAATGAGAAAAAAACAACTGAGACGACGAGGTGGGGAAGCTCCGGAGACAGGCGGCGAGGCGACGCCTGGAGGGGGGTCGCGATGGTAGGCGATGGCTCCGCCCTTCGTTTAGTTGTTTTTCTCTCTTTCTGATTAAATCGGGTTTGGAACGATTAAGGGGGGCGGGGTTGACCACTGGTTTTAAAGGGAGATAGGGTTTGACTAAGGAAAGTATATATATATAATATTTAATTTTTATTCAATTCGCAAATTATCTCTGTATGATTCTGAACTCCAAATCAAACTCAACGACTGTCGCCCCTAGCCAAATACCCCCGTCCCGAACACAATGGGATATGTTTCGTAAGCCAATTCGATCGTTTCGAAAAGTTTTTATCAAAATTAAAATATAAATCAGCATATATTTAATTTAAACACACATTTTAATTTACCGGGGCCACATACTTGACTCCAAAAATTCCAGAAAAATAAATCTGGCTATGTTTTGATGATACGGTCCTAACAAAACTAATTTCGATGAATTTGGAGACAGTTTGAAAAACGGTCATTTCCTAGTCGATTAAATTCAACTGAAATATACCAAACACGTTTAAATTCACAATGCTCACATATTGATTCAAAAAATTATGATAATTGGAATCCAGCAATCATTTGACATTCCGGATCCAACAAAAGTGGTCTCGTCGAAAATGGAGGTCGTTTGCAAAATCGCTATTTTTAAGGGCTATATTTCCATAGCGACTATTCTGAATTTTCAATTGGGCAAAACTTTTTATTCCCGTTATGAAATTTCAAATTTTCAGATCCGTTGGAAAGATATTTTCAAATAGATTCAAATATTTCTAGTTTCACCAAAATCCGATTTATTTTGAATGTTATACACTCATTTGAAATTTGAAATTGAATTTTCAAACTACTATGCCATTTCCAATTCCTTTTATAAATAAAATAATTATTTATATTCTAATTTCGATTTAAATAAATATATACGTTCTAATTCTATTCAAAATAAATTTCTAGTCGTTATTATTTAAAATATATCATTTTAAATATTCAAAATCCATTAAAATTGCCAAAATAAAAATTTTAAATTTGTTCTGATTTTTCGGGTTGTTACATAACTTCTAAGTTAAATAAAATTATTAACGGGGATTGGCAATGAGAACTAGAAAGGTATTAACCACTGAATATGCAAATGGATGTCGTGATATGAATGGGAAAACGATAAATAACAAAATAAGAATAATAACCGAACTTTTTTTTGGCTTTTAAAGTTTAGGAACACAATTTTCACTTCGGGCTTGTGTCTGCCCTAATATACATGGCAAATTCTATTTCAAACCATGTTTTTAGTTAGTAGCCTCCCTTAAAAAAATTAAAATTTTAATGACCAAAGTACCCTTAAGGTGTTATCTTCTCATCTAATCTCAGCACAACGTAATATTTACTCAACCACGTAGTTTTTTCACGTGGAAAATCAGACAACCACGTAAGAGCTCAACGAGGAAAATTTTAATTTCTCGTATATTATCTTTGTGGTTTATAATTTTCCTCTAAATTTACTCAACCACATAGCTTTTTCACACGGAAAATCAGACAACCACCTAAGAGCTCAGCGAGGAAAATTTTAATTCCTCGTATGTTATCTTTGTTGTTTATATTTTTTCCCCATAGCTATCAAACGTGGTAACCTGGAACAATTTAAAAAAAAAGCCTTAACTTCAAAACCATTACAATCTAAACAATAATCGATCCCAATCGTCGATCAAAACAATGACGATCTTCCACCATAATTAACACAAACATCAAGAAGAAATTTTGCAATGGAATTCCATCAGTATACGATCTAAAGTCGAAACCCTAAATTCAAAACAGTAATAAACATCGATCGTACCATTTTTCCTTCAATCTCTAATGAATTCGATGGAGTGATTTTGTGGTGAAATTGATTTTCCTGGAAAGAAATGATTTGGGTATAGGGTTGCGGTGGAAAGAAACGGTTGTGGTGGAAGAGAATAGTTTACCGTGAGAAATTCCATGGGTATACGGTTTTTTTCTTTTTTTCGAAAAGATGGGGGGCTACTTACTAATTCCATGGGTATACGGCTTTTTTTCTTTTTTTGGGGGGCTACTAACTAATAACATGGGTTGAAATAGAATTTGTGAATATACATATGTACTCTAAATTATGCAGTCATTTCAGCTTAACATGCAAACTATCAGGCATGCTTTCCTAATGCCTTTCAATTCTGTAGTTGGCTTGGTTACTAATTTCTTTTACCTTTCAGCTAAGTTATAGGTTCTAAAGTGTAACCTTTATTTTGTAAATGGGGAGAATATCATGTGTTTTAAGGAACGATTTTGAGAAATTGTGCCTTGACTTCAATTTACATTGCTTTCATGTGGTTGATGTAATGCTATATTTTTAAATTGTTAAATTTTATAGATGTCTCATTGTTTGCTAGCATTGTTAGTATAAATGCCTCACAATTAACTCTGTCAATATAAATGTCACAAATTTGGAATATATTATTAGCATTGGTCATTAATATATCATCAACATGATCCCAAATTTAGTACATTTTTAATAAGCAACATGGATACAATTTATAGACGAATATTAACTGTAGTAGCCTTGCCTTATGCAATAGTATCATCTACCTAAGTCACGGTTTTACTTGTTGTTGGTAATTAAGTGGTAGTAGTATAAAACAACTTGACTTTCATTACCTGGAAACGATTAGGCATTTGTGTAGCCTGTACACGTATATAAGCATACTATTTGGGGTAGTTTACATGACTTGTTGTAAAGGAGAGACAACCTGTTGCACCTTCATGCTCTATTTTGGTGTAAATGCAGGAACCATATATGTCAGATTACCCGATGTAGTGACACACAGTGACCTTGCTGAGAAAAACTGGAACATGAGTGATTTTCCAAATGTATTCGTATATTTCCTATATACACCCAGTCGTTTGAGTAAACCGTAGCCTGAACCTATAGCTTTGTTCGAACTGATATCGACATAAGCAAATTTTAATGGGCACTTAAATTTCCTGTAACGACCCAGAATTTTGTGGAAAATTTAAAATTTTTATTTTAGTTAATTTATTGGTTTTTGGATATTTAAAATAATTTATTTTAAATAACAACGACGAAAAAATTATTTTAAATCGAAGTTAGAACGAATAATTTATATTAATTATATTTCGAGCTTGAAATGTCATGGTAATTTCAAATTTCGATTTCAAACTTTGAAAAATTATATAAAATTAATTTTAAGTCAGAATGGGACGAAACAAGAAACGCTAGGATCGTATTGACTATATCTTTTTAATGAATTTTAGAAATTAAGATTTCAGTTTATAATTGGTGAGTTATTACAAATTCAAAATCTCAGAAAAATGCCATGGAATTTATATATATATATATATACACACACACACACACAAACATATATATATATATATACATATATATATGTAATATAGGACCCAAAATGCTACTTTTTTCATATGAATGAATTTGGACTCGAAACCACTTCCTTTGAGTTCAAAATGATGTTTTTGCATTGAAAAGGTATAAACAGTGATATATTCCGAGATTCGGAAATTATTGTTTTAAATATGTATTTTTATTTTTAAAATATATACGCCTTAAAAATGGAAATTTTGCAAACGACCTCTGAATTCGACGAAACCACTTTATATGGATCCAGAATATTAAATTATTGCTAGATTCCAAAATTCGTAATTTTTGGAGTCAGAATGTGGTCGTTATTAATTTTTCAATGAAAACGGTCAATTTTCAGACTTTAAAAATTCATTAATAATTTATACGGACTCGGAATTTACCGAAATCAGTTTCTACGGGTTTGTAATGTTAAGAATTAGTTGTGTTCCAATTTTCAGAAAAATTGAAATCCGTATGTGATCACACAGTTTTCAAAATGAAGAAAAGGACTAAAAATTGAAGAAAATTACAACATAAAGGCTTATTATTACATAAGTTAAAATAGACATGGACTTGAATAGAAAATTCACAACCTTTATATAATATCTCATTCTCTCATAACCCTAACTTTTCCTAAACCTATCAGCCTCCTTTTCCTTCATTTTCATGGCGGCTACACTCCTTCTTCCTCTAAAAACTTCTTTGCAAATTAGCCCCTGAAAACAAAATAATTTATATCTCTCAATCAAAACAAAATCAGACCAAACCCTTTCTGGGTTTTGTTCATATCAATAACCACTACCTACCACGAAAAATTCATGACCTATCGTCGCACGGATTCGCCGGAATCTCAATCAAAAGGCAGCAAGTCTATTTTCGTTTTTTAGGTATTGCAGGCCCCACGAAGAGAGTTAGGTCGAGCAACTTCAGGTAGTGGTAGAGGGGAAGCATACGGTTCTTTAGGCGGTGGTGGCATGGTCTCAGGTGGCCGGAGTTGGCCGGAATGTCAATTTTACTGGAGGGGTGCTGAAAACAGGACAGTCGCAAAGATGAGCAATTTCCCGTTGATCCGTGCATTTTCAGGCAAGGTGACCTGAACGAAAGTTGTTCGGGGGGTCGAGATCTAGCTACTAACAAAAATTGGTGGCATTTCGAGTACCAAGGCGGCCGCAGCACTAAGATGAACGGAAAAGGCAGTTTTCCGTTCAACTGCAGATCGTGGGGCCCACGTGGCGAACTGGGGGGGACCACCAGGCGTGGAAAGAGGTGGAGAAGCCAGAGAGAATGGCGCTGGTTTCGTGCAATTCCGACTTACGGATTGGCCGTGGCGAGCATTTCAAGTTGAGGGTGTCGTTTGAAAAAAAAGGTGAAGGGCTTAAACGCGAAACATTTATTTAATTTTATGTTCAATGTTCGTAATGCAATATCTTTTACATACGAGATCGAAATTTGACAATTTCAGGTCTGCTGCAATCGTGGCGACGAGAGCTTCGCGTGGACACCAAATTTGTCCAATTTGGAGGAAGTTGAAATTTTGGGTAATTTTTACAAATTTAAATATTATTTAAATCGATTTGTTAACTTCACAAGTGCATAACTTTTTATCACATTATCGAAAATGCATGAAACTGAATCCGTTGAGATCGTTATGTCAAGAGATTCGAGCGAGCAGTAATTTTGTCCAATTCTGTGCAAGTTGAAAATTTGGGTAATTTTTCATAATTTAAATTAGAGTAAATTAGTTTTAAGGAAAAACTTAAAAGTGGATTTTAAATTACGGACATAACTTTTTGCTTTTCGTTTGAAGGATGCGCAACACCTGTCTTCACCCCCACTAACTAGCTTTCAAAGTAACAGCGATTTCAACTTCTTTCAATAACTGACTTCCAACTTCATTGTAATAACCCGGAAAATACGAGCCAATTTAAAATTTTTAAAATGGTGATTTCAAAAGGATTTGAACAATTGAAATAGAATATTTCAATAAAATAGTGAATTAGGAATAGTGAGTCAGTTTGAAAATTTGAATTCAAACTTTGACTGACTGTGCAGGGTGGAAAATATAACGGATTTTAGCGAAACCAAAAATATTTAAATCTGTTAGTCAATACCTTTCTAACGAATCTGAAAAATTGAAGTTTCATAACGGGAATCAAAAGTTATGGCCGAATGAATTTTCAGAAGGGTCGGTATATGGAATATATAGCCCTGGAAAATTGATATTTTGCATACGACCTTGGAATTCGACAAAACCACTTTTGTTGGGTCCGGGATGTCAAACTATTGCTAGGTTTCAAATTTCATAATTTTTGAAGCTAGTATGTGAGCGTGGCAAAAGAAAATGTGATTGGTCAATTTCTGTTAAATTGGATCGACCAGAAAATGGCCATTTTTCAAACGACCTCAGAATTCGGCGAAACTAGTTTTGTTGGGACCGTAGCGTCAAAACATAGCTAGATTTATTTTTCTGGAATTTTTCGAATCAGTTTGTGGCCCTGGCAAATTGAAATGTGCGTTCAGAGTTAAAAATTAAATGTTTTATACTTTAATTTGAAAAATAACTGACTGTAACAGTCGAATTGGCCTACGAAACATATCCCATTGTGTCTGGAATGGGGGTATTTAGCTAGGGGCGACAGTCGTTGGGTTTAAAAAGGAGTTCGTTTGAGAAAACACTATTCAAAAATTTAATATAGTCCTCGGCCAATCAGAATTTTCCTTTCATAAATTTAGAAAAGAAAAAAAAAAAACCCGATCAACGGCGAAACCCGCTCCTGACCTTCCCTCCTCCACCGCCGTTGCTACAGCCGCTTCCAGGCTTCGCCACCGCCACCCCTCGACGCGCCTCAGCCCCCTCTTCAAATCCGACTAACCATCGCCGCCCCTCGTCGCCTGTGCCGCCCGTATCGACGCCCCAAAGTCCCGACCTTTCCACCGCCGCCGCCACCGATCTGGACCACCGAACGCCACCAAACCACCACCGACAGGAAGCCCTCTCTTCCCTCTTCCACGTCAGCACCCCCGATCGTCCCCACGTGCCTCTGATTTCGCGAAAACTGTAAACCTAGTTTTGAAGCTTCGTGAAAGTGAGTTTTTCTTTGATCTTTACACTTTGAAAAATCATATCTTTTTGGTGTGTTGACGAAATTCGATGAAACAGGAAACATCAGGACCGCAAGGAAGCTCTCTACCCAATAGAAGAAGCCGCGGATTTTTCTGACATCGTATCGATTTTTAGTGCTCCGAAAACCAATGTGAGAAATCTAAATTAACGTGAAATTGAATGGAAAATGTCGTGTATAATTTATATTAGCGAAATATAAATTACATACGTGTCGTATACCTCATGTACATGCGTAGTGTAAGCTATATAAGCGAAGTATGAATTTTACATGCATAGAATAATCGATATATGTGTTGAAATGCTAGTGAAATATAGCAAATATATATTTATATATATACTCCCCTCGTCCACAAACCATGGACGATATTTATTGTGGTGAATTGACGTGAAATATTGGATGAAAAATACGAATGGTTGAATAATTGTTTGTGGTTGATATTGTTTGGTTGTGGTTGAAAAATACCCATTGGTGATTGAAATGAATTGGAAATATTTGTGGAAATAAAAAAATAAAAATGCCGCCTGCGTGCGAATTAGATGCATGAATCCCCATTGTCAAAAACCGCGAGGTTTTAAGGTAGAGCGAGGAGTCGTACTAGGGATGGTGCCGGTTTTAACTACCCTGCCATTATGCTGCCGAAATTTTGAATAATCTTTGTGTGTTAGAATTATTTTCATATGTTGAAATTATTTTCATGCATAGAAATTAAAGCCATATATTGAAACTATATCCATGTGTGGAAATGTTTGTGTGTTGAAAAGTGTTGTGTGAAAATTAGATTCATTTGTGAATGAATGAAGTGTTTAAACAATAAAAATCACAATTTTTATGTATATATGAAGTATGAAAAATATTCGCCTTATATAAATAGTTTCAACAATAAAAATCCCATCTTTCTAATATGAACAACATAAATAAAATGTCCATGTGTGGAAATGCTCACTTGTTGAGAAGTGTGTGTAGTGGAAAAGCTCATGTGTTGAATAAAAAGATCGAACAATAAAAATTACATTTTTATTGAAACTATGAAGTGTTGAAAGATCTATTTGTCGAATAAATATTTTATATGATAAAAATGTCATTTTTATCATATGTGTGATATGCTTGAGATATGCGGACATTGAAATAAATATTTGTGAAAGAAATATTATTTTTAACATGCACAGGAACCAAATAAAATAGTCATGTGTTGAAATCTATTTTAGCTTGCCAAAATTATCATCTTTGAAATGCGAAGTGTTAAAAATAGCCACTTGTTCAAATAAACGTGCATGAGTTGAAATATACATTAACTAGCTAATGATATGATTTTAGCCTATGCATGCAACATTAGAATGAATGGTGTTCTTTTTTAACCAAAGCAAATCAAATATGAAATTGAATGGAAAATGATAAGTGTTAGAAATTGCATATATGTACATGCATATCTATTGAACAGGTTAAAGCAAAGGGGCTAGAGAAGAGAAATAAAATTTTGTGCCCGACAAATAGGTACACATTTACTGCTTTGTTTGGGTGATGATTTTATGAGCCTGTTGGCTAGCCGCTTGGCTTTTTCTTTTTCTTTTTGATATGAGACGCCCGTGTGGCTATTTGGGAATTTTCCCAGACCCTCCCGTACAAAGGAGGTTATGGCGAAATTTTCCGAAATTTAAAGGCGTTAGTGAAATAATTGAAGTGGAAACGATACAGGAATTTTTGAATGAAGTATATTTATATAAATATATAAATATAAATAGAATTAAAACGAAACGTGGCCGTGCAGTTCGTATTTTGAAACCGTGATTTCAAATGGCTAGTGTGGAAGATCCGACCGTCGGATTTTCCCAAAACTGAAACCGTTGGATTCGTTTTGAAATGAACTTCCTAATGATGCAAAATTTGTGAAGATCCAACGGTTAGATTTTCAGATATGTGTAAAACAAAATTAGTGAAAAGCAGCGCCAGTGCATCGACACGACCCGAAACGTCGTTTAATTAAATATGGCCGTTTAAATTAAATAAAAATGGCGATATATCGTTATAAAATACTATAGACGATACAGAGTGTAAATAAACCAATTTTGTTGTGCTTGCTTGATATGTGATGGTTGAATGTATTTGACATGAAAATTATAACTAAATAACTGAAATGTGAATGTTGAATAGTCCAACCATGTGATTAATTGATTTGAAAATCTAAATATACGTGGTTATTTGAAAAGGCCGAGTTTATCTCATTTCAAATAATCGATCGACGTTGAGAAGTCGAAGAGTCGAAGACGGCTAAAGAACAACGATCTCCACATTGGATGGATGGGCGCTACTGATGCTCATGATTGGAGTAGCTACCATGAAGGAATTGAAGTAGTAGCCGTCCAAACATACTGTTGATTGTACGGATATGCGAGGAATTGGTGCCTTCGGTTTCGTTCAGACCCAGAACGGACTTGTAAATGGACTGTGTGTCTGACATTGGATTTTGTTTTGTGTTGATTGATCTCTGTTAAATATATATCTGTTTGGCGGTGGAGAATTTATTCTCTTGCTTAACGCCCTTCTCTGAGACGTACGAGCTCAGAGGTTATACATTGACAGAAATCAGTCGCATGGAGTGGATTGCCTGTGTGGCACGCCTGAGTGGCATATGAACAAGGCTTCTATTGCAAAGCAAAGTCTTGTGGGTGATGATCAAAGCATGGTCTGTGTGACGTAGCTTTGTGTATAACGTGAATACGCGAGCCTCACACCTCGGTATGAGTCAAAAACGGGAGAGTGACTGCAGGGAGAGCACGACGTTTCTTTCTAGCTAAGGTGGTGTCAGTGACCTACCAGCCCTGACATTATATATACTTTTCACCTGTGTGATTGTTGGAATGCGAGGCGCCTCGATATAGGTCTGTAAGGACCGGGAAACGTGTGTTTAGGAATAATTAATCCTCAAAAGTAAGAGAGGACCGGCCCTGAAGATCCAAGGATCATAGTGGGGTCCTGGGACACTTGCTAGAGTGTCTCGAATCGGAGAGGAGCTTGCCCCTTGCCTCGACTCATGAAGGAATCCAATTCCCAATACGAAATATGCGAATGTGATTGTATTACTAGTATGGCGACATGATATATGGTACCCATGCCGTCTAGGATTGATATTTATGATTGAATTTACTTTTGAAACATATATGCACTAGTAATAATATCAAACACTTTTGTTTATTCGTATGAAGCATCTTTGGCCATTATAAGGGAAAACTCTATCCTCCGTCTTGCGTTGCATTGTGTGATGGGACCTGAGTCTTATAATGGCTTCATTTTATAAAAAGCATTGCGATTATTTAATCATTTACTTTATTTCATGCACTAGCACTCATTGGAGTAAACCCGTTCCGCGAAAGTGGCGTGGTCCTTTGATTTGCCTTATTATTGTTGTTAATAAGTTGAGTAGATTTCTCATACCAGTCCCATGACTGACTCGTAGTTTGTTTCACCTTGCAAACTCGGGTGCCCTCACTTTCACACGGGCAGCCTAGTTACAGGTTTCTGACGCACCTTTTGGCTCATGGCGAGGCTTGAGTACACCGTGCTGACTTGGATTTTCTCCGCCATTATTGTATCTATATTATGATTCCGCCATTGGCGATGTAGACTGTAACACCCCGAGAATTCTATAACTATGAAATTAACAAATTAAAGTATAATTAATTTGAAATCAAAGAACTAAGGGAAACGGGATACGCCATTGCGTTCGTCTCGGAAAAATACGCGAAATAGAGTCCGAGTTTTCGAAAAACGGAGTCTGTATGAAGAAGATATGGCCTTCGGAAGTTTTGAATTAAATTTAAAATTCAAACAGAATAAAATAATTAAAAATGGGGCCCAATGGGCCAGGGCGGATAAACACCCGCCTGGGCCACCCAGGTCGACTGGGCTGTCGACCTGGGCTACCCATGTCGACAGGGCTGTCGACAGCCCTGTCGACACGGGTGTCGACCGAGCCTAGTCAACCTGGCTGGCCAGGTCTGTGTTTGGCCGATTTTCTGTGGTCTGCTTTGTCACTAGGGCTAGGTGGCAAGTTTTAATTGGTCTCTCCTTAGGATGAATGGCTACGATCAATCCAGGCAACATCAAGGGTCCTAATCAGTTCCTAACCTCTATATAAACAACCCTAGACTAAACCCTAATCTATTCATTCAAAATTAAGAACATAGCCGCCATGTTGCTGAGGAACGACTAAGAGTAGCCGCCAACTAGAGAGAGAATTAGGAAGAAAGTTCTAAAGCCTAAAGCAATTCAAGCAACCTAAAGCCAATCAATTCAACAAAGGAATCATATCTCTTAATTAGAGAGTTCATCACACCATTGTAAGTAGAGTATTACTTTGGTATGAATAAATAACTGTGTTGATTTGTATGCTTGAATTGTGGTAATAAAGTAATTCATATTTGTGCAAAAATTATGTTATTCATTATAAAGAACTACATGCGGTAGTTCTATGCAAGTATACATTTGGAATATTCGCAAATTATGTAATCTATGTTGAAGCTACATGTATGTAGTTGGTTGAAATTGATGCAAGTTGGGCTTTTTGCTTCTATGCCACCGTGATGTATATTTTTGTGCATAAATCATTTTGTAAGTAATTGGAACAAGTTTGGTTATGTAGAGAATTAGGCATCATGTATTAAGTCATGCTTTTGTACTAGAAAACCTATTTGCAAACTTTTGAATATGGCTAGGCTATGATGGATATTTTGTATAATTGAAATCCATATTGTTAACAAGCATTGTAAGATGACATATGTGGTACATAGTTAGGATTAGATTCAAAAATCCCTTTTTGCAAGTTTAAAGCTAACACCATGATTAGGAACATTTATGCATAAGTATATTTATACCATCATTATGTGATTAGACTTAAATCATGATTAAGTTGAACTATGCTTTTGTGTTAGTAACAAAGTATCCCCTTTGTAAACATGTAGAAACCTTATGAACATGACTTGTTTATGTTTGACATTATGCCTAAATGAGAACATAGGTCTATGTTGTAGTTAAGACTATGTGACACCTAATTTAGATTCTTATCTTAAGTTTACATGGTTTAGTTCATGTCACCTATGCTTTATGACCAAAGTATATATATGCAAGTACACCAGTTTCTATTATGTATTTCCAACGTCATATTGCAAGTTCATGCGCTCACCTTCCCCTCTTTGTGTATGTAATCACGCTTTAAGCCTCCCCTTTTCGCATGGCTAAATTGGGCTTTAAAAGGCTAAGCCCAATATATATAAATGGACGTGTAAAACGGGGGAAAATAACGTTGGGTTAAAATTAATTAATGAATGAAAATATAAAATAGAAGGGCCCAAAGTCAAGTATGGGTTGGGCCCGTGATTGGTGTAACCTTTACACCATTAACTTAATAATGGGCCGCAAATATTTACATATAAGAAATAAAGGAGAATGACAAGATAAGTAAATGTAGAGAATACGATGTGTTTAACCCGAGGTTGGATTGAGTTGTGATGTAAACCTGCCCGGAACCGCCCGGCTGTCCAGTAGTCACAACAATACCTATCCAATGTGGGAGGTTAAACATGGAGCCCAATAAGGACCCGAGGTTAGACTGAGTTGTGGCGTAAGACTGCCCGGAACCAACCGGCAACAGGCAGCCACAACAATACCTGTCTAATGTGAGAGGTCAGGGCCTTAATAAGACAATTAAGGCTGAGTCAGGATTGTTAGGATTAAGTGAACTAAAGACTTAATCAAAATGTAACATGCTAAACTAAACGGACTGGTGGGGTTAGGTTAGGAAACACTTAACCAACTTAGCATGTTGGCTAGAGATAGAAAACCTTGTAACGGGGGACCCTTTTCAGCAGTAACCCTAAAAGGTGTATCAAGATACCCTGAAACTAGGCAGGGTGGGGCACGATTACTGGGCTGATTGTAAGAGGTCAAATCGACGGCGGTGGTGTAGCAGTGTAGGTTCTAACGGAGTGCGGGCGTGCACACACTCCGGTGCAGAAAAATAAGGCACTGGACACCAGTAGCATACCTGTGCACTCAAAGGTTGTGTCGGGTTGCCACTATGGGACTTGATACACCCCATGGTGGGACCAGCATAGGTAACTACGACATCGGGGGCCGTAAGACACATGTAACTATGCGAGTAGGAGCCGATCATCATAGGATGGATCACTTCACCCTGATTATGGGGTGCCAGTTGGAAACTAGTTAAATGGGTTCAGAGATTAACATGGGGTACGATAGTATATTCGACCCTAGACAACTTAACCAAGTTTATAGTGCTTTCCCACTTCTTGTTTATACTTATCATACCCAGTTCTTTATTCATAGACAAAATAGTACTAGACTTACTCAGGCTTTATGTCTGACTCTACTTTTCTTTCGTTTTCTTTTCTTCCGTTCCCCCCCCCCCCCCAGGTCCACAGGGAGGGAACACAGCAGCTTGACCAACCTTAACGTCCAGCTTGAAGAAGAGAAATGTATTGCTTGGACTTTCCTGTTTTGAACCATGGCTTTGGACAATCCACTATGGGCTTTTGAAGTTTATCTATGTTTTATTTATGCTTCTTTAAATAATGTACTCAAGACAGATTATGAAAGTATTATGTTATGTTTTTGGAAAGGTTGTTGTTGTAACACATATTTGACTTTATGAAATAAATGTTTGTTGTTCTTCCGCTGTTTGCAAATATGTGTTCTTATATCTGTCTTGTATATCTGTGACTTGTACTTATAAACCTCCACCAAAATTAGGGCATTCCCTTTGAGAGTGACCCTAATGGAGGTGGGGTGTTTCACTTGGTATCAGAGCATAGGTTTACCAGATAAGATAAAAAGTTTTGAAAATTATTTTCAAAAAGGAAATTTAAAGAAGCGTTTTTAAAAGAAAAATATTATTTTATTTTGAAAAGGCAAAGTCCACTCCCCAAAGCCATAGGTATTTTCTCTTATCCTTCATTTTGAATCTATCCTTTTTGTTTCAGCATGTCCCAAGAACTTAACTTGCCGGAAGGGGTGCCAATACCTAGTTGGTTTAGACGGTTCTTAGAAGCAAGGGCCACTCAGCCAGGTCCTACCGTTCCTCCTCCCCCAGCTGTAGGGAATCATCCAGCTGCAGCGGCACCTTTTCCTCCACCTCCTCCTCGGGGAAACACTTTCGCTAAGATATGTAAAGATTTTAAAGCTATGGGAGGAAGGGATTTCCATGGAACTGAGTCCTTCGTGGCAGCTAGAAATTGGCTGAAAGAAACGGAGGACCTATTCATCATCTTTGAGGTAGAAGATAGACAAAAAGTACAATTGGCAGTGTGGCTATTGAAGGGCGAGGCTTCCTACTGGTGGGAAGTCACAGATGCTGAAAGACCAGTGGAGACATGGGAGGACTTTAGGGCAAGGTTTGAGACCAAATTTCTCTCAGATGCAGAAAGAAGTTTGCAGTTGGAGAAATTTTTATTTCTTAAACAAGGGGACAAGACAGTCAGAGAATATGTGAATCAGTTCGATGAGCTGGCTAGGTTTGGGCTTGACCTAGTCAACACCCCGCACAAGAAGGTTCTCCGTTTCGTCAAAGGGTTAAATGAGCCATTACACAGTTTGGCCATGACCCATATACCCATGGGAGCCATGTATGAAAGATTGGTGCAAATGGCATTGCTGAATGAAGAGGATAAGGGCAAGAAGGAGACAAAGGCAGAAAGCTCTCAAGGGAAGAAAGAGGGTTTGCAGCCTAAGAAGACGGACTTTAAGAAAGGCGGGAAAGGCAACAAAGAGAAGAGGAAGTGTAATTTCTGTGGCAAAGTGGGGCACTTAGTTAAGGACTGCCGGAAAAAGAAGGCCAAGGAGAATGGTGGGTGCTTTTCTTGCGGTGAGACGGGCCATAGGGCTAAGGACTGCCCAAAGAAACGCGGACAGGGGCAGAGGGCTGGATCCACCCAGGGGCACAGGTTCATGTGCTAGAAGCGCCACCTCTGCAACAGCGAGGTATAAATACTTCTGTAGAAAGTGTAGTTTATCTTTATGATCACCCCGTTCGCACTTTATTTGATTCTGGCGCATCACACTCCTTTATCTCGTCTGCTTTAGTAGAATCTCTGCACCTAAAAACTAGTATGGTAGAGGACCCCTTAATTGTTTCAAACCCAATTGGGGGCCCAGCTCATTTGTCTATGATCTGTTTGGGATTGAAAATTTCTATCCTAAGCGTAGAATTTCAATGTAGTGCCTTTGTTTTGGGCTTTTCGGGGTATGGTTTGATTTTGGGCATGGATTGGCTATCCAGTAATGGGGCCATCCTTGATTGTGAGAAAAGGGTTGTTAGGCTCCTAACCCAGCTCGGTAATACTTTGGAAATTTCTTGTAATCCCTCGCATGAGGTTATGCTTAGTTATCTTGAAACGCTAGATGCCTCTGTTGAAAATTTGCAGTCAGTTAGAGTGGTCCGGGAATATCCGGATGTCTTTGAAGAGGTGAAGGGCTTGCCTCCGAAGCGGGAAATAGACTTCCGCATATATCTTGTAGATAATGCAAAGCTCGTTGCGTTGCCCGTTAGACATATGGCTCCACGAGAAAGGAAAGAGCTCAGTAAACAGATTAAAGAGCTTCTAGAAAAGGGGTTCATTAGGAGGAGCATTTCAGAATGGGGCGCTCCAGTGGTGTTCGCTACAAAGGCGGATGGTTCACTCCGTCTATGTGTTGACTATAGGGAGCTCAACAAGCTAACGAAAAAGAATAGGCACCCTCTCCCTAGAATTGACGATTTGTTTGACCAGCTTGTAGGAGCGTCTGTTTTCTCCCAACTCGATTTAGCAACCGGTTTTCATCAGCTAAGGGTGGCTGAAGATAGCATCGATAAAACGGCATTCAGAACCGCAGACGGTTTCTTTGAATGGCTTGTCATGCCTTTCGGCTTGACAAATGCACCTGCTTACTTCGTGGACCTGATGAGTAGGGTATTTAGAGATTTCCTCAACAAATTCGTAGTGGTCTTCGTAGATGATATCCTTATCTTCTCAAAGAGTGAAGAGGAACATGCTCAACACTTAAGGGCAATTATGGAAACTTTGCGAGTCCATCAACTAAAAGCCAAATTCTCCAAATGCCACTTTTGGAGAGAAGAGGTGAGGTTCCTTGGGCACATAGTATCCAAACAAGGGTTAGCGGTGGACCCCGCTAATGTAGTGGCGGTACAAGATTGGAAGACACCAAGGAATGCGACTGAGGTCCGAAGCTTCCTAGGACTAGCAGGTTTCTATCGAAAGTTTATAAGGGATTTTGCGAAAATCTCAGCTCCACTCACGAAATTAACTAAGAAGAATCTAGTGTTCAATTGGGATTTGGATTGCGAGTTTGCTTTCCAACGACTGAAAAGGGCTCTCACAACAGCCACAGTTTTGACGCTGCCAGATGGGAGTAAGATGTTCACTGTTTATACGGATGCATGTGGGACAGGGCTAGGCGCCGTCTTAATGCAAGAAGGGAGGGTAGTAGCTTATGGCGGGAGGCAGTTGAAGGTGCACGAAAAGAACTACCCAACCCACGATCTTGAGTTAGCCGCCATCGTCTTTGCACTCAAGTCTTGGCGACACTATCTCCTAGGTGAGAAGTTCGAACTTTACACTGACCATAAATCGTTGAAATATCTTTTCTTGCAGAAGGATCTTAACTTGAGGCAACAAAGATGGATGGAGTTTCTTGCCTCGTACGATTTCGAAATCTCCTACACTCCGGGCAAAGGCAACGTAGTGGCAGACGCGTTGAGCCGAAAGAAATTGACCCTAAGCCAGTTGTTTGTTGAAAGACAAAGCCTAGAGTTTATAGCCAGTTTCAACTTTAGGCCCTCCTCCGATTTCGTACCAGGCTTGCTAGCATCTCTCGAAGTGCGCCCAACTTTAGTAGATTCAGTAGGGGCAGCACAACGCGAAGACCCTCAGCTTGTGGAAATGATTGATAGGCTAATTAGGGGTGAGACTTCAAGTCACCTCAACAGATACTCCATTGACGATAAGGGTTTGCTAAGGCGAAACGGAAGACTATGCGTCCCACAGACAAAAGATTTAATAAAGAAGGTTCTCGAGGAAGCACATCACTCCAAGATGACGATACATCCAGGCGGAGATAAAATGTACAAAGACATAAAAAGGACTTTCTTCTGGAACGGCATGAAAAAGGACGTGGCAGAATTCGTTTCTAAGTGTATGGTGTGCCAACAGGTTAAGGCGGAACAGAAAAAGCCTGGCGGACTACTACATCCTCTAGAGGTCCTGCAGTGGAAGTGGGATAGCATCTCAATGGACTTCATCGATGGGCTGCGTAGGTCTAGGAGAGGCAACACTAGCATTTGGGTAATAGTGGATAGGCTTACTAAAAGCGCCCACTTTTTACCTGTCAAAAGTAAAAGAACTGCCTCATCCCTAGCATCGCTTTACCTCAAGGAAATAGTTCGACTCCATGGAATACCATCTAGCATTGTTAGTGACCGAGACCCCATCTTCACCAGTGAATTTTGGCGGAGTCTGCAAGAAGCAGTAGGAACGCAGCTATGCTTGAGCACGGCCTATCATCCCCAAACCGACGGCCAAACAGAGAGAGTGAACAGAGTTTTGGAAGACCTTTTAAGACTATGCGTCCTTGACTTCGGAGGGACATGGGAAGGCCACCTTCCTTTGGTGGAATTTGCCTACAACAACAGCTATCAAGCAACCATCGGAATGGCGCCCTTCGAAGCTTTATATGGAAGACCGTGCCGATCGCCCACTTGTTGGTGGAAGTCCACGGATAAGCTCATACTTGGACCAGACATGATCCGAGAGACCTCAGAGAAAGTAGACTTAATACGAAGAAGGATGAAGACGGCCCAAGACAGACAAAAGTCCTATGCCGACAAGAGGAGGACCGACCTTGAATTTGAGGTTGGAGACAGAGTTTTTCTCAAGGTATCACCGCTAAGGAACGTTGTTCGTTTTGGAACCACAGGAAAACTGGCACCAAGGTTCGTAGGGCCATTCCCTATTATCGAGAAAATTGGGAAAATGGCCTATAGATTAGAGCTACCCGAGAAGTTGGCTGGAGTCCACAACGTTTTTCACGTTTCACATCTCCGAAAATGTCTACATGAGTCCGCTGAAGTGGTAGAGCCAAATATCCTCGAAGAGGCCGAAGTGGAACGCGAAGCAACCATAAGAAAAGTTCCAACCCGCATCTTAGGAACGGAAGTGAAGAAGCTACGCAACCGCGAAGTCAAGCTCGTCAAAGTTCAGTGGAGCGACGCCGAGGGAGACGCGACTTGGGAAACTGAAGCTAGAATACGCACTGCCTACCCTTTTCTGTTCGAGGGTACATCCTTGATCTTTCTTTTTCCTTAAGTTGCGCTTTTATCTATCTTTTTAGGTATATTTCCTCGACCGTATCTTTTAGGTAGAAACCTTTTGGATGGAAACATGTAGTTGAAACATGTTATGGATGATGGTTGCAAGTGGTTGCAAGTGATTGCTAGTGGTTGCTCGTGGTTGCATATACACACACAATCTAGGTTTTAGATCGGCTCAGTCATTTCATATTGCATATGCATATATGTTTGCATTCGTATATGGTTGAACTTTAATGTGTTGTCATATGGATGTTGCATTTGTATTGAATGATTGTGCACTCATGTAGAATCAAGAATAGGAAAATTTGCATACATAATGGATTCATGGCACTTACATAATTCGCATTTAAGGAGGTCAACTGAATCAGTAGACCGCCTGATTTTGCATTAGATAAGTACATGTACACACACACTTCGCATATGATCATGAAGCATTAGAAATCTTTTAAGGACAATGGATGCTCGTGTTTGATGGATGAGTAGATGGATGATTGGATGTTAGGATATACATTTTCCTACACTTGAAGATTTCGGGGACGAAATCCTTTTAAGTGGGGGAGAATGTAACACCCCGAGAATTCTATAACTGTGAAATTAAAAAATTAAAGTATAATTAATTTGAAATCAAAGAACTAAGGGAAACGGGATATGCCATTGCATTCGTCTCGGAAAAATACGCGAAATAGAGTCCGAGTTTTCGAAAAACGGAGTCCGTATGAAGAAGATATGGCCTTCGGAAGTTTTGAATTAAATTTAAAATTCAAACAGAATAAAATAATTAAAAATGGGGCCCAATGGGCCAGGGCGGATAAACACCTGCCTGGGCCACCCAGGTCGACTGGGCTGTCGACCTGGGCTACCCATGTCGACAGGGCTGTCGACAGGGGTGTCGACCTGGTCGAGCCCAGTCAACCTGGCTGGCCAGGTCTGTGTTTGGCCGATTTTCTGTGGTCTGCTTTGTCACTAGGGCTAGGTGGCAAGTTTTAATTGGTCTCTCCTTAGGATGAATGGCTACGATCAATCCAGGCAACATCAAGGGTCCTAATCAGTTCCTAACCTCTATATAAACAACCCTAGACTAAACCCTAATCTATTCATTCAAAATTAAGAACATAGCCGCCATGTTGCTGAGGAACGACTAAGAGTAGCCGCCAACTAGAGAGAGAATTAGGAAGAATGTTCTAAAGCCTAAAGCAATTCAAGCAACCTAAAGCCAATCAATTCAACAAAAGAATCATATCTCTTAATTAGAGAGTTCGTCACACCATTGTAAGTAGAGTATTACTTTGGTATGAATAAATAACTGTGTTGATTTGTATGCTTGAATTGTGGTAATAAAGTAATTCATATTTGTGCAAAAATTATGTTATTCATTATAAAGAACTACATGCGGTAGTTCTATGCAAGTATACATTTGGAATATTCGCAAATTATGTAATCTATGTTGAAGCTACATGTATGTAGTTGGTTGAAATTGATGCAAGTTGCGCTTTTTGCTTCTATGCCACCATGATGTATATTTTTGTGCATAAATCATTTTGTAAGTAATTGGAACAAGTTTGGTTATGTAGAGAATTAGGCATCATGTATTAAGTCATGCTTTTGTACTAGAAAACCTATTTGCAAACTTTTGAATATGGCTAGGCTATGATGGATATTTTGTATAATTGAAATCCATATTGTTAACAAGCATTGTAAGGTGACATATGTGGTACATAGTTAGGATTAGATTCAAAAATCCCTTTTTGCAAGTTTAAAGCAAACACCATGATTAGGAACATTTATGCATAAGTATATTTATACCATCGTTATGTGATTAGACTTAAATCATGATTAAGTTGAACTATGCTTTTGTGTTAGTAACAAAGTATCCCCTTTGTAAACATGTAGAAACCTTATGAACATGACTTGTTTATGTTTGACATTATGCCTAAATGAGAACATAGGTCTATGTTGTAGTTAAGACTATGTGACACCTAATTTAGATTCTTATCTTAAGTTTACATGGTTTGGTTCATGTCACCTATGCTTTATGACCAAAGTATATATATGCAAGTACACCAGTTTCTATTATGTATTTCCAATGTCATATTGCAAGTTCATGCGCTCACCTTCCCCTCTTTGTGTATGTAATCACGCTTTAAGCCTCCCCTTTTCGCATGGCTAAATTGGGCTTTAAAAGGCTAAGCCCAATATATATAAATGGACGTGTAAAACGGGGGAAAATAACGTTGGGTTAAAATTAATTAATGAATGAAAATATAAAATAGAAGGGCCCAAAGTCAAGTATGGGTTGGGCCCGTGATTGGTGTAACCTTTACACCATTAACTTAATAATGGGCCGCAAATATTTACATATAAGAAATAAAGGAGAATTACAAGATATGTAAATGTAGAAAATACGATGTGTTTAACCCGAGGTTGGATTGAGTTGTGATTTAAACCTGCCCGGAACCGCCCGGCTGTCCAGTAGTCACAACAATACCTATCCAATGTGGGAGGTTAAACATGGAGCCCAATAAGGACCCGAGGTTAGACTGAGTTGTGGCGTAAGACTGCCCGGAACCAACCGGCAATAGGCAGCCACAACAATACCTGTCTAATGTGAGAGGTCAGGGCCTTAATAAGACAATTAAGGCTGAGTCAGGATTGTTAGGATTAAGTGAACTAAAGACTTAATCAAAATGGAACATGCTAAACTAAACGGACTGGTGGGGTTAGGTTAGGAAACACTTAACCAACTTAGCATGTTGGCTAGAGATAGAAAACCTAGTAACGGGGGACCCTTTTCAGCAGTAACCCTAAAAGGTGTATCAAGATACCCTGAAACTAGGCAGGGTGGGGCACGATTACTGGGCTGATTGTAAGAGGTCAAATCGACGGCGGTGGTGTAGCAGTGTAGGTTCTAACAGAGTGCGGGCGTGCACACACTCTGGTGCAGAAAAATAAGGCACTGGACACCAGTAGCATACCTGTGCACTCAAAGGTTGTGTCGGGTTGCCACTATGGGACTTGATACACCCCATGGTGGGACCAGCATAGGTAACTACGACATCGGGGGCCGTAAGACACATGTAACTATGCGAGTAGGAGCCGATCATCATTGGATGGATCACTTCACCCTGATTATGGGGTGCCAGTTGGAAACTAGTTAAATGGGTTCAGAGATTAACATGGGGTACGATAGTATATTCGACCCTAGACAACTTAACCAAGTTTATAGTGCTTGCCCACTTCTTGTTTATACTTATCATACCCAGTTCTTTATTCATAGACAAAATAGTACTAGACTTACTCAGGCTTTATGTCTGACTCTACTTTTCTTTCGTCTTCTTTTCTTCCATTCCCCCCCCCCCCCCCCAGGTCCACAGGGAGGGAACACAGCAGCTTGACCAACCTTAACATCCAGCTTGAAGAAGAGAAATGTATTGCTTGGACTTTCCTGTTTTGAACCATGGCTTTGGACAATCCACTATGGGCTTTTGCAGTTTATCTATGTTTTATTTATGCTTCTTTAAATAATGTACTCAAGACAGATTATGAAAGTATTATGTTATGTTTTTGGAAAGGTTGTTGTTGTAACACATATTTGACTTTATGAAATAAATGTTTGTTGTTCTTCCGCTGTTTGCAAATATGTGTTCTTATATCTGTCTTGTATATCTGTGACTTGTACTTATAAACCTCCACCAAAATTAGGGCATTCCCTTTGAGAGTGACCCTAACGGAGGTGGGGTGTTTCATAGACTGATATTTATTTTGTGTACTCTTTATATATGATTCCGCCTCAGGCGATGGTGACTGATTATGTATCATTATGCACTAAGTTGTATCCTGTACTGTGCTTCTCTGATGTGATGATATCTATATGATTACGCTGTCATATGTGTGTAAATTATCCTATTTTCTGTTTATGCTATTATCTGTGATCTGCTAATGATGATTAATGTGTTATATTCCAATGATTATCCTTAACACCGTGTCACGGGGTTTTGGGATCGTCACATTCATCCTAATCTGGAGCCGCCGCCGACATCTAAAGTCGCCTCCGCCTGAAGCCGCCGCCACTTGAAGTTGTCTCCGTTGTTGAAAGCAATCAGATCCAATTTTCATCGTTTTTGAAGGAATCGCTTGGAGGGTGTAGTCTAATCGCCTAAACAATCGTCGTCCAAACCCTCATCGTTCATACTTCTATGTTTTCCGTGTTCAGATCTAAGCAATTGCATGCCCAAAAATATAATATCATAAAATGATAATTGAATATAGCATCCGTATAATTTAATTAAACAAATATGAAAAAAAATGTTATTTGTTAGTGTAATGGATTAGTTTTTTAAGTGTAAAGCTGCTCCAGCATGTAGTAAATTGAAGTCAGGATATGTGAAATCTTTACAAGATAAAAAGTGAATGTTCTGTTGTTTGTTCTGTTTAATTTATAATGTCAGGTTATTTTATTTTGAGAATATCCAAATGTCTAATGTTTGTTGCTTTGAAGTCAGGTTATTTTTGTGAAGTCAGGTTATTTTTTTCAACGCTAATTCTATTCTGTATTACTAATTCTATTCAATGCTAACAGTACTTAGCATTTCAGTCGAATGCTAGTAGTAACTAGCATTCAATTATAATTAGTATGCATCTTATCTGAAATACAATTTGATCATTGAAAAGTATAATCAAAATTTTTATCTGTTTAATTTCAATTATAATTAGTATGCTAACTGTATTTAGCATATTTAAACGTTTTAGTCCCTTTTAAAAAATACAATGCTAAATTCAACTATCATTTATTATATTCTATTCATGCTAGTTCATTTTACTAGTAAATGCTATATCCAAACATTATTTTGCAAACTCTACACGTGCTAATTCACTTCAAAAATACAAACGATAAATTCAATTATCATTTATTATATTTTATACATGGTAGCTCACTTTGAAAATACAATGCTATATTCAAATATCATTTAGCATATTGAACATATGTTATTTCACTTTAAAAAATACAATGCTAAATTCAGCTATCATTTATTATATTCTATACATGCTAGTTCATTTTACTAACAAATGCTATATTCAAACTTTATTTTGCAAACTCTACACGTGTTAACTCACTTCAATGATACAAATGATAAATTCAACTATCATTTATTGTATTTTATACATGCCGTTTCACTTTAAAAATACAATGTTATATTCAACTATCATTTAGCATATTGTAGATATGTTATTACACTTTAAAAAATACAATGCTATTTTCAACTATCATTTAGCATATTGTACATACGTTATTTCACTTTAAAAAATAAAGTGCTAAATTCAACTATTATTTATCATATTTTATACATGCGCTAGTTCACTTTACAAATATTATATTATATGCAACTATCATTTTTTTATATTTTATACATATAATTCACTTTAAATTATAATGATATATTTAACTGTCATGCAACGTATTCTACGCATCTTATTTCAATATAAAAATACAATGCTAAATTCAACTATCATTTATTATATACTTTACACGTGTTATTTCATTTTTTTTAAACAATGCTATATTCAACCATTATTTACTTTACTATACATGATGCTCTATTCAATTTTATAATATAACGCTATAAACATGCTAGTTCTTTTTTTAATGTAATCATACTATATAACTATTATAATGCTAGTTCACTTTAGAAGATGCAATGCTAAATTCAACTATCATTCATCAAATTTTATGCTTACCATCTCAACTTAAAAATACAATGTTAAATTCATTTATAATTTAGCATACTATATTCAGATATCATTCATCATAATATATACATGCTAGTTCATCTATCATTTTTAATATTCTATAATGTTAATTCACTTTAATATGGCGTTTGAGTAACGATAGACATACATAACATTGAAAAAAAAATGGTACACAAACATAGCATGATATTAAAAATGATACGCAAAGCACTTCGCACGCAAGGCCTAATCGGGTACCTATGACACGCAAAGCACTTCGCACGCAAGGCCTAATCGGGTACCTATGACACGTAAAACACTTCCGCACGCTAGGCCTAACCGGGTACTCCAGCAACGATTCTGCACCCAGTAGGGATTAGTTAACCGAGCGGGTACCTATGACACGTAAAACACTTCCGCGCGCAAGGCCTAATCGGGTACTCCAGCAATGATTCTGCACCCAGTAGGAATTAGTTAACCGAGCGGGTACCCGTGACACGTAAAAGACTTCCGCACGCAAGGCCTAATCGGGTACCTATGAAAAGTAAAACACTTCCGCATGCAAGGCCTAATCGGGTACCTATGACACCTAAAACACTTCCAAACGTAAAACAATGTTATATTCAGCCATCATTTAGTATGTTCTACACACGACAATTCCTTTAAAAAACACAAAATTCAACTATTATTTAGCTTATATAGAGTACTTTTAAAAATGTGATGATATATTCAGATATCATTCATCATATTTTGTACATACTTGTTTATTTTCAAAAAGCAATGCTACATTTAACTATCATTTAATATATTCTATATATTCTACTTTACTTTAAAAAATTCATTGCTAAATTCAACTGCTATTTTGTATATTCAACATATACTATAGTACTTTAAAAATATAATGCTATATTCAGATATCAATAATCATGTTATATACATGATTGTTCACTGTGAAAACACAATGCTATATTCATCTATCATTTTTCAGATTCTATAATGTTAGTTCACTTTAATATAGCATTTGAGTAATGATAGACATACATAATATTGAAAAAGATGATACACAAACATAACATGATATATTTACATTTGAATATGTTACCTTGTTTGCTTAATGTATTATGTTGCAATGATAAATGATAGAGAAAAATAGCATTCAATACAAGGACAACAACATAAAACTAACAAGAATTAAAATGGAATGATATATACATCTAGCATTACACGCTTTATTAAATTCAACAACAGCATAAAACTAACAAAAAAAATCCAATCAACATACAATACAAGGACAATAAAATAATCTGCAAATATAATACAGTAAATTTCATAGTACACACAGAAATGATAGTTTCATATATCATTAATCTGGGCTAAAATACAAAATCAATTGAAAAAAAATCACAAACAGCATGATTTCTTTCTCTCAAAATCGCAAATCACAACAAGAATGAAAAATTCGTTTGATTTGATAGAAAATACACGATTTGAGATGGATCGATCAAATTTGACATAAAATATACAAACTAAACTGCACATATAATAGAGTGAATTTCACAGCACGCATAGGAATGATAGTTTCATATATCATTATCCTGGGCAGAAACAAAAACCCAATCCAAAAAGCTCACAGCAGCAACGTCTCATAAATTCTTCTTCCCAAATATGATGCACACTGAAACATGCCGATGACAGCAAGTCGTGCACCACCACTACCCTTGCCAGGGAAACGGACCATGAAAACCCACATCGTCAATCCCTTTCGGCTTCTCTTCACAATCCCTCCGCCCCTGACCTGTCAAAGCCAAGTACAACTTCCATGAGGCTGAAGCGCCCCAAATACCTACTCTTGAAAACTGTAGAAATGCTTTTTGAATGGAAAAAAATCTGATCATTCCAAACCAACACAGCTACACCTCATCATCTATGACCATAAAGTCGAATTTACCAAAACTTAGCCGCATATATCAAATCTGATAGAAAACGCTCGAATTGAGAACGATTTGTTGATTGAAGGCGTCGACTGTAGATTGAAGCCGCATGATTTGAGATTTGAGATCGATTGGTTTTTTTTATCGAAAGGAGTGAAAATGGAGATCGAAGAAGAAGAACGCAAGTACAAATTTTTTGTAAAAATATTTCCTTCGGCCAAAATTTGATCGGCGTGTCCTTCCTACGTAAAAATAATAAGCGTGTCCTTTAAGCTAAAAAACATGACATGTTCTTCCTTCACCCGATTTTCCTGTTTAAATTAATTATTTAATTATTACAAACTTCAAAAATTCATAACTTTGTGATACGAACTCGAAATCGCACGAAACAGGATTTGCTGCGATCAGTGAGTCGAGAGCTACGCGTAGACACTAATTTCATCAAATTTGGAGCATGTTGAATTTTGGGCTAAAATTGGGCCCGAACCGTCAATTAAAGCCCGGCAAAGATGAGAACTTTTATCTCACTCAAGTTTTTGAATAGTTAATTATTTTTATTAATAAATATTAATTAATTATCTGTGTTGGAATTATTGTTTGTTGGATAAATGTTGATTTGGATGACTGTTGTGAATTGTTTGAAATTTGAAATATGTAACATGTTGTTATGACATTTATGATATTTAAAACATGTTTACACTGCCATTTACAAGTTTCCTAACTTGTTTATGTTGATTGGACGATAAATTTTCATACATCGTCCAAGAGCACAATTAATAATATATTATTTGAATTTGTGTTGGTTGAAACCCCACACGGGTCTTGGGTTGATATTCTAACTACACATCGCCCTTGTGGTTAGTTTAAAATGCACTTTGGCTGTTATTGAATGTTTTATCATTATTATGGCATTAATGCGAAGCTTGAAATCCATATAATTAAAATTATATGGTAAAGGATTGGGTCTCATTCCAATTTTGAATGAAAAGAACATTTTAATTTAATATTCAGTTAATGAAATTAATTGACATATGAATTAGAAAGATTATATTTTTGTTGTTTAAAAGTTATAATAAAAGGATTCAATTAAAAAGATTACATCTTTACGGTCAGTATGTTAAGATAAGAAGTTTTGATATCAAAATTTGAACATTTCGAAAAGATTATTATTATGATATAATAATAATATAGAAAGTTCAATTTTTATTAAAAATTGAAACGTCGGTTAGGATATTCGAAAACAAAGGGTTTTATAAAATTAGTAGCAATTTAATGTAAAGATCATACCTTTATTTTAAAAGAATATTTTAAAATAATATTTTCAGTGGATTAATTATAACTATTAATTATAGTTGTACTTAGACACGAGGTTAGGTTACATTTGTGGTATAAGTCTACCCGGACCCGCCCGGCATATCCAACAGCCACAAATAATGAACCTAATGTGAGAGGTCCAACTGCGCAAGTACGAATTGGGCCATGGCACTAGGTTAACCCCAACTTGTGGGATAAGTCTGCCCAGAACCAACCGGCATATCTAGCATCCACAATTCGCAGGCTTAATGTGGGAGGTCTGGTCCAGTATAAGATTTAAATGAAAATATAACATTTTTCAATGTAATAAAGATTGAAATGAAAATATTAAATTTTTCAATGTAATAAAGATTGAAATGAAAATATTACATTTTTCAATGTAATAAAGGTTGAACTAAAAAGATTACATTAAAAAGATTTCATTTTTATTTTTAAGATTGATTACATTAGAAAGAATACATTTTTTATAGGTAATTTGTTTCAAAAGAATGAAAAAGATTCATTTTAATGTTAATATACATTTAAATGTAAAAGAATGAGTGATTTATTTATTTTAATAAATTTATTAAAATAAATAAACGGATTTAAATGTTTTTAATAAAACCAAGATTTTCCAATACATATATTGGAATGGATTTGAATGGAAATAATCTTCGTATTATTTCAGTATTGGATTTTGTGATTATACGGATATTATTGTGGGAATTTGGAAGATATTAATATCGGTATTCCCGATTTGGTATACGTTAGTTTCCAGATTTTGATATTGAACATAAATCGATATAATTTCTATTCAAAGAATGATATTTAATATCTGATTAGAATTTGGGTTTGTCGTGAATAGTGTCTTAAATAACACTGTTCTTAAACCCATTTGAGAAAGAATAAATCTTTTAATTAAGATTTAAATAAGATTTCCAATTATTAAACATAATTGAAAATTAAGTGAAACTGACTTTTGGGTTGATTGTGAACAATGTTTTTAAATGACATTAGTTCTTAAAACCCGATTGACAGCGAAATTTATATGGGTAATTCATAAATGTTTTAATTTAGATTTAACGAAATATTCTAAAGATAAATTTTCAATTTAATATATTAAATTGGAATATGATTTTGGGTTTATTATGAACGATGTTTTTAAGCAACATTTGTTCTTTAACCCAGTTAAAGGCAAGATTATTTCTTGAAAGTTAAATAAGCATTAAATAATGATTCTTGAAGATTAAAGCTAAATGTAGCTTTAATAAATCTTTAATTGGATTGAGTGAGGATAAAAGTAATTAAATTTACTTAATTCAAGAAATGAACGATAATGGGGTACCACCAGTTTTACTCCAAGCGATAGTTAAATATTTAATTAGATTTGAACGATAAAACGGTAATTAAGTTTACCATAACCCATTGGGTGTTAGATATGGAGTACCACCAGTTTTACTCCATGGGTTGTATAGGTTGGGAATGGGATATTAATAAATGATTACTTCGGTAAGACGTTAATCCCGACTAGTTGAATAAACCATAATTTGGTTTAAATTATAATCAAAGAATACTCTTGATTGGAATGAGGCGTTGGTTGTATTTTAAAGCACATGATTTTAAATTGCGCAAATTATTCAGAAAGACTGGTTTTAACACATTCTGAATAATTCATACGACGATTGAAGGTCGATGATGAAGACGGTTATTGAAGACCGGGAAATTTCCATATCAAATGGATGATTATTGACATCTTGATTGGACCATACACCCATGATGAGGGAAAAATAGGTGATCATTCAGACGTATTTGGAGATCTACCGGATATGGTTTCGTTCAGACCCAGAACGGACTGATAAATGGATTGTGTGTCTGGCATTGTATTCCTTTATATTGTATTCGTTGATCTCTGTTTAATATATAGCTGTTTGGTGGCGGAGAATTTATTTTCTTACTTAACACTCTGTTATATATTGGTAGATGATTAATGATATAGTATGGTATGACAAGGTGGCATGCTATGATCAAGGCTTTTGTTGAAAAGCAGAGCCTTGTGGATGAAGACCAAAGCATAGCTTTTATATAGCGCCGCTTTGGATAAAACGTGGCTTCGCGGGCCTCACACACCACGGTATGATGGTGAATGATTTGTTTGATAATGTTCGGTTTGACCAATATACTTTATACGGATTTGGGGTCGGCCGATGGGGCTAGGGTGGTCGCTCCACTCTAGAAGTAGGATAGGTCATTTATTTCATGAGGATAGTTCAGATTGCTGCACATCCAAAGTGCATAGTATATGTATTAC
Source organism: Allium sativum (assembly GCA_030737875.1). Classification (NCBI taxonomy): domain Eukaryota; kingdom Viridiplantae; phylum Streptophyta; class Magnoliopsida; order Asparagales; family Amaryllidaceae; genus Allium; species Allium sativum. The sequence continues at coordinate 583,069,396 of CM060913.1, forward strand.
GGTGTTTTCTCTTGCCGAGACGTAAGCCGTGGAGATACATGATGCGATTGATCTTTTGAATCAGCAGCCATCATGCTGGAAATCCAATTTTTCAATACGAGCTTACGGTTTTAGTTGTATACTTGTATGGTGATATAATATATTATGCCGCTTACATAATATATTATGCCACTTAAGATTGATACATTTATATTCGAAATTTATTTCTACACTGTGCACTTATAATAATAAAAGATGAATTTCGCGTATTAAACATTTTTGACCATTACAAGGAAAAACTTTATCCTTCAGTGTACGTGCAAGGGATTGAGTCTTATAACGGTTTCATTTTTCTAACAAGCATTTCATTGTTTTATGCACTGGTATTCTTGGGAGGAAACCCGTTCCGCGAAAGCGGCGTGGTCCCTTGATTTACCCAACTTTGAAAATTAAAGTTAAAAATGTTTTTGAGTTCTCATACCAGTCCATATTTTCCACACGGGCAGCTAGTAGTTTTGGTTTTGCAGATAGTATATTCACAGGATCCTGGTCTACAGCTGAAGCGATATTCAAAAGGCTCTGTATCCGTGTATTTCCTTCGGTTGTGTTTTGTACTATTTTTCCGCTACTATTTAAATATAATTTAAACTCTGATATTGGATTTCCAATGTATATTTATTCATACTCTGTAATATTCTTGTACTCTGATGTAATTGTTGTAACAGCAATAAAATGTTCTTCTGTTTTGTGTTCTGACATGTGTTGTTCTCAAAGAAATCCGGGCTTTCCTTCACGGGGAAGTTTGGGTTGTTACATTATCCATTACCATATATACGAATTGGGCCATGACACGAGGTTAACCCCAACTTGTGGGATAAGTCTGCCCGGAATCAACCGGCATATCCAGCATCCACAAATCGTAGGCTTAATGTGGGAGGTCTTGTAACACCCCGAATTTTAGTTAATACTAAAATTCACTAATTACAGGATAAATAATCTCAGACGTGGGAATTGGGGGTAATGGGCTGCGTTATTGCGTTCGTCTCGGAAAAATACGCGAAATAGAGTCCGAGTTTTCGAGAATCGGAGTCCGTATGGCCCGGTTATGGCCCAAAGAAGTTTGCAGAAAATTTAAAGCTAAAAACAGATTTAGAAATATAAATTTAGATTTTAAATTAGAACCAGCGGGGCCAGGCGGGAAGATTCCCGCCCTGACCATGTCGACAGGCCTGTCGACAGGGGTGTCGACTTGCCTGTCGACTTGCCTGTCGACACGGCGTGTCGAACCAGGGTGCTTGGGTGCACCAGATCTGGTTTTCTGGCTAGGGCTGGGCTGGGTTCTAGAGATTTCCTAAATTTGATGGACCTAAACTAATCTAGGGTTAATCTAAGGGCCTAAAACACTCCCTAATCCTATAAATAAGACTCTAACCCTACCCTAATTCATTCATAATTAGATCTTGTAACTAAACTATGGCCAAATGAAACTTGATCATGGCCTCCACAAATCAATGAAGAGAGTTGCAAGCTAATCAACCCCTAATCATCTTCTTCTTCATATTTGGCAACTAGTTTTACTTCATAAGTTTGCTAATCTTAGTTTTGCTGAGTTCCTATGGCTTTAATAATCAATTGTTAAATTGATTATGGTAGGATGTGATAAGACATGGCTATGTTTGTGGATAAATGTGTTTATGCAAGTTTGTATGATATGTGATTTGCAAGTTTTATGTTAAATGCAAGTTTAAGGCCATGTTTTATGATGCAAAACACTATGTTAAACATTTATGCATATGTAACATGTTATGCAAACTATATGTGAGAATATATGCAAGTTATATGTAACATGATATGCAAGTTATGCATGTGATTTTATGCATGCTAAGTAGTTGGTGTTATGCATGCTAAGTATTTGATGTTATGCATGCTAAGTATTTGATGTTATGCATGCTAAGTATTTGATGTTATGCATGCTAAGTATTTGATTGTATGCATACTAAGTATTGGGTTTTATGCATGTTAAGTGTTTGGGTTTATGCAAGTTAAGTGGTGTGTTTATGCATAATAAGTATTTGATTTTATGCATAATAAGTATTTGATTCTATGCATGATAAGTAAGTGGTTTTATGCATGCTAAGTGTTTGGTATTATGCATAAATCATGACATGCAAGTTTACCCTTTTAAATATGGTATATACATATGCAAGATGGCACCTTTATATGCTATGCATGTTTACCCTCCTTTAAGATGCAAGTCATATATGTAAGTTCGACATATTATGCAAGTTATGCTTACATGCAAGCTCAACATGTTATGCAAGTTATGTGCATGATGTTATGTAAGTTATGTGCATGTTGTTATGCAAGTTCATATGCAAGTTATGTGTATGAGGGTATGCAAGTTATGTGCATGGTGTTATGCAAGTTAAGTTTATGAGATTATGCAAGTTATGTGCATGATGTTATGCAAGTTATGTATATGCTTAAATGCGAGCTTAATGTGATATGCAAGTATGTGAATGTTTATGCAAGTATATGAATGCCCATGCAAGTATGTGAATGCTTATGCAAGTTATGTGTAGGCTTAAATGCATGTCTAACATGTTATGCAAGTTATGAGAATGCTTATATGCAAGTTCAACATGTTATGCAAGACATGTGTATGATAATGTGCAAGTTTGGGTTAAATGTGGTTGGGTTAATATATGCTCATATATGCAAGTTGACATCCTCTTAACCCATGACAAAGTTGTATGCTAAACCCATGATAATTGTGATGGATCTTCCCCTTTATTATGTCATGAAATGAGGACGATTTACGTGGGGAACGATGGGGTTGGTAAATATGTTAATAAATGTAAGATTGGGTATGATTAAGCATACCATAAAAATAAATTACCATAAGTGGGAATTTACCTATTGAGTTAGGTCTACCCCATGGGAATTTACCTATTGAGTTAGGTCTACCCATGTTATGGAAAACTTGATATTAATTAGGGATAATTAATATGGGGGTGATTAATTAGGTGTAATTAATCGACTAAGACACGAGGTTGGACTCATTTGTAGTGTAAAACTGCCCGGACCCGACCGGCTTAACCAGTTGCTACAAATGTCAGCCCAATGTGAGAGGTCTTAGCCATAAATTAAATACGTGATTAAGGTAAAGACACGAGGTTAGACTCTGTTATGATGTAAGACTGCCCGGACTCTACCGGCTTAACCAGGCGGTCATAACAGCCAGTCTAATGTGGGAGGTCTTTATGGGAGATCACGGTCTTAATTAATTAAGAAACACTTAACCATATTAGCATGTAGTGGGACATGAGGGGTTAAGTGGGTGCCTTGGGTGGCATGTAGTAACTAGTGGGGGTGCCTCGGGTGGCATGAGGAAACTAGTGGGTTGCCTTGGGTGGCAATAGAAAATACGATTAGAATACTTAACCAAAGTGGAACATGTAATTAAACATGATTAAAGGGTTAAGTAAGTGCCTTGGGTGGCATGTGGGAATCAAGTAAGTGCCTTGGGTGGCATGTGGGAATCAAGTAAGTGCCTTGGGTGGCATGCGGAAATCTAGTGGGCGCCTTAAGTGGCAATTAAAATATAATTAGATGACTTAACCAAACCTTAACGTGTAAGGGGGCATGATTATAAAAAGAGGTTAAGTGGGATGCACTAGATTAATGACAAGCTTAAGTAGTAGCTTGTGGGGGCCCATTTCAACCAATATCCCAAACGTATCTTTGTGGGCTCGACCCATATCGAGTGACGGGACACGCATATTGGGCTTGATTATAAGAGGCCAAAACGGGGTAGCGGTGGCAACGCAAGTCCAACGGGTTTCATATGCATGTGTGGGCCCGGGCTGGTAGATAAGCCGTTGTTGCATCGTGTAGATATAAAGCCGTGCACCGTTGATATTATCAGGTGGCCACTTTAGGGGAGTGATACACCCCACTGTGGGACCAGCACGGGTATCTACGTTAGGGAGCCGATCGCTTGGGAGTAGTGGGTACACCTAGTAAAGATAGGGGCAGACGGCACCTATGTAGGGGTACACGAAACTACTGGGTAAGATTACTAGGTACACCTAGTGGAGGTAGGGGCAGACGGCACCTACGTGGTCAGCTAGAAGTACCAGAAGCTATTAGTTATATTTTCTAAGTCTTTAAGTGGGATCAACCTTTAAGTAGGAATTACTCTTGGTGGGTAGAACTGGTGTGGTGCAGTGTAGGAATTACCCTTGGGTGGGTAGGTCTGGGGTGGTGTAAGCTAGTAATTATCCTTGGGTGGATAAATACGTCGTTTCGATTATCGTAGTACATCCTATGTTTTGTGGGCTACTTGTTGTAGTCATTATCCCCAGAGGTACTGTATCTTGTTTATATCATACCCTAATTACTTTAATGGTTGTATTGTTAGGGTTATAGGACTCACTCAGACTTATGTCTGACCCCGTTGTTGGTTATCTTTTTCCCCACCCTCAGGTTATCAGAGTGGACTTAGCACTAGTGGGCTTAGACCAGACCGCTATATCTATCTTTTGGGGCTTGGACGGTAGAAGTAAAGCTCGGTTTATCTTTTGGCTATTGTCTATGTAATGGGATTATGTACTTCTATTTTATCAGGATGGATATTTTGTACTTGACTCTTGTTATGGTTTTGTGATGTAACCAAACATGTTTTGTTAATGAAATGATGTTTTAAATTTTCAAGTATTACTTATATCTGTCCTGTTGTAATTTTTCTGTTCTATACTCACTAAAAATACTCCACCAAAACTAAGGCATTCCCTTTGTGAGTGACCTTAGCGGGTGTGGGGTGTTACACGTGGTATCAGAGCTTAAGGTTACCGGAACAGATAAAATTTTTAGAAAAACTATTTTCTAAGAATATTTTTGAAAGGAGTATTTTCGAAAACATGTCTTTTAAGAGAAAAGTTTTTGAAAGAAAAGCATAATCCCCAATAGCCATATCTATATCTTTCGAATTCTCCATTTTGAATCTCTTCCTCTCTCTCATTTTGAGTTTCCCCTCCGCGTATAGATGATCTTTCTAAGATGGATAAGGATGAAAACCACTTCAAGGGACTTAGACGTTGGTTCAAGAAGAGAGGAAGGCTCAAATAGTTGTTTGGTTAATGAAGGATGGGAGGTTACGAGTGGAGAATAGGGAAGAAGAAGGCTAGTAGTTATCCTTTTGGGAGGAGTAGGACACCTTATTAGGATTGTCCAAAGGAGCAAGGGCAAGGTATGGAATCTTCTGGAGGGTAGTTGTATTCCCTCACGACTAGGGTACCAGATGGGGATAAGACCGTCTAGGTTGGAATTTGGATTTCTATGATACCCGGTTCAAACTTTATTTGATGCATCGAGTTCGTTTATCTCATCATTGTTGAGTCACTGCACTTAGACACCAGTTTGGTAGATGATCCCTTAGTTGTTTCAAACCCAATTGGGCTCTATGATGTGTTTGGGTTTGAAAGTCTCTATACTTAGCGTTGAGTTTAGATGTGATGCTTGTTGGGCTTCACGGGCTATGGGTTAGTTTTGGGCATGGACTGGTTATCCAGTAGGGGTGCCGTTTTTGATTTGGAAGGGAGAGTTGTTAGGCTTATGGGCCGCCTGGGTAACACTCTCGAGATCTCTTGTAATCCCATAGAATCTGTTATGCTAAGGTATCTAGAATCGCTTGACACGTCGGTCTAGAGTTTGCGATCTGATAGAGCGGTCCGGGAATACCCGGATGTGTGTGAGGAGGTGAAGGGCTTACCTCCGAAGCAGGAGATTGACTTCCGAATATATCTGGTGGATAATGCCAAACCAGTGTCTTGGCCAGTGTGCCACGTGGCTCCTCGTGAGAGGAGGGAACTCCATAAGTAAGTAGGCGATTTGCTTGAGAAGGGGTTCATAAGACGAAGTATATCGGAGTGGGGCGCTCCAGTAGTTTTTGTTACGAAGGCGGATGGGTCCCTCAGACTTTGTGTAGGCTAAAGAGGACTAAATAAACTCACAAAGAAGAATAGATACCCATTGCCGAGGATTGATGATCTGTTTGATCAGTTAGCTGGCGCCTCAGTATTTTTATGGTAGGACTCAGCCACGGGATTTCATCAGTTGAGAGTGGCTGAGGATAGTACAGAGAAGACTGCCTTTAGGACTCCGGATGATTTTTTTTATGAGTGGCTGGTGATGCCATTGGGTTTGACGAACGCCCCCGTATACTTTGATGATTTGATAAGAAGGGTGTTCAAGGAGTACCTAAATAAGTTGTGATGGTCTTTGTGGATGACATCTTGGTCTTTTCTAGGAGCAAAGCCAGTTAGGGAAAAACGGTGGTTTTGGAGTAAGACTGGCGAGGACATCCAGGGTTGGACAAGGGGCTTAATTATTTAGCCGTTTTTACTAGTATCATCTCACGTAGGTCGTCTGAATTCGAAGGAGGTATCCCTTGGGTGTTTGTCTGATATTGGTTTAGGCCGTTGGGGCTTGCATTTGGGGGAATGCCGAGTTCGATTAGGGTGGTCTGCGTGAGGGATGGATAGTTGTGATGATTTTGGATGATATCCTGGTGGAGAAGAGCATGCCCTACATCTTAGGGAAGTGCTGGAGGCTCTTCAAGCGCATAATCTTAGGACAGTAAAAGTGGATGGGATTCTTAGCATCCTATGGGTTTGAGATAGCGTATACCCCTGGCAAGGGTAACATGGTAGCGGACACCTTAAGTAGAAAAACGGTTGTCCTCGAGTTTGTGGTTCGTTGAACGACGGAGCCTAGAGTTTATTTCTATGTTGGATTTCAGACCTTCCGTTGATTATGAACCCGGTTTGCTAGCCTCTTTGGAGGTTAGGCCTACTCTTTTGGGGCTTAGGAGAAGCACAGAGGGACGACCCACAGTTGGTTGAGTTGGTGGAGAAGCTCATAAGGGGGGAAGTCGTCCAGCCATTTGAGTAGGTACACCCTAGACGATAGGGGGTGCTCGCGTAGAGACGGTAGACTTTGTGTACCGCAATACGAGGGTTTGAGGAAGGTTATTCCTGATAATGCACACTGTTCTAGGATGACCATTCATCCCGGTGGGGACGAGATGTACCAAGACATGAAAAGGACTTTCTTCTGGGCCGGTATAAAGAAAGATGTGGCCGAGCATGTCGCTCGATGCTTGGTGTGCCGACGAGTGAAGACGGAGCGAAAGAAACCAGGTGGGTTGCTTCACCCATTGGAGGTTCCGCAATGGAAGTGGGACAACGTCTCGATGGATTTTATTGACGGGTTACCCAGATCGAGAAAGAGTAATACAGGAATTTGGGTGGTGGTAGACAGACTTACTAAGAACACCCATTTCATACCTGTGAAGAGTAAGTGGACTGCTCCATGGCTAGCTTCTGTATATCTTCGAGAGATAGTTCGATTGCATGGGGTACCCTCTAGCATAGTGAGTGATCGAGATCCTATCTTCACTTGAGAGTTTTGGAAGAGTTTGCAAGAGGCGGTAGGGACTCAGTTGTGTTTGAGTACTGCATATCATCCTCAGACGGACGGCCAGACCGAGAGGGTGAATCATATTTTAGAAGACCTTTTGAGGCTATGTATCTTGGATCTTGGAGGTACATGGGAGGAGCATCTTCCATTGGTGGAGTTGCCCGAGAAACTTAGTGGTGTACATGATGTATCCCATGGGAGGAAGTGCCTACATGAGACCGCAGAGGTGGTAGGGCCAAGTTTGCTTAGAGAAATGGAAGTAGAGCGTGATGCGACGATTCGACGAGCTCCTACTTGCATCCTTGGGTCAGAGATTTGGAAGATGAGAAACAGAGAGGTTCAACTAGTCAAAGTACAAAGGGAAGATGAAGAGAGCGACGCTACCTGGGGAGACGGAAGTGAAGATGCGTTCGAGGTACCCTTTCTTTCGGAGGGTATGTCCTTTTGCTTCTCCTTCATCGCATATCTTGTGCTTATCTTATTCTTAGTATGTCCTCTCGTTAGTACCTTTGACCTTCAGATAGGATAGTCCTATGGTTGAAACATGTGTTTGAGACATGTTATGTATGATGGATGCAAGTGGATGCAAGTGTTTGCTAGTGGTTGCTCGTGGATGCATATACACACACTCTAGGCACTAGATCGGCTCAGTCACTTCATATTGCATATTGCATAAAATTGTGTGTAGGAAGCTATATCTATGGATGTATAATGATTGTGTTATCATATGGATGATGCATTTTGGTGAATGATTGTGCACTCATGTAGATATTGTATGTGTCGATAGGGTTCTCTCGCATACATAATGGATGCATGGCACTATCATGGTTTGCATATGTCCATACATTAGATAGGGAACATATACACACACTTTTTGCATATGCTCATACATCATTAGAAACTGTTAAGGACAATAGATGCCCGTGGTTGATGGTTTGAGTAGATGGTTGTTTGGATGGCAGGATATGCATTCTCCTTAGCTTAGAGATTTCGGGGACGAAATCCTTTAAGGAGGGGAGAATGTAACACCCCGAATTTTAGTTAATACTAAAATTCACTAATTACAGGATAAATAATCTCAGACGTGGGAATTGGGGGTAACGGGCTGCGTTATTGCGTTCGTCTCGGAAAAATACGCGAAATAGAGTCCGAGTTTTCGAGAATCGGAGTCCGTATGGCCCGGTTATGGCCCAAAGAAGTTTGCAGAAAATTTAAAGCTAAAAACAGATTTAGAAATTTAAATTTAGATTTTAAATTAGAACCAGCGGGGCCATGCGGGAAGATTCCCGCCCTGACCATGTCGACAGGGCTGTCGACAGGCCTGTCGACAGGGGTGTCGACTTGCCTGTCGACACGGCGTGTCGAACCAGGGTGCTTGGGTGCACCAGATCTGGTTTTCTGGCTAGGGCTGGGCTGGGTTCTAGAGATTTCCTAAGTCTGACGGACCTAAACTAATCTAGGGTTAATCTAAGGGCCTAAAACACTCCCTAATCCTATAAATAAGACCCTAACCCTACCCTAATTCATTCATAATTAGATCTTGTAACTAAACTATGGCAAAATGAAACTTGATCATGGCCTCCACAAATCAATGAAGAGAGTTGCAAGCTAATCAACCCCTAATCATCTTCTTCTTCATACTTGGCAACTAGTTTTACTTCATAAGTTTGCTAATCTTAGTTTTGGTGAGTTCCTATGGCTTTAATAATCAATTGTTAAATTGATTATGGTAGGATGTGATAAGACATGGCTATGTTTGTGGATAAATGTATTTATGCAAGTTTGTATGATATGTGATTTGCAAGTTTTATGTTAAATGCAAGTTTAAGGCCATGTTTTATGATGCAAAACACTATGTTAAACATTTATGCATATGTAACATGTTATGCAAACTATATGTGAGAATATATGCAAGTTATATGTAACATGATATGCAAGTTATGCATGTGATTTTATGCATGCTAAGTAGTTGGTGTTATGCATGCTAAGTATTTGATGTTATGCATGCTAAGTATTTGATGTTATGCATGCTAAGTATTTGATGTTATGCATGCTAAGTATTTGATTGTATGCATACTAAGTATTGGGTTTTATGCATGTTAAGTGTTTGGGTTTATGCAAGTTAAGTGGTGGGTTTATGCATAATAAGTATTTGATTTTATGCATAATAAGTATTTGATTCTATGCATGATAAGTAAGTGGTTTTATGCATGCTAAGTGTTTGGTATTATGCATAAATCATGACAATCAAGTTTACCCTTTTAAATATGGTATATACATATGCAAGATGGCACCTTTATATGCTATGCATGTTTACCCTCCTTTAAGATGCAAGTCATATATGTAAGTTCGACATATTATGCAAGTTATGCTTACATGCAAGCTCAACATGTTATGCAAGTTATGTGCATGATGTTATGTAAGTTATGTGCATGTTGTTATGCAAGTTCATATGCAAGTTATGTGTATGAGGGTATGCAAGTTATGTGCATGGTGTTATGCAAGTTAAGTTTATGAGATTATGCAAGTTATGTGCATGATGTTATGCAAGTTATGTATATGCTTAAATGCGAGCTTAATGTGATATGCAAGTATGTGAATGTTTATGCAAGTATATGAATGCCCATGCAAGTATGTGAATGCTTATGCAAGTTATGTGTAGGCTTAAATGCATGTCTAACATGTTATGCAAGTTATGAGAATGCTTATATGCAAGTTCAACATGTTATGCAAGACATGTGTATGATAATGTGCAAGTTTGGGTTAAATGTGGTTGGGTTAATATATGCTCATATATGCAAGTTGACATCCTCTTAACCCATGACAAAGTTGTATGCTAAACCCATGATAATTGTGATGGATCTTCCCCTTTATTATGTCATGAAATGAGGACGATTTACGTGGGGAACGATGGGGTTGGTAAATATGTTAATAAATGTAAGATTGGGTATGATTAAGCATACCATAAAAATAAATTACCATAATTGGGAATTTACCTATTGAGTTATGTCTACCCCATGGGAATTTACCTATTGAGTTAGGTCTACCCATGTTATGGAAAACTTGATATTAATTAGGGATAATTAATATGGGGGTGATTAATTAGGTGTAATTAATCGACTAAGACACGAGGTTGGACTCATTTGTAGTGTAAAACTGCCCGGACCCGACCGGCTTAACCAGTTGCTACAAATGTCAGCCCAATGTGAGAGGTCTTAGCCATAAATTAAATACGTGATTAAGGTAAAGACACGAGGTTAGACTCTGTTATGACGTAAGACTGCCCGGACTCTACCGGCTTAACCAGGCGGTCATAACAGCCAGTCTAATGTGGGAGGTCTTTATGGGAGATCACGGTCTTAATTAATTAAGAAACACTTAACCATATTAGCATGTAGTGGGACATGAGGGGTTAAGTGGGTGCCTTGGGTGGCATGTAGTAACTAGTGGGGGTGCCTCGGGTGGCATGAGGAAACTAGTAGGTTGCCTTGGGTGGCAATAGAAAATACGATTAGAATACTTAACCAAAGTGGAACATGTAATTAAACATGATTAAAGGGTTAAGTAAGTGCCTTGGGTGGCATGTGGGAATCAAGTGCCTTGGGTGGCATGTGGGAATCAAGTAAGTGCCTTGGGTGGCATGCGGAAATCTAGTGGGCGCCTTAAGTGGCAATTAAAATATAATTAGATGACTTAACCAAACCTTAACGTGTAAGGGGGCATGATTATAAAAAGAGGTTAAGTGGGATGCACTAGATTAATGACAAGCTTAAGTAGTAGCTTGTGGGGGCCCATTTCAACCAATATCCCAAACGTATCTTTGTGGGCTCGACCCATGTCGAGTGACAGGACACGCATATTGGGCTTGATTATAAGAGGCCAAAACGGGGTAGCGGTGGCAACGCAAGTCCAACGGGTTTCATATGCGTGTGTGGGCCCGGGCTGGTAGATAAGCCGTTGTTGCATCGTGTAGATATAAAGCCGTGCACCGTTGATATTATCAGGTGGCCACTTTAGGGGAGTGATACACCCCACTGTGGGACCAGCACGGGTATCTACGTTAGGGAGCCGATCGCTTGGGAGTAGTGGGTACACCTAGTAAAGATAGGGGCAGACGGCACCTATGTAGGGGTACACGAAACTACTGGGTAAGATTACTAGGTACACCTAGTGGAGGTAGGGGCAGACGGCACCTACGTGGTCAGCTAGAAGTACCAGAAGCTATTAGTTATATTTTCTAAGTCTTTAAGTGGGATCAACCTTTAAGTAGGAATTACTCTTGGTGGGTAGAACTGGTGTGGTGCAGTGTAGGAATTACCCTTGGGTGGGTAGGTCTGGGGTGGTGTAAGCTAGTAATTATCCTTGGGTGGATAAATACGTCGTTTCGATTATCGTAGTACATCCTATGTTTTGTGGGCTACATATTGTAGTCATTATCCTTAGAGGTACCGTATCTTGTTTATATCATACCCTAATTACTTTAATGGTTGTATTGTTAGGGTTATAGGACTCACTCAGACTTATGTCTGACCCCGTTGTTGGTTATCTTTTTCCCCACCCTCAGGTTATCAGAGTGGACTTAGCACTAGTGGGCTTGGACCAGACCGCTATATCTATCTTTTGGGGCTTGGACGGTAGAAGTAAAGCTCGGTTTATCTTTTGGCTATTGTCTATGTAATGGGATTATGTACTTCTATTTTATCAGGATGGATATTTTGTACTAGACTCTTGTTATGGTTTTGTGATGTAACCAAACATGTTTTGTTAATGAAATGATGTTTTAAATTTTCAAGTATTACTTATATCTGTCCTGTTGTAATTTTTCTGTTCTATACTCACTAAAAATGCTCCACCAAAACTAAGGCATTCCCTTTGTGAGTGACCTTAGCGGGTGTGGGGTGTTACAGGTCTGGTCCAGTATTAGATTTAAATGAAAATATTACATTTTTCAATGTAATATCAGACCCAATATACATGGGCCTCGGAGTACATGGACCTCGCATATATTATTTTTTGATATATAGGCTGTCGCATATATTCTATGTTATACTAGGATAGTTTTACTTATTCTATTTTGTTACCGTTACATTATTGCTCATAAATACAGGCCATTGTATCTCCTTTCTGTTGTACAATTCAATTACAATAATAAAATTTATTTTTGAATCTTACAATTTCTCAATTATAACATTAAAAGATATATGGTTTTATCTTTTCTACGTGCAGTTTAGATCAGTTGTACATCTTACACAATAAATTTGAATCATTAAAAAAATAAGAAAGATGTATAACATATACCAGTAACTTTATAATATAAATAGGACATAACTTGTAATTACATCACTTAAAATAAAAGATAAATGTCTTTATATTTTTTTCGATTGAATATAGTAACATTAAAAGATAAATGTGGTTAGTTATTAGTTTGCAACTGAATATAGTAACATTAAAAGATAACAAACCACATTTATCTTTTAATGAGTAACAATATAGTAACAACCATAGTAACCAGATCTGAGAATGTTGAATGAGTAATAGTCATAATTACTCATTTATTTGTGTATGGCACAAACTTTTTTGAATAAAAATGTTCCTGTGCATAAAAAATTTCTGTGTGCATAAGCAACTAAGAAGCTAAGAAATCTTCAATGTGCACATGACATAACAGTATATCAAGAAATTTTGAAATAACATCATTGAATATATTTCATTTCTTCATTTTTAGTAAAATAAAAAAAAATAGATTAATGCTAGTTTGAATGACCACCAAAACTATGGATAACAATGAGAATACTCAGTAAAATAAACCTTGTTAGAATTAGTCGTCGATTCATGTACTTGAATGATTGTGATATTATTGAATGATTGTGAAAATATTCAATGCCTGTGAATTTCAGTGTGAGAAAATGTAGTCCAAATTTTTAGTGTGCCAAAATAATCATAAAGCAATGGTTTAACATAAATAATGAAATATAAATGCTTTGTAGCACATGTATACTTAGACAATATCAACTTGGGAAATTCAGTAGATATAACAAACATAAAACAATGTCTTTTTTTTGAAAAGATAGATGCAATTACCTTTTTTAAATCTGAAATAAAATAAGATATTCTACTAAACATTTAAAATTTGTTAATTACAAAAATGCAATTTTGTAATCATAAGTTCAGTTTTGCAACTAGAGCAATTTATAATTTTGTAATCACATACGGTTGATTAACAATAAATGCCTAATAGGTTCATTTACCTTGAAAAATAAATTCATTTATCTTTTTAAACTATTGAATCAAATATATGCACAACATTGAAATGATTGTGCAATTATTTACCGATATGTTACAATAAGAGTAAGCATGGTTGTATAATGAACATATGAACCTGCTTTGCAACTAGAGCAAATAGATTGATGATGTTAAAGATAAAAACATATATGTTTTTATCTTTTCTAACTATAGTTTAACTTAGATAAATGTGAACAATAACAAACAGCAAAGAGAAATGCACTTTTCTTCTTAAGCAGTTGAATAGAATAACATTAAACAATAAACAATTAATCATAGAGTTTCATATTAGGTTAGATCATCACAAAAACAAAAAACACTTTACATGCACTACAAAAACTATGTTATACATAAATAGTTAACTATGATTTTTCAAAGTTGCTTACAAATGAACAATAAAGAAAACTTACTTGTCTAATAACCGAAAAAGAAGAAGACGATGTCGTGTAGCTAGCAATGTCGTAACTGAAATGAAGCTCAAAAGTAAATCATAGTTTTAGTTGAAAATGATTAGTAATAGATTTAGCTGAAAACGACAATCAATCAGAGGTAGCGGAAATAAAAACGATCGCAACTGAATTTAGATAAAAATGAAGGGAAATCGATTGATTTTTGGTAAAACCTAGTTTTTGATTTGCTTAGAGATTTGAGTGAGAAATGGAGGAATGACGAAACGAAATAACAGATTGAATAATGGGACGTCTCGTGTTTAATGCCCTAGAAAATAATAAACGTAAGGTCGTGTCCTTAAAACTTATTGTTGAACCAAAGAAGGCCCTTATAGTAAAATACCCCTTTTATATATATATATATTTATTTATTTATTTATTTATATATATATATATGGTATTTTTAGAAAATATGATTATTGAGAAATAGAATATACTTTAAGATGTTCATTTCAATTTTATTATTGATTAACACTATAGCAAGATTCAAATTTTATTTTGTTGCTTTAAATAAAATATATAACCTAAAGTTGCACAAAGAATTTTTTTAAAACTAGAAGTTGAATAACTCAAAGTCTGAGACCTGAACTCTTGAACTATGAAAAGTCTCCTGGTAAAGTTTACAAATTTGAAATTTGTTAAATATTTTTTTTAATTAGCAAAAAAAAGTAAAAGGTTCTAAATTGGATGTTCACAAAAAGTTTGAGAACAAGAAGTTTATTATAGATTTATAAACTTTATACATATATATGCATTGCAAGAACCTAAAATTCATCAATCAGTGAAATAAAAGTAACTCATAAATTAAAAGCACGATGCTCTGTAGAAACTATTTGGCACAATGAAATTATACTTTTTCAAAAAGTTAAAAGAGATAAACAAATCATCATATGAAGTAAGGATGATGCACTTAATATATTTCAAAATATCAAACACATCTATTATATTATATGAAATGCACAAAACATATAATTAGAATAAAGTTTGATCTATAATTTTTATGATTAATTATCTTTAAAGAAACTGTAGTATTTTGCAGATTTAATTTACTATAAAACAAGTTAACTTTGTCAATTTCTTACATTTTATAAAATTGTTATTTTACTACACAGTACTACAACAATCATTTCAATATTCGACGTTTCTACGCAAGGTTAGACGTCTATTTTATAGAATACTTTGTCTGTACTATATAATGGTCACTTATATCAATGTATTCCAATAAAAAATTATGTACTTCATTTCATTGATAGTGTTTCCCTATACGGTTTGATTTAATTATTATCTTTAATGAAATTTTACATGTTATTCTTATTTCATATTACGTTAAATGAGTAACGAAAATATTATAATTCCAAACTACTGTAATATTTTAATATTGTATTTGACAAAATGTGTAGTAATAAAAATGTTGCAATTTAGCTTTGCCAAAACAAATGTCGCAATTTTACTTCTTTCAACAATATTTCACTAAGAGCGTAACTTCTCCATTTTTGATCCAAAATGCTATTTACTGTAGCGACCTATGTGCATATTGAAATTTAAGTGTTAAACAAGAATAGGCCCAGATGAAATTATGTGGCTTATACTTCAAAAGTAGTAAAAAATGCACAATAATGTAATCGCCAAAAAACTTAAGAATATTAAAAAGTTTGTGTTAACATTTGTTGTTGAAGCCATTACAATCTAAAAATATTACTTATAATTCTTGCATGTGTCATATACATATACACACATGCATATGTGTACATGTACATATATAAACATGTATGTCCGGCAACCCATGTAGTGTATAACATGCTCGTATATAAATATTGGGATTTATATCGCAACCAACACATTAGCTCATTTATATGCATTGTATGTTGTCATATATGTACATGATCATATAATTATAAATATCAAATGATAACTTGTATATGTGTGTGTATATGTTTATGTATGTATTAAATATTGTTTTAGAACTAAACTATTATAAAAGATATTTATTCATGTAGCTATATATTGTACAATAAATAACAATAAAGGCACATATAATAAAAAATTATAACTTTCTAGTTATGAAACATTTCAGATGTGAAGTTATAATGATCTCAATATTTAATATGTATATATATATATGTATTGAATTTAACAGTTTTGGTTATAATAAATAAATATATATGAATTATATGATGAACAATATATGGTCTAAATTTTCATGAAATCTAAAAACATATTATTAGGCTTAAGGAAAATTTATGGAACTTTCTCAATTAAAAAAATATGTTTAATTAATAATCAGGTCGAAATTTAATTAATTAAAAAATATAACATTTAATTAAATAAAATCTAAAACTTTTTCTAAGGTACCTGAAACATGTTTTGAGCTCAGAATATTTTTTCAGCAATTTACTTGATTAAAATTAAATTAAATTAGTTAATAGATAATAGGCCTATAATAAAATAAGAATATATAAAAAATTAAGTTGAAAAATTCTAAAACTTTTTCCTAAGTCGCCAAGCATGATGAATTAAATTTTAAAAAATATATAATTAAACTGTAGGAACCTCTTTTACACGAATTTATTAAATCGTACAATCATTAAATATTATTATTAGTTAACATAATAGAAATTATTTTTAGCACTTATAATTCATAAAAAACATAAGTATCTGAAAGATTCCATATCAATATTATACATTATATATGAAACATATATTGTGGTCCAACTGTATGTGATAATCAAATCGTTTAATTAACATATATTAATATAAAAGATGTTTATTTATAAATATTTTTTCTTTACAAAGGGAAAAAATTAGATGTCAAATATTTTGTTTGAGTAGAATACTATTGATTATGAATATAAAAACAAATTAAATAACAAATATATTTATAAATTTGACAAAAATAATATAACAAGCTCGTATATAGATGCTGGGATTTATATCGCTACTAAAACATTAGCTCATTTGTATATATTGTATGTTGTCAAATATTTGCATGAACATACAATTATAAATATCAAATAATAACCTGTATATGTGTGTGTATATATATGTTTATGTATGTATTAAATATATTTTTAGCACTAAAATATTTTAAAAGATATTTATTTATGTTACTATATATTGTATAATAAAAAATGGTAAAGACACATATAACAAAAAATTTATAACTTTCTAGTTATAAAATTTAACGCCCGCCTCTATACTCACTATCGTCCAGTTCATTTCATGTGAAATGTCGTAGACCATAACGGAGAATGAGGTTTGTGAAGAGCAACCGATTGTATGGTTACTCCATGTGAGGAATGCACATCGAATTCTGATACCGATTAAAATTTCGACATGACCATTCTGCACATAGGGCAACTACACAACGGCAATATATAATCCGGAAGGCAGTATAAAATAAACGACAACAATAATATATATCATAGCCATACACATAATAATCCTATTACAAAGGAGAAATATATATGAATAAACCAAGAATGTGTACAATAAATTAGTGGTCAACAAAGATCCACTAAACCCAAAAGGATAGATACGTGTATCATGATCTAAATAAAGGAATATGTACACAACGATGGATAATATAATAGGTACAAAAGCACATAAAGCTGCGGAGACAAAGTAGCAAGCTGAAGGCAGGAGATCAATCCTGCGATGAGTCCCAGAGGAGTACCTAAAATGACTCGGTCTAACCCGAGTATTATTCATAAGAATAAATAATAAACGAGTTAGTCTAGCTGTACTTATCAAATAAATTGAGATAATAAGAGATATAACACAAGATGACATGATTCTAGTAATAATATCTAATCATAAATAAATATGAAACATGGCATGTCAACATAATCAGGAAATGACAATGGAATGTCAGCACACAAATATCTCTAAATAATCCCATAGCTAATGTAGAATACAACATTCAAATAATAGCACACAATAGGAAATGACAGAGGAATGCCAAATAAATTAAACACATAAATGAAAGAGGAATGCCAAATAATCTAATAGATGCCATATGCATCAAAATAAACAAGGAATGAAAATGGAATGCCAAATACACATCAAATTGATGACCATCGCATCAAAGTAATCAAGAATCCAGAAATCAAGCAAGAAATCCAGAAAACATCATAAAAAGGCTTGCCATAGAAGATGAGATATGATATCAAGGTAGCGAACCCAAATGTTTGAGCTGAAGCTCCTGACGGTGCCGGGGCGTGACCCCGGTAGAGAGAAAACACATAAACCATGAAGGTTGGACCGAAGTTCCATAGGTGAAATCCAAGAATCGTAAATCCCACTCGGGCGATCGAGGACCACAAAACATAAGTCATAAAATGAACAAGAGGTATTGAAAGATAGTGCGGAGACTATCTGACCGGAGTTCACTGATAGCGTGGAAACTATCAGAGTGAACCACAGTCCCCCGGAGACGTAGCCAGAAAGCTATGCCAAATCATAAAATGGCCGCATCGATCCGGTGAGTATAAGTTACCTTGAGATAGTTAATATAAGAAAAAAGCTAAATGTCCCATAACCACTCTCTATTCTCGAATATGTACGCACCCGTCGTTGGTTCATACTCAAAACAGCAAGGATCGTCACATCGTGTTCGAACGCACGAGTCTAAGAGTTATTCGCCGAAGTAAACATATAACGGGTCATAGTCCTTATTTTTACTAAGGTAAATAAACTAGATTTCTCGTCCGGTCGAGTAAAGAGGATCCGTACACACTAATAGATTGGAATCCATAAAAGGATTCGTGGTCAATTAATAATATATAAACCCTCTTATAATTCGAAGTGACAATAAACAATAGTACGATTGCAGAAGCAAATCGATCAAGGGGATTCACGTCATAATGACATAAATTCAAATCATAAATCATCAAATATAAATTCGATAAATCGAATATACATGTAGCTCATTAGTGAATCCAATGACGTTAAGAAACGATTAGAAATAACGCTGGAGCGACAGGAAACAAAGACACAAAATTAGGTGCCACGGATCAAAGTACAATCACCAAGGTGATCGATAATGCGTAATTCACAAGACAACAACATACAAGAAATCAAAGGGATAACGGTTGTAATTTCGATCAACGAACGAATTGAAATCCCAAACTAGCAATTGAAGGTTTTATACTATATCGGAATGGACTCAAAGAATATCGAGTCGATAATTCACGTTTAAGAGTCGTGAATCATAATCGAACTAATATCGAGGGTCAAACCCGAATTAACGAGTAAATAGATTCATAAAATAGGGCGCACGGGCTCTAGAACGATTTCTAATGCAATTCACATTAAACAATGAGAATAGAGTCAATTAAAGATCAATATTCAATGAATCAAATAATAATCCATGTCGATGAATCGAGCTGCTGAAATCTGTGAATTTATGAGGCTGAAGTTCACAAACGAAGTCCGAACGGCCTGAGCCCTGGCCAAGAAAGAGCTTGGACACAGCAGGAAATCGGTTGACCGGTCAAATAGGGTCGGTAGACCGGTTTTTCACAGGGACAAAACCGGTCGACCGCCCCTATTTTAGCCGGTCGACCGAATCTGACCTGGGTTGTTGCCTAGGTGAACCTAGGGGGATTCATCCCACGTGAGCGTCCATTATCGATCGTTGAGGTTCGTGACTTCTTCGGGACATCAATGAGACCTCTTCGATCCACCGTATCGACTCGCAAAGCTCGAATGCAAAGATTTTGATTATAGGTTCTAAACGAACCAAATTTCGAACTAAAACGATCGGAAACGATTCGATGGATTAATAATGCTGCGGAACATTGCTGAGGCGACAATGGTGCCTCCAAGACCACGATATCGATTCAAATCATGTGCATTGATCGTGTAAATAACATATGTCATAATTTCTATTTCAAATGAAATTCAGACTATGAAACCGAAAAGTTTAAACTATCCTAACCAATTCAACAAGCAAATGCAACATGAAATGGTCCTAAATTACACTTTTACAAGCACATAGGCTTGAGGCATAGATGTGAGTTATACTAAAGAACTCACCCTGGATTCAAACGATGAAGAACAAGCTCCAATTCGAGCAAGAATCCACCTTTCTTCATTAGCTCCTCCAAAATCACCTTATGAACATAAATGCAAACACATGAGTGTTAGTGTGCATCAAAAATCCAAAATACCTAATATTAGGTTTAGGAATCATTACAAATACAAGAGGAGAAGAACTAGAGAAGGTAGGGAGAGTGATTACCTTTCTTCTCTTTGAATTTTCTCTTGGATTGAAGCTAGAACATAAAAACCCTAGCTTAGGAATGAATGAAGGAGGGAGGTATTGGGGGTGTTTTAAGGTGGCTAGGTTAGCTAACCCTAACCCAAGCCCAAAGTCACAAATTTCCGAAACTCGAAACATATCAAAGCTTATAATCAAAAAGGTCGTAAATGATGATCCAGACTCAATGGAAGTAGTTTCGAGTCCAAATTCATCCATATGAAAAATGTGACTCTTTGGTCAAACACTAGATTAAGGTTTAACGACTTTATATTTAAATAAAATATTTAAATACAATATCATTAAATATGCCGGTTGTTACAAACTTCCCCCCTTAAAGAAATTGCGTCATCGCAATTATTTAAGCTTGAAGTAATAAGTAACAACCAAAACTAATACCACGGAGTGGTACCACAAGAACCAACACGAAATGAAACGGTCACACCAACGGTTAGGTGAGATCCCAATTTCGTCTCACAAGATCATAAAACCTAGAGTTCAATCTTGAACTCCATTACCCATGAAGGTAGTCATCCCAAACGGGTAAAATAAATCTAGAAAAATTCATAAGCGTTATGAATTCAAATAGACTCGCCTTTCTTAGTATGATTCTCAAGGGAATGAGAATCGATAGAATGCGCAAAAACCATGCGAATCAAATTTGGAATTTCAAGAAGCAACGGGACTGCGTCCTACAAATGCGAGATATCAATAGTAGATATTTCTCTTAGGATATGAAATGGGAATTTACAATGGTTGACTAATCCATCCCCAAACTCAATCACGACGATGTAGCGAACATTGCACCTGAGCACTTTAGTCTTGCGACAAGGTGGCTGACACCAACAAAAGCACAACACAGAGATTCCAACGAATTTAGTTAAGGAGAGCAATTCTAGAAGGAATAATCAATTTTTATATCAATGATTCAAGGTTGGTAACGGAATACCAACGAGCTAGAAACCGATAAACAAATATTGGTAACGGAATACCAATGAACTACAAGTCGATAATCAAATATTGGTAACGGAATACCAATGAACTAGAAATCGATAACAAATATTGGTAATGGAATACCAATGAACTATTCGGGGAAATCGATTTCTAACCAGGTACTAAATCTCAAATAGTAACCATGAAGACGAATCACTAGGAATTATACGAAATTCCCAATATTCAAAAACTCGAGTATCAATTTTAGAAAATAGGAAACATCGAGAAGTTGATGGATAAGTAGTGCACAACTTACCACTTCGGGACAACAGGATTTAAGATAATTTTCCACCAAATTTATCAAATCGCAAAAACGTCAGCAATTAATCAAAGAAGCAATAGACAATTTCTATAACAAGATGAGATTAAACCAAAGAGGTCGTAATCCCAAAAAAAATGATTCACATGGGTTAACAAACGTGCAGAGACAATTGTCGACCCAAATGATTCAAACAAACAAGGAATGAATATCAATAGAGCTCATCCTCTTGAGATTCATCACTAAAGATACATGGGGCTAAGTCCACACATGAGTTGACTATAGCACTTCCGGATGATCGACTAGATCATAGATTCAAAGTAAGGAATTATTGAGTTTGTAATGGATCGCAAAACCCAAATCTCCCCTTCCCCCACGGGATTCCCATTCTCTCGAGTGATCGTTCACTAGAGAAAATAAGGAGACTCATGGAATCACAAGAATACTAAATTCTCTTTAGAAAATCGAAACAAGGATTAGGAATTAGGCGAGATTCTCAATCACTAAGAATTCTCGAAAATAAAAGATCTGAAATCCAGAAACAAGTGACATAAATAAATAATTCCAGGAACAAGAGACATCGGTTATTTGTTTACTCAAAGAAAAGATTCAAGATAATTTCTAATTAAAAATCTTGAACCACTCAAATTCTTGGAATTGCTCCAAGGAAATCTAGAAATAAATTATCTAGAAAAATAACGAACGATTACGAAAAATCGCAAAAACCCAAAATACCATTATTTTGATTAACTTATTAGGAGTGAATTTTAATTTTAGGAATTATTTTGAATTTCGGATTGTCACATAATGGTGTTTAGGAATTCCGAACTACAACATGGCGTCCCATATCTCGTTCGAGATCCTTAATGCACCCGATGGACAAGTTAACACAAGAAATTCCTCACAATTTCTAACGTTCACGCAAATCTCGCAAAAATATAAAAATTCAATAAATCATTCAGGATGGCATAAAGGAAATAAAATTCCTTCATCAACTTACGAATAAAACACAAATGATATCTTTTGATAACGAAGAACACGATCGACGTATATCAAAAGAACATAAATAAAATAATCTCTGAACATGGTAAATGACATTAAGAAATTAATGACACGTACCTTGACTCAAGAAGCGGGATGCTTTCCCTCGTTCTTGATCTTGAGTTTGGAACGCAATGATACATTTGTTGAGCTAATTTAGCACAAATGCTTGGTGACTCACACCGGCTCAACGAGGTAACAAATGAGTTGTTTTAGCCTGAAGGCTTGGTGATCTCACACCGAACTAAAACTATATAGCTGACAACAAGGGAGAAGATTTAGTCACAAAGACATGGTATCTCCATACTGACCGACAAGTGATCAATAGACCATGCTAGGTACGTAACGACGTACGAAACAATCTTAACTAGAAATCAAGAAATATCAGGATCAAAGACGCTTACGACGTGCGTAACGATGCACGGGCAAGATGTCCAATGATCAATCAACTACAAGGATCATAAATAATCAACAAGATAAGTATGATACACAAAAGGCCAGTTAATAAATAAATTTAGCCGAACGTCCCATACCGCCAGCTTAACTCAAGAATTAACGAACGAATTGTTGAATCCCACTCGAATATTCAAAATGGTTATTATCATAGTTTTCAAATGCACAAGTCCAGTAATTATCCATCAAAGCATACACAAGGGTCTATAGTCCTCATGTTTACTAAGGCGTTTAATTAAATTTCTCGTACGATTGAAGTAGTCATGACAATGTCAAAATACGATCACCGAAGCGATCGACAACTTGAAATTTACGTTTTAATAACGTAATTTATACAAAAACAAACATCGATTAGCAACTCGAGTCAAAGAATGAAACAGAAGCACACTAGAGCACACGGGCCCTAGTTGGACTATAGAAATCAACCCGAAGGGAACAAGTCGATAACTATTCTGAATTTTAGGAGGTACACTGGGTGAACCGGCACTTGCATGGCTATGACCAACTATTTCGCTTCTTTAAGGAAAAAGAAGGAGGAAAAAGCTAGTCTCAAGTTGAATTCAAACGGTGCGATTTCAATCAACATGGAATCGTATAGGAAGATAAGTTATGGCGGGTCTTAAGACCCTAACTAAATCCCTAAAGCATGATTCTCGAGAGAGGCTTAAGACATTACCATCATCATACTATCTTACGCTATTCCGGAAAGTGGCTCTGATACCAATTATAACGCCCCGCCTCTATACCCAATATCGTCCAGTTCATTTCGTGTGAAATGTTGTAGACCATAACAGAGAATAGGTTTGTGAAGAGAGACCGATTGTTTGATTACTCCATGTGAGGAATGCCTCCATTTCACAGAATTTTAATCCGGAAGGCAGTATAAAATAAACGACAACAATAATATATATCATAGCTAGACACAGAATAATCATATCACAAAGGCGGAATTGATATGAATAAACCAAGAATGTGTACAACTAGTTAGTGGTCAACAAAGATCCACTAAACCCAAAAGGATAGATACATGTATCATGATCTAAATAAAAGAATATGTACACAACGATAGATACTGTCATAGGTACAAAAGTACATAAAGCTGCGGAGATAGAGTAGCAAACTGAAGGAAAGAGATCAATCCTGCGATGAGTCCCAGAGGAGTACCTAAAATGAATCGGTCCAACCCGAATATTATTTATAAGAATAAATAATAAATGAGTTAGTCTAGCTGTACTTATCAAATAAATTGAGATAATAAGAGACATAACATAGGATGACATGATTCTAGTAATAATATCTAATCATAAATAAATATGAAACATGGCATGTCAACACATTCAGGAAATGCCAATGGAATGTCAGCACACAAATATCTCTAAATAATCCCATAGCTAATGTAGAATGCAACATTCAAATAATAGCACACAATAGGAAATGACAAAGGAATGGCAAATAAATTAAACACATGAATGACAGCGGAATGCCAAATAAATCTAATGGATGCCATATGTATCAAAACAAACAAGGAATGAAAATGGAATGCCAAATACACATCAAATTGATGACCATCGCATCAAAGTAATCAAGAATCCAGAAATCAACTAAGAAATCCAGAAAACATCATTAAAAGGCCTGTCATAGAAGATGAGATAAGATCTCAAGGTAGAGAACCCATATGTTTGAGCCGAAGCTCCCCACAGTGCCAAGGCGTGACCCCGATAGAGAGAAAACACATAAATCATGAAGGTTGGACCGAAGTCCCATAGGTGAAATCCAAGAATCGTAAATCCTACTTGGGCGATTGAGGACCACAAAACATAAGTCATAAAATGAACAGGAGGTATCGACAGATAGTGCGGAGACTATCTGACTGGAGTCCCACTGATAGCGCGGAAACAATCAAAGTGAACCACAGTCCCCTGGAGACGTAGCCGGAAAGCTGTGCCAAATCATAAAAGGACCGCATCGATCCCGTGAGTATAAATTACCCCGAGATAGTTAATATAAGAGAATAGCTAAATGCCTCATAACCGCTCGCTATTCTCAAATATTTACGTACCCGTAGTTGGTTCATACTCAAAACAGCAAGGATCGTCACATCATGTTCGAACGCACGAGTCCAAGAGTTATTCGCCGAAGTAAACATATAAGGGGTCATAGTCATTATTTTTACTAAGGTAAATAAACTAGATTTCTCGTCCGATCGAGTAAAGAGGATCCGTACACACTAATAGATTGGAATCCATAAAAGGATTCGTGGTCCATTAATAATATATAAACCCTCTTATAATTTGAAGTGACAATAAACAATTGTACGATTGCAGAAGCAAATCGATCAAGGGGATTCACGTCATAATGACGTAAATTCAAATCATAAATCATCAAATATAAATTCGATAAATCAAATATACATATAGCTCGTTAGTTAATCCAGTGACGTTAAGAAACGATTAGAAATCACCCGAGAGCAACAGGAAACAAAGACACAAAATTAGGTGCCATGGATCAAAGTACAATCACTAAGGTGATCGATAATGCGTAATTCACATGACAACAATATACAGGAAATCAAAGGGATAACAGTTGTAATTTCGATCAACGAGCGAATCGAAATCCCAAACTAGCACCCGAAGGTTTTAAACTATATGGAATGGACTCGAAGGATATCGAGTCAATAGTTCACGTTTAAGAGTCGTGAATCATAATCAAACTAATATCGAGGATCAAACCCGAATTAACGAGTAAATAGATTCATAAAATAGAGCGCATGGGCTCTAGAACGATTTGTAATGCAATTCACATTAAACAATGAGAATAGAGTCAATTAAAGATCAACATTCAATGAATCAAATAATAATCCTTGTCGATGAATCGAGCTGCTAAAATCTGTGAATTTATGAAGCTGAAGTTCACAAACGAAGTCCGAACGGCCCGAGCCCTGGCCGGGAAAGAGCATGGATGGGGGTAGACTGTGGACCGAGGTCCCTCTGGTCCATAGCAGGAAATCGGTCGACTAGTTAAATAAGGTCGGCCGACCGGTTTTTCACAAGGACAAAACTAATCGACCGCCCCTATTTTAGCCGGTCGACTGGTTCTGACCTGGGTCGTTGCCCAGGTCGAACCTAGGGGGATTCGTCCCCCGCGAGCATCCTTCGTCGATCGTTGAGGTTCGTGACTTCTTCGAGACATCCACGAGACCTCTCCGATCCACCATATCGACTCACAAAGCTCGAATGCAAAGATTTTGATTATAGGTTCTAAATGAAACAAATTTCGAACTAAAATGATCAGAAACGATTCGAGCGATTAATAATGGTGCGGAACATTGCCGAGGCGACAATGGTGCCTCCAACGACCATGGTATCGATTCAAATCATGTGCATTGATCGTGTAAATAACATATGTCATAATTTATATTTCAAATGAAATTCAAACTACGAAACCGAAAAGTGTAAACTATCATAACCAATTCAACAAGAAAATGCAACATGAAATGGTCCTAAATTACACTTGTACAAGCACATAGGCTTGAGGCATAGATGTGAGTTCTACTAAAGAACTCACCTTGGTTTCAAACGATAAAGAACAAGCTCCAATTCGAGCAAGAACCCACCTTTCTTCATTAGCTCCTCCAAAATCACCTCATGAACATAAATGCAAACACATGAATGTTAATGTGCATCAAAAATCCGAAATTCCCAATATTAGGTTTAGGAATCATTACAAATACAAGAGGAGAAGAACTAGAGAAGGTAGAGAGAGTGATTACCTTTCTTCTCTTTGAATTTGCTCTTGGATTGAAGCTAGAACATAGAAACCCTAGCTTAGGAATTTCTAATTCCCCTTTGCACTCTCCATTTTTACTTTAGCATAAGTGTTTAGAGAATGAATGAAGGACGGAGGTATTGGGGGTGTTTTAAGGTGGCTAGGTTAGCTAACCCTAACCGAATCCCAAAGTCCCAAATTTTCGAAACTCGAAACATATCGAAGCTTATAGTCAAAAAGGTCGTAAACGATGATCCGGACTCAATGGAAGTAGTTTCGAGTCCAAATTCATCCGTATGAAAAATGTGACTCTTTGGTCAAACATTAGATTAAGGATTAACGACATTATATTTAAATAAAATATTTAAATACATTATCGTTAAATATGAGGGTTATTACATAAAACATTTCAGTTCTGAAGTTACATTAATCTCAACATTTAACATGTATATATATATATATATATATATATATATATATATTAAATTTAACGGTTTTGGTTATAATAAATAAATATAGAGTAATTATATGATTAAAATATAATATTTGAATTTTTATGAAATCTGAAAACATATTGTTAGGCTTACAAAAAAATTATGGAACTTTCTCAGTTAAAATAATATGTTTAATTAATAATTGGGCCTAAATTTAATTAATTCATAAAAGTATAAAATTTAGCTAAAAAAATATAAAACATTTCTAAGGTACTCGAATGATGAAATTATAATAGAGAGGGTTTTTACTATTGATTGATAATTGTACAATGATGGGATACATATATATAGGCATAGAAACTAACGGTAACAAGAGTGAAATAGGAAATATTGTATTTTAGATAAATAATACGAGTTGGGCTAAATAATAGAGCAATGGGCTTGACCCAATATATGTATTTGATACTAAAGAACTTTCAGACCCTGTACTTGTATCAACGGACTTTGTATTTGATAGTGTATCGATGGATATCACGTGAGCTCATTATCTCCAATATTCCCCCTTTAATCTCAGCTAGGGTTACCGCCGTCCATTTCCATTTTCATTTCTCTCGATTCTCCTCCCTACTGTTGAAATCAGCTGATTTGATGTCATTTTTGGGCTATTGGGTATCTCTACTTTCTTCTTGAGTCTCTGGTATACTTCAATTTTTAATTCTTTCCTCAATCTGATAAAATTGGTAGCTGGTATGGGTTTCGTGAAAATGTCTGCCTTTCGAAAGTAGGAAGGTATATAATTTACTTCAAGTTATTTATTGATTACTCTCTCTCTGTAACACCCCGTAATTTTATAACACATTAAGATGATAAACTAATGAATAGTTAATTAAATATTGGGAATTAAGTAAAATGGACTACGCCATTGCGTTCGTCTTGGAATTCTTCTCGAGATAGATTCCGAGTTTGCGTAAACCGGACATCTTATGAAGAAGTTATTAAGGTTTGAAGTTTGCACATATATAAGTTAATTATATATATATAATAAACATTTCATAAATTCAAAATCAGTTTGAAAATTGAAGGCGAAATCACGGGACGACACCGTATAACACGGAACGGGTTTATTCCACAAGAACGCAATGCTTTTTGAAAAATGAAGCTATTATAAGACTCAAGTCCCGTCTCACAATGTAACGCAAGACGGAGGATAGAGTTTTCCCTTATAATAGCCAAACATGCTTGGTACGTTTAAAATAAAGATTTAATATCTGTTTTATTTCTCACACCAGTCCCATGACTGACTTGGAGTTTATTGTTTTAACCTAAACTCTGTGTGCCTATATTTCCACACGGGCAGCTAGTAGTTTTGGTTTTCGCAGATATTTCTTTTTCTAGGATCTTGGATTACAGCTGGAGCTATATTCGAAAAGCATTGTATCCGTGTATTTCATTCAGTTGTGCTAGTAAATGTATTTTTCGCTATACATTGTATTTATACATTTAAATTTCCGCTTCTTTGTATTTTAACTCTGATATTAATTTATTTCCATTGTGTAATATTATTTATTTGAACTCTGATATCTTATACTCTTATGTAAACGTTGTAATAGCAATGAAATGTTCTGTTGTTCGTGTTCTGATGAGTCGTGTTCTCAAAGCAATTTGGGCTTTCCCGTAAGGGGGATTTCGGGTCGTTACAGCAGGACAACGCGGGAATCAGGCACGTTGGGGGTTGACCCCTACCCTAGGTGTAGCGGCTCGAACTTCCCGACCAACCTAAACCGAACAAGAAGGTGGACAGTTTTGAGAACACGACTCAGCAGAACACAAACATGAGAACATTTCATTGCTACTACAACAATTTACATCAGAGTACAAGATATCAGAGTTCAAATAAATACTATACAGCAGAAAAATATCAGATACTTAAATTACATTATAAATATATAATGTATAGATACAATATACAGCGTAAATACCTCAACTGACACAACTGAAGGAAATACACGGATACAAAGCTTTTCGAATAAAGCTTCAGCTATAAACCAGGATCCTACGAAAATAAATCTCTGTGCAAACCAAAACTATTAGCTGCTCGTTTGAAAAATATAGGCACCCAGAGTTTAGGTAGAAACAATAAACTCGGAGTCAGTCATGGGACTGGTGTGAGAACAAAAAAAAGTTATTAACTTTATTTTAAAGTTGGGTAAATCAAGGGACCATGCCGTATAACATGGAACGGGTTCACTCACAAGAATACCATAAAACCAACAATGCAATGCTAAAAGAAAAAATGAAGCCATTATAAGACTCAGGTCCCATCACACAATGCAAAACACAAAACAGAGGATAGAGTTTTACCTTATAATGGCCAAACATGCTCGGTACGCAAAATTTATCTTTTATTATTACTATAAGTGAAGAAATCAACTTCAAATATAAATGTATCAATCATAGACGGCATAGTATCCCATCCTACTATGTCGCCATATTGGTTTACATCTAAAACCGAAAAGTCGCATATTGGAAGTTGGATTTCCATATATGAGTCGAGGCAAGGGATCTTCCTCACCAGTTTCGAGACACTCTAGCAAATGCCTCAGGACTCGGACGTTGGCGAGTCCTGGTTAGCGTCAGTACCGGTCCACACTTACTTTAGTGGATTAGTTATTCATGATCACATGTTTCCCGGTCCTATAGGACCTATCACTTGGCCATCAGAGACCAATATATCTGAGGCGCCTCGCTATCCATCATCCACATAAGTAAAAATTTCTGGGCTCCATACCATGACACCACTGCTAGCTAGAAAGAAACATCATGTCCACCCTGAGGTCCTCATCTCGTTTTTGACTGATACCGACGTGTGAGGCTCGCGAATTAATGCTATACACAAAGCTATGCTACTTAAAGATGTGCTTTGATCATTATCCACAAGACTCTGCTTTTCAATAATAAGCCTTGATCATTTGCATCTTAGCATGCCACATTGTCAATCCATACCATACCACTGATTTCCACCAATATATAACCTCTAAGTTCGTACGTCTCAGAGAAGGGTGTTAAGTAAGAGAACAAGTTCTCCACCACCAAACAGATATATATTTAGCAGAGATCAACGAATACAGTATAAAGGAATACAATGTCAGACATACCATCCATTTACATGTCCGTTCTAGGTCTGAATGAAACCAGAGGCGCCTTATTCCTCATCTTATACATCCAATATAGGAGAGAGGCCCTCGCATATCCGGTCGATCTCCAAGCACATTTGGACGATCACCACTTATTACCTTTTCTTGGGTGTACAGCCCAATCAAGACATCAGTAATCATCCATACGATGTGAAGATCTTCGGTCTTTAACCACTGCCTTCGAATCATCAACTTTTAGTCGTTGTATCAGTTATTCAGAATGGGATAAACCCTGTCTTTCCGAATAACATGCGTATTTTATAATCAATAATCAAGTGATAAAAAAACACAGCATATGCCTCATTCCAATTCAGATTATTCTTTTCTTGAAATATTCACATCTTAGGGGAAAGATTCCCATTAATTTTATCAAAGATAAGTTCTTTTAAATTTATACTTTAATCTTCATTCAGATATCATTTTCAAAAGATTTTATTTTATCCTTTAATAATTCTTAATCAAATTAAGGTTTATAAAGCTAGTCAGGATTATCGAGCCTTACCGAAGTAATCATTTATTTTATTTTTCCAATCCCAACCTATCCATCCCATAGAGCAAAAGTGGGAGTACTCCATATCTAACACCCATTGTGTTATCGGTAAATTCAATTACCATTTCTCGTTTCAAATTTGACTAAAGATTTGGCTATCATATGGAGTAAAAATGGTGATACTCCATTCTCGAACATTTATTAAATTCGGTAAACTCAGTTACCTTATTCACATTTCAATCCAATTAAAGATACATTAAAACTCCAACTTGGTTTTAATCTC
This sequence comes from Allium sativum, assembly GCA_030737875.1. Classification (NCBI taxonomy): domain Eukaryota; kingdom Viridiplantae; phylum Streptophyta; class Magnoliopsida; order Asparagales; family Amaryllidaceae; genus Allium; species Allium sativum. The sequence goes on from CM060913.1 coordinate 583,100,759, forward strand.
AAAAATCATTACTTTATGATTATTCAACTTTAAGAAATTAATCTTATCTTTACTTGATTTAAAGAACAAATGTTATTTAAAACACAGTTCATGATAAACCAAAAATCCAATTTGATATTAAATACAAGGCTCCAAATAGAAATTATATTGGCTTATATTCAATATCAAATTCTGAAACCAACAAATATCATATTGGGAATGACGATATATATATATATATATATATATATATATATATATATACATATATATATCTTCCATATTCACCAACAATATCCGTATAATCACAGAATTCATTATTGGAATATTCCGAATATTATTTCCATTCAAATTCATTTCAATTCATACATTGGAAAACTCTGGTTAATTCCAAAACCCATTTTTAATCCGATTTATTATTTCTAAAAATCATTGGGCTAGTATTCTAGTTATCCACTAGTTTATTTAGATCAAAATATATTTTCATCTTTTCAAACATGGAATTTTTCATCCAAAATCTTTCCAAATCAGCAATTATGATTTTACATAATCTTTCCATATTTTTAATAATTTTATTAAGGCCCTTACAATCTGTTTCCAATATTGGCCACTGAACTGCATCCAAAACGACCATTTGTGAAATTGATTTGGACATGGTTTAAAATCCAACTATTCTAATTTAAATCTCTTGTATTCATTGGAAAGATCTATTCGATATGAACCCAAGGGTCCTGATTTTAGGAGAATCCGACAGTAGGATCCCCCGTTACGTCAATTCGAAGTTAATGGTTGAAATTCGCGAACGGTCGTTGCGCGACGGGTTCGATTCAAACCATATATATATGTGTGTGTGTATATATATATATATCGTCGATTTCCTTTTTAAAATGCATTTTATAAATCGTTTATAAGTTCATTTTCAAATGATTTCAATTTAATTTTTAATTTTAAATTAAAATTGAATGTTTTATATCATTATAATATTAAAATGATAATATTTTTAAAATATCAGATTTTGAAATCAAATCTTTTCGATATTCATTATAAAACGAATAAAATCGACAAAAAATCTGTTCGAGTAAAAATGGCGTATATCTACTTAATTCAGCTTCATATATTTCAATATTTTCGTGTCCATCCAAAATCAGACATCAAAATCACATTTTTATTCTTTACTGAATAGTATTTTAAAATATTCGTTATTTCTAAATTGGAATCAGACTTAGTCAATTACTGTATAATTTTATTTATATGGATTTCATACATCACATGTATTCAAAATTAGTGATAAACAACTATTAAACATTCAATTCACATCCAGAGTGTAATTTACAACTGTATAAGCATTAAATAATTAAATAATGCTTATAATAGTATGTCAATCAATCGGTTGACATACAGTCAAATCCAAGGGAGATGTGAATAAATTATCATCCCCAGACCCCTGTTGGGTTTTCAATCATCAAAAATAATGGCGATGTGTAAAATTATCGTTCCAATACCCATATGGGGTTTACATCACAATCCATGTGAATTTATTTATAGTCTAATAATAATAGCATTTAAAATTGTACACATTCGTCATCCACCAAACAAATATTACAATCATAGGCAATCAATATAAATGTTGTTATAAAAATAAATAACTGTAAAAAAATTTGAGTGAGAGGGTTCTCACTTTGGTTTCCACTCCGTCGGTCTTTATTTGAAGATTTTATTAGTAAACTAAATTAAACAAGCATTTAATTTCGCTCAAAATTTAACTTGCTCCATTTTTGTTCTGTTCAGTTCCATGTTGTTGTGTTCGTCTAGAGGATTCCAACGCAGCTGAGTTTGTTGAATTCTATTTTGAACTGATCAAGATACGACAGATTAAGCGTTAATTACATTAATAAACAAATTAAATAATTAATTAACTTAATTATTTTCTTGCCTCCCCTTTTAACCTTTCTTTTCAATCGTATGAAATAATCCAGGCGTCGAAGCCTGGAACCCATCCACGCTCAAAAATCAACGTCGCCGCCGCCTTGTAATGATGTCGGACCTCGATCTAACACATCCACGTCGCGAGCCTTGTAGCTATCTTCCACCACCCCTGACCTTGATGAACTCGTCGTGCTCCAGCTCCACAAAATCGAACCCGAACGGCTAGCGTTTGAGGGGAAATCTCGAGCGAAATATTTGACTAAAATACATCTTCTTCGTATTGATTTAAAGATCCTTCGAAGCTCTTGAATTTTCACTTAGAAAGCACACGCTAGTTCATTGTATTTTGGAAGAAATTTGGGCATTAAATTTCGAGAATTTCGGCCGTTGAAGGTGAAAGAGACGGATTTCCTGGGTTTGACCGTGAGAAATGAAAACTAGGGTTTGACCCCCTTTTTCTTGTTATTTATATAAAATTATAATAACAATTAATTCATTTATTACTTGTTTAATGACACGTACTCCAAACAAACTCCAACGACTGTCGCCTCTAATCAAATACCACATTCCAGACTCAATGGAATGTGATTTGTAAGCCAATTCAATCATTTCGATCAGTTTTTGCCAAAATTAAAATATAAATTAATATAACGATTAATATTGAATTTCATTGTACATTTTAATTTGTCGGGGCCACATACTGACTGCAAAAATTTTGAAATTTGAAATCTAGCTATGTTTTGACGATACGGTCCTAACAAAATTAATTTTGTTGAATTCGGAGACCGTTTGAAAAATAGCCTTTTTATTAGCTTATTAAATTTAAACTGAAATAAAAAACACGCTTAAATTCACCATTCTCACATACTAAGTCCAAATGACTTGAAATTTTGAACCTAACAATAATTTGACATTCCGGATCCAACAAAAATGGTTTCGTCGAAAACAGAGGTCGTTTGCAAAATGGCTATTTTTAAGGGCTTAAATATATTAAAATATATATAAATTCCATAACGACTATTTCAAATTTTAATTGGACATAACTTACAATTTATAAAGGGAAATCTAAATTTTTCACATTCGTTAGAAAGATATAATTAAATAGATTCTAACGTTTCTTGTTTTATTAAATTCTGACTTATACTAAATTCTATATATTCAATTGAAGTTTAGAACCAAATTTTCAAACTACCGCGCCATTTCGAGTTCGTTTTAATTAAATATTAAATTTATACGTTCTTACTTCGATTTAAATAAATTTTAAGTCATTAACTGTCAAAATAAATCATTTTAAATTCTTTAAATCCATTAAATCAATTAGACATAAAATTTTAAATTGGTTACAAAATCTAGGTTGTTGCAATCTCCCCCACTTAAAATCTTTTCATCCTCGAAAAGGAAGATAGAATTGAAAGTTGTTTACTTAATCAACTCAACCTTCGCTTGGCTCGAGTTCTTTAATTTTTCAGTTTCTAAGAACTTTCTAATTTCTCAAAAATTAGGCTAACGCCTTAAATTTTCGAAAAATTTCGCCATAATCTCCTTTGTACAGGCTGATCGATAAAACCACAACTTGCCTCACAGGGCTCTCATCAATCAAAAATAAAAATAAAAAGCCAAGCGGCTTGCTAATCGGCTCATAAAATCATCAAACCCAATGAATATAGTAAACATGTACCTATTTGTCGGGCATACAATTTTATTCCTCTTCTTAGCTTCCATGCTATGACCTGTTCAATATATATACATGTATCCAATTCTAATCAATTTTCAATTTAGTTCAATATTTGATTCGATTTGGCTTAATTTCACCTTTCATTCTCTTATTGCTTTTATCATTCCAATATTTTATTAGTTAAATTAATAATCACACATCATAACTAGCAATCAATTAGTTGATTATCTTTTCAAACATATAACTTCTATATATTCAAAAATCTATTTTTAATGCCAAGTCACAACAATAAACTCTAATTAAGTTTTGGTTCTCACACCAGTCAATTGGAATCATATAGATATCCCACTTTCCAAACTCAAACATAAATATTGATGATAATGCCTTAATCACCAGGATTATCCCCGGGTGACTTGAGTGTGATTCTATAACTACCTAGTATATTTGAGACTTCAAATTTACATTTGCAAGGAGTATATGCAAAATCTTCTTATACTCGGTAGTCTAAAATCAAAATAAAATAAAATACTCAAATATGAATAATAGATATAAAATTCAAAACTAAATTTGTTTTATAAATAATGCTCTTAAAACTCATTCCAGGGTATTATTAACCCTATCTCTAATGAGTCATTCTTATAGGATGTTACTAATACTATCTCTGATGAATTCTTTCATTTAGTTCTAATGTGTCTTGATCTCGAGCTTTGTAAACCAGAGCTCTGATACCAACTGTAGCGACCCGAACTTCCCGGCCGGCCTAAACCGAACAAGAAGGCGGACTGCTTTGAGAATACGATTCATCGGAACACAAACATGAAAACATTTCATTGCTATTACAATAATTTACATCAGAATACAAGATATTAGAGTTCAAATAAATAATATACAACAGAAAAATATCAGAGATTTAAATTACATTACAAATATATAATGTATAAATACAATGTACAATGAAAATACATCAACTAACACAACTGAAGGAAATACACGGATACAAAGCTTTCCGAATATAGCTCAAGCTGTAAACCAGGATCCTGTGGAAGAAAAAAATATGTGAAAAGAAATATCTGTGAAAACCAAAACTACTAGCTGCCTGTGTGGAAAACATGGGTACCCAGAGTTTAGATAGAAACAATAAACTCCGAGTCAGTCATGGGACTGGTGTGAGAACTGAAACAGTTATTAACTTTATTTTAAAGTTGGGTAAATCAAGGGACCATGCCATATCACACGGAATGGGTTCACTCCCATGAATACCATAAAACTAACAGCGCAATGCTAAAAGGAAAAATGAAGCCATTATAAGACTCAGGTCCCATCACACAATGCAAACACAAACCAGAGGATAGAGTTTTACCTTATAATTGCCAAACATACTTGGTAAGCGAAATTTATCTTTTATTATTACTATAAGTGAAGAAATCAACTTCAAATATAAATGTATCTATCATAGACGGCATAGTACCCCATCCTATTATGTTGCCATATAGGTTTACAACTACAACCGAAAAGTCGCATATTGGAAGTTGGATTTCCATTTATGAGTCGAGGCAAGGGATCTTCCTTACCAGTTTCGAGACACTCAAGCAAATGCCTCAGGACTCGGACGTTGGCGAGCCCTGGTTAGCATCAGGGCCGGTCCACACTTACTTTAGTGGATTAGTTATTCCTGAACACATGTTTCTCGGTTCTATCGGTCCTATCACATGGCCATTAGAGAACAATATATCCAAGGCGCCTCGCTATCCATCATCCACGTAAGTAAAAATGTTTGGGCTCCATACCATGACACCACTCCTAGCTAGAAAGAAACGTCATGTCCTCCCTAAGGTCCTCATCCCGTTTTTGACTCATACCGAGGTGTAAGGCTCTCGAATTAACGCTATGCACAAAGCTATGCTACTTAAAGATGTTCTTTGATCATTATCCACAAGACTTTTCTTTTCAATAATAAGCCTTGATCATTTGCATCTTAGCATGCCACATTGTCAATCTATACCGTACCACTGATTTCCACCAATATATAACCTCTAGGCTCGTGCGTCTCAGAGAAGGGTGTTAAGCAAGAGAACAAATTCTCCGCCACCAAACAGACATATATTTAGCAGAGATCAACGATTAAGTATAAAGAAATACAATGTAAGATATACCATCCATTTGCAAGTCCGTTCTGGGTCTGAACGAAACCGGAGGTGCCTTATTCCTCGTCCCAGATGTCCAATATAGGAGAGAGGCCCTCGCATATCCGGTCGATCTCCATGTACGTGTAGACGATAACCACTTATTACCTTATCTTGAGTGTACAGCCCAATCAAGACACCGGTAATCATCCATATGATGTGAAGATCTTCGGTCTTCAACCACCGCCTTCGAATCATCGACTTTTAGTCGTTGTATCGGTTATTCAGAATGGGATAAACCCTGTCTTTTCGAATAACTTGTGTATTTTATAATCAATAATCAAGTGATATAGAAACACAGCATACGCCTCATTCTAATTCAGATAATTCTTTTATCCAAATATTCCCATCTTAGGGAAAAGGTTCCCATTAATTTTATCAAAGATAAGTTCTTTTAAACTTATACTTTAATCTTCATTCGGATATCAGTTTCAAAAGATTTTATTTTATCTTTTAACAATTCTAAACCAAATTAAGGTTTGTAAATCTAGGTGGGATTATCGAGCCTTACCGAAGTAATCATTTATTTTATTTTTCCAATCCCAACCTATCTATCCCATGGAGCAAAACTGGTAGTACTCCATATCTAACACCCACTGTGTTATCGGTAAATTCAATTACCATTTCTTGTTTCAAATCTAACTAAAGAGTTGGCTTTCGCATGGAGTAAAGCTGGTGATACTCCATTCTCGAAAATTTCTTGAATTCTGTAAATTAGTTACCTTATTCACATTTCAATCTAATTAATGATTCATTAAAAATCTAGCTTGGTTTTAATCGCAAAAATCATTACCTTTTGATTATTCAGCTTTAAGAAATTAATCTTGTCTTTACTTGGGTTACAGAACAAATGTTATTTAAAACACAGTTCACGATAAACCCAAAATCCAATTTGATATTAAATACAAGGCTCTAAATAGAAATTATATCGGCTTATATTCAATATCAAATTCTGAAACCAACAAATATCGTATTGGGAATAACAATATATATATTCCAAATTCCTCAACAATATCTGTATAATCAAGGAATTCATTATAGAAATATTTTGAATATTATTTCCATTCAAATTCATTTCAATTCATTATTGTAAAACTCTGGTTATTTCCAAACCCCATTTTCAATCAAATTTATTATTTCTAAAAATCATTGGGTTAGTATTCTAGTTACCCACTTATTTATTTAGACCAAAATATATTTTCATCTTTTCAAACTTCGATTTTTTCATCCAAAATCTTTCAAAATCAGCAATTATGATTTTACATAATTTTTCCATATTTTTATTAAGGCCCTTACAGTCGGTTTCCAATATCGGTCAACGAACTGCATCCATAACGACCTTTTCTAAAATTGATTTGGACATAATTTAAAATCCACTTGTTTAAATTTAAATCTCTTATATTCATTTGAAAGATCTTTTCGATACAAACCCAACGGTTCTGATTTTAGGAGAATCCGACAGTCGGATCTCCCGTTACGTCAATTCGAAGTTAATGGTTGAAATTTGCGAACGGTCGCTGCGCGGCACAATCCATTCAAACCATTTAAATACATATAATATATTTTGTCAATTTCCTTTTTAAAATGTATTTTTTAAATCGTTTATAAATTTATTTTTGAACGATTTCAACTTCATTTTCAATTTTAAATTAAAATTGAATGTTCTATATCATCGTAATATTAAACTGATAATATTTTTGAAATATTAGATTTTGAAATCAAATCTTTTCGATATTCATTATGAAATGAATAAAATTGACAGAAAAATCCATTCGAGTAAAAATTGCGTATATCTACTTAATTCGGCTTCATATATTTCAATATTTTTGTGTCCATCCAAAATCGAACATCAAAATCACTTTTTTATTCTTTACTGAATATTATTTTAAAACATTCGTTATTTCTAAATTGGAATTAGATTCAGTCAATTACCATATAATTTTATTTATATGGATTCCATACATCGCATGTATTCAAAAATAATGATAAACAACTATTAAACATTCAATTCACATCCAGAGTGTAATTTACAACTGTATAAGCATTAAATAATTAAATAACGCTTATAATAGTATGTCAATCAATCGGTTAACATTCAGTCAAATCCAAGGGAGACATGAATAAATTATCATCCCCAGACCCTTGAGGGGTTTTCAGTCATTAACAAATAATTGGGCGATGTGTAAAATTATCGTTCCAATACCCATGTGGGGTTTACATCACAATCCATGTAAATTTATTTACAGTTTAATAATAATAGCATTTAAAACTGTACACATCCATCATCCACCAAACAAATATTACAATCATAGGCAATTAATATAAATGCAGTTATAAAAATAAATAAATGTACAAAATTTTGAGTGAGAGAGTCCTCACTTTGGTTTCCACTCCGTCAGTCTTTATTTGAAATTTTTATTTTTAAACGAAATTAAACAGGCATTTAATTTAGCTCAAAATTCAACTTGCTCCATTTTCATTTTGGTCAGTTCCATGTTGTAGTATTCGTCTAGAGGATTCCAACGCAACTAAGTTTGCTGAATTCTGTTTTGATTTGATCAAGATACGACCTATTAAGCGTTAATTACATTAATAAACAAATTAAATGATTAATTAACTTAATTATTTTCTTGATTCCCCTTTTAACCTTTCTTTTCGATCGTATGAAATAATCTAGGCGTCGAAGCCTGTAACCCATCCACGCTCAAAAATCAACGTCGCCGCCGCCTTGTCATGATGTGACCTCGATCTAACACATCCACGTCGCGCGCCTTGAAGCCATCTTCCACCGCCCCTGACCTCGATGAACTCACCGTGCTCCACCTCCACAAAATCGAACCCGAACGGCCAGCGTTTGAGGGGAAATCTCGAGAGAAATTATTGACTAAAATACATCTTCTTCGTATTGATTTGAAGATCCTTCGAAGCTCTTGAATTTTCACTTAGAAAGCACATGATAGTTCATTGTATTTCGAAGGAAATTTGGGCATTAAATTTCGAGAATTTCGGCTGTTGATGATTAAAGAGGCGGCTTGCCAGGGTTTGACCCCTTTTTCTTGTTATCTATATAAAATTATAATAATAAATAATTCATTTATTACTTGTTTAATGCCACGAACTCCAAACAAACTCCAACGACTGTCGCCCCTAACCAAATACCCCCATTCCGGACTCAATGGAATATGTTTGATAAGCCAATTCTATCAATTCATTTAGTTTTTGTCAAAATTAAAATATAAATTAATATAACAGTCAATATTGAATTTCAACGTACATTTTAATTTTTCGAGGCCATATACTGACTCCAAAAATTATGAAAATTGAAATCTAGCTACGTTTTGACGATACGGTCCTAACAAAATTGATTTCGTTGAATTTGGTTATCGTTTGAAAAATGGCCTTTTTATCAACTTATTAAATTTAAACTGAAATTAAAAACGCGTTTAAATTCACCACGCTCACATACTAAGTCCAAATGACTTGAAATTTTGAACCTGACAATAATTTGACATTCCGGATCCAACAAAAGTTGTTTCATCGAAAGCAGAGGTCGTTTGCAAAATGGTTATTTTTAAGGGCTTAAATGTATATAAATTCCGTAGTGACTATTTCGAATTTTAAACTGGGCATAACTTACAATTTATAAAGTGAAATCTAAATTTTTCACACCCGTTAGAAAGATATAATTGAATATATTTTAACGTTTCTTGTTTTATTGAAATTCTGACTTAATTGAATTTTGTATATTCAATTGAAGTTTAAAACCAAATTTTCAAACAACTGCGCCATTTCGAGTTCGTTTTAATTAAATATTAAATTTATACATTCTTATTTCAATTTAAATAAATTTTAAATCGTTAATTCTCAAAATAAATCATTTTGAATTCTTAAAATCCATTAAATCAATTAAAAATAAAATTTTAAATTGGTTCCAAAATCTTGGTTGTTACACTAGGGGTGTCGACCCATGTGTCGACACAATAAGGGGGTGTCGACACCCCCATATCTGAGCCTGATACATTCGTGCATATGTGGACTTGTTTTCTGACCAGATTCATGAACTCTAGGCTATAAATAAGACCTCATTCTCATTGTTTTATTCATTCAAAAACAATGCAGAACTAGATGCTGCCTGTGCCTAGATTAAAATAGCCTATTCTTCTTCAACAGCAAGGGTTATTCATATTCAAAGATCGGTGCTTCAATCAATTCCCCGTTCTTTAGATCGAATCACAATGAGTCTATGTTAATTTTAGATATAAACATTTAAAAAGGTAATCGACATGTTTATGAATTGGATCTAAGCCTATGCATATTTATCATATACAATCTACCATGATTTGTATATCTAATTCACTGTTTAGACCTCATCGTGCATGTTTATGATGTCCATATTATGTTAGCTTGCCTAATCATGTCACTATGCCTAATCAGTTCTATTATCACATGTTCATCAGATATGTTCCTATATGACTATCTCGTTATTATGCCCAATTCTGTCACTATATGCCTATTCAGTTGTTATGCCTATTTCTGCCATTATATGTCTATCTTGTTATTATTCTTATTTTTGTCCTTTTCACTTCTTCTTTTCCCTTTTTATTTTATAGCCAGGCTACCTTCGAGCCTACGCATAACGCTGAAATATGCGAACACATGAAATTGGGAACAAGGGGAAAACATTAAAATTGGGGTGTAACCTATATTGGGAAATTTGGGGCATAACCTTAATTGAAAACATGAATATGGATTTGGGGCATAAACCAAAATTGTGATTAAAGATCTTAAATTGGGGCATATGGTACATGATGAATATGATTTGGAAAAAGGGCACGAAAACCTATAATGAAATAGGGATAATAATTAAATAATGAAAATGCCTAGATTTACAGTAATTAGAAACTATGACCGTGCTTAGACACGAGGTTAGATTACACTTGTGGTAGAAGTCTGCCCGGACCCGACCGACATATCCATCGACTAAAAGTGGTGAATCTAATGTGAGGGGTCTAAGTGCATAAACACGTAATGGGCTATGACACGAGGTTAAGTCAGACTTGTGGTAGAAATCTCCCCGGACCCAACTAGCACATCCAGCATCCACAAGTTATAGGCTTAATGTGGGAAGTCTAGCACATTATAACCATAAATGAATAAATGGTAATGAAGTTGTAGTACTTAACCTGATGAATCCACAGGGATTACACGAACATGTTAAATTGAGTAGGGGTTAAGTAACTTTCTTGAATAAGGGGGAGGGTTAAGTAAATCTTGGGGTGGTGGGTAATATTTATATATAGGCCCACAAACTTAACCTGTTGGGGTTATGCAATCTTATTACACTGGTAGGCATAATCTGTTGAAATCCTAGTAGTGGGGATGAGAGCCTAGGGGGAAGCTTGTATCAACTTGTTTGTGGGATCCATTTCTGTCAATAACCCATATATAGATATCAAACGAGTACTCCGAACTAGGTCGGAGTCGGGACACACTTACTAAGCTTATTAAAAGAGGTCACTTTGGAAAAGGTGTCTGATGGGGCGTTCCATCGAACTCATATGCATGCATGGGTCCGCCTGTCCGGGAAAATAAGACGTTGTGGCATCAGTAGACATGGTTGTGCACATCCTGAAAATGAAGGGTTGCCACTTTAGGGAGTGATACATCCCACCGTGGGCCAGCACAGGGTATCTACGGAGTTAGGGAGCCGATCAATTGGGGTAGTAATTAGGTTACATCTAGTCTCACTTGTTTAGGAGCCCGTTATTATCCTTAGGGGTAACACCGGTATGTTCAGTTGGGCTACCTTTTATTGTATGGGGTAGAACCTCTCACTAGAAGTACGCCTAAGTCTACCGTCTCATTGGGGGTCATCTTGTTCATACGATACTAGTATTGGTGCAGAGAGAGAGAGAAATATTAGAGAAGCGCTATACACATATGTTCTATTCGGTTTATCATGTTTACCTTGTCATACCTGCGTTATATGTTGTTATCTCTCTTATCTGATTTATGTGCCTGTCGTGATGCTTTTACTTATTTATACGCTAAAAGTAACTGGACTCGCCAGACTTTATGTCTGACCTATTTTGTTTCCTCTTATTTCTCTTCCGTCCCCCCTCCCCCGCCCAAGGTTCTCAGGGTGGGAATACTCAAGCTTAATCAGGATTCTTCTTTCTCTCTACTTGGAGCTGCTTAGATGTACTGCTTGAGTTCGTACCTTCTCTATTATGGCTATGTTTTTGGGGATTATGCTCTTTCATGATTACTGTATTATGATGATTTTAGTACAAGGCAGAAGTTTTAAGTTGATGTACTGGGTTTTATGTATTTCAGACTCATGATGTAACTATGTTTTAAACCACAATGTTTTCTGCTTAATAAAGTTTTACATTCCGCTGTTATTCTATATCTGCCTTGTAATATTTCTGTTTCTATTTACCTATAACACTTCACGAAACTTAATGCATTCTCTTAAAGAGTGACACTAACGGACGTGGGGTGTCACACTTGGTATCAGAGCTGAAGGTTACCAGATCAGATAAAAGATTTTGAAAATTATTTTCTAAAAGGTTTTAAAAGAAAGCATTTTCAAAAGAAAGGTCTGTTTTGAAAAACATATTCCCCAAAGCCATATGTAATATCTTTCGATTCTCTATTTGAATCCCTCTTTCCTTTTCTTTTCAGCATGTCTGGGGAACCTAATAGTCCTAAGAGCTTTACGATACCAGGCTGGTTCCATAGGTATCTTGAGGCCATGGCGCCTACCGGTGGTCAAGCAGATGTTCCTCCCCCAGCTTCACCCGTCATTCCTCCTCCTCCGCGTGTTGATGATTTCTCTAAGATATGCAAAGAATTATATGTTATGAGCGGAAAGCCATTCCGAGGAATTGAGACTTTTATAGAAGCAAGGAATTAGCTTAAATAGACGGAGGATTTGCTTGGAATTTTTGAAGTTGACGATCGTAGGAAGATTCAGATAGCCGTCTGGCAGCTGAAAGATGAGGCTTCGTTCTGGTGGGAGGTGACGCAAGCGGGACGTCCAGTTGAGACATAGGATGATTTCCAGCAGAGGTTTGTAATAAAGTTTATTTCTCAATCAAGCAAAGTATGCAAATGGAAAGGTTTTTAGCACTTAGGCAAGGAAGCATGTCTGTGAAAGAATATGTTAATAAATCTAATCAATTGGCGAGGTTTGGTTTGGAGCTAGTGAATACCTTGCACAAGAAAGCTTTGAGGTTTGATGGAGGATTAAATGAACCCCTCCATGGGTTGGCTATGTCTCATATTCCGGTGGGAGCAACTATTGAGAAGCTCGTTGATATGGCGTTAATGCACGAGGAAGATAAAGGTGAAAAGAAAGAAGCTAAGACTGAGGAAACACAAAATAAGAAAGTGTGGCCCAAGAAAGGGCAACAAAAACAACAAAAGAAGGGCGGAAAGGATGGCAAGGCTAGGGATAAGAGGAAGTGCCATAATTGCGAACACGAGGGTCACTTGATCAAGGACTGCAAAAGAAAGAAGAATGCTTGCTTCAATTGTGGAGAAGTCGGACACTTTTCTAAGGAGTGCCGGAAAAAGCAAGGTCAAGGGGCAGGATCTTCGGGAGTGCAGGTGCATGCTCTCGTGGCCAGTGCGCCAGACAGAGGTAGGAAAGATTCCTTTGAAGGTTTGATTTCTCTTTCCAATCATCTCAGTTAGACTTGGCCATGGGGTTTCATCAATTAAGGGTGGCCGAGGATAGTATAGACAAGTCTGCATTTAGAACTCCAGATGGTTTCTTTGAGTGGCTCGTCATGCCTTTTGGGTTGACGAATGCACCCGCCTATTTTGTGGATCTGATGAGTAGGGTATTTCGGGAGTTTCTAAATAAGTTCGTTGTTGTCTTCGTTGATGACATCTTGATTTTCTCGAAGAGCAAGGAAGAGCATGCCCGACATTTAAGGGAGGTTTTGAAAACTCTCCGAGTGCACCAGCTTAAGGCGAAATTCTCCAAATGTCATTTTTAGAGAAAAGACTGAGATTTTTAGTGCATGTGGTCTCTAAAGATGGGATAACAGTGGATCCCGCGAAGGTAGTTGCAGTTCAAGATTGGCAGATCCAAAAGAATGCAACGGGGGTGAGAAATTTTCTTGGATTAGCAGGCTATTGTAGGAAGTTCATTAAAGACTTCGCAAAGATATCAGCCCCACTCATCAGACTAACGAAGAAGAATCTGATGTTCTCATGGGATGTAGATTGTGACGATGCTTTCCAGCGATTGAAGGGGGCTTTAACAACAGCCCAGTCATAACCTTGCCTGACAAGAACAAAGTGTTCACAGTATACACTGATGCATGTGGTATAGGGCTTGGTGCGGTTCTGATGTAAGAGGGAAGGGTAGTATGTTATGGAGGTAGACAGTAAGGGTTCATGAGAAGAACTACCCTACACAAGACTTATAGTTAGCTACCATAGTATTCGCGCTTAAGACTTGGCGTCAATATTTGCTTGGAGAGAAGTTTGAGTTGTACACCGATCATAAATCTCTCATGTACTTGTTCTCGCAGAAGGATCTTAATTTAAGGCAACAAAGATGGATGGAATTCCTATCATCCTATTACTTTGAGTTTTCTTATACCCCTGGCAAGGGTAATGTGGTGGCAAACGCATTGAGTAGGCAGAGGATGGCCTTAAGTCCTTTATTTGTGGAGAGGAAAAGTTTGGAGTTTATATTGACTTTTGATTTTAGACCCTCCACCGAGTTTATACCTGGATTATTGGCATCACCAGAGGTGCGACCTACTCTGTTGGATCAGATAAGAACTTCGCAGAAAGAGGATCCACAGATTTCAGACATCTTGGATAGGCTCAGTAGAGGGGAGACTTCTAGTCACCTCAGTAGATACTCCACAAATGATATAGGGTGGTTGCGACGAGATGGAAGGCTTTGTGTTCCCCGAGTTGGGAGTTTGTTGAAGACAGTCCTTGAGGAAGCTCAACATTCTAAGATGACTATTCATCCAGGTGGTGATAAGATGTGTAGAGATATGAAAAGGGTTTTCTTTTGGGCTGGGATGAAGAAAGATGTGGCGGAGTTTGTTTCTCAATGTTTGGTTTGCCAGCAAGTCAAAGCTGAGCAAAGGAAGCCCGGTGGTTTACTTTATCCTTTGGAGGTCCCACAGTGGAAGTGTGAGAGCATCTCGATGGATTTCGTTGATGGTTTACCTAGATCAAGGAAATGCAACACCAGTATTTGGGTTATTGTAGACAAACAGACTTACTAAGAGCGCTCATTTCATTTCGGTTATGAGTAAAAGGACGACAGCATGGTTAGCAGTAGTTTATGTTCGTGAGATAGTCCGTCTTCATGGAGTAACTACCAGTATCGTAAGTGATCGTGACCCCATTTTCACCAATGAATTTTGGAGGAGCTTGCAAGAAGCATTAGGTAAACAATTATGTTTGAGCACCGCTTAACACCCCTAGACCGATGGACAAACAGAAAGGGCAAACAGAGTTCTTAAGGATCTTTTAAGGCTGTGTATCCTAGACTTCGTACGGACTTGGGAAGAACATCTTCCTTTAGTAGAGTTCACCTACAACAACAATTATCAAGCCAGTATTGGCATGGCACCCTTCGAAGCATTATACGGACGACCCTATAGATCACCGACTTGTTGGTGGGAATCTACAGAAAGACTTCTACTTGGACCGGATATGGTTAGAGAAACTTCTGAAAAGATTGATCTTATTAGACGGCGAATGAAGATAGCTCAGGATAGGCAGAAGTCCTACGCAGATAAGAGAAGGACTGACATTGAATTTGAGGTGGGAGACATGATTTTCACTAAGGTATCACCATCAAGGAATGTGGTTCGTTTTGGATCTATAGGGAAATTGGCATCAAGATTTGTAGGGCCATTTCCCATAACAGAAAGGATTGGTCAAATGGCCTATAGAGTAAAACTACCAGAGAGGTTGTCCAACGTTCATGATGTTTTCCACGTTTCGCATTTAAGAAAGTGTTTGCGTGATACTGCAGAAGTAGTTGAGCCAAGTATGCTTGAGGAAGTAGAGGTAGAACAGGAGGCGACAGTTAGACGAGTTCCTACCTGTATTCTAGGATCGGAAGTTAAGAAGATACGCAACAGAGAAGTCAAGTTAGTGAAAGTTCAGTGGGGAGATAACCAAGAGGATGCAACTTGGGAGACTGATGACAGAATCGAGTCTTTGACCTTTCCAAAGCTTTTATTCATGCTTGCTTCTATCGTTTAAGTATATCCTATCCATCGAGTCTTTGACCATTAGGTAGGAATCCCATGGATGTAACCATGTGTTTGAGACATGTTATGTTTGATGGATGCAAGTGCTTGCTGGTGGTTACTCGTGGATGCATACACACACATTAGGCACTAGATCGGCTCAATCACTCTCATACTGCATATGGATGTGTGTGCATTTTTCTTCTTTTAATGGATGGAAGTGAGTGTATCATCATATGGATGTTGCATTTGGATGAATGACTGCGCACACATATTACATGTTATAATAGGATTATTTTCATACATGTTGGATTAATGGCACTAACATACATCGCATTAAGGAGGCCGACTGAATTAGTAGACCGCCTGATCTTTCGCATCAGAATAGGGACATATACACACACCTTTGCATACGTTCATATAAGCATTAGAAGACTTTAATAACAATAGATGCCTCTGATTGTTGGATGAGTAGATGGATGATGGATGTTAGGATATACATTCTTCTTAACTTAGAGATTTCAGGGACGAAATCCTTTGAGTATGGGAGAATGTAACACCCCATAATTTTATAACACATTAAGATGATAAACTAAGGAATACTTAATTAAATATTTGGAATTAAGTAAAACGGACTGCGCCATTGCGTTTGTCTCGGAATTCTGCTTGAGATAGACTCCGAGTTTGTGTAAAACGGACATCGTATGAAGAAGTTATTAAGGTTTGAAGTTTGCACATAAAAAACTAATTATATATATATATATAGTAAACATTTCAGAAATTCAAAACCAGCTTGAAAATCGAAGGCGGCACAACGCGGGAATTAGGCACGTTAGGGATTGACCCCTGCCCTGGGGGTGTCGACCCATGGGTAGACACCATAAGGGGGGTGTTGACACCCCCAGATCCGAGACTGATACATTCCTGCGTATGTGGACTTGTTTTCTGATCAGATTCCTGAACCTAGGCTATAAATAAGACCTCATTCTCATTATTTTATTCATTAAAAAACAATGGAGAACTAGATGCTGCCTCTGCCTAGATTAAAATTGCCTATTCTTCTTCAACAGCAAGAGTTACTCATATTCAGAGATCTGTGCTTCAATTAATTCCCTTTTGTTTTGATCCAATCACAGTGAGCGTATATTAATTTTAGATATAAACATTTAAACGATAATCTTGACATGTTTATGAATTGGATCTAAGCTTATGCCTATTTATTATATCAGATCTACCATGATTTGTATATCTAATTCACTGTTTAGACCTCATTGTGCTTTATGATGTCCCTATTATGTTAGTTTTCCTAATCATGTCACTATGCCTAATCAGTTCTACTATCACATGTTATCAGATATGTTCTTGTATGCCTATCTTGTTATTATGCCCAATTCTATCACTATATGCTTATTAAGTTGCAATGCCTATTTCTGTCATCATATATCTATCTTGTTATTATGCTTATTTCTTTCCTTTTCCCTTTTTATTTTATAGCTAGGCTACCTTCAAGCCTAGGCATACCGCCGAAATATGTGAACGCATGAAATTGGGAATGAGGGGAAAACATTAAAATTGGGGCATAACCTGTGTTGGGAAATTTGGGGCATAACCTTAATTGAAAACACGAATATGGATTTGGGGCATAAACCAAAATTGTGGTTAAAGATCTTAAATTGGGGCATATGGTACATGATGAATATGACTTGGAAAAGGGGCATGAAAACCTATAATGAAATAGGGATAATTTTTAAATAATGAAAATGCCTAGATTTACAGTAATTAGAAACCGTAATCGCGCTTAGACATGAGGTTAGATTACACAGTAGAAGTCTGCCCGGACTCGACCGGCATATCCAGTGACCACAAGTGGTGATCTAATGTGAGGGGTCTAAGTGCATAAACACGTAACGGGCTAAGACACGAGTTTAAGTCGGACTTATGGAAGAAGTCTGCCCGGACCCAACCGGCATATCCGGCATCCACAAGTTGTAGGCTTAATGTGGGAGGTCTAGCGCATTATAACCATAAATGAATAAATGGTAATGAACTTGTAGTACTTAACCTATTGAATCCACAGGGATTACATGAACATGTTAACTTGAGTAGGGGTTAAGTAACTTTCTTGAATCAGGGGAGGGTTAAGTAAATCTTGGGGTGGTGGGTAATATTTATATATAGACCCACAAACTTAACCTGTTGGGGTTATGTAATCTTATTACACTGGTAGGCATAACCTGTTGAAATCCTAGTAGTGGGGATGCAAGCCTAGGGGGAAGCTTGTATCAACTGGTGTGTGGGATCCATTTTAGTCAGTAACCCATATATAGATATCAAACGAGTACTCCGAACTAGGTCAGAGTTGGGACATGCTTACTAAGCTGATTATAAGAGGTCACTTTGGAAAAAGGTGTCTGACGGCGCATTCCATTGGGCTCGTGTGCGTGCAAGGGTCCTCCTTTCCGGGAAAATAAGACGCTGTGGCATCAGTAGATATGATTGTGCACATCTTGAAAATGAAGGGTTGCCACTTTTGGGAGTGATACATCCTTCTGTGGGGCCAGCACAGGGTATCTACGGAGTTAGGAAGTCGATCGATTGGGGTAGTAATTAGGGTATATCTAGTCTCGCTTGTTTAGGAGCCCGTTATTATCCTTAGGGGTAACACCGGTATGTTCAGTTGGTCTGCCTGTTATTGTATGTGGTAGAACCTCTCACTAGAAGTACGCATAAGTCTACCATCTCGTTGGGGATCATGTTGTTCATATAATACTGGTATTGGTGTAGAGAGAGAGAGAGAAAAGTATTAGAGAAGCGCTATACGTATATGTTCTATTCAGTTTATCATGTTTACCTTGTCATACATGCCTTATATGTTGTTATCTCTCTTATCCGGTTTATGTGTCTGTCATGATGCTTTTACTTATTTATATGCTAAAAGTAACTGGACTCGCCGGACTTTATGTCTGACCTAATTTGTTTCCTCTTCTTTCTCTTTCGTTCCACCCCCCTCCCTCCAGGTTCTCAGAGTAGGAATACTCAAGCTTGATCAGGATTCTTCTTTCCTTCTGCTTGGAGCTGCTTAGATGTACTACTTGATTTCGTACCTTCTGTACTATGGCTATGTTTTTGGGGATTGTGCTCTTTTCATGATTATTGTACTCTGATGATTTTAGTACAAGACAGAAATTTTAAGTTAATGTGCTGGGTTTTATATATTTTAGACTCATAATGTAACTATGTTTAGAACCACGATGTTTTCTACTCAATAAAGTTTTAAATTCCGCTGTTATTTTATATATGTCTTGTAATATTTCTGTTTCTGTTACCTATAATGCTTTACGTAACTAAATGCATTCTTTTAAAGAGTGACATTAACGGACGCGGGGTGTCCCACTCTCATGAACAAAGTACAGATCCAGTTCCATGTGCTTTGTTCACGAATGAAGTATTGGGTTTGTTGTAAGTGACACTGTACTTAAGTTATCACACCATATCCCTGGTTTTCTGCTAGTTTTAATTCTCAGCTCACTGAATAATGATTTAATCCAAAGTATTTCCGATGTTGTGCTTGCTACACTTATGAACTCTTCTTCTGTGCTGGAGCGGGATATTGTTGTTTGCTTTTTAGCAAACCATGAAATTGGATTGTCACCCATGTAAATACAATACCATGTGGTAGATTTTCTGTCATCTAGATCATTTGCCCAATTTGCATATACAAATCCAGTAATATTTAGATTGTTGTCAACTTTCATGTTTAATCCATAATCCATTATCCCTTTTAAGTATCTTAGTATCCTTTTGACTGCTTTCCAATGTTGTGTTTATGGTTGTTGTATGAATTGAATCACTTGTTTACACTAAATGTTATGTATGGTCTTGTAATTGTTACATATTGCAATGCTCCCACCACACTTCTGTACTGTTTATCATTTGATATTGCTTCACCTTAATGCTTTGTTAAATTTAGATTTCTTATCATTGGTGTGGGTAATGCATTTGCTTTACCCATTCCTGACTTGCTGAGTATATCTTCTATGTATTCTCTTTGACATAAGTGTAGTTTTGAACTTGATTTTCTTCTGACATTTATTCCTAGAAAGTGATATAGTTCACCCAAACCCTTAATGAAAAAGTGACTGTGAAGCTGTGTCACAAGTTTATTGATTTCCTCTTCACTGTTACGCATTGCAATAAAATCATCCACATAGATTAATATGTAAATGGTAATTTTATTAGAGACTTTGATAAAGAGAGAATTATCAGATTTGGTTGGTTGAAAACTTAATTCAGTCAATATTGATTTAAGTTTGTTGAACCAAACCCTAGGGGCTTGTTTTAACCCATAAATAGCTTTATTGAGCTTGTAGAATATGTTGTCATTGCCATTACTGAATCCCATATGTTGTTGCATGTATACTTCTTCTTCTAATACTCCGTTGATGAATGCATTGCTCAAATCCAGTTGTCTAATCTTCCAGTTGTTGTGTAATGCTAGTGTTAGAACAACTCTTATTGTAGTTGGCTTGATAACTGGAGAAAATGTATCATTGAAGTCTAGTCCATGCTCTTGTGTGTACCCTTTTGCATCCAATCTGGCTTTGTACTTTTGTATTGTTCCATCAGAATTCTTTTTGATCCTATAAGTCCATCTGTTGCCTACTATGTTTTTGTCTTTTGGCTTTTCAACTAATTCCCAGGTTTTGTTTTTCATGAATGCGTTGATCTCTTCTTCCATGGCTTTGTTCCAAATATCATTGCTCATTGCTTGTTGCATATTTTCTGGTTCTTTTGTTACCAGATTTATTACGTATATTTTGGGCTTGAAAATCCCAAATTTTGATCTAGTGGTCATGCGGTGTACTGGTCTTTGACTTCTTGTAGTTACTCATGGATCTATAGTATTTCTTGACAAATTTTCAGATGTTGTTTCTTCACTTTGATTGCTTGGTGTAGAATTAGCATTAAAATCTGAAGGCTCTTTTGTTACTTCAGGCATGTGATCTGTACTATGATCATGCATGCTTTGTTGATGACTTGACATACTTTGGTCTTCTTCCCGTTTTCATGACATAATGTTATATTAGTTATTGAAAATTGAGGATTGTACACTTTTTGGGATGTTTTGATTATTTTACTAGCACATGGAAACACTTGTTCATTGAATACAATATGTCTGGATATTACTATTCTTCCATTTCTAGTTAAATGTTTATAACTCTTTTTATTATTTGCATATCCCAAAAAGGTACATGGGAAAGACCTAAATTCTAACTTATGCTTGTTATATGGTCTTAGATGAGGAAAAACAAGGCAACCAAATACTCTCAGCATTGAATAATCTGGTTTCACATGAAATAATTTTTATGTAGGGCTTGAACCATTCAACACTTTACTTGGTAATTTATTAATGAGATATATTGTTGTATTGAATGCTTCGGGCCAGAATTTCAGTGGCAAATGGGCTTGGACTAACAATGTAAGCCCAGTTTCTACTATATGTCTATGTTTTCTCTTAGCTAATCCATTTTGTTCAGATGTGTAGGGACATGTTACTCTGTGAATAATTCCCTTTTTCTAAAAATATTCACAGAGTGGTTTATACTCTATTCTTCCATCTGATTGCAGCACCTTTAGCTTATGGACAGTAAGCCTTTCAGCTAGATCTATGAATTGCATGAGTATCTTACACGTTTCTGATTTGTTTCTGAGGAAATATATCTAGATATACCTAGAGCATGCATCTATAAATGATATATAATATGAAAACCCAAAGCTAAAGTTGACTGGTGTTGGACGCCACAGGTCTGTTGCAACTAGTTCAAGTGGCTGATTATATTTGATTGTAGAGTCATCAAAGGCAAGTTTGTGACTCTTCCCCATTTGATAGAATGTGCACACATAAGGTAATTTAATACTACTAAATTTTATATTACTATTATTCAAAACTTGTTTTACAATGTTTATATTGGGGTGTCCCAATTTGTAGTGTAACATGTCTACAGTCTTATTACATTGCAATTCAGAAAAATTACTACATAAATCTTTATTCCTAGGATTTCTTTGATGATTTTTCGATTCTTTGGCTTTATTGTCTTGTAATCTCACAAAATTAAATCTGTAGAGACTATTCCACTCTTCGCCCTGCAAGAGTACCTCATTAGTTTGCGTGTGTTTTACAGGGAAGTATTTAGGATAAATATAAAGTAGACATTGTTATCACTTGCAAATTTTGAAACACTTAGTAAATTTTTCTTTATTTGAGGCACCATAAGTAAGTTATTTAAGAATGGTGGTTTTTCACCATTTAAACATGCTACACCAGTGTGAGTTATTTTAACAGATTGACCGTTACCTATAGAGAAGAATATGTAACCTTTGTACTCCACGTTACCAATGTTGAGATTTTCAAGATTGTTTGTTACATGGTTGGTTGCTCCACTGTCTGGGTACCACGCTTCATCACCTATGTCATCAATACTTGTTATGTTGTTGGCTGTTGTAATGACCCGCATTCTACGCATCGCAGGATCGTAGAATATTTATTTCTTTCACATACGAAGTCGTATGGTCATGTGACTTTGGGAGATGACTATTGGGGTCATTTCCCATGTTCATGATTTTTGCCGATTTTTAAGTGACCGATTTGCCCCTAGCTGATCTTGTTTTGGCCATAACTTTTGATTGGAAAGGAGTTTTGACCTGAAACCACTTCCATTGGCTTCAGATGATGGTTTACCTTTCCGTAAAGTGGTCACATGTGAAAAATGGACTTACCGTTTGGGAGATATGGCTGAAATAACGTTTGGAAGGTGAAAAACTGCTTAACCGGGCCAAATAGGGTGATCAGTGAATGGGCCCATAACCCATTTCGGGATTAGGGTTGTGGGGAGGCTGAAATGAGTTAGGTTTTCATTCTATTCAGTTTTCTAGCCGCCACTTACCTCTTAGAAACCCTAACAATGGCCTCCAACCTCTAAAACATCTCCAAATCACCATTTAATCAAGGATTGGCCTAATCTACTTCAAATTAAGGAGAGAAAGCACCATGGCAAGGTTAGAGCTGCTGTGTTACATTGGGAACAACGCCAAACAGAGATTCATTTCAGATTTAAGGTTTTATTTGTGGCTAAGGTGAGTGATTTGCATAGTTTTGCACTAATTACGGTTAATTAAGGGTAATTAGTGAAGATTAACGAATTTAAACATGATAAAATTCTGGAAAAATATTTATAAAATTCAAAATAATGTTTTA
This sequence comes from Allium sativum, assembly GCA_030737875.1. Lineage (NCBI taxonomy): Eukaryota > Viridiplantae > Streptophyta > Magnoliopsida > Asparagales > Amaryllidaceae > Allium > Allium sativum. The sequence continues at coordinate 583,124,021 of CM060913.1, forward strand.
GGCCTCTGTTAGAAAATTTGGTTAATTTGGTTAAGTTTTGTTAATCTTATGATTAATTATACCTAAACATGCTTAAGGGAAAATATGGGTTTTTGGCTATGTTTGACCCATTTTACATGCTATGGTTGTTGTTTTGGTGTTTATGATTGATTGTACATGTTGCTATGACCGTATGATATGATTTGTGATTGTTTAGAAGTGTTAGATTGGTCTAAAACGCCGTCGAATGGCGTAAACAGCTTGCTGGACAAAGTGCAGGAAGACACCCGAACCGGATCGGATCGGTTAGGAAGACCCGAACCGAACCGCTGTAAAGCCTTTCCCCACGATCCACTTGTGATGATGGAGCCCTATCTAAACCGTACGGAACCACTCACGAACTGCTTCAGGAGCTAAGGGAACAATTGCTAAGGAGGATCCGATCCGATGGAAGGAGAACGAACCGAACTGTGCCTCCGACCCGATCCGCCAGGGTTGACCAAGACTGATCCGCTTGCATCTTAGGATCCCCGACCCGAACTGGTGAGGAAGGAGCCCGACCCAATCCGACCAGGGATCCTTCCACCTGACATGTTGATCACGGTCCTGGAGCATTGTTCTGGACCAACCCAGATGAGGGAGCACGACCCGATGGAACTTGGGCACCGAACTGAACCGATGAAGGCTGACTCACGATCCGAACTGAGGAGCTGATGACCACGACCTGAAGCAAAGTAAAGTAAAGAAATGAAGGCCGATCCGGAGAAGAAGGTGATGACCAAAACCCGAGATGCAAAGGTAGTCCAAATGGAAGTTTGTACTCAGGATCCAGTTGGGAACCAATGAGTTAACTTCATGATTGGGCTTTGCTGCGGGACGTGTGTTAAGGAGTTGTCGATGTCTATAACTTTGGATCACTATGTGTAGGGAGTACGTGAACGGATTCAGGGCCACAGTAGCCTAGGTACGACTAAAGAGCTATAGACCAATGAAGTGGTGTCATTTGTAAATATTTGGTCATGACTCCATGTGGTAAGCTTGGTAGTGGTAGTAGTTGTACAAGTTGAACTCCGTCACTACTTCGATGGGTCTAGTGATCGAAGAGGTAGATATCGTATGCTTTACGCACTGAGTGAGAGATGTGAGGATGGTTGATATGCTTGATTAATTTGCCATCATTATGACATGTACACCCCCACCCCCGTATTCTTTACACCATCTGTTTAGTGGCACCTTAGAGTATTGTACGGTATGTAGTGCTAACTCTTTGGTTGCAGGTCCAAGTATGGTTTAGTATACCTGTTATTGTTCTGTTTAGCTGCTTATCGCTCATACCAGACTTTTTGTCTGACCCGGAGTTTTATGTCTCTTCTTATTACTCTGGGTGCTCTCACGAGTAGACTAGAGACAGGTTAGCTGGGTATGCACGAGTAGCTGATCCAGAGACGAGCAAGAGGCTTCCACGTATCATATATATAGATATTCTCCCTGTGTTGTTGAAGATCACTGCTTGGACATTAGTAGTGCATCTTCTACGTTAGCTTTCTTTTGTTTAGAGACAGTAATTTGGAAAGTTGTAATAAGCTATATTTGGATTTCCGCTACTTTGATGATGATGTTGATGTTGGTTTTTAGCTTATGCACTGTCTCGCCTGTTTTATGTCAAGTATCTTATTATTATTATATTTTTCTCCATGCGCTATGAGATATTCTACATGTTCCTTGTTAGTTCATTCTCTTATTTCTTTTCTTCTGACGACCGTTCCGTGCTAGTCGGGAATGTGTACAACGCACTTTCGGAGGAAATGCCGATTGGTGCGGGGCGGGCCGTCACACTTGGTATCAGAGCTCTAGGTTGCTTAGTTAACCTAGGGAAAGACACCAGGGAGAGATAATACGTATATGAGAGCGCATATTTGTGATTATTTTGGTTTTCAAAAGCTATATATATATATATACTATTAGTATAGCTAAGGATGAAGTCGCACAGCACTGACACCACTATAGAGATGGTTAATCGTTTTCTCTGTGCAGATTGAATGATGAGCCGATACGTAAGGAGTACCGGTAGAGGAGCCAATAATGGGAATGCTGCTGAGATGACGACGATGTTTACTGACCTTATGAGAGAGATGCTTAGAGATGTGTAGAGGGCAGCTCCCAATGCTGGTAATGGTGGTGGTCCAGTAGTGCAGGCGCCTAGGGCCAATTTCGCCAAGCTAAACAAGGATTATACTAGTCTTGGTAGGAAGCCGTTCCACGGAACGGAGTCGGCTACATATGTTCAGGATTGGTTGGATAGCTGTGAGCGTATCTTCGGAGATTTGGGTATTGAGGATGCGATGAAGAGAAGTCTAGCATCCCGTCAGCTGCAAGGACGGGCAATGAATTGGTGGAATGCTATAAAGGCATCTACTCCTGAGGATCAGATTACTTGAGATCGGTTTAAGGTTCGCTTTAGCGACAAGTTCATTCCAACTGCTCAGAAGTCAATGTTGTTTAAGAGATTCTTAGAACTCAAGCAGAATGCCAGAGCTGTCTCGGAGTATATTGCCGAATCCGACACTTTGTCGAAATATGGGTTATCCCTAATAGATACTGCCGAGAAGAAGAACGAGAAGTTCATAACTGGCTTGGATGGATACTTGGGGAAAGGCTTATTAACCACATCGATGAGACGTTTGAGTCGATTGTGGGGAAAGCTTTAAGATCAGAAAGTCTTTACCCTAAGTCGAAGACTGAGGTTGCATCTGTAGAGGAGCCAAAGCCGCAAGCAAGCGGTGAAGGTAAGAATGGTTCTCAGAATAAGAGAAAGCAGAATCAGAATAAGGATGACCAAAAGAAAAAGAATAAGAAGGATGTTGAGTGCTTCAGCTGTGGTAAGAAAGGCCATTATGCTAGTAATTGTCGGGCCAAGCCAGCGGAAAGGAATTGCTTCAACTGTGGCCAAGCGGGACATCACAAGGACAAGTGTCTGCAACCCCCTAAAGAAAAGCAGATGGTGAAAGCATATGCCCTTAATGCTATTCCTTCTTCGTCGAATGCCCCAACTGCGGCGAAGAAGGGAAAGAATGTCGTTATTCAAGGTATGCTTTCTGTTTATGATGTTCTTGTTAGAGTTTTGTTTGATACTGGAGCTTCCAGTTCTTTCATATCTAATGACCTGGTAGATAGGTTGGGATTGGAGCCCGAGATTGTCGATAGACCTTTAGTAGTGATGAACCCGATTGGTGGTTCGACTAACCTTAGCATGATTTGTCGAAATGTGGTCCTATCGAGTCATGGATGCATGTTTGTTTGTGATTGTTTTGTTTTGGGCTTTACTGGGTTTGGCATTATTTTGGGAGTCGATTGGCTCCAAAGATACGGGGTGGTGGTAGACTGTGAGGGTTTTTTGGTGACAGCTAGAGCGGATGATGGGCAGAGGGTAGTGTTTGGTGGTCTACCTAGTGATGGGGTAATGGCTAGTTTTCTAAATTCCCTCGACATCCCGCAAGGTGAGTTGTCAGGTTTGCCCGTGGTTGGCCAGTATCCAGATGTCTTCGAGGAAGTGACCGGGCTTCCACCACATCGAGAGATTGAGTTCCGTATTGATTTGGTGAAAGATGCCAGACCTATAGTGATGCTACTTCGTCGTATGGCACCAAGGGAGTAGTGAGAGCTCGGGGTGCAAGTCAGCGATCTTTTGAAGAAGGGATTTATCAGAAGGAGTGTTTCTGAATGGGGAGAACCAGTTGTGTTTGCTACCAAGGCGGATTGTTCCCTTCGATTGTGTGTAGACTACCGCGAATTGAATAAAGTGACGAGGAAGAATAAGTATCCTCTACCGCAGATAGATGATTTGTTTGATCAGTTGAGTAGAGCGAGAGTATTCTCCCAGTTGGATCTCGCGACAGGATTTCATCAGCTTAGAGTGGAAGCTGAGAGTATAGCTAAAACGGCATTTCGGACGCCGTCTGGATTTTATGAGTGGTTGGTCATGCCATTCGGGCTGACCAATGCCCCCGCATACTTTGTGGATCTTATGAATAGGGTATTCAGAGATCAGCTGAATAAGTTTGTCCTTGTGTTCGTGGATGATATTTTGGTCTACTCGAGGATAGAGGAAGAACACAAGGAACACTTGAGGATAGTGATGGAGGTGTTGAGAAAACACCAATTGAGAGAAAAGTTTTCTTAAGTGTCACTTCTGGAGAAGGGAAGTGAGATTCTTGGGCCATGTTGTTTCAGAGAATGGCATTGCCATAGATCCTGCGAAGGTGGCTACGGTACAAGATTGGTCTACACCCTAGAATGCAATGGACATAAGAAGTTTCTTGGGATTAGCTGGATATTATCGTAAGTTTATCCAGGATTTCTCCAAGATAGCAGCACCGTACTTCAGTTGACCAAGAATAATCAAGCTTTCGTCTGGGACAAAACGTGCGAGGACGCATTCAAGAGTCTAAAGGAAAAGTTGACACGTGCACCAGTGTTAGTCATTCCTAAGTGGAATGAAGAGATGACGGTATACACGGATGCCCGTGATACCGGACTAGGTGCTGTATTGATGCAAGGGGGTAGGGTTGTAGCCTATGCAAGTCGACAACTGAAACCGCACGAGAGAAGATACCCTACCCATGATTTGGAATTAGCAGCGATCGTGTTCGCGTTGAAGATGTGGAGACATTATCTCTTGGGAGAAAGATTCAAGTTGTTTACTGATCATAAGTCATTAAAGTATCTTTTCTCTCAAAAGGATCTAAATCTCCGACAACAAAGATGGTTAGAATTCTTGGCTTCCTATGATTTCGATATCACATATACACCAGGAAAGGGCAATGCAGTAGCTGATGCATTGAGTAGAAGACATGCCAATTTAGGGGCTATGTTTCTGGAATGAAAGCAACTGGAGTACATCACGGGGTATGATTTCGGACCAAAGTGTGAATTGGATCAAAAAATGTTAGCAAGTTTGACGATCAGACCCACTTTGATTGAGCAGATTGGTTCCAGTCAGAGGGACGATCCTAATCTATTGGAAATCATCTCAAAGTTAGAGATGGGAATCGACGGAGAGATGAACAAGTATGGGCTTGATCGAGATGGATGGCTTAGAAAGAATGGAAGACTTGTTGTGCCCAATGTTAATGGATTGAGAGATGAAGTGCTTAGAGAATGTCATCACTTAAAACTGACTATACACCCTGGTGGTAACAAGATGTACCGAGACATGAAGCAGACATACTACTGGGAAGGGATGAAAAGAGACGTTGGGAAGTTTATATCCAAATGCATGAATTGTCAGCTAGTTAAAGCTGAGCAAAAGAAGCCTAGTGGTTTGTTACAACCATTAGAAATTCCAGAATGGAAATGGGAACAAGTCTCAATGGATTTCATTGATGGGTTGCCAAGGACTAGATCGGGCCATGATAGCATTTGGGTGATTGTGGACCAATTGACCAAAAGTGCAAGATTTATACCTGTCAAGTCGAATAGAACGGCAGTTAAGTTAGCTGAGCTATGTGTGAAGTGGGTAGTGAGATTTCATGGGATACCCAAAGGCATTATAAGTGACCGAGATCCGTTGTTCACTAGTGGATTTTGGAAGCGCTTACAAGAGGCGTTAGGATCAGAATTACATCTCAGTACCGCGTATCATCCTCAAACCGACGGTCAAACAGAGAGGGTGAACCGTATGTTAGAAGACCTCTTGAGACCTGTGTATTCGAATTTGGTGGATCATGGGATGACCATTTGCATCTAGTAGAGTTTTCATATAATAATAGTTATCAATCCAGTATTGGTATGGCTCCATTTGAAGCTTTGTACAGAAGACCGTGCAACTCACCGTCATGTTGGTTAGAAACTGGTGAGAAGTTGTGCTTGGACCAGATGTGATAAGAGAAACTTCAGCTAAGATCAAGTTCATTCAACAGCGAATGAAGGCTGCCCAAGATAGGCAGAAAAGTTATGTTGATAAGAGGAGAAGAGAATTAAAGTTCTTCATTGGCGACTTGGTGTTTGTCATGATTTCTCCGTTGAAGAGCGTGATACGATTTGGCAAGAGAGGCAAGTTAGCACCAATATTTGTTGGTCCATTCCCAGTTCTTGAGCAAATTGGGAATTTGGCATATAAAATTGAATCACCAAACAGGATGGCAGGAGTTCACAACGTATTTCATGTTTCCCAGTTAAGGAAGTTCGTACACAGCCCAGATGTAACTATTTCACCAGATCAGTTGGATGATATCAAAGTTGAACCCGAGGCGGTTGGGAACCGTAGGCCTATGCGTATTTTTGGGAACGATACGAAGCAGCTTCGAAGGAAGGCGGTGAAATTAGTCAAAGTTCAGTGGGGCGAGAATGAGAACGACTGTACTTGGGAGACAGAGGAGAGCATTAGGAAGACGTATGCAGAACTCTTTGCCTGGTAAGATTTCAGTTTCGATTAAGTTTTCCGCATGTTAGGTTAGGCTTGTTTTGTTTGTTTTGCATGATTGAATTGTTGTATATGACTGGTAGGCATGCGGGATCCTTTGTATGTTTTGGGTTAGGAATTTCGGGGACGAAATTTCTTAAGGGGGGGAGAGTGTAACGACCCGCATTCTACGCATCGCAGGATCGTAGAATATTTATTTCTTTCACATACAAATTCGTATGGTCATGTGACTTTGGGAGATGACTATTGGGGTCATTTCCCATGTTCATGATTTTTGCCGATTTTTAAATGACCATTTTGCCCCTAGCTGGTCTTGTTTTGGCCATAACTTTTGATTGGAAAGGAGTTTTGACCTGAAACCACTTCCATTGGCTTCGGATGATGGTTTAACTTTCCATAAAGTGGTCACATGTGAAAACGGACTTACCGTTTGGGAGATATGGTTGAAATAAGGTTTGGAAGGTGAAAAACTGCTTAACCGGGCCAAATAGGGTGATTAGTGAATAGGCCCATAAACCATTTTGGGATTAGGGTTATGGGGAGGCTGAAATGAGTTAGTTTTCATTCTATTTCAGTTTTCTAGCCGCCACTTACATCTTGGAAACCATAACAATGGCCTCCAACCTCTAAAACACCTCCAAATCACCATTTAATCAAGGATTGGCCTAATCTACTTCAAATTAAGGAGAGAAAGCACCAAGGCAAGGTTAGAGCTGCTGTGTTACATTGGGAATAGCGCCAAACAGAGATTCATTTCAGATTTAAGGTTTTATTTGTGGCTAAGGTGAGTGATTTGCATGGTTTTGCACAAATTACGGTTAATTAAGGGTAATTAGTGAAGATTAACGAATTTAAACTTGATAAAATTCTGGAAAAATATTTATAAAATTTGAAATAATGTTTTAGGCCTCTGTTAGAAAATTTGGTTAGTTTGGTTAAGTTTTGTTAATCTTATAATTAATTATACCTAAACATGCTTAAGGGAAAATATGGGTTTTTGGCTATGTTTGATCCATTTTACATGCTACGGTTGTTGCTTTGGTGTTTATGATTGATTGTACATGTTGCTATGACCGTATGATATGATTTGTGATTGTCTAGAAGTGTTAGATTGGTCGAAAACGCCGTCGAATGGCGTAAACAGCTTGCTGGACAAAGTGCAGGAAGACACCCGAACCGGATTGGATCGGTTAGGAAGACCCAAACCGAACCGCTGTAAAGCCTTTCCCCACGATCCGCTTGTGATGATGGAGCCCGATCCGAACCATCTGGAACCACTCACGAACTACTTCAGGAGCTAAGGAACCAATTGCTAAGGAGGAACCGATCCAATGGAAGGAGAACGAACCGAACTGTGCCTCCGACCCGATCCGCCAGGGGTGACTAAGACTGATCCGCTTGCATCTGAGGATCCCCGACCCACACTGGTAAGGAAGGATCCCGACCCGATCCGACCAGGGAGCCTTCCACCTGACATGATGATCACGAGCCTGGAGCATTGTTGCGTACCGACCAAGATGAGGGAGCACGACCCGATGGAACTTGGGCACCGAACCGATGAAGGCTGACTCACGATCCGAACCGAGGAGCCGATGACCACGACCTGAAGCAAAGTAAAGTGAAGAAATGAAGGCCGATCCGGAGAAGAAGGTGACGACCAAAACCCGAGATGCAAAGGTAGTCCAAATGGAAGTTTGTACTCAGGATCCAGTTGGGAACCAACGAGTTAACTTCACGATTGGGCTTTGCTGCGGGACGTGTGCTAAGTAGTTGTCGATGTCTATAACTTTCGATCACTATGTGTAGGGAGTACGTGAACGGATTCAAGGCCACAGTAGCCTAGGTACCACTAAAGAGCTATAGACCAATGAACTGGGGTCATTTGTAAAGATTTGGTCATGACTCCATGTGGTAAGCTTGGTAGTGGCAGTAGTTGTACAAGTTGAACTCCGTCACTACTTCGATGGGTCTAGTGATTGAAGTGGTAGATATCGTATGCTTTACGCACTGAGTGAGAGATGTGAGGTTGGTTGTTATGCTTGATTTGTTTGCCATCATTATGACATGCACACCCCACCCTCGTATTTTTTACACCATTTGTTTAGTGGCACCTTAGAGTATTGTACGGTATGTAGTGCTAACTCTTTGGTTGCAGGTCCAGGTTCAGGTATGGTTTAGTATACCTGTTATTGTTCTGTTTAGCTGCCTATCGCTCATACCAGACTTTTTGTCTGACCTAGAGTTTTATGTCTCTTCTTATTACTCTGGGTGCTCTCACGAGCAGACTAGAGACGGTTAGCTGGGTATGCACGAGTAGCTAATCCGGAGATGAGCAGGAGGCTTCCACGTATCATATATATAGATATTCTCCCTGTGTTGTTGAAGACCACTGCTTGGGCATTAGTAGCGCAACTTCTACGTTAGGTTTCTTTTGTTTAGAGACAGTAATTTGGAAAGTTGTAATAAGCTGTATTTGGATTTCCGTTACTCTGATGATGATGTTGATGTTAGTTTTTAGCTTATGCACTGTCTCGCCTGTTTTATGTCAAGTATATTATTATTATATTTTGCTCCATGCGCTGTGAGACATTCTACAGGTAACTTGTTAGTTCATTCTCTTCTTTCTTTTCTTCTAACGACCGTTCCATGCTAGTCAGGCATGTGTATAGCGCACTTTCGGAGGAAATGCCGATTGGTGCGGGGCGGGCCGTCACAGCTGTAATCTAATTTTTGTTGTTCTGCATACCTATCATATTTGCACTGTAATTCCTAGTATTGTTATTAGGGTTAGTTGCAGTCTGTTGCTGTCCTTGATCATTGTTTTGACCAGTGTTTACATTATTTTCAAATTCAAAGTAGCACTTATTTGTTGTATGTCCTATCTTTTCACAAATTTGACACCTAGGTCTGTTGTTATTGTTGCGATACCTGCCACCTCGACCTCTGCCTCTTTGACTTCGTCCACCTCTATGGAAATTCTGATTTCCTCTTTAAAAGTTCTGATTGAAGTTTTGATTATTTCTTTGACTGTTTTCATTGAAGTTATAATTTTTGTTCTTTACTTGAGATTGAATGGAAAGGTTTACTGACATATCAATGTTGATTTTCTTTTGTTCAATTCTACCCTCATGAGCCATCAATGTTGAGTGAACATATTGTATACTAGGTACATTGGTAGAGAAAGAATAACTGCTGCTATAGCTTCATATCATCATGTAATCCATTCATAATATATAGTACTTTCTCATTGTCAGATACTTTATTACCAATGCTTTCTAACAGGTCTCATAAAATCTTCATTTTAGTCAAGTATTTTCTCATTGATAGGTTATCTTTCTTTAACCTTTGAATCTGCCTCCTATAGTGTAGAATCTTTGCTCATGATTGGGCATTGAATATTTTCTCTATCCTTGACCAGATTTCCTAAGTTGTTTTACATCCCACTATTTGTGGTATGAAACTTGATCCAATGGATGATATTAGCCAGGCACTCAGCAGACTATCTTGTCTGGTGTTTTTGATGTAATCCTTATTGCTGAGCATTTGTCCACTGGTTTCAACAAATTTTGGTGGTATTGTTGCAGTCCCTTTGATGAAGTGTCTTTTAAGCCATAACCATTAATGGTTGTCTCCACTAGTACAAAACAGGCCAATTGCTTCGGTTGTTTACTGTAATGACCCGGATTTTTAGCGACTTTGGTTATCGACATAAACTCGATGTCGATAACCAAACATCGAAAAAAATCCCGGTAATTAATGAAAGAATTTAGAGGGTGAGAATAGATAAGATAGAAACTTAGAATAGAAGAAGAAGAAGAAGAAGAACACAACATCAGAGTAACACGAACCTCACAGCGGAACGAATAACATATAATATATATAACATAACTTGAAATATACATTTGTACTTGAATATACATCGTTATCAAAGTACAACACTTACAACACAGCGGAAATAAACTATAGCTATATGATCCTGAAGCCTCCTGCTCCAACTCTTCAAGTATATGTAAATCCTGACTACTTGACTGCCCGTACAAAATTGGGCACCCAAGAGTTTAGGGAAAACAAAACAAAATAAACTCCGGGTCAGTCATGGGACTGGTATGAGTAAAATAGTTTAAACAGTTTGAACAAGTAAACGATATCTCATAAGACCACGCCGTATAACGGAACGGGTTTTTCCCTTATGAGAATCCAAAATATCTTTATATCAAAAACCATTTGATATTATAATAATGTCTATCAACCAAAACTATAATAATCATCTAGCAGAAACGCTTTCATCTCACGTTCTACATATATAGTATACAATCAAAACCGCAAGCACGTATTGGGTAATAGATTTCCAACTATGACAAGGTATGGAACCACCTTTCGCTAGTGTAACTCTAGAAAGGAATACACTGGGTTCAACAAGAACATCTTGCAACCCGGCAACAAATGACCGACCACTCATTTCGCTTGAGTGTATCGAATGTATATCACCAACAGTTGGGATCAGCAACCGTTTCCCGAATGGGACAGCATCAACAATAGATTTTGAGAAATAAATGAAACTCTAGATCTGGTGATTATACACCCTACTTCGGTGTGACCGACTTAGCCATGATGCCTGCCCGATTTCTGTCATTTACCGGATGTGAGGCTAGAAGCTACGCTTTATCATCACACCAGATTCACTTTGAATGCCACATCGTCAAATCCATCAAATCACTGATTGACGTCCTCAACCATACATTATGTGTTAGCTAAAAGAAGTTTCCTACTCCTCTTCCACTCTTAGTACGGTTGGAGAAATCAATATACGTGATCGTCTGGAAATACTCTGTCAGACATCCGTCCATACAAGTCATCCAGGAACAGGATGAACCGAAGGCACTATTCTGTAAACAGGATAGCCCTTGCATAACTCCTTCTTCAATTTCCTATGGCATATATGATTCCCAACGCTTATGCCAATGCAGAGTGGTTCTTTGGATAATAATCCAACCGGTCTCTCCATATTAACAACGTTAAAATGGTCAAAACTTCGATAGTCTGTGATTTAACTATCGAAGAAAAACAGGTGTGCAAACAATGATATCATTTCCAAATGGAAATTCATATCGATCAAACATCATTCACATTTATCCCTTTATTTCATTAATTTACTTATCTCCTGTTTCCCTATATTCAATATTTCTTATTTTCTAAATTTGGAAAATATACGTTATTAACAATGGAAAACATTTCCATTTCTTGTTTACTTTATTAGAAAACATTTCTGGTTTCTTATTTGGAAAACATTTCCAAAGCTTCTTCATTGGACTTAGACAGATGTTTAAACAAACCATCGCGATGCCAACTCAAACCATTTCCTTTAATTACTAAATTCACTTAACCATCCCTTACTATCGAACCTTAACCATTTCTTAGTTAAAAATGAAGTCAATCAAGTTGGGGTAATACTACCTCTCAGACCTTAACTGAACAACGTTTCTAACCTTGAAATAGACAAAGTTCACCCTTCTAATTCTTTAACAAACTTCCTTACGTAACTCTCTTTCAAATCTTTTCTATTCGATAATTCTTCCCTTCGATAAGGTATATTCGATAACTCTATTTCAATTTATTCTATTCACTTACTCTTTTGATTTAACTCTAACTCTATTCACTTAACTCCTATCGAATAAACTATATTCGATAACTCTTTTAATTCTATTTGAATAAACTATATATTCGATTAACTCCTTTATTCTATTCGAATAAACTATATATTCGATTAACTCCTTTATTCTATTTGAATAAACTATATATTCGATTAACTCCTTTATTCTATTCGAATAAACTATATTCGATTTACTCCGTTATTCTATTTGAATAAACTATATTCGATTCCTCACTTCGATTAAACTAATCGATAACTCTTTTCGATTAAACTATAAATCGATAACTCTTTTCCTTTAACTCTATTCGAATAAACTAATATTCGATAACTCTATTCAATTTACTCGACTCGACTAACCCCTTTCGAATAACTAATTCGATTTACTACTTTCGAATACCATATTCGGTTTAACTCCCTTCGAATAACTAATTCGATTTAACTCCTTTCGAATACCATATTCGATTTAACTCCTTTATTCGCTTTATAAAGATTTCCCTTTTAACAACGTTTATTTATTTTAAAGATTTACTTTTAGTAACGGTTCTCCACTTTAAAATGATTTCCTTCTTATAACAGTTTCCTTTTTATAATGTTTTCCCTTTTTCTAAATATCTCCTATTTATAAATATTCCAATTTATAAATATTTATTATTTATAAATATTCCATTTATAAATATTTTATTTTCAGATATCACTTTGACAAATTCCTCCTTATCAACATTTTGGTATGTTATGGTATTCAACATATCAAATCATGATGATCAGTATCGTCCAAACACATATAATCGACAAAAGATTATATATCACATCATATATCACAATATATGAAAAACAGTAAAATAAATGTTGAGAAACCAGTTGGATTCCTCCAACCTGTTTCCCTGCATCACAGATGTTAAAAAATATAGATAACATCACTTTCAGTTACATACGATATATTCTGTTAAACAGAATCAATATAGAAATTTAACTAACTGACTAGCAGTTCAATCAAACAGTCAACACAAAGTCAATCAGCCAATATCTAACAGTTCTAAAAATACAACATGAAATTATAAACTATTCAGAGATAGTGAGATTTACACACTTTGGGCTATCATCGTTAATAACGATAATTGTCGTTGATTCAAATGGACAATTTATTTCACTATAAATTGTAACGAACCCCAATCCACTCCCAGTCAGCTTCATTGTGAAGCTCTCGTCCATACGATCCCGACGGATCTTATTTCGTTAAATTCTGATAAGGAACGACAAAGATATGATCATTCAAGTAAATACACTATTCAAGTTTTAAATTAAACTAAACCTTTATTTAAAAATGGGCCTTCCTCTTATGTTTTAACCTTTGGCCCATCCACCTTCGTACTAGCCCAAACCGAACCCTTCTTCCCCAAATATTTCTGTCGTTACCTCCTGTAACAAACCGAAGCCATTTCCCTTTGTTTAATCACCTCGTCCTCTCCCATTTCTTCACCGTTCACCAAACACAAATCACCATTACACTCTCTTTCACGTTCTCTTTCACCTCATCCTCAATTTGAAGAGCTCGCACCCCCCTTTTCTGAATGCGTCTCTAACCCGCTGCTGACTTTCGAACCATAATAACCCATTGCACCTTCTGAAACTTGACCCACAATGTGCGGAATTTCATCACAACCCCAAAATGGTCCTCAAATTCATGAATCCATGTTTATTCCTTAGAATAAGTTGAACCCTAGGTTCTAACGCACACGCTGACCAATTTTTGAGCGAAAGACATGTCCACCAAATGCCATTAAACCGCTACTAGATTGAAGACCAGCTCCTTAGGATCACATACATATGTCTTTTGAGATTTATCGATTTTTATTGGATTTGATATGGATTTCCAAAGATCAACTCTTTATGTTTTGGGTTTTATTTTGTTTATTGGCGGCTTCTTTAGGTTGAACAGAGAAAGTTAGAATTAGGTTAAGGGATGGTGGATTTGGGGTATTTATAGAAGACATAAATATCTAGATATTTTATTTAGATATTTTTATTTATCTTTTTATATATATTTTCGTCTTCTAAAAATTCGTGTGCTCACACACGATGGTCATATAGCTAGAGTTTGACATTACGGTCCCAACGAAACTGGTTTCGTCGAATTCCGACTTCGTATGCTCACACAGCGTATGAATATCGACTGTTTTTCACTCTAAAAATCCGTACGGCCACACAGTATCTCTAAAAATCACGGAAACTGACATCTAGCAACTATTTGACATTGCGGATCCAACAAAATTAGTTTCGTCGAATTCCGACTTCGTTTGCAAAAGTGGCTATTTTTAAAGCTCTGAATGACCCATTTAAATATATAAATATATTTAAATATAATTAAATTAAATATTTTAAAGTAAATATTATCGTTTATATTCACAGTGGAATACCGTACTGCTTCAGAATATCTTATATGGATTTCTAACTCGATATTTCAAATCTAGATCAACCCGATATTCGATTTATATTGAAATTCCTTTTTAAAATATGAATAATTCCTTTATAAATTATAAAGGAATTCCACAGCGAATTTTCTGAAATTTGATTTGGACGTGAATCAAAATCTACACGACGAAATCCTGATTTTTCTCTTTCACTAGAAAGATATACTCCACCAGCTCCACACGTTTCTTGTTTCACAGAAATCCGGCTTAAAACGAACCCTGTACATTCAGTTGAAGTTCAAATTGCCAAATAGCGAATTGCAGCACCATTTCGAGCTCGATTTTAATTATATTATAATTCCATGTTCAAACTGTCGTTTATATAATATATTCGTTATTCAAATTCAATTCCAAGCTGAATTAAATATCACAGATGATCCGGTTCACACCATATCGTCATTTCAGCCAATTCTGATTATTTCAGAATTAAATATATTATTTAATTTATTATTTTAATTAAATATTCATCATTATTTAATTCCACAACCATTAAATTCTCTTGATCACCTTTTAAATAATTAAATAAATTAATTATAATACCTCTGCCAATGCGGGTAATTGCAATCTTTCCCACTTAAAATAATTTCGTCCTCAAAATTGCTAAAAGGTAGAGGACGACCCTATCGACTGGTTAGAACATATTTGTTCACTTCTTAACTTCAGTTTCAACTGAACCAGTTTTATTTCAATTAAATTATTAATTAATTCTTATCATCGAAAATTTCCAAAAATCCTGAAAATTTTCTAACGCCTTAACTCTTCGAAAAATTCCGCCAACACCTCCTTTGTACTGGTCAATCGGTCAAACCACCACTCGCCTCTCTGGGCCATCTCCAACCCAAAAGAAAATCAAACAGCCAAGCGGCTTGCCAATTCGGCTTATCAAAATCTCATACCGTATGAAATATAAACTTGTACCTTTTTGTCGGGCATATCAACTCTATCACTTCCATATGCTATCAACTCAGCATATACCAATGTTAACCCAATCATATTCTGAAATCACTTTCATCTCCAACACAACCATTTGCTTTTTACCAAGCCAAATATCATTTCAACTCGAGTTTCTTCTCGATTCCCAACTCTTAACTTGATTATCACATTACACTTCAAATTTGAATCTCACAATCCAATTTGTCTTGATATCATTCTAATTCAATCTCAGTTACCACTTTACTGGCTTTACTTTAATTCAATTTTGCTTTCACAAATTTCTGTTAAATTTGTTTTTAATTCAGACAGTCATTCCCTGGGAGTTTTCAAATAGTTTACTCTTTTCAAAAATCAAATTTTCCTTTTGAACATGTCACTGAGCACTTAATTAATATTCCATTAGTTAAATCACTTCTCTATTTCTTTATCAATATTTGTTAACCAAATATTTTCAATAACCATATTGTCCTTTTACGTTATTTGGAAAACATTTCCGAATATCGCCTTCCTTTATTTTCTAAACTTTAGAAAATATATGCTATTTATAATTGGAAAATATTCCAATTACTTATCTCTTTTTCGATCTCGTTTATTTCTATACTTAGGAATTATTTATTATTCTATTTCCAAGTTTACACTTATTTTGGTTAAAACGGATGTTGTGTAAAACATCGTTATGACAACCCGAATACTATATTCAACTAACTCTTATTCAACATTGATCTTTGAGCCTGAAATCTTACTATTTATTTGTTAATAATGAAATCAATCAAGTTGGGGTATAACTACCTCTCAGACCTTGACTGAATAACATTTATAACGTCAAAACAGATATGACTACTTACTCGAATAATCAATACCATACAACTACTTATTCACTTTTAAACACGTATATGCTTCCTCTTTCTATTCCTACTAGATTTTATTCTTAGTCTTCCTTTTTGATTTTACTATTATATTTCTAAGTTCGTTTCCATATCGACTTCTATATATATATATATATCGATACGTTGATTTCTAACTATCAAATTATCTTAGAAATATTCTAACTCCTTAAATTCCCGGAAAAATTCGCCATTACCTCCTTTGTACCAGGAGCATCGGGATATTTCAAATAGCCTCCCATGGCCCTCACCAATCCAAAAGAAAAAAGAAAAAGCCAAGCGGCTAGCCGATACGGCGCATAAAATCTCATATATGAATTAAATACATACCTTTTCGTCGAGCATTCTATTTATATACCTTCATACCTTATCCATACCTATCTCATGTATTTATACTTGCCCAATCTATTTTAACTATACCTGATCGTTTTAACTCCATTCGTTAATTAATTTGTTAATTAACTCTTTAGTCTATTTCACTTTCATATTTGAACATGACATGTTCAAATATATTTTAACTTGCTTATTAACTAATTTGAATCCAAATTTCAAATTTAAGTTCTATATTCGATTTCGAATATCCATTTACAAATCCAATTCACCTTTCAAAATTCAACTTCAAATTCAAAACTCGATTAACTAATTCCTCTTCGACTTAGTTAATTCTATTCAATTTCTATTCAAATTTTATATCACTTCTATTATTCAAATCTATATATCAAATTCTATATTTGAATTCCATTTGAATTCTATATTCAAATTCCATTTGAATTTCTATATTCAAACTCTATTTCAATTCCATTGAATTTCATGTATTCAAACTCCCTTTGAATTTCGATATTCAATTTCTATTTCAGTTCCATTGAATTTCATATATTCAAACTCCCTTTGAATTTCTATATTCAAATTCAATATATCAAATTCTGTTCAAATTTTATATTATAAATCCCATTTGAATTATTATATTCAAATTCTATATATCAAATTCTATTCAAATTCCATTTTGAAATTCAACACAACTTGTCTTTCCCAAAACAAATTCAAAACAGTATCTCTGGTAGTAATTCGTCACTTACAACTCGAAAATGAATACCGATAATGCAGCTGTCATCATCAGAATCTATTTTCCAGCGATCGAAGTGAGTTCAATACTATAAAACCATTTCTAAACATTTCCACTTTGAAATTCATTTCAAAATATAATTCATACTGCTTGTAAAACAATTTAAAATCTCCCAGGATCTTAAATTTTCCTTATTTTTAAGTCCAAATCTATTTACAAACACTTATCCAATTCTCCAGAGTTTTAACTCAATTTCTAGTTTAAATTTCAGATTTAACTCATCTGATTTCACATATTTCACTTATATGAATTTTGATTGGTTATTTACATAACCATTTAATTTATAATCTTACTCGATTATAATAACAACCAATATATACACTATATTATAATTTTGATATATATATATATATATATATCTTTTCTATATCAAGATATACCTTGGGTAAACTTATTTTAATTTGCCCTCTTTTCAAAACATATCATGACGACCCATCGTATTCGAGTGTTTATAAACTCCTACAGATACAGTGGATCAAACTGATCGACCAGAATCCATAAACAACTCAACCAATAAATCTCCACAATATAAAACAATTTTATATCAATAACAAATACGTTCACTCGTATAAATACACTCAACTCAATCTAGGGAATTACTAACCCTATATCTACCGAGTCACGCCACAGAGCCAAGGTAGTACTTAACTTAAGCTCTGATACCAACTGTAATGACCTGGATTTTTAGCGACTTTGGTTATCGACATTAACTCGATGTCGATAACCAAACATCGAAAAAATCCCGGTAATTAATGAAAGAATTTAGAGGGTGAGAATAGATAAGATAGAAACTTAGAATAGAAGAAGAAGAAGAACACAACATCAGAGTAACACGAACCTCACAGCGGAACGAATAACATATAATATATATAACATAACTTGAAATATACATTTGTACTTGAATATACATCATTATCAAAGTACAACACTTACAACACAGCGGAAATAAACTATAGCTATATGATCCTGAAGCCTCCTGCTCCAACTCTTCAAGTATATGTAAATCCCGACTACTTGACTGCCCGTACAAAATTGGGCACCCAAGAGTTTAGGGAAAACAAAACAAAATAAACTCCGGGTCAGTCATGGGACTAGTATGAGTAAAACAGTTTAAACAGTTTGAACAAGTAAACGATATCTCATAAGACCACGCCGTATAACGGAACGGGTTTTTCCCTTATGAGAATCCAAAATATCTTTATATCAAAAACCATTTGATATTATAATAATGTCTATCAACCACAACTATAATAATCATCTAGCAGAAACGCTTTCATCTCACGTTCTACATATATAGTATACAATCAAAACCGCAAGCACGTATTGGGTAATGGATTTCCAACTATGACAAGGTATGGAACCACCTTTCGCTAGTGTACCTCTAGAAAGGAATACACTGGGTTCAACAAGAACATCTTGCAACCCGGCAACAAATGACCGACCACTCATTTCGCATGAGTGTATCGAATGTATATCACCAACAGTTGGGATCAGCAACCGTTTCCCGAATGGGACAGCATCAACAATAGATTTTGAGAAATAAATGAAACTCTAGATCAGGTGATTATACACCCTACTTCGGTGCGACCGACTTAGCCATGATGCCTGCCCGATTTCTGTCATTTACCGGATGTGAGGCTAGAAGCTACGCTTTATCATCACACCAGATTCACTTTGAATGCCACATCGTCAAATCCATCAAATCACCGATTGACGTCCTCAACCATACATTATGTGTTAGCTAAAAGAAATTTCCTTCTCCGCTTCCACTCTTGGTACGGTTGGAGAAATCAATATACGTGATCGTTTGGAAATACTCTGTCAGACATCCGTCCATACAAGTCATCCAGGAACAGGATGAACCGAAGGCACTATTCTGTAAACATGATAGCCCTTGCATAACTCCTTCTTCAATTTCCTATGGCATATATGATTCCCAACGCTTATGCCAATGCAGAGTGGTTCTTTGGATAATAATCCAACTGGTCTCTCCATATTAACAACGTTAAAATGGTCAAAACTTCGATAGTCTGTGATTTAACTATCGAAGAAAAACAGGTGTGCAAACAATGATATCATTTCCAAATGGAAATTTATATCGATCAAACATCATTCACATTTATCCCTTTATTTCATTAATTTACTTATCTCCTGTTTCCCTATATTCAATATTTCTTATTTTCTAAATTTGGAAAATATACGTTATTAACAATGGAAAACATTTCCATTTCTTGTTTACTTTATTAGAAAACATTTCTGGTTTCTTATTTGGAAAACATTTCCAAAGCTTCTTCATTGGACTTAGACAGATGTTTAAACAAACCATCGCGATGCCAACTCAAACCATTTCCTTTAATTACTAAATTCACTTAACCATCCCTTACTATCGAACCTTAACCATTCCTTAGTTAAAAATGAAGTCAATCAAGTTGGGGTAATACTACCTCTCAGACCTTAACTGAACAACGTTTCTAACCTTGAAATAGACAAAGTTCACCCTTCTAATTCTTTAACAAACTTCCTAACGTAACTCTCTTTCAAATCTTTTCTATTCGATAATTCTTTCCTTCGATAAGGTATATTCGATAACTCTATTTCAGTTTATTATATTCACTTACTCTTTTGATTTAACTCTAACTCTATTCACTTAACTCCTATCGAATAAACTATATTCGATAACTCTTTTAATTCTATTTGAATAAACTATATATTCGATTAACTCCTTTATTCTATTCGAATAAACTATATATTCGATTAACTCCTTTATTCTATTTGAATAAACTATATATTCGATTAACTCCTTTATTCTATTCGAATAAACTATATTCGATTTACTCCGTTATTCTATTTGAATAAACTATATTCGATTACTCACTTCGATTAAACTAATCGATAACTCTTTTCGATTAAACTATAAATCGATAACTCTTTTCCTTTAACTCTATTCGAATAAACTAATATTCGATAACTCTATTCAATTTACTCGACTCGACTAACCCCTTTCGAATAACTAATTCGATTTACTACTTTCAAATACCATATTCGGTTTAACTCCCTTCGAATAACTAATTCGATTTAACTCCTTTATTCGCTTTATAAAGATTTCCCTTTTAACAACGTTTATTTATTTTAAAGATTTACTTTTAGTAACGGTTCTCCACTTTAAAATGATTTCCTTCTTGTAACAGTTTCCTTTTTATAATGTTTTTCCTTTTTCTAAATATCTCCTATTTATAAATATTCCAATTTATAAATATTTCTTATTTATAAATATTCCATTTATAAATATTTTATTTTCAGATATCACTTTGACAAATTCCTCCTTATCAACATTTCGGTATGTTATGGTATTCAACATATCAAATCATGATGATCAGTATCGTCCAAACACATATAATCGACAACAGATTATATATCACATCATATATTACAATATATGAAAAACAGTAAAATAAATGTTGAGAAACCAGTTGGATTCCTCCAACCTGTTTCCCTGCATTACAGATGTTAAAAAATATAGATAACATCACTTTCAGTTACATACGATATATTCTGTTAAACAGAATCAATATAGAAATTTAACTAACTGACTAGCAGTTCAATCAAACAGTCAACACAAAGTCAATCAGCCAATATCTAACAGTTCTAAAAATACAACATGAAATTATAAACTGTTCAGAGTTAGTGAGATTTACTCACTTTGGACTATCATCATTAATAACGATAATTGTCGTTGATTCAGAAGGACAATTTATTTCACTATAAATTGTAACGAACCCCAATCCACTCCCAGTCAGCTTCATTGTGAAGCTCTCGTCCATACGATCCCGATGGATCTTATTTCGTCAAATTCTGATAAGGAACGACAAAGATATGATCATTCAAGTAAATACACTATTCAAGTTTTAAATTAAACTAAACCTTTATTTAAAAATGGGCCTTCCTCTTATGTTTTAACCTTTGGCCCATCCACCTTCGTACTAGCCCAAACCGAACCCTTCTTCCCCAAATATTTCTGCCGTGACCTCCTGTAACAAACCGAAGCCATTTCCCTTTGTTTAATCACCTCGTCCTCTCCCATTTCTTCACCGTTCACCAAACACAAATCACCATTACACTCTCTTTCACGTTCTCTTTCACCTCATCCTCAATTTGAAGAGCTCGCACCCCCCTTTTCTGAATGCGTCTCTAACCCGCTGCTGACTTTCGAACCATAAGAACCCATTGCACCTTCTGAAACTTGACCCACAACGTGTGGAATTTCATCACAACCGCAAAATGGTCCTCAAATTCATGAATCCATGTTTATTCCTTAGAATAAGTTGAACCCTAGGTTCTAACGCACACGCTGACCAATTTTTGAGCGAAAGACATGTCCACCAAATGCCATAAAACGGCTACTAGATTGAAGACCGGCTCCTTAGGATCACATACATATGTCTTTTGAGATTTATCGATTTTTATTGGATTTGATATGGATTTCCAAAGATCAACTCTTTACGTTTTGGGTTTTATTTTGTTTATTGGCGGCTTGTTTAGGTTGAACAGAGAAAGTTAGAATTAGGTTAAGGGATGGTGGAATTGGGGTATTTATAGAAGACATAAATATCTAGATATTTTTATTTATCTTTTTATATATATTTTCGTCTTCTAAAAATTCGTGTGCTCACACACGATACCTAAAAATCATGAAACTGGTCATGTAGCTAGAGTTTGACATTACGCTCCCAACGAAACAGGTTTCGTCGAATTCCGACTTCGTATGCTCACACAGCGTATGAATATCGACTGTTTTTCACTCTAAAAATCCGTACGGCCACAATGTATCTCTAAAAATCACGGAAACTGACATCTAGCAACTATTTGACATTGCGGATCCAACAAAATTAGTTTCGTCGAATTCCGACTTTGTTTGCAAAAGTGGCTATTTTTAAAGCTCTGAATGACCCATTTAAATATATAAATATATTTAAATATAATTAAATTAAATATTTTAAAGTAAATATTATCGTTTATATTCACAGTGGAATACCGTACTGCTTCAGAATATCTTATATGGATTTCTAACTCGATATTTCAAATCTAGATCAACCCGATATTCGATTTATATTGAAATTCCTTTTTAAAATATGAATAATTCCTTTATAAATTATAAAGGAATTCCACAGCGAATTTTCTGAAATTTGATTTGGACGTGAATCAAAATCTACACGACGAAATCCTGATTTTTCTCTTTCACTAGAAAGATATACTCCACCAGCTCTACACGTTTCTTGTTTCACAGAAATCCGGCTTAAAACGAACCCTGTACATTCAATCTAAGTTCAAATCGCCAAATAGCGAATTGCAGCACCATTTCGAGCTCGATTTTAATTATATTATAATTCCATGTTCAAACTGTCGTTTATATAATATATTCGTTATTCAAATTCAATTCCAAGTTGAATTAAATATCACAGATGATCCGGTTCACACCATATCGTCATTTCAGCCAATTCTGATTATTTCAGAATTAAATATATTATTTAATTTATTATTTTAATTAAATATTCATCATTATTTAATTCCACAACCATTAAATTCTCTTGATCACCTTTTAAATAATTAAATAAATTAATTATAATACCTCTGCCAATGCGGGTCATTACATTTACCTCCCTATTGCATCGGTTCAACAACCGATGCAATTGCAGACGATGCAAAAAAACTTTTTTCTGTTGCATCGGTTGTAAAACCGATGCAAAATAAATTATTTGCATCGAATGTTTGAAATCAACCGATGCAACATATGACTTTTTTGGACCGATTTTCTGTAGCAAACGATGCAAAAATGGTCCTTTTGCTGAGTAAAGTCTTAAATTTTGCACCGGTTGTTTAAAAATTTGATGCAAAAAATTACAATTTTGCATCGAATTTTATTTATAGCCTATTCTAAAAAAGTATCATTTTTGATATTTTATTTTTGCATCGGCTAATCTAATAACCGATGCAAAATGGTCATCTTCTACAGAAACCTCCTTCCTTACCTAAATCACCGAAATTCTCAAATAATATAGCTCTATATACATACATACATTCATATATATATATATATATATATATGTGCTAAAACACCCCACCTCCGTTAAGGTCACTCACAAAGGGAATGCCTTAACTTTGGTGGAGGTTTATGGGTAAAAGTCATAGATAAAACACAAGACAGATGTAAACACACATATATATAAGCAGCGGAAAACAAACAGACTTTTATTTCATAAATACGTGTTTTCACAAAACATTTCCATAATTGTCTCACGATAACTTTCAAAACATTACAACATCATTTCTGTCTTGATTATTGAATAAAGAAGCATAAAACATAATTAAAGCTGCATGAATTCCCCTAGAATGTCTCCAAAAGCCATAGCCCATGAAAGAGAGTCCAAACCGTACATCTACTATCTTGAAGCTTGCAAAGAGTCTGACTAAGCTGGTTTGCTTCCTCCCTGTGGACCTGGGGGGGAAACGGAAGAAAAGAAGACGAAAGAAAAACAGAGTCAAACATAAAGCCTGGTAAGTCTAGTGACTCTTCAGTATGTAAATAAGAAAAAGGGCATGACAGGAATAAACTGGAAATAGGAAAGTATCATAAACTAAGACAAAGTAGTTTAGAACCGAATATACTATCGCACCCCACACTATATCTCTGCACCTACTTGTATTTATTCCGACTGGCACCCCATGCTGAGGGTGAAGTGATCCCCTTTCTAAAGATGCACCCCATGTTGAGGGTGAAGTGATCCCCTTTCTAAAGATGCACCCTATGCTGAGGGTGAGGTGATCCCCTTTCTAAAGATCGGCTCCTACTCGCATAAACATATGTGTCATACGGCCCCCAGAGATTGTAGATACCTATGCTGGTCCCACCATGGGGTGTATCAAGTCCCATGGTGACGGCCTGTCACGATTCTAGAATGCATAGGTTATACTACTGATGCCCAGTGCCCTGTTTGTCTGCTCTGAAGTGTGTGCATGCCCGCACTCCGTTAGAACCCACACTGTTGCACCAACCGCCATCGCTTTGACCGCTTACAATCAGCCCAGTAATCGTGCTCCACCCTGCCTAGTTTCAGGGTACCATGATACTTAATTTGGGTTACTGCTGAAACGGGTCCCTCGTTACTAGGGTTTTCTAGTCAAACATGTTAAGTGGTTAAGTGTCTGTATTAACCTAACCCCACCCATCAGTTTAGTTAACATGTTGAATTGGTTAAGTGTTTGAGTTAACTTAACCCTACCGTCCTAACCTAGATTTAATCAATTCATTAAAGCACCAACCACTCACATTAGACAGGTATTGTTACGGTTACTGGATGTGCTCGTCGGTTCCGGGAAGGTTTACACCGTAACTCGGTCTAACCTCGGGTCCTTATTGGGCTCAATGCCTTAACGGCCCACATTGGATAGGTATTGTTGTGATTACTGGACAGCCGGGCGGGTCCAGGCAGGTTTACATCACAACACAATCCAAGCTCGGGTTAAGCATACTCGTATTTTCTAAATTTACATATTTGTCTCTTTTACTTGTTATATGTAAATTTGTTAACAATTAAATGTTATGACCCACATTCCAAGTTCATCATTTTAGGTATAAGAATTTATACCGTTTAAGTGCCACCAATTTTGGCATGTGACAAACATGCCAATACATATAATTTTCACCAATTTATGTCCAGTTTCCTATAATTACCAATTTTTCCCAACGTTACCCCGTCTAAATATTAGGCTAACAATCTTAGCCTAATTTTCCGCTCGCATGATTTTTGACATATAATATTAGGCTAGAAAACTTAGCCTAATTTTGCGTACAAGTTTGCATAAAGGAATCCATTAACATAAACATGTCATAGGTGTAAACTTGGCATTTTTGGCATAGTCAATATGAACATAATAGGGGTGAACTTGCAAAATAGTCATCATGAATGTCATAGGTGTGAACTTGCAACATAGACTAAACCACATACATATATGTGAATTTACTACATAGACTAGATCATCTTACATATATGTGAACTTGCAAATCAATCACAATCATATGTATAGGTGTCACATGAATTAGCATATGATTTAGACAACATAAGCCTAAACATGTTTAGATCTAGGCATAACATCGAACATCACTAGCATATGACAAGAACATGACATGTCCATAAAGTATATTTAATTTTATCACATGTGTGTGAACTAGATCAAATCATGTTTACTACTATAACATGAAACTTGTATTAAAATGGATCTTGGCATGGATCCAATTATGAACTTGCAACTTTTGTATAAACATATGAGCATGTATATGAACTTAGTCATTTAGGCATAGAAGTTCTATTGTACAGCATATAACTTGTCATAATCACTTAAACATATAGGTGTAGAACCAAATAACTTGCATGTGAAATTGAATAGATCCAACATCAACTAGATTAATCCATAAACATTCTAATGGATTCAACATCAAGTCAATTATACCACAAACATCCCAATACCATTCACAACACAATCATTACAATGCATAGATATGAATTAACATCGTCGTTATACAATATCACAGTTCCATTTCCATTTTACATCGAATCAAGTATTAATTCTATTCACATCGGAAAAATCACTATACTTACAACAAACGACGGTCTTGTTTTCTGATTTCTGAGTTCTGAATTTGCAATGCTTTCCTTTGGGGAGATAAACATTGTTTGATTCTTTTTTTTGAAAGTGTCGATATACGAATTAGGCAGGATCAGTAATATGGATATGCGGAAAGTATGTGATATACTAACTTGTATATTTACAATAGTTATGCAGGTAAATATTTAGTATAAAACGATCTCACAGAAGCAATATCACAGATAAGTAAGTGCAGTAATAGAAAAATCACACCAGGGATTTTTATACTGGTTCGGATCACCGTCCTACGTCCAGTCCCAGATCTCCTATCTGGAATTTCACTAAACAACTACCTCACTTCACCCGGAGGAACAGGTTCACAATACCCGAGCAGCCGAACGGGATTTCACGCCTCTATCAACACGAGGACTTCACAACTTGCCTCTTACAACACCGAGGACTTCAGACAAGATAATTAAACTTGTAATTTGACAATGTGTGTTCTCAATACCACGAATTTGTCAATTCTTGTACACCCTTCCTATAATTTTATACTCAAATATGATCTTGTGATTATGAAGATTTGGAAGATAATATCGTTGTTTGAATCTAAATAATAATATATAGATTCAAATAACGATATGTGAGAATTATGAGCTTTTGAATGCTTTTAGAGAGCAAGAATGAAATTAGCAATTAGATAGCAAGAATAGAAAGAATTGTTATTATTAAAATGGTGATTTCATGTTGCTTTTATAGAGGATGGAGAGTTGTAATCATTGGTGAAGAGAAGCAACGAATAGAGATGATTTTTGGCGAAGAGAAAAGGAAACAACCGTTGATAAATAAGAGTGTCTATTAGAAAAGTTGTTTCAGTTCGTAGACCGGTCAACTGGTTAAAAATGACCAATAGACTGGTATTTGAATATATGTACGTTATATACATGTGTGCACGTTCATTGTGCATTTCTGTCCAGAAATGGTCGACCGCCCAGAATGAAACCGGTCAACCGGTTTCTGATAGTATGCACAATGAATGTGCATACATATATGTACATATATATATATATATATTCAAACCATTGAGGTATATGATTATTTGAGGATAGATTTTAACAATTATAACCCAGCTAAAACTCTAAATAATCAACCTCTAATATTAAATACCATTGAATCTCTTCTTTTTGTCGATCTTGAACTTCTCCTTGTCATTTAATCAAAACGCCGTGAATTCCTTGATTCAACATTCTCCCCCTTTTTGATTGATGACAACATAGCTCTGAAATTATTTCTAACTCCCCCTGAATATATGATCCCCATGAAATACATACTAAAAAAATTTGCAAAACATAATGTTAGTAATATTTTTCTCCCCCTTTGTCATCGACAAAAAGGAGTAGTGAACACACAAATAGCTTAAGAAGAACATTAAGATTGTAGCATATAATATACACCAAACATAGCACAAGCAAGTCATGTACCTAATAGCTTAAGTCGTACAAACCCAAAATAAATACAGCACTATTTACATACTAGTGCCGGTTTGAAGTTTTGCATAAAAATATAAAACATAGTATCATAAAACGTGGATGAAAAACAAACTAATGCGATGACGATTTGGATTCAGTGGTGTCCCACTCAATTTGTTTGTTCCCTCCTTCTTCCTTGTCTCCTTCTTCTGGAACATCTTCCTCGTCGTTTTTTCCTTCGTCTTCCTCCTCGGTCTCATATTCCCCACGACCACGTCCTATATTGGTTCCTAAAGTGGTGCCTTCGTTAGACGATGACCACGTAAATGTAGGAGGCATGGGACGTTTTCCCGGGTCTTGTATTTGGGTAGAGAAAGATGATGATGCACATGAAATTGCATCCCAAATAATACCGAAGAAAGACTTAAGTTTTGAAAATCGTTTGTCGAGCTTTTTATCCAAACTCTCGAGTTTGGTGTCGGTACGTTTAAGTCTCGCTTCGAGGAGGAATTGGTTCCGTGCAATTTGTGCTAGTGAATCCTTAGTTGACGAGGAAGGTTGAAGGAGTTTGACTTCTTCCTGTTTAGGCTTGGGAGTCGTAGAAGAAGTGGTTTCTTGAGGACCTTGCTTTTGGTATTGTTCAAAAAGGAATGATATGCACACAAGGTTCAGGGAGCTTCATTCTCTTTTTAGTTGCTTTGTCGATGCACTTTGGCTTGGAGATTTTAGACTCACAAGACTTGACACCACAATCGAGTAAAAGTCTCATAACATATTCATTGTAGAAAATGTGTGGCCTTGTGCGTTCATTGACAAGCAAAATCTCATCGAAAATCATATTTATCCGATTTATCTCAATATCCCCATAAATTGCATATAATGCCTTGAAGTTTTCTTTATATACGGCATCAAAGTTACCAACCCTCGGCAATAACGAGCGTGTGATGGCATGATGTAAAACACGAGCTGTAGGCCGTAAGTTAATCGCCTCAGTGCTAGTTTTATGATCCTCGATAAAAAGATGACTGATTTTATCATGAATATGGATAGTGCAGAAATCCGAAGAAAATTCTCTTCCACTATTTGGCGAATTGAGAACCATGGCCATTCTTTCTTTGAAATGAAAACATGCTGACCACAAACTACAGACCAAAGACAATTAGCAGAATTCTCTGGTTTGAATTTTGGTAGGTTAAGAATGTCATAGAACAACCTGATCATAATATGATTAATTTCTACATTGTTCTTATCAAAGGTAAGAAGTGATTTAATACGAGCCCTATCCAGTAGTTCTTCAACATCATAGAGGATAAAAGAAGAAAGATTTAAGAAAGAACCTTCGTGAATGGTGTAATCCTTCATAGCATTCCAACGTTTCAGTGCAATAGGATCCATGAGCCATTGTTTGATGTTAGAATCTATGGGTTGGAGTGAAGTGGAACTTGATTTCTTGTGTTTCTTTGGAGGTGCTGCCATCGAATATAGAGAAATTGATTTGGGGGTGTTTGTATTTCAGGGATTTGAGAGAAAGGAGATAAATAAATAATGAGTGAAGAGGTGGGATATATGAATCGACGTGTGAATTTGTAGTTGAAAAAACTGAAAAACACGTAATCGGTCGACCGTTAGGGTTGGAACGGTCGACTGGTGTCTGGAAGTTTTAATTCCAGAGAATTTACCGGTCGACTGGTTGAATTATACCGGTCGACTGGTATCTGAAACACAAATTTCCAGAGAAGATAGCCGGTCGACTGGTGGGATATAGACCGATCGACTGGTTGTCTTTTGAGTTGAAAATTTTCCAGAGAGTTGAACGGTCGACTGGTAATATTTCTGGCGGTCGACCGGTTCCAAAATATAAATATTTCCAGAGACTTGATAGGTCGACTAGTCCATTTCCGACGGTCGACCGTTTCTGTATATATTTGTTTTTCTGGATTTATGAGTATATTAAAATTATATTTATTTCAACTCAACATGAATTTGAACAAAGATCATGAAAACAAGTAAAAAAATAAGAATTAAAAACAAAACTTATTTTGCAACAAATAACGTAAAAACCATATAAATTAATGAGAGGCAGATGACTTGTCTTCGGATATTTCTTTAACATTCGAAACTCTCGGCGTCCATGGCGACCAATTTTCTCTTGCTCCTTTATTTCTCACGTAATTACGATCCCATGAGTTAGGACTTCGAGATGTAGATGGAGGAGGTGGCATTGGTTCGTGAACCCCGTGTCTGTCTGTGCTACAGAAAAATGACGCCATTCGTTCTAAGAGAGTTAAACGATTAGATGTGAGTTTTTGTTCATAATGAAGTTGATGCTGGAGATTTATCTGATGTTTAGTGTAGTGATGAATTTCACTAATCTTCTCTCTTGTTCATGGAGAACAGAATAATGCTTTCTTAGCACGTTTGGGTTTTGGTGTATCTCTGGGGGCATGCGAACATTTCGGTCTACTCTTTGGTGTTTCCGGAGAGTAGTATTCTTCAGGTTCAGAACTAGTGACCGAGATATGTGATCGTTGTGCACATTCGTCGCATATGTGTGCCATTATATAAAGAAATTATAAACTTGTATACAAATGTTTAAGGATGGAGATGCAGAAAACAATAGGAAAGGAGTATGTATATATAGGATTTATGAAATTTAAAGCAATGGTTAAAACACTCAGAGAATATAAGCCACTAAAAGATTGTAAAGCTCACAATTATTTGCTGATAATAGCAAAAAGCTATTAACCAGCTAAGTTAATAAGAATATATGTGTCGTCTAGATAAGAACTCAACATTGTCTCTTAAGAAATGATGTCGAATATCAATGTGCTTTGTTCAGGAATGATTGACTGGGTTTTTCGATAAATTGATTGCGCTTGTGTTATCACAGTATATGATGGAGTTTGATAAATGTATATCAAAATCTCGAAGTGTTTGTTGCATGTATAATACTTGAGTACAAGCTAGAGCTGCTGATATATACTCAGCCTCACATGTCGAGAGTGAAACGCAGTTTTGTTTCTTACTAAACCAAGAGACAAGTGATTTTCCAATAAAATGGCACGTACCACTTGTACTCTTTCTATCCGTGCGAGAGCCACTAAAATCAGCATCACTATATGATACTAGTTCGAATGAACAATCTTTTGGGTAAAAAAGACCAAAGTCTTTGGTGTTATTAAGATGTCGTATTATTCGTTTTACAGCTCGTAAATGTGATTCTTTAGGATTAGCTTGAAACCTTGCACACAAACAAACACTCATCATAATATTTGGACGACTTGCGGTAAGGTACAGGAGAGAATCAATCATGCTTCGATATAACTTCTGGTCAACATTCTTACCATGTTCATCTTTTTCAAGATGTGTGGTCGTACTCATAGGAGTTGGTTTACCAGAGGTATTTTCTAAAACGAAACGTTTGACTAGATTTCCGCAGTACTTCTCTTGACTAATAAAAATACCATTAGAAGTTGTTTGATTCGAAGACCAAGGAAATATGATAGTTCTCCCATATGAGACATTTCAAATTCTTTGGTCATAATATTTGCAAACTCTTTGTAGAGTTTATCGTTTGTTGAACCAAAGATAATATCGTCTACATATATCTGGATAACTAATATATCTTTTTGAGAATGTTTTATGAATATAGTCTGATCAACTTTAACAATTTGAAAACTAGAATCAATAAGATAGCTTCGTAATCGTTCGTACCGAGCACGAGGTGCTTGTTTTAATCCATATAAAGCTTTCTTAAGTTTATATACGTGATCAG
This sequence comes from Allium sativum, assembly GCA_030737875.1. NCBI lineage: Eukaryota > Viridiplantae > Streptophyta > Magnoliopsida > Asparagales > Amaryllidaceae > Allium > Allium sativum. The sequence goes on from CM060913.1 coordinate 583,155,363, forward strand.
GATATTTCTCATGTACAAACAAGGGAGGTTGTTCGACATACACATTCTCTTTGATAAACCCATTTAAGAATGCACTATTGACATCCATTTGATAAAGTTTAAAATTATGATGACAAGCAAAGGACAGTAAGATTCGAATAGCTTCTAATCGAGCTACGGGTGCAAAGGTTTCTTCATAATCGATACCTTCTTCCTGATTATATCCTTGTACTACTAATCTTGCCTTATTTCTGGTTATATTTCCTTGTTTGTCGGCTTTATTTTTATAAACCCATTTCGTACCAATGACTGACTGATCAGTTGGTCTTTGAACAAGTTCCTAGACATCATTGCGCTCGAACTGATTTAGTTCTTCCTACATGGCAATGATCCAGTAATCATCGGTAGCATCTTCTTTAGGATTCTTAGGTTCGATATTTGAGAGAAACGTGACATGACCCATTTGATTTAGGTTACTCCTTGTTCTTATTTGTGATGTTACTTCTCCAATAACATTTTGAACCGGATGATCTCTTAGAATTCTAGGAGGAGATCTAAATCTTGATGGAGAAGGTACCACAGTAGGTTAAGGAATATCGTCAACAATTTCTGAGTCAGAGTCATTATTTGTGATGATAGGATTATTAGTGACTATGGTCTCTTCGTCGTCTGATACAATAAGCGATGGTTTATAGAATTCATCAAAAGATACATGAAGTGATTCTTCAATAGTTTTAGTTCTCTTGTTAAATATACGATAGGCCTTGCTTCGTTCCGAATATCCGACAAATATACCTTCATCGGATTTTGAATCAAATTTTCCAAGATGGTCTTTCATATTTAAAATAAAGCATTTAGAACGAAAACTTTGAAATATGAGATATTTGGCTTTCTTTGATTAAATAGCTCATAGGATGTATTCTTGGTCAGAGGTCGAATGGATACACGATTCAAAACATAACACGCAGTTGCAACAGCTTCTGCCCAAAAATGTTTTGGTAGAGTGGATTCATTTAATAATGTACTTGCACATTCTTGTAAAGTTCGATTTTTCCTTTCTACAACTCCGTTTTGCTGTGGAGTTCTAGGAAACGAAAAATTATGATTTATACCTTTCTTTGTACAAAGATGTTCAAATTCATTATTTTCGAACTCTCCGCCATGATCACTTCTTATATTTTTAACCTTAAGTCCTTTTGGCTTTTGAATTTTCTTAACGAAGGATTTGAAATGTTTGAAAGTGTCACTTTTGTTTTTCAAGAAAATCACCCATGTATAACAAGAGTAATTGTCAACTATTACAAGCACATAGCGATTATGGTTTATTGACTGAACCTGTGTTGGTCCAAATAAATACATATGTAATAGCTCAAGTGGCTGTAACGTTGATATGACTTTCTTGGATTTGAAAGACGATTTAGTCAATTTTCCTAATTGACATGCATCACAAAGATTATTAACAGTAAAACTAATTTTGGGTAGTCCTTTAACTAGATCATTTTTAGCTAGCTTGTCAATAGTTCTGAAGTTTATGTGACAGAAACATTTGTGCCATAGCCATGGATCATTATCATTTGCTACAAGACACATATCTGGGTTATGATTGATATTCATATTCAGAATATAAATATTTCTGTCTCTATAACCTTCAAAAACTAGATTTCGATCTTTATCTAAGATACTACAATTATTGTCCGAAAAAGAAATAGTAAAACCTTTGTCGCACAATTGACTGATACTTAGTAAATTATGTTTCAAATTTCTAACTAGCATGACATTTGTAATAAGAGGTAAGTTAGATGTACCATAATTGCTCACATCGCCTTTGCCGATGATATAGCCTTTTGAATTATCTCCAAAAGTGACTGAGCCACCATCTGAATAAGTGATATTTGTTAATAAGCTCTTGTCTCCAGTCATATGCTTCGAGCAACCACTGTCTAGTATCCACTTTCCTCTTTTCTTGAGTGGGACCTGCAAAAAATAAAATTAAGTCCATGGTACCCACTTTTTTATAGGGTCCTAAGAGTTAGGTCTTAGGAGTCCAAACCCATACGAGTCCGGTATCACCTTTATACATATAATTTGGATTGTGATGCACAGAATTCAAAAAAAATTGAATGTACTTGTTCCAAATAAAATTGTTATTTTTTTTAGGAACCCATATTTTTATAGACTTGACATTCTTCTTTTCAAATTTCACAATTGGTTTTGGTTTGGAATATAATAAACTAAGTTTTTTCTTAGCTTCAGTTTCTTGTACTACATTATTTTTCTTTTTTCTTTTATTACCAAGATGTTTCTTGATAACTTGTTTCTTATATCCCAAGCCATGTTTATTTGTAGTAGATTGTGAACTTTCAATAATTTTTGTCGAATTGTCTCGACCTTTGTTAAAGTTAGAAACATTTTGAGTAATGTCGTCTAACTTTGTTTGTAAACTAGCTTTTTCAAGGTCTAACATTTTGACTTTTGCCTTAAGCTCATGATTTTCGGTAGTAAGAGCATCATTTTTCCTTTTTTGAGTTTCAATTTCTTGACTCAAAAGAGATAGTTGAGAATCAATATTAGATGATGATTCTTGAGCTTTTTCAAGTTCTTCCTCTAATATTTTCTTCTCATCTTTTAGCATATCTCGTTCAAATTCAGCTCTACTTAAATCAGCTTAAGCTTCTTTGAATTGTCGTTTCATATCTTTAAATTTATATATTAATTCAGCATTTATATCAAGAACTTCTTCAAAAGAAGGAATTTGTACCTCATCTTCTTTAGCCATAAAACATATATTTGCTTGTTCATCATTTGAGTCACTTTCACTATCAGATGAAGATGAGTCTGAATCATCCCATGTCACTGAGAATGCTCGTTTCTTTGACTTGTCCTTCTTGTGTTTGAATTTTTCATTTTCTGACTTCTTCACTTGCTCTGGACAATCTTTGTGCATGTGTCCCTTTTTGTGACAGTTAAAGCATTCTACATTTGAAGATATTGGTTTATTTGATCCAAACTTCTTTTTGTTGTATCGACTAGCTTTTCGTTGCTTTAAGAATTTCTTGAATCCTTTTGCAATGAATGCTAGATCCTCATCTTCGGAATCTGAGATGTCTTCATCTTTCTCGGCATGAAAAACTACAATTTTCTTTTCTTCTTTTTGTTCTTTTCGAGCCTGCAAGTTAGCTTCATAGGACATAAGATTTCCTATCAATTCATCTGGCTTCACGGTGGAAAGATCATTAGCTTCTTCTATTACTAATACTTTTACTTCCCATTCATTAGTCAGAGAATGTAGGACTGTTGAAACTACATCAAAATCAGAATATTTTTGTCCTAATCCGATAAGTGCATGATGAATGGTTTGAAACCGTGAATACATCTCATTAATAGTTTCATTTGGTTTCATTTTGAAATTTTGAAATTGACTTTTCAACAAAGCTATTTTTTCTTGTTTAACCTTGTTAGTACCTTCATGAGTGGTTTTTAGTGTTTGCCAAATTTGATATGCAGTGGTACAGATACTAACACGGTTATATTCGTTTTGATCTAATGCACAAAACAACATATTGATTGCTTTTGCATTTACAGCAGCTGCGGTTTTCTCAGCAGCCGTCCATTCTGCATACTCAGTCGTTGGATTGACTATTTCTTTCTGAGTAGCATTCCAAGCATCATAGTTAGTTGATTGCATGTAAAAAGCCATACGTGTTGGCCAATAACTATAGTTAAGACCATTAAAGAAAGGATGTCTTTGTGTCGATTGACCTTCTGTGTAAGTAGTGTTAGTGCTACTACTTGGGTTATTTGCCATATTACTAGAATATATCAAATAACTGTGTTACGGTTATGTGATGACCGCGCTCTGATACCAATTGAAAGTGTCGATATACGACTTAGGCAGGATCAGTAATATGGATATGCGGAAAGTATGTGATATACTAATTTGTATATTTACAATAGTTATGCAAGTAAATATTTAGTATAAAACGATCTCATAGAAGCAATATCACAGATAAGTAAGTGTAGTAATAGAAAAATCACACCAGGGATTTTTATACTAGTTCGGAGCACCGTCCTACGTCCAGTCCCAGATCTCCTATCTGGAATTTTACTAAACAACTACCTCACTTCACCCGGAGGAACAGGTTCACAACACCCGAGCAGCCGAATGGGATTTCACGCCTCTATCAACACGAGGACTTCACAACTTGCCTCTTACAACATCGAGGACTTCAGACAAGATAATTAAACTTGTAATTTGACAATGTGTGTTCTCAATAACACGAATTTGTCAATTCTTGTGCACCCTTCCTATAATCTTATCCTCAAATATGATCTTGTTATTATGAAGATTTGGAAGATGATATCGTTGTTTGAATCTAAAGAATAATATATAGATTCAAGGATTCAAATAACGATATGTGAGAATTATGAGCACTTTTGAATGCTTTTAGAGAGCAAGAATGAAATCAGCAATTAGATAGCAAGAATAGAAAGAATTGTTATTATTAAAATGGTGATTTCATGTTGCTTTTATAGAGGATGGAGAGTTGTAATCATTGGTGAAGAGAAGCAACGAATAGAGATGATTTTTGGCGAAGAGAAAAGGAAACAACCCTTGATAAATAAGAGTGTCTATTCAAAAAGTTGTTTCAGTTCGTAGACCAGTCGACTGGTTAAAAATGACCAGTAGGCTGGTATTTGAATATATGTACGTTATATACATGTGTGCACGTTCATTGTGCATTTCTACCCAGAAACGGTCGACCGCCCAGAATGAAACCGGTCGACCGGTTTCTGATAGTATGCACAATGAATGTGCATACATATATGTACATACATACATATATATATATATATATATTCAAACCATTGAGGTATATGATTATTTGAGGATAGATTTTAACATTTATAACCCAACTAAAACTCTAAATAATCAACCTATAATATTAAATACCATTGAATCTCTTCTTTTTGTCGATCTTGAACTTCTCCTTGTCATTTAGTCAAAGCACCGTGAATTCCTTGATTCAACAGTTTTTACTTTAGTTTTACTCGTCTCTAAGCTTTCTCCAACTGACGGCTACTCTTAGTTTTCTCCCGACAGCATGGCGGCTCTGGTTCTAATTTTTTGTGTGAATTTAGGTTTGAGTCTTAGGTTGTATTTATAGAATTTCAGATTGAATTGAGTCGTCGGATGGTCTTAGGGTTAATCATAACCATTCAGTCAAGATAGGGTGCTGAGTCAGCCCTAATTGACTCAGCAAGGAGTCAGAAAGGACTCAGCAATGAGTCACAGTATGGATCAAATCACACTAGAAAGCTGTGCAGGCTTTCTGCTCGGCCTGGGCTCACTTGGGAAGTGTAACACCCCACCTCCGCTAGGGTCACTCACAAAGGGAATGCACTAGTTTTGGTGGAGTATTATCTAGGTAAACATACATAGAGATATCACAAGGCAGAACATAAATAAAGCAGCAGTAGAAATTAAAAACCAAATTTTTATTACTTTCAAGAAAAGAGTCAAAATCTCATATATCCAAGGTACGAATTATTCCATTACAACAATTTCTAAATAAAGAAGCATAAACTTAGGATAACAAAAGTAAATTATTCCCCAAACATAGCAGAAGTGCAGCCATAGCATAGCTCAAGACCAAACCGTACATGAGCTGACAGAAAGCAAGCTAAATCCAAGCTAAGAGCTAGTGTTTCCTCGCTGAGAACCTGGGGGAGAAACGAAAGAAAAAGAGGCAAAAGAAAAAAAGGTCAGTCATAAAGACTGGTAAGTCCTAGTGACTTTCAGTATAAAAACAAGTAAAGTTAACAAGACATGAGTAAACGGAAAGTAAACATAGGAATGATAATAAGACTGGCAAGATAACTAGGATAACAAGATAAATCAAGTCTAGCATCGTATATTCAAGGTTCGCTGCACCAACTGTACTAGTATTCTAACCCATGTCAAGTATTCACCATGAAATGATCCCTTGGCCCAATATCATGAAGTGACCCAATACGGGGTCCTACGGTGCGATCTACTAATCGATTGGCTCCCTACAAGTTCTAGCTCGTCATGTGTCTGTGACATACGGCCCAATCACGAAATGTAGTCACCTGTGCTAGGTCCATCGTAGGGTGTATCAAGCCCTAGAGTGCCAACCACCGACACGAATCAAGCACGCACAGTGTAAACCTACTGGTGCCCAATGCCTGCTTTTTCAACTCTGGACTACGTGCACGACCATAGTCCGCCTGAACCTACAAGGGCGCACCTACTCATCCGTCGTTCTGGTCGCTTACAATCAGCCCAGTAATCGTGCCCCACCCTGCCTAGTCCCAGGGTGTTGTGATACATCTAAGTGGGTTACTGCTGAAAAGGACCGCGTAACTAGGGTTTCTAATGGGTTAAGTGTTGTCATTCAAATTCGTGACTTAACCCTATCCAAATCATGTGTCAAGTTGGTTAAGTGTGTTCAAGCGGTTCATGACTTAACCCTATCAAATCGTGTCAAATTGGTTAAGTATATTCAAGTAGTTCATGACTTAACCCTATCATGTGGCATTAATTCATTAATGCACCCCAACCTCTCACATTAGACTAGTTGTTGTGGTTACTGGATTTGCCGGGCGGTTCCGGGCAGATTTACACCGCAACATAGTATAACCTCGGGTTTTACGTGCGATATGACCAACTACCCATATTGGATCCTATTGTTTGCAGTCACTGGATTTGCCGGGCAGTTCCGGGAAGATTTACACTGCAAACTCAACCCAACCTCGAGTTTACCATTTTCAAATTCATTCTAAGTGTCATGTCCCGGTTCAAGTTTCGAGTCAAAATTCATGTCAAGTTTTCATGTCATGTTTCATGTCAAATCGTGTCAAGTTCATGTCCATATCCAGGTTCAAGTTATAACAATGTTCACGTTTCAAGTTTATAGTAAATTCAGGTTTGCCTAAACTACCCAAATCGTATTCCCATCGCAAGTGAATTCGAATTGATAAAACAAATCTAATTAGGGAATAACATAGAAAGAAAGGGCATAAGGTGGCAAAAGTGATTACAAGTCAAGCATAACTTGAGGTAAATAACTACAACAATACTGGCATATGGAATAGAGGACTCAAATATCTAACCTAGCAAAATAGGGTGATAGTCATAATAACAGTTGACATATAATAACCCCAAACTTGTGAATAACAACTAATTCAACAACACAGACATGTTAAGATCATGGACATGAGGGGTTTAGGTTTACAACATGTTTAGGCCCCAAATCAATTTCATATAAATATTACAACAAGTCAAGATTCAAGATGAATAGATCCAAGGTGGACAAATAGTAGATCCAAAATACTAGATTCAAAATGAACAATGATAGATCCGAGATATACAATGATAGGTCAAAGATGATTGTCATACTTATGTTCAATTTCCATTTACAACATGTTCATATTACGTTTACAGTTTAAATCTAAAAGTAACTGGGGCTTATAGATCGTGGTTCGAGAATTAGAAAAAGAAAGTCGATGTTGAATTTTTATGTGCTTAGTCGAGTCCTAACAGAAATCCCCAAATCAGCAAACCTCTCCACGTAGTTTCGGTGTAGAAGAAGTAGTCCCTTTCTCTAACTTTTCAACTAGAATTTTGAGCAGCATAAGGTCAGAGAGAATTTTGTGTAGAGAGACTAGTGTTAGGGGTTGTTTATATAGGGTCAAGCCAACGAATCTAGATAGAAACGAGGCCAGAAACATCAAAACGAACTCCGACTCAAAAATGGGTTCTGTCACCAGGTCGACCCCCAGGTCGACTCTATGGTCGACCTGGTCCTGGGCAGGTCGACACCCAGGTCGACTATATGGTCGACCTGGTCCTGGGCAGGTCGGCCATAGAGTCGACCCCCAGGTCGACCTGGTCCTGGGCGGGAAATTTCCCGCCTAGTCCATTCTGGTGTTTGAATTTGAAATTTGAATTCGAATCCTGAGCTGTTTTGAACTTGAAATTTTCTGAAAACTTCGAAGGGTCATATCTTGGGCATACAGACTCCTATTTTCGAAAACTCGGACTTTTTTCCAAGCAGAATTTCGAGACGAACGCAATGGCATAACCCGTTGCCCTTGATTCTTATTTTAAAAATTAATTCTTCCTTGATTTATAGTTATAACACGTTATCAAAATACGGGTTTTTACATTCTCCCCTCCTTAAAGGATTTCGTCCCTGAAATCTCTAAGTTAGGAAGGATGTGTCCTACCATCCATCATCCATCTACTCAAAACATCATCCACAAGCAGCCATTGTCCTTAAAAGGTTTCTAGTGTTGTATGAACATATGCAGAAAGTGTGTGTATATGTACTTATCTAATGCAAAAGATCAGGCAGTTACTGATTCAGTAGACCTCCTTAATGCAAAATATGTTAGTGTAATGAGTCCAACATGTATGCAAAATTCCTAACATACTGTATAATCTCTACATGAGTGCACAACCATTCATTCATATGCAGCATCCAAGTGATAGCATAACAAGTTCCATCCACGTACAAGTATAAGCACTCATGCATATGCAACTTGAAAATGTGACTGAGCCGATCTAGTGCCTAATGTGTGTCATGCATCCACTAGCAATCACTTGCAAACACTTGTAACCATTTGCAAACATAAACCATAACATGTTTCAATCACATGTTTACATCCATATGGTTCTACCTAAGGTTCTCAAGATAAGATCGAGAGGATAACAAGACAAACATAGGTAGTAAAAGCATGATATGAAAGGTTTTCAAGTTTATAGGAAAAAGAGATCGAGAGTGTACCCTCAAAAAGAAACGGGTAAAGCGCGCGTATCTTCTCTTCGGTTTCCCAAGTTGCGTCTTCTTGGGCTTCACTCCACTGAACTTAACTAGCTTGAATTCTCAATTCCTTAGCTTCTTGATCTCCGTTCCTAATATACGAATCGGAACTCGCCTCAATGTTGCTTCTTTTTCCACTTCTATGCCTTCAAGGATGCTTGGTTCAACCACTTCGGCTTATTCATGTAAGCACTTTCGGAGATGCGAGACATAAAAAACATTGTGTACTCCGGCCAGCCTCTCGGGTAATTCTACCTTATAGGCCATCCGCCCAACCCTCTCAGTGATAGGGAACGGTCCTATGAACCTTGGTGCTAGCTTTCCAACTGCTCCAAAACGAACCACATTGCGTAAAGGAGAAACTTTTATAAAGACCATATCTCCGACTTCAAACTCTAGGTCTGTCCTTCTCTTGTCCGCATAAGATTTCTGTCTATCTTGGGCCGTTTTCATCCGTCTTCGTATCAACTCAACCTTCTCAGAAGTATCCCTTATCATGTCGGGCCCAAATATAAGCCTATCTAACGTCTCCCACCAACAAGTTGGAGATTTGCACGGTCTTCCATACAGGGCTTCGAACGGTGCCATTCCGATGCTAGCTTGGTAACTATTATTATACGCAAACTACACGAGAGGAAGATGGTCTAGCCAAGTGCCACTAAAGTCAAGAATGCATAGTCTCAAAAGATCCTCTAGTACCCTATTTACCCTTTCGGTTTGTCCATCCGTTTGCGGGTTATAGGTCGTGCTTAAGCTCAGTCATGTACCCATTGCTTCTTGCAGACTATTCCAAAACTGGCTAGTGAAAATTGGGTCACGATCACTAATTATACTAGAAGGAACCCCGTGCAGCCGTACCACCTCTCGAAGGTAAATAGACGCTAGCCATGATGCGGTCCCCTTGCTTTTCACTGGAATGAAGTGAACACTTTTCGTGAGTCTATCAACTGTGATCCATATGCTAGTATTTCCCTTCCTTGACCTAGGCAGTCCATCCATGAAATCCATCGAGATACTCTCCCATTTCCATTGCGGAACCTCCAAAGGATGTAATAACCCACCGGGCTTCTTCGACTCGGCCTTTACTTGTTGGCACACCATGCACCTTGAAACGAACTCTGCCACGTCCTTTTTCATCCTAGCCCAAAAGAATATGTGTTTCATATCTCTGTACATCTTATCCCCTCCGGGATGTATAGTCATCTTCGAGTGGTGCGCCTCTTCGAGAACTTTCCTTACTAAGTCTCCCACTTGTGGGACACATAGCCTTCCATCACGCCTTAGCCATCCCTTGCCATCTATGGCATACCTACCGAGGTGACTTGACGTCTCACCACTAATCAGCTTGTCCATGATTTCGACTATCTGTGGGTCTTCCTTCTGTGAAGTCCCTACTTGATCTAGAAGTGTAGGTCTTAACTCAAGAGATGCTAACGTAACAGTCAATGCCTCAATAGCAGGTGTAAAATCAAAGTTTGCTATAAACTCTAGACTTTTCCTTTCAACAAACAAGGGCTCAAGGTCAACCTTTTCCTACTTAGCGCATCCGCCACCACATTACCATTGCCAGGGGTATAAGTTATATCGAAGTCATATGATGCCAAGAATTCCATCCACCGCTGTTGTCTCAGATTCAAATCTTTCTGTGAGAAGAGGTACTTAAGCGATTTGTGGTCTGTAACAGCTCGAACCTCTCCCCAAGAAGATAATGGCACCAAGATTTAAGTGCAAAAATGATCACCGCTGTTAGACCCAAAAGTGGTTCTAACACCCAAATTGATTAAAAGCAAATAAGATGAAATAAAAATAAAAATGAACACACAGGATTTATAGTGGTTCGGCGAAGAGATGCCTACGTCCACTTATCTTTCACTATATTCACTGATTCAGTAGAAAATACAATGTAATAATCACTTGATTTCACTCACAACTCACTTATATTCACTAAATAGATTAGAACAAATAATGAAAAAAGATTTGGATTTTCTGGGAGCAATGGAGTTCGGATTATGGAGGTGGTTGAATTCTCAAAGTGCTGAAAAAAGATCCTTCTCTTTGTCTCCAGAAGGGGTATTTATAGGTGTGAATTTGCTTGAAACTTGATCCGGGTCGGGGCCACATGTCGTCCATCCCACCATCTTCGGGTTCGGATGAAATATTATGTTGACAACGCATCAAATGAACAGACGTTATGGGTAGGAACTGGTCATAGCCGGTCCGGATATCCAGGCGCCTTTGCAGGAGAATAACAGGGAGCATGGGTTCGGGTCGGAGACGCGCGGATAAGGGGTTCGGATCGGGATACCCGATCCGAACCGGATTGGCTTAGATGCAATGCTTTCTTCTTCTCTAATCTGCTCCGCTCCGATCCATTTTCGTGGCAAACAGGTGGCTTTCCGATCCAATCGAGATTTAGTTGCCCTCCGATCCGATTAGATACGCCTTACCAATTTACTCAATAGGAGTTCACCGATCCGAACAGAAAGCTCTATCCGACCCGAACCGATATGTTGCTCCGACCCGACCCGAACAACTGCAGCTATCCAATCCAGATTGTAGTGTCTTCTCCAATCCGAACCGAAGTCTTCTAATTAAAAATGCCCTTCAATGTCTGGTTTCTTGACTTTGTGTTGCCTAGTTCACAAAGTAGGCTAACATTTTGCCCCCTCAAAGGATGCTTCTGTTGTATACGAAGCGTGCTTTGATGTCGTTTGAATGCTAGTCCCTGAATCAGAACAATCAGAAAGTCACTTCTGTTCGTTTGTGAAGATGCGTTGCTTCATGAAGACATGTCTCTTATCGCTTATATATATGTCGTGAAATACTTGATTCATTTTCTTCATTTTTGAGTCTAGTCTATAAGTTCTTCTCGGCATATAGTATTCTTCTCAGGTATGTTCTTTCCTAGTTTTTCTTTTAAATCCAATTCGAATGCTAGAGGAATGCACAGATTTCTACCCGGTTCGGTGTCCGAGTCGAGCACCTTTTCTTCCTGTTTCGCTTTGCACTGGGTTGATGGGCCAGAAGATGTGGGCAGGCTTGGACTCGGTCCGAACGGAGTAAAATACGGGGAATACAAAGAGCCATCTCACGTCTTATATAAACTCAGCTACCCAAACTCTTCTACCTTCTTTACTCCCACAATTCTTGTTCTCTCAGCTTTATACCGAAACCCCACTTCCTAAAAAATCTAAGAACTCCAAACTCCTCATTTCAATCTTCGAATAAAACACCTAGGTATTTTAAATCTCCGATTATTTATGTAATAACTGATTTCAACTAGAATTTGCGTTTAAATCGAGCGATTGGAGTGTGGTGTTTGTTGAACTCCGACGCCTGGATCTCCTCCACCGTTTGTCATCATCGTTGATGGCGTCTTCGCCGTCTCGAGGTAGCAACGGGGGTCATTGGGATCCAGTGTTAAACGTTCAAGCACGTAAACGCTTAACTTCATTTGGGTCTAGTGAAATTTGAAGACGAGAAAGGGGAGAATAGGAATTGGGTTCGGTTCGGGTAAGGAAGTGCTGAAGCAGCGGAGGGGAGGACAAGTTCATATTTTAGGATCGGGTCGGAATGAAATGCAATGTGGAGAAAGCCATGCTTGCCCGACCAGGTCGGATTGGAGGAAGAGATAGAGAAAGGAAAAGGACGTATGGATCCTTTTGTTTGCTTAACCGCTCCGAATGCTTATTCCGATCCGGTTTTAAACTGCCACATATGAACGTCTTCTCCGAATCAAACAACACGCAGACCCGAGCCGATCCCAGCTATACGCACATCCGATCCGAACCCAACAATAAGCACACCCTACCCGAACTGAATGATATGCATATTCCAACTCAAAGCACAAGACTTTATCCAACCAGGGTTAATCAATGCCTGACATAATCTTCAACTTAATGAACAGTTAGGGTAGTGCCTTATGAACGTAAACGATCATCAAGATTTATTCTGAACATCGCCGCTCCGTTAGAGCTTCGCATTATGCTTTTAAGTGTTTTTCTTTTCATGTTTTGCGCACACCACACACACTTTAGCTCACACATATGCACAGGGGGACATGGGCTAATTTAATCTAATCCGTGCTATTGCTTCTTCAATAGTTCTATGACAATGAGGCCCAGACGCTCTTCCCGTCTAGCTGAGAGAAAAGAAGCCCCGGAAACTTCTAACAAAATCACTCTTGGGGATATATCTTCTTCGTCTGATCCAGAATGGGACAGCGAGGGTCCAGATTACGGGGTTGGACATCGGGAAAGCGACGAGGTGTCTTCAGAGAATGAAGTTTCTCTGGGTTTTGAGGAGGAAGGAGGGATTGGTGACAATCGAGCACCCGATGAATTTGAATCAGCCATCATATTGGAATCACCCTCGGACTCCGTTGAATCAACAATTGACAACGATCGACTTGTCCGAATTTGCCTAAAATATGGAATAATGAAAAGGGACACCCTAGTGCCCTCACGCTCTGACCGTCCCCACAACCCTCCAGAAGGATATATGACGGTCACTCGATTGATGTGCATGGTCGGCGCCATTCCTCCATTCTCTCCTTTCATCGTTGATTTCTTAAGACAAATGCGGATTGCCCCCATGCAGTTGCATCCCAATTCATATGCCTATTTGCACACCTTGTACATAGCATATCGTTAAATCCTAGGCATAGAGCTCACGTTCGATGACGTTCACTTCTTCTATAATTTCAAGCATCGGACTCGAGAAACTCCATCTTTCTGCTACTTTGAATCAGTTCCAAAAAGGAAGATAATCTTTGCACCATTTAGCAGTAAAGCTGGAGATTCCAGACTAGAATGGTTCTACATAAAGCAACAGTCTGGATGCGCCAGGAGATGGACAAAATCAAGTAAAGCGTTGATTTTCTAAATCCGGACTCTATACACTTGAATCATCACCCTGACCTGTTTTCCTTTTTGTTTGCAGTCGACAATCCCAAACAGATATCAGATCAGGTGTTCTTTGATCGGATGCATCGACTTCTTAATGGCGATCAAAAATTCTTGACTATCGACGAGGTCCTTAAAGATGAATACCTTCACTTTCATGGGCTGCTATCCGTTTTTCGTAGCATCGGTCATGGGACGGTCCCTTACGCATACATTCCTCCAGTGGAGATAGTTCCAGAGACAGGAGAAGGCTCGGGAATTCCTACAGCGCCTCTTCAAACTTCACCTTCTCCATCTTCCACACAAGATGATGAATTGGCTAATCTGGCCGAAAAGCATCGTGAAGGGTATATTGCCCCCGAGGAAACTACTTCTCTAGACAAGTCAAAATCCCCAGCAGAGTCGCCACTTCATGCTTCCGAAGGGGATGTTCCTAATACTGATGAGCACATATTTCAAGGTTTGGGGGATCTCCCCTTACCTGAGACTATATATACTTCAGAGGATTTCAGGAAGGATCCTTTAGTCTTCGCCTCTTCTGAAGAAACCACTCCCGCTAAGGCCAAAGAGCCTGCCCGCACTAGACTAGCTTCAGACTCGGGTTGGTTGGGGGGAAACACACCACTTAGGATACACTTTACACCACAGCATTAGCATTCATTGCACTTCTTTCTCCATGAATCCATTAATTCTAAACTTCGTTTATTTTATCGTGCAGGTACAATGTCTCGATCCTACTACGATATAAGAAAACTTCGTCGCAGCATGTCCAATCCTCCTCAGGATGTCGAGTATGATCGTCGGGATGATCGTGGTAGGGAGGAGAGAAGACCTTATGATCCCTATCGTTCTCGACCCTCACGTTCCCGCTCACCAGTCCGATCGGAACAAGAGAAATATAAAAGCTATCAAAGCCGTAGGGAGGAGGACAGACCACAATCCAAAGACTCCTCCTCTTCCTATGAGAAACGCAGTAGAGAGAAAAGTCCTCCAAAGGAAACCGGGTCTCGAAGTAAGCAAAAGGTCCCTGCTACTAAACGACCTAGGACAGACAAAGAGACTACAGAATCCTCTTCAGGAAGGGACACCGAATTGACAATCCTCGCTCCTCCCCCACCAGATGCGGGAACTGCAATAAAACGGGCATATTTGAAAGAGCAATTTCCCGAACACTACTTCGAAACTCTGACTTTTTTACCTGCCCTTGAACCTATTTCGTCTAATTGGGCAGATGAGGCCAAAGCAAAGATTGATGCGGTGCAAAAACAATATACTGAGATGTTCAAATATTCGCGCAATCTTTCTAAAATCATCCGCACTCTAATCACAAATACTGATTCAATGCAAAAGACCGCGGAGGAGGATACTAAGGCCTTAAAAGCTCTAGGAAAAGATTTGGAAGACACTCAAGCTCAGCTAGCGGTCGCTCAAAGGGACGCTTCTAATTTCAAACAACAATTTGAGGACATGCAAAAACGTTATCACGATTTGCTTGAATCTCATACTCAGGAGCGTTCTGAATTAAAAAAGCAAGCTTACGAGGCCAAGTCAGAGGCTGCTAAGACACGCATTGCTTATGCTGAGCTTGAGCGGAAAAACGCCGAGTTAGCAAAGAGGAGTGCTGAATTAGAAAAGAAGAACGCTGACTTGGCTTCAAAGTTGTTGGAGGCAGAGAACAGGGCTGCTCTGGCCGAGGGCAATGTGGAGTGTGCTATTAAATCTGCGGAGGATGCCCGCAAGCAACTATCAGAGGCGGAGGCTGATATTCAGGGCTTCGGCGAGCTAATGATTGAATT
This sequence comes from Allium sativum, assembly GCA_030737875.1. NCBI lineage: Eukaryota > Viridiplantae > Streptophyta > Magnoliopsida > Asparagales > Amaryllidaceae > Allium > Allium sativum. Next base: position 583,170,888 of record CM060913.1, read on the forward strand.
CTTCGCACACATTATTCGTCGTCGAAACATTTCTTGGATCGAGGACTATCCATCCACTCTGGTTCAAGTATGGAATCAAATCGTTGAGTGGGAAAAAGAAGAACTTAAGGTCGATTCTCTTGATGAAGATAAACTGATGGAAAAATACTTGAGAGATGATGAACCGGAGCGTCTAGCTGAAGGGCGCCGCCTCATTGCTGAGGCCATGGAAGAAGAGAGACGGAAGTCTAAACAAAAAACCATTCTCAAAGCTGGTTCCTCTTCTTCTGCCCCTGCAACCTCCGAAGTAGAAGGGTATGATCCCGAAAATCCGAGAATTCCTCGAACAACCCTGCTATCCCCTATTCCTGAACTAACCCCAGAGGTAGTGGTCACCCCCGCTGATAAGTCTTCGGAAGGTATCGCTATCTTTTCTCCTCAATTTGCCAAAGCTATTTCTACCTTTCGCCACGTGATTGAACAATCGATGAGATACCCTTTGTTTTCGCCTGAGTTGATAACCGTTGCTTCTCATTCTGTAGGTGTTGAATCATCCGAAATGATAGATGTAGCTCAAGGAGCTGTCGCTGGGACAAAGCCCGCTGATAGGGCCAAAGAAGGGGAAGACAAGGCTGCTTCTATAGACCTGGGGGAAGGAAGTGAGCCAACTAAGGTCACCACTCCCCATGATGAAGAAATGATAGCAGCTTTAAAGGACGACGGAGGAGACGGGGGGCATGAAGAGGAACCGGAAGTTGCAATAACTGGGGAGTCGAGAAGCGCTGATGACGTTACCTTGGCTGCCATGAAGGCTGATCAAGACAAGCGCTTGCAATTAAAGGCCGAAGAACTAGACCCTGAGGTCCTCAAACCCCTCGCAGTTGTGGATGCGGGTTCAAGGTTAGTTGTTAAGCTCTCAACTAGATCTATTACAGAAGAACTTGCTAAAAAATCTTCTCTTGATTCCAGTGCCCCGCCCTCCGGGAAGAAGTCTACTGGCTCCAGTGCCGCATCTTCAGGGAAAAAGAAATCGAAGCGAATCTTGACCGAAGCCGAGAAAGAAGCAAAAGATGCGGAGAAAGCCGCCAAGAAATCCAAGGCTCATTCCAAATCTAAATAGTGGATTGTCCTGTACCTTTTTAGCATTTTTGTGAACCAATAATTGCTGCTACAAAAACAGCTCCTGCACTTTCTTTTCTAGCTATTTCCCTGTACAAATTCATTCATCTGTAAATAAAAATAATTCACTTTTTGCAATGTTTGTTTGTTAGTAGTTATGCATGTCTACAGTTGTGAAACGAAATTGTGGAGGGGGAAATATGTGTATGCATATGTGTCCCCAGTCAATTTCCACAAGTTATTCAATGCTTAACCAAGCAATCTGAATACCCCCAATTCTTTGACGGGATAGCACTTCCTGTGTCGTCAGTACCTGTCGTTTTTTCTGGCATTTCTTTTATACTCTCCCTCTTTCTCTTGAGAGTTAGAGTTCGAGTTCAGTCATCTGTTTATTCCTCGGTCGTTCAACGGGGAAAGATTTCTTTCTCGGCGCTCAGTCGGAGACGCCTTTATACTCTCTTTCTCTCTGGAAAGTTAGAGTTAGGAGGAGAATCTCTTTTTCAGCGCTCAGTCAGATACGCTTTTATACTCTCTCTCTTTCTCTGGAGAGTTAGAGTTAAGAAGAGAATTTCTTTTTCAGCGCTCAGTCAGAGACGCTTTTATACTCTCTCTCTTTCTCTGGAGAGTTAGAGTTAAGAATGTCGTTTTCTCATTCTTTTTATGTCTTATCGCACAAATAATCGTTGTGCTTCTTTTTATATCTAAACTGTTTTCAACCTTTTTAGGCTTTGTGTTATCCTGTATTTTATAATCACAACAGAATAACTGATGAATGTAAATGCATAAAAGTAAATAACACACAATATTTTTATAGTGGTTCAGCTAAGTCGTAGCCTACATCCACTTTATAGTCCTTTATTCATATCATCAGATTTTCCCAAGGCAAGGCGTGCCTTATTACAGAGTTCATAAGAAAAATAACACAAAGTACAGTGTTTTTAATCCAAATATCGCATTAAGTGTTGGGCATTCCATGCTCTGGGGACTTCTTCGCCATCCACGGTCGTTAACTTAAAGGTTCCTTTTTCAAGTTTCCGTTGAATGACAAAGGGTCCTTCCCATTTCGGACCAAGGTGAGGAAGGGTTGGAAAGACTCTCTTTAGCACCAAATCTCCTGGTTCAAAAGTTCTGAGGCGAACTTTTTTGTCATAATAGCGTGCCATCTGACACCGATGTCTTGCTGCACGCAAGTCTGCTTCGTCCCTTTTCTCTTCGATTTCATCAAGAGACTCAAGTAAGAGCACCCGATTCGTCATCGGGTCATAATACGTTACCCTGTGGGAAGGAACTTCCAGTTCAACTGGAATTACTGCTTCTGAGCCAAAGGAGAGAGAGAAAGGGGTATGACCGGTGGCTGTCTTAAATGTTGTTCGATATGCCCACAAAGCTAGGGTCAATTCGTCAACCCATCTTGCCTTTGCACGCTCTAACCGTTTCTTGAGGATGGATTTTATAACTTTGTTTATTGTCTCTACTTGTCCATTCAATTGCGGATAGGCAACTGCAGTATATCGCTTGTCTATCTTATACTTCTGACAGAAATTTCTGAATTCAGTACTATCAAACTGGGTTCCGTTGTCAGTTATGATCGTCCTTGGAATCCCGAACCGGCATATAATATTTCTGACCACAAAACTTATCACCTTTCTTGTTGTGATCTTGGTCAAGGGCTCAGCTTCCACCCACTTCGTAAAATAGTCCACGGCCACTATTGCATACTTAGCTCCTCCTTTAGCAATCGGTAAAACTCCAATGATATCAATTCCCCACGTGGCAAATGGCCAAGGACTCACCATTGATTTAAGTTGGGTCGACGGTGCCCTGGGGATTTTGGCGAATCTCTGGCACTTATCGCAGCGTCGTGAATAATCAGCTGCATCTTTATTGATCGTAGGCCAGAAGTATCCGTACCGCAATATTTTCTTTGCTAAAGTTTGACCTCCTGTATGATCTCCACACTCACCTTCGTGTACTTCTCTTAGTACACGCTTGATGTCGTCGTGTGCGATACATCGTAACAGGGGCATAGAAAATCCTTGCCGATAGAGAGTATCGTCTTGTATGACATATCTGGTAGCTTTGCGAACTACAGCTCTTTTCTCACTCTTCTTTGATGGGAGTGTCCCATTTTTGAGGAAATTCTTAATTGGAGTCATCCACGACTCCTTCTCTGGTTCTGCTTCAAAGGTGAATTCAATTTCCATTGACTCAAATCTTGGCGACTCCAACGTTTCAATTGGAACTACTTCAGTCTCTTCTGGGTTGTCGGAACTAGCCAGCTTTGCCAGTCTATCCGCTTTCTGGTTTTCAACTCTGGGAATATGTGTTATGTTGTACCGTTCTAAGCTATTCAATAGCTCTTTCACTTTCTTGAGGTAGGCGATAAGTCGAGGTCCTCGAGCCACGAATTCCTCTCGTACTTGACAAACAACAATTTTAGAGTCACAAAATATGTCCATCATTTTTACTCCGAGGTCTTTAGCAAGTTTCAGCCCGGCAATCAGGGCTTCATATTCAGAGTCATTGTTAGTTGCCGAAAATTCTAATCGCAGGGCGTAATATAACGACCGTCCCTCGGGAGTGACTAAGACAATCCCAGCTCCGGACCTTCGGTCATTCTTAGCTCCATCCGTATATAATTTCCACGTATTCATCTCTAGCTCATCCTCGGATTTAACCACTTGGTCATTGATTATTTCCTCCTCTGGAATGGTGAATTCCGCAATAAAGTCTGCTAGAGCTTGCCCCCTGATTGACTTTCGTGGTTGAAAATTCAAATCAAACTGACTTAGTTCTATGTTCCATTTGATCAACCTTCCCGAGGCTTCGGGCCTCTGTAACACCTGCCTTAAAGGCTGGTCGGTGTATATGGTTATTGGATGGGCTTGGAAATAGTGACGAAGTTTTCGGGACGCGATCAGGAGGCTGTAAGCAAGCTTCTCAATTTTTGGGTAGTTGCGCTCTGCCGCTGCTAATTTCTTACTTACATAATACACCGGCCTTTGTACTTTGTCTTCTTCTCGAACCAGGGCTGTGCTGACAGCATGAGCCGAGACTGCCAAATAAACAAATAATTCTTCGTGATCTACGGGCTTTGATAAAATCGGCGGTTTCTCTAGCAGTTCCAACAGATTTTGAAAGGCCTCAACACAATCCGGAGTCCACTGGAAGTTCCTCTTTCCCCTTTTTATCAAATCAAAAAACGGAACACATTTATCTGTGGCTTTGGAGATGAATCTACTCAGCGCCGCTACTTTCCCTGCAAGACTTTGGACATCTTTAATTCTCCTCGGTTCTTCGATGTTTCTAATCGCTGCTATCTGGCTAGGGTTGATTTCAATTCCTCGGGAACTTACAATGAAGCCAAGGAACTTTCCCGACGCCACTCCAAATGAACATTTCAGAGGATTCAATTTCACCCGGTACTTTCGCAAGATACCAAACATTTCCGCTAAGTCTTGCATATGGCTGGAAGACTGCTTTGATTTGACAAGCATATCATCCACATAAACTTCCATAGTTTTTCCTATTTGATCATAAAACATTCTATTTACCAATCGCTGATAAGTAGCTCCAGCGTTTTTTAGTCCGAATGGCATTACAACATAACAATATAACCCCAAATTCGTAATGAAGCTCGTATGCTCTTGGTCTGGTACGTGCATAGGAATTTGGTTGTATCCAGAATATGCGTCCATGAAAGAGAGAAGTTCATGACCTGCTGTCGAATCTACAAGCTGGTCAATCCTGGGAAGTGGGAAACTATCTTTCGGGCAAGCTTTATTTAAATCTGAAAAATCAATGCAAGTCCGCCATTTTCCGTTTGGCTTCTTTACTAAGACGGGATTCGATATCCAGTCGGGATATGTCGAATCTCGAATAAATCCATTCTGCTTCAACTTCTCTACTTCCTCCTTGAGAGCAGCCGACCTCTCTGGGCCCAGCATGCGTCTCTTTTGCTTCACAGGCGGATGTTTCGGATTTACATTCAATTTGTGACTTATAATGGATGGCGATATCCCACACATGTCAGCATGGGTCCAGGCGAACACATCTAAGTTTGCCTTCAAGAAGTCCGTTAGTTCTTTAGCTTGACGTGGATCCAATTGAGAACCAATCTTCAAGACTTTTGTCGGATCAGCTTTATCAATGGGAATTTCCACCGTCGCCTCATTAGGAGTTGCATTCCTAGCCTCTGGTTCCTCGTCTTTTCTGGGATCCAGGTCTTCGGGCGTTCCTTTGGGCAACTCCTTCGGGGTCAATCTCTCTAATTGCTATGCCGAGTCCCCCCTTGAGGGAGACGAGGCATCCTTACTCTCAACGTTAAGTCCTTTCATCAACATCTTTAACTCGGCCACATAGCAGACCCGTCCGGAAACCTGATCCCCTCTCATTACTCCAGATCTGGCTTCGGTTGGGAACTTAAGTAACAAGCACCAAGGGGCGATACAAACTCTAAATTCAGCGAGGGCAGGTCTGCCCAAAAATGCGTTATAAGGCGAATCCACGTCCAATACTACGAACTGAAGCATTCGCACTCTTCTACGTTCTCCTTGCCCCAGGGTCACGGGCAACTCTATGTATCCCATGGGAGCTGTCGTCGCCCCGTTGAAGCCTCTGATCCATCCTTCACAAGGTTTCAGATCTTCGGACTCAAGCTTCATCTGATCAAATGACTTCTTGAACAAAATATTAACGGAACTTCCATTGTCTACTAATACCTTATGAACCAAGGCCGGCCCAATGGTGGTAGTAATAACCAACGGATCATTGGTGGGTGATTGTATCCCAGTATTGTCTCGGCTACGAAATACCACGTCGTCAAACATGGTCTTCTGTTGTTTTATGGGGGTGACATCCTCTAAATCATCACCTTCATTCACGTCTAGATGCTTGGCAGCATTCACATATTGATCCATCGATCTGAAACTTCGGATTGCTGGGTGAGGTCCGCCTACTATGGAGTTGATAACAATTCCTTTACCTTTCTGCTGCGATGTAGGCTTGGGAGCAGATAGGATCTGTTTTGGAGCCTGCTCTCCTTGCCCCCTGTCCCTCGGGGCAACCTTGTACTCATCCAACTTTCCTTCACGCAGCAGCTTCTCTATCACATCCCTCAAATGCCGACATTCATTGGTCGAATGCCCATGAGTTCCGTGAAACAAGCAAAATTTCCCTGTCGCCATTTCTTTCTCGGTCGAATCACGAGGTGGCGGTCTTTTGTACTGCAACACATTGTACGTATCCAGGTAAATATTTTCCAGGGTGTCGTTCAATGGTGTATAATTCTCGTAGTTCTGGAACCGGGGTCTTTTGTTAGGATCACTTCCCCTATTTCTGTTTCTTCTGTTACCGCTCGAATTACGGTTATTGTTGTTGTTTCCCCCACTTCCAGTATTGCTGTTTCCACCCTTGTTTCCTACATTTACCTCAACCTTGCCAGAATTCTCCCCCGACTGCTTCACGGCGATATTACTCTGCACATTCTCCTTTGAAGCCATCTCAGACTTTCTTTTTCGGTTTGCCCTGGCCTCCTCTCGCCTTAAATAAATATCGGCTTTTTCGTAGAATATCTCCCTTGTGGAGGGTGTTCCCAGAAAGGTAGTCTCCAAACTAAGATTCAGGATCGACTCCTTCCTTCAATGCCATCAGAATAGTGGGCTCAAGCGGGTCACTGACCTCAGTTACAGCTTGATTAAAACGATCAAGATATGCCCTTAGAGATTCTCCTGGTGCCTGTTTGATTCTCGATAATTCAATAACACTCTTGGACTTTCGGGCATGTAGTCGGAACTGGTTCATGAAACGCTCGCTTAGTTCCTTGTAATTAGAAATCGAACGAGGAGGAAGTCGGGTAAACCAGAACAATGCCACATCTTCTAGGTAAATTGGGAATGCTTTGCACTTCACTTCATCTGGGGCAGCAGCAGCATTCATGAGCCACGAATACCGCATCAAATGCTGTCCCGGATCAGACCTTCCGTTGTACTTGTCCATCTGTGGCAAGTTAAAGCATCGGGGAAATTGGAAGTCGAGGATATCATCGGTGAATGGAGTATGGCTTCGCTCAATGCCATAATCTTCATTTGTATAATTCCGGCTCTCTGACATGATCTGGCGAACCATTGCCTGTACATCAGCATTAGTTAGGGGCCGCTCAGGTTCCCTGGCCCTAGTATCCAAGTTCCTTCTGGGCTCTTGCTCGGGAGATGCCCTTCTTCTTCGAGCTGCCTCTGCTCGATTCCGTTCCCTGCGTTCCCGGTCGATCTCGGGAGGAGGGGACTGGAGTCTTTGCCCCCGAGTGGGGTCATTGTTTCCTAATGCTCGTGCGATATCCTCGCGAGATCCCAAAGATCCAAATGTCAGCTGCTCCACGTTCTGAGGTCGTTCGAGTGGCCTTCGTTCACGGGGCCTCTCTTCCTCGGAAGATGAAGATTGATCTACTGGTGTGTGACGAACCGGTGATGGAGTTCTCTGTCGTCGGAGCTCACTAATCTCCCGACTCATGAGCCTCATATTTTCCTGCATCATGAGATTAGTGCGCTCATGAACTTTCATGGCCTCCCTCGTGCTCTCAAGCATGTCAAGCAAGCGCGAGAAATCTCCTTGAGTGATGGGCGCAGATGGATTGACCTGATCACCAACCCTGGTGGCTGTAATTGGAGCATTCGTAGGGACTCGAGTAGAGGTTCCAGCTTCACCAAGCATCGGGTCGGATCGGAGGTAGGAAGTCGGGTCGGTTCGGAGCTGGGGAGCCTGGTCGGATCGGTGCGTGGCAAGCAGCTCGGGTCGGTTCAGATTGGGGGAATGCACTGCTTCAGAATCTCCTACCCGGATCGGATCGGAGCTCTCCCCCTGCTGGCGGCTCGGATTTCCTGCTTTGGTTCTTCCTGCTGCTGAACTCTGCCCCCGAGACCTTGTTACAACAGCATTTTGCTGACCTTCGCCAGCTCCATTTCCTCGAAAAGGTTGAACTTCCTTGCCTTTTCCTTTGGCCATGAGTTTTTGACAATCACTTCAACGAATATAAAAAAGCGGAGAAACTTAAGGATTCACTTCTTTGAACTCAACGGTCCAAAAAGTAGAAAGAGATCCCGGAAAATAAAGAATTTAGATGAGGATTCTCAGTGAAAGCACCAAAATGTTAGACCCAAAAGTGGTTTCTAACACCCAAATTGATTAAAAGCAAATAAGATGAAATAAAAATAAAAATGAACACACAGGATTTATAGTGGTTCGGCGAAGAGATGCCTACGTCCACTTATCTTTCACTATATTCACTGATTCAGTAGAAAATACAATGTAATAATCACTTGATTTCACTCACAACTCGCTTATATTCACTAAATAGATTAGAACAAATAATGAAAAAAGATTTGGATTTTCTGGGAGCAATGAAGTTCGGATTATGGAGGTGGTTGAATTCTCAAAGTGCTGAAAAAAGATCCTTCTCTTTGTCTCCAGACGGGGTATTTATAGGTGTGAATTTGCTTGAAACTTGATCCGGGTCGGGGCCACATGTCGTCCATCCCACCATCTTCGGGTTCAGATGAAATATTATGTTGACAACGCATCAAAAGAACAGACGTTATGGGTAGGAACTGGTCATAGCCGGTCCGGATATCCAGGCGCCTTTGCAGGAGAATAACAGGGAGCATGGGTTCGGGTCGGAGACGCGCAGATAAGGGGTTCGGATTGGGATACCCGATCCGAACCGGATTGGCTTGGATGTAATGCTTTCTTCTTCTCTAATATGCTCCGCTCCGATCCATTTTCGTGGCAAACAGGTGGCTTTCCGATCCAATCGAGATTTAGTTGCCCTCCGATCCGATTAGATACGCCTTACCAATTTACTCAATAGGAGTTCACCGATCCGAACAGAAAGCTCTATCCGACCCGAACCGATATGTTGCTCCGACCCGACCCGAACAACTGCAGCTATCCAATCCAGATTGTAGTGTCTTCTCCAATCCGAACCGAAGTCTTCTAATTAAAAATGCCCTTCAATGTCTGGTTTCTTGACTTTGTGTTGCTTAGTTCACAAAGTAGGCTAACAACCGCCAACTCCAAGTCATTTGTGGGATAGTTCTTCTCATGAACTTTAAGTTGTCTACCACCATAGCATATCACTTTCCCTTCTTGCATTAGGACTGCGTCTAATCCCGTGCCACATGCATCTGTGTACACGGTAAACATCTTACTTCCATCGGGTAATGCCAAAACTGGAGCTGTGGTGAGGGCTCTCTTAAGTCTCTGAAAGGCAATCTCACATTCTATGCCCCTTGCAAACGCTAGGTTTTTCTTTGTTAACCTAGTAAGAGGGGCTGAAATCTTTGCGAAGTCCTTAATGAACTTCCTATAGTAGCCCGCCAAACCGAGAAAGCTTCTCACCTCCGTTGCGTTCTTAGGAATTTTCCAGTCTTGCACCGCAACTACCTTTGCGGGGTCCACGGCTATGCCTTGCTTAGAAACTACATGTCCAAGAAACCGAACTTCCTTCCTCCAAAAATGGTATTTGGAGAACTTAGCCCTCAACTGGTGTGCTCTAAGTGTATCCATGACTTCCTTGAGATGTCTAGCATGCTCTTCTTCATCCTTTGAGAAGATTAAAATATCGTCTACGAAAACTACTACAAACTTGTTAAGGAACTCCCGAAACACCCTAATCGTCAAATCTACAAAGTACGCGGGTGCATTCGTTAACCCAAATGGCATGACGAGCCATTCGAAGAACCCATCTGGAGTCCTGAACGCAGTTTTGTCGATGCTATCCTCGGCCACTCTAAGCTGATGGAATCCTGTGGCTAGATCGAGTTGAGAGAAAATAGATGCTCCCACAAGTTGGTCAAACAAATCGTCGATTCTTGGCAGTGGGTGCCTATTTTTCTTAGTTAGCTTGTTTAACTCACGATAATCTACGCACAGACGAAGCGAACCATCCGCCTTAGTAGCGAATACCACCGGAGCACCCCATTTAGAAATGCTTCGCCTTATGAAATTTTTCTCAAGCAACTCCTTAACTTGTTTAGTGAGATCTCTTCTTTCTCGCGGGGCCATGTGCCTAACGGGCAATGAAACTGGCTTGGCATTATCAACAAGATAAATACGGAAATCTATCTCGCATTTAGGGGGTAACCCCTTCACCTCATCAAAGACATCTGGGTATTCTCGGACTACCCTTACAGACTGCAAATTATCGACGGACGAGTCAAGAGATTCAAGATAACACAACATGACCAAACCCTTAGGGTTACAAGAAATTTCAAGGGTATTACCAAGGCGAGTCATGAGCCTCACTACCCTTCGTTCGCAATCAAGAATGGCTCCGTGATTGGACAGCAAATCCATACCTAGGATCAAACCATATCCCATAAATCTGAGAACATAAGCATTACACATGAATTCTAAGCTTAAGATAGAGATCCTCAAATCCACACACATCATAGATAAATGGGCAGAGCCCCCAATTGGGTTTGAAACTATAACGGGATCCTCAACTAGACTAGTACTTAGGTGTAGATTTTCAACAATATCAGAAGAAATAAAAGTATGTGATGCGCCAGAGTCAAATAAGGTTCGAACAGGAAATTCAGAAATGTAAACAAGGCTTTCTACGGAAATATTACTACCTCGGTCCAGTGCTGGAGTGGTGTTGAGAGCATGCAACTGCCCTCCAGAAGGTCCTGCTCGCTGGGCCTGCCCTTGCCCCTGCCCTTGCTTCTTAGGGCAATGCTTGCTGATGTGTCCAGTATCTCCACAATGAAAGCATTCACCCAACTTTCTCTTCTTTTTTCTACAGTCTTTAGCTAGATGTCCCGTAATACCACAAAAGTTACACTTTCTTGTCTCATGTGCCTTGTTATTATTGTTGTTGTTGCCCTTGTTATTCTTGTTGCCTCCCTTCTTGAAGTCAACTTTCTTATTCTGAGTCTCATTAGGCTTAACCTCCTTCTTGCTATTCTTGTCTTCCTCATGAAGTAGAGCCATATCCACAAAGCTTTCAAATGTCGCCCCCATGGGTATATGAGTTATGGCCAAACTGTCTAGTGGCTCGTTCAATCCTTGGGAAAAGCGTACAGCTTTTTTCTGGGCCGTGTTGACCAAGTCCAAACCGAACCGAGCAAGCTGATTAACTTATTCACGTACTCCCTAACAGACATGTCCCCTTGCTTGAGTGCTAGGAACCTCTCCATCTGAAGGTTCTCTTCTGCTGACGATAAGAATTTAAGCCCAAACCTCTCTCTAAAGTCTGCCTAAGTCTCAATTTGCCTGGTAGCGTTGGTGACTTCCCACCAAAATGCAGCTTCCTCTTTCAACAACCATGATGCCAACTGAACTTTTCTATGATCCTCCACATCGAAGATAATAAACAAGTCTTCAGTCTCCTTTAGCCAGTTTCGTGCCTCAACAAAGGTTTCCGTTCCAACGAAGTTCTTGCCGCCCATTGCTTTAAATTATTTGCATATTTTGGCAAAGGCGGTACCGGGAGGAGGAGGAACCGCGGCCACTAGGGGAGGAGGAGGAGGGATGTCCGGCGGGCCCGCGCCGTTGGCCCTAGCTTCTAAGTACCTTCGGAACCATCCAGGTACGGGTACTCTCTCAGGAAGGTTAAGATCAGACATGCTGAAAAACGAAAAGAAAACGATTCAAACGAGGAAACAAAGGAAAGTGCTAATGGCTTTTGGGGAATAGCCTATTTAAACATAAAACTTTTATTGAAAAATGCTTCTTTATATACGGTTTTGGGAAATAGTTTTAGAAGGTTTTTAAAACTTTTGTCACGTCTGGTAACCTTCTGCTCTGATACCAAATTGTAACACCCCACCTCCGCTAGGGTCACTCACAAAGGGAATGCACTAGTTTTGGTGGAGTATTATCTAGGTAAACATACACAGAGATATCACAAGGCAGAACATAAATAAAGCAGCGGTAGAAATTAAAAACCAAATTTTTATTACTTTCAAGAAAAGAGTCAAAACCTCATATATCCAAGGTACAAATTATTCCATTACAACAAGTTCTAAATAAAGAGGCATAAACTTAGGATAACAAAAGTAAATTATTCCCCAAACATAGCAGAAGTGCAGCCATAGCATAGCTCAAGACCAAACTGTACATGAGCTGACAGAAAGCTAGCTAAATCCAAGCTAAGAGCTAGTGTTTCCTCCCTGAGAACCTTGGGAGGGGGGAACGAAAGAAAAAAAAAGGTCAGTCATAAAAACTGGTAAGTCCTAGTGACTTTCAGTATAAAATCTAGTAAAGTTAACAAGACATGAGTAAATGGAAAGTAAACATAGGGATGATAATAAGACTGGCAAGATAACTAGGATAATAAGATAAATCAAGTCTAGCATCGCATATTCAAGGTTCGCTGCACCAACTATACTAGTATTCTAACCCATGCCAAGTATTCACCATGAAATGATCCCTTGGCCCAATATCATGAAGTGACCCAATATGGGGTCCTACGGTGCGATCTACTAATCGATCGGCTCCCTACAAGTTCTAGCTCGTCATGTGTCTGTGACATATGGCCCAATCACGAAATGTAGTCACCTGTGCTAGGTCCACCCTAGGGTGTATCAAGCCCTAGAGTGCCAACCACCGATACGAATCAAGCACGCACAGTGTAAACCTACTGGTGCCCAATGCCTGCTTTTTCAACTCCGGACTACGTGCACGACCATAGTCCGCCTGAACCTACAATGGCGCACCTACTCAGCCGTCGTTCAGGTCACTTACAATCAGCCCAGTAATCGTGCCCCACCCTGCCTAGTCCCAGGGTATCGTGATACATCTAAGTGGGTTACTGCTGAAAAGGACCGCGTAACTAGGGTTTCTAATGGGTTAAGTGTTGTCATTCAAATTCGTGACTTAACCCTATCCAAATCATGTGTCAAGTAGGTTAAGTGTGTTCAAGCGGTTCATGACTTAACCCTATCAAATCGTGTCAAATTGGTTAAGTATATTCAAGTGGTTCATGACTTAACCCTATCATGTGGCATTAATTCATTAATGCACCCCAACCTCTCACATTAGACTAGTTGTTGTGGTTACTGGATTTGCCGGGCGGTTCCGGGCAGATTTACACCATAACATAGTCTAACCTCGGGTTTTACGTGCGATATGACCAACTACCCACATTGGATCCTATTGTTTGCAGTCACTGGATTTGCCAGGCGGTTCCGGGCAGATTTACACTGCAAACTCAACCCAACCTCGAGTTGGCCATTTTCAAATTCATTCTAAGTGTCATGTCCCGGTTCAAGTTTCGAGTCTAAATTCATGTCAAGTTTTCATGTCATGTTTCATGTCAAATCGTGTCAAGTTCATGTCCATATCCAGGTTCAAGTTATAACAATGTTCACGTTTCAAGTTTATAGTAAATTCAGGTTTGCCTAAACTACCCAAATCGTATTCCCATCGCACGTGAATTCGAATCGATAAAACAAATCTAATTAGGGAATAACATAGAAAGAACGGGCATAAGGTGGCAAAAGTGATTACAAGTCAAGCATGGTATAACTTGTGGTAAATTACTACAACAATAATGGCATATGGAATAGAGGACTCAAATATCTAACCTAGAAAAATAGGGTGATAGTCATAGTAACAGTTGACATATAATAACCCCAAACTTGTGAATAACAACTAATTCAACATCACAGACATGTTAACATCATGGACATGAGGGGTTTAGGTTTACAACATGTTTAGGCCCCAAATCAATTTCATATAAATATTACCACAAGTCAAGATTCAATATGAATAGATCCAAGGTGGACAAATAGTAGATCCAAAATACTAGATTCAAAATGAACACTGATAGATCCAAGATATACAATGATAGGTCCAAGATGATTGTCATACTTATGTTCAATTTCCATTTACAACACGTTCATATTACGTTTACAGTTTAAATCTAAAAGTAACTGGGGCTTACAGATCGTGGTTCGAGAATTAGAAAAAGAAAGTCGATGTTGAATCTTTATGTGCTTAGTCGGGTCCTAACAGAAATCCTGAAATCAGCAAATCTCTCAACGTAGTTTCGGTGTAGAAGAAGTAGTCCCTTTCTCTAACGTTTCAACCAGAATTTTGAGCAGCATAAGGTCAGAGAGAATTTTGTGTAGAGAGACTAGTGTTAGGGGCTGTTTATATAGGGTCAAGCCAACGAATCTAGACAGAAACGAGGCCAGAAACATCAAAACGAACTCAGACTCAAAAATGGGTTCTGTCACCAGGTCGACCCCCAGGTCGACTCTATGGTCGACCTGGTCCTGGGCAGGTCGACCATAGAGTCGACCCCCAGGTCGACCTGGTCCTGGGCGGGAAATTTCCCGCCCAGTCCATTCTGGGGTATGAATTCGAAATTTGAATTCGAATCCTGAGCTGTTTTGAACTTGAAAATTTCTGAAAACTTCAAAGGTTCATATCTTGGTCATACGGACTCCGATTTTCGAAAACTCGGACTTGTTTCCAAGCAGAATTTCGAGACGAACGCAATGGCGTAACCCGTTACCCTTGATTCTTATTTTAAAAATTAATTCTTCCTTGATTTATAGTTATAAAACGTTATCAAAATACGGGTTGTTACAGGAAGTGCGCCAGTGCAATTTTTGTACTGGCGCACTTCCCAAGTGCGCCAGTGCATTTCTATAAAAAAAAAAAATCTCCTTCTTTCTGGTTTTTCTGTCTAACTTCTTTCGTCCATATCTCCTTCATACTGTATCCGTTTTACGCAAACTCGGACTCTATCTCAACCAGAATTCCGAGACGATCGCAACGGTGAAACCTGTTTCCCTTAATTCTTTCATTTAGAATTAATTATACTTTAATTTGTGAAACTTAATGTTATAGAATTACGGGATGTTACATATGCATATAATAGTAGACATGCTAGTAATTGCATAATCAATTAAAATACAACTAAATGACATACAAATTGAACATATATAACGGTAAAACATATATATTTCAAGTATAATGTTTTCGTAACCCATACAAAATAGTAAAGTGATTCAGATATTCAATACAATCATTAAGATGTATTATAGTTCACATTGTTAGCTACACCAATATAATTACGTAGTACCCATTGCTTAATAAATGTGTAATCCATAGATGTCATCCTTCTAAGCGACAACTTCAATCCAAAACAACAACTTGAATGATGGTGTGTTGCAGCAGCAGCTGCTGCTTCCTCATAGAATGCTTGTTGTTATGCAAAACAAATTGATACAAAATTGGATCATTTGCTTTTAACAGCAAATCCCAGAATGAAGTTTTTAACCTCTTCGATTGATGCTTTATCAATGGTTGCTCTTCCATACGCATCCTTAACTGTATATTGTGCACCTGCTCTCAAAAGTTCTACAATTTTTGGTAGGTCGCCTTCTGATGCTGCTAATAGTAGCAAAATCTACTGGATGAATGTTTCGATTCAGAAGCACTTCCATTTTATTATATGTGCCTTCAATTGCTAGCATTCCCATATAGTTGAAGTATTGCATTATAATTAAGCTTATCAAATCATACACAAAATAACCCTAAATATGGAGTAAAGTAGTAAATAATGGAAAAAAGGAACCTACTCAATGTCATCTCTATCAAAATTGCTTCTTTTTCTGGCTACCGTAAATTTCAGCGCCTTCCCTGTAGACTCCTCTATTACCGAATTTGAACCAGCACCTGCTTCCCGTGCACCCAGAACCGAATTTTATTCATAAAAACAACTCAAAACAGATAAGTAACTACAAGCAGTAGGATATATTATAAAACCAATTTAAGCAAACAAAAAGGTTTAACTACCAGCATTATAGGCTTGAAGATGAGCCTCTTTTTGGTCCATAGCTCTTTCAAGTGATAAATGAGTCTCGTTATACTTGCATTCTAATTCCACCAAATGTTTATTCTTTTCCTCAATTTGATTGGTCAAACTGGCAACAAGTTGTTCTGTTTTGCGGGACTCTTCATCTGTTACTTGACAAATATCAAGTGGACCAACACCTTATATCGGATCTTGTCATCGTTTTACTACAAACTAACACGTCCATAACTAAGTTCACAACGCATGCTATCCAGATTATGAACAAGTTTGTATGCCTTTTGTTTAGCTTCTCCAAATTTCCCTCGCCTCCACAAAAATAATAGTAATAATAAAATAAAATAAAAACCCTAGAAATAAAATGGATCATGTAGCTAGCGAAACTGCCTCATGTGCAAACAACACTTCCTTCCTATGAAGTGCTATGGAAAATCTGACATCCCATACCTCAATTGGTGCTTCCTGACTGACAGGGTCAAGATCTACAGTAAGGGTACGCAAGCCCTGGACTTACCCTACCCAAAGTATAAATCATGGATAATGCCAAATCCAAACATAAAACCGATAATAAGGATTTCAATCCATGGAACTTCACATTCGTCTCACCATTGAACATAACTCCTGCTTCATGCTATATCATGAAATCAGCAATGGAAGTCATGCAATTTTGGGATTCAAACCCGAGAGTGAACAGCCATCAATGTGAAGTCCGAGTGATTTCCAGATGACAATTCGATGATATAGTTCTTTTACTTTCACATTTAGTATTAAAGTTGTCTTGATTTAAAAGTAAACAATAAAAAGTGATTACATTAATCCAGGGAACATGGTGATAAAAACTAAAAAGATTAATATATGATATACTACAGTAAAGAACATGCAAAGTACTATTGGAAAATAAACTATCTTGGAAGAAAAGTAACAACTTCTAAACGAAAAATCATGTAATTAACTTGATTATGCAACACTTTTTGAAATTCATTTATAATGACCAGGATGGTGTTGAATGATGTCAAAGCCCTGAATTCATAATAATGTTAAGAATTATGCATTTGACATGTTAAGTGTCTAGGATTCCGGATATTGTTTAATTTCAGATTGGCATAAACTAAGTTTCCCAAAAATTCAAAAGTTGAAAGCGAAGAAACTGATGGATGTCTATTAAAATTTGTTGTGAAACGATCATAAGGCTTGGTCTTCATCTGTAAATACCCTAAGGCTTGGCATAAACCAACCTTCACTTATAAACACCCTAAGGTTTGGCCTTCATTTGGATCCTTTTTCCCTTGGATTTTTGGACTTCTTGAAGCTCACAAGCACCATTAATGGCTTCTATCTTCTTCTCTGAGGCTATTGGACATGGCTTGGAACATTAAAACGTTGCCTACACGTTTTCCATCACTTTTTGGAAATCTACAAGGATAAAAACACCACTTTTAGGTTGTTTTGGACATATTTGGATACCTCGGACATTGTTAATCAAGTCAACACCTTTCCACCCAACGAAGAAGAAGAAGGAAAATTTAGTCAAAGTTTAGAACTAACATACATTTTGTTATTCTATTGTAACGTTTTGTACTTAAACATTGTCTGAAATTATACAACATTGTAATCAACAAATGCATGATGAATGATTACTATGAAGTGGACGTAGGCGTTAGTGCCGAACCACTATAAAAAGCCGTGTTCTCCCACATTACTTTATTTTACATTTAGATTATTGTATTTATGTGGCACATACCCTCGGGTGTTGGCATGTGTTGAGTCCACGTCAACATTTTGGCATGCCATGAAGTGGGCACACAACTTCATCTTCAGTCTTAGTTCTCGACTTCAGTCTTCGGCTTTAGTTCTCGACCTTAGCTCTCAACTTTGGTCTTCGGATTTCGGAATCTAACCTCCACTTTCTCTCGGAAGCTAATCTAACTCGCTTCCCGCTATGGTTATAAGAAAATTACTCATTCGCTCAAAAGAAGCAGGTGTAGAGGAAGAGCAAGAACTCTCCTCGACCGGACATCCATATAACTTTATCACCGAAGACGACATTGACAGAGTCATTAAGGACTTGACGAAAGATCTTACTACTCATTTAAAACAGTAGGAAGAACACTTCCTCCCCAAGAGGCCTCCATGGCTACTCTTCCTGCCCGGCTCGAAGGATTCACAAGGCAGACGAGGCATGGAAATCTTGTCGGAACAAGTGATAGTGTCCCGCAAGGCTTAGCTCAGGACTTAGGGGTATTTCTCGAAGAGCAACCCTATGTCGACGCCAACCCACAGACACCTATCGGATTGTCTAGGCTTAGGGGCAACACCCCCAATCCCATCCAAGGATCGGCTCAGGCCGATATCAAACAGATCTCAGGATCAGGCATTACAAATGTCAATCAAGCGCCAGTGTGCGCAACTTTGGATACAAAAACTCCTATAGTTCCTAATCTTGGATTTGTACCTGACGAGGCACCTTAGGCTATGATCGAGCCGGATATTTTGCTTGGCGCTCGACCTTTCGCTAACATTGGACTTGACGTTGTGGGCATCGGCGTCAATTTACATAACTTGAACCTATTTCCTGGCATGGGAACTAAAAGTCAAGTCACCGATGTCATTCGACGCTACGCCCACGACAGGGCACCCCACGCCAGCTTGGACTGAATTACTCGCATCCCCTTAGCACTAGACATCAGGAATTCTCAGAACCCATAGGACTTCAAGCTGTCCGTGTTAGAACCTTATAATGATAGGAAAGACCCTACTATTCATATCATGCGCTACATGCTCCACATGGTAGTACACTCATCCTTAGAATGCGTCATGGTTAAGTGCTTCACTCTCTATCTTTTCGATATTGCTACTTCATGGTTCAGACAATTGGAACCAGAGTCCATCGGGAGTTGGAATGACTTGGTTACGAGATTCATCGAGCAATTTATAGTTCACATCACTCAACCAAGGAACGTTATGACTCTTACATCTGTCAAGTAGAGCACCGGTGAGACTCTGTGCAAATTTCTAGAATGTTTCAATATTGCGGTGTCTTCTGTTGACAGACCGGATCCGTTCATGGTCTTAATGGTCGTCGTCTCCGAAATTCCCGACAAAACAGACTTCCGACTTCATTGCGACGGGACCTGCCAAGGGATCTCATCAAATTCTACTTCGAAGTCGAAAGATTTCTTAGGGAGGAAGAATCCCATGACAAAAAGCCCGTGCAACGAACCAACTCCACGGCAGACTCAAAGCCATCTTTGCTCAACAAGGGCGAGGGTAAATCCTGGGACAACCAGAACTCATGGCCTCGTTCCGAGGTGAAGCTCCCAGCCTACACCGAGCTCAACCATAGCCTGGAAAGGATTTATCTTGACACTTATGAAACCGCCCCTTTCCAGAAGCTTCCTAGCAAGAGCCCTACTCCAAGGCAAGTAGCCTCCGACATATATTGCCTCTTCCATGAGCTGTCGGGTCACGACATCGGCCACTGTAGTGTGTTCCGCATTCTTGTTGAAGCCCACATCAAGCGTAGCAATCTACAACAGTATGTCCTGAACCCTGTAGCAGCTGCACCACCTACTCTTCCCTCTACAACATCTCAGGATGGGCAGGACTGATCGTCAGGGCATTGTCATCAACTAATCCACTCAACGGATCTCCTTGGCCCTCTGGACTTCGGTCTGTCACTTTTATTTTATTTTTATTGTTGGCGACTT
This sequence comes from Allium sativum, assembly GCA_030737875.1. Lineage (NCBI taxonomy): Eukaryota > Viridiplantae > Streptophyta > Magnoliopsida > Asparagales > Amaryllidaceae > Allium > Allium sativum. The sequence continues at coordinate 583,190,517 of CM060913.1, forward strand.
CTCTCCTTGTTTTTTCCTTTCCATGTAATCAAAGTGGCAATGTCATCCCTTTTGCATGGAACCGGCTTATGGTCGTGTTCGGGGTTGGAATAATGATCGTTGTACCCACAAGGATTCAATAAAATACTACTTTCGAGCTCCATCTCAAACTGGACCAATCCAGTATAAATAAAGTCCTCACTGGATCAGTCTAGGATAAATAAAATCTCCACTGGATCAGTCCATTATAAATAAAGTCCCCAAAGGATCAGTCCAGTATAAATAAAGTCCCCACTTGATCAGTCCAATATAATTAAAGTCCCCACTAGATCAGTCCAGTATAAATATAGTCCATACCGGATCGGTCCAGTATAAATACAGTCCACACTGGATCCGTCCAGTATAAATACAGTTCACACCAGATCAGTTTAGCATAAATATAAGACTTCGGTCTCCCCCTCCCTGATCAGTCGAGCATGAATTTTGAACTCTGGTTCTTAGCTTCGGACTCCGGTCCACGACTTCCCCCAAAAGATTAGGTCCATCTGGCACTAAGATTCCCTGGATAAGTTTGCCAAACATAAGAACTACTCGACTTGGTCTGCCAAGCACGTAAGTTCCTTATCGTAACCCTTTTATCATATGAACCTTAACGACATGGCTCTCTAAACGCATAACATTACATAACTTGGTCCGCCAAGTGCAAAACCCTCTTCTACAGGTGCATACTTGCTTCGGCAATGCTCAAACAAGTCCATGGCTCCTTATTTTCAAGATTTCAAGCATCCAAGACTCGATAGTCCATTCTAAATACAATCTCGACATCGTCGGCTTTTTATTCCAAATATGATCCCAGCTATCATCGGACTTCAATTCTAATACGGTCTCAACGACCGTCGGACTTATATTATTACGATCTCAGTTATCGTCAGCTTCCGCTGGACTTCATACTTTTTGGTTCCCAAGTTCATATATACGATCGAGCGCGATATTGGCTCTTCGGCTTTCTGGTTACAGAAGTTCTCTTCGGACTTCTCCTAGCATTGGTTTTCTGGATTTCTGGTCTTCTCGCAAAACACATTTTCCTCCTAACAAGCAAGACATGTTTTGGGGTTAAAATGTTGACATGCTTTTTGGTCGAAACTATCACACGTCAATAACCTCGTCAGCAAACACAAAGCAGTTTGGTCGAAGTCACACTACAAACATAAAAATAGCCCAAAACCCCTTTAGATGACCTCTATTGGGCTCAAAAAAATCAATTACAGTACTTTTTACCATAACTCTTGTAGCCCTCTGAATAAGCTTCAGGTACAACTTTAGTTTGGCCCAAACATCCTTTTCGATTTAAAAGTTACGCTCGTTTCCGTAGGCACATGTCAACTACTCAGAATCATCAGATCAATTCAATATGGCAAGCTCAAGGTTCGACAAGTAAAGCCCAGGATTTCGTATCCCTCATGGGATACGGCCCGCATCCCTCAATTTAGTCTTCCACCGCCTCACACTAGAGGATTTCGAGCCCTGCAAGCTTTAGATCCCTCTTATTCGAATCCTAGCACCTCAGATCCTACGGCCTCGATGTACTTCGACTCCCTCATCGAACAACAAGGAATTCATATCCCCCCATTTCAATAAATTTCGGATCCCCTGCAGCTTCTCTAACATATCCCCCAGAGGATACGAATCACAGGGGATACAAAACCATTGTATCCCCTCAAGGGATACGAAATTCGTAACCCCAAGCATTACGAAATTCGTATCCCCCTAGGGGATACGAAGCCTTTAGTACAGTATAAAGAGGGAGTCAAAATTTTATATTTGCCTCTTCCAAGGAAATGAAATTTCTGCTGCATGGGCCTCACATCTTACCTACTCCGCTACCAACCTTCACTATAAATATCCCAAGGCTTGGCCTTCATTTGGATGCTTTTTCCCTTTGATTTTTGGACTTCTTGAAGCTCTCAAGCACCATTAACGACTTCCATCTTCTTCTCCAAGGCTATTGGACATGGTTTGGAACATTAAAACGTTGCCTACACATTTTCCATCACTTTTTGGACATCTACAAGGATTAAAAAAACCACTTTTGGGTTGTTTTGGACATATTTGGATACCTTAGACACTGCTGAACAGGTCAACACCTTTTCCACCTAACGAAGAAGAAGATGGACAATTTAGTCAAAGTTTAGAACTAACATACATTTGTTATTCTATTGTAACGCTTTGTACTTGAACATTGTCTGAACTTGTACAACATTGTGATCAACAAATACATGATGAATGATTACTATGAAGTGGACGCAGGCGTTAAGGCCGAACCACTATAAAAAGCTGTTTTCTCCCACATTACTTTATTTTACATTTGGATTATTGTGTTTCTGCGAGACATACCCTTAGGTGTTGGAGTGTGTTGAGTCCACGACAACTTTCCATGTCAACAGTAACATACTTGGCTCAATGAAGAAGAAGAAGAAGGGCATTTTAGTCAAAATTATGATTTAGCAAGATATAGTACAACTATGTACATTCAAATTGTTCGAATTTAGAAAACATTGTGATCGACGAATCTATGATGATGAATGAATACTATAAAGTGGACGTAGGCATTATTTCCAAACCATTATAAAAGTTGTGTGTCCCTCAATATTTCTCTTACTTTGGATATTTGAATTGCAAGTTTTCTACTAAACTTACACTTGGGGATAGACGTGCGCAAATAACAAATTTCCCATACCAACACTTTGGCACATAAGGTAGAGGGCGCAACAACTTCGACTTCGTCTTCAATCTTGGTTCTCAACTTTAGTTCTCGGCTTTGGTTCTTGACTTTAGTTCTCGACTTTGTTCTTCGGATTTGGTTTTTGGTTTATGATTTTGGACTTGGACATCAGCTTTATTTCAAAAATGGATCTCACTTGCTTTTCATCATGGTTAAGCGGAGAAAGCTCGAAGCCACTTCTGAGGCACATATATAGTACTAGTAGCAAAGGAAATTAATAATTCTTCTACTAAATATCCCTCAGACTTGGTAACTCAAGAGGATTTGGCTGAATTGGCTAAGGGTTTGATTACTTGTCTGGATCGGCAAGCAGGTCTTATGAATAATTTTCTCTCTCAGATCGAAGATAGATTGCAAGGTTTTGGAAGGTCAGCTGACAAAGCGGACATCGTAGGAACAAGTGCGAACGTTCCGCGAACTGCGACTCGGGACTTGAGGGCAACCCCATAAACTCTACAGTAGGGGGACGTAGATCCTCAGATCGGTGTCATTCCCACTACACTCAGGGGCATTCCCAATGCCGATGGAAGAGCGGTTGTGGAAACTTTGGTTAGTCTGGTTAAAGATTCTAGTAAAGACAAATCTTCTTTTGGGAACAATCGCTCGGTGGCTAGGAGGAAATCTAAGTTCCTGGCCTACTCGAAACTTCACACCCTAAAAGAGATCTTTTTGGAGGTTCGATCCATCGCTCCGTTCATAAAAACTCCTAGGCAGGAGCCTACTCAGAGACAAAGATATTTTGGTCGGTCATAAAACAAACAACTTTCGTCATCTCAGGGATATGGTTGAGGAGCGTGTCAGACGCGGTAAGCTGGCACGGTTTGTTTGGAATCGAGCCGCAGTACTGAGGCAGACATGACTTCCCGCTCCAACTCAATATAAGGATGGATCAAGGTCTCGTCCTAGTGACATAGTTATCTATTAATCTTAATCCTGGCTCTAGTATCTTAGATTCAGGCCTCTCAGACATCAGTATCTTGTGGATTCTTTGGTTACTTGGCTTTGGTTCATTTTGGTTCATTGGATTTTGATATTAGCTTCCTGCTTTTTCGGCTTATGGTTTGGTTCTAGCTTTTTCTTGATTTGGTTATTCGGGCTCCATCCCATGGTTATGACTTTATGAGCCCTAGCCCATGATTTTGGTTATATAGGCTTTGACCTTCTAGATGTACCATTTTGGCTTTATGGTTGTAGATAGTTGAATCGACCTAGCCATGTACTGGAGTGATTATAATCTATATGCATGCTCTTTGCTCGGCAACAAACCATCACCGCTTGATTATTAATAAATGGAACTTTTCTGATTTTTCTTGGTCGTCTTGCTCCGATAAGGCCGCCTTGAACTATTCTGTCTATTCTTGGTCGTCTTGTTCTAGCAAGGCCGCCTTGAACTTTTCTAGATTTTCTTGATCGTCTTTCTCTGGCAAGGGCACCTTGAATAATGTTGGCTATTCTTAATTGTCTCGCTCCAGTAAGGCCGCCTCGAACTCTTTTAGGGTTTTAGGGCGACAATGGCTAAGTTTGCTTGCCCATGTAACATGATCTGACATGATCCTATACATGCTCTTCGTGAACGATAAACCATTCGATCACCTTCATGAATGAATTTGAAATCAAAATTGCTAAGTCTGCATACCCATGTACGGGAACATGCATCCCTAGGCATGCTCTTTAAAGATGATAAACCGTTAAGTTCTCCTTTTGTTTTTACTAAAAATTCCAAATTTTATAACTTTAGTAAAAATTACTTTAGTTTTCGGAAGTCGATCGCGAAGTATGGAAACCTAAAATCAAATTGTGAACTCTAAGGACTTGAGTCCATGTTTTTTGGCTATACTTGGTCGTCTTGCCTCGGCAAGATCCCGTTGAACTCTTCTGGCTATTCTTGGTCGTCTTGCCTTGGCAAGATTGCCTTCAACTCTTCTGGCTATTCTTGGTCATATTTCCTCGACGAGATCGCCTGGAACTCTTCTGGCTATTCTTGGTTGTCTTGCCTTAGCAAGATTGCCTTGATCTCTTCTAGCTATTCTTGGTCGTCTTGCCTTGGCAAGATTATCCTGAACTCTTCTGGCTATCCTGGTCGCCTTGTCTTCTCTTGGCAAGGTCGCCTTGATAAGCGATGGGGAAGGTCGTTACTCGTTTGCATTTGGGTTGTTATGTCGGTTCATGACGGACGACTCACCTAGTTATAACTTGAGTGATCTTGTCGGTGAGACGGTAAGATTGCTCACTCTTGGCTTTGGATCATCTTGGTATGATGATCCACTCAATTATCTGGTTATTGGTTACTTTATATTTATGGGTTTTGTGTTTTTCCGATTTCCCGGCTATGGTTATTCTGGTACTCAGGTTCTAAGACCCTTGCGGTTTCTCGGCCATTCTAGGTACTTTGATTATTCTGGTTATCCAGTTATTCTGGTTATCTCTCAATAAATGATCCAAAGGGATCGTCGGCCTTCATTAGAATTTAGGCTTTGGCTTTTTAGTTAGTATGATCCAGCGTGATCATGGCTCTTAGGTTTTCTGGCTATTGGATTTCCCTTCGGACTTCTCCTAACTTCGACTTACGGATTACTGGATTTCTGGATAACACAGAAAAAAAATCTCATTGGTCAAAGAAAGATATGTTTTAGGGGGAAAGTGTTGACCCGCATTATGGTATTGCAGTCACATGTTAAGATTACGGTTAGCGAAATGCTCGAGTCTCGAGAACGTCACCGGAAAACACAAAGCGATTTGGTCGACGTCGTGACGTGTTTGAAAAAAGTTGGAAATATCGTCGATTCCTGAAAACGTCATTATCAGTTGGAAAAATTGTTAATAAACTTGGAAAATCTAGCATGGCAAAAATACATGATCGATTTGGTCTGATCAGCTCAAAATCCTAGAGCGCTTAGGTCCGATCACGTGGCAAAACTCGTTGAGGCAAAATATTTGGATTTTGTTAAATTCTGGTTCTGCATACTCAAAAACTTCTGATCGGCATGGCACCATCAAGGAAAATTGCATGCGCAATTGGTAAAGACAAATTGGCAAAGGCATGGTTTGGCACGTATAATCAGGTGATTGGCACGGCAAAAACGTGCAAAACCACGTGTGCGCATCGGGTCGATTTGGCTCTAAAACATAGCATGGCATCAGGTTATTCGTACCCCCTAAGGATACAAGTATACGGTTTTCGTATCCTATATGGGATACGAAAACCGTATTTCGTATCCTCTCAGGGGATGATATATTTCAGGGTATGCACAAAAGAGTTGAGCATTCCGGGCGGATCGCGTTTTTCCATTGGTTTTCCTGGGGGGATCCAAAACTCGGACATGGCACTTGGCAGATGCTGGCTCGAATCTGGCAATACGAGATCGGGGGATCGCATCGTTGTGAATACGAATTTCATCGTTTTGCATCATGGGGATGCGATGCGATTTTTGGGCACAGAACTTGGGATGCGAATTCTTTGTATTTGGCAAGGCGAAGCGGAAAATTCAGAAATGCCATGCGGATCACTTGTTTTAGAGTGATCAACACACAACGATCACTGCTTTTCAACATACTACTTCAGGATTCGAAGTTTTGGAAGAAACATGGATTTTTGGCTAAGTATTCGAGATGCGAATTTTGCATCCCCTTGGGATACGAAATTCAGGCTGATGCCACCAAACTTCACTTATAAATACCCATTGCTTGCCATTTTAAGGGGTTGGCGTTTTTTGAACTTTAGCTACACTTTGGCATATGGGATTGGAGCTCCAAGACACCATTAATGGCTCCCATGATGATTCTCATGGCTTTGACTTCATCTTGGACTTGTAAACTTCATATAGAAGTTTGCCTACAATTTTTTTGTCATTCACTTGAACTTTTTGGATATCTCTTAGACCGTTCTGCATACTCTTAGACATTGAAGCTACTTTTTGGACATTGTTGTTCATAGCAACATACTTCGGCTCAACGATGAAGAAGAAGAAGGACATTTTAGTCAAAATTGTGAATTAGCAAGCTATTTTACAACTTTGTACATTTAAATAGTCTGAACTTAGATAAACATTGTAATTGACAAATCTATGATGATGGACGATTACTATAAAGCGAACGTATGTGTTAGTGCCGGACCACTATAAAAGTTGTGCATCCTTTTACATTTATCATACTTTAGATATTTGAATTACAAATTTTCAAATAAACTTACACTTGGGGGTTGACAAGCGCAAATAACCAATTTCCCACGTCAACAGATATCAATACATCTATTCAGACTAGACTACATATATCTTCCAAACATTGGGTAATGTATCATGTATGACCACTGGTGCAATGAAGGGGTTACGTATTGACAGTTATTTGATAACTATGGAATGATTAATCAAAAGTTTTAATTGGTCAATATAAATAAAGCCAAACCAAAATATCAATCAGACGGATTTACATGGTTCTCTCAATTTCAATATTTTTATCTTCAATATGAAAGTTTCACTTTTATTATAGCCAAATCAAGGCACAAATTCCATCAGTTGACTATATTTCGGTCGATGAAAGTATTGGGAATAAAACATTACTCAAGAGAGAATCTGTATAGTCGCTTATATGGGCTAAGTATTAAGGTTAACTCAAGTCAACTCAAAATTAAAATCCCTGGCCAAAGTAATTATATTAATAATAATTGTTACCACCAAATGAAAGACTTAGTATTTAGACTACATAGTTGAATGTGGATGATGTTGGAATTTTGATAATTAATGATTTCAATATGTCCAAAATAATATAAATTTAATGAAGAGAGCTGGTATAAATGATTGTCATAACTGGGAGTGCATAATAAAATGAAACCGAATTTTACTGAAGAAGAGTAAGCAATAAATTTGACCATAATGTCATATCACCTGCTAAGTGATGTCTGAACATTGACATTCGGATAGTTCAATGTGAACTACTAACCAAATCCCAAGAGTAACATAACAGAAATGGTGAACTCTCTTTAGACTAAACAATTTATCTTGATTACAACTATTATAAATAAACTGATATTTATGAAATAATAATTTTGAAATATGAATATAGGCGTGTGAAACAAAATTGTTGCATATATTTATAATAGTTATGAATATATTGATCAATATGATATATCGATAACAAATTAAGTTAAATATAATTGTACATACTTAATCTGAATTAGATAAACCTATAACGCGTGATGTTTGCAGCTGATGGAGGCTGATTTAGCAAGAGATAAAAGGAAGGGTTTATAGATACGTGACTAAGATACTATATTATCCTACCTTTGTAAATACTAATTTCAAAACACTAATCATCATTTTATTCCCTCTTCTAAGCCACTTCTCGTTCCTTTCTCTCATGATCGCAATTTTTCTCTAGACTGAGTAATGTTTGAAATGCTTATGCTTATGAACTGAATTTATTATAAACAAAAATAGGTTAATGGTAATTTACTTATGTACCATCATTATAATTGAGTCGTTGCAAGTTTATAATGGTAATATATTTGTGAATCATTATTATAGTTAAGCCATTGTAAGTTTATAATGTAATATATTTATGAATCATTATCATAATTGAGTTGTTACACTTACACAATCGATGTATAACTACAATAGATCTAGTAGAACAAAAATAAAATTTGCAGAAGTGGATAGAGCAAGATTACCTCTGCAAGAACTTCATACTCAATGGCCAGAACGATGAACTATACGACTACTACAATTCAGATAGGACAACTAGGAAATCTACGAGACGCTACAAAAGAAGTATGATATAGAAGAAGCTGTAGTAAAGAAATATGCCATCAACTGCAATCTCGAATTTCAGATGACAAACAATAGATCAATAGATACGTAGTCTCATAAACATTAGAAAATAGCTCATGATATCGTCTCTGAAGGTATGGTTATTGATGAACAATTCCAAGTTGTTGTTTTGGTAGATAAACTGGCCTATAGTTAGAAGGATTTTAAGAATAATATGAGACATAAAACTAAAGAATTTTGATTGAAGAGCTTGATAACTCGCCTCCCTTTCAAGGAGGAATGGAGTAAATAATACACGATGGACGAAGCACTTCTTGTTATAGTCAATACAAAGAAAGCTATAGTTTGGAAACCAAATCCTCAAAATTTTAAGAATTAGAATTGTAAGCTTAGTCAGAACCGCAGCATAAAAAAATCACCTCAAAATGACTCTGGACAGTTGTTTCTTTGTTACAACCATGGAAAACCAAGTCACATGACCTGAAGTCTAGCAACAGACTAGGCCCTATACCGTGTGCTAACCTGATGAAGAAGCCTCCAACAGCAGTGATTGCTGATGAGATTCACCTAGTTGGGGGTTCAGGGGGTTAGTAGGTAGATACTAGTGCTTCATGCCATGTCTACTATGATCGTAAGAGATCGAGAACAAGAAAAATGTTGTTAGGGGACTCTCACACCATTATTCTGGTTGGAATTGCAACATAGAGCTAACCTTTACCTCAAGGAAGAACGTCATTTTGAAGGACATTATTCACACCCTAAAGATGAGAACGAATCCTTTTTCATATTTTTCTTCTTAATAAGATTGATTTTACAAGAATTTTAAGGGCTAACATGTACACCATCACTATGAATGGTGTCGTTATGGGAAAGGGTTCTACAACTGATGGTATGTTTAGACTGGATGTTGAATGTAATAAAATGCATGCTTCTGCTTATATGTTGTATGGTTTTAATATCTAGCACTTTAGATTATGTTAGGCTAATAACCGTATGATTCATAACATGCGCACTTTAGATTATGTTAGGCTAATAAATGTATGGTTCATAACATGGGCACTTTAGATCTTATCCCTAAAATGTCACAAACTGGTTTTGATAAATGTGAATTCTGTAGTCAAGAAAAAATCACTAAGAAACCACATAAATCAATTAGTAGAGTACCTCAACCTTTAAATTTGATTCATTAATATATGTGAGCTTGAAACTTTGACTAGGCATGGACACCGTTACTTTATCACTTTTATTAACGACTGTTCTGATTTTACTTATGCACACCTTATAAAAAATAAAAGTGATGCATTTGATATATTTAAATCATTTAAAATTAAAATTAAGAATCAATCTAATAAGAAAATTAAGAGACTTCATAGTAATAGGAGAATAATATACGAGTCTAGTTTATTTCTTGATTTATTAAATTGCATGGTATAAATCATGAGAGAACTGCACCTTAATCACCTAAAATGAAAGGTAAAGGTGAAAGAAAAATTTAAACCTTTACCAAATTAGTTGTGACTATCTTATTATATTTGGGTGTAGAAAAAATTTGTAGGTGGATATTTTATTGATTTTGTGTTGTGTATTGAATAGAATCCCCAAATTAAAAGGTAAAATCTCACCTTTTGAAATTTCAAGAAATTATAAACCAAATGTGTCTTATTTTAGAACTTATGGATGTTTGACATATATTTGTATACCATACCCTCAGAGAACAAAATTAGAAAGTAAAGCATACGAATATGTATTTATTGGCTATGCTATCAATAACAAAGCATATTGATTTTATGACCTAGATACATATAATATAATAGAACTAATGATTATGAATCTAGAGTTCCTTTCAAAATTGAGGAATAATGGGGCACACCAAGTAACACCATGCCTATAGATCAAAAATTAGCGAATCTTCTGAAAACGAATGTAGAAGTAAAAAAGCAAAAATCACAAAAGATATTGGTTCAGATTTTCATGCTTTTACTATAGAGGAGGACCCTTTGAACCTACAAAGACCTTATTCTTATGTGCCAGTTCTTGGCAAGAGGCTATAAATGATGAAATAGATTCTTTGAAATCCAATTTTTAGTTGCATCAGGTTCGAGTTCACCAACTTCAGGAGCATCTTCGATCAAAAACTTGATGAGTCCAAATGTTGTCATATAGAACAACTTCTTATGTTACCAAGCTTAAAGTCTATTACTGTGAACTTCTTAGGCCTTTCTCCATGTGTCAGTGCAACCGCTGGAACCGTATATAGGCCCAGTTGGATTGTTGGCCAAAGTTCGAGTTGTTGCATGAACACTATTGTTGATTCTCTATTGAGACAGCATCACCTGCAAGGGTATGCAAGAATTAATATCGTTTCAAAATTGATAATCAAATTGCAACGTAACGTCGTAAAACTGTTACAAATATTGTTGCAATAAACAGAAATGTTTTAAAATGTTACTAATACTGTTACAATTCTGTTGGTACACAACTACAAACCCTTATAGATTCCAGTGAATTATGCCGTATTTCTCTATTTATATCATTTTCAACCAGCAGACTGTCTAAAGCGTTTAACCATTGAAGCCAAAGTTTGGTTGTTACATGTTTTTCTACTGCTTCTGTTTCACACAGTAAAATACGCATTTAGTCCAACAAAGTTTGGGTCCATGAATCACACAGTGCTTAATTGTAAGGTGTGAGTTGAAAATTTGCCATTAACATGGTGAAATTTGAATTTTTTTGGGATAATGATGGTTGTTTTGATTAAAAGAAGTGGATATATCTTAAGCACGGTGGTGACAGGGTGTCAATTAATGTGCAAGCAAAAGGACTTAAGCAAGAAATGTTAGATATAAATTAAAGAGAACATATGAAGCATTTGAGGTATACTTGATGGAACATGAAGAACTATGGAAAAAAAGTTGCAAGATGTAAGGCCAAGAGCAGATTTTGTAGGTGAAGAAATTTGCCGACAAATTAAATGGAAACAAATGATCAAAGATTAGAGTTATGATTATAATGTAGTGTAGTGTATAGGGAACAAGAATTAGAATGAATGCATGAATAAACAAAATTATATTAACGTAACAACAAGGATATGTGAAAGATGGAAAATCAAGCATTAATAGCTGGAAAATTAACAGGAAATGATAAACAGAAATTGCAGAACAGTATGTAAACAAGGGTAAGAAATAGTAAACTAAAATAATTGCACAATCTTGAATAAGTGGGAATTATAATAGCTTAGTGGAACAAATGTATGAACTGCAAATGAATTTGATCAAGAATACAAGAATTTATATGACTAAAAAATCGAACGAAAAGAAATGATCAATGCAATTACAGCTGAACTGAAATTGAAAGTGCAAAATTTAAAGTTAAAAATAACAATTAAGATTGATTTTATTTAAAGCTTATCTATGAATATAACAACTAAGATTGATCTAGGAGTAGGACTATCAAGCCAATTTGGAGTGTTTCTGTGAAACTGTTGGGATTATCTCGACTTTAGGTTGTCTGATTTGCTAGAGTTTAATATGTATATAGATGAAACTCTCTAAAGAGATTTTGATCTTCATGAATAATTGCAAAGTGTTTTCAGAGTACAAGAATTTATTGTAAATGATTTTACTTCAGTAATGCAGAAGAATGAAAGTGTATTTGATACTTTACATCAGGTGTTACGTTCTCTTTATATGCATAGAGAAGTAACATTAAACAATGGTTAATGGGTTGAAGCCCAGTTGCAATATAACTAAGAAATGGACGGGTTGATATAACTCATATCAACCCAATATCCACATAGGTTATAACATAACCTCAGCCGCATGTCTCCGTATTTTGATTGCCCCCTTCAAATCGATATTAGGGTTTTTTCATGGCTTCCATTGAATTGCGATTTTTCATCTTTTCATCTTCACGCAAGTTTGAATTAATATGATTTCTCTACACTCTTTATATCTTGATTTGTCTTCGATTTGGTAATATATGCTTGCTGTTTTGGAGGATGATAAGCTTTACTTTCAGGTCCATGTGAGCTTGCTAGAGTGTTTGCTTCCTTTCCTGATTTGGCGATGATTGTGAGCTTGATCTATCAGTAGATGATTTGACTTGGTAGATGGCGTCTAGGGTTTCGACAACCCTCAGATATGTTCTGAATCTCGAGAAATTATGGTATGATAATGCCTTTGTTAGAGTATCTGCCCTTTGGTAAGTTGCAGGTACGTGTCTCACCTCAAGCTCCCCTTTTTGTACTTGTTCTCTTAGAAAATACTGATCGATTTCAATGTGCTTGGTCCTAGCATGTAGTATAGGATTAGATGACATGTACACGGCACTTAAGTTGTCACACCATAATATCGATTTGTTCACATGAATTTTGAGCTCAGATAGTAGTGACTTTAACCACATGATTTCAGCAGTAGCATTAGCTATGCTACGATACTCAGCCTCAGTGCTAGATCTAGATATAGTAGACTGTTTCTTTGAGCTCCAAGAAACTGTACTATGTCCAATGTAGATACAGTAGCCAGTTGTAGACTTTCTATCTGTGACGGCCCGCCCCGCACCAACCGACATTTCCCCAAAATGCGTTATACCAATGCCCGACTAGCATGGGACAGTCGTCAAAAGAAAGGGATTTAAAACTATTGATCACCAAAGAACCTGTAGTATATCTCACAGCGCATGGAATAAAATATAATAATAACATACTTGACATAAAACAAGCGAGACAGTGCATAAGCTGAAAACTAAACCATCATAGCAGCGGAATCCAAAATACAGGAAACATCAAACATAGCAATCATCCTCACATCTCTCACTCAGTGCGTAAAGCATATGATATCCACCACTTCGATCACCCAATTCTCTGCTACGATCACTTTTCCCTTGGGAGTCACAATGACCCCATTGCACTGATCCATAGCACATAATCCGTCTCTCAGTGGTGAACCAAAATTATGGATATCAATAACCCCTTTGCACACGTCCCACAGCAAAGCCCAACTTTAAAAGTTAACTCATTGGTTCCCAGCTGGGTCCTGAGTAATAACTTCTCGTTTGGACCTCCTTTGCATCTCGGGTTTTGGTTGAATTGGATTTGATCTTCAGAAGAGTTCACAATTGTCGTCGCATGGTAAAAGTTCGAATCTGGTTCAGTTTGGAGTCATCATCTTGGATGGAGTGACAAAGTATAGGAAAGCTCGGATTCCTGCTCTCGGAATCCCGTTCTCGGAATCCTGCTCTCAGATTCCCGCTCTCGGAATCCCGCTCTCACTTGGATGAAGTGACAAAGTATAGGAAAGCTCACCCCCTCCCCCCCCGGTTCGTGACCCTCCCCCCCCCCCCTCCAGTTCGTGGCACCCTTCCCCGGTTCGTGAGTCCTCATATTGGAGCGGTTCGTGACCATCATCTTCGAGCGGTTCGTGACCATCATCTTGGAGCGGTTCGTGAGACATACCCCCTTCAGGAATCAAAGTTCTCCTGGGCGGTTCGTGAGGCATACCCCCTTCAGGAATCGAAGTTCTCCTAGGCGGTTCGTGAGGCATACCCCCTTCAGGAACTGGTTTTCTGCAGTTTTTCCAACAAGCTAATTTCGCCAAAAGATGGCGTTTTCAACCATTCTAACCTTACTATGAAGTCACAAAACATACCAAACAATAGTAGTAACATGTAGAATAACCAAAAACACCGAAATATCTATCACATGAAATATTTTAGATCAAACATACCCAAAAAGCATGATTTTCCCCTTAATCCCCTTAAGCATGCTTTAACTATAAGATTAGTAAACTTAATCCAAATTGACCCTAATTTTCACTAGTGACATAAAATAATATTTTAGAATTTCTACATATTTTCCCAGATTTTTATGAGTTATCATATCACTAATTATCACTAATCACCCCTAATTAGCCGTAAATAGTGTAAAAACATGTTAATCACTCACCTTAGCCACATATAAATCTCAGATCTGAAACTCTAACTGATTTGGCACGGATCGCAATGCAACACAGCAGCTCTACCTCCAATTTGATGTTAATTTGCCTTGATTTGATGTTGATTAGCTTAATATGTGATTAAAAGGTGATTTGTGAGTTGGAGGCCATGACTAGGGTTAGAGGAAGGTAAATGGCGGCTAGAAAAATGAATAAAACTGATTTCCCAAACCCTATCAGCCCTCCCATAACCCTAATCCTGAAATGGACTATGGGCTTAGCTGCTAATCACCCGGTTAAGCCCAATTATGCTGTTTTTCACCTTCCAAACCTTATTTCAGGCATATCTCCCAAACGGTAAGCCCGTTGGATTAATGTAACCACTCTACAAAAAGTTAAAGCATCATCTGAATCCAATGGATGTGGTTTTAGGTCAAAACTCCTTACCAATCAAAAGTTATAGGCGAAACAAGATTTGCCAGGGGTAAAACGGTCATTTAAATATCAGCAAAAATCGTGAACATGGGAAATGACCCCAGTAGTCGTTCCCCAAAGTTACACGACTATACGACTTTGTATGAGAATAAAATAAATATTCTATGATCCTCCAATATGTAGAATGTGGGTCGTTACACTCTTCCCCCCCCCCCTCCCCTTAAAAAATTTCCCCTTCGAACTTCCTTAACCAAAACATACAAATGTGGCCCGCATGCCTATCAACCATTTACAAACAATCAAACATACATAACAAGCCTATCCTAGCATGCGTTTTACTAACAAGGGAGTACTATATCGATATTAAAACCATATCAGGTAAAGAGCTCTGGATATGACTTCCTTATGTTCTTCTCGGTTTCCCGAGTACAGTCATTCTCATTATCACACCACTTCATATATAGTTCTGCTAACTTAGCTGCCGCTCTAATCGACTTGACGGGTGTAAACCTTGCACTTTTGGTTGATCGATCCACAATCACCCAAATACTATCATGGCCGAATCTAGTCCTTGGTAAACCATTGATGAAGTCCATTGAGACTTGTTCCCATTTCCATTCGGGAATTTCCAACGGTTGTAACAAACCACTAGGCTTCTTTTGCTCGGCTTTAACTAACTGGCATGTCTCCTACTCAATGCATCAGCTATTGCACCTAGTCTGGTAGCATAGGTATCCGTGTATACCGTCATCTCTTCATTTCCCATCGCCAGAATCATACAGGTGATAGCCTACCCAAAAGAAGAAAAATAGGAACAACCATATCAACCATCAAACAAGTCCTATCTATCACCTGCTAAATCCATTAATACGTCGATACTTATATGACCCGTCCAAGCCCATGGAAGCCCTGGCTCCAAACGGACTACTGCATGTCCAACGTACGTTTATCCTCCAAGGATAACTAGATCACGTCCAATGGATCCAAGGTAAATTGGCATCCCCGGATACCCTTGCTTCGAGTCCGCCTAGAACACTCCAAACTATCGACGATTCCTTGGCACCCCATCAGAAGAGCTATCCACAACTCCATCTTCATCTCGAGTCCAACCCATTATATTGCAGGCTTCTCGAGTCCTACTCGAGTAATCTCATAGCCCTATCGAGTCCAACTCGGGGCAATCCACATCATCGAACAGTCTTATCATGTCACGGTTGCCCATCACTCCTCGAGTAAACAAAGACATCATTCAATGGAAATCACAACAACTACTTATATCTCACGCAAACCATCCTAGTCGAACTCGACATTCCCCAAGCACAAGCCCCAAAGGCCTAAACCAATATCAGACAAGCACTCAAGGAACATCTCCTCCAAATCCAGAAAATCTATGTAAGATGATATGAACAAAACAACCAAACACTCGAGCACTCATAACTAACTCTGGCTATCCTCGCCACTCCTACTTCGAAACTATCGTTGATCGCATGACGGCTCATGCCATATGTCAAGGGTAAATGGAAACCCCAGTTCTAACCAGACTACTGCACGTCCAACATACATTTGCCTCCCAGAGACTACTAGAACTTACGTTAACAATAATCTCTCCATAACTCTAGTCAGCATCGCCGGCAACTATCCACAAACTCAGACCCAGTCTTGAATATCTATTACCCATAAACTCAAGTCCAACATGAGTCGTCTCCCTACTCATTGCATCTCCAAGATTAACGAACAACCATTGTCTACGAGTTCAAGTCCAACTTGAATAGTCCTAACCTTCGATGCATCCCCACGATCAACGAACATATCTTATCGCTTCGAGATTTCCCCATTGAATTTACTCCGAAGTTATTACCATTCTTGAACCAAAGAGAACATAAAGTCCTAAACAATCCATTGCAATCAATCATTTACTACGGAATACCACAACGCTCATGCTATTCACCACAGCGTTTAAAAATTCTTCCAAAGGACCTTCCTTCACGAGTCATGGCCGACCCGAATCTCTTTGTTCCCCTAGTTCCAGTTATTATTGCCATCACTAGGTAGGTACCCAATACCACCCTATACGCTTGGAGCCAATCGACTCCAGTAAAGCCCAAAACAAAGCAATCACAAGCAAACATACATCCATGACTCGATAAGACCAAATCACAACAAATCATGCAAAGGCTAGTCGAACCACCGATCGGGCTCGTCACAACTAAAGGTCCATCGACTATCTCAGGTTCCAATCCTAACCTATCTACCAGGTCACTAGATACGAAGGAATGGGAAGCTTCGGTATCAAACAATACTCG
Organism: Allium sativum; assembly: GCA_030737875.1. Classification (NCBI taxonomy): domain Eukaryota; kingdom Viridiplantae; phylum Streptophyta; class Magnoliopsida; order Asparagales; family Amaryllidaceae; genus Allium; species Allium sativum. The sequence continues at coordinate 583,207,708 of CM060913.1, forward strand.
AACAGGAACATCATAAATACAAAGCATACCTTGAATAATGACACCCTTTCCCTTCTACGATGCAGTTGGGGCATTCGACGAAGAAGGAACAGCATTGGCAGCATATGCTTTCACGATCTGCTTCTCTTTAGGGGGTTGCGGACATTTATCCTTGTGATGTCCCGCTTGGCCGTAATTAAAGCACTTCCTTTCCCCCACGCTTTTCCCAACAATCTCTGGCATAGTGGCCCTTCTTGCCACAACTAAAGCACTCGTCATCTTTCTTATTCTTCTTTTTCTGACCATCCTTGGTTTGGTCTTGTTTCCTCTTATTCAGGGAATTATTCTTGCCTCCACCGCTTGCCTGCAGCTTTGGCTCCTCTGCAGATGTAATAACAACCTCGGTCTTCGACTTAGGGTAAAGTCTCTCAGATCTCAATGCCTTTCCCATAATAGATTCTAGAGTATCATCGATATAATTTATGAGTCTCTCCCTCATGTACTCATCTAGGCCAGTTATGATCTTCTCGTTCTTCTTCTCGACCGTATCGATAAGGGACAATACATACTTCGATAAGGTATAAAATTCAGCAATATACTCCGAGACTGCCCTACCATTCTGCTTAAGCTCCAAGAATTTCCTAAAAAATTCCGATTTCTGAGCGGCGGGAATAAACTTATCACTGAAGCGAGTCTTAAACTGATTCCAAGTAACTTGATCCTCAGGAGTTGCTGCTTTAATAGCATTCCACCAATTCATAGCCCGTCCTTGCAATTGGCGCGATGCTAACTTCCTCTTAATTGCATCTTCGATCCCCAAATCCTCAAAGATGCACTCACAACTATCAAGCCAATCTTGAACATCCGTAACTGATTCCGTTCCATGAAACGGCTTCCCATCAAGACTACTATAATCCTTGTTGAGCTTGGCGAGATCGGCTCTAGGCGCCTGCACTACTGCACCACCACCGTTAGTAGCATTAGGAACTGCTCCATGAGCATCCCTAAGCATCTCTCGCATGAAGGTAGTAAACATCGTCCTTATATCAGGGACATTCCCATTGTTATCCCCTGAACCCGTACTCCTCGTATATCGGCTCATCGTTCAATCTGCAAAGAGAAAACGATTAACCATCTTCTTAGTGGTGCCCGTGTAGTGCGACTTCAGCCTTAGATATACTAATATTATATATATAGCTTTTGAAAACCAACTTATCACAAATACATGCTCTCATATACGTATATTATCTCTCCTTGATGTCTTCCCCTAAGTTAACTACGCAATCTAGGCTCTGATACCAAGTGTGACAGCCCACCCCACACCAGCCGACATTTCCTTGAAATGCGTTGTACCAATGCCCGACTAGCACAGGACGGTTGTCAAAAGAAAGGGATTTAAAACTATGAATCACCAAAGAACCTATAGTATATCTCACAGCGCATGAAATAAAATATAATAATAACATACTTAACATAAAACAGGCGAGACAGTGCATGAGCTGAAAACTAAACCATCATAGCAGCGGAATCCAAAATACAGCTTATGATACAAACCATCATTATTACAACTTCAAAATACTGTCTCTAAAGCAAAAATAGAAAAGGTACACTACTAATGCCCAAAGTAGTGACCAACCACAACATATGGAGAATATATGTAAATAGTACATGGAAGCCTCCTGCTCGTCTCCGGACAGCTACTCGTGCATAGCACCTAACCTGTCTCTAGTCTGCTCGTTTAGGAGCACCGAGAGTAATAAGAAGAGACATAAAACTCTGGGTTAGACAAAAGTCTGGTATGAGCGATAGCAGCAAAACAGAACAATAACAGGTATAAATAATCATACCTGAACCTAGACCTGCGACCAAAAAGTTAGCACAACAAGATGTACAGTACTCTAAGGTAACACTAACATAAAGTGTAAAGTGGAAGTGCACATGTCATAGTGATAACAAACATCAAACATAGCAATCATCCTCACATCTCTCACTCAGTGCGTAAAGCATACGATATCCACCACTTCGATCACCCAATCCTTTGCTATAATCACTTTGCCCTTGGGAGTCACAATGAACCCATTGCACTGATCCATAGCCCATAATAGTCTCACAGTGGTGAACCAAAATTATGGATATCGATAACCCCTTTGCACACGTCCCACGGCAAAGCCCAACTCTAAAAGTTAACTCATTGGCTTCCAGCTGGCTCCTGAGTAATAACTTCTCACTTGGACCTCCTTTGCATCTCGGGTTTTGGTCGAATTGGTTTTGATATTCAGAAGAGTTCACAATTGTCGTCGCGTGGTAGAAGTTCGAATCTGGTTCAGTTTGGGGTCATCATCTTTGATGGAGTGACAAAGTATAGGAAAGCTCGGATTCCCGCTCTTAGAATCCCGTTCTCGGAATCCCGCTCTCGGAATCCTGCTCTCGGAATCCCGCTCTCGCTTGGATGAAGTGACAAAGTAGGAAAACTCACCCCCCTCCTGCCCCCAGTTCGTGACCACCCCCCCTCCCCCGGTTCGTGACACCCTTCCCCGGTTCGTGAGTCCTCATATTGGAGCGGTTCGTGAGCATCATCTTGGAGCGGTTCGTGACCATCATCTTGGAGCGGTTCGTGAGACTACCACCTTCAGGAATCGAAGTTCTCCTGGGTGGGTCGTGAGGCATACCCCCTTCAGGAATCGAAGTTCTCCTGGGCGGTTCGTGAGGCATACCCCCTTCAGGAACCGGTTTTCTGCAGTTTTTCCAACAAGCTAATTTCTCCAAAAGATGGCGTTTTCAACCATTCTAACCTTACTATGAAGTCACAAAACATACCAAACAACAGTAGTAACATGTAGAATAACCAAAAACACCGAAATATCAATCACATGAAATATTTTAGATCAAACATACCCAAAAAGCATGATTTTCCCCTTAATCCCCTTAAGCATGTTTTAACTATAAGATTAGCAAACTTAATCCAAATTAACCCAAATTAACACCAGTGACATAAAATAAAATTTTAGAATTTATACATATTTTTCCAGTTTTTTCTGAGTTATAATTTCACTAATTATCACTAATCACCCCTAATTAGCCATAATTAGTGTAAAAACATGCTAATCACTCACCTTAGCCACATATAAATCTCAGATCTGAAAATCTAACTGATTTGGCATGGATCCCAATGCAACACAGTAGCTCTACCTACAATTTGATGTTAATTTACCTTGATTTGATGTTGATTAGCTCAACATGTGATTAGAAAGTGATTAAAAGGTGATTTGGGAGTTGGAGGCCATGACTAGGGTTAGAGGAAGGTAAATGACGGCTAGAAAAATGAATAAAACTGATTTCCCAAACTCTATCAGCCCTTCCATAACCCTAATCCCGAAATGAGTTATGGGCTTAGCTGCTAATCACCCGGTTAAGCCCAATTATGTAATTTTTCACATTCCAAACCTTATTTCAGCCATATCTCCCAAACGGTAAGTCCGTTTGATTAATTTGACCACTCTACGGAAAGGTAAACCATCATCTGAATTCAATGGATGTGGTTTCAGGTCAAAACTCCTTCCTAATCAAAAGTTATTGGCGAAACAAGATTCGCCAGGGGAAAAACGGTCATTTAAAAATCTGCAAAAATCATGAACATGGGAAATGACCCCAGTAGTCGTTCCCCAAAGTTACATCACTATATGACTTCGTATGAGAATAAAATAAATATTCTACGATCCTCTGATACATAGAATGCGGGTCGTTACACTACCATCAGGATCTGAGACCCAATTAGCATCTATGAATCCAGTTATATTGACATCTCTGCTTGCTTTAATTGACAGTCCATAATTTATTATAGCTTTTAAGTATCTTAGGATTCTCTTGACTGCCTTCCAGTGTATGTCCAATTGTGCCTGCATAAATTGACAAACTTTGTTAACACTGAACACAATGTTTGGTCTAGTGATAGTTGCGTACTGTAAAGCATCAACTACACTTCTATATTGTTTAACATTGTATATGGGTTCTCCCCTGTGTTTAGAGTAGCGTTGACTGCTTATCATAGGTGTTGGTTGACCTTTAGCATCACTCATTTGTGTGTTTTCCAGTAATTCAGCTATATATTTTCTTTGAGATAACACTATTTCCGCTGATGACTTTGTTTTGACCTCAATGCCAAGGAAGTAATTCAATTGACCCAGATCCTTTACAGAGAACTATTTGTCAAGCTTTTTGACGATATCATTGATTTCATATTTTCACTCCCTGTAATTATAAAGTCATCAACATAAATTAGTATGTATATAGAAGAATTTTTACTGTTTTTGATGAATAGAGAGTTATCTGAGTTGGCAGATTGAAAATTCATTGTATGTAAAGTATTCTTCAATCTGTCAAACCATACTCTGGGTGCCTGCTTAAGTCCATAAATGACTTTCTTAAGCTTACACACGTAATTTGGTTGAGTGTTGTAGCCTTGTGGTTGAGGCATATAGACATCCTCTCTTAATATGCCATTTAAAAAGGCATTATTGACATCCAGTTGTCTTAATTGCCATCCTCTGCTAATAGCAATAGTTAATACTACTCTGATTGTTGAAGGTTTGATGACTGGAGAGAATGTTTCTTTATAATCGAAGTCTTGTTGTTGAGAAAACCCCTTCGCTACAAGCCTTGTTTTATATCTGTCTGTTGCCCCATCTGGTTTTCTCTTTATTCTATATGTCCACTTACAGCCAATGATGTTTTATCTTTTTGTGGTTTAACTAACTCCCAAGTTTGATATTGCATAAGGGCATGATATTCGACATCCATTGCTGTTCTCCAGTTGGCATCAGTCTTAGCTTGCTCATAGCCGACTGGTTCATCAACTGTGATGACAGTATGATACAGCTTGGGTTTGAAAATTCTACTTTTAGCTCTTGTGATCATTGGGTGAGTGGATGTTTCTTCAGTTTGATGTGCAGGTTGTCTACTCTCGTATTGTTCATTGTTGGTAGTTTCTTCTATCTCCTGATCACATATTGTTTGATCCTCTCTTTGTGTAACAGGTGTTTCACTGTCTTGACTGGATGATTGAACAGTATCATCAGTTTGTGGTACTGTTTCTTCATGAGCTCTTGCAGTGTCACCTGTACTTAATATTTCTGAATACACAGTTAAAGATGTTATAGAAATTTTTGTGTCATATACTTAGTTTGAGGTCTTAATATTTTCAGATTTATATGGAAAGATTTTCTCGTTAAACACAACATGTCTGCTAATAAATATCCTTCCATTATCATCCAAGCATTTATACCCCTTCTGATTTTGAGCATATCCTATAAAAGTACATGGTTTTGACCTAAATTCCATTTTTTTTTTGTTATATGGTCTGAGATATGGATAACACAGGCATCCAAAAGTTTTAAAATAGCTATAATCTGGTTTAACACCTTTTAACTTTTTGTAATGACCCGTATTCTACACATCATAGGATCGTAGAATATTTATTTCTCTCCCATGTGAAGTCGTATGGTCATGTAACTTTGGGAAACATCTATTAGAGTCATTTCCCATGTCCATGATTTTTGTCGATTTTTAAATGACCATTTTGCCCCTAGTTGGTACTGTTTTGGCCATAACTTTTGATTGGAAAGGAATTTTAACCTGAAACCACTTCCATTTGATTCGTTTGATGGTTTCTCTTTCCGTAGAGTGGTCACATTAGCCAAACGGACTTACCGTTTGGGAGATATGGCTGAAACAAGATTTGGAGGGTGAAAAACTGCTTAACTGGGCCAAATCGGGTGATTAGTGAGTAGGCCCATAACCCATTTCGGGATTAGGGTTATGGGAGGGCTGAAATGAGATGGAGAATCATTCCATTTCAGTTTTCTAGCCTCCACTTATCACCAAGGAACCCTAAAAATGGCCTCCAATCTCTAAATCACCTCCAAATCACCTTTAGGTTAAGGATTTGGCTTAGCAACCCCTAATCAAGAAGGATCTTCACCAAATCAACAAAGGAGCTGCTGTTTGGTATTGAAATTCGCATCAAATCAGAGAATCATTTCAGATCTTAGTTTATTTTGTGGCTAAGGTGAGTGATTTGCTTAGTTTTGCACTAATTAGGGGTGATTAGTGTTAATTAGCGAATTTAAACATGATAAAATTTTGGAAAAATGTTTATAAAATTCGGAATGATGTTTTAGACCTCTGATATGAATTTGGGTTAATTTGGTTAAGTTTTGATAATCCTATCATTAGTTTCACCTAAATATGCTTAAGGGGAAGTTTGGGATTTTGGGTATGTTTGATCCCTTTTTACCTATTATATTGATGTTTTGATGTTTAGTTTTGATTTTCAGCTTATGCACTGTCTCTCCTGTTTTATGTCAAGTATGTTATTATTATATTTTGTTCGATGCGCTGTGAGACATTCTACAGGTTCCTGGCACGTTCGTTTCCTTCTTCCTTTTCCTTCTGGCGACCCGTTCCGTGCTAACTGGACATGTGTACAGCGCACTTTTGGAGTAAATGTCGGTTGGTGCGGGCGGGCCGTCACACTTGGTATCAGAGCTCTAGGTTGCGTAGTTAACCTAGGAAAAGACACTAGGGAGAGTTAGTACGTATATGAGAGCGCGTATTTGTGATTACCTTGGTTTCCAAAGCTATATATATATACTATTAGTAGTATAAGAATGAAGTTGAACTGCACTAGTACCACTATGGGGTCGTTAATCGTTTCCCTTTTACAGATTGACGATGAGCCGACATGTTAGAGATACCGGTAGAGGGGCCAATAATGGGAATGCCGCTGACATGAGGGCGATGTTTACTAACCTCATGAGAGACATGCTTAGAGAAGTGCAAGGGGCAATTCCCAATTCCGGAGTTGGTGCTGGCCCAGTAGTGCAGGCGCCTAGGGTCGATTTCGCCAAGTTGTGCAAAGATTACACTAATCTTGGTGGGAAGCCGTTCCACGGAACGGAGTCGGCCACGGATGTTCAGGACTGGATGGATAGCTGTGACCGTATCTTTGATGACTTGGGTCTTGAGGATGCGATGAAGAGAAGGCTAGCGTCTCGTCAGCTGCAAGGACGAGCAATGAATTGGTGGAATGCCATTAGAACAGCTACTCCAGAAGATCAAGTTACTTGGGTTCAGTTCAAGGCTCGCTTTAGCGAGAAGTTCATTCCAGCTGCCCAGAAGTCAGTGTTGTTCAAGAGGTTCTTGGAACTCAAGCAGGGTGGCAGGGCAGTTTCTGATTATATCGCTGAGTTCGACACTTTGTCAAAGTATGGACTGTCTCTTATCGATACTCCTGAGAAGAAGAATGAGAAGTTCATTACTGGTTTGGATGGGTACTTGGGGGAGAGGCTCATTAACCACATCGATGAGACTTTTGAATCGATCGTAGGGAAAGCTTTGAGATCAGAAAGCCTTTACCCTAAGTCAAAGACTGAGGCTGCATTTGCAGAAGGGCCAAAGCCGCAAGCAGGCGGTGGAGGCAAGAATAATTCTCAGAATAAGAGGAAGCAGGACCAATCTAAGGGTGGCCAGAAAAAGAGCAAGAAAGATGTTGAGTGCTTCAGCTGTGGAAAGAAGGGCCATTATGCTAAAGATTGTCGGGCCAAGCCAGCGGATAAGAAGTGCTTCAACTGTGGTCAAGTGGGACATTTCAAGGATAAGTGTCCGCAACCTCTTAAGGAGAAGCAGATTGTGAAAGCATATGCTCTTGATGCTGTTCCTTCTTCGTCGAATGCCCCAACTGCGGCGGAGAAAGGAAAGAATGTTGTTATTCAAGGTATGCTTTCTATTTATGATATACCAGTTCGAGTTTTGTTTGATACTGGGGCTTCCCGTTCCTTCATATCTAGTGACCTGGTAGATAGGTTGGGACTGGAACCCGAGATAGTCGATAGACCATTGATTGTGACGAACCCGATTGGTGGTTCGACTAGCCTTAGTATGATTTGCAGGAATTTGGTCTTATCGAGTCATGGATGTATGTTTGTATGTGATTGCTTTGTTTTGGGCTTTACTGGGTATGGCATTATATTGGGAGTCGATTGGCTCCAAAGGTACGGGGTGGTGGTAGACTGTGAGGGCATTTTGGTGACAGTGAGGGCGGATGATGGGCGGAGGGTAGTGTTTGGTAGCCTACCTAGTGATGGGGTTATGGCTAGTTTTGTAAACTCCCTCGACATCCCGCAGGATGAGTTGTCAGATGTGCCCGTGGTTGGCCAGTATCCGGACGTCTTCGAGGAGGTGACCGGGCTTCCACCCACACCGAGAGATTGAGTTCCGTATTGATTTAGTGAAAGAAGCCAGACCTATAGTGATGCCACTTCGTCGTATGGCACCAAGGGAGCAGCGAGAGCTCGGGGTGCAAGTCAGCAATCTTTTGAAGAAGGGATTTATTAGAAGGAGTGTCTCCGAGTGGGGAGCACTGGTTGTGTTTGCCACCAAGGCAGATGGTTCCCTTCGTTTGTGTGTGGACTATCGCGAGTTGAATAAGGTGACGAGGAAGAATAAGTATCCTCTACCGCGGATAGATGATTTGTTTGATCAGCTGGAAGGAGCTAGAGTGTTCTCCCAGTTGGACCTCGCGACAGGATTTCATCAGCTTCGAGTAGCAGATGAGAGTGTTCCGAAAACGGCATTTAGGACGCCGTCTGGATTTTATGAGTGGTTGGTTATGCCATTTGGGTTAACCAATGCACCAGCCTATTTTGTGGATCTTATGAATCGAGTATTCAGAGATCAGTTGAATAAGTTTGTTCTTGTGTTCGTGGATGATATCCTTGTTTATTCAAGAACAGAGGAGGAACACAAGGGGCACTTGAGGATAGTGATGGAGGTGTTGAGGAAACACCAATTGAAAGCGAAATTCTCCAAGTGTCATTTTTGGAGAAGGGAAGTGAGATTCTTGGGTCATGTCGTTTCCGAGAGTGGTATTGCCGTGGACCCTGCGAAGGTGGCTACGGTACAGGATTGGCCTACGCCCAAGAATGCTACAGATGTAAGAAGTTTCTTGGGATTAACTGGATATTATCGTAAGTTTATCCAGGACTTCTCCAAGATAGCAGCACCGTTGACTCAGTTGACTAAGAAGAATCAGTCCTTCGTCTGGGACGGAGTGTGTGAGGATGCCTTCAAAAGTCTAAAAGAGAGGTTGACGCGTGCGCCAGTGTTAGTCATTCCTAAAGGGAATGAAGAGATGACGGTATACACGGATGCTTGTGGTACCGGACTAGGTGCAGTATTGATGCAAGGAGGTAGGGTTGTAGCTTATGCTAGTCGACAGCTAAAGCCACATGAGAAGAAGTATCCTACCCATGATTTGGAATTGGCAGCGATTGTATTTGCGCTGAAGATGTGGAGACACTATCTCTTGGGAGAAAGATTTGAGCTGTTTACCGATCATAAATCGTTGAAGTATCTCTTCTCCCAGAAAGATCTGAATCTTCGTCAGCAGAGATGGTTGGAATTCTTGGCTTCGTATGATTTTGATATCGCGTATACACCTGGGAAGGGTAATGCGGTAGCCGATGCCTTGAGTAGGAGACATGCCAGCTTAGGGGCAATGTTTCTTGAATGGAAGCAACTGGAGTATATCGCGGGGTTTGATTTCAGACCAAAGTGCGAATTGGATCCAGTTATGCTAGCTAGTTTGACGATCAGACCCACTTTGATAGAGCGGATTGGTTCTAGCCAGAGGAACGATCCTAATCTATTAGAAATCATCTCCAAGTTAGAGATGGGTATTGATGAGGAGATGAATGTGTATGGGCTTGATCGAGATGGATGGCTTCGAAAGAATGGAAGATTAGTTGTGCCCAACGTGAATGGTTTGAGAGATGAAGTGCTTAGAGAATGTCATCACTCAAAATTGACTATACATCCCGGTGGTAATAAGATGTATCGAGACATGAGACAGACTTACTACTGGGAAGGGATGAAAAGAGACGTTGGGAAGTTTATATCTAAATGCATGAATTGCCAGCTAGTTAAAGCCGAGCAAAGGAAGCCTAGTGGATTGTTACAACCATTAGAAATTCCCGAATGGAAATGGGAGCAAGTCTCGATGGATTTCATCGATGGCTTACCAAGGACTAGATCGGGATATGATAGCATTTGGGTAATTGTGGATCGATTGACTAAGAGCGCAAGATTTATACCAGTCAAATCGACCAGAACGGTAGCCAAGTTGGCAAATTGTATATGAAGTGGGTAGTGAGATTTCATGGAGTACCCAAAAGCATTGTGAGTGACCGAGACCCGTTGTTCACTAGTGGGTTTTGGAAGAGCTTACAAGAGGCTCTAGGGTCAAGATTACATCTCAGTACCGCATATCATCCTCAAACCGACGGTCAGACGGAGAGGGTGAATCGTATATTGGAAGATCTCTTGAGAGCTTGTATATTGGATTTTGGTGGATCATGGGATGACTATTTGCATCTAGTAGAGTTTGCATATAATAATAGCTACCAATCCAGTATCGGTATGGCTCCATATGAAGCTTTGTACGGAAGACCATGCAACTCACCATCATGTTGGATAGAGACTGGCGAGAAGTTTGTGCTTGGACCAGATGTGGTGAGAGAAACTTCCGATAAGATTAAGATCATTCAGCAACGAATGAAAGCTGCCCAAGATAGGAAGAAAAGCTATGCTGATAAGAGGAGAAGAGACTTGAAATTCTCCGTTGGTGACTTGGTGTTTGTTAAAATCTCTCCGTTGAAGAGCGTGATACGATTTGGTAGGAGAGGCAAATTAGCACCAAGATTTGTTGGCCCATTCCCTGTTCTTGAACTAGTCGGGAATTTGGCATATAGAGTTGGCTTACCAGAGAAGATGGCGGGAGTTCATAATGTATTTCATGTTTCCCAATTGAGGAAGTTCGTTCACGACTCAGATGTGACTATTTCACTTGATCAGTTAGAGGACTTCGAAGTAGAACCCGAGGCGGTTGGGAACCGCAAGCCGATCCGTATTGTGGGGCATGATACGAAGCAACTTCGAAGGAAGGCGGTGAAGCTAGTCAAGGTTCAGTGGGGCGAGAACGAGAATGATTGTACTTGGGAGACAGAGGAGAGCATTAGGAAGGCTTATCCAGAACTCTTTGCCTGGTAAGATTTACTTTGCGATTTAGTTATTCCGCATGCTAGGATAGACTTATTTTGCTTGTTTTGCATGGTTGATTGTTGCTTTATGATTGATAGGCATGCGGGAATCTTTGTGTGTATTTGGATTAGGGAATTTCGGGGGCGAAATTTCTTAAGGGGGGGAGAGTGTAATGACCCGTATTCTACACATCATAGGATCGTAGAATATTTATTTCTTTCCTATGTGAATTCGTATGGTCATGTAACTTTGGGAAACATCTATTAGAGTCATTTCCCATGTCCATGATTTTTGTCGATTTTTAAATGACCATTTTGCCCCTAGTTGGTACTGTTTTGGCCATAACTTTTGATTGGAAAGGAATTTTAACCTGAAACCACTTTCATTTGATTCGTTTGATGGTTTCTCTTTCCGTAGAGTGGTCACATTTGCCAAACGGACTTACCGTTTGGGAGATATGGCTGAAACAAGATTTGGAGGGTGAAAAACTGCTTAACCGGGCCAAATCGGGTGATTAGTGAGTAGGCCCATAACCCATTTCGGGATTAGGGTTATGGGAGGGCTGAAATGAGTTGGAGAATCATTCCATTTCAGTTTTCTAGCCTCCACTTATCACCAAGGAACCCTAAAAATGGCCTCCAATCTCTAAATCACCTCCAAATCACCTTTAGGTTAAGGATTTGGCTTAGCAACCCCTAATCAAGAAGGGTCTTCACCAAATCAACAAAGGAGCTGCTGTTTGGTATTGAAATTCGCATCAAATCAGAGAATCATTTCAGATCTTAGTTTATTTTGTGGCTAAGGTGAGTGATTTGCTTAGTTTTGCACTAATTAGGGGTGATTAGTGTTAATTAGCGAATTTAAACATGATAAAATTTTGGAAAAATGTTTATAAAATTCGGAATGATGTTTTAGACCTCTGATATGAATTTGGGTTAATTTGGTTAAGTTTTGATAATCCTATCATTAGTTTCACCTAAATATGCTTAAGGGGAAGTTTGGGATTTTGGGTATGTTTGATCCCTTTTTACCTATTATATTGATGTTTTGATGTTTAGTTTTGATTTTCAGCTTATGCACTGTCTCTCCTGTTTTATATCAAGTATGTTATTATTATATTTTGTTCGATGCGCTGTGAGACATTCTACAGGTTCCTGGCACGTTCGTTTCCTTCTTCCTTTTCCTTCTGGCGACCCGTTCCGTGCTAACTGGACATGTGTACAGCGCACTTTTGGAGTAAATGTCGGTTGGTGCGGGCGGGCCGTCACTCTTTTCATATGGACTTATTCCTTTTAGCACTTTAATTGGCAATCTATTTATCAGATAGACTGTTGTACTAAATGATTCAAGCCAGAATTTCAGTGACACTCTGGCTTGAGCTAAAAGGGTTAGACCAGATTCAACAATATGTCTGTGTTTTCTTTCTACAAGACCATTCTGCTCTGAAGTGTATGGGCAGGTTGTTCTATGAACTATTCCTCTTTTAAGAAAATATTCTTTCAGAGGTTTATACTCAGTACCTCCATCAGACTGAATGATTTTAACTAAGGAGTTGGTTTGTTTCTCAGCCTATGTAATGAAATGAACAACTGTATTGTAAGTTTCGGACTTTGATTTCATGAAGTAGATCCATGTATGTCTACTAAAAGCATCTACGAATGATATATAATAATTATAGCCAAAATCTGAATCTATTGGTGCAGGACCCCACAAATCAGTGGCAATTAAACTCAGGGGTTCTGTGTATTCAGTGCTGGAATCAATAGAAGGTAACTTATGGCTTTTTCCCATTTGACAGTATGTGCATATGTGTGGTAAGGAAATATCATCAAACTTAATATTGTTTTCAATTAAAACTTGCTTTATAGTACTAATGCTGAGGTGACCCAGTTTCTTGTACCATATATTGAAAACATCATTTTCCGTTTCCACATCATTTTCACTAAGATTACACATCAATTTGTTTTCAACATTTCTGCTACTCCTGTTTTGTGTGAAGCAGTATAGCCCATTCTCTTCATTGCCCTACAATAAAATATTTCTAGTAAGTATGTCCCTAACTAAACAGTATTTAGGATAGAATTCAATATACATGATTGTCCTTTGCAAATTGGGACACGCTTAAGAGATTATTTTTGATCTCAGGGACTCTTAGTAATTTCTTTAGAATTAATTGATTATTCTCATGCAAATAACCACTACCTGTATAAGTAATAGTGATAGGCTAACCATTTCCCATGGATACAGTCTGATTACCTCTATACTCCTTGCAACTAATGTTTGAGTTGTGAAGATTGTTAGTAAGATGATTTGTAGCTCCAGAATCCGGATACCAGCTTTCATCATTTATACTTTCTGCTCTTTCTATGTCTATTTGGTTAGCTGATATGTTATCATTTTTCACATTTGGTTCTTGCTGCACATTTTCCACATTTGCACTAGGATTTCCAGGCCTTTGATTATTTGAGTTTTGGTTAGGTGTAAAACTCTGATTAAACCTGAAATAGCATTTGAATTCAGTGTGACCAACTCTTTCACAAATTTGACATTTGTGTCTGTTAGTATTGTTGTTACTCCTGCCTCTTCCCCTTGATCTTCCACTGAAACCACCCCTTTGTGGTTGAAAGTTTATTCTTGAGTCTTTCTTTTTATTGTTATTAAAATAGTTAATACTCAACTCATTTTCTTGTGGCCGTTTACTGTCGAGTCTGGCTTCATGTGCCAGTAAAATTGAGTGTACCTCATCTAAGGGTGGATTAATTCTTTGTGATGATATTATTGCCTCGACAGCTTCGTATTCATTACCAAGTCCATGTAGAATAGTCAGAACTTATTCATTTTCTGGTACCTTTTGTCCAGCTGCATGCAGTTGATCACATAAAGTTTTAATCTTTGCCAGATACTCACGCATGCTTGTATTTTCCTTTCTTGAGTTGTGTAGTTGCCTTCTATATAGTGATTATTTTGGCAGAAGATTGAGAATTGAATTCTTTTACCATATTAACCCAAATCTCATTAGCAGAATTACACCCTATGACTTGTGAAAGAAGATTAGTACTAACAGATGATAGCAGCCAAGCACTTATCAACCTGTCTTGTCTGTGATATTTGGTAAATTCTTCATTAATGACCAGATTGTTTTCTTGATTTGTGATAAACTGTTGTGGAATTTGTAGGGTTCCATACAGATGACCTTCTAGTCCATATTGTTGTATTGAAGTTTCTATCTGGAATTTCCACAATAAGTAATTGGTCTCATGTAGCTTAACTGTGATAAGTTGACTTTGTGGACTTATCACAGTCTTGACTAGTTGTTCAACGGCTGTTACTGGTGGAATTGGCTGATTGAAAGAGGTTGACTGATTGTTTGATGCAGCAGATCCAGATGCTAGTGTTGTTTCAACCATGATGAAAATTTGTAGAACTAAGGATGAGGAATCTCTTTCAATGATGTCGAAAGCAAGAATGAAATCCAGGTAACTGTACTGATGCCTATCAAGTGATGATAGTGCTTCTAATGACTGACACAGGTAAACAGTTTTCTTGAATTGATTTCTTGGTTTTCTTGGCGGCTTAAAACTGATTTTCTATGATTTCTTTTTTGCACGACTTTATGATTTAGATCAGTGTAGCCAATCCAATGATTAGACGAGGCGGTGATCTGAATTGAGTCAACTCTCAGGTGGTGAGTGAAAACTCGGATGAGAGGAACACCCAAGGATGAAGATACTCTGATGGGTGTAACGAAAAATTTCTTCTTTTATTGGATCGAATAGTGTTGTTGTTAAGCTTTGAGCTCCGATACCATAAAAAGGTTTTCGATCTTTTTGAATAATTGCAAAGTGTTTTCAGAGTACAAGAATTTGTTGTAAATGATTTTATTTCAGTAATGCAGAAGAATGAAAGTGTATTTGATACTTTACATCAGGTGTTACGTTCTCTTTATATACATAGAGAAGTAACGTTAAACAATGGTTAAAGGGCTGAAGCCCAGTTGCAATATAACTAAGAAATGGACGGGTTGATATAACTCATATCAACCCGATATCCACATAGGTTATAACATAACCTCAGTCGCGTGTCTTCGTATTTTGATTCTCTCGTTCCCGTTCCTCCTTGCGACAAGGTAGTGCGTTGACTCTATTATAATTAGAACAAGCTAGTACATTATTTCATGGTGGTAACGCAAGCATGTTACTACTTTTACAATATTATATTTAAACCATGCAGGCATTGTAATGCTCACCCGCATAAAGAGTTAGCTTGTAATGCTCAAACGCATAAAGAGTTAGCTGACCTTGGCACAGAGAAATGAACAAAACAGACTATTACCAACCATCATGGGCGGATTTAGAGGTGTTTAATGGGTTACTGGACCCCACTAGACTTTTACATTTTAACTTTTATCAGTGCATTTTGTCAAATTTTTGTGTTGTTGCTGCCTTCTCTTGTTCTATTTGTCTACTATTTACTTTTTGCTGCCTTGTTATTTATGTATTTTAGCCCCCACTAGCATGGATCCTACACGAGAAGAATTATTGCATGCTCTAACAATGTTTATGTATTTTGGCCCCCACTAGCATGGAGTCCTTGCTCCGCCACCGCCAACCATGTTGTAAACACAAATGTTCTTTTACTTTTGATATGACATGTAAACAAACGAAATCATTTTTATAATTAGTGAATAACTTCAATATTCATATGCCATGTACTTAAAATCTATCATGTTGAAGAATCATCAGCAACCTCAAGCCGTTTTTTTTTTTTTTTTGAATTTATTTAGAGGAAAACCGACCGGAGCCGTAAAACCCCCCTAGTGCACCTAGCTCAGTCCGCGGATACCACATAATGGCTAATCGTAGCGTATGCACATTGTAAACCCTTTTAGCATGTCATTCCGGGTTTCGAGCTTGCTACCTCGACACAAGTCTTTATCCGCTCGGATAATGTTGCGGACCAACCTCAAGATGTCATTTTACGCTTAAATATTATGACAAAAAGAATATTCAATAGAGAAAGAGCAGTGTTTATTTAGTTCTACAACACAAATTCAGGCAAGTAAATATTCAATTGTCAAGAACAAATGAATATCACTCATTATAAACCTATGAATTATTGGTCAAAACATTGAATAAGTCGAAAAATGATGTAGTTATACAACCATTTACTTGTTTAAAAAATAGTATTCTTTCATTTTGCACTACCTGCATGCATGAACATAAAAAAGATCAAAAGACAAGGAACCTAAACAATTCTATCACTTTGTACTTTTATTTCATTACCCTACAAATTCTAACAACAAATCTGATAGTTCAGATCTAATTCAACCATTTTTCGTCTTGTTTCTTCAAAACGACAATTAAATGCCCACTTACACACCATAACACAAGTTTCTGCTTGATGGAATATATATATATATATATATATATATATATAGCATATAAAGTATTCCACTGGTGAACAGTTATAACAAAACAATATAATACTTCCTATTATACCTAACTATGTGAATTTAAGAGGGCGGCTTCTGCTATGATGACCCTTTGCTCCACATGTTTTACATTTCCGCTTTTTCTTCCCAGTGACGACCCAATTGAACTTTTAATTCGTTCTTTACCACCACTTTGAACAAACCGTTTATCGATCTTTGGTTGTTACTTTGCTTGTTGAATACGAGGATCTTGGGATTATCAAAGGTATTTGATCATTGTGTGAATTATATTTTGGACCATCATCTTTTGTCTTTCATTTGTCAAGCTTATTTTTTCCATCATATACTCTCATGAAAATTTCTTCTATTCCATCTATCACTGTTTAGTATAATAATTCAGATTTTGATGCAATGCATGAAAGTTGTGTTGTTTGTTGACAGATATGACTAAGTCGTAATGGTTCGCTTGAATTAGATAACCTTCATACGTAAAATCATCTAAAACCCTAAAAAGAGTTAGCTCCTTTTGTCCATCTTTATAAAATAAAATGAGAAGGTATCTTATATACTTCTAGTTTGGTGAAATTTTTTAATATATGCATACATGGTATTCCTTTAAACTCAAATAGTTGATATTAGCAGTAGCCTTTGTGATTGCATACATTCATTTTGACAACAAAACTCTCATATTCAACAACTTTATAAGACACAGTATATGATATCATTTCTTCGTTAGTTTCATTTCTAATAGATCTAAAAAGAATGGAATCATTTAGTTGTTCACGAAATTGATCAAACATTTTTCTTGTGTATATATTTGCAACATGTTTCATAATCAACTTGTTTTCATCAATGCTTCTTTTATGCTTGGAAACAAAATCTTCGTCAACTTCTTTTTTGATAATAATTTGCATTGCTTGTTCATATTTAGAAAACAAAGTTCTTTAGATTTGTTGTGGTAGAGACAAACGTATTTAAAAAAACTACCGTCGCTACGACCTGCATTGTTCATTCCAGCATAAAAGGGTTAATGATGAAACACAGACACCCAAGACTCACGTTCAATTTTTTTTTGCAACCAATGATTATTTTGTAATTCATATTTCTCAAGTATTTGCTTTCCGCTTATCTTCAAAATTTGGTATTATGTACGTGACATTCAAACAATGTTTAAGATCTTTCTTGAAAAGAGAATTTTCGCGACATGCATGATGTAAGTTATCTCCAAAAGTTTTCTTAACATGCCAAAGGCGTACATGATGTCGAGTATCAGGAAATACCTTTTGAATAGATAGATCCATTGCAAGATCTTGATCGATAATTATTGAGATTGGATGACGACCTCCCATTGCTTCAAGCTAGGTTGTAAATAACCAATAAATGTAAGTTCGCTCTCATCACATAAAAGTGCACATCCAAACTTTATTGTTTGATAATGATGATTTACAACAGTAAATGGGGTAAATGACGTTGAATTGTTGGTAAGACATACGTAATCGTGCATCCACCGAGAAAAATTTGTAGCACGTCCACGCTCATTAAGTTGAATTGCATAAAAAATTGAGGATTTTCGATTTGCCTCATTTGAAAATAACTCAACACATATTTCACGTCACTCATTTCCAGATCTTTAAGTCCAGCTGCCTTTAAATGGTTATAATAGTCCTTTTGGTTGAAATCTGCATTCACACCACCGAAAATTGCAGGAATTTTACCTATTAGTAGTAGCATGCATATTCTTGCTACGTCGTAGTTGCACTCTTTTTATAGGAGATACAAATGAATGGTTATTATTATCATCAAACTTCGTTACCGACTATTTATTTGTCATCTTACTATGTAGAATTATCATCTTAGCTTTACATCCACATTTGGTAATGTTTGTGCTTCTAAATATATGATTTATTCCAGTTACATTATCAGTTTTATGAAGCTTCCCAAAATGTGAACAAACCTAACAAACCGAAGTTATTTTATCAACATAATAAATAGTCGTATTTGATGACTTAACACGTGTACTAAAACCATTTTGTCGTCCTTAGTCAAGGTAATAGATTTTTGCCTCGTCTAGGCTATCAAAACTCATCCAATATATGGCTCAATTAAAATATCACTATTTTTGTTTGGAGAGGATAATGAACCAATGATATTGTGGTTTAACTCCTCCGGTGCAATATGAATGATCACATCATTCATATTAGGCACTTAAAAGCATAGCAAATATTATATTAAACATAGAAAACAGAGAATTTATGAAAATGAGGAGCTGTAGAAACATTTGGTGAACGAGGATAGATGTTTCTAGAGAACTACATTTAACAACATTTCATGATATCTATACTAAAAATATGTTAAGAAAACTTCATTACAATTATAGTACATATATTCCTTCTAAATTTGAGAAAATATATATAAAATTAGCAAATAATAGTGTTATAGTTCTGACATTCTAGAAATAATGATTTAAACCATAAATACGAAACTGGGTTATCGATTGCTCAATCGAAATATATCAATTCTTTATTAATATTAATCGTTTCGCGAAGCCTTGCCTTAAAAAAAGTATTCAAAATTGTACTGGAATAGAGTAATAAATCATTACCATAATTGTAATTTGCAACTCAAATCTACGCATAATAGAAGCGTAAGAACCTGCCCTTGGGAGAGAGAACAACAACTAGAAACGGTTGCTAATACCCCGTAGGCTAAGGAGCAAAAGGAAGAATCCGCCCGAGGAGGGGCTCGCGTCTGATTAGCTAGTTGGTGATTAGATAGCTTACCAAGGCGATGATCAGTGGCTTGTCCGAGAGGATGATCAGCCACACTGGGACTGAGACACGGCCCAGAGCTCATACGAGAGGCAGCAGTGGGGAATTTTCCGCAATGGGCGAAAGCCTGATGGAGGAGCAATGTCGCGTGGAGGTAGAAGGCCCATGGATCATGAGGATCGGATGGATTCTTTTTTTCTTCTTCGATAAGATAGAAAGGTGAAAAAGAAATTCCATTGCAGAGCCATAGACAATGCACAAAAGATGCCTGTACGGTCCGTCATTCAATTCTTTTTTTTTTTTAGTCATTACTTTAATTCAATTTTCCAAGATAAAAGAATTGTTCATGCATGATGTAAACCAGGTATCTTTGGACATAAAATTTATCATAGTGCATACGGATTGTGTTTGGGTAATTTGGTGTGAAACTATGGATCACGTGGAGTAATTAAATAAAATTTGGTATTCAAAATTTGATTGAATATATATCTTCTGGTTACCAAGTCTTGAATGATATATTGCATGCAGAATGAAGTCCGTCTACACTTGGGTAAGGAAGATGATCGTTGGAGAATCCGAGCGTTTAGAAAAAATGCACGAAAAATTTGAGGGATAGAAGATGACTATGTCACTGTATAAAATAACTAGATCACGTCATTTGATTACATGACTTCGTGTTATGTAATCTCCTTAGATTTGTGTTGATCCACACAATCATTTCTGTTAATTTCCCAACTATAAAGTCTTGGTTTCATATTTCTCACTTATCCTTCATTTACAGCAGTATACGTTTATTTATTCATGCGTTGTTTCCAGTTCAAGTTTGTTGTACATACATTGCAGTATATTCATAATCTTTGCTTGATTACTTCCTTTCAATTTCTTGACAGTTTTCTTCATTTATAAAATATGCTCTTGTTGTCAACTCTTGCAATTTTTTCCTCTGTTCTTCAGGTTCCAGCAAGTATAACTAAATTGCTTCATATTGTTCTGTTAAATTTATTTCTACCATTTCTTGCTTAATTAATTTTCCTTGCAAATTGATTTGCCATTTTGTCACCATCAGACTCAAAATATATCCCCTTATATTCATCAAAAGAGCCATCATTATCACCAAAAAGTTCACTTTCATCGTGTTAGCACTACAAGAAGCGGCTGGAACTGCAACGGGGGAGGGCGACGGCTAGCGACGGCTAAAAAAGCTGCCGTCGCAAGCCGTTGCACGGGACGAGATAATTACCTGTCACTCCTTCTTCCCCAAATCACTTCTGCAACGCAAAATAAAAAAAAAAAAAAAAAACCTCTCTCCGCCGTCGCTCCCCCTTGCTCCGATTTCAGCCCCTCCAATCCTCTCAAATCGTGCCGGTATGTCTTCTAAACTCTATTTCATGTTTAATTAGGGTTATTTAGAGTTATTTAGGGTTAATTTGTATGTTTAAATTGGGTTGTAAATTCAGTGTCTATGGACATGAAATTGGTTGTCTTGTGATATGCATATGATGTTGCTTTTGTTATACATTGATTTGAGAATAAGTGGAATTGATTAGGAGGTTGAAATCATTGATTATCACATATGTACTTTGATTTAGGAGCATGAAAACGACGATTATCATGTATGTAAACGTGATTGGTTTGCTGTAGTAACTTGATTATGATTATCACATATTTATAACGTAACACCTTAAATTTGAATTGAAATTAAATATTTAACTTGAAAGCTTAGTTTGTATTTCAAAAATTGAAACTAATTTATTAAAATTAACTTCATAATTTATACATTAAACTAGAATTAACTAAAACTAATTTATACTTCATAATTTTCACTGTCATGTTATTTTACAAATTGAAATTAGGCAAAAATATTATATAAACGCTATGTAGTTAACGCGCGAGCGTAGACGGAAAAAGGCGCAAGGCGCAACTAAGGGGCTTTATTGAAGTTTAAGGCGCACCTATTAACAAAGCGCAAAAAAGCCCAAAGCACATAAAGCGCGTTTTTTTCATTTGAATTGTTTTTTTGATTTAAACTTAGGTTAAATGTTTTTTTGACTATTTATGTGAACCCCTTAGATAAATTTGGCCCCGTCCGACATTTGTTGTATATGATCGTTATATGGGTATTCGTTTTTATACAAAACGGAAATCTATATTCATCTGATACAATATTGTTGGATTTGTCCTAGTATTTCGGACAAGTTACAAATATAATAACGTAAGCATATTTTATAAATCATTCCAGGTTAAACGGTTAACAAAATTTCGATGGCACTTCCTTTTTGTTCCCTGTGTACACGCATTTATGTACGATACAGGGACCAAAGGGAAGTGCTGCCGAAATTTTGTAGAACCGTTTAACCTGAAATGATTTATAAAATATACTTGCGTTATTATATTTGTAATGGGAAGTAGGTAGACTGGCCGTCAAAGCAAAAAGGTAATAAACGAAAACATGTAGTAGTTATAAATGAAATTTTACAAGATTTCAATTAATATAGTATTCGATCGAATTTTCTAACATATTTGTTGAAAATCAGGAAAATGTCCAATTATTTTCGTGATCGTAGTTGGATGTATCAACCCCGAACCGGTAAGAAAGGGTCGATAAAGAAACATTTTTGTAATGGGGTCCAAGAATTTATTAGATTCGCTATATCTAACAATCGGGGCAACGTAGACGTTCGTTGTCCATGTAGTAAGTGCAAACATCTAAAGCATTGGAAGCCAGATGTAGTAGAAGTACATCTGTATAAATTCGGTTTTGTATCGAATTATTATTTTTGGGATCGTCATGGAGAACTTGTTCAACCTACGTCAGACCCTGTAGTGGTAGAGGACGATAGTACAATGATGAACGATAATACAATGATGAATCCGATAGAAAATATGGTGCAAGATGCAGCACGATCAATGTTTCCTAACATTGGTCCGCAAGGCGACGATGAGAATGAAAATGTTGAAGAACCAACGGCGGAAGCGAAAAAAATTTATGATTTATTGAATTCTGCTAAGAGGCCA
Organism: Allium sativum; assembly: GCA_030737875.1. Taxonomy (NCBI): domain Eukaryota; kingdom Viridiplantae; phylum Streptophyta; class Magnoliopsida; order Asparagales; family Amaryllidaceae; genus Allium; species Allium sativum. The sequence goes on from CM060913.1 coordinate 583,229,995, forward strand.
TTGTGGGAAGGATGTACAAGCGGAACCGAATTGTCTGTAACCGCCAAATTCATCACTATGAAATCAAAATTCAATCTTACAGAAGCTGCATTTACAGCAGTTGTACAAACTACAAAAAAACATATGCCGCCCAATAATTTGATGTGCGATAGTCATTATAAAGTGAAAAAACTTATGTCTGCTTTTGGACTACCGTATCATAAGATAGATACATGTGTTAAAGGTTGCATGTTGTATTGGAAAGAAGACGCTCAACGTAAAAGATGCAAATATTGCAACGAAGAAAGATATAAACCAAGGAAAAAGATCGGAAGAGAGCCTTCGATGGCAGAGGTATTCAGACGTACACATGCGGTAGAGCATACCGACGAGGAAGGAAATGTTACGTATGAATGGGCGGATTCGAAGAGTGCGGGTGTAATGGTAAATATGCTTATCCGTATGAATTAAAATGTTTCATATTCGTTCATATCACAATATATAAGTAAATTTTACAACATTGGTGTTAAAATTGTATTGGTATGTAGGAGAGATACTACACAGAGTCTACTAGAGTGTTGCAGGCTAGTGGACAAGAGGAGCTTACAGTTGCGCAGTCTGATCGTATATGGGACTCTATCATAAAGCCGCCTTCTCGTAACAGGCGATATGGATACGGTAATCAGGAGGTAAAACTTAAATTACAAACTTAATAATTTACAACGATGTGATGCCATAAATATATAAATTGTGGGTATTAATTAGTGCATTTTATATTAATGTTTTGAATTGGAAACATAACGCGTTTTATTTTACAATCAGGAGCTAATAAATTTAATGTGAACTTAATTATTTCGCAGGCTACTCAGAGTGCTTTTAGGAGGTCGATGGAGGAGGAGACTATTGCTCGGATGCAGGAGCAGATGAACGAAATGATGGACTGGCGAAAAACCCAGATGCAACATGACGTAGATGAGCGCATTGCAGCTTACCTTCAGGAGTATGGGTTTATGCCTGGGCAGGGAGGAGATGCTACAAGTGAAGGAGGCGAAGACGACGACGACGAGGCGGCGGAAGATTAGTTTGGATGACATATACTTTGGTTTATGCTTAGGTATGTACATATACTTTGCTTTCATGACGATATGGTATGTTTGACGCTGTTATGGTGTGTTTTGGTGACGTTATGGTGTGTTTTCATGACGATATGGTATGTTTTGATGTGTATGACGACGATATATGACGATGGATATAGTGTTTTGGATGTTATGTGATGATATTTTATGATGGTGGTTTTAATTTTGGTTTCTTTTTCATTTGGTTTGAGTTGGTGACGAATTGATGGGATAATAGTGGTCTGATAGTGGCCAATGTGATGGTATTGGATTGGTTTGTGGTTGTGTGGCTTGAAGGAATGGAACTGCTGTTTGCAGTGCAATAATTTTTTTCCAGAATTGCGACGGCTTGCGACGCCAATTTGGTTGGTATATTGCGACGGCTTGCGACGGCCACATTGTAACGCTTAACAACGGTTTGCGACGGCTTGGCGGTAAAATCAACTACTTGCCACGTAAGCAATTTACCGTTGCAAGCCGTCGCTAAAATGGCAACGGAGCCGTCGCTCAAGCCGTTGCAATTTTGGCATCGCGACGACTAAAATTGCGACGGCACTTTGCGACGGCTTGCGACGACCGCCAACGCCTATCAGCCGTCGCAATTCCCTGTGCATTTTGTAGTGTAGTGGAAAATTATCAACTATGCCTTGCAATTAAGCACTGTATGATTCATGAACCCAAATTTGTTGGATGGAATGCGGGTTTTACTATGTGAAACATATGCAGCAGAGGAACATCGGTTGTACTATGCGAAATAGGCTGAGAAGAGGATTTGCAAGTGACAATTTTGTGGGAGTGAAGAATTTGTTGGGGCGAGATTTGGTGAGGAGTAGTTTTTATCAAGCAATTGACGGAGAAGAGTAGAGTGAGGTTGAGAAATTTAAGAGTAGAAGACGATGTGTAACACCCCGCAAATTCTATAACTGTGAAATTAACAAATTAAAGTATAATTAATCTGAAATCAAAGAACTAAGGGAAACGGGATACGCCATTGCGTTCGTCTCGGAAAAATACGCGAAATAGAGTCCGAGTTTTCGAAAAACGGAGTCTGTATGAAGAAGATATGGCCTTCAGAAGTTTGAGAATCAAGTTTAAATTCAAACAGAATAAATCAGGTTTAAATTCGAAAATGGGGCCCAATGGGCCAGGGCGGAAAAACACCCGCCTGACCCACCAAGTCGACTGGGCTGTCGACCTGGTCTAACCAGGTCGACAGGCCTGTCGACAGGGCTGTCGACAGGGGTGTCGACCTGGTCCAGACCCAGGTCGAGCCCAGTCTAACCCGACTGGCCTATTCTCTATGTGGTCGATTTTCTGTGGTCTGCTTTGTCACTAGGGCTAGGTGGCAAGTTTTAATTGGTCTCTCCTTAGAATGAATGGCTACGATCAATCCAAGCAACATCAATGGTCCTGATCAGTTCCTAACCTCTATATAAACAACCCTAGACTAAACCCTAATCTATTCATTCAAAAATAAGAACATAGCCGCCATGTTGCTGAGGAACGACTAGGAGTAGCCACCAAATTGGAGAGAGGATTAGGAGGAAGATTCTAGAGCTTAAAGCAACCTAAACAAATCAATTCAACAAAGGAATTTGCGTCTTCAATCCCTAAACTAGAGAATTCATCACACCATTGTAAGTAGAGTATTACTTTGGTATGAATAAACAATTGTGTTGGTTTGTATGCTTGAATTGTGGCAATAAAGTAATTCATATTTGTGCGTTCTTATCAATTTGAAATATTATATACGTTTGGATATTTATGAATAATGTTATTCATTATAAAGAACTACATGCGGTAGTTCTATGCAAGTATACGTTTGGAATATTTCGCAAATTATGTAATCCATGTTGAAGCTACATGTATGTAGTTGATATAAATTCATGCAAGTTTGGGGTTTGCTTCTATGCCACCATGATGTATATTTTTGTGCATAAATCATTTTGTAAGTAATTGGAACAAGTTTGGTTATTATCCATATGAAATTATGTTGAGAATTTGGCATTATGTATTAAGTCATGCTTTTGTACTAGAAAACCTATTTGCAAACTTATGAATATGGCTAGGCTATGATTGATATTTGGCAACCATGATTAGGTCTATCTTGTTTACAAGAATTATATGATGACATATGTGGTACATGGCTAGGTTAGGTTCAAAAGGTCCCTTTTTGTAAGTTTACATGGCTAAAGTAAGAATCATGATTTCATGTTAGAAATATTTATGCCATGGTTATGTGAACAAATTTAACTATACTTATGCCATGCTTATGTTTGATATTATGCCATGCTTATGTTTGACATTATGCCATGCTTATGCTAGAAATATTTATGCCATGCTTATGTTTGACATTATGCCTAAATAAAAATATAGGTTCATGTGACAATAATGATATCTCAATTACAAGTTCACATGCTTTGATTCATGTCACCTATGTTACCACTATGCAAGTACACCAGTTTCTATTTTGTATTTCCAACGTCGTATTGCAAGTTCATGCGCTCACATTCCCCTCTTTGTGTATGTAATTACGCTTTAAGCCTCCCCTTTTCGCATGGCTAATTTGGGCTTTAAAAGGCTAAGCCCAAAATATATATAAACGGACGTGTTAAACGGGGGAAAATAACGTTGGGTTAAAATTACTAATGAATGAAAATATAAAATAGAAGGGCCCAAGTTCAAGTATGGGTTGGGCCCATGATTGGTGTAACCTTTACACCATTAACTTAATAATGGGCCGCAAATATTTACATATAAGAAATAAAGAGGAATGACAAAATATGTAAATGTAGAACATACGATGTGTTTAACCCGAGGTTGGATTGAGTTGTGATGTAAACCTGCCCGGAACCGCCCGGCTGTCCAGTAGTCACAACAATACCTATCCAATGTGGGAGGTTAAACATGGAGCCCAGCAAGGACCCGAGGTTAGACTGAGTTGTGGCGTAAGACTGCCCGGAACCAACCGGCAACAGGCAGCCACAACAATACCTGTCTAATGTGAGAGGTCAGGGCCTTAATAAGACAATTAAGGCTGAGTCAGGATTGATAGTATTAAGTGAACTAAAGACTTAATCAAAATGGAACATGCTAAACAAAACGGACTGGTGGGGGTTAGGTTAGGAAACACTTAACCAACTTAGCATGTTGGCTAGAGATAGAAAACCTAGTAACGGGGGACCCTTTTCAGCAGTAAACCTAGAAGGTGTATCAGGATACCCTAAAACTAGGCAGGGTGGGGCACGATTACTTGGCTGATTGTAAGAGGTCAAAGCGACGGCGGTGGTGTAGCAGTGTAGGTTCTAACGGAGTGCGGGCGTGCACACACTCCGACGCAGAAAAATAAGGCACTGGACACCAGTAGCATACCTGTGCACTCTAAAGTTGTGTCGGGTTGCCACTATGGGACTTGATACACCCCATGGTGGGACCAGCATAGGTAAGTACAACATCGGGGGCCGTAAGACACATGTAACTATGCGAGTAGGAGCCGATCATCATAGAATGGATCACATCACCCTGATTATGGGGTGCCAGTTGGAAACTAGTTTATATGGGTTCAGAGATTAACATGGGGTACAATAGTATATTCGACCCTAGACAACTTAACCAAGTTTATAGTGCATGCCCACTTCTTGTTTATACTTATCATACCCAGTTCTTTATTCATAGACAAAATAGTACTAGACTTACTCAGGCTTTATGTCTGACTCTACTTCTCTTTCGTCTTCTTTCTTCCGTTTCCCCCCCCCCTCCAGGTCCTCAGGGAGGGAACACAGCAGCTTGACCTACCTCAACATCCAGCTTGAAGAAGAGAAATGTATTGCTTGGACTTTCCTGTTTTGAACTATGGCTTTGGACAATCCACTATGGGGCTTTTGCAGTTTATCTATGTTTTATTTATGCTTCTTTAAATAATGTACTCAAGACAGATAATGAAAGTGTTATGTTATGTTTTTGGAAAGGATGTTGTTGTAACACGTATTTGACTTTATGAAATAAAGTTTGTTGTTCTTCCGCTGTTTACAAATATGTGTTCTTATATCTGTCCTGTATATCTGTGACTTGTACTTATAAACCTCCACCAAAATTAGGGCATTCCCTTTGAGAGTGACCCAAACGGAGGTGGGGTGTTTCACTTGGTATCAGAGCATAGGTTTACCAGATAAGACAAAAAGTTTTGAAAAAATTATTTTCAAAAAGGAAATTTAAAGAAGCATTTTTAAAAGAAAAATATTATTTTATTTTAAAAAGGCAAAGTCCACCCCCCCAAAGCCATAGGTATTATCTCTTATCCTTCGTTTTGAATCTATCCTTTTTGTTTCAGCATGTCCCAAGAACTTAACTTGCCGGAAGGGGTGCCAATACCTGGTTGGTTTAGACGGTTCTTAGAAGCAAGAGCCACTCAGCCAGGTCCTACCATTCCTCCTCCCCCAGCGGAAGGAAATCATCCATCTGCAGCAGCACCTTTTCCTCCACCTCCTCCACGGGGAAACACGTTCGCTAAGATATGTAAAGATTTTAAAGCTATGGGAGGAAGGGATTTCCATGGAACTGAGTCCTTCGTAGCAGCTAGAAATTGGCTGAAAGAAACTGAGGACCTATACATCATCTTTGAGGTAGAAGATAGACAAAAAGTACAATTGGCAGTGTGGCTATTGAAGGGCGAGGCTTCCTACTGGTGGGAAGTCACTAATGCTGAAAGACCAGTGGAGACATGGGAGGACTTTAGGGCAAGGTTTGAGACCAAATTTCTCTCAGATGCGGAAAGAAGTTTGCAGTTGGAAAAATTCTTATTTCTTAAGCAAGGGGACAAGACGGTCAGAGAGTATGTGAATCAGTTCGATGAGCTGGCTAGGTTTGGGCTTGACCTAGTCAACACCCCGCACAAGAAGGCTCTCCGTTTCGTCAAAGGGTTAAATGAGCCATTACACAGTTTGGCCATGACCCATATACCCATGGGAGCCACGTATGAAAGATTGGTGCAAATTGCATTGCTGAATGAAGAGGATAAGGGCAAGAAGAAAGAGGGTTTGCAGCCCAAGAAGACAGACTTTAAGAAGGGCGGGAAAGGCAACAAAGAGAAGAGGAAGTGCAATTTCTGTGGCAAAGTGGGGCACTTAGTAAAGGACTGCCGGAAAAAGAAGGCCAAGGAGAATGGTGGGTGCTTTTCTTGCGGTGAGACGGGCCATAGGGCTAAGGACTGCCCAAAGAAACGAGGACAGGGGCAGAGGGCTGGATCCACCCCAGGGGCACAGGTCCATGTGCTAGAAGCGCCACCTCTGCAACAGCGAGGTATAAATACTTCCGTAGAAAGTGTAGTTTATCTTTATGATCACCCCGTTCGCACTTTATTTGATTCTGGCGCATCACACTCCTTTATCTCGTCTGCTTTAGTAGAATCTCTGCACCTAAAAACTAGTATGGTAGAGGACCCCTTAATTGTTTCAAACCCAATTGGGGGCCCAGCTCATTTGTCTATGATCTGTGTGGGATTGAAAATTTCTATTCTAAGTGTAGAATTTCAATGTAGTGCCTTTGTTTTGGGCTTTTCGGGGTATGGTTTGATTTTGGGTATGGATTGGCTATCCAGTAATGGGGCCATCCTTGATTGTGAGAAAAGGGTTGTTAGGCTCCTAACCCAGCTCGGTAATACTTTGGAAATTTCTTGTAATCCCTCGTATGCGGTTATGCTTAGTTATCTTGAATCGCTAGATGCCTCCGTTGAAAATTTGCAATCAGTTAGAGTGGTCCGGGAATATCCGGATGTCTTCGAAGAGGTGAAGGGCTTGCCTCCGAAGCGGGAAATAGACTTTCGCATATATCTTGTAGATAATGCAAAGCCCGTTGCGTTGCCCGTTAGACATATGGCTCCACGAGAAAGGAAAGAGCTCAGTAAACAGATTAAAGAGCTTCTAGAAAAGGGGTTCATTAGGAGGAGCATTTCAGAATGGGGCGCTCCGGTGGTGTTCGCTACAAAGGCGGATGGTTCACTCCGTCTATGTGTTGACTATAGGGAGCTCAACAAGCTAACGAAAAAGAATAGGCACCCTCTCCCTAGAATTGACGATTTGTTTGACCAGCTTGTAGGAGCGTCTGTTTTCTCCCAACTCGATTTAGCAACCGGTTTTCATCAGCTAAGGGTGGCTGAAGATAGCATCGATAAAACGGCGTTCAGAACCCCAGACGGTTTCTTTGAATGGCTTGTCATGCCTTTCGGCTTGACAAATGCACCTGCTTACTTCGTGGACCTGATGAGTAGGGTATTTAGAGATTTCCTCAACAAATTCGTAGTGGTCTTCGTAGATGATATCCTTATCTTCTCAAAGAGTGAAGAGGAACATGCTCAGCACCTAAGGGCAATCATGGAAACTTTGCGAGTCCATCAACTAAAAGCCAAGTTCTCCAAATGCCACTTTTGGAGAGAAGGTGAGGTTCCTTGGGCACATAGTATCCAAACAAGGGTTAGCGGTGGACCCTGCTAAGGTAGTAGCGGTACAGGATTGGAAGACACCAAGGAATGCAACTGAGGTCCGAAGTTTTCTAGGACTAGCAGGTTTCTATCGGAAGTTCATAAGGGATTTTGCGAAAATCTCAGCTCCGCTCACGAAATTGACTAAGAAGAACCTAGCGTTCAATTGGAACTTGGATTGCGAGTTTGCTTTCCAACGACTAAAAAGGGCTCTTACAACAGCCCCAGTTTTGACGCTGCCAGATGGGAGCAAGATGTTCACTGTTTATACGGATGCATGTGGGACAGGGCTAGGCGCCGTCTTAATGCAAGAAGGAAGGGTAGTAGCTTATGGCGGGAGGCAATTGAAGGTGCACGAAAAGAACTACCCAACCCACGATCTTGAGTTAGCCGCCATCGTCTTTGCACTCAAGTCTTGGCGACACTATCTCCTAGGTGAGAAGTTCGAACTTTACACTGACCATAAATCGTTGAAATATCTTTTCTCGCAGAAGGATCTTAACTTGAGGCAACAAAGATGGATGGAGTTTCTTGCCTCGTACGATTTCGAAATCTCCTATACTCCGGGCAAAGGCAACGTAGTGGCAGACGCGTTGAGCCGAAAGAAATTGACCCTAAGCCCGTTGTTTGTTGAAAGACAAAGCCTAGAGTTTATAGCCAGCTTCGAATTTAGGCCTTCCTCCGATTTCGTACCGGGCTTGCTTGCATCTCTCGAAGTGCGCCCGACTTTAGTGGATTCAGTAGGGGCAACACAATGCGAAGACCCTCAGCTTGTGGAAATGATTGATAGGCTAATTAGGGGTGAGACTTCAAGTCACCTCAACAGATACTCCATTGACGATAAAGGTTTACTAAGGCGAGACGGAAGACTATGCGTCCCACAGACAAAAGATTTAGTAAGGAAGGTTCTCGAGGAAGCGCATCATTCCAAGATGACGATACACCCAGGCGGAGATAAAATGTACAAAGATATAAAAAGGACTTTCTTCTGGAACGGCATGAAAAAGGACGTGGCAGAATTCGTTTCTAAGTGTATGGTGTGCCAACATGTTAAAGCGGAACAGAAAAAGCCTGGCGGACTACTACATCCTCTGGAGGTCCCGCAGTGGAAGTGGGATAACATCTCAATGGACTTCATCGATGGGCTGCCTAGGTCTAGGAGAGGCAACACTAGCATTTGGGTAATAGTGGATAGGCTTACTAAAAGCGCCCACTTTTTACCTGTCAAAAGTAAGAGAACTGCCTCATCCCTAGCATCACTTTACCTCAAGGAAATCGTTCGACTCCATGGAATACCATCTAGCATTGTTAGTGACCGAGACCCCATCTTCACCAGCGAGTTTTGGCGGAGTCTGCAAGAAGCAGTAGGAACGCAGTTATGCTTGAGCACAGCCTATCATCCCCAAACCGACGGCCAAACAGAGAGAGTAAATAGAGTTTTGGAAGACCTCTTAAGACTATGCGTCCTTGACTTCGGAGGGACATGGGAAGACCATCTTCCTTTGGTAGAATTCGCTTACAACAACAGCTATCAAGCAACCATCGGAATGGCGCCCTTCGAAGCTTTATATGGAAGACCGTGCCGATCGCCCACTTGTTGGTGGGAGTCCACGGATAAGCTCATACTTGGACCAGATATGATCCGAGAGACCTCAGAGAAAGTAGACTTAATACGAAGAAGGATGAAGACGGCCCAAGACAGACAAAAGTCCTACGCCGACAAGAGGAGGACCGACCTTGAATTTGAAGTTGGAGACAGAGTTTTTCTCAAGGTATCACCGCTAAGGAACGTTGTTCGTTTTGGAACCACAGGAAAACTGGCACCAAGGTTCGTAGGGCCATTCCCTATTATCGAGAAAATTGGGAAAATGGCCTATAGATTAGAGCTACCCGAGAAGTTGGCTGGAGTCCACAACGTTTTTCACGTTTCACATCTCCGAAAATGTCTGCATGAGTCTGCTGAAGTGGTAGAGCCAAATATACTCGAAGAGGCCGAAGTGGAACGCGAAGCAACCATAAGAAAAGTTCCAACCCGCATCTTAGGAACGGAAGTGAAGAAGCTACGCAACCGCGAAGTCAAGCTCGTCAAAGTTCAGTGGAGCGATGCCGAGGGAGACGCGACTTGGGAAACTGAAGCTAGAATACGTACTGCCTACCCTTTTCTGTTCGAGGGTACATCCTTGATCTTTCCTTTTTCCTTAAGTTGCGCTTTTATCTATCTTTTTAGGTATATTTCCTCGACCTTATCCTTTAGGTAGAATCTTTTTGGATGAAAACATGTAGTTGAAACATGTTATGGATGATGGTTGCAAATGATTGCTAGTGGTTGCTCGTGGTTGCATATACACACACAATCTAGGTTTTAGATCGGCTCAGTCACTTCATATTGCATATGCATATATGTTTGCATTCGTATATGGTTGAACTTTAATGTGTTGTCATATGGATGTTGCATCTGTATTGAATGATTGTGCACTCATGTAGAATCAAGAATAGGAAAATTTGCATACATAATGGATGCATGGCACTTACATAATTCGCATTTAAGGAGGTCAACTGAATTAGTAGACCGCCTGATTTTGCATTAGATAAGTTCATGTACACACACACTTCGCATATGATCATGAAGCATTAGAAGTCTTTTAAGGACAATGGATGCTCGTGTTTGATGGATGAGTAGATGGATGATTGGATGTTAGGATATACATTCCTCCTAACTTGAAGATTTCGGGGACGAAATCCTTTTAAGTGGGGGAGAATGTAACACCCCGCAAATTCTATAACTGTGAAATTAACAAATTAAAGTATAATTAATCTGAAATCAAAGAACTAAGGGAAACGGGATAACTAAGGGAAACGGGATACGCCATTGCGTTCGTCTCGGAAAAATACGCGAAATAGAGTCCGAGTTTTCGAAAAACGGAGTCCGTATGAAGAAGATATGGCCTTCGGAAGTTTGAGAATCAAGTTTAAATTCAAACAGAATAAATCAGGTTTAAATTCGAAAATGGGGCCCAATGGGCCAGGGCGGAAAAACACCCGCCTGACCCACCAAGTCGACTGGGCTGTCGACCTGGTCTAACCAGGTCGACAGGCCTGTCGACAGGGGTGTCGACCTGGTCCAGACCCAGGTCGAGCCCAGTCTAACCCGGCTGGCCTATTCTCTATGTGGTCGATTTTCTGTGGTCTGCTTTGTCACTAGGGCTAGGTGGCAAGTTTTAATTGGTCTCTCCTTAGAATGAATGGCTACGATCAATCCAAGCAACATCAATGGTCCTAATCAGTTCCTAACCTCTATATAAACAACCCTAGACTAAACCCTAATCTATTCATTCAAAAATAAGAACATAGCCGCCATGTTGCTGAGGAACGACTAGGAGTAACCACCAAATTGGAGAGAGGATTAGGAGGAAGATTCTAGAGCTTAAAGCAACCTAAACAAATCAATTCAACAAAGGAATTTGCGTCTTCAATCCCTAAACTAGAGAATTCATCACACCATTGTAAGTAGAGTATTACTTTGGTATGAATAAACAATTGTGTTGGTTTGTATGCTTGAATTGTGGCAATAAAGTAATTCATATTTGTGCGTTCTTATCAATTTGAAATATTATATACGTTTGGATATTTATAAATTATGTTATTCATTATAAAGAACTACATGCGGTAGTTCTATGCAAGTATACGTTTGGAATATTTCGCAAATTATGTAATCCATATTGAAGCTACATGTATGTAGTTGATTTAAATTCATGCAAGTTTGGGGTTTGCTTCTATGCCACCATGATGTATATTTTTGTGCATAAATCATTTTGTAAGTAATTGGAACAAGTTTGGTTATTATCCATATGAAATTATGTTGAGAATTTGGCATTATGTATTAAGTCATGCTTTTGTACTAGAAAACCTATTTGCAAACTTATGAATATGGCTAGGCTATGATTGATATTTGGCAACCATGATTAGGTCTATCTTGTTTACAAGAATTATATGATGACATATGTGGTACATGGCTAGGTTAGGTTCAAAAGGTCCCTTTTTGTAAGTTTACATGGCTAAAGTAAGAATCATGATTTCAAGTTAGAAATATTTATGCCATGGTTATGTGAACAAATTTAACTATACTTATGCCATGCTTATGTTTGATATTATGCCATGCTTATGTTTGACATTATGCCATGCTTATGCTAGAAATATTTATGCCATGCTTATGTTTGACATTATGCCTAAATAAAAATATAGGTTCATGTGACAATAATGATATCTCAATTACAAGTTCACATGCTTTGATTCATGTCACCTATGTTACCACTATGCAAGTACACCAGTTTCTATTTTGTATTTCCAACGTCGTATTGCAAGTTCATGCACTCACATTCCCCTCTTTGTGTATGTAATTACGCTTTAAGCCTCCCCTTTTCGCATGGCTAATTTGGGCTTTAAAAGGCTAAGCCCAAAATATATATAAACGGACGTGTTAAACGGGGGAAAATAACGTTGGATTAAAATTACTAATGAATGAAAATATAAAATAGAAGGGCCCAAGTTCAAGTATGGGTTGGCCCCATGATTGGTGTAACCTTTACACCATTAACTTAATAATGGGCCGCAAATATTTACATATAAGAAATAAAGAGGAATGACAAAATATGTAAATGTAGAACATACGATGTGTTTAACCCGAGGTTGGATTGAGTTGTGATGTAAACCTGCCCGGAACCGCCCGGCTGTCCAGTAGTCACAACAATACCTATCCAATGTGGGAGGTTAAACATGGAGCCCAGCAAGGACCCGAGGTTAGACTGAGTTGTGGCGTAAGACTGCCCGGAACCAACCGGCAACAGGCAGCCACAACAATACCTGTCTAATGTGAGAGGTCAGGGCCTTAATAAGACAATTAAGGCTGAGTCAGGATTGATAGGATTAAGTGAACTAAAGACTTAATCAAAATGGAACATGCTAAACAAAACGGACTGGTGGGGGTTAGGTTAGGAAACACTTAACCAACTTAGCATGTTGGCTAGAGATAGAAAACCTAGTAACGGGGGACCCTTTTCAGCAGTAACCCTAGAAGGTGTATCAGGATACCCTGAAACTAGGCAGGGTGGGGCACGATTACTGGGCTGATTGTAAGAGGTCAAAGCGACGGCGGTGGTGTAGCAGTGTAGGTTCTAACGGAGTGCGGGCGTGCACACACTCCGGCGCAGAAAAATAAGGCACTGGACACCAGTAGCATACCTGTGCACTCTAAAGTTGTGTCGGGTTGCCACTATGGGACTTGATACACCCCATGGTGGGACCAGCATAGGTAACTACAACATCGGGGGCCGTAAGACACATGTAACTATGCGAGTAGGAGCCGATCATCATAGAACGGATCACATCACCCTGATTATGGGGTGCCAGTTGGAAACTAGTTTATATGGGTTCAGAGATTAACATGGGGTACGATAGTATATTCGACCCTAGACAACTTAACCAAGTTTATAGTGCATGCCCACTTCTTGTTTATACTTATCATACCCAGTTCTTTATTCATAGACAAAATAGTACTAGACTTACTCAGGCTTTATGTCTGACTCTACTTTTCTTTCGTCTTCTTTCTTCCGTTTCCCCCCCCCCCCCCCCAGGTCCTCAGGGAGGGAACACAGCAGCTTGACCTACCTCAACATCCAGCTTGAAGAAGAGAAATGTATTGCTTGGACTTTCCTGTTTTGAACTATGGCTTTGGACAATCCACTATGGGGCTTTTGCAGTTTATCTATGTTTTATTTATGCTTCTTTAAATAATGTACTCAAGACAGAGTATGAAAGTGTTATGTTATGTTTTTGGAAAGGATGTTGTTGTAACACGTATTTGACTTTATGAAATAAAGTTTGTTGTTCTTCCGCTGTTTACAAATATGTGTTCTTATATCTGTCTTGTATATCTGTGACTTGTACTTATAAACCTCCACCAAAATTAGGGCATTCCCTTTGAGAGTGACCCTAACGGAGGTGGGGTGTTTCACGATGTGTCTTGTAAACTTATGGTGTAGATTGAATAGATCCAAGTGCTGCTGTTGTGTGTGACAGAGTGTGTTTTAATTTGTGTTCAAATAGGCGCTAAATAAATATGAGTAAATATCGGACCCCTAATAATTTCACATCTAGTATCTCAAGAACATGTTGTCGTAATCTCTTGGTATGTTGTCTTAATCTCAAGAAAATGTTTTCAAAATCATAGCTTAATTATTCACTTTTATTTCTTCGGTTTCCACCATCAGCAATGACAAGATAACTGTTGTAAGCAAAGAGATTAGCAATAGAACGGAATTTAAATGGGGTTTTTCTGTAGTTGCCTACGTTTTTTTGGCAAGAGACTGCACTATCATCATTTCAGGGCGTTTAATGGAACATTTGAGATATATACACGAAACAACGGATTTCTATTATCAGATTCACGAATCTTGAAGACTGTGAAAAACTTTTAAGAGGTGGGCCATAGTTTATCAGCGACAAACTTATTATTCTTAAAAAATGGAGCAAGAAACTGATTCTTGATCGTGATTTATTGAGCACTATGCATGTTTGGATCAGACTTCCAGAATTAAACTTAAGGCTTTGGGGTAAGGAAGCCTTCAGTGCTATTGCTAGCATAGTGGGTATTCCCCTAAAATTGGATGAGCAAACCGCTAAGGAAACCCACTTAAGCTATGCCAGGATTTTGGTTGAAATTACAGACGCAGAATTACCCAATGAAGCCTCTATATATATGCATGATAGGGAAATCATCACACAACAAATTACTTACGAATTGATCCCAGATAGATGCAAGATATGTAAATATTTTGGTCATTCCTTGAATAATTGCGTTAACAATAAAGAAAGGAGCGAAAAGTCAAAAGATGTTATAGATCTTGATTCCAACATTGATTTAAATATATTTGGGAACAATTCAGAAGAAATCTCTCAAAAATCCCCTGATTCTGCATATATCTCTCCATCTTTTGAAGAAGAAAAGATGAATATTGATAATTCAGACAAAACAAACACAGAATTGGGTAATTCTGAACAGAACAATTCAACTCAGCTCAATCAAGGGTCATCAAATTCTGAAAATATGCAGACCGAAAATGATCATAACAAAACTGAGGATTCTTCTTCAGTTCCCTCAACAATGAAAGAGCATTTTAATTCAAAATGCAACAAACATAAAAATTCAGATGGGGGCACTGCATAATAGGTCACTGAGTCCTCCTCCCATATGAAGCATCCAAGTTTAATTACAAATACAGAAAATATGAATTCAATAAAAGAGGGGATAGATCAATGTGCTTCTCTCCTTTCAGCAGATCCTATCTTTACTGATTTTGCACTGCTATTTGATGGTCTTGCACCATCTAAGCCATCTCCAGTTTCTGAAGCTGACATTCAGAAGGCAGTAAATCAAGCTTTATCTGCCTCAAAACCTGCAATACCATTCAAAAGAAAAAAGAAGGCTAGAACTAAAAGCTTAACAGATATAGTTTCAGTTGAAGATACTAAAGATGCTAATGATCACAACTTCAGGAAGAAGTATATAGATAAAAATAGCAAATGGGAAAAACAGCTAAAAGCCACTGACAACACAAGCTTCAAAAAAAGTGGCAAGCAGCTAGAGATCAGAGTGGATAACAACAAGCACAGTGCTCCACTGTAGCTGCTATGTATCCTTGGATAGTATCCAAATTTTTATAATTTTATATTATATATATATGGATATCATTGCATGGAATATTATGGGGCTTAATTCCCTAGAAAGACAGCTTGACCTTTCTGATTTTTTGTATAAGTACAAACCAAGTATAATTGGTTTGCTTGAGCACAAGTTAAATGATCAAAAATTTGTTGATCTGCAAACTAGAAGATTCTCAAATTGGAATTTTATCAATAATAATATAATGGAAGGTAATGGTAGAATTATGGTTTTACATAATCCTAACATTTGGTCTCTTATTAATTTTTTATTGATTTACAATATATTCACTGTATTTTCAAAAATAAAGGGGTCTGCTGCTAAAAAACACCTTTACATATGCTTCCAATTTTGAAGAAGATAGAATTAAGTTATGAAATTTTATTGAGAGGTTTAGCCTATCTACTAACAGTCCATGGATTTTAACTGGGGATTTCAACACTGTTTTTCACAGTCATGAAAAGAATGAAGGCAACCCTGTCCCTTTTCAAAAATTGGAAAGGGTTGCTAAATTTATTTCAAAATATGGTCTAATAGAACCCCCTATACTTGGTAATAAATTCACCTGGAAATCAAGAGAATTCAGAAACATACACTGTATATTTGATAAGGTTTTATTTAAATAGCTTTAAATAAATCTTTTCTCTAATGTGAAATGCAGTACATTACCCCAAAATTCCAGTGATCATACACCCATCTTTGTTTCTTTTCTGTTAAATAAAAATGGTCCTTCTTACTCCCCTTTCAGGTTTGTAAATGGGTGGGTATATGAGGACAAATATAAAGAGGTTGTTAATAACAATTTTAGTAACAACCTATGTGTTAATGCTCAATAAAAAATTAACAAAACTTTGCAAATTGTTAAATCAAATCTTAAAAACTGGAATAATAATAGGAATAAAAGTGATATTAAAGCAATCATGGGTGTGTGTGAAAGACACCAAAACGATTTAGATGATAACTTGTAACCGCCCAGGGAATTCGACGCCCGAATTCCGACAATAATACATATCTTGTATCACTTGCCAAAACCCAAGTATCGAAAACACCAAATAGTTATTATAAAGAAATTAGAGAGTGAGATAAGAAAGAAAGAAATATTAGAATAGAAGAAGAAGAAGAACCAACAAACCAACACAACACAGAGTCTCACATCGTAGCAGAATGAAATATAATACAGAAATAAATCTTTATTGAGAGCTTTGAAATAAATACTTACAATCATAAGAGATAACTTATAGTTAACATATCTGGATAGTTATAATAATCTGTCCTCATATACAACACACAGTGGAATAAATATATATCATACGTATGAATTCCTAGCACGTCTTTTGAAATCCGTAGCATCCAAACCTAAACCTGTAAAACCCGGTCTAACCAGAGCATTTCAAACGTCGGATCAGTCTGGTGAATCAGAGTAAAAAAACTCGCTAAGTTTATGAGAAGCATCCAACTTGATTTTAAAGTTAAAACATTTCTTTCCGAAAGAAAGGATAATCGTAAGACCAATCCACACATAAACACGGATGGTTTTTACCGTACGATAACTCAAAACATTTTGGAATCATATATTATTATGATATTATAATAGTGTCTAAATACAAATAAATAACAATCTAGCGGAACATTTGCATCTCACGCTCCACATACATAGTATACAATCAAAACCGCGGGCGCTTATTGGAGAATGGATTCCAACTAGCAAGGTATGGGACCACCTTCCGACAGTGTATCTCTCAAGAGGAATACACCGGGTTAAACAAGAACATCTTGCAACCCAGGCTAAACATGACTGGCCCCTCACTTCTCTTGAGAGTACCGAATGTATTATCACCAACGGTTGGGAGCTATTCACCGTTTCCCGAAAGGGACAACATCGAAAGAATAAAGAAGCAAATGGAATTTCTCTAGATCAAGTGACAATACACCCTAATTGGGAGCGACCCACTTAGCCATGCGACCTACCCGATTTTATACCATTTTCCGGTTGTGAGGCTTGAGGTTAACATCATCTCTAGAACAACATATTACTTTGAATGCCACATTGTCAGATCTGCCAAATCACTAATTGACATCCACAAAAATACTCTATGTGTTTAAGCTAAGAGAAGGTGTCTTCTCTGCTACCTACAGAAATACGTTAGTAGAAACAACGTACGTGATTCTTAAGAAATACTCTGTCAGACATTCGTCCATGCACGTCATCCAAGAACAGGCTGAACCGAAGGTACCCTCCCACCACATCCTAGGAATCACAATATAGATCAGTAGCGAGTAGTCCTTGCAAATCCGTAGATTTCAACCACGACAGAACCACAGTATCTATCTGGTTAAAAAACATAGGTTGAGTTAATATATAGTAGTCTTTGAAAAATATAGGAGTTAACCAACGATTTAAGTAATCCTTCTGTTTTATGAAGATCTATGGTCTTTAATTGCTCTATCTTGATCAACATCTGATATCTTCTCAATTTTGTATTTGTTGGTCAAAATGGTTTTCGAATATTATTAGATCCTGGTCTTTTCGTGCAAACAATCGAATAGGTCAGATTTGATTGTCGTTATTTAACTATCAAATAAACACCCATTCAACCAAAAAAATTAAAATGAATTTACTGGTCCAGTACTCAGCATCACTTGGCATTTTTAATAAAAAAAACTAATTTAAAACTCCTTAATCTTTTAATATTTTACAACACGATATTTATTTCTTATTTTAATATAAGAATATTCGTAAAACCATTTTTAAACACTTTTAGAATTAATTCATATATATATGTATATACACCCCAAACATTTGAGTTCAATCAAATCCCACGTAAAAACATTATTACGAAATCTCTTTGATTTTCATTGCTGGGAAACAAAAACTAACACTTATCCCCTTTTGAATAAACTCATTCAAACTCATCCCATTATTTCTTTTACTTCATAAATATCGTTCTATTTTTACGAAATCTCCTTTATATTGGAAATATTATTTTATATTCCCAAATCCTTTTTATTTCTATTACTTTGGGATTATTATTATAATTCATCGAACACTTTTTCATAGTCAGAAACATTTCCATTTCTTATTTATGCATTTCTATACTTCAACGTTCATTAGTCCCTGACCGTAAATTGGTAAGAGAATTATTCCCTAAGTATTAACCCCGAAGACCGAAATCAACATCAGATAAACACTCAGAAAAACTACTCAACTCAACCAATCTCCAGCTAGGTTCTAGTTCTTTAATTGCTTACCTTAACTCCTTATCAACTCATACTATTCAGCTTCTAATCCATTCAACCATTTCCACTTGAAAATCTCGTTTCAGTTCCATTCTTTTCACTTAATCTCATTATTAAGTATCGTCAACTCAAAATCAACATTTTAACTTTAAGCCCCTTTTATAAACCTATTTATAAAACTCGGGTTTGAAATAAAAACTCTTTTTACCTCGATCTATTTTCCACTTACTTCAAATGTTAAATAAACATTTATTTAAGTTATCAAATCAACTCAAAATCTCCTTTATAACCTTGTTATAAAACTCCGTTCAATATAAAACTCATTCATAGCCTCTTTTCAAAATTCAACCATATTTCATTCTAAATGGGTTACTTACTTAAATGTATTTCATTTAAGAAGTAATTACTTAAATTATTATTAATTAAAATAATAATTTACTTCATCATTAACCACCGTTGAAGTAGTTAACTTATTTATTACTAAATAGAAATTAAATTTCTCTATTTAAAATCTTATTAAAATTAACAAATATTCGTTAAACTGTTTCATTAGATTTATTTAACAATAAACTAATTTAATTTAATAATCAATCTTAGTTAAAGCGGTTGACTTATTCAATTCAAAATATGGTTATCTCGTTAACTGATTCCAATCAAATCATTTCTTTAAATTAATTAATAATATAATTAATTTAATTATTTCTTAGAAACAATTAAACCAACTATTAACCGTTACACAAATTCTGCTCATCTGCTTATAATTCTTATTAATCATAAAAATTTGCTTTATAAATAATTCCTTATAAACTTTAAATAATAAATAATAAATATTTATTTCTTTTTAATAAAATTTTATTCAAATTAATAGATTTCATATATATCTTCAGTTATAAAATATATTTTATAACTTCATTTTTTTTTTTGATTTACCTGACGATAAATCAATATGTATAAATCGATTGATTTATAGGCAGTATGCTGCTAATTACCCAACCAATACTGCCCATTGGTTATTATCATAACAAACTCTGAATTTTGATTCAACGATCAATAAAAAAATCAATCATCTAATTAGGTTGGTCAAACAGTTCATATAATTGAATATGAAAATAAACAACAGTTTTTGAGGAATCCAGATGGATCCCTCCAACCTATTTTTCCCTACATCCAAATACGTTATCTCAAATAATCATATTGAAATCATATTATTCATTTCAATAAAAAGATAAAATATTCAATAATAAATAAATAATAGTAATCCAAGCATCCATAGTTTTATTTAATACATTTATATTATTATAAACGTAACCAACAAGGTAAGTTACCTCGTTCGGGAATAATTGTTAGAATAACTATTAGATTTCATTTAAATTAAACTAATATTAAATCATCAAATTCATCCAATATATATTCAGCACACAACAAATAACTATCAACAATAGCACACAAAATAAATCCCGACTTATATAAAATATAAGTGGGTTAAACTGAGTGAGTTATACTCACTTTGGTTTGTTCGTTGAACGGTTCGGTTACAGTTAAATTAAACAGTGTTTAATTTAACTGTAAATTCCAGCTGTCTTTGTCTTTTCCCACAAAAGTTCTAGCTTGTCCTGCTCTTCACCCCGATTCAGGCCTAACTTGTTTCGTTTAATTCCGCTAATACGGGCACAAGTTATCACATTTCTAATATACGATCTTAAGGAATAAACAATTTTATATGTGTGTGTGTATATATATATATTTGAGCTTACTTTATTATTGTATATTTTCAATTCTGGCCCGATGAATTGTTTGTTTCATTGGAAAATATACCCGATTTTGTCTTCTTAACTACTGCTATTCGGTTATCAGCTTCCCGAGTTATATGTTTATTCCCATCTATGATCTACCTGAACCCGTTCGCTCACGTTAAATATCCAACATCCATTTGTTATCACGAATACTGCCAGTTTTTTTTACCCGGTCCTCTTCCATTAATTTTACTTAAAACGAATCCATTTGTATAATGGGCTCAACCATTCTTACTTCGGCCCAACACAAAAAGCAACCATACCTTTCTTCTTCTTCATACCCTTTCTTTCATTATGTCCCATGCTTTGTTTTCACGTCAGATCCCATGCATGCTCCCCTTCATTTTTTTTCCTATGCACATTTCCCTCCTTCTCGTCAACGTCATACTGTTGTCTCCAAAAACTTCTTCTTTCCAAAGAAAAATAACGAACCCAACTTCTTTGATTCACGCGGATACCTCACTGTTCAAAAGCATTTCCCACTCCTACTGTTCACGAAAAAAACACAGTGCCTGATTCTTTAAAGCATACTGCTTCTCGTATGAACAGCCTTTCCCATTCTTCACGTTGCTATTCTTCTAACTTCTTCCATCCCACTGCTGAACATCCCCACGCACAAAAAAACCACCGTCTGAACCCATTGATCTTCCTTCTGCCATGCAAAACACGACTTCACCCAATCCCTACACCTCACCGTTCCTCCCCATTCGAAAGCTGCCTCCAATTCCATCACTGTCGCCCTTCCACTGTTGATCGATCAATGATCGGAAACCACTACAAGCAGCTCCTAGACCCCCTCTTCCTTCGACCAAAACCGAACTTCGCCCAGGTTCACCATTATCCAGTAAATTACCCCGAACATCGGCGGCTTCTAACCGTAATCTGGGCTACAACAGTTACCAGAAAACGATCACAGTCGTTCAACTTCGAGATCTCCTCGAGCTTTACCGAATAGTGGAAGAGAGTTTCCAAATTAAGTGGATTGAAAGATTATTTAAGAGCAAGATTGGAGAGTAACGTTCATTCATTTAAAATGATGGAGGCGCATTTGTTTTGCTGGAAAGAATTTCCGAACTGAACCAAAAGAATGCCGGGTGTGTGTGTGTGTGTGTGTGTGTGTGTGTGTGTGTGTGTGTGTGTGTGTGTATGCGAACAGATGGTTTGGATAGAAAAACTGTCTTTCGGTAGGGTGTAGACTGTAGAGTAGTTGCTCGTTGATTTGAGGAGATAGGAGAAGAAGGCATAGTTGTGGCATGTGTTTTAGGTTTGCAGCAGAAAGTTATCGGTGTGCTTGACATTTAGTTTGCTTAAAAACTAAGGAGTAGGGTATGTTGCTGAAAATAGGGTCCGCTGCTGAAAATAGGGTAGGTGGGTACGAAAACTTTTAGTAAGCTGGTAGAACAATGGGTTTCAAACATAGCATCTGCGTGATTTTAAGTTGTAGAGATAGGATAGGTTACACCCCTTTTTTCTTCATGCTTAGGGTTTTAGTATTGTTGTTTTATTTTGTTTAATACGGTTAGTTTATATAATCGAATTCCACAGCTGACCATTAAATATACATACTGAAATACACACACTTCAAACAAAATGAAAACAGACACACTGCTATGTCTCAACGTTCCGGTCCCAATGAAGTTAATTCAGTTGAAAACCGACTTCGTTTGAACAATGACATTATATTAATTTCAATTTAACTATTGGTTTACCTTTAAATTGCACACAAAGATAAAACACTTATTAGCTCTAAACTGGAAATCTAACAATAATTAGCTATATGTGTTTCGATAAAATTCGTTTCGTCGAAAATGGAGGGCATTTGAAAAGAAATATATTTCAAAGGCCAATATAAGATCAATATATTGTAATTAAATCTAAAATAATTCAATTTAAAATAATAATAAATTATTATTATCGTATCTCTCCAAATAAAATATTATACAACTTCAGGATAAACCAATATATATTTTAAACTCAATATTTACAAATCCTGGTTTAAACGTTGTTCAAATCATATATAAAATCATTTTTAGTTTACTAAATAAACGTTATCGTTTATTAACGAATTCCATAGCGACTATTTTCAAAATTTGAATTGCACATAACTAACAATCTATAACATGAAATCTCTATTTTTCTCTTTCATTAGAAAATTATAATCAAATTGATCCGGACGATTCTTGTTTCACAGAATTCCGACTTAAAATGGATTTTGTATATTTAATTGAAATTCAAATAGTGAATTACGAACTACCGCAATGTTTACGAGCTCGATTTATAATTATACATAAATTAAACGTTTAAACTTCATTTAATAATGAATTATATATTATAAATCCATTTAAAATTCAAAAACAATATATAAAATAATAAAATAAATTAAATATCTGATTACCAAAAATGCGGGACGTTACATAACTGCTCAGACAAGGTTAAGGCAGACTCCTTTTTTAATACACAAGCAAATTTGGTTAATGCTCTACATGTTAACTCTGTTTATCTTAAACAGAAGGCCAAGATTGACTGGTACACTACTGTGGATGAAGCTAACAAGTTTTTTTACACTAGAATGTCTATTAGGAGAAATAGAAATGATATTGGGAAAATTATTGACTGTAATGGCAAAATAATTAATGAAGCTTCTCTCATTGAGAAAGAGGTCATTAATTACTTTTTCTTATTATACAATACTTCAAACTATTCTAATAATTTTCCCAATGTTGATTTTAAATAAACTATTAAAGATATAGTGCTGATACTCTGATAGCCCCTGTTAGAAATGAGGAAATTAAAAACATCATTCTCAATGCAAATAATGATAAGAGTCCAGGCCCTGATGGGTTTGGTGCAGAATTTTACAAAACCCATTGGTCTGAAATGCAAAGTGTTTTGTGTGATTCCATAACAGAATTTTTTTAATTCTAGTAAATTATTGAAAAATACAAATCACACATTTTTTAACACTGATTCCAAAAGTTGAAAATCCTTTAGGGTTAGATGATTACAGACCAATTGTTTGCTGCAATTTTATTTATAAAATTATTTCTTCTATACTTTGCAATAGATTGAAATATTTTCTTAAATTCATCATTTCTGAAAATCAGAGTGATTTATTCCTGGGAGGTTAATTTCTGAAGATACTTTATTAGCCCATGAGCTAATAAGGGATTTTAATAAGAAAATTAAAAACCTCATGTGAATTAAAATTGATTTGCATAAAGCATCTGATAAGATAAATAGAATTTTCATCATATTCATTATGTAGAAAATGGGATTCAGTGAAAAATTCTGTGCATTAATTAAAGAATGTATAAATAATGTGACTTATTTAATGGTTCCCCAAAAGGTTTTATTCACATCAATATAGGAGTTAAGCAAGGGGGCCCTTTGTCTCCTTACATATTCTATATTGTTATGGAATACTTCTCCATTCAAATGGAAATTGAACTGATAAGGGGAAACATTAAACCTATTAACAAAAATAAGCCACATATTACACATTTATTATATGTTGATAACATGGTTCTATTCTTGAACGATGATAGGAAAAATGCTATCACAATTAGTAGAATTCTGGAAAACATGGGAAATATGTTGGGCTTATTGTTAACTCAAACAAAAGCAAGATTTATTTTTAGTAAAGAGGCCTTGCATAAAAAAGAAATTTTGAATTTCTTGAATTACAAAAATGGGAAGCTACCAGTCAAAAATCTTGGCCTTCCATTAAGCATTAACCAAATTAAAGATAGGGACTGTTCTAGGCTATTTGACATCATTCATAGCAAACTAGAAGATTGGTCTAGTAAATTATTGTCTCTGGCTGGTAGAATGGAACTCACACATACAATCATCACAGCAGTTATCATATATTGGGTTCAAGCACACAACTTTCCTTTAAGTGCTATTCATAAAATTGGAAAATGTGTGCAAATTTTATTTGGAGAGGAAAGCAGCACAAAATTGCATGGGAAAAAGTTTACAAGCCAAAAAAATTGGTGGACTTGGGCTTAAAAAACATAAGAGATCTTTCTGAAGTATGCAAATTCAAATTAATCTGGGAAATTTCTAGAAGGTAAGTCTTTATGGGCTAGATGGATGAAAGCTAAATATTTAAAGAACATAAATTTCTGGATTATTAAAAAAGAAAGTCAGCACTCTTATGTGTGGAAAAACATTTTAGATTGTAGAAATTTAAGGGAAAATCTCATTGAAAGAAAACTGAAGGATGATAATCAAACTAATTTATGGTTTGATCCATGGATATGTGGTAATTCACTTATTGATTTGCTTGGATGGAAAAATTTATATCTCCTAGCTGGGTTAATGATAAGGTTCAGAAGCTTATTAAAAATAACTGTTGGAGCCTTCAAAATTGTTCTACTGCTCTAATATTTAAAGAAACATTTCATAGCATTCAAATTGATCAAAACAGTTTCAGAGACAACTGGGCTTGGAAAATTTGTTCAAAAGGTGTATTTTCTTTCAAAAAACATGGGAATTTCTTAAGGGTGAAGAGGTGGAGGTTGAGTTGCATAGAGTAATTTGGTGTAAAACTAATTGTCCAAAAATTGCCCACTGTGCCTTTTTTGCACTTCAGAATAAACTCCCCACAAAAGAAAGGTGTTGCAAATGGAGTAAAGACTTAGAAAATACCTGTCTTTTTTGCAAAAAAGAATTTGAAAGCTCCAATCATTTATTTTATGATTGTTCTTATTCCCAGTACATTTGATATAATACCAATTGCACTTTGGGATTCAATCAATTTATCCCGCTTTAGATATTAGGTGCAGTATAGGTTATATTCTGAAATTATATAAGCCCAAGTCCAACATATTCATTAAGGCTTGTGTTATGTTAACTGCTGTGATATATTATATTTGAAAAGAAAGGAATCAGAGGCTACACGCAAACAAGGAAACCAATTGCAATCAACTTTGGAAAAGCATTTTAGTGATTGCCAAATTATCTTGAAAAAAGCCAGCAGATATAGAAATGAAAGCTTTCATAATCAGGCCAAATATAGTAATGATGCAGACTAGGATAAGCAAGTTGAATATTTTAACTTAATGGAAAGGAATGCTTCAGAGGTCATACCATTCCTGGCATTGGTAACAGGGATCAAGCAGGGTATTCTGACTTCCTTCCTAGAGGTTGCAACTCTTGCCTCTACATCAGTACATCCTACAATGGAAATAAACAGGATTCTATTACTAAAAACTTTAATGTTTCTAATGAAATGAATAGTAATGTGTGTTGTTTACCTGATGCAGAGGGAAGAGAATGCCACCCATCCAGCAGTGATCCAAAATACCTCTTCTCTCTGAGAAATAGAAAATCTGATGAATCACACTACCTTCCTCAAAAAACTGGCAATAATCAACACATAGGCATGATTAAAGAAAACAGAGATAAAGTCGTGCACTCTGACTTCCTTCCTGGAGGATACAACCCTGATCTCGACATCAATATGACCTTAAAGGGAAGTAATCAGGATCTAGTTAGAAAAAGCGATTTTACTGTTAATAAATTAAATGGTAATTCGTGTTGTTTAACTGATGCAGAGACGAGAAGTTGCAATCCACCCAGCAGTGATCCAAAGTGTCTCCTACCTCTGAAAAAGATAAGTGGACAAATCACACTGTTTTCTACTAAAAGATGGCAGCAATCATTATAAAAGCAAGATTAACGACCAGATTTATCACTTATCTTGATGGAGTGATGGAGAAAGCAGTAGATATAAGAAGATTGAAGATTCTCAGAGCATTAAGAGGATAAAGAAAGCTGCTTTAACTCTTTATGCACTGAAATGTACAAATCTGATGATTCAACGGATAAAGGAATCGAAGCTAGGGTTAGTGCTGATTTAGCTAAACCTAACTCCTTCTATGGGAAGACAAAGAAAGGTGAAGACTTTATTTGGAAGCAGTCATGAAGCTCCACAACTTCGATGAGGGAGATGGATGAATTCTCCTTTCTAGACTGCCATTATTTTAAGGAGAATATGTGGTTTAGGGTTGCTACGTTATGTCGCCTAGGGTTTCATGTGATGTTTTATGTTTGGTTATCAGTTCGTCGTTTTATTACTTGAACTACTGGGCCTTAGGCCACAACTCTTGTATTCAAAAAAAAAACTAATAAACCCTAGTTATTTTCTCTATACCAGACGTTGAGTTGACAACAAATGATGCCATCATGATCTAGCTGCACTAAAAATATCTCCGATCCTCACTAGCAATCCTCATTGTCCATCAATATCATTATATTTGTTTATTCTCATCTGTTGTGCCCATGTAGTTAGGGATTGCGAAAAATTATGTACCCGCTGTTATCTACGGATAAAATCCGTCATGGGCATGACACAGACATCTAAATGGGTACCCGTGGATAAAATAAATAGATTTTTTAATATCTGTTAATTAACGGGGCGGGTATGGATATTACGATAGCCATGTTTGTGGCTACTCGTGCCCATATAGAGTGTGATTTATTGCCAATGCAAAAACCATTGTTGTTGGCTGCTGGGTATTTGTGTGCATGCTTTTATTTAACAATTTTTAAGCAGTTGTTAATATTTGTAATAACTGTGCATGCTGCTAATTAAAACCTTATATATACCTAGTTAGAAATTCTCAAATTTCTCATTAATTGTTTCAAAGTCCAATCCAACAGGAAACGCGTCTTTTCTTCTATCCAAACCTTTTTCTCTCTTTAGTAAATTCAGCACATCCTGCCAAAGTTCTTGATTCACTCCTCCTTACTGGTTTATATCAAGGGTGTGTTTTTTACAAGTCCCTATTAAGTTTCAAAATTAGGCTCGCATCCGGTCATAAACTTAATATAAGTTTGGTCCCTATTTTTGAAAATCGGCTGAAAAAATTTCCGTCTTACCCTTACGCAGTTCCAGAACCCTAAAACCACAATCAAATTTCATTTCCGCCGTCCACACAAATTAGAAAATCCCGATTCCCAGTCGCTCCCCTTCTACAATCTGACATTGCCGTTGTTCCCCGCGCAATAGCCGCCGCGCCGCCCACCGATGGCCCCACCGCCGTCGACAAACCCTCCTCTTCCTCCTCCTTCACCTCTACAGCCCGAAAACTGCACTCCACCGCGAAGTGACCACCGCCGCCGCCGCTGACTGGACTACATCCACCTCAGGCGCCGTCTGCTGCTCCTCCTCCACCACCCAGCGCCGCTATTCCCCCCAAACCCACTGTAAGCTTTTTTTATTTCTTTTATTTTATTTTATTTATTTAATGTTATCACCTAATTCTTGCAAATCAGTATGCATCTATACAGTAGTGTTGCATGATTGTATGATTTTCAATCAGTACCGTTGTATGCTTGTATGCAAGTATGTAGACTAATTGAACGTTTGAATGCGTTTATTCAGAGTGAATGCACACTGGTATTTAAATATTCAAAATACTTGCATAATTGTATGCATATATTCAAAATTATTGCATTTGTGAATGCGTATTTTCAAAACATATGCAAACAAGGATGAACTTATTCATAACAGTTGCATATATGCATATGTATAATCAGAAAAGTTGCAGACATTTAAATATTTAATCAGAACATTTGCATAAGCGGAAGAATTTAGAATGAGTTGTTAGAGATTTGAATACATTAATTTAAAATTTTTGCATAATTATATACATATATATTGAATAGTTGCATATTATTATGCAAATATTTACAAAATTGTATTTAGAGTTCTTGCATGATTTTAAGGTATTGTTACGAATATATTCAAACATGTAAGCACGTGTTTGGAATGCTTGAACACTAGTTGGCATCTATGCATGATAGCTAAAAGCTAGTGTACATATATTTAGAATACCTGCTCATTAGTGTGCATTTATTATTTTTATTAGCTGAAAGCTAGTTTATATGCATTTTTGGCAGAATGTGCATGATTGTATGCAGTTATTAACAATATTTTCATGTTTGTATGCTGATATTTTATATATCTACATGCTTGTATGCATATATTGACTATATCTGCGTGCTTTTATACAAATATCATGTATATTTGAACGTTTGAAGTCAGATATTAACAATATTTACATGCTTGTATGCAGATATCCAGTTTTTTTTTCATATTTGTATGCATGTAATGTAAAAACTTGTTTTAATGTATTCATTTTTATGTAAATAATAGGATGCTTGTATACTGATATTTCAAAAACCTGCATACATACTAGTATATAGATTGTAAGAATGATTGCATATTTATACCCTTGTTATCATACCAAATAGAATTATTCAAACAAGGTGTTAATGTTTTATAATTTTCTGCAGCGTTGATTGTGGCATGTTTGTTAATAACATGATGAAACAGAGAAGTGTGAACCGAGAAATCATTGAAGATGGTGAAGTATATGGTGCTGTGGCTGTTAATGAACAACGTGCTGAGCTTGCACACAAAATTCTCAATTGCAAACTTTATAGTTGGACTGTTGATAATAATCTGTTGACACAGAAGTTATTGGAAATTTACGTACTGAATTAAGTTCTTCTACTTTTTCATGATGTTATGAAATATTGCTTTCTTGTGTACAGTTATAAATAATATATTGCATACTTTTATGCATTTTTTCAATAAAATTGGTTACTCGACCGCTAATATTTGCAGCATTACTTCAAAAAACGCTACTGATGTTTTTTTTAATTACTTACTGTACGATCAGAACTTCAGAAGACTTTTAGAGTAGAAAACAAAATTAATACTGTAGAATTCGATGACTAAATAAACAAATTCAAGACTAAATAGGGAAGAAACGCTGAAAGTTAAAACAGAGTTTGCACACAAACTGAGAATTTGAATACTTGCATGCACATAATAAGAATACTTGCATACATCTATGCAACAACAGAGACTACTTGTATATATTACCAGGTATAAAAATCTGTAATGACATTTAGCGACTATGAATTTATTCATACATCTACGCACTTATACAAAATATCAGCAAAGTTAATACAAATATTCAGTATATCAACAAACAGCATCTCTCACTACATCAACAGAACTATAAAAATACAGACGAATAAAGCAGCTATAATTGCCAAACTTCAACAACACCAAGACAGCAACATCAGCAGGAACACTATCATACAAACAAGAGATTAAACAATAAATAGACAAATTCAGCAGTAATTATTGTATAAAATTCCGTAAACGTGTTCAAAATAGTAATAAATAGATGCATACATGTATAAAAATATAAGTAATACTTGCATACCTATGTGCAAATTTTCACAAAAAGTTATGCATACTTATATTTATAACGGATGAAAAACACTGGTAAAATGCATATATTAGGAATATATGCATATTTGTATGCAACTAATCATCATATACGCAAGCAAACATAATTTAAAAAAGAGTACATAAGTACGCATATATACAGAATATATGCGTACATTTATGCAAATTTCCTGAACATATGCATAATTTTATACACATAATCAGAAT
This sequence comes from Allium sativum, assembly GCA_030737875.1. NCBI lineage: Eukaryota > Viridiplantae > Streptophyta > Magnoliopsida > Asparagales > Amaryllidaceae > Allium > Allium sativum. Next base: position 583,259,795 of record CM060913.1, read on the forward strand.
TAAAGAAACAAACCCTATAGTGAAAAATTAATAATCACGACTGTACAATCAATAATAACCAGATAAATTTATCACCTAATTAAATTATCCATCATCAAACCTAGACAGTGTAATAACATCAGAATAATTAATCAAAAAAATAGGCTTGAAATTGCCACGATTTTGATATTTTTTGTTCGATCGACATTGAAATTAAGAAAGTCGGCTTTGAAATTTAAATTTTCTTCTTCAATCGTATGCATCACCAATACACCAATATTTGCAGGACCATTGGATGAAAAAATAAAAAAAATCAGGTTAATATGCATTAATCAAACAAAAGTACAAAAACAAATTCAGTTAATTATAACCATATGCATTCATATATGCAAATAATAGAAATATATGCATACTTATATGAAAATTTTAAGAATATTTGCACAAACTATATTAAAAAAAAATCCAGAACACCTGTAATATGAATTCAATACAACTATATGCATAATGATGCACACAACTGATCATCAAGCACGCAAACAAATAGAAACTAAAAATATATGAAAATTAGAATGCATATGGAAAAAAATATGCACACATGTATGCAATTTTTTTTAATACATAACGTATTACAGCAATAGTTGCAATTTTGAACACTCAAATTCATAATGAATTCATATTTCTATACATCTATTTATAACATCCTTTAAATATGTTGATAAATTATTTTACAACGCTCCACAATCAGGAATAGAAAAACTTTATACTATAATTAAATTATCAATCAATCAAACAGAATAATTAAACTAATTCAGGATAATTAATTAACAAAATTCGATTTCAAAATAGAAATCATTACAGTCGATATAATTTTTTTTTTGAAAAATAACATATTACCTTGATGAAGACGACGCCATTTTATAAATAAAAGAGCGATGAAGGTTCTTCTCTGTAAAAGTCGATCGATCAAAAATCCTAACAAAGAAGCAGCCGCCATTAGGAAGAAAAAAACGCACCCTAAAAATTTAATCGCAGAAAAGAAATATCGGATCAGATCCAAAATTAAAGCCGTAGATATCAATATGGGCAAAAGTGGAAATTATTAGGCGCAATTTTAAAAACAGGGATGAAATTCATATGTTTACAAAGGGGAGGATGTGAGCCTAATTAACTTTAATTTTAAGGATATGAGGCTAATTTTCACTTATATCAATATGTTTCCAAATCCAAGTAACGCATTGCCAAAGTTCACGCTTGGCCTAATTTTTTTAACCAAATGTATGTATTTTTAAACAATTTCAATAGATGGTTAAAAAATAAATTGAATAAAATATTATGGATACCCATGAATACCCGTGGATACCGCAACTTGTTTAAAACTCATTTTATGGGTACTTGTGCGGGTAAGGGGCGAGCATGGGGCAAAAATTTACCTAACAGAGCAGGTGATGGGGGTTACTGTAACACCCCGTGTATTCTATAACGGTGAAATTCACAAATTGAAGTATAACTAATTTCAAATCAAAGAATTAAGGGAAACGGGATACGCCATTGCGTTCGTCTCGGAATTCTGCTTGAGATAGAGTCCGAGTTTGCGTAAAACGGATATCGTATGAAGAAGATATGGACGAACGAAATTTGGCGAAAAACCAGAAAACGGGTCAGAATGCACTGGCGCACTTGGTAAGTGCGCCAGAACAAAAATGAACTGGCGCACTTGGGAAGTGCGCCAGTACATTTTTAGCCTGGCGCACCTGCCAAGTGCGCCCAGGTCAGAATGACCTGCTGGTCAGGTCTTGGCTAGCCTGACCAGGGCCTGGTCGAATTTCTGAGCCTTGCCTTGTCACTAGGGCTAGGTGTCAGCTCCTGATTGGCCTCTCCTTCAAACGAACGGCTATTATTGAACCAAGCTCCATCGACGGTCTAAATCAACTCACAAACTCTATAAAAAGGACCTAAGACTAACCCTAATTCACACAAACTAAATTGGAGATGAGACCGTCATGCTGCTGAGGAGAGACTAAGGATATCCGTCAGAAATTGAGAAACAATTAGGAGATAAATCAAAAGCTTAAAGCAACGTTAATCAAATCAAAGCAACGCCTACAACAAATGATAGCATCTCCAAATTCAGAATTCAGATTCCTGAATTGAAGATTCATCATACGTTGTAAGTAGAGTGTTATTCCGATGTGAATTAAATAATTGTGTTGATTTGTGTAAAGTAAGAAATGGAATTTTGGCGATAATAATCTATATTTGTATGTTGCTTTGATTCTAAATGATTTGGGAATGTTGTGGTACACGATTTGATATTCGCAAGCATATGATTCATATTGAAAACTACATGTTTGTGGTAGTTATTTACAACACCCATTTGATAATTGCAAGTATATGATTCCTGTTGAAAGTAACAACTATATGTTGTAATAGTTTATTTGAGATTCATGCAAGTATATGATTTACTGTTATGCCAACATGATGTCTAATTTTATGGTCATCTTTAGTATAATTTGATCCATTTGAGTATTATGATTCATATGAAGTTATGTTGGAATTGGCATCATAGTTCAAGTATAAAAATCATGCTTTTGTGATAGTGACAAAAGCAAGCATCTTTGTGAACTTGTATTAATTTTATGAACATGACTAAACTATGTTTGTTATTATGCCTAGTTGAAAACATGTTTTTAGGCTTATGTTGTTATCATAACCATATGATAATATATGTGACACATAAGTTACATTAGAATTACATTCCACTTGTAAAGCAAGCATCTTTGTGAACTTGTATTAATTTTATGAACATGACTAAACTATGTTTGTTATTATGCCTAGTTGAAAACATGTTTTTAGGCTTATGTTGTTATCATAACCATATGATAATATATGTGACACATAAGTTACATTAGAATTACATTCCACTTGAAAAGTAAGCATCTTTGTGAACTTGTATTAATTTTATGAACATGACTAAACTATGTTTGTTATTATGCCTAGTTGAAAACATGTTTTTAGGCTTATGTTGTTATCATAACCATATGATAATATATGTGACACATAAGTTACATTAGAATTACATTCCACTTGCAAGTTTACATAGATAGAATAAAAACCATGATTTAAGTTTAGGAATGTTTAAGTATTGTCTATGCCATAATCATCTGAATAGAATGATTCATGTTTAACTATTGTTTATACCATAATTATATGAATAGAATGATTCATGCTTAAGTATTGTTTATGCCATGATTATATGGATAAAATGATTCATGTTATGCCATGATTATATGATGTTACAATTGCAAGTTCACATGTGCCTACTTTATGTTAATTGAATCGTTCGTTGCAAGTTCATGCGTTCACACTCCCCTTTTTCAGTTACCTTACATTGGAGCGAACGTGTAAACTGGGTTTAAGTATTAAACCCAACACACCTTACATTGTACTTTGTACTTATAAGCCTCCCCTTTTCATTGGAGCGAACGTGTAATTTGTACTTATAAGCCTCCCCTTTTCATTTGGCTAAACTGGGTTTAAGTATAAACCCAACACACCTTACATTGGAGCGAACGTGTAAAACGGGGGTAATGACGTTTGGGCTAAAGTATAGAACATATGTGTTGGCATGTTTGACGCATGCCAACAACCTTGAAAAACAATTAAGTAGCATAAATAAATTTTAACCAATAAAGATGAATTTGAATAATGGGCCGCAAATATTTACATATAAAAAGAAAAGAGACAAAATATGTAAATGTAGAAAATACGATGTGTTTAACCCGAGGTTGGATTGAGTTGTGATGTAAAACCTGCCCGGAACCGCCCGGCTGTCCAGTAGTCACAACAATACCTATCCAATGTGGGTGGCTAAACACGGAGCCCAATAAGGACCCGAGGTTAGACTGAGTTGTGGCGTAAGACTGCCCGGACCCAACCGGCAACAGGCAGCCACAACAATACCTGTCTAATGTGAGAGGTCAAGGCTTTAATAAGACAATTAAGGCTGAGTCTGGATTGATAGGATTAAGTAAATTAAATTAATACTTAATCAAAATGGAACATGTTAAACTAAACAGACTGATTTGGGGGTTAGGTTTATAAAACACTTAACCAACTTAGCATGTTGGCTAGAAATAGAAAACCTAGTAGCGGGGGACCCTTTTCAGCAGTAACCCTACAAGGTGTATCAGGATACCCTGAACTAGGCAGGGTGGGGCACGATTACTGGGCTGACTGTAAGAGGTCAAATCGACGGCGGTGGTGCAGCAGTGTAGGTTCTAACGGGGTGCGGGCGTGCACACACTCCGGCGCAGAAAAATAAGGCACTGGGCACCAGTAGCATACCTGTGCATTCTAGGATTGTGTCGGGCCGCCACCATGGGACTTGATACACCCCATGGTGGGACCAGCATAGGTAACTACAACATTGGGGGCCGTAAGAAACATGTAACTATGCGAGTAGGAGCCGATCATCATAAAATGGATCACTTCACCCTGATTATAGGGTGCCTGTTGAGAACTAGTTTATATGGGTATAGAGATTAATATGGGGTACGATAGTGTATTCGACCCTAGCAACTTAACTAAGTTTATGGTGCTTTCCCATTTCTAGTTTATACTTATCATACCCAGTTCTTTATTCATAGACTGAATAGTCCTAGACTTACTCAGGCTTTATGTCTGACTCTACTTTTCTTTCGTCTTCTTTTCTTCCGTCCCCCCCCCCCTCCCCCCAGGTCCACAGGGAGGGAATACCGCAGCTTGACCAGCTTTCACATCCAGCTTGAAGAGAAAGAATGTATTACTTGGATCTTTTCCGTTTTGGACTATGGCTTTGGACAACAATTATGGGACTTATGCCATTTATTTATGTTTTCTTTATGCTTCTTTAAATAATGTAATCAAGACAGTTATGAAGATGTTATGTTTTTGGAAGTATTGTAAGACAATTATGGTATGGTTGGTGTAACACGTATTTTAATGAAATAAAAGTTGTTTTTGTTTTCCGCTGTTCAAAAATATGTGTTCTTATATCTGTCTTGTATATCTGTGACTTATACTTATAAACCTCCACCAAAATTAGGGCATTCCCTTTGAGAGTGACCCTAACGGAGGTGGGGTGTTTCACTTACTACCCATGTCCTCCCCGCCCCATTGACATGTCTACATGAAGTAGATCGTTATGACAATGTGGTCAAATTGTCATGACTTGGCAAATAGAAGTATCGACCGAGTGAGAGGAAATGCGGTTGTTAAGCCTATGTATTTTGTTTTATATCATAAGCCTTGGGCCTGACCCGTTTACGTTAAAGCCTATGTAAACATTATAAATAGGCTACATTCTCTTGTAATAATTCTATTTTAAAGATATACAATCATTTGTACATTCAGCTAACATTTTCTCTCTCAATATAGTACAAAATCCATTCCCGCAAGTTCAGATTCATATTCTCTGAATCTTTAATTTGGTATCAGAGCACTGATCAGCCTAACGACATCAGGATCTTTCTTATTATCAATTCATCAAAGTTTTATGTCCATTAGTGTTAGGATAATTCCTTCTCATCAGAGTAATAACATCATCAGAGAAGGAGAAGACATTCATTGATCAATTCGTACCTCACCATCCATCTTACACATGGCTGTAACACTTATTTGCCTTGTTGTGCATAAGAAGGAGACTGCATTAGTCAATTCGAAGTGTATGCATTCAGTTTTTTATTAAGAAATCATCTAAGAAACCAATAAATCACATTGTGCCATCCGAAAACTCAATCAGAATCAAAACATCACAATTTTTGTTACCTGGTTGCATCAGCCAATTCTTGAAGTTACTCTTGGTTACCTGGTCAATACTCTTAATTCTATTGTTCTTTATCATCATTCATGGCCAATGAAAATACATCATCAGCATCAATGAATGTCTCAGCCCTTCAAGATGGTACTACTGCTGCAAACAGTTTGATAAAACAGCTGTAAGTCCACAATCACAACTTATTATAGTACAATTAGATGAGAATAACTATTTGATGTAGAAATTACAAATTAAAACTGCAATTCAAGGCTATGGTTTAGAAGGATATGTCGTAGGTGCAGTTGATGTTCCATCTAAGTTCATAACATATCAGAATAATAGAATGATCAACAATGATAAATATGTTAAGTTTCATAGACAAGATATGCTTATTAGTTCTTGGATATTTTCATCAATAAGCCAGAGTATCTTGCCTCAAGTTATTGAATGTAAATCCTCTAATGACATTTGACAAATTATCAAAAAAAGGGTTCAACAATCAATCATATGCCAAGGTTATGCATTACAAGAGACAATTATAGAAAGTAAGGAAAAATAATATCACCATGAGAGAATGTCCGAGTAAGATAAAATCAATATGTGATATGTTAGAAGCTGCTAGTCACAAAGTTTCAGATTCTGAACAAATTCTAGTTATACTCAATGGCTTAAGTGAAGAATATGTTGTTGTTGAAGAAATTATAGCATCTCAAAAGGAATTTTCATCTATTGATCATATTCACTCAATTTACTATCTCATGAAGAAAGAATTAATAGCAAAAGAACACAAGAAAGTGAGTACAGTGTCAACTACGTAGAAAACAAAAATAAAAACCAGAATTATAATAACAGATTAGATCAAACCTTTCAAAGAAGCGGTCCTCCAGCTTGAGGCCGAGGAAGAGGAAGATGGAATAACAACAACAAACCAAAGTGTCAAATATGTGAAAGAATTGGGCATACTGCAACAAAATATTACTTTAGATATAATCCAAATTATGCCAATAACCGGAACAATATGTAAAAAAAATACCAATCAAAGAGGGAAAAATCCAAGTGCTAATGTGGCACAAGTTCAAACTGATGCAAGCACTCAGTCAGAAAATGCAAGAAACCAGAAAGAAATAGCAAGGCTGGTTCATATTCAAGATGACATTTGGTATCATGACTCAGGAGCAACCAACCATATCACAAACAATCTTGAAAATCTAAATTTTGGAAATAAAGAATACAAAGGTAATAAAACTATTGGCATGAGAAATGGTAAGTGTACTAACATCTCTCATATTGGTAATGGAAGTATCAAAGGTAAAAGACAATTATTTCTTCATAATTTATCAACGGTACCCAAAATCAAGAAGAATCTAATTAGGGTATCACAGTTTGCTAATGATAACAGTGTTTATTTTGAATTTTACCCCAAATACTTTTTAGTTAAAGACATACTAACTAATGAAATATTTTTGCAGGGTGATGCCGTGAAGGAGTTATACAAGTTAACCTTGACAATTGCAACAATTCTGTCAAAATAAAACCATGTTACAATTTATCTAATATTAGCATAAATTGTGATAACAATACTAGTTATGTAGCTGATCTAAACAATGATAATAGTAGAAAATCAACATTTGATGTTTGGCACTATAAACTAGGACACCGCGGTGCTAGGATTGTCAAAAAAATTCTTCTTGATAATAAGATACCCTTCACTGATGTGAATTTACCATATGTACGTACTTATTATCGAATGGGAAAAAGCCACAATTGCCATTTGCTAATTCTAATATATGTTATTCGAAAACTTTTGATCTTATTGTTGTTGACCTTTGGGACCAGCACCAATAAGTACAAATTTTGGGTACAAATACTATGTATCCCTAGTTGATGCATGCACTAGATATACATGGTTGTATTTATTGAAGTCTAAATCTGAAATCCTTAACATCATTACTAATTTCATAAGAATGATTGAAAATCAGTTTAGTTGCACTATCAAAATCTTTTAAACTGAAGGTGGTTCGAAATTTAAACCACTGTGTAACTTCTTTCAAAATAAAGGAATAGTTCATTGAATTACATATCCCTATACATGTGAGCAAAATGGTATAGTTGAGAGAAAACATATGTAAATAGTAGAGTCTGGTTTAACTTTGTTTGCACAGGCATCCTTACCACTAAAGTTTTCGCCTGAATCATTTAATTCAACTGTTTATTTAATAAACAGAATGCCCACTAAGGTATTGAATGATATTAGTCCACTTGAAAATTTATATAATGTTAAACAAAACTATAATGAACTGAAGACCTTTGGATGTCTATCTTTTCCTCATTTAAGGCCATACAACTTAAATAAACTAGATTACAGATCAAGACCATGTATTTTCATAGGTTATTGTACCAATCATAAAGGGTACAAATGTATTGATATGAATGATAGAATATTCATAAGTAGGGATGTGATTTTTGATGAAAATATATTTCCATATAAAGACAACAATTTGAAAACATCAAAGAAGGTATATAGTCAAAAGATGTATACACACACACACACCTGAGCTTCCAACTATAGCTGATGTGTGACACAAACATGATGATGAGGCTACTGATGCTCAACCTAACAACTAGAATGCAACTGATCAGCTACATTCTAATCATTGTGAATCTCCCAGCCACGCTCTGTAGCATCTTGAAACAAATGACAATGGTAGCAGAATATCAGATGAAAACGGTAACTCAAGAAACAATAGAAAAGAAACATCATCAGAAAGTAACAGTACACAACCAGATCAAGGAGAATTACCATCAAATCATCCACACAATCAGACAGACCACCATATGATTACTAGAAGCAAAAAAGGAATTTTCAAACCATCTATACTGCTACTGTAAAATGGATGAGCCAGAAAGTTACAGTGAAGCTGCAAAGGATCAAAATTGGGTTGATGCAATGACTGATGAATACAATGCTATTATGAAAAATAATATTCAGGAACTAACTTATCCTCCAAACAATAAAAATATAACTGGCCGTAGATGGACCTACAGGGGAAAACGAACCCAGATGGTTCAATCAACAGATACAAAGCCATATTAGTGGCAAAAGGATTTACACAAGAATATGGCTTCGATTTTAATGAAACCTTCTCTCCAATTGTAAAGTCATTTACTAATATACTCATATTCACAATTGCTTTAAGCAACAAATGGTAGATAAGACATTTAGATATCAATAATGCATTTCTCAATGGAATATAAGAGAAAGAAATCTATATGCAACAGCCACCAGGATTTATACAAAATCTAGAATATGTATGCAAACTGAATAAGGCTATTTATGGTCTAAAGCAAGCTTCACGTGTGTATTTTGAAATATTGAAAGCTGTCTTATTAACAATGGGCTTCAATTCAACTAAATCTGACTCATCTTTATTTACTAAAATTAACAGTTCATCTACAATATACATACTTATATATGTTGATAATCTTATTATTTCAGGTAGTAATGAAGATGAGATTAGATAGTTAACTAAAAGTTTGGACAGACAGTTTTAAATCAAAGATCTTGGTAACATCTCATACTTTCTAGGAATTGAAGTAAGAAGAGTATCAGAATCAGAAATACATCTTTGTCAAAGAAAATATATTTCTGAGTTACCGATTAAATCAAAGATGCATAAAGCTAAAGCTCGGCCTACTCCAATGATATCAAATCAACATCTTTCCAAAAGTAGTGAGAAGCCATAAATTATATTAAACAATATAGAAGTGTTATAGGAGCATTGCAGTATGCAACTATAACACGACCAGACATATCATTTAGTGTTAACAAAGTGTCTCAGTTTATGCAGGATCCTCTTGACGAGCACTGGAAGGCTGTAAAGAGAATCATTAGATACTTAAAAGGAACAATCAGCTATGGTCTAACACTAAAAGCAAGCAAACGACTAAATATAACCGCTTATACAGACTCAGATTGGGTTGCCGATGTGGATGATAGAAGATCTGTGACAAGCTATTGTATATACATAGGAGATAACTTAATTTCCTGGTGTTCAAAGAAACAACACACTATCTCAAAGTCAAGTGTCGAAGCAGGGTACAGAAGTGTAGCTGGAGCAACATCAGAAATCTTATGGCTTCAATTTATCCTCAAGGAGTTAAAATTAAAATTAAACATCAACACAAAGCCAGTAATATGGTGTGGTAACCATAGTGCAATCTACATGACTCACTACGCCATAGATGACTTATCGCAACGAAAATCCATGGTGTTGCTAGCTACAATGTTGTCATTGCTATGCTGTTTTTTATCTATTGCAACACACGCTTAAATGTGTTGGCATAAATATCAAATTATGTTGCAGTAGCTATAGAAATATTCTAATTAAAAAAATATAAAAAATGTATACACCTCATCGATCCACACCATTAGTTAAAGTAGAATCTCAACCATCCATCTCACATAAATCCGCGTCTGAGCAGTTTTTATTTTCCCGCTTTTATTTTCATTTAGCGCTTTTCTTTTCAATTCGTTCAAACCCCCCAAATTTCCAAAATCCATCAGATCCCTAATTCTCGTTCATCCGCCAATACCTAATTTTTTTTCATTTTCAGATCTCGTTCAATTCACAATCGGTTTCCGCAAATCTTGACTTGATAGCGATAAACTCAGCTACTTTATCCTGAAATTCGCAACCTACTTTTTTTCATTTTCAGATCTCGTTCATTTTTTTTTTCATTTTCAGATCTCATTCTAAAATAGCTTTATTGGATTCAAACTGAGCGAGTGGCGGCTAGCATGCCACACGATAGCGATAAACTCAGCTACTTTATCCAGTGGCAAGTGTTCGTCTGCGCTCTGCTCATAATAACTCCAGCGATTGTGGCAGCGATCTTTATTTGTAGATCGAAGGAAGATAGATTACTTAAAAATTCAGATTTATGGAGTTCATGTTCGATAAGCTTGAATCCAATTTGGATTTTGGTGTTTTCGTGCTTCTGTTGTGGTGATGATGGGGTTCTGTCATAGCGCATAGCGCATTTGGCTACCAGATAGTTTCTTATAAGACCTAATAATTATTGGTAACAGTATAAACCCATTTCCTTTTATTTTCTTTATTATTTTGATTCCGCCATAGTGCTCTTGCATATCTTTCAGTCTGAAGCCTCTTTTGTATTCTTTAAGGTATGTCATGAGTCAGCCTCTTTTGCTCTTAAATATTCAGATTCATTTGTGTTTCTGTTTTCCTAATTTCTTTTTTACTTCGCGAATATCTATTGACGGTTTTTGATTGGCACAACTTCTGCTTTTGCTTTGGCCTTAACTTTGGATTGTTGAGGTACTGAAAAATAAAAAAATTATAATTCATTTATAGGTAGGACTTAAAAGAGTATAATTCATAGACTGATGTATTAGCGTGCGCACACTTTAGTGATATAAAATGGTTAATCTTCTTACAGATTTCTCTCTGTTCATCTGTCTCTCTTTTGTCCTAGATATTATTGGGGACACTATAGCGTGGATGTCTACATATGTTGAATACATATATAACAATGAATATTACTAAAAAATGTGGGATCATTAATATGAAAAACTTAGGACTTGACAGACAAAAAACGGATAGGAGTTAAGTATGTATTACTAATTTATATAAAAAAAACACAGCAAGGGAACAATAACATAGCCATTAGATGTATTGGCTTACCTTTCCAAGACAAGCAGGTTCATCTTAAGTTTTATGAGTTCTTTAGGTAACCATGCAATAATGTGGTTTTCTATTAGTGGATTGAGTTGATATGCAGAGGCATGATGGAGTTCTATTTTAGGTAGCGGGTTGAGCATATTCGATGGTGAGAAGTATAATGGTTACGACGGTGGTGCAATTGATAAGCTGTCGAATGTGGCTATTAATTGTGATGAAAGGGATGGTTGAGTTATATGCAGGGGATGAACAACGATTTGCAGGTAAGGATATTTGATTGGAGGTAGTGATTAGTGGGATATTGAGTGAATGATGGTTGTTGTAGCAGCCTTTGCTCTTATTTACTTTGTGAAGCCAAAGAAGCTTGGAGATCCTTCATATTTGTCATGGAGAACCTTCCTATTTGCTACACTCATTAGATATCTACCCTCATTAGTTATAAGAGAAACTATATATAAGTATGTTGGGCTACTTTATGTTTTAATTTCTATAGATTACTGCTTATGTTATTTTCTGTGTATTAATACCATTTTTTATGAGTATGCAGGCACAAAACCATTTTTTTATGAAAGCATCAAGTGTGTAGTTGAGTACTGTAGGTATAATACCACTGGATAATATCACTGATAGAGTGAGTCTGCATATGAGTGAATCGAGTGACAATGTAGTGAGGATTGTATGTAAATATGAATGATCGTGTAATATACAAGTGAATGTCCAATAGTGGAGTCAAAAAATTTGTACCATTTGAAATGTTGAAATAAAATATTTATTTGAATAAAATATTGTTTTATAACAATATTTATTATAATATTATGAAATCTTTGATTAATAGCAGTTGAGGTGTAATTACTTTTAGCAGTTGTAAAACAAATTTTAACAACTGCTAGAAACAGTTGTAAAAAATGTTGACTTTATTACGATTGCCAGCTGAACTAGACATATTACAGCTGTTTTTGGCAGTTGTGAAAGGATATTTTTTGTTCTAGTGGTACCTATGGCAACACCTGTACTGATGTTACCATAGAGTCGCAAATGTGTTACCTTTGACTCTAAGGCAACGCGGCAAAAGGCAACCCAAAAAAAAAATGTTGCCACAGATCATTTTTTGCCTGTAGCAACACTTTTTGGCACCTACTGCGTCACTTCTCTAGGGTTACCGTAGGCCATCTATGGCGTAGTGACTGCAAACCCAATACAACACGCAAGGAAAAAACATGTAGAGATTGACATCTATTTCGTGCATGAACAAGTTCAGAAAGGGAATCTACAGGTTTATCACACACCATCGTTTTATCAGATAGCAGACATAATCACAAAATCACTATCAACAAAGAATTTCACTAAACTCAAAGATGAATTAAAGATAAAAGATTGATATAGCCTGATTCGAGTTAGATGACAACGAATAAACCATAGCAGCATGAAGACTCAGCAAAAGCTTCAACTTTCTTATCTTTCTGGGATAGAAACTCTCTCGGATTTACTCCTGAAGACATATTAGCTACAAATCTTCCAGATCTACTCTTAAAGACCTAATTTTGTCAAGTTATCTTCCATCGCACTGAACAATTTAGGATTTTCGGGAGGAAACCCTAAACCTAAATTGAGCAATGCGAATAAAAGTATCGATGGAATGAGAGGAAATGCGTCTGTTAAGCCTGTGTATTTTGTTTAATATAACGAGCGTCATGGCACACGCTTCGCGCGTGGTAACGGCACACACTTCACGTGTAGTCATGGCACGCGCATGGATTATTATTTTTAAAATATTAAATTCAGTATTTTAAATACTTCTATAGGTAAGCATAATCCATGATATATTCCTTTGATTGAAAAAGCCAAAAAATTAAAGAAAAGAAAGTCTTTCCGCTATGCCAATAATTGACATAATGCAATAAATATGGAAATGCATGAATAGATGAAAGGATACAATTTTTACCAAGTGGGGGCACTCAAAATAATTAAAAGCAGACTAAAGGAGTGGAACATATGCAGGCATAAGCAGTTTAATAATATTAAAAAAAATTATACAACAAATGCAAAGATATACAATAAAGAATTGATTTGACCTACGATGTAAAGGCATGTGATAAAATACTACCAAACATAGAGTACTCTCAAAGCCTAGTTGTTTTAAACTTTATCATCTAAGCACATTTCGCCCTCTCCACCGTCCCTCCCTTGCACACCCACACCTTCGTCGGCCACCAGATCTGGCTTTCCACCGCCCTTGCCAACCTCCACTTGTGCTGCGAGCTCCTCTGACCTCTAACCCTTCTACCGGATCCTCTTCCCCATCTGCAAACGTTAAAATGTCACCGAGCTGATCACCGGCTTCCTTGCCATTGACCGCCCCCAAGAACGTCACTGTGGCCTCCCCTACCAGCACAAACGGCCACATCCTGAATGAATCCACCTCATCACAACTACTACAACGTACACAGGAAAAAAAAATCTTCCCTGCTACCATCACACTCCTCAGCCGCGGCTCCAACCAAAATCACCAAACTCCTTCCATTCAGGTTAGAAAATGAGAAGCTTCATCAAATAAATAAAGAAACCGAATATTTTAAGTTTAATTATATTTATTAAAGTAGAAAAGTTGTTTGAAAACAACAACTTTTCTCAGCATCACCCAAACAATAAGTGCAGTAAAGAGACAAAGAAAAAGGCAGAACATCCTAATTTATCAAAACATGTTTGCGAGTGGATTCTCACCCGTTAATGACGTTATCCTCCTCAATACATGTCTGTCTTCTTTGCTGCAGTGTAAGCTGATGTAAAATGTTGCAAAATTTTACAAAGCTCTTTTATTATTATTATAAAAAGAAACGGTGGAGAACAGTAGAAGTAATGGTGGAGTGGAGAAATTGTGGAGAATCTTAGGCGATATTTATAGAGTTCAAGCATTTAAAAATAAGAAACTATCCATTTGCAAAATTTAAGGTGATATTCTGAACTGTTCATGCATGGGTAACCGAATTTTAGCCGATTCAATGCTGAACGGAAATGCAGTAAATGCTAAAAAAGAGCATTTAAAAATATGAAATTGTCAAGTTGCAAAATTTAAGGTGATATTTTGAACTATTAATAAAGATAGGAATGAATATGAGAATTTTAAGAAATTGACTGTTTCTAGAAATAGAGCAATTAATATTATATGAATGAATATGAGAATTTTAAGGAATTGACTATTTCTGGAAATAGAAAAATTAATATTACAGGAATGAGTTGAGAATTTTAAGGAATTGACTGTTACTGGAAATAGAGCAATTAATTTTGATTCAGCAAAGAGGAAATGTAGAGCATAATTTCGAATAAAGGGCATTTTCGGTAGTTTGCGTGTACACCAAAAAAGCGTGACACCAAACCTATTCGATTATTAGTAAAGATATCTATAGAGTTCAAGCATTTAAAAATAAGAAACCGTCCATTTGCAAAATTTAAGGTGATATTCTGAACTGTTCATGCATGGGTAACCGAATTTTAGCCGATTCAATGCTGATCGGAAATGCAGTAAATGCTAAAAAAGAGCATTTAAAAATAAGAAACTGTCAAGTTGCAAAATTTAAGGTGATATTTTGAACTATTAATAAAGATAGGAATGAATATGAGAATTTTAAGAAATTGACTGTTTCTAGAAATAGAGCAATTAATATTATAGGAATGAATATGGGAATTTTAAGGAATTGACTATTTCTGGAAATAGAAAAATTAATATTACAGGAATGGGTGTGAGAATTTTAAGGAATTGACTATTTATAGAAATAAAGCAATTAATTTTGATTCAGCAAAGAGGAAATGTACAGCATAATTTCGAATAAAGGGCATTTTCGGTAGTTTGCGTGTACACCAAAAAAGTGTGACACCAATCCTATTCCGATTATTAGTAAAGATATAAGCTTTGGGCCTGGCCCGTTTACGTTAAAGCCTATGTAAACGTTATAAATAGGCTGCATTCTCTTGTAATAATTCCATTCAAAAGATATACAGTCATTTTTACATTCAGCTAACACTCTCTCTCGGTTCAATACAAAATCCATTCCCACAACTTCAGATTCATACTCTCTGAATCATTAACTGGGATGCTACCCCGAAGTTGGTCTGGTTAGGATGGATATTCAGCTTATTTGGTGTCTTATATCGTTTCGATCAAATTTTGTTTGTTTATATTACATGTATCTACAACAATAAGCCGTCGTACTGTTTGTTTCACCTAGAGCTGTTATGGTAACGGTAAATTTACCATTACCATACCATTACCAGTCGATCGGTAACAATTTTTGATTGAAATCGGTATACCAGTTAAAACGGTATTATAACGGTAAATTTACCAGTTTTAACGGTAAATTATCGGTAACGTTTCTTCAATACCAGTGGTAACGGTAATTTTACCAGTTTATTCAAAACATAGGTATACTCATCTGATATGTTTTATTACATGCGTTTTAAACCAAAATAATTATTATATTTATTTTAATAATTAGGTGAAATAATTCCAAGTACACTTATTTTCTTTCTCATTTATGTTTTTTTATAAAATAACACTACATATAGTATAATATAGAAGTACTGTGTACAAAAAATATGTCAAGATATAAACTTTGATAGAAAAACGGTAATTTACCATTACCAGTGTAACAGTTACCAGATTATCGGTATACCAGTCATCGGTATACCAGTCGATCGGTAACGGTAATGGTAAGCAATTCTGACTTACCAGTAAAAACGGTACGGTAATGGTATTTGCTAAACGATAACGGTAACCATTACCATAACAGCCATAGTTTCACCCGACGTCACTTTGGTGCCTCTCTTTGTCTTATATATATCGGTTGAGTATAAAACACAAAACACATATAAATAGTTTAGAAGTGATTCGCTAATAATTTGAACACAGTTAAAGTTTTAGCTGTGATTACGACAGTAACAGTCTTCCTCAATTTTTGGATAGATGATAATATATATGTGGATTGAACATTGACAAAATCTTATTGAATTTGGACTAATTTAGCTCATGGTATATAATAGGGGTGCTAAAGGGATGCTGCAAGAAACCGGTTATCTGAACACAAACCGATGATACAAAATTAAATATATAAATTATGCACCATTGGATTTATATATAGTAGCAGCATGATTACATATTCCTTAAACACATATATAACCTCTTATCTGATTTGGAAGAAACCCACTTTTCAAATCTTCTTTCACTTTCAAAAGCCGCAAACTCCTTTGAAAGTAATTCATTCACTTTGAAATTACTCTTTAACATGTTCAAAATATTGACATGGGAGACAGTTTTAAACTGAAAATTCAAATTATATTGTTTCGAATCCAGAATATTACTAAAGACCAAAACTAATTTCAAATTCAATATTCAAAATCCTTGTAAATCTCCCATAAATCAAGAAAATCAAGTAATGAGTAGGCTGAACAATAACAGTAAGACTCCATCTATTCCCACTCCACAATTTGCTTTTCCCCACCGGTAATTTTAAAAACAATCTCCATCCAAGTTTTTTCTTTTCTCGCCCTGTTTGTTCTTAAACTACCCTTGTTCTTTCATTATCAGTGTTTCTTTGTCTTCCTTTTACTTCTTTTTACTGTTTTTCGTTTCTCCATCAAAACCATAGCAATTTTACAATGTACTATCTACAATGAAAAAAAGGCAAACAACAAGGAAATAAATATGCAAAAAAAGATCAAAACAGCGACATCATAATGATTTTTAATGTGTTTCTCATTTTGGTTGAAAAGCACTGGGTTGATTAAATCAACTCCCCACTAAAATGTTGATCGATTTTGATTAATGTTATAGTGAACAACAATTAGAATTATTAATTACATTTGACGAAATACATAATTAAACGTTTAAGGGTAAAATTGAAATTATTAATTTAACAGTTTGAACGGGGCGTGAAGAGCAATTAGTGGACTGCTAATAGAGATAGAAGCAGCCTAACAGTAAAATCTCATAAACCAACCAAGGTCAACTAAAAGTAAAAACAAAGTCGATGTAATGGCGGAAAATAGGCACACAAGTTCCCTAAATTCAATTTAGAGTGATAGAAACCCGGTATTCATTTTATACTTGCATAAACAGAGTTGGTAACTTAATAGGCCGAGCGGGATACAAATTATAGCTCTGAACCATACTCCTGGCATACAAAAAAATGTAATATTTCATGTCTAATATGTTTGATACCAGCAAGTTTACAACACCCAAGTGACAAAGAACAAATGGTCGCACATACAAAAGAGACTTGTGCTTATAATTTAAAAATCTTGTACAGTTACACTTCTTTTAGGTTCAGACTAGAAGGCTTAGAGGTACGATTCTCAAGATCGTGCCTTGTAACCAAACGGATTTTTACTTGCCCACTTCCATTGGTCTCTACACATTTCCTCTATTCCATATTGAGCTCTGCAGGTATTCATGTATACTATAATATTTAAGCTTGCTCAAAAATAAAAAGAAGCCTGTTCAATTTCAACAAGTGCAACAAATATTTGATTTCTTGACCGGAACATAAATATACCTCCAGTTGAGTTCTTTCATAGCCTTATCAGTGGATGCATACACAGCCGTAGCATCTCCGGGTCTTCTTGGACAAAATTTAATTGGAATTTTCTAACATTTTATAGACAATAATTTATAATCACTTTATAATATATTCTTGTTAATGGTTTCAATCAATCTTACTTTGCCAGAAGCTTTTTCGAATGCTGCAACCATTTCAAGCACAGATGACCCACGTCCCGTACCCAAATTGTAAGCTGTACAACCTGAACGAACGACAACAGAATAAGAAGAACGATATAGAGAACACCACTCATCATAAATTGCTCACCAAGGTTCTCTTCAGCGAAAAGCTTTTTCAAAGCTGCTATATGTCCATCAGCTACATCCATGACATGAATGTAGTCTCGAATCTGAAATCAAAATTGAGTAACAGACTTAGTTTGATGGTAAGTGAACTGGGATTCAAGGAGGCAAGGCTAAGAATAATTTTATCCATGGCCAGTTATCTTAGTTCTTAGATTCTTTGATTTATACTTGGAAGATCACAGGTTAGAAGCTTGCTTAGTGCTACATTCGAACTTTGATTAGAACATATGTTTGCTCTTGATATGTATTGTACTGTTCAAAGAGTATGTTTTATACCACCATTATGTCAACTCCGCGCCTTTCTTTCAACAACTTTATACTTAAACTGTCCATTGCCCTTTAATGATTCATTTTTTGTTGCATGAAAAAGTGAATTATGCTTTATGTTTTAACAGTGTGCTCCTCATTTCAAACTCAAAACTATGAAAACTACTTTTCTAAACATCTTAAATGATGTTGTTCACTATTGGCATGAAAAATACACCTCATGTGCATGGAGGCAAGTGCACATAGCACGCGTTGTTAGGGCTGTTATGGTAATGGTAACCGTTACTATACCGATACTATTGGCAAACCAAAAATGAATACCGATAAATTACCATTACCGCGGGTAAAATGTTCATTGGGATACCGATAAACTGGTAAATCGTTGACTGCTAATGGTAAATTTACCAATACATAAAGGTATTAAACAATTAACACATAAATTTTTGATAATGATAAAAAGTAAATAATTTTTTACTAATTCTAACCCCATTAATGTTTATGTAAATATTTAAACTTATTTTAATTGACATAGAAAATTTATTTAGCTTATTACAAGATATTTACAACAATATGAAATAATAACTTTGTTAATCTTAAGCTTTAAAGTTAATAAAGCCAAAAAGAATTATCATCCTAAATAAATTTATAAGCATCTCCATAAAATATGATAAACTTTCAAAAAAATTAAAGGTTAGAATTCATTCAAATAGTGAAAAAGCAAAATTAACATAACCGGTAAATTTACCGTTACCACTGGTATTGACATTTCTTTACCGCCATTTTACCGTTAATAATGGTAAAACTTACCGTTACCATACCAATAGCATTGGTATATCGGTGCAGCTCGATATTGGTTACCACTGGTTTGGTACTGGTATGGTAATGGTAAATTTACCAATACCATAACAACCCTATACGTTGTACATGCCAATAGGCGAGTATAACATAACGATATTCGTCTCGATAATATGTTTGACAATTGGACTTCATAGGCAGTTCAATTAGTCAATACTGAGATGTCAATGATAGATGCAATATCGAATCTCAACAACAACACAAATATCTTTGTTAACAACATGAAATGTGAGCATTGTGTGACTAAATGGTAATTTCTTCAGCAGTACGCGTCTGGTTTCTGATTTACTGGCTCCTAAATAAATAAATAAAATGTCACAAGTATCCTTTTTAATAACATAAAATGTGAGCATTGGTCTAAATGATACATATTTTTTTCGGTAGTACGCAACTGTGTTCTGATTTACTGGTTCCTAAATAAATAAATTAAAGTTCATATACATACTGGTGTGCCATCCTGTGTTGGATAATCATGGCCATACACATTCAACAAAGGCAACCTTCCTACAGCAACTTGTTGAATATAAGGCATCAGGTTATTTGGTATACCCTTTGGATCTTCACCAATTTCACCACTTTCATGTGCCCCAACTGGGTTGAAATATCTCAACAGTATCATACCAAACTCTGGATCTGCATTTTGAATGTCCCGAGCCATATCTTCAAGAAATAGCTACTCATATCAAACATAATATTCAGAATCCATTCAACTACACTTGTTGTAAAGATAATATTAACTGCTAGTGTACACACCTTAGTTCTACCATATGGATTCATTGCTTTCAGATCAAAATCTTCGACGCATGGAATTTTTTCAGGCTGACCGTAAACTGTAGTGGACGAAGAGAAGACCATCTGTTGTACAGAGTTCGAAATTTACAGTCAAGTTAAACCTGATGAACTTCATTTTTACAATGTGGGATATATGAATGTTAATTTTGGGCAGTAAAATGTTACCTTTTTACAGCCATATTTGGTCATAATGCCATACAAATTGATAGTGCCAATCATATTGTTGTTGTAATAAAGAAGCGGCTTAGCCACACTCTCTCCAACTGCTTTTAGACCAGCGAAATGAATCACTGCATCATATCTGCTCCCAACATTATCAACTGTTATATAGATTCATAACTCACGATGCACTTATTAACCGATGGTCACTTTAACAAATTAATGTTTAGCTATTTATTTTCTTGTCACAGTACAGCACACATTTCACATCAAATACGTAATTCAATCATAAAGAAGGAATACAGAATAAATTCAATGCAAATGAAAGTAAATATGGGCAAAAAAAGACCCCAAAAAAAAAAAGAACCTTGACTGAGAAAATACCCTTTCCAAATCATCCTTGTTCCGAAGATCTCCCTGTCAAAAACAATATCCAAATTAAATTAATAAAACATACGAGAAAAGCAAAATAAAAATATATATGAATAAATAGCTAACCAAATAAAATTGAAGGTTGTTGGAAAGCAAAGGACCAGCAAGATCTCGAACTCTATCGACAGCTTCTTCACAGGAGTTATCAAGATTATCAATGATGGAAACCAAGAAACCTTGTTTGAGCAGCTGAAGCACAGTGTGGGAGCCAATGAATCCTGCACCTCCGGTAACCAGTATTCTCTTCTTTTCTGCTGACGATGATGTTGACATTTTTTGTGGTTGAAATTAACAACTAAGAAACAGGCTTTTCTGGGTTTATTTATCAGACTTGGGTGAGACGTCGAAGAGAAATGCGAGTGAGATTTTGTCGGTGTGTTCTAAGCTGATATGTTTGTCTGTTTTGGTATTTACTTCAGACTTCCAGTCCAGCTTCACTTCGGAGGAAGTCACATCAACCCATGTTCTCTGGTCCCGCCGTGTTCAATCAGCTAAGAAACATACCCTGTTGCAGTTGGAGTTTGTTTCATGCCGCTTCTGACTACAGTGAACAAAGCACTACTTTTGATTGATGGAAATCAGAGAATCTATATGGACCTTTCGATTTCCACCAATCTCAAACGGTATATTATTCACACTACGTGTGAAACTCACCCGATTGGATCTATTCAACTTTCTTATCCTTCTTTCTCACTCCACCATTTAGCACATTTTTTTTCTTTCCAATTCTGATTATTTCAAAACTATCTACCTCATTTATCCATTTACATTATTCATTAAAAATACAAACAGTAATTCAGCATGCTCTATCTTTTTAAATCATGAACATCATTCTACAAAGTCTTGCACGTGCAACACCATAGTCTCTAAGGCTCAAAACTAAACATATAAATGCAGCAGTCATTTATACTATTAACTTTTGATGATATAAAACTGATATTTTAATCAATTATAATATGAAGGATACGGAAATATGAATAAATTTCAACTACATTCATTAGTAATAATTCATTACATTTCTCTCGTAAAACCCACGTTCAGATCAAAATATAATTATTAAGACATATGACTTCAAGTTCGATATATGAAGATGCCTCTTGGGTGATCAGAATCAAATGTAGAAAATAAACAATTCTGCTTTTACATACATTCAAATAAAATAACACAACCGAAAAAGCTCATAAATAGCTAACTGCCTCATGCATGTCTCCGGAAACTCATTCGTTGAAGACCTAAAAACTCTAACTCTTAATCTACTCAAACGTGAGGGTTAAAGGGGGAAAACGTACTCTTCGAGTGAGTCAACAGACTGGTGTGAATAATAGCTACTATCCTGAAACTAACAGATATCTAGTGAGACCATGACGCATAGCAGAACAGATTTCCCTCTCGCTAGTACCAAGCTAGATAATAACCAACCATGCGCTTCTGCACTCACAATGGTATGAACAATAAATAATAATAATGTGCAATCGTGCAACTTAATGTGGATAGTCCATCCCATTTTCTCCTGACTAGTTGTCTTAATGATTTTATGATTAACTATCAAATTAGCAAGTTATCTGTTTGTTTAATTTGAGATTACCCATCACAACCTATATATCAAGATTATTCGTCCTCCACCATTTAGGCTAGCAACCCTCTTTCTATATATGTATAAAGTTAATGAAGTAACTCTTCACTGGACTGGGCTATCAATCACACATCCCATAGTTTTATCCATAGGATTACAATGAACGCATCAACACATGTAGAGAAACACCTATACACATGCCATAATTTTATCCATAGGCTAGCCAGATTGACTTTGTCCTAACTAGAAGAGACATTAAATGAGATTGTGTTGATTACAAGGTCATACCTGGAGAATATGTCGTCTCACAACACCAGCTCTTGGTATGCGTGTTTCGTCTTCGGGTGGTGAAAGATAAGAGATTAAACATTAGCTGGACGAAATAGTGGAAACTCAAAGGAGATGTTTCACGGGTGTTTAAAGATATAGTGATGGGAGAAGGGGCTTGGAATGTACAAGGAGAAGCAAATGTCATGTGGAATGCGATGGCAACTTGCATTCAGAGAGTCGCTACTGAGGTATTTGGGATAACAGGAGGAGGCAAGCAAGAACCCAAGGATTCGTGGTGGTGGAATGACGAGGTGCAAAAGGCTATCAAAGAGAAGAAGGAATGCTACAAATGCATGCACCATCATAGAAGCAAAGAGAATATGCACTGGTACAAAGTGGCAAAGAAGACTGCAAAGAGAGCAGTGAGTGAAGCAAGGGGACGAGCGTACGAAGATTTGTATCTAAGGCTAAGTACAAAGGAGGGTGAAAAAGACGTTTACAGAATAGCTAGGCTACGCGAGAGGAGGACAAGGGACTTCAATCAGGTTAAGTGCATTAAAGACGAGAATGATAGACTTTTGGTGAAGGACGATGAGATAAAGAATAGGTGGAGAGAATACTTTAATAAGCTTTTCAACGAAGAAAGTGATAGCTCTTCGATCGAGTTGGAAGACTTTGCCGACAACACTAATAGACATTTTGTGCGGAGATTTCAAGAAGCTGAGGTAAAGGGGGGCGTTGAAACGGATGAAATCAGGTAAGTCGGTAGGGCCTGATGACATTCTTATTGAGGTGTGGAGATGCTTTGGAGATGCAGGGATAACATGGCTAACTAAGTTGTTTAATAATATTTTCAAATCAAACAAAATGGCAGATGAGTGGAGGAGAAGCATTTTAGTTTAGATCTTCAAGAATAAAGGAGATATTCAAAGTTGCACAAACTATAGAGGAATTGAGCTTATGAGTCATACAATGAAGCTTTGGGAGAGAGTTTGCGAGCAACGTTTGAGGAGGTTGACAAGTGTCTCTAGGAATCAATTTGGTTTTATGCCTGGAAGGTCAACCACTAAGGCGATTTTCTTGGTTAGGCAACTTATGGAGAGATACAGAGAGTAGAAGAAAGATCTCCACATGGTTTTTATTGACTTGGAGAAAGCTTATGACAGAGTGCCGAGGAGGGTTATGTGGTGGGCGCTAGAAAGGAAGAGGGTGCCATCAAAGTATATTACCCTTATCAAGGATATGTACGAGGGGGTTGTGACTAGTGTCAGGGCATGCAATGGTGAGACCAGAGACTTTCCAATTAACATAGGGTTACATCAAGGCTCGGCTTTGAGCCCTATATTTTTGCATTAGTGATGGATGAAATCACAAAAGATGTACAAAGGGAGATTCGTTGGTGTATGCTCTTTGCCGATGATGTTGTGCTGATTGATGAAAGTAGAATAGCGGTTAATCGACAACTGGAGTTATGGAGGGAGACCTTGGAATCAAAGGGTTTCAGGCTTAGCAGAACTAAAACAGAGTATTTGAAGTGTGAGTTTAGCGGTGTCAGTTCAGATGACGGAGAAGTCACCCTGGCCGGTAGAGTAGTACCCAAGAAGGAATCATTTCGATACTTATGATCTATGTTGCAGTTTGATGGGGAGATTGATAAGGATGTTAGTTTTAGAATTCAAGCAGGATGGGTGAAATGGCATCTTGCATCTGGCATTCTCTATGATAAGAAGATTCCTCGGAAGCTTAAAGGAAAGTTCTATAGGACAACAATCAGGCCTGCAATGTTATATGGTGTAGAATGTTGGTCTACAAGAGGCAACATGTCCAGAAGATAAGTGTGGCAGAGATACGGATGCTGCGCTGGAGCTGTGGGTATACTAGACGAGATCGGATTAGAAATGAGGATATTCGGGAAAAACTTAGAGTTGCACCTATTGAAGAGAAGTTAGTCCAACACCGTTTGAGATGGTTTGGACATATCCAACGTAGACCATACGATGCACCTGTGCACATTGGAATTATAGGCCGTGCCGAAGGCCCAAAGAGAGGTAGAGGTCGACCTAAAATGACGTGGGAGGAGATAATAAAGAGAGATTTAAGTAACTGGAGTATATCTGAAGAGTTGGTAGTGGATATGAGTGCATGGAAGTTGGCAACCCATGTTCCAGAACCTTAGTTTTTTAAGACTTTATTGAACCTTTTTACTTTTTTATTACTATTTTAGACTTTATTTCGCTTTTACTGAACCTTTTTACTTTATTATTATTATTATTTAAAAAAAACCTTTATCAGATGACTTTTTTATCTATTTGGTTATTTTAAACCCTTTTTTATATATGTATTATTACCATTATTATTTATTTTAATTTTGGGTTCCATATCTAGCCAACCCCAACTTGTTTGGGATACATGGCTTTGTTGTTGTTGTTGTATTACTATAAACATGTTTAATTTGGTATCTTCGGATTATATAAATTTATAGGTAACCTGTATTACATTATTAATCTATATCCCATTGGTACCCCCAACGTAAACATGATTATAAACCCCACATGTTATACTTAATGTAACATGGCTATTCAATCCTAATTGGTATCCCCAGTATTAACATAATTAATATATTCTCATTGGTGTCCTTAAATAAATATAATCAGGTGTAACAAAATATGCAACAACATCAGACAATGATATCCCTATTGATAATATAGAGTAAGCAATAATATGGTTAACTCTCGTAAACCAGAAACAGACGGCAACCCTTGTCGACTGGTTCGGTAAGGTGCATTTAAGAGGTTATCAACTGACAACAACATGCGCATGAATGCTTGTTGTCCCAAACTTTATTAACTCTTTAACCATGTGTCGAAACAAAATAAATTGACTAAATCGATGGTTATAGTATTTAACTGTATACATAGGCTAACAACCTATAAGCTTAAAATAATTTGAAAGCAAGGTTTAAAGGTAGCCGTCGACAAAGTCGATAAACGATAAGCATAGAAGAGATAGCCTCAGATTACTTTGAAAAATTGTTTGAAAACATACCTTACCATCTGGGTCAACCACAACAAGGAACATATGCAGCAACCTCAAGATAATTTAAAAACAGGTTCAAAATAAAGCTTGTTGACATGGATGATGACATCAAGAGTTTAAAGGCGATAACCCAAAAACTACAACAACAAAATAGGTTTAAAAAAAGCCTTATCGACCATGAATAGTGATGAAAATCATAAAGTCAATAAGCCCTAAGTATTTGAAAAATAGATTGGAAATAATCCTTGTCAACATAGTCGACAAGTTCGTAGAGGCGATAAACCTTAAAAGCAATTTGAAAACAACATAGGAAACTAGCCTTGTCGACATAGATGACAATAAATAGAGAAGACAACCTCTATAAGGTTTTAAAACAACAGAGGCGGCAAGCCTCAAATTTGCAATATGAAATCATCTTATTGTTCATGCACTGTAGCAATAAGCTTATCGCTTGTGTATGAAGGCAACAAGCTTTAGCAGAGAGGTAAGATATTGAACATGGGACCCCTTCAATAAGCAACACAAAAGAAAACGACAAACCATGATACATAATATATCATGTGACATGGTATTTTGTGTATCAAGATCTTATCGACAACATCGATAAAGACAAGCCTTATCGACATGGTCGATAAGACCTTATCGACTGGATTGGTAAACCTGACAGTAAATAGCCTAAAAACATTTGTGTTCCTAATCATAGTAAAACTTTTCACCTACTATACATTAAATGTGAAAACATCATTAGTTAATGTTTTCTAAGCAAACTCAGGCTTTTCAGTTATAAACTTTTGAAATGTTAGAAATACATTGATTTCCTTAATTAATATCTTAATTACCCTAAGTTTAACTAAGTTAGGAAATTCATAATAAATTATTAAAATGCAAGAAAATCCCAAAATTTTGCATGTGTCCAAAGTTGACCATTTTCACCTTGTGTTAAAATTTCAAGTTTAAAATCTTAATTTAATTATTTTTAATAATTAAAATTTGAAATTAGCACATATTCAATGTCAAGAAATTCGTATTTTTCTAATATTTAGAAAATTTTGAAACTTAAAACCCATCTTCAAAAACATGTATAAACAATATACAAAAATGTTAGACCAAATGGAGATGTAAAACTATAAGTGTCTATAAAAAAACCTATTCATCTATGCAAAACAAGCATATACAAGCATTGTGTTGATTTTATGTGATTCAAATATTTGTTTAAGTGAGAAAGGAATTAGATACTTGTCTAATCAATCAATTATGTTATATATGGAATTATTTGAGAAGATATTTGATAGGGAACAAATTGATTACATAATCAGTTAATCAATCAATGGATTTATAAATGGGGAAAGATGTATATTCATTGATTTTGTAATATGAAGAGATAAATGATTGACTTAGAGAATCATGCAAGGAAGGAAATGTATGGAAACCAAGATATTTACTTTCTATTTACACTACAATTAAATCATGGACATTCAGAAAGGTTTCAAGACAATCAAGAACTAATTTCTTCATCTCCAAGCAACCTTTCATCCTAAAGCCTATTTGTATCTTCATATTTGTGGAGCATGAATGTGAGAGAGAACCCGTCATTGTCCTCTTCTTCCGTATACCCTAATTTATATAGTCAATCAATTAGGGGGTTTGAGTGCAACAAGTCTTTGAAGAAATTGATGATTCAATTTGTCATTATAGGGTATTCTGTCCAATTGTTACCTATAATTTTGTAGTTTCTTTTGCTCTCTTTTGTACTTTCTTTCTTTAGTGAAACAAATAATAGTTGTTGGATCCGTGGACATAGGCATAGCTGAACCACGTTAAATTTTTGTGTCTACTTCTCCTTTCCTATTTTTTTGTTTGGTGATTATTATTCATTGAGTTGGCAGTTGACAACTAATCGACAAGCTAGATCCTCTTTTTTGTATTGCTTCTACGCCTTTTGTATTCTGCTGTGCAATTTTGAATTTTATGCAAAACAAATCAATATTTTGCACAACAAATTGTGTATTGGAGCAATTTGTACAGTTATTCGCACAACAGTTTGGATCAAAGCTAACTGTCTTGTTCTGTATTAGTTACCAATGGATGATTCTTTTAGTTGTGGTATGAAAAATTATGGCATCACGAAATTTGTTAGAAGTAAAGTTTTCAGGAGATGGATGGTCAAAGTGAAGACTAATGATAGTGTTCTTCAGCAACAACTTCATTCACTTAAAGGAAGAGATAAGATGCAGAAGCGCCTTGAAGAAGATATGCATAGGACCCACTTCATGGGTTCTAGAAGAGGTGCTTGCTATTATTGTAAGAAGAAGCGACATTTTATACGAAATTGTTCAGCTCTTAGAAGGAAGAGAGAGAAGGAGATAACTTCAGTTCTGGCAGTAGCTAGATCAAATACAGATAGATGTGATGGTGATACATCATTATTTTCAGCCAGTATTTCACCTTTAGAGATTACAAGTTGGGTGATTGATTCTGGAGCCTCTTATCATACGACTTCAGATAGGAGCTGTTTTGTCGGTTATGAGAAAATTGATGGGTGAGCAGTTCATTTGGAGGATGGTGGAGCAGTTCATTTTATGGGTGTTGGAAGTGTGAGGTTTAAGATGGATGACAGTGTTATTAGAACTATTGTGGATGTTAGACATATTCCGATGCTACATAAGAGTTTGTTGTCGGTTAGAGACTTGGTATGAGGATAATAATAGATGGAGAGAATTAAAAAGTGGCGAATGGTTCCTTGGTAGTGATGAAAGGGGTGTGAGTCGATGATATTTATATGCTTCATGGGCAGACAATCTTGGGAGATTTAGTAGTGTTGATGGAAAAAAATGTCGTAAACACCAAAGATTCCCAATTACTAGGAATTATAATTATGGTCGCATAGACACAAACATAAAATAAAACATAAGTAGTTAATAACACAAGGAATTTAAGTGGTTCGGCCTCAGTGAGGGCCTACGTCCACTTTGAAGAGTCGTTGGAATTTTATTGATCATTTGGAAGATTACAAGGTTGAGACTATCTCATGATATCTCATTACATTCACTTTTCATGATATACGATGTTATAATCATCATATATTGAATAAATAAGGAAAAATACAATTTTTTCCTTCTTCTTCCTCAAAGAGGAGATGCCATTAATGAAGCTCTATGGAGGTTTCCAAGCTCAAGAATCCAACCCTTTTGAAGTGTGAGGCCATGGGGTATTTATAGGAAGTCGTTAGGTAAGGGTTAGGTAGGAGTAGGTAGAAATGGGGACCATCTACAGGAAATTCGCACCTCCAGCTTTCGACCACTGGAAATTCGTACCTAGACAGAGGTGCGAAATTTCGCACCTGCTAGGTACGAAATTTTGCGCCTGCCAGGTGCGAAGTTTCGCACCTGTAGGATGCGAAATTTCGCACCTAGCAGGTGCAGAATTTCGCACCTGGCTTGGTGCGAAGTATAGTTGGCGAGGGATGTGGTCGAGGCTCGTTGGCGCGATCTCTCCTCGGTCTTTCTCCTGCACTTCCTGAGCTTCGCCCTTAGCCCTGTCTTCATGCGATGAGTTGAGTCGAGCGTGTCTTGAGTACTTTTGGTAACCGGACCAAAAGGCCGGTTAACATTTGCCCCCCAAAGTATATCTTGTCTTGACATGATGTGCTTTGGAATGAAAGTTGAGATGGTAGTTGGGTTGCGGATTTATCCTGCAAGTTATAGGTAAAAACATGTTAGCTAGCGGGCTCGTTCGTTGAGGGAAAAGTGAGCGAGTCGCTTTTGGTTTGGTGTCGCACACGCGTTGCTAGGTATTCGCATGGTGTCATCGTCGCGCATTTAAGACGATTCGACACTTGCAAGGAATAGGCGTACGCAAGCGTGATGGTCGAGAGGTCGCCCCCCTTTTTTTTAGAGGTACGAAATTTCGAACCAGTGAGGTTCGAAATTTCGAACCGTAGAGGTTTGAATTTTCGATCCGTTGTGGTTCGAAGCTTCAAACCGCAAGGCTCGAAATTTCGAACCCTGGAGGTTCGAAATTTCGAGCCCTAGGTTCGAATTTTCGAGCCTAGGGTCGGAATACGAAGGGACTTTTTCCCTTTTTATTATAAATAGGCCCCTCTCCCTTCATTTCTCTTCCTTCTATTTTACATCATCAGCTGCCACTATTTTGAAAACTTCGTTACTAGACCCTTTCGAAAGAATTTTTTAGGTAATGAACTCAGTCAAAGGAGGAAAGGAAGAAGGGAGGTCGAAGGAGGCTCGAGATTTCGAGCCTGGCAGGGGATGTTCGGAAATTCGAACCTGATGGGGCTCGAAGTTCCGATTTCCTATGCCCAAGATTTTTCGAGCACTGGGGCTCGAGACTCCGAACCCTAGGCCTCGAAATTCCAAACCCCGAGAGCCCGAAAGTTCAAACCAGTGGGGTTCGAATTTTTGAGCCGCCATGGTTCGAATTTTCGAGCCGCCGTAGCATTGTGGTAGCGGGGGATCCTACGTAGGGAAGTTCTTATTGGTCATCTGCTCCTGGGTCGGTCACAACGATTGACCCGACAGCTCTGACTCGGGTTTCGACCGAGCATGATCCTGAGCATCTGCCGGGGGAGACTGGATTTACATTGCCTGTTGCGCCGGGTGCCCTTCCCGTTCTTCCTACGCCATCCTTGGCCGGAGGTAAATTCCCTTTACAGTGCATCCCCGAGGATGACATGATTACCAAGTTTGCGGACTGAAAGATTGTGTTTTTATTGTGCAGTCCCTTCTAGATTAAATACGGCATTGGACCATGCCCCCGTGTTTCCCCAAGTGACCGAGTCTGGGCTAGGACTCGAGAGGATACGGTTCGGAGAGAGCAGAGATCAGCTTGATACCTTCTCGGGGATAAGGATGACTCCCAGCCTCTATGAAGGCCTTATCGACGAAGGAGAGGAGGTAGACGGGCAAAGTGCGACTGCTCGAGGCCTGGTGGAGGAAAAGCTGGGGCAGGATAAAGCTATAAGGCAGGAGGTCGTAATACAGACCAGGGAGGATACTACAGAGAGGGCTACTGTGACTGTCGCCTAGGAACATATTGATGAGGAAGCAGAGAGGAAGAGGGCAGCTAATGAGGCTCAGAAGAAGCGAGAGGATGAGGAGGCTCAGCGAAGGACCCTTGAAACTCGCGAGAAACCCAGGGCCGGTGATCCAAAGCACAAGTCCCAAAAGCTTATTGAGCGACAGGCCGCTAAAGAAGCCAAGGAAAAAGCTAAGCGGGAAGGGAAAGTGATTCCGGAGGTGAGTGCTGTAGTGGTAGGTCTTGCTGCTGGGGGTGCCCTCAGGCATTTGCCGCCTATTGCCCCTACTGACGTCACCGAGATTTCCAGCGGCGATGGGGGCGAACGAGAGGCTTCTTCCAGCCTCTCACGGGTCGACCACTTCCTAAAGGAGCCGAAGTGGAAAAGGCGGGTCTGACAGGAAAAGGCCCCGCTCCAAGTATGAACTGTCGAGTGCCGAATCTGCAAAGAAGAAGCACAAAGACAAGAAGAAGAAGCATGGTTAACGTTAGTTGCTTATGTGTAAGTTTAGTGCTTATTTCGGTAGTGTAGGCCGGTAGTTTACGCGAGCTCGACCCTCGCTTTTGGTTTTTCAAGGCATGGTGTGGTTCTCATGTACACCCTGTTATTAGAAAGAAAGATATTAGCTATGTAGTTGGTTGTAATGTGTGTGTGTTGTAATGAAATATGAATTAGTAAAGATCGCACTTTCTGTTAAATGTTCGGATGTTCTTCCCATGTTTTCGGGCGTCCCGTACTTGCATAGGCCTACTTATCATTACACTTAACAAAAAAGTGATTGTGAGTGCTATGCCCTAGATCGATGGTTCCAGGGAGGAGTGATAGTGCACAGACTTCTAGTAAGTTTCCCTCCGCTCAGGAAACCCGTAGTTTGCGAAACCAGACTAAGTGTCCTGCTGTATTTGGGTTGCCCGGGGTTAATCCCAAATGTAGCGAAGGCGTATGACGTTGCGTTGTGCGGTCCGTCCGGTGTAGGCTCTCCCATCGTTCATCGGGTTGAGGCGAGCCTGTAGGCGTCGTTGTTCGTTTGGGAAGAGAAGCCCGAATCATCAGCCCGTAGGGTCCGATCGTGGCCGTGGCTACCCCTTAGCCTTGAGAGCTTCGGGGAAGTAACGATTTAAGGGTCGGTCTCGGTGCTGCACCAAGATTCGACCATCATCCGTAGTTCAGAGGGAGTTTGTATCGCCCCGTCTGGCTGTTGGGTGGCCCCAAGTCGCATGGGACTTGGGCGAACAATTTATCCTCGGCCTCGGCCTTAGGCCTAGGTTCGAGTTAGAGGTTATTTATACTCGGTCGCGCCACGGGCCGGTGACTCGAGTAGCATTGCCGGCTCCCATGCTCGGGGTGCCGGTTGGTGCCAATGGGGTTAGATTGCGAGGTTGGCTCGCGGCCTGGACGGCGGTGTCGGCCCCCATACTAAAGGTCGACACAGCAGTCGGCAGTTTACATGAAAGCTAGCTGTCATGATTAATCAAACATATCACGCGAGGAGTAAACACAAAATAAAGAGATAGAAAGATGAACATTATTTCCACTAGTAACTTTTGGCATGAATAGCCTTTACAATGCCTTGAATTGTTACAAAACATCGCTGGAAAGCGGAAACAACCATGTACTAAGTTATGTGAAGTAGCGGCGAAGATGTTCACTGTTCCAAGCCCTTGGTAGTTCAGCTCTGTCCACGATCGCTAGCTTGAAAGTTCCATTACCGAGTCTTCATAGGATAGAGTACGGGCCTTCCCGACGAGGAGCGAGGCCTGTTGGCGTAGGGAATACCCGTTTTAGGACGAGGTCGCCGATGTTGAGGTCCTTGTGGCGGACTCGAGAGTGGAAGTACCGGGCGACTCGTTGTCGTTGGGCAGCGGCTCGGAGGTCGGCTTCGTTCCTCTTTTCTTCAAGCAGATCGAGTGATCCCATGAGTAAATCTTGGTTCGTCTTTGGATCAAAATAGGTGACTCGATGAGACTGAAGTTCGAGCTCGATGGGGATGACGGCTTAGGCCGTAGGCGAGGGCGAAGGGAGTGTGCCCGGTCGCTGTCTTGTGGGTTGTCTGGTAGGCCCATAGGGCTAAAGGAAGTTCATCTGCCCACATGTCCCCGTCCTTCTCAAGGCGCTTCTTGATGATGGACTTGATAACTTTGTTAACTGCCTCAACTTGTCTGTTAGCCTAGGGGTGTGCTACGGCCGATAATCTTTTTTCGATGTCGTGCCGCTGACAGAAGGATTTGAACTCTGCGCTCTCGAACTGAGTGCCGTTGTCTAAAATGATGGCATGTGGGACACCATATTGAGTGATGATGTTGCATACAACGAAGTTGATCATTTTCTTGGTAGTGATTGTGGCGAGAGCCTCGGCGTTCTCTGTTGAAGTTTCTTCAAGAGCCGTAAATTCTACTATGAAGTCGGCGAGGGCTTGTCAGAGGATGGCTCGACTGGGAGTGAATGTTATCACGAACCGACTTAGTTCCATACTCCACTTTAGCAGTCGACCGGATGCCTCGTGTCTCTATAGAACTGGGCGCAATGGCTGGTCGGTGAATGAGCCTGGAGATATGGTCGAAGCTTCCGGGAGGAGATCAGTAAGCAGAATGCCAACTTTTCGAGCTTTGGGTAGTTCTTTTATGCCCCCGTCAATCGCTTGCTTATGTAGTAGGCAGGTCGTTGAATGCGATCTTCAAGCCGTATTAATGCTGAGCTGATTGCCTGCGTAGAAATAACCAAGTAAATATATAAGTCCTCATGATCTATAGGCTTAGACAAAATGGGTGGTCGCTCCAAGTGATCCAGGAGTTCCTTGAATGCGGAAGCACACTCAGGGGTCCACTTGAAGTTGCGTTTCCCTTTTCGAAGTAAATTGAAGAAAGGAATGCACTTGTCGGTGTCCATTGAGATGAATCGACTTAAAGCGGCATCCTTTCCATTTAAATTTTGAACGTCCTTAATATTTTCAGGGATTTGGATATCCCGAATGGCTTGGATTTTCTCGGGATTAGCTTCGATGCCCTGGGCGTTGACGATGAAACTCAGAAACTTTCCTGAAGCGACGCCAAAGGAACATTTGAGAGCGTTGAGTTTCATGTCGTGTCGATGAAGGACATCGAACATTTCAGAGAGGTCGTGGTCGCTAGACACTTTTGATTTAACTAGCATGTCGTCCACGTACACCTCCATGGATTTCTGGATTTAATTTTTGAAGAGTCGATTAACCATCTGCTGATATGTGGCGCCGGCATTCTTGAGGCCGAAGGACATGACGCGATAGCAGTAAAGACCAAGGTCAGTTATGAAGGAGGTATGGTCCTGGTCACGGAGATTCATCGGGATCTGGTTGTAACCGGAGTAGGTGTCCATGAAGGATAGCAATTGGTATCTGGCGGTTGAATCAACTAGCCGATCGATCTTTGGGAGCAGGAAGCTGTCCTTAGGACATGCCTTATTTAGATCAGAGAAGTCGACAAACGTCTGCCATTTCCCATTGGCCTTTTTAACTAGAACTGGATTGGAGACCTACTCAGGGTAGTCGGCCTCTCGGATGAAGTTGTTGTTTAGTAGGCGATCTACCTCTTCTTTGAGTACCTTGGATTTGTACGGTCCCAGGAAGTGACGCTTTTGTTTGACTGGAGGCATCGTAGGGTCTATGCATAAAGAATGGCAGGTGATTGCCGGGTCTATGCCTTTCATGTCGGAGTGAGTCCATGAGAATACGTCTAGATTAGCCTTTAGAAAATCCACAAGATCGTATTTGACCGCTAGGTGAAGGTGTGATCCTATCTTTAATACTCGCAATTGATCGTTGAGAATGACAAGAACATCTACTGTGGGCTCGACCGGAGTAGGTCTCTCGCCCACGGGCTCTTTGTCTTTCCTTGTATCGAGGTCATCGGAAAGACGGGAGTGGCGCCTGAGCCAGGGCCCAGACGCCGCTGATTGCTATGCGGAGGTGGTCTTGGCGCAAAAGGCTACGAGCATTGCCTTGCCCTTGTCCTTATTGCGCGCGTTCTTCCATTCTATTGCATAACATTCTCTAGCATTGACTTGGTCTCCTCTGATCGTTCTGATCCCGTTTTCTGTTAGAAATTTCATCAGGAGGGACCATGGTGATAGGCAAACGTGAAATTCTATGAGGAATGGACGCCCAATGAAGACGTTGTATGGCAAGATGATGTCGAAAACCACGAAGGTGAGGATTCAGACTCGGCTTCGATCCCCCGTACAGAGTTTGATGGGTAGGTCGATGACTCCTACTGGACAGCTGGATGCCCCATTAAAACCGTGGATCGTGGAATGGCATGGTTTGAGATCTCTTGCCTCTAACTTCATCTGGTCATAGGCGGCTTTGAAAATGATGTTGACCGAACTTCCTGAATTGACCAATATTTTTCGAACAGTTGCAGCTCCAATTTGGGCAGTGATGACCAAAGGATCGGTGGTCGGGATTTCAATTTCCGTGGACTCCCTTCCATTGAAGATAATGTCGTCCCGCATGGTTTTTCGGAGCTTGGCCGGGATAGACTCATCGGGAGCAGAGCAAGACTCGTAGGTTGCATGCTTAATGGAGCCCACATATTCCTCCATCTTTCGGAAGCTGTCATGCGTGGGGCCAGGCCCACTGCATATAGTGTTGATCATGATTCCTCGTCTCGCGTTAGACGGTCCTGGGGCTGTCTTGGCGGCCGTCTGAGGAGTTGGCGCAGGAGGTTTTGGATTGGTTTCGGGGGGAAGGGCTCTTGGATGTACTGTTCAAGTTGCTTTTCTCGGATAAGCTTTTCAATTGCATCCCTTAGCTGGCGACATTCATTCGTATTGTGCCCATACATATCATGATATCGGCAGTATCTCCCCGAGTTCTTCTCGGCAACGGTTGATTCCTTGACGCGGGGTTTCTTGTATGACAAGGTGTTACATGTCTCTAGGTAGTTAGTTTATGGATCTTTGTTTAGCAGAGTGTATGTCTCGTAGGCTTGGTAAGGGTCGGGCTTCCTCGGCTCTGTCTGGACCTGATTGTTGCTTCGGCCACCTTGCCCCCCAATGTTTGGTCTTTGTCTGGGTGGTCCTGCCCCCGTGTTCAGATTGGAGGGT
The DNA here is from genome assembly GCA_030737875.1 of Allium sativum. NCBI lineage: Eukaryota > Viridiplantae > Streptophyta > Magnoliopsida > Asparagales > Amaryllidaceae > Allium > Allium sativum. Next base: position 583,295,660 of record CM060913.1, read on the forward strand.
CCTCCTGCTTCTCGCCCCCTAGGACGGTTATTGGTGGTGTCCGCTCAAGGGATATTGGGGCGACTGGTCTCGGAGACGCGGTCCCGTCTTGCTTCTTCTTGGCATAAGAACTGCCTCGCTTTCTCAAGAAAGCATCGAGGCTCTTTGGATGTTTTTGATCAATCCATGCCCCAAATTCAGAAGTTGGAAGGACGTCTTTAGCTAGTTGGAAGAGTACGGTGCACAGATCTGGATCCTCGACCTCGGCGAGGGCGATGTTGAACCTGGAGAGGTAGCTTTTGAGTGACTCTGAGGGCCCTTGGTATAGGTTGGAAAGGGTGAGGGCATTCTTCGGAGTCGGGATATTCATCATGCCCTTGGTATAGAGCGGTCCCCAATAGGAAGACTGGAAAGCATTTGCGCTTGTTAGGATCTTCGCCTCTGCTCGAGTCCATTTGCCATTCATAACGGTTCAGGAAAGCACAAGGGTCAGTGGTGCCGTCATAAAGCAGCATCTGCAGCATGCTGAAGTGTCGCGGCCATTCAGCTTCATTGACTCTTCGAGTGAAAGGGTTGCGCCTAATGTGTGCTTCCCATGAATCATTCACGTTCCCTCGCATCTCCCTCATGATCCTTCGGACCATGTCGGGAAGATAGGTCGGATGAGGGTCCGCCATCGGGACCCATGTGTAACACCCCGCCTCTACTAGGGTCACTCACAAAGGGAATGCACTAGTTTTGGTGGAGCATTATCTAGGTAAACATACACAGAGATATCACAAGGCAGAACATAAATAAAGCAGCGGTAGAAACTAAAAACCCAATTTTTATTACTTTCGAGAAAAGAGTCAAAACCTCATATATCCAAGGTACAAATTATTCAATTACATCAAGTTCTAGATAAAGAAGCATAAACTTAAAGTAGTAAAAGTAAATTATTCCCCAAACATAGCAGAAGTGCAGCCATAGCATAGCTCAAGACCAAACCATACATGAGCTGTCACAAAGCAAGCTAAATCCTAGCTAAGAGCTAGTGTTTCCTCCCTGTGAACCTGGGGGGGGGGGGGAGTGGAACGAAAGAAAAAGAGGCAAAAGAAATAGGGTTAGTCATAAAGACTGGTAAGTCCTAGTAACATTCAGTATAAAAACTAGTAAAGGTAATAAGACAGGTATAAACTGAAAATAAACATAAGGATGATGATAAGTCTGGCATGATAAACTAAGATAACGAGATAACGAGATAACTGAAGTATAGCCTCGCATGTTCAAGGTTCGCTGCACCAACCGTACTAGTATTCTAACCCATGTCAAGTATTTATCATGAAGTGATCCCTTAGCCCAATATCATGAAGTGACCCATTATGGGGTCCCATGGTACGATCTACTAATCGATCGGCTTCCTACAAGTTCTAGCTTGTCAAGTGTCTATGTCATACGGCCCAATCATGAAATGTAGTCACCTGTGCTAGTTCCACCCTAGGGTGTATCAAGTCCTAGGGTGCCAACCACCGACACGAATCAAGCACGCACAGTGTAAACCTACGGGTGCACAATGCCTGCTTTTTCAACTCCGGACTACGTGCACGACCATAGTCCGCCTGAACCTACAATTGCGCACCTACTCAGCCGTCGTTCTGGTCGCTTACAATCAGCCCAGTAATTGTGCCCCACCCTGCCTAGTCCCAGGGTATCGTGATACATCTAAGTGGGTTACTGCTGAAAAGGGCCGCATAACTAGGGTTTTCTAATGGGTTAAGTGTTGTCATTCAAATTCGTGACTTAACCCTATCCAAATCATGTATCAAGTTGGTTAAGTGTGTTCAAGCGGTTCATGACTTAACCCTATCAAATCATCATGTCAAATTGGTTAAGTATATTCAAGTGGTTCATGACTTAACCCTATCATGTGGCATTAATTCATTAATGCACCCCAACCTCTCACATTAGACTAGTTGTTGTGGTCACTGGATTTGCCAGGCGGTTCCGGGCAGATTTACACCACAACATAGTCTAACCTCGGGTTCTAGATGCGATATGACCAACTACCCACATTGGATCCTATTGTTTGCAGTTACTGGATTCGCCGGGCGGTTCGGGGCAGATTTACACTGCAAACTCAATCCAACCTCGAGTTGGCCATTTTCAAGTTTATCTAAGTGTCATGTCCATGTTCAAGTTTTCATGTCAAAATTCATGTCGAGTTTCATGTCAGATTTTATGTAAGTTTCATGCCACGTTCTTGTCCATATACAGGTTCAAGTTATAATAACGTTCATATTCAAGTTCAAAGCCAATTCATGTTTTACCTAATCTACCCAAATCGTATTCCCATCGCACGTAAACTCGAATCGATACAAATAAATCTAATTAGTGAATAACATAAAAAGGGACAGATATAAGGTGGCAAAAGTGATCACTGGCATAGCATGGTATAACTTGAGATAAATGATTATAACATTACTGGCATATGGAATGTCGGCCTCAAACATAAAGATTCCAAATCTAGCAAAATGAGGTACTAGTCAAGATAACAGTTGGCATAAAGTGATAGTCATGGTAACGGTTGACACAAGGTGATAGTCATAAACTTGTGACTAATAGCAGATTCAACATTTCAGGCATAATAATAGGAGGGGTTTTTCTTTTTTTTTTGATTTACAACATGAATAGGCCCCAAATCAATGTCATAGTAATATACCTAAAGGTCAAGATCCAAGTTGAACAAGAATGGATGTAAAACAGTCATCATACACAGATCCAATTTCAATTTACACATATACATATTACGTTTACAGTTTAAAAATAAAAGTAACTGGGGCTTACAGATCGTGGTTCGAGAATTAGAAAAAGAGAGTCGATGTTGAATCTTTAGTCGAGTCCTAACAGAAGTCCCCAAATCAGCAATTCTCGTAACGTAGTTTCGACGTAGTAGAAGTAGTCTCTTTCTTTAAATTCCCAACCAGAATTAGAGCGACATTAGGTCAGAGAGAATTTTGTGTAGAGAGACTAGTGTTAGGGGTTGTTTATGTAGGGTTAGGCCAACGAATGTAGACAGAAATGAGGCCAGATACATCAAAACGAACTCAGACTCAAAAATGAGTTCTGTCACCAGGTCGACCCCAGGTCGACACTATGGTCGACCTGGTTCTGGGCAGGTCGACTACATAGTCGACCCCCAGGTCGACCTGGTCCTAGGCGGGAAATTTCCTGCCCAGTCCATTCTGAGGTTTGATTTTGAAATTTGAATTCGAATTCTAAGCTGTTTTGAACTTGAAAACTTCTGAGGACTACGATTTTCGAAAACTCGGACTCGTTTCCAAGCAGAATTTCGAGACGAATGCAATGGCGTAACCCGTTTCCTTTGATTCTTATTTTAAAAATTAATTCTGCCCTGATTTATGGTTATTATACATTATAAAAATATGGGTTGTTACATTCTCCCCTCCTTAAAGGATTTCGTCCCCAAAATCTCTAAGTTAGAAAGAATATATCCTACCATCCAATCATCCATCTAGTCAAAGCATCATCCACAGGCAACCATTGTCCTTAAAAGATTTCTAGTGCTGTATGAACATATGCAGAAAGTGTGTATATGTACTTATCTAATGTAAAATATCAGGCGGTTACTGATTCAGTAAACCTCCTTAATGCAAAATATGTTAGTGTAATGAATCCAACATGTATGCAAATTCCTAACATAGTTTATAATCTCTACATGAGTGCACAAACATTCATTCATATGCAATATCCAAGTGATAGCATAACAAGTTCCATCCATGTACAAGTATAAGCACTCATGCATATGCAACATGAAAATGTGACTGAGCCGATCTAGTGCCTAATGTGTGTCATGCATCCACTAGCAATCACTTGCAAACACTTGCAACCATTTGCAAACATCAACCATAACATGTTTCAATCACATGTTTACATCCATATGGTTCTACCTAAGGTTCTCAAGATAACAAGACAAACATCGGTAGTAAAAGCATGATACGAAAAGGTTTTCAAGTTTATAGGAAAAAGAGATCGAGAATGTACCCTAAAAAAGAAATGGGTAAAGCGCGCGTATCTTTTCTTCGGTTTCCCAAGTTGCGTCTTCTTGGGCTTAACTCCACTGAACTTTAACTAGCTTGACTTCTCGATTCCTTAGCTTCTTGATCTCCGTTCCTAAGATACAAATTGGAACTCGCCTCAATGTTGCTTCTTTTTCCACTTCTACGCCTTCAAGGATGCTTGGCTCAACCACTTCGGTCGATTCATGTAAGCACTTTCGGAGATGCGAGACATGAAAGACATTGTGTACTTCGGCCAGCCTCTCGGGTAATTCTACCTTATAGGCCATCCGCCCAATCTTCTCAGTAATAGGGAACGGTCCGACGAATCTTGGTGCTAGTTTTCCCACCGCCCCAAAACGAACTACATTGCGTAAAGGAGAAACTTTTATAAAGACCATATCTCCAACTTCGAACTCTAGGTTTGTCCTTCTCTGGTCCGCATAAGATTTCTGTCTATCTTGGGCCGTTTTCATCCATCTTCGTATCAACTCAATCTTCTCAGAAGTGTCCCTTATCATTTCGGGCCCAAGTATAAGTCTGTCTGTCGTCTCCCACCAACAAGTTGGTGATTTGCACGGTCTTCCATACAGGGCTTCGAACGGTGCCATTCCGATGCTAGCTTGGTAACTATTGTTATATGCAAACTCCACGAGAGGAAGATGGTCTTCCCAAGTACCACCAAAGTCAAGAATGCATAGTCTCAAAAGATCCTCTAGCACCCTATTTACCCTTTCGGTTTGTCCATCCGTCTGCGGGTGATGGGCCATGCTCAAGTTCAGTCATGTACCCATTGCTTCTTGCAGACTATTCCAAAACTAGCTAGTAAAAATCGGGTCACGGTCACTAACTACACTAGAAGGAACCCCGTGTAACTGTACTATCTCCCGAAGGTAAATAGACGCTAGCCATGATGCGGTCCTCTTGCTTTTTACTAGAATGAAGTGAGCACTTTTCGATAGTCTATCAACAATGACCCATATGCTAGTATTTCTCTTCCTTGACCTAGGCAGTCCATCCACGAAATCCATCGAGATACTCTCCCATTTCCATTGCGGAACCTCCAAAGGATGTAATAGCCCACCGGGATTCTTCGACTTGGCCTTTACTTGTTGGCACACCATGCACTTTGAAACGAACTCTGCCACGTCCTTTTTCATTCTAGTCCAAAAGAAAATGCGTTTCATATCTTTGTACATCTTATCCCCTCCGGGATGTATGGTCATCTTCGAGTGATGTGCCTCCTCGAGAACTTTCCTTACTAAGTATCCCACTTGCGGGGCGCATAGCCTTCCATCACGCCTTAGCTATCCCTTGTCATCTATGGAATACCTACTGAGGTGACTTGACGTCTCACCCCTAATCAGCTTGTCCATGATTTCGACTATCTGTGGGTCTTCCTTTTGTGAAGTCCCTACTTGATCTAGAAGTGTAGGTCTTAACTCAAGAGATGCTAATGTAGTAGCCAATGACTCAACAGCAGGTGTGAAATCAAAGGTTGCTATAAACTCATGACTTTTCCTTTCAACAAACAAGGGGCTCAAGGTCAACCTTTTCCTACTTAGCGCATCTGCCACAACGTTACCCTTGCCAGGGGTATAAGCTATATTGAAGTCATATGATGCCAAGAATTTCATCCATCGCTATTGTCTCAGATTCAAATCTTTCTGTGAGAAGAGGTACTTCAGCGATTTGTGGTCGGTATACAGCTCGAACCTCTCCCCAAGAAGATAATGGCGCCAAGATTTAAGTGCAAAAACGATCGCCGCCAACTCCAAGTCATGTGTGGGATAGTTCTTCTCATGAACTTTAAGTTGTCTACCCCCATAGCATATCACTTTCCCTTCTTGCATTAGGACTGCGCCTAATCCCGTGCCACATGCATCTGTGTACACGGTTAACATCTTACCTCCATCGGGTAATGCCAAAACTGGAGCTGTGGTGAGGGCTCTCTTGAGTCTCTTAAAAGCAATCTCACATTCTATGTTCCACGCAAACGCTAGGTTTTTCTTCGTTAAACTAGTAAGAGGGGCTGAAATCTTAGCAAAGTCCTTAATGAACTTCCTATAGTAGCCTGCCAAACCGAGAAAGCTTCTCACTTCAGTTGCGTTCTTAGGAACTTTCCAGTCTTGCACCGCAACCGCCTTTGCGGGGTCCACGACCATGCCTTGCTTAGAAACTACATGTCTAAGAAACCGAACTTCCTTCCTCCAAAAATGGCATTTGGAGAACTTAGCCTTTAACTGGTGTGCTCTGAGCGTATCCATGACTTCCCTGAGATGTCTAGCATGCTTTTCTTCATCCTTTAAGAAGATCAGAATATCGTCTACGAAAACCACTACAAACTTGTTAAGGAACTCCCGAAACACCCTACTCATCAAATCTACAAAATACGCGAGTGCATTCGTTAACCCAAACGGCATGACGAGCCATTCGAAGAACCCGTCTGGAGTCCTAAACGCAGTTTTGTCAATGCTATCCTCAGCCACTCTAAGCTGATGGAACCCTGCGGCTAGATCGAGTTGAGAGAAAACAGATGCTCCTATAAGCTGGTCAAACAGATCGTCGATTCTTGGCAGTGGGTGCCTATTCTTCTTCGTAAGCTTGTTTAACTCACGATAATCTACGCACAGACGAAGCGAACCATCCGCCTTAGTAGCGAATACCACTGAAGCACCCCATTCAGAAATGCTTCGCCTTATTAAATTTTTCTCAAGCAACTCCTTAACTTGTTTACTGAGCTCTCTTCTTTCTCGTGGGGCCATGTGTTTAACAGGCAATGAAACTGGCTTAGCATTATCAACAAGATAAATTCAGAAGTCTATCTCGCGTTTAGGAGGTAACCCTCTTACCTCATCAAAGACATCTGGATATTCTCGGACCACTTTTACAGATTACAAATTGTCGATGGACAAGTCAAGAGATTCAAGATAACATAACATGACCGGACCCTTAGGGTTACAAGAAATTTCAAGGGTATTACCAAGACGAGTCATGAGCCTCACTACCCTTCGTTCATAATCAAGAATGGCTCCATAATTGGACAGCCAATCCATGCCTAGAATCAATCCGTATCCCATAAATCCGAGAACATAAGCATTACACACGAATTCTACGCTTAAGATAGAAATTCTCAAATCCACACTAATCAAAGATAAATGAGTGGAGCCCCCAATTGGATTTGAACCTATAACGGGATCCTCAACTAGACTAGTACTTAGGTGCATATTTCCAACAATATCAGAAGAAATAAAAGTATGCGATGCGCCAGAGTCAAATAAGGTTCAAACAGGAAAGTCAGAAATGTAAACAAGGCTTTCTACGGAAATATTACTACCTCGGTCCGGTGCTGTAGTGGTGTTGAGAGCATGCAACTGCCCTCCAGAAGGTCCTGCTCGCTGGGTCTACCCTTGCCCCTGTCCTTGCTTCTTAGGGCAATCCTTGCTAATGTGTCTAGTATCACCACAATGAAAGCATTCACCCAACTTTCTCTTCTTCTTTCTACAGTCTTTAGCTAGATGCCCCGTAATCCCACAAAAGTTACACTTCCTTATCTCACATGCCTTGTTGTTGTTGCCCTTGTTATTCTTGTTGCCTCCCTTCTTGGAGTCAACTTTCTTATTATGAGTCTCATTAGGCTTAACCTCCTTCTTGCTATTCTTATCTTCCTCATGAAGTAGAGCCATATCCACCAAGCTTTCAAAGGTCGCCCCCATGGGTATATGCGTTATGGCCAAACTGTGTAGTGGCTCGTTCAATCCTCGAGCAAAGCATACAACCTTTTTCTGGGCCGTATTGACCAAGTCCAAACCGAACCGAGCAAGCTGATTAAACTTATTCACGTACTCCCTAACAGACTCCATCTGAAGGTTCTCTTCAGTTAATGATAAGAATTTAAACCCAAACCTCTCTCTATAGTCTGTCCAAGTCTCAATTGGCCTGGTGGCATTGGTGACTTCCCACCAAAATGCAGCTTCCTCTTTCAACAACCATGCTGCCAACTGAACTTTCCTATGGTCCTCCACATCAAAGATAATAAACAAGTATTCAGTCTCCTTTAGCCAGTTTCGTGCCTCAAGAAAGGTTTCAGTTCCAACGAAGTTCTTGCCGCCCATTGCTTTAAAGTCTTTGCATATCTTGGCAAAGGTGGTACCAGGAGGAAGAGGAACCGCAGCCACTGGGGGAGGAGGAGGAGGGATGTCTGTCGGGCCCGTGCCGTTGGCCCTAGCTTCTAAGTACCTTCGGAACCATCTAGGTACGGGTACTCCCTCAGGAATGTTAAGATCAGACATGCTGAAAAACGAAAAGAAAAAGATTCAAACGAGGAAACAAAGGAAAGTGCTAATGGCTTTTGGGGAATAGCCTTTTTAAACATAAAACTTTTATCAAAAAATGCTTCTTTATAAATGGTTTTTGGAAAATAGTTTTAGAAGGTTTTTTAAAAAAATTTGTCCCGTCTGGTAACCTTCTGCTCTGATACCAAATGTAACACCCAACCTCTGCTGGGGTCACTCACAAAGGGAATGAACTAGTTTTGGTGGAGTATTATCTAGGTAAACATACACAGAGATATCACAAGGCAAAACATAAATAAAGCAGCGGTAGAAATTAAAAACCCAATTTTTATTACTTTCTAGAAAAGAGTCAAAACCTCATATATCCAAGGTACAAATTATTCCATTACATCAGGTTCTAGATAAAGAAGCATAAACTTAAAGTAGCAAAAGTAAATTATTCCCCAAACATAGCAGAAGTGCAGCCATAGCATAGCTCAAGACCAAACCATACATGAGCTGTCTGAAAGCAAGCTAAATCCAAGCTAAGAGCTAGTGTTTCCTCCCTGAGAACCTTGGGGGTGGGGGGGAAATGAAAGAAAAAGAGGCGAAAGAAAATGTTCGCTGCACCAACCGTACTAGTATTCTAACCCATGTCAAGTATTTATCATGAAGTGATCCCATAGCCCAATATCATGAAGTGACCTATTATGGGGTCCCACGGTACGATCTACTAGTCGACCGGCTTCCTACAAGTTCTAGCTCGTCAAGTGTCAGTGTCATATGACCCAATCACGAAATTTAGTCCCCTGTGCTAGGTCCACCCTAGGGTGTATCAAGTCCTAGGGTGCTAACCACCGACACGAATCAAGCACGCACAGCGTAAACCTACGGGTGCCCATTGCCTGCTTTTTCAACTCCGGACTACGTGCATACCATAGTCCGCCTGAACCTACAATGGCGCACCTACTCAGCCGTCATTCTGGTCGCTTACAATCATCCTAGTAATCGTGCCCCACCCTGCCTAGTCCCAGGGTATCGTGATACATCTAAGTGGGTTACTACTGAAAAAGGCCGCGTAACTAGGGTTTTCTAATGGGTTAAGTGTTGTCATTCAAATTCATGACTTAACCCTATCCAAATCATGTATCAAGTTGGTTAAGTGTGTTCAAGCGGTTCATTACTTAACCCTATCAAATCATCGTGTCAAATTGGTTAAGTATATTCAAGTGGTTCATGACTTAACCCTATCATGTGGCATTAATTCATTAATGCACCCCAACCTCTCACATTAGACTGGTTGTTGTGGTCACTGGATTTGCCGGGCGGTTCCGGGCAGATTTACACCACAACATAGTCTAACCTCGGGTTCTAGATGCGATATGACCAACTACCCACATTGGATCCTATTGTTTGCAGTTACTGGATTCGCCGGGCGGTTCTGGGCAGATTTACACTGCAAACTCAATCCAACCTCGAGTTGGCCATTTTCAAGTTTATCTAAGTGTCATGTCCATGTTCAAGTTTTCATGTCAAAATTCATGTCGAGTTTCATGTCAGATTTCATGTAAGTTTCATGTCACGTTCTTGTCCATATACAGGTTCAAGTTATAATAACGTTCATATTCAAGTTCAAAGCCAATTCATGTTTTACCTAATCTACCCAAATCGTATTCCCATCGCACGTAAACTCGAATCGATACAAATAAATCTAATTAGGGAATAATATAAAAAGGGACAGATATAAGGTGGCAAAAGTGATCACTGGCATAGCATGGTATAACTTGAGATAAATGATTATAACATTACTGGCACATGGAATGTCGGCCTCAAACATAAAGATTCCAAATCTAGCGAAATGAGGTACTAGTCAAGATAACAGTTGGCATAAAGTGATAGTCATGGTAACGGTTGACACAAGGTGATAGTCATAAACTTGTGACTAATAGAAGATTCAACATTTTAGGCATGATAATAGGAGGGGGTTTTCTTTTTTTTGATTTACAACATGAATAGGCCCCAAATCAATGTCATAGTAAGATACCCAAAGGTCAAGATCCAAGATGAACAAGAATGGATGTAAAACAGTCATCATACACATGTCCAATTTCAATTTACACATATACATATTACGTTTACAGTTTAAAACTAAAAGTAACCGGGGCTTACAGATCGTGGTTCGAGAATTAGAAAAAGAGAGTCGATGTTGAATCTTTAGTCGAGTCCTAACAGAAGTCCCCAAATCAGCAATTCTCTTAACGTAGTTTCGACGTACTAGAAGTAGTCTCTTTCTTTAACTTCCCAACCAGAATTAGAGCAGCATAAGGTCAGAGAGAATTTTGTGTAGAGAGACTAGTGTTAGGGGCTGTTTATATAGGGTCAGGCCAACGAATGTAGACAGAAATGAGGCCAGATACATCAAAACGAACTCAGACTCAAAAATGGGTTCTGTCACCAGGTCGAACCCCAGGTCGACACTATGATTGACCTGGTCCTGGGCAGGTCGACTACATAGTCGACCCCTAGGTCGACCTGGTCCTGGGCGGAAAATTTCCTGCCCAGTCCATTCTGAGGTTTGAATTTCGAAATTTGAATTTGAATTCTGAGCTGTTTTGAACTTGAAAACTTCTGAAAACTTCGAAAGGTCATAACTTGGTCATACAGACTCCGATTTTCGAAAACTCAAACTCATTTCCAAGCAGAATTTTGAGACGAATGCAATGACGTAACCCGTTTCCCTTGATTCTTATTTTAAAAATTAATTCTGCCCTGATTTATGGTTATTATATGTTATAAAAATACAGGTTGTTACACCATGGGTTTTGGCGAGGTTCCGGAGTTCTAGCGCAAGGGCGTCTTCTAGGGTGGATGTATGGACCATCTTCTTCCATGTCCACAACATCTACAACGGGATCTTGGTGTGCGTGATGATGTGGAGCAGGGTCACGCGGATCCGGTTCCTGGAAGGCATGGGCCGTCAAAATAATAGGTTCGTTGTCTCGACGGGCGGCGGTTGAGTCTTGTCGAGGAGGAGGTTGGTTAGTAGGAGAGGGTCCTTCATTGATGACTAAGTGAGAATGGTCCCGATATTGGGCGACCTTGCTATAGGTAACCGTGGTCCAGTCGCCGTTGCCGTTGGCATACCCATTGCCATGGCCATTGTCGAGAGCGTTTGTTCGGATGGTGACGTTGTTGATGAGACTAAACCTCCTTCTTTGGTGCGGGCCCCTAGTCTCGGAAGAGGAAGTTTCCGATGTTGGTGGTCGAGGTCGAGCATTGTTTCGAGCTAGTTGTAGTCGAGCGATGACACGCTGACTTTCCTGGAGTTGCCGCATAAGGTCGATGTTATTCCTTAGCGTTGGTTAAGCTCGACAGCTGTATTTCCATACTTTTCACTAAGCGCGCGGAATTGCGCTTGGGTTGTGGGCACTTCGGGGTTCGCAACTGGAGGTTCACTTTCATTAGTGGCCAGGATGTCCGCTGGCCGAGGTTGTTGAGATGTACCGGCCTCGGCTGTGGCTGAAGAGCCGATCATTGTGTTCTTTGACTTTTTTAGCATCGTAAGCGGACTCGATGGCAGGTTAAGCAAGGAACCTTAAGCTCGGTGAAGTCGAGATGGTAATGTGCGAGAAAGACGCAATATCGAGTTCTCTCGATGAAAGCACCAAATGTTGACGGCAAAAATGTCGTAAACACCAAAGATTCCCGATTACTAGGAATTATAAATATGGTCGCGTGGAAAAGAACATAAAATAGAACATAAGCAATAAATAACACAAGGAATTTATAGTGGTTCGGCCTCAGTGAGGGTCTACGTCCACTTTGAAGAGTCATTGGAATTTTATTGATCACTTGGAAGATTACAAGGTTGAGACTATCTCATGATATCTCATTACATTCACTTTTCATGATATATGATGTCATAATCATCATATGTTAAATAAATAAGGAAAAAGACAATTTTGTCCTTCTTCTTTCTCAAAGAGGGGATGCCATTAATGAAGCTCTATGGAGGTTTCCAAGTCAAGAATCCAACCCTTTTGAAGTGTGAGGCCATGGGGTATTTATAGGAAGTGGTTAGGTATGGGTTAGGTAGGAGTAGGTAGAAATGGGGACCATCTACAGGAAATTCGCACCTCCAACTGTCGGCCACTGGAAATTCGTACCTGGACAGAGGTGCGAAATTTCGCACCTGCTAGGTACGAAATTTCGCGCCTGCTAGGTGCGAAATTTCGCATCTATTAGGTGCAAAATTTCACATCTGCTTGGTGCGAAGTATAGTTGGCGAGATATATGGTCGAGGCTCGTTGGCGCGATCTCTCCTCGGTCTTCCTCCTGCACTTCCTGAGCTTCGCCCTTAGCCCTGTCTTCACGCGATGAGTTGAGTCGAGCGTGTCTCGAGTACTTTTGGTAACCGGATCAAAATGCCGGTTAACAAGTAGTTTCTACTGATTTTAGTGTTCCAGATTCTACTTAGTTATGGCACCGTCATTTAGGCCATGTTGATGAGGAGAGCCTAGAAGTATTGAAGAAGCGTAGGTTAATTGCCGGTGGTTCTCAATTAAAGCCTAGTTCTTGTGAAGATTGTTCTTTTGGAAAGAAGCATGTCACATTTGATGTTGGAAGACCTAGAGCTATAGACTTTCTAGAGTATGTTCATTTTATGTGTGGGGACCCACCCCAATTGCAACTTTAGGTGGAGCCAGTTTCTTCATCTTATTTCTGGATGATTTCTCATGTATGGTCTCAGTCTATTTCTTAAAGACCAATGACGAAATATTTTCCCAAATCTGAAAGTGGAAAACCTTAGTTGAAAAGAAGTCGGGAAAGTAGCTTTGAGTTCTTAATATTGGCAATAGTAGTGAATTTGCATCATAAGAATTCACTAACTATTGTGTGTCTGAGCATGTATTTTGAAATTTATCTACGAAGTCGCATTCTTTTTTAGTGGCGAAGAGCATGTATCGGATATTATGGGAAAGAACTATGAGCTTGAGACTAACTGCTGGTCTAGAAGAGAGATTTTGGGCAGAAGCAATATCTATGGCAGTATTTCTCATCAACCGTACTTCTATTGCCATAGATATGAAGATCCCAAAAGAAGTATGGAAAAGAGAGCCTGTTGATCATTCATTCCTTTAAGTATTATGTTGTTAAGCTTGTTTACAAGATGAGAGACATGAAAAGCTGAAGCCTAGAGGAAGCAAGCACATTTTGTTAGGTTATGGAGAAGGAATGAAAATGTATAGGTTGGGGTGCAAAACAAGTAAGAGAATTGTAACAAGCAGGCATGCGATATTTGATGAGAGGTCTTTATTGAAGGTGGAGCCTCTATCAAGTGATGACATTAGAAGGATACAAAATTTCCAAACACATTTGGAGTCATCGGTTGTTTCCATATTCAGAGAGAAAAAGGTATTTTCGTTGGTACCACGGTTGATGAGAAGATTTCAGAGGTTCAGACTTTAGGTGGAGCTCAGTTGTAGAAAAGGCCTTTTAGTTCAGTTGGCCCTATTGGTAATCATATTTGTAATGATGATTCTTCATCTTATGCTTTTAATGTTGTAGAGCTTTTTGGTGATTCTGTTGGTATTGACAATGACAATTCTAGCAAAATTCTTATGAAGGAGATTATAGTAGATAATATTGAGTATGCCCTCATTCAATTTCGAACAGAGAAGGTAAATCATGTTGTTTAATCTCAATTGGTCTCTCGAAGCATAGTTTCTAGATGTTTATCTCCTACATCAGATATGTTATAGAATTTTGATATTCGCTCATATGCATTATGTTTGTTGATGTGCATATTATCTTTCTTATGCTTGGGAAAGATTTTGAACCTTTGTTTGGGCAATACTGCCCAAACTAGTTCATATTGAGCTTGATGGTGTAGACTCAACAATTCGTTGAGATGGTGATAAAGATAGACTGTTATATTTGAATCAAGGTGGAGTGTGGTTTATATGTGATTCAAATATTTGTTTTAGAAGGAAAGAAATTAGGTAATTGATTCAATCAATCAATTATGTTATACGTGGAAATGTTTGAAAAGATATTTTGATAGGGAACAAACTGATTACATAATCAATTAATCAATCTATGGATTTATAAATGGGGGAAAAACGTATATTCGTTGTTATTGTAATATGAAGAGATAATTGATTGGCTTGGAGAATCATGCAAGGAAGGAAATGTATGAAAACCACGATCTTCACTTTCCATTTACACTGCAATTAAATCATGGACATTTGGAAAGGTTTCAAGACAATAAAGAACCAATTTCTTCATCTCCAAGCAACCTTTCATTCTGATGCCTATTTATATCTTCATATTTGTGTGGGATGAATGTGAAAGAGCATCCACCCTTATCCTCTTCTTCGGTATACCCTAATTTATGTAGTCAATCAATTAGGGGTTTTGAGTGCAACAAGTCTTTGAAGAAATTGATGATTCAATTTGTCATTGTAGGGTAGTATCTCCAATTTGCTACCTATAATTTTGTAGTTTCTATTGCTCTCTTTTGTACTCTCTTTCTTTAGTGAAATAAAAAATAGTTGTTGGGCCCGTGGACGTAGGCATAGCCGAACCACGTTAAATCTTTGTGTCTTCTTCTCCTCTTCTATTTTGTTTTGTTTGGTGATTATTATTCATTAAGTTGGCAGTTGATAATTAATCAACAAGCTAGATCCTCTTTTTTGTATTACTCCTTCGCCTTTTATATTCCGTTGTGCATTTTTGAAGTTTGTGCAAACCAAATCAATATTTTGCACAACAAATTGGGTATTGGAGTAATTTATGCAGTTATTCGCACAAATAATTGGGTATGGAGCCAGTGATCCCCCAATGGAGTGTCTCTTCTTGTAAGCCCAATTTGAGGTTTAGATCTGTAAACTCTTATTTTGTAACCTCTTGTAATTATCTTTCTTATGTGGAATAGAATATCTCTCCTTTGAACTAGAAGTACACTATCTCAATTGTAGTGGAACCAGTATAAATATTAAGTGCCTTTTTGTTTCTTCACTATAGTTATTTACTATTTGTTTGATGTAATAGAATAATTGCTGCCAGATTAGATTGATGTTCAATTGGCAAATCTAGATCATGTTTATTGTTCTTTCGCATCTGCATAGTTTTCGCACAACAGATTGGTATCGGAGCAAGGTGATTTGCTTTAAATTGTGCATCAATTATTTCTACAAAGGTTGGTAGATTCAGTGGTGATTATGCAGTTACTATTTTCGGAGAAAAGGAGACTTTGGTGGAGAAGATTATGTTGAGAGAGAATAGTGTTCCAGGCTTGGAACTTTGATGTAGCTTGAGCTCTAGATTCTCATTAAGGTGGAGTTATATGTTAGAACGCGGCCTGATCAACTGTAGAAAAGAGACTCTATATACGAAACAACTTGGCGAAACTATTTAGAGTTGTTAGCTACCTAAGACGAACCGTTAAAGGTGTTAGCAACCTTTTCAAGTGTTTGAGGACTCTGTATAACTTCAAGTTCTATTGAGAAATGCTCGTCAAGGTGGAGATCTGTTAGGCGTGGCTCGCATTATATGAGAGTTGGGTGATAAAGAGTTTAATGCATTGAAGGGACCATTGGATTTAGAAACTATATCTGATGTAGCTGATTTAGGTAACGAATTTGATGTCGTTGAGGCTTATCGACTTGTGATGCCGTCTTGGAGAGTTCAGTTCATAGAGCGGTTTTTAGCAGATTTGGTGCCATTGTGATACATCGTTGATTTTGTGCTGGCGTCTTGAAGGAGTAGTGCTACATGTAGGTATTTGGAAGGAGAGAGATTTATCTTGCATACCGAGAATTGGAATTTAGCTTTATATTTGAATCGGTGATTGGGAGAATTACTTTTTGGCCTTGGTGGTGTTTAGATTACTTTGGAATCAACCTTATTTGGATTTTACATATTTACAACATTTGTTGGCAGGCGAGGACATAGCTTGAGCTCGTTAACAAGGTTCGATGGAGGGTGGCTTTGCTGGAACTCGTTAGGTAAATATTCATTTTTGGTTTCTATCTCACAATGAGATTTTGGTTTAAGGTGGAGTTCTTTTGAAGAGTTTTATGCTGTAAAGAGAATTTGACTCGAGATGGGGTGTTGGAGATATGTGATTTTGCATCAAGGTGGAGTGTTAAATTTTGGTGATACAAAATCACAAATTGGTGGAAAAAAATATGCAAAGGGAGAAATAATCGCATGCGTTCATTATGGAAATGAATCATTATTGATTGCATTTGCATGATATGGCAAAGAAATAAATGCAGGTATTAATTTCTTCCATCTATGATAAGGAAAGGGACTGATTTACTTCCTATGTTTGCACATTTTGTTGTCATTGTAATTTGCCTTTGTTGTCTTCTTACCATATCTTGGTAAGATAATTGATGACTCACCTGTATTTCACTGGCTAAATATTAGGGGTAGACTTTATTGTAAACCCATCCTGACATGGTGCCAGTGATCCCCAAATGGAGCGTCTCTTCTTGTTAAGCCTAATTTTAGGTTTGGATATGTAAACTCTTATTTTGTAATCTCTTGTAATTCTCTCATGTGGAATAAAATCTCTCTCCTTTGAACTGGATGTACACTATCTTGATGGTAGTGGAACTAATATAAATAATGTGCGTCTCTTTGTTGTTTCTGCGTTATAGTTATTTACTATTTGTTTGATGTAATAGAATAATTGCTATCAGATTAGACTGATGTTCAATTGACAAATCCAGATGCTGTTTATTTTTCTTCCGCATATGTGCTGTAATGAGCCGGGTTTTTGGCGACCTTGGTTATCCGATATACAACACAAATCGAATGTCCAAGGGTCAAAAATACCGGTAATTAATGAAAGAAATTAGAGGGTGAGGAAAGATAAGATAGAAACTTAGAATAGAAGAAGAAAAAGAAAACATCAGAGTAACACGAACCTCACAGCAGAACGAATAACATATAATATATATAACATAACTTGAAGTATACATCTGTACTTGAATATACATCATTTTCAGAGTACAACACTTACAACACAACGGAAATAACTATAGCTATATAATCCTGAAGCCTCCTGCTCCAAGCTCTTCCAGTATATATGTAAAATCCTGACTACTTGACTGCCCGTACAAATTTAGGCACCCAAGAGTTTAGGGAAACAAACAAATAAACTCCGGGTCAGTCATGGGATTGGTATGAGTAAAACAGTTTAAAAACAGTTCGAACAAGTAAACCATATCTCATAAGACCACGCCGTATAACGGAACGGGTTTTTCCCTTATGAGATCCAAAATATCTTTATATCAAAAACCTTTTGATATTATAATAATGTCTATCAAGCACAGTATATATAATCATCTAGCAGAAACGCTTTCATCTCACGTTCTACATATATAGTATACAATCAAAACCCCAAGCACGTATTGGGTAATGGATTTCCAACTATGACAAGGTATGGAACCACCTTTCACTAGTGTACCTCTAGAGAGGAATACACTGGGTTCAACAAGAACATCTTGCAACCCGGCCACACATGACCAACCACTCATTTCGCTTGAGTGTATCGAATGTATATCACCAACGTTTGGGATCAGCAACCGTTTCCCGAATGGGACAACATCAACAATAGATTTTAGAAATAAACGAAACTCTAGATCAGGTGATTATACACCCTACTTCGGTGCGACCGACTTAGCCATGCTGCCTGCCCGATTTCTGTCATTTACCGGATGTAAGGCTATAAGTTACGCTTTATCATCACACCAGATTCACTTTGAATGCCACATTGTCAAATCCATCAAATCACCGATTGACGTCCTCAACCATACATTATGTGTTAGCTAAAAGAAGTTACCTTCTCCGCTTCCACTCTTGGTACGGTTGGAGAAATCAATATACGTGATCGTTTGGAAATACTCTGTTAGACATCCATCCATACAAGTCATCCAGGAACAGGATGAACTGAAGGCACTATTCAATACATCCATCTTAGACACTGTTATCTAAGACTTATACAATAGCCCTTGCACATTACTCCGTCTTCAATTATCTTTGGCATATATGATTCTCAACGCTTATGCCAATACAGAGTGGTTCTTTGGATAATAATCCAACCGGTCTCTTCATATTAACAACGTTAAAACGGTCAAAACTCCGATAGTCTGTGATTTAACCATCAAAGAAAAACAGGTGTGCAAACAACGATATAATTTCCAGATGGAAATTCTATCAATCAATCATCAATCATATATATATATATATTCATATTTCCTTATTCAATATTTGATTACGTTTCTGATTCTATTGGGAAAACATTTCCAAATCTTCCTTACTTGGATTTAAACAGATGTTTAAATCAACATCGCGACGACATCTCAAACCACTATACTTATTTACTAAACCACTTAACCACTTCCACTCTCGAACCTTAACCATTTCTAAATCAAAAACGAAGTCAATCAAGTTGGGGTATAACTACCTCTCAGACCTTAACTGAACAACATTTCAAATCTCGAAATAGGGTAAGTTCGTCTTTTAACTCTTTAACACTTCCTTACGTAACCATCGTTCGAATAAATCTCTATTCGATAACACCTCCCTTCGAATAACTATATTTGATAATCTCTCTTACAAATAACTAGATTCGAAAACCTTTCTTCAAATAACCTAAATTCGATTTACTCTATTTATCTAACCCTAATTGATTAACTCTTTTTACTTAACTCCTTTCGGATAACTAATTCGATAACTCCTTTCAATTAAACTATAATCGATAACTCCTTTCAAATAACTAATTCAATAACTCTTATGTGTTTAACTCTATTTGAATAACTAATTCGAATAATTCTTATTTATTTAACTCTATTCGAATAATTAATTCGAATAACTCTTATTTATTTAACTCTATTCGAATAACTAATTCGAATAACTCTTATTTATTTAACTCTATTCGAATAACTAATTCGAATAGCTCTTATTTATTTAACACTATTCGAATAACTAATTCGAATAACTCTTATTTATTTAACTCTATTCGAATAACTAATCCGAATAACTCTTACTTATTTAACTCTATTCGAATAACTAATTCGATTTACTAACTTTCGAATACCATATTCGATTAACTTCCTTCGAATAAACTATTCATTTATAAATATTTACTTTTAGTAACGGTTCTTCACTTTACAAATGATTTCCTTTTTATAACTCTATTTATTTTCTAAATATTTCCTTTTTAACTCTGTTGGTAAATGGTTTTACAAATACCCCCTTTTCGATTTCATTTGTAAAGGTTTTACAAATATTCCTCTTTCGATTCCATTTGTAAATGGTTTACAAACATTTCTCTTTCTAATCTATTTGCAAATGGTTTGCAAATAATTCCTTTAGGGTTTCATTTCTAAGTATTTTCTATTTATAAATAATCCGTTTATAAATAAATTTCTATTTATAAATATTCCCTTTATAAATACTTCCTTTTATAAAATCTCCTTTGATTGTTATAAATATTATCTCTTTTATAAAATCCTTTGATTGTTATAAATATTCTATTTTCAATATTCATTTTGAAAATTCCCTTTCCACCATTCTGGTATGTTATGGTATTTAACACATCAAATCACGATGACCAATATCGTTCAAACACATATAATCGACACAGATTATATATCACATCATATATTACAATATATGAATCACAGTAAAATATATGTTAAGGAATCCAGTTGGATTCCTCCAACCTGTTTCCCTGCATCACAGATGTTAAATAATATAGACAACATCACTTTCAGTTCCATATGATATATTCTGTTAAACAGAATCAATATAGAAATTCAACTAACTGACTAGCAGTTCAATCAAACAGTCAACACACAGTCAATCATCCAATATTTAACAGTTCTAAAAATACAACATGAAATTATAAACTGTTCAGAGTTGGTGAGATTCACTCACATTGGACTGTCATCGTTAAATAACGATAATTGTCACTTGATTTAGACGGACAATTTATTTTGCCATAAATTGTAATGAGCTTGTATGAACCTCCAGTCAGTTCCATGTTGTAACTGACGTCAGTACGATCCCAACGCAACTTATGGTTTGTCAATCTGATATCGTATGATCAGGTTATACCATTACGAAGTTAATACACCTTTTAAATTGAATAAACTTGAATTTCAATGTATTGGGCCTCACTTCTTTTCCTCACCTTTACTCTGGCCCAAACGTTCAGGCTCGTTTCCTTCTTAAACCCGATACCGATTCAAAACTTCTTCCCCAATTAGAAAATCTCGACTCCAGCCTCCTGTTCAAAACCATTGACCGCTGTTTGACCCACCATTGTCGTTGCTCCGGTCACTAATCTCCGGCGCCGACATCTCCATCGGACTCAGCACCAAAATTCGCGCACAAGGGTCACCTTCGAACCACGACCGCACTCACCCTGTCAACTCGACCTGCTCCCTCATCAGCGACTTCCCCCACATCGCCTGCCATCAGAGACCACCGGAGTACACCTCATCGACTCCACCAGCTGCGCCTCGCCCTCATACGAACCATGCCACCGATATTTCAATCCATCTCCCTCTACATCAGCTTCCTACCTCAGCCCTAGCATTACTGACTTGGTTCCAGCGCGACCAAGATTACATCGTACACCACAAAACGAGCATCAAACTGAAGAGCAACGGATGAGGATTGCATTTATATATATATTTCCAATTATTTCATAAAAGCATGAATTTGATTTTGATTTTCAAATGATGATTACTGTGTATTTTAAAAAGAGGTTGCGGCGCATTATTTTGTTGACCTCAGAAAGTGAAATTAGGTTTTAAGGGATAGGTAGGGTATTTATAGAGAGGTTTAGATATTTTTAGGTATTTTAGGATATTATATTTTAATCCTTATTTATCCGTTTCTGCATTCTAAAAATCCGTGTGATCACACACGATGTTCAAAAATCACGAAACTGGACATTTAACTAGAGTTCGACATTACGGTCCCAACGAAACTAGTTTCGTCTAATTCCGACTCCGTATGCTCACACAGCGTATTTTTAACTGTCGAAATACTGACAGTTTTTCACTCTAAAAATCCGTACGACCACACAGTGACTCTAAAAATCACGAAACTGGAAATCTAACAACTATTTGACATTGTGGATCCAACAAAATTAGTTTCGTCGAATTCTGTGGTCGTTTGCAAAACTGGCTATTTTTAAATATATAAATATATTTAAATATAATTAAATAAAATATTAATAAATTAATATTATCGTATATATATATATATATTCGCATTGGAATACCATACAGTACTACTGGGATTTATAACTTGATATTTCAAATCCCGATTATATCGATATTCGATTAAAAATGAAATTCCTTTTTAAAAATATAAATAATTCCTTTATAAATTATAAAGGAATTCCACAGCGACTTTTCTAAAATTTGATTTGGACAAAAATCAAAATCTACATGATGAAATCCCGATTTTTCTCTTCCACTAGAAAGATATATTCCACCAGCTCCACACGTTTCTTGTTTCACAGAAATCCGGCTTAAAACGAATCCTGTACATTCAGTTGAAGTTCGAATCGCCAATTTACGAACTACAACGCCATTTCAAGCTCGATGTTAATTATATTATAACTCTATGTCCAAACTGTCATTTATATAATATATTCGTTAATCTAATTCAATTCTAAGCTGAATTAAATATCACAAATGATCCGGTTCACACCATATCGTCATTTCAGCCAATTCTGATTATTTCAGAATTATAAATATTATTTAATTTATTATTTTAATTAAATATTCACCATTATTTAATTCCAAGACCATTTAATTCACTATATCACTATTTATATAACTAAATAAATTAATTATAATACCTCTGCCAATGCGGGTCATTACAATCTTCCCCACTTAAAATAATTTCATCCTCGAAGTTGCTAAAAGGTAGAGGACGACCCTGTCGACTGGTTAGAACATATTTGTTCACTTGTTAACTCCAGTTTTCAACTGGTCCAATTTAAATGCAATTAAATTATTAATTAATTCTTATCAACGAAAATTTTCAAAAATCCTGAAAATTTTCTAACACCTTCACTTTTTGAAAAATTTCGCCAGCACCTCCTTTGTACTGGTTAATAGCTCAAACTTCAACTTGCCTCTCTGGGCCGTCTCCAACCCAAAAGAAAATCAAACAGCCAAGCGGCTTGCCAATTCGGCTCATCAAAATCTCATACCATATGAAATATAAACTTGTACCTTTTTGTCGGGCATATCAACTCTATCACTTCCATATGCTATCAACTCAGCATATACCAATGTTATCCCAATCAAACTCTGAAATCACTTTTATCTCCAACACAACCATTTGCTTTTTACCAAGCCAAATTTTCATTTCAAACTCAAGTTTCGTTCTCGATTCCCAACTCTTAACTTGATTATCAATTTACACTTCAAATTCGAATCTCATAATCCAATTTGTCTTGATATCCTTCTAATTCAATCTCAGTTACCACTTTACTGGCTTTACTTTAATTCAATTTTGCTTTCACAAATTTTAGTTAAATTTGTTTTTAATTCAAACAGTCTTTCCCTGGGAGTTTTTAAATAGTTTACTCTTTTCAAAAATCAAATTTTCCTTTTGAACATGCCACTGAGCCCTTAATTAATATTCCATTAGTTAAATCACTTCTCTATTTCTTTATCAATATTTGTTAACAAAATATTTTCAATAACCATATTGGCCTTTTATGTTATATGGAAAACATTTCCGAATATCGCCTTCCTTTATTTTCTAAACTTTAGAAAATATATGCTATTTTTAATTGGAAAATATTCCAATTACTTATCTCTTTTCCGATCTCGTTTATTTCTATACTTAGGACATATTCTTTATTATATTTCCAAGCTTACACTTATTTAGGTTAAAATGGATGTTGTGTAAAACATCGTTATGACAACCCAACTACTATATTTAACTAACTCTTATTCAACATTGATCTTCGAGCCTGAATCTTACTATTTATTTGTTAATAATGAAATCAATCAAGTTGGGGTATAACTACCTCTTAGACCTTGACTGAATAACATTTATAACGTCAAAACAGATATGACTACTTTCGAATAATCAATACCATACAACTACTTATTCACTTTTAAACACGTATACGCTCCTCTTTCCATTCTTACTAGATTTTATTCTTAGTCTTCCTTTTTGATTTTACTATTCTATTTCTAAGTTCGTTTCCTTATCGACTTTTATATATATATCGATACGTTGATTTCTAACTATCAAATTATCCTAAAAATATTCTAACTCCTTAAATTCCCGGAAAAATTCGCCATAACCTCCTTTGTACCAGGAGCATCGGGATATTTCAAATAGCCTCCCATGGCCCTCACCAATCCAAAGGAAAAAGAAAAGCCAAGCGGCTAGCCGATACGGCGCATAAAATCTCATATATGAACTAAATACATACCTTTTCGTAGAGCGTTCTATTTATATACCTGCATACCTTATCCATACCTATCTCATGTATAATTATACCTGCCCAATCTATTTTAACTATACCTGATCGTTTTAACTCAATTCGTTAATTAATTTGTTAATTAACTCTGTAGTCTATTTCACTTTTATATTTGAACATGACATGTTCAAATATATTTTAACTTGCTTATTAACTAATTTGAATCCAAATTTCAAATTAGATTCTATATTCGATATCGAATATCCATTTACAAATCCAATTCACATTTCAAATTTCAACTTCAAATTCAAAACTCGACTAACTAATTCCTCTTCGACTTAGTTAATTCTATTCAATTTCTATTCAAATTTTATATCACTTCTATTATTCAAATCTATATATCAAATTCTATTCAAATTCTATATTATAAATCCCATTTGAATTTCTATATTCAAATTCTATATTCAAATTCCATATATTCAAATTCTATATATGAATTCCTTTTGAATTCTATATTCAAATTCCATATATTCAAATTCTATATTTGAATTCCTTTTGAATTCTATATTCGAATTCCATATATTCAAATTCTATATTTGAGTTCCTTTTGAATTATATATTCAAATTCCATTTCAAACTCTCTTTATTCATTCTTTATTATAAATCCCATTTGAAATTCAACACAACTTGTCTTTCCCAAAATAATCTCAAAACAGTATCCCTGGTAGTAATTCGTCACCTACAACTCGAAAATGAATACTGATGATGCAGCTGTCATCATCAACATCTATTTTCCAGCGATCGAAGTGAGTTCAATACTATAAAACCATTTCTAAACATTTCCACTTTGAAATTCATTTCAAAATATAATTCACACTGCTTTTAAAACAATTTAAAATCTCCCAGGATCTTAAATTTTCCTTGTTTTTAATCCAAATCCATTTTCAAACACCTTTCCAATTTTCTAGAGTTTTTATTCAATTTCTGGTTTAAAATTTCAGATTCAACTCATCTGATTTCACATATTTTACTTATATGAATTCTGATTGGTTATTTACATAACCATTTAATTTATAATCTTACTCGATTATAATAACAACCAATATATCCAATATATATCAAAATATACTTTGGGTAAAATTATTTTAATTTACCCTCTTTCAAAACATATTGTGCCGACCCATCGTATTCGAGTGTTCATAAACTCCTACCGATATAGTGGATCAAACTGATCGACCAGAACTCATAAACAACTCAACCAATAAATCTCCACAATATAAATTTTTTTTATATCAAATAACAAATACGTTCACTCGTATATATACACTCAACTCAATCTAGGGTATTACTAACCCTATCTCTACCGAGTCACGCCATAGAGCCAAGGTAATTCACTTAACCTTAAGCTCTGATACCAACTGTAATGACCCGGGTTTTTGGCGACCTTGGTTATCCGATATACAACACATATCGAATGTCCAAGGGTCAAAAATACCGGTAATTAATGAAAGAAATTAGAGGGTGAGGAAAGATAAGATAGAAACTTAGAATAGAAGAAGAAGAACACAACATCAGAGTAACACGAACCTCACAGCGGAACGAATAACATATAATATATATAACACAACTTGAAGTATACATCTGTACTTGAATATACATCATTTTCAGAGTACAAAACTTACAACACAGCGGAAATAACTATAGCTATATAATCCTGAAGCCTCCTGCTCCAAGCTCTTCTAGTATATCTGTAAAATCCCGACTATTTGACTACCCGTACAAATTTAGGCACCCAAGAGTTTAGGGAAACAAACAAATAAACTCTGGGTCAGTCATGGGACTGGTATGAGTAAAACAGTTTAACAACAATTCGAACAAGTAAACGATATCTCATAAGACCACGCCGTATAATGGAACGGGTTTTTCCCCTATGAGATCCAAAATATCTTTATATCAAAAACCTTTTGATATTATAATAATGTCTATCAACCACAGTATATATAATCATCTAGCAGAAACGTTTTCATCTCACGTTCTACATATATATTATACAATCAAAACCGCAAGCACATATTGGGTAATGGATTTCCAACTATGACAAGGTATGGAACCACCTTTCACTAGTGTACCTCTAGAGAGGAATACACTGGGTTCAACAAGAACATCTTGCAACCCGGCCACACATGACCGACCACTCATTTCGCTTGAGTGTATCGAATGTATATCACCAACGGTTGGTATCAGCAACCGTTTCCCGAATGGGACAGCATCAAAAATAGATTTTAGAAATAAATGAAACTCTAGATCAGGTGATTATACACCCTACTTCGGTGCGACCGACTTAGCCATGCTGCCTGTCCGATTTTTCTCATTTACCGGATGTGAGGCTATAAGCTACGCTTTATCATCACACCAGATTCACTTTGAATGCCACATTGTCAAATCCATCAAATCACCGATTGACGTCCTCAACCATACATTATGCATTAGCTGAAAGAAGTTTCCTTCTCCGCTTCCACTCTTGGTACGGTTGGAGAAATCAATATACGTGATCGTTTGGAAATACTCTGTCAAACATCCGTCCATATAAGTCATCCAGGAACAGGATGAACTAAAGGCACTATTCAATACATCCATCTTAGACACTGTTATCTAAGACTTATACAATAGCCCTTGCACTTTACTCCGTCTTCAATTATCTTTGGCCTATATGATTCGCAACGCTTTTGCCAATACATAGTGGTTCTTTGGATAATAATCCAACCGGTCTCTCCATATTACCAACGTTAAAACGGTCAAAACTTCGATAGTCTGTGATTTAACCATCAAAGAAAAACAGGTGTGCAAACAACGATATTATTTCCAAATGGAAATTCTATCAATCAATCATCAATCATATATATATATATATATATATATATTCATATTTCCTTATTCAATATTTGATTATGTTTCTGATTCTATTGGGAAAACATTTCCAAATCTTCCTTACTTGGATTTAAACAGATGTTTAAATCAACATCGCGATGACATCTCAAACCACTATACTTATTTACTAAATCACTTAACCACTTTCACTCTCGAACCTTAACCATTTCTAAATTAAAAAACGAAGTCAATCAAGTTGAGGTATAACTACCTCTCAGACCTTAGCTGAACAACATTTCAAATCTCGAAATAGGGTAAGTTCGTCTTTTAACTCTTTAACACTTCCTTACGTAACCCTCGTTCGAATAAATCTCTATTAGATAACTCCTCCCTTCGAATAACTATATTTGATAATCTCTCTTACGAATAACTAGATTCGAAAACCTTTCTTCAAATAAACTAAATTCGATTTACTCTATTTATCTAACCCTAATCGATTAACTCTTTTTACTTAACTCCTTTCGGATAACTAATTCGATAACTCCTTTCGATTAAACTATAATCGATAACTCCTTTCGAATAACTAATTCAATAACTCTTATGTGTTTAACTCTATTCGAATAACTAATTCAAATAACTCTTATTTATTTAACTCTATTCGAATAACTAATTCGAATAACTCTTATTTATTTAACTCTATTCAAATAACTAATTCAAATAACTCTTATTTATTTAACTCTATTCGAATGACTAATTCCAATAACTCTTATTTATTTAACTCTATTCGAATAACTAATTCGAATAACTCTTATTAATTTAACTCTATTCGAATAACTAATTTGATTTACTAACTTTCGAATACCATATTCGATTAACTTCCTTCGAATAAACTATTCATTTATAAATATTTACTTTTAGTAACGGTTCTTCACTTTACAAATGATTTCCTTTTTATAACTCTATTTATTTTCTAAATATTTCCTTTTTAACTCTGTTGGTAAATGGTTTTACAAATACCCCCTTTTCGATTTCATTTGTAAAGGTTTTACAAATATTCCTCTTTCGATTCCATTTGTAAATGGTTTACAAACATTTCTCTTTCTAATCTATTTGCAAATGGTTTGCAAATAATTCCTTTAAGGTTTCATTTCTAAGTATTTTCTATTTATAAATAATCCGTTTATAAATAAATTTCTATTTATAAATATTCCCTTTATAAATACTTCCTTTTATAAAATCTCCTTTGATTGTTATAAATATTATCTCTTTTATAAAATCCTTTGATTGTTATAAATATTCTATTTTCAATATTCATTTTGAAAATTCCCTTTCCACCATTCTGGTATGTTATGGTATTTAACACATCAAATCACGATGACCAATATCGTTCAAACACATATAATCGACACAGATTATATATCACATCATATATTACAATATATGAATCACAGTAAAATAAATGTTGAGGAATCCAGCTGGATTCCTCCAACCTGTTTCCCTGCATCACAGATGTTAAATAATATAGACAACATCACTTTCAGTTCCATATGATATATTCTATTAAACAGAATCAATATAGAAATTCAAATAACTGACTGGCAGTTCAATCAAACAGTCAACACACAGTCAATCAGCCAATATTTAACAGTTCTAAAAATACAACATGAAATTAAAACTGTTCAGAGTTAGTGAGATTTACTCACATTGGACTATCATCGTTAAATAATGATAATTGTCGCTTGATTTAGACGGACAATTTATTTCGCCATAAATTGTAACGAGCTTGGATGGACCTCCAGTCAGTTCCATGTTTTAGCTGACGTCCGTACGATCCCAACGCAACTTATGGTTCGTCAATCTGATATCGTATGATCAGGTTATACCATTACGAAGTTAATAAACCTTTTAAATTGAATAAACTTGAATTTCAATGTATTGGGCCTCACTTCTTTTCCTCACCTTTACTCTGGCCCAAACGTTCAGGCCCGTTTCCTTCTTAAACCCGATACCGCTTCAAAACTTCTTCCCTAATTAGAAAATCTCGACTCCAGCCTCCTGTTCAAAACCATTGACCATTGTTTAACCCACCATCGTCGTTGCTCCGGTCACTAATCTCCAACGCCGACATCTCCATCGGACTCAGCACCAAAATTCGCGCCTAAGGGTCACCTTTAAACCACGACCGCACTCACCCCATCAACTCGACCTACTCCCTCATCAGCGACTTCCCCCACGTCGCCTGCCATCAGAGACTACCTGAGTACACCTCATCGACTCCACCAGCTGTGCCTCGCCCTCATACGAACCATGCCACCGATATTTCAATCCATCTCCCTTTACATTTCTTCCTACCTCAGCCCTAGCATTACTGACTTGGTTCCAGCGCGACCAAGATTACATCGTACACCACAAAACGAGCATCAAACTAAAGAGCAACGGATGAGGATTGCATATATATATATATATTTCCAATTATTTCGTAAAAGCATGAATTTGATTTTGATTTTCAAATGATGAACTTTACTGTATTTTAAAAAGTGGTTGCAGCGCATTATTTTGTTGACCTCAGAAAGTGAAATTAGGTTTTAAGGGATAGGTAGGGTATTTATAGAGAGGTTTAGATATTTTTAGATATTTTAGGAAATTTTATTTTTATCCTTATTTATCCGTTTCTGCATTCTAAAAATCCGTGTGATCACACACGATGTCCAAAAATCATGAAACTGGACATGTAACTAGAGTTCGACATTACGGTCCCAACGAAACTGGTTTTGTCTAATTCCGACTCCGTATGCTCACACAACGTATTTTTAACTGTCGAAATACTGATAGTTTTTCTCTCTAAAAATCCGTACGACCACATAGTGACTCTAAAAATCACGAAAATGGAAATCTAACAACTATTTGACATTGCGGATCCAAAAAAATTGGTTTCGTCGAATTCTGTGGTCGTTTGCAAAACTGGCTATTTTTAAAGCTCTGGATGACCCATTTAAATATATAAATATATTTAAATATAATTAAATAAAATATTAATAAATTAATATTATCGTATATATATATATATATTCGCAGTGGAATACCATACAGTACTACTGGGATTTATAACTTGATATTTCAAATCCCGATTAAATCGATATTCGATTAAAAATGAAATTCCTTTTTAAAATATAAATAATTACTTTATAAATTATAAAGGAATTCCACAACGACTTTTCTAAAATTTGATTTAGACAAAAATCAAAACCTACACGACGAAATCCCGATTTTTCTCTTCCACTAGAAAGATATACTCCACCAGCTCCACACGTTTCTTGTTTAACAGAAATCCGGCTTAAAACGAATCCTGTACATTCAGTTGAAGTTCGAATCACCAATTTACGAACTGCAACGCCATTTCAAGCTCGATGTTAATTATATTATAACTCTATGTTCAAACTATCGTTTATATAATATATTCGTTAATCTAATTCAATTCTAAGCTGAATTAAATATCACAGATGATCCGGTTCACACCATATCGTCATTTCAGCCAATTCTGATTATTTCAGAATTAAATATATTATTTAATTTATTATTTTATTTAAATATTCACCATTATTTAATTCCACGACCATTTAATTCACTATATCACTATTTATATAATTAAATAAATTAATTATAATACCTCTGCCAATGCGGGTCATTACATGTGCAACCTTTTCGCATAACACATTGCTGTACCAAAGCAATGAAATAACATCAAAACATCATAAAAATAATTATGTACATTCATAATCAATATAGACATAATCAATAACCGAATTAAAAAAGAGATAAAATCATTATTCATCTTAATTTTGAATGAAAGTTCATAATCAATATAGACACAATCAATAACCTAATTAAAAAAGAGATAAAATCATTATTCATCTTAGTTTTGAATGAAAGGGTTGAGATTTATTGATGTAGAATTCTATATCTTCAGTTTCCTTAGTTTTTCCTAACTTTCTTCTTCTTCCTTGATAGGTTTTTTATCCATCCTCCCTCATGTTTTTCATTTAGGGTTTTTAGAATGTAAATTAAATGGTAAAAGAGTGAAATACCATGTTTATATATGAGGCAATGCGTTTCTCACTTTACCCCTCCCATAAGGTTCCTTCTTATGTCTTATTAAGTTAATTAGTTACAAAGGCCAAAACCATTTATTTTAATTACAAATCTCATCTCCATGCCTCATTACATTATTCTTATATAATTTATCCAATTAAATATCATGAATATTTTTTATTAAAAATTAGGGATATTACCGCACCTCAAACCACAAATCAAAATAAAAAGATTTCAGTCAAATTATCTGTATAATCCATTACAATATCCTCAATTTTGTTTTCATCCCAGCTATAATCTAGAAAAGAGAACTAGTCACAAGAAAACATACAACTTTTGAAAAATTTGCTCATTGTCTTCCATCTTTCCAGGTTGCATATAGTTTCTATATACAGTGTACACAAGGATTACCATAACCCTAAGCTAGGTGTGAACTTGGTTAGTACAATACCCTAGTTACAATGAACAAAAACAAGGAAAACTTGCATCAACATTTTGAAAACAATACACAAAATTTTTTTGGAGTGAGATTCAATCGCTTTTTCTTCTTTAAATCATTTTTTCTTCTTTCAATAAATCATCATCTTCAACCAAAAATACTATTGTCACTGCCTATTGTTTGATGGTGAAATAGATTTGTCGGAAGTGGAAGAAGAACAGAAAGGAATCAAATAGGGAAATACATTTTAGTTTGATTACAATAAGGATGAAAATATCAATTAATTTTTAAAACTTAATGGGGGTAGATGTAACGACCCAAGAATTTTCGATCTTGAAAATCGACACAACACACCATGTCGACTATTCAAGTATCGGAAATACCGGACCATTAATAGAATGAAGTTAGAGGATGAGAAATAGAAAAAAAAGAAAAACTTAGAATAGAAGTAGAAGAAGAAGAACACAACACAACAGAGTAAACACGAATCTCACAGCAGAACGAATAAAATATATTATATAACAACTTTGGAAATACAAACTGGTAATTGTACATATACACATACCATTATCATATAATATCACAGCGGAAATAAACTCTATATATATATATCTAACTCTGAGTCCTCCTGCTCCGAGCTCCTCCACGTATCTGAAAAATCCCGACTACTTGACTGCCCTTACAAACTTGGGCATCCAAGAGTTTAGGGAAACCAAAACAAAATAAACTCTGGGCCAGTCATGTGACTGGTGTGAGTAAACTCGAATCACTTGGTTTAATTTTTAAAATCTTTTAAAAGAAATGATAATCATAAGACCGATCACACATAAACACAGACGGTTTTTACCTTACGATAACCCAAAATATTTCTTAAGATCGATATTTTCTGATATGATAATAATGTCTAAATCAAGTAAATAGCAATCTAGTAGAACGCTTTCATCTCACGCACTACATATATAATATACAATTAAAAACCGCGGGCTCTTATTGGGTAATGGATTTCCATCTATGAAAAGGTATGGAACCACCTTCCGATCAGTGTACTCTAGAAGCGATACACTGGAGTTCAACAAGAACATCTTGTAACTCGGCCACACACGACCGACCATTCTTTTCGCTTGAATGTTCTGAATATATTATCACCTTATGGTTAGTATACCAACATAACTGCTCCAGGGAGATACAGAAGCGAAAGAAGTAACAAATATGAACATTCTCTAGATGGTGACAATATACCCTAATTGGGTTCGACCCACTTAGCCATGCTGCCAGCCAGATTTTCGTCATTTCCTGGTTGATGAGGCTTGAGGTCATAATGTACTTTTGTATAGATCACGTCTATATTTACTTTGATTGCCAGATCATCATACCCGCAAAATAACAAATTGATTTCCCCAAAAATACCATAGGTATAAAGCTAAGAGAAATGAGTTTCTCCGCCACCAAACGTAAATACTTTTGAAGAGATCAACTTACGCAATCTATTAGATATAATCTATCAGACATTCGTCCATACGCGTTGTCCTGGGACTGGACAGACCGAAGGCACTATTATGTGAATCCATTTTAGGCAATTTCTACCTAGGATTCGTAGAACAACCCTTGCATAAAATCCATCTTCAATTATCCTCAGTATATTCGATACACAACGTTAATGCCATACTGAGTCATTTTCAGATAATAAACCTGATCCCAATCTCTCCGTATTGACACGGAAAAAGGGTCAAACACTTTGATAGTCGGTTATTTAACTATCAAAGAAAAACATACATACAAACAACTGTCGTATTTCCAAATGGAAATCTTACCGATCAATCATCAATCAACACTGATTCCCTTTAATTTAATCTATCATTAAATTATTTATTTCCCAATTTCCTTTCAATATATTTACTCAAGTATTCCTTCAACTCGTTTATCCTATCACGATTTCTCGGAAAAATGTTTCCATATATTCACAACTCCTTATTTCTTGTATTTAGAAAAATATATGTTATTAACATTGGAAAACATTTCCATACCTTATTCATGCATCACTATCCATTAGTCCCTAACCGTAAAACAGTAAGAGAACAACTCCCTAAGTATCAATCTCGAAGACCGAAACCAACATCAGATCGATAACCAGAAAGCCATTCAATATAACTAATCTCTAGTCAGTTTCTAATTTCCTTAACTCTATTCTTAACTTCTTATTTACACAAATCATTTCCTTTTATAACCATTTACATCTTGCAAATCGTTAGCTCTAAAATCATTGCCCATTTTATAACGTGAATATTATCCTTCTATAGAAGTCTGGTCTCAGTTTATTAAATCAAATCTTGATTTAAATAAATATTATCATTACAGTTTAAAATCTCATCTCTCTAGTTCTTTTTTAAATTCATATTCTTATTTCACTTTATAAACTCTATTTATAAACTAGTTTCTTGTTAATTATATATCAAGTTTATAACTAAATCTCGGTTACACATTCGATTATAAACCATTGGTTTTTAAACCAAATATTAACTATCTCATTAACTTCTATGTTTTATAATCTATAATTTCTAAAATAAGTTATCTTTATAATATTCGACATAGTCGAAATCAAATTATAATTCCTTATGTGTTTATTCCAATTATATTTACATTTTGAACATCGAAATGATTTCATCGTTTTCTTTACAATGATTCCCTATTTCCCCTTTTAATATTCATTCTTATATCCCGAATTATTTAATAATAATTATTCCATTTTATAAATATCGTTAATAAATCAACTAATTGTTTTATTATGATTAAAACAAGTCATTAAAACCCCAAATTCTTTTCCATTATATTTGAATATGGTTTACGCCAGTTAAATACCCATTTATTTCAGGTCAGTGTTAGTCAAACATCCCAATCACACAATAACCAATCATAGATTATTTATCACATCATATAATACAATATACGAAAAATAACAAAATTGTTGAGGAATCCAGTTGGATCCCTCCAACCTATTTCCCTGCATCCACAGATGTTAATCAGTATAAGTAATCCCAATTCCATATCGGTATGAAATTAATAAAAAATAGAATCGATATTTAACTAACGATTTATATATTTAACTATGTTTGTAATATCAAACAATTAATAAGCAAATCATCCAAAAAACCATTACATACCACATTCAATCATTTTTATCAATATTAAATAACGTTTATTAAATTATAAAATTGGACAAAGTTAGTGAGTTTACTCACCTTGGTCATTAACCGTAAAATAACGATTAACGTTCACTGATTTGAATCAAAATTTAATTATTCCAAAAATTTTAACCAGCTCCAAATGGTTCCAAATCAGCTTCATAGCGTAGCATGTGTCCCCATGATTCCAACGCGACAAACCGTTTGCTATTCTAGTATCATATGAATGACATATCATCCATACAAGTTTATATATGTAATATAAAATTTTATTTAAACTTAATTAAAGTTTAGATTGGGCTTTACCATTTAATTTCAAATGGCCCATCCATTTATCCTCACCGACCAGCTTCACAATATTCTTCTTCCCAAAACAAAATCCCCTCTGATTCAGTTGCTACCATTCCACACGATCCCTTTTCCCCTCCAAATATTAGTGTAACCCATCGAACCTTCTAAAGCGTGTGGAAATCAACCCTAGATGCCCGGTGCTTGACAAACAATGCACCAAGTTTCATGAAACTGGTAGGAATTTTAAGATCTTTCTCTCTCGTTGGTAATTAACCCCTAGGACACTGTGTGAGGAGATGAACTCTGTGTTGCCAACGTTGGAGTATTTGGAACACACACCGTTAAAACTTAAAAGCCAGTACTACAAACTTCGACTGGTCCTTCCCTTCGTTATTTTAAAAACTCAAATCACTAACCATTTTTTCCCTATTCAAAACGCAAATCAATGTTTCAATATAATGTTACTTGAATTAATACGTACCGCACTTCACTAGCTTCACGTACACTTTAATACCCTTCCACTATATGGTGCGTCGTTCACCATTTTTACACCCCTTTTGCCACTAACAAAATTCCCTCAACCCTGTTCAGTTTGGCCTTCACTTCCAGACCATACGTATGATTTTCCAGTCCACGTTTTGCTCTTATTCTCTTCATTATTTCCAAAGCCCATTTACAACGTTTGAACCTGCATGCTGATTCTTCCCCAACCAAAAATGAAACGCTTAGCTCCCCTGTAAAACGTTCCATTACTCCTTGCCTACAGTCTTCCATCGTAGTGTTTTTCCTTGCCGAACTCAATCGTTTAGTCATTAGAAGATAGTCTACCCCGTAAGACTCCTCGGTCCTGGTGCAAAACTTAATACATTCTACTATTCAACATATACAGAGTACCCTCTCTCCTCCTTCTCAGCTTAACACGTGCTCCTGCTCCTTGTGAATTCAAAGCACCAATATTTGTTTGGCTTCGTTTAGTCTTTGTTGTTATAAGAGTTTTGGAAGCCCATGTTCTCCAATTTCTTTTTCTGTTTTAAAGCTTGCGATCTGTTTTTATTTCATTATGGAAAAAAAATGTCGGATGTGTATTTATAGCTTAAAATTCCTTAAAGATTAAGGAATAGGGTAGTTATAGCCTTTCAAATCAACTGTAGAAATTTTTGGGATAGGTGACATGAGTTGTTATTTCAATCCCTTTCCCAATTCCTTACTTGCTAAGTAAACAGTATGTACATCAATTTTTTTATATATAAATGGATTGAGGATATATTATATCATATGCCATATTATTCGCTGCTGATGTTTCGATTTAAGCTGCCCTGAGTGCATGTTATCATACGTTCTCCTTTTACCTGTTGGCTTTCCATACTACTTATACCCATTTGCTAGCTCCATAAATGTGTGGTACAATATTTTGTGCGAAGTCTGAGTATTAATTATATATATATATATATATATATATACACACATATAAGTTGAGTTTTGTTATGCATGTGCGCGGAAACGTGGTTCATGACTTAGGCATCTAGTACATAGCCGCCTACGCATGGGTGAAAACGTGCTCTAGCTTATTATAAAAATTCATCATTCGTGAGGCTTATACCCGACGAGCACTTTTGAGTGACCAAACCTAAGGGCAACTAAAGCTACAACTTTCCTATTGAACCAACATGAAACATTTTACTTAGTATATTACAACCTAGATGATGTTAAGACGTTTTGATTCACTACAAGTGAAGGATCACCATCGTAATAGGTTATTTCTAAGAAGCCTAATAATGATTTAACGTGCATGTTTAAATGATTGAGACAAATATCGGTATCACTACGTAAAACCCCATTTATTTACGGATAAAAGTAAAAATACCATCGTGCCGAGTGATGTGTCACGACTCCAAAAATAAAATAATATAGACAAGTTAACTCATTCTATGAAACCTCAAAATGTTGATATAGGGTGTAAAATAATTCAAAAAAAAAGTTGCTTATTTTCCAAAATAAAATTTACAGAAAAAATCTAAGAATTAAATTATAACTACGTCTCAAATATCTTGTATAAATTTGAAATCAATATTTAATTATAATTAAATATATCGTTATGGTTTATAAATGATTCCATAACGACTATTTGAAAATTTGATTTGGATATAACTCACCATATACAACATGAAATCTCGATTTTTCACTTCCCTTAGAAAAATACAGTTTAATAGATTCCAACATTTCTTGTTTTACAAAATTCTGACTTAAAACGGATTCTGTATATTCAATTGAAGTTCAAAACGGAATATTACGAACTACCGCGGCATTACGAACTCGATTATAATTAAATTATAATTAATATGTTTCAATGTCATTTAAATAAATATATTCATTATTATTACTCGATTATAAACTAAATTAAATATCTTATGTTATCCAATTTACACAGTATTACCAATACAACTTATTTCCGGCCATTTCAAGAATAAATATATCATCCCATTATTTATATTAATAAATATAAATTAGAATTATTTAATTTAAGCCAAATTAAACTACCATACCATTATTTAAATAATTAAATTAATTAATTATTATATCGTTAAAATATATGGGTCGTTACATTCCTTCCCCCTTAAAAGAATTTCGTCCTCAAAATTATAAAGGTAAGAAAATGTTATAGTCCATATTAACTAGGTTAAAAATCTATTCATTTTACCTTTTAACTTTTGTTTTAACTTAACCACCAAATCTCAATTAAAATAATTATTTATATTTACTAACGAAAATTTTCAAAAATTCTGAAAATTCTATCACTTTATTTTTCTGGAAAATTTCGCCAGCGTCTCCTTTGCACGGCTCAATCGGTACAACTACAACTCGCCTCTCTAGGCTTCCTCCAATCTAAAAGAAAATCAAACAGCCTAGTGGCTTGCTAAACAGGCTCATAAAAATCTCATGCTCAAAATAATATAAACTTGTACCTTTTTGTCGAGCATTCAATTCTATCTCTTCTATTCACTATCACTTCAGCAAATACAAACGTATTTCCAATTGGTTTCCACTCGATTCATTCTCGAAACAAACCATTCTCTTATAAACAAGCCAAATTCAATTTCAACTCTAGTTCCAAATTTCAATTCGAAAACTCTTAGCTTATCAATAAAATTTCAGATTATCTCTAATCCGATCGAACTTTATTTAACATTAAGTTAAATTCCAAGTTATTCACTTTTACCATTTCAATCTATTTATCTTCATAAGTTAAATTTAATATTTCAAATTCTTGGGTTTTATTTCAAATTCCAGGGTTTTATTTCAAATTAGTTTGAAATCATATAAAATAATAACAATTCAAAATATTTTGAATTTCTGAACAATTTATTCCCTTAAAATAATTCAAAACAAAATCTTTGATAGTAATCTGTCACTTTGAAACCCAAAAAAATGAACACCGATGATGTCCGGATCATCATCAAAATTATTTTCCAGCGACCGAAGTGAGTTTAATACTATATGACTTTTCAACACCTATTTTTAAATATTTCCATTTGAAATTTACTTCAAAACATCTTTCAAAAAGTTTGGAAAAAATTTCTAAATTCCCCCAAGATATCAAAATTTCCATATATTTAATCCAAAACCATTTATAAACACTATTTCAGAGTTTTAATTTCAAATCTGTCTTACTTCAGATTTAATCCATCTGATTTGATATAATATATTTATACGAATACTGATTGGTTATCTATAACCATTCCAATTATAATCTTATTTGATTGTAATAATAAACAACACATCAAATATAATAATTCCAGTATATATATTTTCTTTATATATAAATTTACTTTGGGTAAATTATTTCATTTACCTTAATTTCAAAACATATTGTATTGGTTCGTTGTTTATAAGTATTTAGAAACCCCTATCAACATTATGGTGCCCCATGGTCGACCAGAATTTATAAGCCACTTAATCGGTAAATCTCCACAATATAAAAACATTTTTATACAATCCACGAATGCGCTCTCTCGTATATATACACTCAACTCAATCTAGGGTATTACTAACCCCATCTCTACCGAGTTACGCCACAGAGCCAAGGTAATTACTTAACCTTCAGCTCTGATACAACTGTAACGACGCAGGAATGTTTGATTTTGAAAATTGACACAACACACCATGTCGACTATTCACGCATCGGAAATACCAGACCATTAATAGAATGAAGTTAGAGGGTGAGAAATAGAAAGAAATAAAAACTTAGGATAAAAGAAGAACATAACATAACAGAGTAAACACGAATCTCACAGCGAAACGAATAAAATATATTGTATAACAACTTTGGAAATACAAACTGGTAATTGTACATATATACATGCCATTATCATATAATATCACAACGGAAATAAACACTATATATATCTAAATCTGAAGTTTCCTGCTCTGAGCTCCTCCATGTATCTAAAAAATCCCGACTACTTGACAATCCGTACAAATTTGGGCACCCAAGAGTTTAGGGAAAACAAAACAAAATAAACCCTGGGTCAGTCATGTGACTGGTGTGCATAAACTCTAATCACTTGGTTTAAATTTTAAATCCTTTTAAAAGAAATGATAATCATAAGACCAATCCACGCATAAAAACAGACGGTTTTTACCTTACAATAACCCAAAATATTTCCTAAGATCAACATTTTCTGATATTACAATAATGTCTAAATCAAGTAAATAGCAATAAACTCTAGGTCAGTCATGTGACTGGTGTGCATAAACTCTAATCACTTGGTTTAAATTTTAAATCCTTTTAAAAGAAATGATAATCATAAGACCAATCCACGCATAAAAACAGACGGTTTTTACCTTACAATAACCCAAAATATTTCCTAAGATCAACATTTTCTGATATTACAATAATGTCTAAATCAAGTAAATAGCAATCTAGCAGAATGCTTTCATCTCACGCTCTACATATATAATATACAATTAAAAACCGCGGGCTCTTATTGGGTAATGGATTTCCAACTATGACAAGGTATGGAACCACCTTCCGATCAATGTACTCTAGAAGCGATACACTGGAGTTGTAACGACCACGAGATTTTCGACTCCGAAAATTGACACAAAACCCAGCGTCGACTGTTCAGACATCGAAAATACCGTATCATTAATAGAAGAAATTAGAGGGTGAGATAGAAAAGACAGAACTAATAGAATAGAGGAAGAAGAACACAACTGAGCATAATCAAAGTAAACACGAATCTCACAGCGGAACGAATAAAATATATTATATAACATAACTTTTGAAATACAAATCAGTAACTTTATATACATACCATCATCAGAGCACAACAGTCATTTCTGGAACAGTTATAAACACCTGTTTCCAGATACAAACAAGGTCCACAGCGGAATATATGATAGCCTATAGCTAACCGGTGAAGCCTCCTGCTTCCAGCTCCTTCAAATAAATCTGTGAAATCCCGACTACTTGACTACCCGTACAAATTTGGGCACCCAAGAGTTTAGGGAAAACAAAACAAAATAAACTCTGGGTCAGTCATGGGACTGGTGTGAGTAAACTCCAACCACTTGTTTACTTTAAAAATCCTTTCAAAAGAAAAGATAATAGTAAGACCAGCCCACACATAAACATGGACGGTTTTTACCTTACTATAACCCAAAACACTTTGATACGAAAATCCAGTGATATTATAATAATGTCTAATCAAATAAATAACCAAATAGTAGAACGCTTGCATCTCACGCTCCACATACATAGTATAAAATCAAAAACCGCATGGCGCTTATTGGAGATTGGATTTCCAACATGACAAGGTATGGAACCACCTTCCGCTAGTGTATCTCTAGAGAGGAATACACTGGGTTCAACAAGAACATCTTGTAACCCGGTCCACACATGACCGACCACTCATTTCGCTTGAGTGTATCGAATGTATATCACCAACGGTTGGGATCAGCAACCGTCTCCCGACTGGGACAGCATCGAATAGAATAAG
Source organism: Allium sativum (assembly GCA_030737875.1). Classification (NCBI taxonomy): domain Eukaryota; kingdom Viridiplantae; phylum Streptophyta; class Magnoliopsida; order Asparagales; family Amaryllidaceae; genus Allium; species Allium sativum. Next base: position 583,336,317 of record CM060913.1, read on the forward strand.
AAATTTAATGAACCTCTAGATAGGTGATTATACATCCTAATGGGTGCGACCCACATAGCCATGCTGCCTGCCCGATTTTTGTCCTTTCCCGGTTGTTGAGGCTTGAGGCTACGAATACTTACCATTCATTGATAGCCCAATCACTTTGAATACCACATTGTCAGATCCGTTAATCACTAGTTGAGTTTGCACAAATATTCTGGATATTATGCTAAGGGATAAATCCGTTGCAACCATATATATTTATACAGACCAACCCATTTGATCATTGGAAATACTCTGTCGGACATTCGTCCATTTACGTTCGTTCTGGGATTGAACGAAACCGAAGGCACAATTTCTATTAATAGAAAGAGTCCTTGCACTTTACTCCGTCTTCAATATATTCAGCATACTTGGTTCGCAACGCTTATGCCGATACAGAGTGGTTCTTCGGATAATAATCCAACCGGTCTCTCCATATTGACAACGATGGTCAAAACTTCGATAGTCTGTGATTTAACTATCGAATAAAAACAAGTGTTCATCCAAACATATCAAACAAATCACTGGGCTCTTTAATTAATATTTCATTAATTAAATCACTTCTCCATTTCCTTATCAATATTTGTTAACCAAATATTTTCAATAACCATATTGGCCCTTTACGCTATTTGGAAAGCATTTCCCAATATCAACTTCTTTTATTTTCTACATATTAGAAAATATCTCTATTTGCAATTGGAAACAATTCCAATCACTTATCTCTATCCCGACTATTTTAATTATACTCAGGAAATATTTACTTGTTATATTTCCAAAATTCCATCACTTGGGTTTAAAACGAATGTTGTGTAAAACATTGTTACATCAACCCAAAATATTTTATTCAACTAACTCTTTTTCAAACACTTTTCTTCGAAACTGGATCTTCCTATTTATCCATTAAAAATGAAATCAATCAAGTTGGGGTATTATTACCTCTCAGACCTTAACTGAAAAACATCCTCAACTTCAAAACGGCAAAACCACTTACCTCGAATAAACACACTATACAATCTAATTATTCATTTTTAAAACTTGTATAAAGTTCGCTTTCTATTTCTAATTTATAGATTTCCCTTTTTGTTTACAATATTCGATTTTTATATTCACTTACCTATCGAATTCTATACGTCGATACAATGATTTCTAACTATCAAAATATCTTAAAAATATTCTAACTCCTTAAATTTCCGGAAAATTTCGCCATAACCTCCCCTGTATCGGGAGCATCGGGAAATTGCAAATAGCTTCCCCGGTCCTTCTTATCACAAAAAGAAAAAGAAAAAGCCAAGCGGCTAGCCGATACGGCGCATAAAACCTCATATATGAATTTAAACATGTACCTTTTTGTCGGGCACATAAATTAAAATCTTCATATACTTCATCCCATACCTGTCTAACACCTGTTCACCTGTTTGCAATTCAATTCAACTCAAACCAATCGTTTGAATTCAGTTTCGCCCATTTATTCTTTAATTAGCTTCTTAGCCTATTTCACTTGTTATTTGAACATATCACGTTCAAATATATATTAATTTGTTGATACAACAATCGAATGTCATTTCTAATTCAAGTTCCATATTCGATTTCGAATATGAATTTACACACCCCTTGTCTGATTCAAAGCCCAAAATTCGATTCTAAAATTCCATTAACTAATTTCTTAAAATTAGTCAATTCTAATCAATAATTAAAAATCAGATTTTTGTTTCAACAATCATCTCATTTACACCACTTGAGTTCGTATTTAATTTACAACTCAAGTCTGGATCTTTCTCATGGCAAATTCGGATTTTTTTTCTTTAAAAATCCTTTAGTTTATTTAAACAAACCCTTATGGTTTTATAATGGTTCTGGCGCTGCTTTTCTGAAAATTTGATTTTTGACATACTCAAAATCTATTCGATGAAATCCAGATTTTTCTCCTTCATTAGAAAGCTATTATCAAATCGGTCCTGACGTTTCTTGTTTCAAATAATTTCGACTTCAATTGAGTTCTGTATATTCAATTGAAGTTCGAATCGCCAATTTACGAACTGCAGCACTGCGGCGAGTTCGTTTTATTTATAATTTATATATAAAAACTTTTAAACTTTCGTTAAAATGAATCCAACTCCACTCTGATATATTTTAATATATTCAAATCCATAGTTTCAATTCCATTTGAATTCAATATTCAAATCCCATAGTTTAAATTCTATTTGAATTCAATTTGAATCTCCTATATTCAAATTTCATTTGCCATCTCCATTTGAATTCTAATATTCAATTTTAATTCTCTTGAATTCACATACCATATTTTATTTCCTTGATTTCAAATACCACATTTTAATCTCCTTGAATAATCAACTCCCTTTTAAATTGTTATATTTGAAATTTCATACTTGAATTTAAATAATCAAACTCCATTTTGAATTTCTATTTTAAATTCAAATATCCAAAACTCCATTCTAATACTATTTGAATTTCAAATACCACCTTTTAATTCTCTTTGAATTCCTCTTATTCAAATTCTTTTTGGATTCTATTTGAAATCCTATATTTAAACTCCATTTGAGTTTTATTTAAATTCTTATATTTAAACTCCATTCAAATTCTATTTAAATTCTTATATTTGAATCCTCTTTATTTAAAACCCATTATTTAAATCCCATTTGAATTTCTTCACTCAAATCCATTTGAATTCCCTTGAATTCAAATTCCATTTCAAACCATTTGGATTTCCTATTCTACTTTGAAATCCTATTTTCAAAGTTTATTTCAAATTCTATTTTGAAATTCTATATTCAAATCCCTATTTGAATTTCTTTATTCAAATTCTATTTTAATTCTCTTATTCAAATTCCATTTTGAACTCTCTTATTCAAATGCTGTTTGAATCTCTTATTCAAACTCTATATTTGGAATTCCATTTGAACTTCCATATTCAAATTTCTATATTTGAATTTCATTCGAATTCTATATCCAAATCTCTATTTGAATTTTCTTTATTTGAATTCCTTTGAATTCAAATTCTATTTTTATCCCTTTGAATTCAAATTCTATTTTTATTCCTTTTGAAGATAGATTTCCCATTCCAATTTCACACTTGTATTTCTATTTCTGAATTATCAAATGATAATTCTTTTCACTTCATTTATAACTTCATTATAAAAGAATTATTTATAAACTTCGTTTATAAAGGAACTACTTGTTTTATTTTTCAAAAAACAAGTTTATATTTTTATTCCATTAAAAATTCAAATTCTATTCAAAAATAGAATTTTCCCTTTTAAATCTCAAATATCCTTCCATGATATTTTAAATAAATTAATACTTAGCCCAGTGATATTTAAAACAATCAAATCACCCAATTTTCAATCATTTTATTTTTAACACATCATATATGAATATATGAAATCAGCAAACAACAAACAGATAATATATTTTTGAGGAATCCAGTTGGATCCCTCCAACCTGTTTTCCTGCTTCCACAGATGTTAGCACATAAATAATACCTATTCTGTTTCGTGGCAGAATATCGTGGTATAGAAGGTCATCCACTAATCATAGCGTGGGGCGTATAGGGTAATCATCCGCTATGAAACCGCGGGCATCCGCTAATGAGACTGCGGGAATCCAACCAATCAATCAACCCAATATATATATAATAGCCTAAATAACTAATATATATAAAACAAGCAGAAAAATCCAAACAGGCAACAACAATTATTTTTACGAAGTAAAAATAATTATAAATAAAAGGTGAGTGAGATTTACTCACCGAGATTTTCACTTGCTGGATATCCATTTAAATTCTTATCATCGTCGCTACCACTCGAGTTTTCTCGAATGAATTCACTGTAATGTGTTTATATATTTTTAATAATCGATTAAACATTTATTTATTTAAATTACTAAAAAAAACAAATAAATTAACTATTCTATGTATGTATAAATTTTGTAAGAATGTATATACCTTACTGTCGTTCCCATACTCGATCAATTTCGAATCAAACTCAAAATTCACTCGATCCACTTCTACTATAACAGTTCAAAACTGCCCAACTCTACTTCCAGATTTCATTGATCACATTGTAGTCAATTTCTGTTTTCTTCAGAAATAGCGAGCCCCTTCCCTGTAGGATTTCCCGTTCGAACAACTTCTCCATCACTATCCCTCAATTCACAGCTCCTCCTTTCACAAGTTCACTAACCACCTGTCGGCCCCAAAACCTCAAAATACAACTCCGGCCATTAGTTTCTAAACTGCGACTTCATCCCTGAGCAAAGCCCAAAACGTGATTCAATTCTTCCATCCATCTTCGATGTCTGTAAACTCCACTGACCCACGGTCTATGCACCACTCCGTTCAACTTCATTTACCCATCAATAAAAATCAGAACGCAACCATTTCAGATCCAAGTTTTCAGACCAAGTCCTCTCAATCAAAAGTCGAACTCCAGCAGTTCAACTCAATACCCGCGTCACCGTTCATAGCATCGAAACCCCCCTGAAATCGCATGTTCAATCGTCGCACCATCTTAAAATAACCCGGTTCGATCCCTTAGAAGTAACGGATCCCATCATGCCACCGAGTTCCACCATAGTCCGCCTTCCGTCGCTCCTCAAACCCACGGTCATCGTCACGCCATACCCCGTGAACCCTAATTTGCAAGTGTCCTCTACCTGCTGTCGAGCTTCAGAGGTTCGCGAATTGGATTTTTATTCGAATTTCCCTTTTTTTTTGAGTACTTAATTGGGGAAAAGAAATGGAACGATTGGCTTTAGAAATGCCTTGATGGTTTTGGGATGGAACGGAGGCGAGCTCGATTATATAAGTTGATGGATGACATTTCGTACGAGAGCCATTACTTCAGTGTTTCTTTGATATCCAAAATGGATGACAAAAGTGTGTGCTCGAGGAAGAAAATGAGCTACGCGGGTACGAGTAGGTCTGCGTGGTTTTAATACTTAGGGTGGCTGATGAAAGTGAATTTATTATTTTATTCAAAATATCTCGTGACCCCTAACTCGCCGTACCGAACCACTGTTTTAACGTGACGACCGATCTCCTAGATTATAATGCTATTTTGGACTCAACGGGACCGGTCCTAAAATTTAGTTCGACTGTATAAAAGAGATAACAATTTAAATTAACGATTTAAAATAAATTCAATTTAAAATATAAGTCGATTTCAAACAATTTAATTCATTGATAATAAATTATTACTATCGTTCTAATCCAATTTAAAATTTATATTGATCTACTAAGTTGTTTAGATTCAGTTTTAATTGTGAATTTAATTATTTATTATTTTCGTATTACACCACTTGGATATATTCGATATTAAATCTTATATCGATTATTAAATCGATAACTTAATATAAAAATTCATTTATATTCTCAACACAATATTTAAAACCATATTAAATATTTAAAATTAACTGGCTAGAAATCTGAGTCGTTACATTCTTCCTCCCTTAAAATAATTTCGTCCTCGAAATTGCTAAGGAAGGAAAAATGGTACAAATTCCTTTACTTTTCAAAATCTTACTTATGGTGAAACTCAACTCCTCATGCTTCTTCAAATTTAGTTCTAACCAAAACTTTTGTTTCCATTTATATTGAACATCACGCACTATAAATGCATTCATTCATTTAACTCTGAATGACTTACAACCAATGAATTCACATCCAATTCATATTTCGTTCATATGCTTTCAATTTCATTCAAATTGATTTCGCTCAATTTATTCACTTTAATCATTTAACTATCATAAGTTAAATTTAAATTTCAGAATTCAAATACCCGGGTGTTTATTTCAAATCCTTCTGAAATCATATAAATATATACATATAGTTATAATCTTTTCAAATTCAAAATATTTGAATTTTTCAACTAAACTTGTATCTTTTCAAACAAATTCCCATCAAAACTTTTCTGAGGTAGCAATCCATCACTTAGAACTCGAAAATGAACACTGATGATGCTGCAGTCATCATCAGAATTATTTCCCAGCCACTGAAGTGAGTTCAGTGCTTTATCACTTCTAAAAATCTAACTGAAATGATTTTTATTCCAAAAAAATTTCAAAAACAAAGCTATATTATTTTAATATACTTTGAAAAATATTTTTCAACTTCCCAGGATTAAAATTCCAAATTCTGGTTTGAATTAAATTCTAATTCATCTCATTTGTATATTTAATTCCTATACAAATTCTATTTGGTTATAAATAACCATTCTAATTTTATAATCTCATTTGATTATAAAATCAACATCCAACACATCCATATAATAATAATTCTAGAAAATTATTCTTTCTATATCAAAATAGAAATTTTGGGTAAAATTATTTCATTTACCCACTTTAAAACAATATCATGTCGTATTTTCTGTTCAAGTGTTTAGAAATCCCTATCGACTTCGTGGCGTCCCACGATTCGACCAGAATTCATAAACCACTCAACAAACTAGCCAACACAATATAAAATAGCTTTTATATCAAATAACAAATATGCTCTCTCGTATCTATACACTCAACTCATTCTAGGATACTACTGACCCTATCTCTAATGAGCACATGCCACACAAGCCTAGGTATTCGCTCAACCTAAGCTCTGATACCACTGTAACGACCACGAGATTTTCGACTCCGAAAATTGACACAAAACCCAGCGTCGACTGTTCAGACATCGAAAATACCGTATCATTAATAGAAGAAATTAGAGGGTGAGATAGAAAAGATAGAACTAATAGAATAGAAGAAGAAGAACACAACTGAGCATAATCAAAGTAAACACGAATCTCACAGCGGAACGAATAAAATATACTATATAACATAACTTTTGAAATACAAATCAGTAACTTTATATACATACCATCATCAGAGCACAACAGTCATTTCTGGAACAGTTATAAACACCTGTTTCCAGATACAAACAAGGTCCACAGCGGAATATATGATAGCCTATAGCTAACCGGTGAAGCCTCCTGCTTCCAGCTCCTTCAAATAAATCTGTGAAATCCCGACTACTTGACTACTCGTACAAATTTGGGCACCCAAGAGTTTAGGGAAAACAAAACAAAATAAACTCTGGGTCAGTCATGGGACTGGTGTGAGTAAACTCCAACCACTTGTTTAACTTTAAAAATCCTTTCAAAAGAAAAGATAATAGTAAGACCAGCCCACACATAAACATGGACGGTTTTTACCTTACTATAACCCAAAACACTTTGATACGAAAATCCAGTGATATTATAATAATGTCTAATCAAATAAATAACCAAATAGTAGAACGCTTGCATCTCACGCTCCACATACATAGCATAAAATCAAAAACCGCATGGCGCTTATTGGAGATTGGATTTCCAACATGACAAGGTATGGAACCACCTTCCGCTAGTGTATCTCTAGAGAGGAATACACTGGGTTCAACAAGAACATCTTGTAACCCGGCCCACACATGACCGACCACTCATTTCGCTTGAGTGTATCGAATGTATATCACCAACGGTTGGGATCAGCAACCGTCTCCCGACTGGGACAGCATCGAATAGAATAAGAAATTTAATGAACCTCTAGATAGGTGATTATACATCCTAATGGGTGCGACCCACATAGCCATGCTGCCTGCCCGATTTTTGTCCTTTCCCGGTTGTTGAGGCCTGAGGCTACGAATACTTACCATTCATTGATAGCCCAATCACTTTGAATGCCACATTGTCAGATCCGTTAATCACTAGTTGAGTTTGCACAAATATTCTGGATATTATGCTAAGGGATAAATCCGTTGCAACCATATATATTTATACAGACCAACCCATTTGATCATTGGAAATACTCTGTCGGACATTCGTCCATTTACGTTCGTTCTGGGATTGAACGAAACCGAAGGCACAATTTCTATTAATAGAAAGAGTCCTTGCACTTTACTCCGTCTTCAATATATTCAGCATACTTGGTTCGCAACGCTTATGCTGATACGGAGTGGTTCTTCGGATAATAATCCAACCGGTCTCTCCATATTGACAACGATGGTCAAAACTTCGATAGTCTGTGATTTAACTATCGAATAAAAACAAGTGTTCATCCAAACATATCAAACAAATCACTGGGCTCTTTAATTAATATTTCATTAATTAAATCACTTCTCCATTTCCTTATCAATATTTGTTAACCAAATATTTTCAATAACCATATTGGCCCTTTACGCTATTTGGAAAGCATTTCCCAATATCAACTTCTTTTATTTTCTACATATTAGAAAATATCTCTATTTGCAATTGGAAACAATTCCAATCACTTATCTCTATCCCGACTATTTTAATTATACTCAGGAAATATTTACTTGTTATATTTCCAAAATTCCATCACTTGGGTTTAAAACGAATGTTGTGTAAAACATTGTTACATCAACCCAAAATATTTTATTCAACTAACTCTTTTTCAAACACTTTTCTTCGAAACTGGATCTTGCTATTTATCCATTAAAAATGAAATCAATCAAGTTGGGGTATTATTACCTCTCAGACCTTAACTGAAAAACATCCTCAACTTCAAAACGGAAAAACCACTTACCTCGAATAAACACACTATACAATCCAACTATTCATTTTTAAAACATGTATAAAGTTCGCTTTCTATTTCTAATTTATAGATTTCCCTTTTTGTTTACAATATTCGATTTTTATATTCACTTACCTATCGAATTCTATACGTCGATACAATGATTTCTAACTATCAAAATATCTTAAAAATATTCTAACTCCTTAAATTTCCGGAAAATTTCGCCATAACCTCCCCTGTATCGGGAGCATCGGGAAATTGCAAATAGCTTCCCCGGTCCTTCTTATCTCAAAAAGAAAAAGAAAAAGCCAAGCGGCTAGCCGATACGGCGCATAAAACCTCATATATGAATTTAAACATGTACCTTTTTGTCGGGCACATAAATTAAAATCTTCATATACTTCATCCCATACCTGTCTAACACCTGTTCACCTGTTTGCAATTCAATTCAACTCAAACCAATCGTTTGAATTCAGTTCCGCCCATTTATTCTTTAATTAGCTTCTTAGCCTATTTCACTTGTTATTTGAACATATCACGTTCAAATATATATTAATTTGTTGATACAACAATCGAATGTCATTTCTAATTCAAGTTCCATATTCGATTTCGAATATGAATTTACACACCCCTTGTCTGATTCAAAGCCCAAAATTCGATTCTAAAATTCCATTAACTAATTTCTTAAAATTAGTCAATTCTAATCAATAATTAAAAATCTGATTTTTATTTCAACAATCATCTCATTTACACCACTTGAGTTCGTATTTAATTTACAACTCAAGTCTGGATCTTTCTCATGGCAAATTCGGATTTTTTTCTTTAAAAATCCTTTAGTTTATTTAAACAAACCCTTATGGTTTTATAATGGTTCTGGCGCTGCTTTTCTGAAAATTTGATTTTTGACATACTCAAAATCTATTCGATGAAATCCAGATTTTTCTCCTTCATTAGAAAGCTATTATCAAATCGGTCCTGACGTTTCTTGTTTCAAAGAATTTCGACTTCAATTGAGTTCTGTATATTCAATTGAAGTTCGAATCGCCAATTTACGAACTGCAGCACTGCGGCGAGTTCGTTTTATTTATAATTTATATATAAAAACTTTTAAACTTTCGTTAAAATGAATCCAACTCCATTCTGATATATTTTAATATATTCAAATCTATAGTTTCAATTCCATTTGAATTCAATATTCAAATCCCATAGTTTAAATTCTATTTGAATTCAATTTGAATCTCCTATATTCAAATTTCATTTGCCATCTCCATTTGAATTCTAATATTCAATTTTAATTCTCTTGAATTCACATACCATATTTTATTTCCTTGATTTCAAATACCACATTTTAATCTCCTTGAATAATCAACTCCCTTTTAAATTGTTATATTTGAAATTTCATACTTGAATTTAAATAATCAAACTCCATTTTGAATTTCTATTTTAAATTCAAATATCCAAAACTCCATTCTAATACTATTTGAATTTCAAATACCACCTTTTAATTCTCTTTGAATTCCTCTTATTCAAATTCTTTTTGGATTCTATTTGAAATCCTATATTTAAACTCCATTTGAGTTTTATTTAAATTCTTATATTTAAACTCCATTCAAATTCTATTAAAATTCTTATATTTGAATCCTCTTTATTTAAAACCCATTATTTAAATCCCATTTGAATTTCTTCACTCAAATCCATTTGAATTCCCTTGAATTCAAATTCCATTTCAAACCATTTGGATTTCCTATTCTACTTTGTAATCCTATTTTCAAAGTTTATTTCAAATTCTATTTTGAAATTCTATATTCAAATCCCTATTTGAATTTATTTATTCAAATTCTATTTCAATTCTCTTATTCAAATTCCATTTTGAACTCTCTTATTCAAATGCTGTTTGAATCTCTTATTCAAACTCTATATTTGGAATTCCATTTGAACTTCCATATTCAAATTTCTATATTTGAATTTCATCCGAATTCTATATCCAAATCTCTATTTGAATTTTCTTTATTTGAATTCCTTTGAATTCAAATTCTATTTTTATCCCTTTGAATTCAAATTCTATTTTTATTCCTTTTGAAGATAGATTTCCCATTCCAATTTCACACTTGTATTTCTATTTCTGAATTATCAAATGATAATTCTTTTCACTTCATTTATAACTTCGTTATAAAAGAATTATTTATAAACTTCGTTATAAAAGAACTATTTATAAACTTCGTTTATAAAGGAACTACTTGTTTTATTTTTCAAAAAACAAGTTTATATTTTTATTCCATTAAAAATTCAAATTCTATTTAAAAATAGAATTTTCCCTTTTAAATATCAAATATCCTTCCATGATATTTTAAATAAATTAACACTTAGCCCAGTGATATTTAAAACAATCAAATCACCCAATTTTCAATCATTTTATTTTTAACACATCATATATGAATATATGAAATCAGCAAACAACAAACAGATAATATATTTTTGAGGAATCCAGTTGGATCCCTCCAACCTGTTTTCCTGCATCCATAGATGTTAGCACATAAATAATACCCATTCTGTTTCGTGGCAGAATATCGTGGTATAGAAGGTCATCCACTAATCATAGCGTGGGGCGTATAGGGTAATCATCCTCTATGAAACTGCGGGCATCCGCTAATGAGACTGCGGGAATCCAACCAATCAATCAACCCAATATATATATAATAGCCTAAATAACTAATATATATAAAACAAGCAGAAAAATCCAAACAGGCAACAACAATTATTTTTACGAAGTAAAAATAATTGTAAATAAAAGGTGAGTGAGATTTACTCACCGAGATTTTCACTTGCTGGATATCCATTTAAATTCTTATCGTCGTCGCAACCACTCGAGTTTTCTCGAATGAATTCACTGTAATGTGTTTATATATTTTTAATAATCGATTAAACATTTATTTATTTAAATTACTAAAAAACAAATAAATTAACTATTCTATGTATGTATAAATTTTGTAAGAATGTATATACCTTACTGTCGTTCCCATACTCGATCAATTTCGAATCAAACTCAAAATTCACTCGATCCACTTCTACTATAACAGTTCAAAACTGCCCAACTCTACTTCCAGATTTCATTGATCACGTTGTAGTCAATTTCTGTTTTCTTCAGAAATAGCGAGCCCCTTCCCTGTAGGATTTCCCGTTCGAACAACTTCTCCATCACTATCCCTCAATTCACAGCTCCTCCTTTCACAAGTTCACTAACCACCTGTCGACCTCAAAATACAACTCCGGCCATTAGTTTCTAAACTGCGACTTCATCCCTGAGCAAAGCCCAAAACGTGATTCAATTCTTCCATCCATCTTCGCTGTCTGTAAACTCCACTGACCCACGGTCTATGCACCACTCCGTTCAACTTCATTTACCCATCAATAAAAATCAGAACGCAACCATTTCAGATCCAAGTTTTCAGACCAAGTCCTCTCAATCAAAAGTCAAACTCCAGCAGTTCAACTCAATACCCGCGTCACCGTTCATAGCATCGAAACCCCCCTGAAATCGCATGTTCAATCGTCGCACCATCTTAAAATAACCCGGTTCGATCCCTTAGAAGTAACGGATCCCATCATGCCACCGAGTTCCACCATAGTCCGCCTTCCGTCGCTCCTCAAACCCACGGTCATCGTCACGCCATACCCCGTGAACCCTAATTTGCAAGTGTCCTCTACCTGCTGTCGAGCTTCAGAGGTTCGCGAATTGGATTTTTATTCGAATTTCCCTTTTTTTTTGAGTACTTAATTGGGGAAAAGAAATGGAACGATTGGCTTTAGAAATGCCTTGATGGTTTTGGGATGGAACGGAGGCGAGCTCGATTATATAAGTTGATGGATGACATTTCGTACGAGAGCCATTACTTCAGTGTTTCTTTGATATCCAAAATGGATGACAAAAGTGTGTGCTCGAGGAAGAAAATGAGCTACGCGGGTACGAGTAGGTCTGCGTGGTTTTAATACTTAGGGTAGCTGATGAAAGTGAATTTATTATTTTATTCAAAATATCTCGTGACCCCTAACTCACCGTACCGAACCACTGTTTTAACGTGACGACCGATCTCCTAGATTATAATGCTATTTTGGACTCAACGGGACCGGTCCTAAAATTTAGTTCGACTGTATAAAAGAGATAACAATTTAAATTAACGATTTAAAATAAATTCAATTTAAAATATAAGTCGATTTCAAACAATTTAATTCATTGATAATAAATTATTACTATCGTTCTAATCCAATTTAAAATTTATATTGATCTACTAAGTTGTTTAGATTCAGTTTTAATTGTGAATTTAATTATTTATTGTTTTCGTATTACACCACTTGGATATATTCGATATTAAATCTTATATCGATTATTAAATCGATAACTTAATATAAAAATTCATTTATATTCTCAACACAATATTTAAAACCATATTAAATATTTAAAATTAACTGGCTAGAAATCTGGGTCGTTACATGAGTTCAACAAGAACATCTTGTAACTCGGCCACACATGACCGACCATTAATTTCGCATGAACGTTACAAATATTGTGACGGCCTGGAATTTCGCTCGATCTGAATCAGTCGTTAAACCGATCTAGACCGTTCGAAACCCCTGAACGTTGAGAACATGACAAATCAGAACACAAACAGAAGAACATTTCATTGTATATTACGACAATGCATCAGATTACAAGAATATACAGAGTCTAAATGAATAAATATTACACAGAAATATCAGAGATTTAAATTACATTTAAATACATAGCAGCGGAAAAATAATATAAAGCACAACTGAAGGTGATATACGGATACAGAGCTTTCCGGATATCATTCCAGCTGTAAACCAGGATCCTGTGAATATAAATCTGCAAAACCAAAACTACTAGCTGCCCGTGCGGAAAATAAGGGCACCCAGAGTTTAGGTTCAAACAATAAACTCCAGGTCAGTCATGTGACTGGTGTGAGAACTAAAACAGTTATTTAAAACTTTACTTTTAAAAGAGAGTAATTCAAGGGACCACGCCGTATAACACGGAACGGGTTTTCTCCCAAGAATACCAGTGCATAAAATAAACAACGCAATGCTTTTTCGAAAATGAAGCTATTATAAGACCCAGGTCCTATCATACAATGCAACGCAAGCCGGGGGATAGGGTTTTCCCTTATAATAGCCAAACATGCTTGGTACGTTAAAACAAATCATTTGATACTATAATAAGTGTATAGTGTCAAAACAGTTTCAATCATAAATATAAATCATAGACGGCATGGGTACCATATATCATGTCGCCATACTAGTTCTACAATTAAAGCCGCGATACACGTATTGGAAATTGGATTTCCGTCATGAGTCGAGGAAAGGGGCAAGCTCCTCTCCGCGTTCGAGACACTCTAGCAAATGCCTCAGGATTACGCACACTGGGTAACCCCTGGATCTTCAGGGCCGGTCCTCACTTACGTTAGAGGATTAGTTATTCCTGAACACACGTTTCCCGGTCCTTACAGACCTATAATCGAGGCGCCTCATCCAACAACCACAAAGGTGAAAAGTATATATATGTCAGGGCTGGTAAGTCACTGACACCACCAAAGCTAGAAAGAAACGTGCGCTCTCCCTGCAGTCCGTATCCCATTTTTAACTCATACCGAGGTGTGAGGCTCGCGAATACACGTTATACACAAAGCTGCCACGTAGGCGTGCTTTGATCATCAACCACAAGACTTTGCTTTTCAACAGAAGCCTTGATCATTGCATCTTAGTATGCCACACAGGCAATTCATGCCATGCGACTGATGTCCATCGATATACAACCTCTGAGCTCGTACGTCTCAGAGAAGGGCGTTAAGCAAGAGAATAAATTCTCCGCCGCCAAACAGATGTATATTTAATAGAAATCAATCAACACAGAATAAAATCCAATGTCAGACACACAATCCATTTACAAGTCCGTTCTGGGTTTGAACGAAACCGGAGGCACTTTCCTCGCATATCCATCCATCTCCAGGTACGTCTGGACGACCACCAACTATTTCCATCCTCTTGGGTGTACAGCCCAATCAGGATCGTCAGTAATAATCCAAACGATGTGAAGACTTCCGGTCTTCGACCACCGTCTTCATCTTCGACTTATCGTCGAATCGGTTATTCAGAATGGGTATAAACCCGGACTTTCCGAACAACCCACGTATATTGAAAACAAATGTTACACAAACACAACATACGCCTCATTCCAATTCATTAGTCACTAACCGCAAATTAGCCAGAGAACAATTTCCCAAACATTAACCCCGAAGGCCGAAACCAACATCAGATCAATACCCAGGAAGCCATTCTTCTTAGCCAACCTACAGCTAGTTTCTAAATTCCACATTCTTAGGGAAAGGTTCCCATTAATTTTATCCAAGATAAATTCTTTAAAATTTATCCTGTAATCTTCCTTTGGATGTCATTTAAAACCAAATTATGGTTTTTCCCAACTAGTCGAGATTAGCGAACCGTAACGAAGTAATTATTTATTTTATTTCCCAATCCCAACCTATTCATCCCATGAAGCAAAACTGGTAATACTCCATATCTAACACCGTGGTGTTATCGGTAAAATTAATTACCATTTCACGTTCAAATCCAATTAAAGATTTAACTATCGCTTTGGAGCAAAACTGGTGATACTCCATTCTCGCTCATCTTCTAAATTTGGTAATTTAGATTATCAATTCGAATTTCAATCTAATTGCAGATTCAATAAAGCTCCTTTTTCTGGGTTAAAGAACTAGGTGTTATTTAAAACACAGTTCACAACAAACCCAAATCATATTCTATTTGTTATCGGGTTAAAGAACTAGTGTTATTTAAAACACTGTTCACGATAAACCCACTTCAAATTTAATCAAATATATTAGAAATTCGATTATTTAAAACCCCTTTTAAATCTAATTTATTTATTTAAAAATAATAAGGTTTTAAATTTAGTTCAAAACTAGTTCATTTCGATAAAAATCTATTTTTATCTTTTCAAATATAGAGTTTTTCCTCCCAATTCTTCTCAAATCATTTCTTATGATTTTACATAAATTATTACTATTTTTAATAATTTTATCAAGGCCCGTACAGTCGATTTCCAACAACGGCCATCGAACTGCACCTATAGCGACCTTTTTCGAATTTGATTTGGACGTATCTCCAAATCCAACCGTTAGATTTCAAATTTCTAATATTCGTTAGAAAGCTCTTTTCGATACGAACCCAACGGTTCCGGTTTTAGGAGAATCCGACGGTCGGATCTCCCGTAATGTCCGTTTGAAATAAATGGTCGAAATTTACGAACTGCAGCGGCGCGGCGCGTTTTATTCAGGCCATTATATTATATATATAATATATATTTCGTCGATTTCTATTTAAAACGAATTATATAAATAGTTTTAAATTCGTTTCAAGAACCATTTCAACTTCTATTTCAATCCAAAGCAAAATTGAATTCTTCTTTAAAAATTCGTTTTAAAATTCATTTCTATTCAATTCAAATTTCAATTAAATTTGAATTTATTTCAATTCGCTTTCAATTCAATTTGAATTCGTTTTCAATTCAATTCAATTCAAATTGGTTTTATATTCGATTCAAATTCATTTTCTATTCAAATCAAATTCGTTTCGTTTTCTATTTGAATCAAATTTATTATATATTCAATTTGAAATCAAATTGGTTTTCTATTCCATTCAAATCGAAATCGTTTTATATTCAATTCAAATCGAAATCGTTATATATTCAATTCATTTCGAAATCGTTATATATTCAATTCATTTCGAAATCGTTTTATATTCAATTCATTTCGAAATCGTTTTATATTCAATTCATTTCGAAATCGTTTTATATTCAATTCATTTCGAAATCGTTTTATATTCAATTCATTTCGAAATCGTTTTATATTCAATTCATTTCGAAATCGTTTTATATTCAATTCATTTCGAAATCGTTTTATTCGATATAAATATCGTTCGCGTCAAAATGGCGCATCACTATTTAACACGGCTTTATATATTCTATTTCAAATATTTCTTTTTGTCAACACACGACTAATCTCAACGAATGAGTACCGTCAACACATGAACCTTTATTTTATATATTCTATATTTTTCAAATTGGAATGAGGCCCAATCAATCACCATATAAAGTTAATTACATGGATTTTCATACAACACATGTATATAATAGCATTGAAAAATAATCAACCATCAACCAAAGTGCACTACACTGTATAAGCATCAAATATAGATATCTAACGCTTATAACAGCCTGTCAATCAATCGATCGACATATTTAATCAATCAGGATGAGTGAACTTCATATTTCATCCCAACACCTGTGTGGGGTTTCAAACAATCAAGCACAGATTTTATTTGTGCAGTTGGGCGATGTGTAAAATTTATCGACCCAATCAATATCAGTCAAATAGGTGTACATAAACAAACCATCTGGCTTGTAAATGAATATTTTATTTTATTCGCATTCACTATATTCATATTCACGTTAAAAATTATATTTTTAACGATAAAATATTTTATTTCGACATATGAATATCTATTCAGTTCATTCTTTAAATAAAATGTTATTTTTATTTTTCTAACATATTTTAGAAAATTTCGGCGGCATAACGGCACGATACTAGAAACGGGACAAGGCCCAGCCTTATCCCCGGTCTAGTGAAGGCCCACGCCATTCACACATCAATCAAATTCAAATCAAATAACCTAACCAACTACACAACCAAACAAACAAGTCCATGGTATGTGGACGGGTGTCGGGTGCTACTAAGCACCGTCTGCATCCTAGTATATATATATATATAACTAGCAAAAGAGAAATTTTGAGTGAGAAGTTCTCACCGAAAGCTATCCAACTTCACGATACTCCTATTGTAGAGATCTTCGTCGTTCTCGTTGCCCATAGCCACTACATATGTAAAAATCGAATTTTTACTTCGTTATTCAATTTATAAAAATCGAATTTTGACGTCGCTATTCAATATATAAAAATATGATTTTTACTTTTGCTTTCAACCTATAAAAATATGATTTTTATTTTTGCTTTCAACATATAAAAATATGATTTTTATTTTTGCTTTCAACATATAAAAATATGATTTTTATTTTTGCTTTCAACATATAAAAATATGATTTTTATTTTTGCTTTCAACATATAAAAATATGATTTTTACTTTTGCTTTCAACATATAAAAATATGATTTTTACTTACTTCGCTACAAATCTGATCTTTTTTTCAAAATCAGTTTTTATTTTTATAAAATTCAGTTTTTATCTCTTTTAAAAATTCAGTTTTAAAATCTTTGAAATCAGTTTTAACTTTTAATAAAAATGCAGTTTTTATACCTTTTTTAAAAACAAAACAGATTTTATTTTAAAAAAATGCAGTTTTTATTTTTTTATTTCAAAAACAGGGTTTTTATACTTTTTTTTAAAATTCAGTTTTAAAACTTTAAGAAAATTCAGTTTTTAAAACTAGAAAATTCAGTTTTCAGTTTTAAGTTTCTTTTAAAAACTCAGTTTTAAGTTTCTTTTAAAAACTCAGTTTTTAAAACCATTATAAATCAGTTTTTAAAATCATTATAAATCAGTTTTTAAAATCATTATAAATCAGTTTTTAAAATCATTATAAATCAGTTTTTAAAATCATTATAAATCAGTTTTAATGAAAATAAATAATAATAAATAAAAAAAACAGAACTTACAGTGAACGGGGGGGGGGGGGGGGGGGTCCTTCGTCGGAGCGGTGCTCTGGGCTTCCAGCGGTGGCGGTCTACGGTGGTCCAGGGCGTGGTGGTTGCGTTGGAGCTGGCGGCGCTAGGATTTGCTCGGGTTCGGGTTTCGAGGTCTGTCGATCTTCAGACGGGGAGGGAAACGACGGTCGAGATGCTGTGGGAAGGAGGGGTTCGCCAATGTTCGCCGGAGATGGGGGAAAGCTCGTCGGAGGGGCGCGACGACTGGTTAGGGGGGCGACGGGCGATTTAGGTTTTCTTTCTTTCTTTTTTTTCCCCTTTTTTTTTTCCCGATTTGAACTTCTGAGGAGATAAGGGATTGAAGGGAAATAAATATATATTTAATAATTTAATTATTTTATTCTCTAAAAAGTTGACTTTTACATACGACCCCTGAACGAGGTCCACCGCCTGTCGTCCATAGCGTTTAACCCCCATTCCGAACACAATGGGATATGCCACGTAGGCTGATTCGACTGTTTGAATCAGTTTCTGTTAAATTTACACTTAAATCCTTATATTGAATTTTAAACGTACATTTCAAATTACCGGGGTCACATACTAACTAGAAAAATTCCAGAAAAATATTTTCTAGCTTCGTATCGACGATACGGTCCTAACAAAAATAATTTCGTCGAATTCTGAGACCGTTAGAAAAATGGCCAATTTCCAGTCGATTAAAATCAACTGAAACTGGTCAAACGCGTTTTCCTTTGCCTCGCTCACATATTGATTCAGAAAATTATGAAATTTGAAACCTAGCAATAATTCGACATCACGGACCCAACAAAACTGGTTTCGTCGAAATCCGAGGTCATTTGCAAAATGTCCATTTTTAAGGGCTATATATTATATAAAATATATATAAATTCCACAGCGACTATTTCTAATTTTCAACTGGACATATCTTATCATTTCTAAGATGAAATCCCAGTTTGTTAACTTCGTTACAAAGATATAGTTATACAGATTCAAATATTTCTTGTTTCGTTCAATT
The DNA here is from genome assembly GCA_030737875.1 of Allium sativum. NCBI lineage: Eukaryota > Viridiplantae > Streptophyta > Magnoliopsida > Asparagales > Amaryllidaceae > Allium > Allium sativum. Next base: position 583,355,679 of record CM060913.1, read on the forward strand.
CTGACTTATATTGAATTCTGTATATTCATTTGAAATTAGAAATCGAATTTTCGAACTACCGCGCCATTTTCAATTCCTTTTATAATTATATATAATTATTATATATTCTAACGACGACGTATATAAATATGTTCGTTCGAATTATATTCGAAATAAATTTCTCGTCGATATTATTTAAAATAATCTATTTTAAATATTCAAAATTAGCTAAAATTGCCAAATTAAAAATTTTAAACTGGCCCAGAATTTCCGGGTTATTACAATCTCCCCCACTTAAAACTTTTCGTCCTCGAAAAGGAACAAAGTCGAAAGTGGTTTGATTATTAAGCTCTACATTCGGTCGGGCTTCCATTCTCCAACTTTTCAGTTTCTGAGAATTTTCAAAATTTCAAAAATTTGGCTAACACCCCAAATTTTCGAAAATTTTTGCCATAACCTCCCCTACACCGGGAGCATCGGGGAATTTCAAATAGCTTCCCCGGTCCTTCAGATCTCAAAAAGAAAAAGAAAAAGCCAAGCGGCTAGCCAATAGGCTCACAAAATCATCATCACCCAAACAAAACAGGAAATTGTGTAGTAAACATGTACCTATTTGTCGGGCAAACAAATTTTATTCTCTGCTCTAGCCTCCTTGCTATGACCTGTTCAATGTAAGTATGTGTATACGCAAGCAAATGCGACCAATTTCAATACAATTCAATATTTGATTATATTAGGCATAAATGGTTAAAAATCAGCAAGCAATTAAACAAACAACACAAACATCAATCAATTAGTGGATTAGAGTTTCAAATTCATAATTTTGATATATATAAAGAAAATCATGTCTTTGATGCCAATTCACAACAATGTGTTCTAGATATATTAGTTTTGGTTCTCACACCAGTCTAATGGAAATATATAGAAAATCACGCCTTCGTTACTCGAACATGAATACTAATGACAACTAGTCAATCATCAGAATCATCTTCGGGCCACTAGAGTATGATTCTATATCTATCCAGTATATTAAAACTTCGAATATACGTTCATGACGCGTATATGCAAAATCTTTATATACTCGATTGTCCGTAGTCAAAATAAATAAATAGTCAAATACGTTTAAAATGGTTTAAATTTTCAAAACAAAATTGTTTGCATTTGAAAAATATACTCTTCACACTCGTTCTAGGATACTACTGATCCTATCTCTAACGAGTCATTCTAATTGGATATTACTAATCCAATATCTGATGAATTCTTTCGTATGGTTCTAATGTGCCTTGTTCTCGAGCTCTGTAAACCAAAGCTCTGATACCAAATGTGACGGCCTGGAATTTCGCTCGATCTGAATCAGTCGTTAAACCGATCTAGACCGTTCGAAACCCCTGAACGTTGAGAACATGACAAATCAGAACACAAACAGAAGAACATTTCATTGTATATTACGACAATGCATCAGATTACAAGAATATACAGAGTCTAAATGAATAAATATTACACAGAAATATCAGAGATTTAAATTACATTTAAATACATAGCAGCGGAAAAATAATATAAAGCACAACTGAAGGTGATATACGGATACAGAGCTTTCCGGATATCATTCCAGCTGTAAACCAGGATCCTGTGAATATAAATCTGCAAAACCAAAACTACTAGCTGCCCGTGCGGAAAATAAGGGCACCCAGAGTTTAGGTTCAAACAATAAACTCCAGGTCAGTCATGTGACTGGTGTGAGAACTAAAACAGTTATTTAAAACTTTACTTTTAAAAGAGAGTAATTCAAGGGACCACGCCGTATAACACGGAACGGGTTTTCTCCCAAGAATACCAGTGCATAAAATAAACAACGCAATGCTTTTTCGAAAATGAAGCTATTATAAGACCCAGGTCCTATCATACAATGCAACGCAAGCCGGGGGATAGGGTTTTCCCTTATAATAGCCAAACATGCTTGGTACGTTAAAACAAATCATTTGATACTATAATAAGTGTATAGTGTCAAAACAGTTTCAATCATAAATATAAATCATAGACGGCATGGGTACCATATATCATGTCGCCATACTAGTTCTACAATTAAAGCCGCGATACACGTATTGGAAATTGGATTTCCGTCATGAGTCGAGGCAAGGGGCAAGCTCCTCTCCGCGTTCGAGACACTCTAGCAAATGCCTCAGGATTACGCACACTGGGTAACCCCTGGATCTTCAGGGCCGGTCCTCACTTACGTTAGAGGATTAGTTATTCCTGAACACACGTTTCCCGGTCCTTACAGACCTATAATCGAGGCGCCTCATCCAACAACCACAAAGGTGAAAAGTATATATATGTCAGGGCTGGTAAGTCACTGACACCACCAAAGCTAGAAAGAAACGTGCGCTCTCCCTGCAGTCCGTATCCCGTTTTTAACTCATACCGAGGTGTGAGGCTCGCGAATACACGTTATACACAAAGCTGCCACGTAGGCGTGCTTTGATCATCAACCACAAGACTTTGCTTTTCAACAGAAGCCTTGATCATTGCATCTTAGTATGCCACACAGGCAATTCATGCCATGCGACTGATGTCCATCGATATACAACCTCTGAGCTCGTACGTCTCAGAGAAGGGCGTTAAGCAAGAGAATAAATTCTCCGCCGCCAAACAGATGTATATTTAATAGAAATCAATCAACACAGAATAAAATCCAATGTCAGACACACAATCCATTTACAAGTCCGTTCTGGGTTTGAACGAAACCGGAGGCACTTTCCTCGCATATCCATCCATCTCCAGGTACGTCTGGACGACCACCAACTATTTCCATCCTCTTGGGTGTACAGCCCAATCAGGATCGTCAGTAATAATCCAAACGATGTGAAGACTTCCGGTCTTCGACCACCGTCTTCATCTTCGACTTATCGTCGAATCGGTTATTCAGAATGGGTATAAACCCGGACTTTCCGAACAACCCACGTATATTGAAAACAAATGTTACACAAACACAACATACGCCTCATTCCAATTCATTAGTCACTAACCGCAAATTAGCCAGAGAACAATTTCCCAAACATTAACCCCGAAGGCCGAAACCAACATCAGATCAATACCCAGGAAGCCATTCTTCTTAGCCAACCTACAGCTAGTTTCTAAATTCCACATTCTTAGGGAAAGGTTCCCATTAATTTTATCCAAGATAAATTCTTTAAAATTTATCCTGTAATCTTCCTTTGGATGTCATTTAAAACCAAATTATGGTTTTTCCCAACTAGTCGAGATTAGCGAACCGTAACGAAGTAATTATTTATTTTATTTCCCAATCCCAACCTATTCATCCCATGAAGCAAAACTGGTAATACTCCATATCTAACACCGTGGTGTTATCGGTAAAATTAATTACCATTTCACGTTCAAATCCAATTAAAGATTTAACTATCGCTTTGGAGCAAAACTGGTGATACTCCATTCTCGCTCATCTTCTAAATTTGGTAATTTAGATTATCAATTCGAATTTCAATCTAATTGCAGATTCAATAAAGCTCCTTTTTCTGGGTTAAAGAACTAGGTGTTATTTAAAACACAGTTCACAACAAACCCAAATCATATTCTATTTGTTATCGGGTTAAAGAACTAGTGTTATTTAAAACACTGTTCACGATAAACCCACTTCAAATTTAATCAAATATATTAGAAATTCGATTATTTAAAACCCCTTTTAAATCTAATTTATTTATTTAAAAATAATAAGGTTTTAAATTTAGTTCAAAACTAGTTCATTTCGATAAAAATCTATTTTTATCTTTTCAAATATGGAGTTTTTCCTCCCAATTCTTCTCAAATCATTTCTTATGATTTTACATAAATTATTACTATTTTTAATAATTTTATCAAGGCCCGTACAGTCGATTTCCAACAACGGCCATCGAACTGCACCTATAGCGACCTTTTTCGAATTTGATTTGGACGTATCTCCAAATCCAACCGTTAGATTTCAAATTTCTAATATTCGTTAGAAAGCTCTTTTCGATACGAACCCAACGGTTCCGATTTTAGGAGAATCCGACGGTCGGATCTCCCGTAATGTCCGTTTGAAATAAATGGTCGAAATTTACGAACTGCCGCGGCGCGGCGCGTTTTATTCAGGCCATTATATTATATATATAATATATATTTCGTCGATTTCTATTTAAAACGAATTATATAAATAGTTTTAAATTCGTTTCAAGAACCATTTCAACTTCTATTTCAATCCAAAGCAAAATTGAATTCTTCTTTAAAAATTCGTTTTAAAATTCATTTCTATTCAATTCAAATTTCAATTAAATTTGAATTTATTTCAATTCGCTTTCAATTCAATTTGAATTCGTTTTCAATTCAATTCAATTCAAATTGGTTTTATATTCGATTCAAATTCATTTTCTATTCAAATCAAATTCGTTTCGTTTTCTATTTGAATCAAATTTATTATATATTCAATTTGAAATCAAATTGGTTTTCTATTCCATTCAAATCGAAATCGTTTTATATTCAATTCAAATCGAAATCGTTATATATTCAATTCATTTCGAAATCGTTATATATTCAATTCATTTCGAAATCGTTTTATATTCAATTCATTTCGAAATCGTTTTATATTCAATTCATTTCGAAATCGTTTTATATTCAATTCATTTCGAAATCGTTTTATATTCAATTCATTTCGAAATCGTTTTATATTCAATTCATTTCGAAATCGTTTTATATTCAATTCATTTCGAAATCGTTTTATTCGATATAAATATCGTTCGCGTCAAAATGGCGCATCACTATTTAACACGGCTTTATATATTCTATTTCAAATATTTCTTTTTGTCAACACACGACTAATCTCAACGAATGAGTACCGTCAACACATGAACCTTTATTTTATATATTCTATATTTTTCAAATTGGAATGAGGCCCAATCAATCACCATATAAAGTTAATTACATGGATTTTCATACAACACATGTATATAATAGCATTGAAAAATAATCAACCATCAACCAAAGTGCACTACACTGTATAAGCATCAAATATAGATATCTAACGCTTATAACAGCCTGTCAATCAATCGATCGACATATTTAATCAATCAGGATGAGTGAACTTCATATTTCATCCCAACACCCGTGTGGGGTTTCAAACAATCAAGCACAGATTTTATTTGTGCAGTTGGGCGATGTGTAAAATTTATCGACCCAATCAATATCAGTCAAATAGGTGTACATAAACAAACCATCTGGCTTGTAAATGAATATTTTATTTTATTCGCATTCACTATATTCATATTCACGTTAAAAATTATATTTTTAACGATAAAATATTTTATTTCGACATATGAATATCTATTCAGTTCATTCTTTAAATAAAATGTTATTTTTATTTTTCTAACATATTTTAGAAAATTTCGGCGGCATAACGGCACGATACTAGAAACGGGACAAGGCCCAGCCTTATCCCCGGTCTAGTGAAGGCCCACGCCATTCACACATCAATCAAATTCAAATCAAATAACCTAACCAACTACACAACCAAACAAACAAGTCCATGGTATGTGGACGGGTGTCGGGTGCTACTAAGCACCGTCTGCATCCTAGTATATATATATATATATATATAACTAGCAAAAGAGAAATTTTGAGTGAGAAGTTCTCACCGAAAGCTATCCAACTTCACGATACTCCTATTGTAGAGATCTTCGTCGTTCTCGTTGCCCATAGCCACTACATATGTAAAAATCGAATTTTTACTTCGTTATTCAATTTATAAAAATCGAATTTTGACGTCGCTATTCAATATATAAAAATATGATTTTTACTTTTGCTTTCAACCTATAAAAATATGATTTTTATTTTTGCTTTCAACATATAAAAATATGATTTTTATTTTTGCTTTCAACATATAAAAATATGATTTTTATTTTTGCTTTCAACATATAAAAATATGATTTTTATTTTTGCTTTCAACATATAAAAATATGATTTTTACTTTTGCTTTCAACATATAAAAAATATGATTTTTACTTACTTCGCTACAAATCTGATCTTTTTTTCAAAATCAGTTTTTATTTTTATAAAATTCAGTTTTTATCTCTTTTAAAAATTCAGTTTTAAAATCTTTGAAATCAGTTTTAACTTTTAATAAAAATGCAGTTTTTATACCTTTTTTAAAAACAAAACAGATTTTATTTTAAAAAAATGCAGTTTTTATTTATTTATTTATTTATTTCAAAAACAGGGTTTTTATACTTTTTTTTAAAATTCAGTTTTAAAACTTTAAGAAAATTCAGTTTTTAAAACTAGAAAATTCAGTTTTCAGTTTCTTTTAAAAATTCAGTTTTAAGTTTCTTTTAAAAACTCAGTTTTAAGTTTCTTTTAAAAACTCAGTTTTTAAAACCATTATAAATCAGTTTTTAAAATCATTATAAATCAGTTTTTAAAATCATTATAAATCAGTTTTTAAAATCATTATAAATCAGTTTTTAAAATCATTATAAATCAGTTTTAATGAAAATAAATAATAATAAATAAAAAAAACAGAACTTACAGTGAACGGGGGGGGGGGGGGGGGGTCCTTCGTCGGAGCGGTGCTCTGGGCTTCCAGCGGTGGCGGTCTACGGTGGTCCAGGGCGTGGTGGTTGCGTTGGAGCTGGCGGCGCTAGGATTTGCTCGGGTTCGGGTTTCGAGGTCTGTCGATCTTCAGACGGGGAGGGAAACGACGGTCGAGATGCTGTGGGAAGGAGGGGTTCGCCAATGTTCGCCGGAGATGGGGGAAAGCTCGTCGGAGGGGCGCGACGACTGGTTAGGGGGGCGACGGGCGATTTAGGTTTTCTTTCTTTCTTTTTTTTTCCTTTTTTTTTCCCGATTTGAACTTCTGAGGAGATAAGGGATTGAAGGGAAATAAATATATATTTAATAATTTAATTATTTTATTCTCTAAAAAGTTGACTTTTACATACGACCCCTGAACGAGGTCCACCGCCTGTCGTCCATAGCGTTTAACCCCCATTCCGAACACAATGGGATATGCCACGTAGGCTGATTCGACTGTTTGAATCAGTTTCTGTTAAATTTACACTTAAATCCTTATATTGAATTTTAAACGTACATTTCAAATTACCGGGGTCACATACTAACTAGAAAAATTCCAGAAAAATATTTTCTAGCTTCGTATCGACGATACGGTCCTAACAAAACTAATTTCGTCGAATTCTGAGACCGTTAGAAAAATGGCCAATTTCCAGTCGATTAAAATCAACTGAAACTGGTCAAACGCGTTTTCCTTTGCCTCGCTCACATATTGATTCAGAAAATTATGAAATTTGAAACCTAGCAATAATTCGACATCACGGACCCAACAAAACTGGTTTCGTCGAAATCCGAGGTCATTTGCAAAATGTCCATTTTTAAGGGCTATATATTATATAAAATATATATAAATTCCACAGCGACTATTTCTAATTTTCAACTGGACATATCTTATCATTTCTAAGATGAAATCCCAGTTTGTTAACTTCGTTACAAAGATATAGTTATACAGATTCAAATATTTCTTGTTTCGTTCAATTCTGACTTATATTGAATTCTGTATATTCATTTGAAATTAGAAATCGAATTTTCGAACTACCGCGCCATTTTCAATTCCTTTTATAATTATATATAATTATTATATATTCTAACGACGACGTATATAAATATGTTCGTTCGAATTATATTCGAAATAAATTTCTCGTCGATATTATTTAAAATAATCTATTTTAAATATTCAAAATTAGCTAAAATTGCCAAATTAAAAATTTTAAACTGGCCCAGAATTTCCGGGTTATTACAAATATATTATCACCTAACGGTTGGTATACCAACACAACCGTTCCCGGGAGATACAGAAGCAAAAGAAGTAACAATTATGAATATTCTCTAGATGGTGACAATATACCTTAATTAGGTGCGAACCACTTAACCATTCTGCCAGCCTGATTTTTTTCATTTCCCAGTTGATGAGGCTTGAGGTCATAACGTACTACTATATAGATCACATCTATATCTACTTTGATTGCCACATCGTCATACCTGCCAAATCACAAATTGATTTCCCCAAAATTACTACGGGTATAAAGCTAAGAGAAACGAGTTTCTCTGCCACCAAATATAAATATGTTTGAAGAGATCAACTTATGTGATCTTTTAGATATACTCTATCAGACATTCGTCCATACACGTTGTCCTGGGACTGGACAAACCGAAGACACTATTATGTGAATCCATTTTAGGCAATTTCTATCTAGGATTCGTAGAACAACCCTTGTATAAACTCCATCTTCAATTATCCTCAACATATTCGATTCATAACGTTAATGCTATACGGAGTGGTTTTCAGATAATAAACCTGATCCCGGTCTCTCCGTATTGACATGGAAAAAGGGTCAAACACTTTGATAGTCGGTTATTTAACTATCAAAGAAAAACATACATACAAACAACGGTCATATTTCCAAATTGATATCTTACCAGTCAATCATCAATCAACACTGATTCCCTTTAATTTAATTTATCATTAAATTATTATTGGTCCCGAAATTAGAATCAACACCAAAAGTAATGAAAATACTCCACAAATTGTGGAAATAGAAGAAATGGAGCCTCACAATAGTAGGAATGCAAATAGAGAACACAACGTTTTATAGTGGTTCGATCAAGTGTGATCTACGTCCACTTTAAAGAATGATTCCATTATCATATCAAGAGTTACAAAGCAAGCATATTCTCTCATTACATTCATCATTAGCCTCACTACTTCTCTCTTAGATCTCTTAGAAATGGTTGAGGAGAGATTTAATGGAATTCTTCAAAGATGGTAGGCGATTGGACGAATCTAGTCTTTCTCATAAACATAGATGAATTTCCATGGCTTCATGATGAATTTGGAATTTGATATTCAATTAGTAGTGGTTGAAGATGAACAAATTCCTTAGAAAAGGTCGAGAATTGAATTCGGCAGCTCTTCGGAGTCATCCAAAGTCCCCCCTTGAAGTGAAGTTGATCCCCTATTTATAGAAGTTAGGAATGAATGAAATATAGCTCTCCAGGTTTTGGGTCGGGCTATTCAGTATTTACAAAAATGCCACTGCCAGTTGTTGCCAGCTATCTCCAGCTAACCGCCAACTCTTTCGTACATGCCCAATCCAGAGTAGGCCCTATCGGCTCATAACGGACTTGACCGACTCGATCCAGATATAACAGGCCGACCCACTTTTTTATGACCAAAACATTCTGCTGCTTCTTGAGGGGATTAGACTGACCCGATCGAGTTAACTTGCTTGACGATGGATGCACCGACCCGATCCACTTGAATGTGTCGATCTATTCTTAGTTGAACAGGCCGACCTGATGATCGGTGGACAAGGCCGACCAGACCGACCCACTTTTCTTGGATAGTTCGACTGGCTTTGAATGAATTAGGAAGACCCGATCCAGTTCGCTGAATCGACCCATTGATGAACCGATCCGATCCAATGAATTAAGCCGTCCTGGGATGGGATGATCCTGACCGACCCGACCCGTTATAATGTAGATGAACCGACCTATTTGCTTTATACTGGCCCATTATTTAAACTCTAATTTTTGTGGGTTAACATTTCCCCCTCGAAGTTCATGATTTTTGGATTCAAAAATTTATGAGCTTCGAAACACATTTACTCTGAACCAATAGGTTGAGTAATTTTCAAAATATATGGGTTGGTATACATTTTGCATTTGGGTCGGACATAACCAATAACGGGGGCCCGGTCGAAATGGTCTTTTATTTATTTGGCGCAGCCCAATATCCTTTGGTCGTTTTAAAGGCATAACATGCACCTTCTTCCATTCTTTCATTTCTCCTAACCCACAAATCGAGCTCTTTTAATGGCGGTGGCCCTCTTTTGAAGCAAACGCTTTAATTTCATTCTCCATCCCCGATTTAATTCCATTACCCAATTCGAAACATGCTTCACTTTGAATCAGTTCGACCAAGCAATTTACGTCTCCCAAGTCCGTGCCCAACTCAATTTCCTGAGCTCGAACTAGTTCTTTTCGTTTGAATCCCATCAAGTGCAGCTATTAGTTCTTTGGAATTTGCATTATATTTTGGAATTCTTGTGTTTGAGTTTTGAATTGGCGCGGTTTGGGATTGAGTAGCGGATTAGGGTTTTAGTACCGCGAATTCTTGGTGTTGACGTGTTCTAGAATGGTCTTGGAGTTATTTGCGACGAATTCATGTGTGTATGATGGGTTTGAGTTATACAAATTCCTTATCGGACCTCGCTTTGGCTCGACGCCTAACATGTGTTTGTAGAAATGCCTACGACATTTGGATCATGTTGAACACTTATGCTTTTTGGTACCTCCTTTTGTTGTCATGATCATGCTCACATTTCATTTATGCTGTGTTTCTCCAATTGTTTCGATCATGTTCTGACACGACCAGAACTTCCCCGTGAAGGAAAGCACGGATTGTCCTTGAGAACAGACAAATCAAAACACAAACAGAAGAACATTTCTTTGTTTATTACAACAATTTACATCAGAATACAAGAATATACAGAGTATGAATAAATATTATACATTCGATAAATATCAGAGATTTACAAGTTACCACGCAGCGGAAAATAATACAAAACACAACTGAAAAGAATATACGGATACAGAGCTTTCCGAATACCATTCCCGCTGTAAACCAGGATCCTGTGAATATAAATCTGCATAACCCAAAACTACTAACTGCCCGTGCGGAAAATAGGTGCACCCAGAGTTTAGGTTAAAATAATAAACTCCAGGACAGTCATGTGACTGGTGTGAGAACTAAAACAGTTATTTAAAACTTTACTTTAAATCAGATATATCAAGGTACCACGCCGTATAACACGGAACGGGTTTTCTCCCAAGAATACCAGTGCATATAACAATACAGCGCAATGCTTTTTTGGAAAAATGAAGCTAATATAAGACCCTGGTCCTATCATACAATGCAACGCAAGCCGGGGGATTGGGTTTTCCCTTATAATAGCCAAACATGCTTGATATGTTAAAACAAATCATTTGATACTATTATAAGTGCATAGTGTATAAAACAACTTCAAATATAAATGTATCAATCCAAGACGGCATGAGTACCATATGTCATGTCGCCAATACTAGGCTCTACAATCAAAACCGCAAATGTCACGTATTGGAAGTTGGATTTCCATCTATGAACCGAGGCAAGGGATCGTCCTCACTGCTTCGAGATAATCTAGACTACTATGTCTCAAGATCAGAGCTCGAGTGACCCTTGGATCGTCAGAGCCGATCCACACAGAGTGGATTAAAATGCCTGAACACTGCGTTTCCCCGCCCTATGGGGCGTAAATGAGCCAAATGACTCCATCCGCCCCGGATCGACCGATATAACAGAGGCGCCTCGCAATCCATCATCCATATAAGTAAAATGCCAGGGCTAGTAAAACGCTGACACCACTCCTAGCTAGAAAGAAACGCATGCCCTCCCTGATGTCCTCTCCCATTTCTGTTTCACACCGGGGTGTGAGGCTCGCGAATTAACGCCACACAAAGCTACGCTATATTAAAGTCGTGCTTTGATCATCAACCACAAAACTTTGCTTTTCAACAGGAGCCTTGATCATTTTCATCTCAGCATGCCACACAGGCAATTCACGCTATGCAACCGATGTATATCAACCACACAGAATGAAATCCAATGTCAGACACACATCCATTTACAAGTTTGTTCTGGGTCTGAACGAAACCGGAGGCACCTTATTCCACCCCCATATGTCCAATACAGGGGAGAGGTCCTCGCATATCCGTCGATCTCCAAGTACGTTTGGACGATCACCACTTATTACCTCGTCTTGGGTGTACAGCCCAATCAAGACATCAGTAATCATCCAAACGATGTGAAGACCTCCGGTCTTCGACCACCGTCTTCATCCTCGACATATCGTCGAATCAATTACTCAGAATGGGATAAACCCGGTCTTTCCGAATAACTCGCGTATATAATAAACAAGGGTTATAAAAACACAACATACGCCTTATTCCAATCCAGAATATTCCTTTATTCAAATATTCTTTTACTTTGGGAAAGGTTCCCATTAATTTTATCAAAGATAAATTCTTTAAATTTATTCTTTAATCTTCCTTTGAATATCAATTCAAACCAAATTATGTGTGGCGGCCCACCCCGCACCAGCCTGCATTTCTTCCAAAAGTGCGCTATACGCATGCCTGACTAGCACGGGACGGTCGTCAGGAGAAAGAAAAGAAGAGAATGAACCAATCAAGGAACCTGTAGAATGTCTCACAGCGCATGGGATAAAATATAATAATAATAACATACTTGACATAAAACAGGTGAGACAGTGCATAAGCTGATAACTAAAATCAACATCAACATCAAAGCAGCGGAATACAGCTTATTACAATTTTTCAAAATCTACTGTCTCTAAACAAAAGAAAGCCAAAGTAGAAGATACACCACCAATGCCCAAGCAGTGATCTTCAACAACACAAGGAGAATACTATATATATATATATATATATATATATATATATTACGTGGAAGCCTCCTGCTCGTCTCCGGATCATCTACCCGTGCATCACCAGCTAACCTGTCTCTAGTCTGCTCGTGTGAGCACCCAGAGTAATAAGAGGAGACATAAAACTCTGGGTCAGACATAAAGCCTGGTATGAGCGATAAGCATATAAACAGAATAATAACAGGTATACTAAACCATACCTGAACCTGGACCTGCAACCAAAGAGTTAGTACCACATACCGTACAGTACTCTAAGGTGCCATAATGAATAGTGTAAAGAATACGGAGGTGGGGTGTGTATGTCATAATGATAGCAAACAAACCATCCATAGCAACCATCCTCACGTCTCTCACTCAGTGCGTAAAGCGTACGATATCTACCACTTTGGAACACTAGACAAATTGAGGTAACGACGGATCCCGACTTGTAGAAACCCTGCTGTGACCAAGGTAAACATATGGAGTCATGACCAAACATTTCAATGACCCATTTCATTGATCGTAGCCCTTGGTTCTACTAATGCCATAATGGCCCTGAATCCGCCTCCATACCTCCTACCATAGTGGTCCAAAGCTATAGACATCGTAAACCCCTTAGCACGCGTCGCGCAGCAAAGTCCAACCATGAAGCGAACTCATTGGTTCCCAACTGGATCCTGAGCTCTAACTTCCCATACTGGACTACCTTTGCATCTCGGGTTTTGGTCATCATCTTGTTTGGGTCGGTTGGTCAAGCATGTTTCATCCTGGTCGGTTTTCATCATCCCTGGTCGGTCGGTTTTGTTCCCCCCTGGTCGGTCGCATTTCACCAAACCTGGTCGGTCGGTTTTGTTCCCCCCCCCCCCCCCCCCGGTCGGTCGCATTTCACCAAACCTGGTCGGTCGGTTTTGTCCCCCTGGTCGGTCTAACTTTCACCATCCCTGGTCAGTCGTTCTCCTTCATTCCTGGTCGGTCAAAACCTCCCCTGGTCGGTCTAACTTTCACCATCCCGGGTCGGTCGTTCTGGAGCTCGGGTCGGTCGGTCTCCTTCACCATTTCTGGTTGGTCGTCCTCCTTCATTCCTGGTCGGTCAAAACCTCCCCTGGTCGGTTATCTCGACCCCAAAGTTGCACCATTTCAGCAAGCTATTCTCGCCTCTCGACGGCGTTTTCGACTAATCTAACACTTCTAATCAACCACAAAGCATACCATACAGTCATAGAAACATAAAGAATCAACCACAAACACCGAAACAACAATATGACATATCAAAATGGATCAAACATGGCCAAAACCCCATATTTTCCCTTAATCCCTCTTAATCATGTTTAAGTATATAATTAGCAAGACTTATCCAATTTAGCCAAATTTCATATCATAGGTCTAAAACAATATTTAAGAATTTCTGAATATTTTTTCCAGATTTTATTTGTGTATAAATTCGCTAATTAACACTAATTACCCCTTAATCAACCGTAATTAGTGAGAAATCATGCAAATCACTCACCTTGCCCACAAACAAAATTCTTAGAACTGAAACTCCTCTGATTTGGGGCGAATACTGATGTCCAACAGCAGCTCTAACCTTGCTTTGGTGCTTTTTCTTCTTAATTTGATGTTGCTAAGCCTAACCTCCAATTAAAAAGTGATTTGGGGTGTTTTAGATGTAGGAGGCCATTGTTAGAGTGTCTAAGGATGAAAGTGGCGGCTGTAAAATGTCTAAAGAAATGTTTTCTAACCCTAATCAGCCCCTATATACCCCTAAACCCGAAATTCCCCTCTGGGCCTAGCTGCTAATCACCCGGTTAAGCCCAATTAAGCTGTTTTTCACCATCTGAAACTTGTTTTAGCCATATCTCCCAAACGGTGAGTCCGTTTGGCTAATGTGACAACTATACGGAATTGTAAACCATCATTCGGAGCCAATGGAAGTGGTTTCAGGTCAAAATTCGTTTCCAATCAAAAGTTATGGCCAAAACAGTGATAACTAGGGGTAAAATGGTCATTTAAAAATCGGGAAAAATCATGGACATGGGAAATGACCTTAATAGTCGTCTCCCAAAGTTACATGACCATACAACTTCGTATGTGACAGAAATAAATATTCTACGATCCTATGATGCGTAGAATGCGGGTCGTTACACTCTCCCCCCCTTAAGAAATTTCGTCCCCGAAATTCCTTAACCCAAAACATACAAAAGACCCCGCATGCCTACAGCCATATACAACAATCAAATATGCAACCAAGCAAAACAAATCTATCCTAGCATGTGGAAAACTAAATTACGAAGTAAGTCATACCAGGCAAAGAGTTCTGGATATTACTTCCTAATGTTCTCCTTTGTCTCCCAAGTACAATCATTCTCGTTCTCGCCCCACTGAACCTTGACTAGCTTCACCGCCTTCCTTCGAAGTTGCTTCGTATCGTGCCCCACAATACGAATCGGCTTGCGGTTCCCAACCGCCTCGGGTTCTACTTCGAAGTCTTCTAACTGATCAGGTGAAATAGTCATATCTGAGTCGGGAATGAACTTCCTTAGTCGGGAAACATGAAATATATTGTGAACTCCCGCCATCTTCTCTGGTAAGCCAACTCTATATGCCAAATTCCCGACAAGTTCAAGAACAGGGAATGGGCCAACAAATCTCGGTGCGAACTTGCCTCTCCTGCCAAATCGTATCATGCTCTTCAACGGAGAGATCTTGACGAACACCAAGTCACCAACGGAGAATTTCAAGTCTCTTCTCCTCTTATCAGCATAACTCTTCTGCCTATCTTGAGCATCTTTCATTCGTTGTTGAATGACCTTAATCTTATCTGACGTTTCTCTCACCACATCTGGTCCAAGCACAAACTTCTCGCCAGTCTCTATCCAACATGATGGTGAGTTGCACGGTCTTCCGTACAAAGCTTCATATGGTGCCATACCGATACTGGATTGGTAGCTATTATTATATGCAAACTCTACTAGATGCAAATGGTCATCCCATGATCCACCAAAATCCAATATACAAGCTCTCAAGAGATCTTCCAATATACGATTCACCCTCTCCGTCTGACCATCGGTCTGAGGATGATATGCGGTATTGAGATGTAATCTTGACCCTAGAGCCTCTTGTAAGCTCTTCCAAAACCCACTAGTGAACAACGGGTCTCGGTCACTCACAATGCTTTTGGGTACTCCATGAAATCTCACTACCCACTTCATATACAATTCTGCCAACTTGGCTGCTGTCCTGGTCGATTTGACTGGTATAAATCTTGCGCTCTTAGTCAATCGATCCACAATTACCCAAATGCTATCATATCCCGATCTAGTCCTTGGTAGGCCATCGATGAAATCCATCGAGACTTGCTCCCATTTCCATTCGGGAATTTCTAATGGTTGTAACAACCCACTAGGTTTCTTTTGCTCGGCTTTAACTAGCTGGCAATTCATGCATTTGGATATAAACTTCCCAACATCTCTCTTCATCCCTTCCCAGTAGTAGGTCTGTCTCTGTGACGGCAAAGAATTTCGCTCGGTCCGAACCAGTCGCTAAACCGATTCAGGCCGTTCGAAATGCCCTATCGTTTGAGAACAGAACAAACCAGAACGCATACAGAAGAACATTTCATTGCTCATTACAACAATGCATCAGATTACAAGAGTATACAGAGTATGAATAAATATTACATAGAAATATTAGAGATTTAAATTACATTTAAATACATAGCAGCGGAAAATAATACAATACACAACTAGAATGAGATATACGGATACAAAGCTTTCCAGATATCGTTCCAGCTGTAAACCAGGATCCTGTGAATATAAATCTGCAAAACCAAAACTACTAGCTGCCCGTGTCGAAAATAGGGGCACCCAGAGTTTAGGTTAAAACAATAAACTCCAGGTCAGTCATGTGACTGGTGTGAGAACTAAAACAGTTATTAATCTTTATTTTAAATCATTAGGTAAATCAAAGGACCACGCCGTATAACACGGAACGGGTTTCCTCCCAAGAATACCAGTGCATAAAACAACTAGCGCAATGCTAAATAAAGAAAAATGAAGCTGTTATAAGACCCAGGTCCCATCACACAATGCAACGCAGCCGAGGATAGGGTTTTCCCATATAACAGCCAAAGAATGCTTGATACGGTTAAAACAAATCGTTTGATACTATTATAAGTGCATGGTGTATAAAACAACTTCAAATCATAAGTATCAATCATAGGCGGCATGAATGGCCCATAACACTATGTCGCCATATATAAGTTTACAATCAAAACCGCAAATGTCGTATTGGAAGTTGGGTTATCATTTATGGTATGAACCGAGGCTAGGGGCAAGATCCTCACTGATTCGAGACTGCCTAGCCCGAGTCTCAGGATCAGAACGCATCGACCCTTGGATCGTCAGGGCCGGTCCACACGGAGTGGATTAAAATACCTGAGCACTACGTTTCGCCGCCCTTTGGGGCGTAAGCGAGCCAACTAAATGACTCCATCGGTTCGAGAACGACCGATCAATCCGAGGCGCCTCGCAACAGCAACAACCACATAAGTCAAACTCGTCAGGGCGTGTAAAACCACTGACGCCACTTTTAGCTAGGAGGAAACGTAGGCCCTCCCTGAGGTCCGTCTCCCGTTTTTGGTTCATACCGGGTGTGAAACTCGCGAAGTAAACGTTACACAAAGCTACGCCACAAAGGCCGTGCTTCGATCATCAACCACAAGACTTTGCTTTTCAATAGAAGCCTTGATCATTTGCCACTTAGGCATGCCACACAGGCAATTCACTCCATGCGATTGATATCCATCAATATATAACCCCTGAGCTCGTACGTCTCAGAGAAGGGCGTTAAGCAAGAGAATAAATTCTCCGCCGCCAAACAGATATATATTTAATAGAGATCAATCACACGGACTAAAATCCAATGTCAGACACACAGTCCATTTACAAGTCCGTTCTGGGTCTGAACGAAACCGGAGGCACCTAGTACCCCGCATATCCATCGATCTCCAAGTACGTCTGGACGATCACTAACTGTTTCCATCTTCTTGGGTGTACAGCCCAATCAAGATCATCAGTAATTACCCAAACGACGTGAAGACCTCCGGTCTTCGACCACCGTCTTCATCTTCGACTTATCGTCGTATCAGTTATTCAGAATGGGATAAACCCGGTCTTTCCGAATAACTCGCGTATATATTATATAAGTGTTACACAAACACAACATACGCCTCATTCCAATTCATCAGTCATTAACCGTAAATTAATCAAGAGAATAATTCCCCAAATATTAACCCCGAAGGCCGAAACCAACATCAGATCAATATCCAGAAAACCATTCTGCTTGGCTAACCGACAGTTAATTCCTAAATTTCACATTCATTGGGAAAGGTTCCCATTAATTTTATCAAAGATAAATTCTTTAATTTATTCTTCAATCTACTTTTGAATATCAAGTCAAACTAGTCGGGATTAACGAACTTTACCGAAGTAATCATTTGTTTTAATTTCCCAATCCCAACCTATTCATCCCCTGAAGTAAAACGGGTAGTACTTCATATCTAACACCACGGTGTTATCGGTAAATTCAATTACCATTTCACGTTCAAATCTAATTAAAGATTTAACTATCACCTGGAGCAAAACTGGTGATACTCCATTTCGATTATTTCAATCTAATTAAAGATTCATTAAAACTCCACTTAGTTTTAATCGTTAACTGGGTTAAAGAATCCGTGTCATTTAAAACACGGTTCACGATAAACCCTAAGTCACATTCATTAATTATCGGGTTAAAGAACAAGTGTTGTTTAAAACACTGTTCACGATAAACCCAAAAATCAATATCAATTCAATTCCAATTAAATATTATTTAATTGGTACACTTCATTAAATCTAAATAAAAAGATTTAATCTTTTCTCAACTGGGTTCAAGAACAGTGTTAGTGAAGACACTATTCACGACAAACCCAAATCATATTTGATATTCAATACAAGGCCCTGAATAGAAAATATCCCGGCTTATATTCAATATCAAATTCTACGACCAACAAATATCATATTGGAAATAACGATATATATATCTATCTTTCAAATTTCCATAACAACATCTGTATAGTCACGAAATCCAACATCGAAATATTCCGAAGACAATTTCGATTCAAATCCATTCCAATGCAATCATTGGAAATTTTGGTTATTTTAAAACCCTTTTCGAATTCAATTTATTTATTTAAAAATAAATAGAATTATAATTCTAGTTCAAAACTAGTTCATTTCGATAAAAATCTATTTTTATCTTTTCAAATATGGAGTTTTTCATCCCAATTCTTCACAAATCATTTCTTATGATTTTACACAAATTATTACTATTTTTAATAATTTTATCAAGGCCCGTACAGTCGATTTCCATCAACGGCCATCGAACTGCACTTACAGCGACCTTTTTCGAATTTGATTTGGACGTATCTCCAAATCCAACCGTTAGATTTCAAATTTCTAACATTCGTTAGAAAGCTCTTTTCGATACGAACCCAACGGTTCCAGTTTTAGGAGAATCCGACGGTCGGATCTCCCGTAATGTCCGTTTGAAATAAATGGTCGAAATTCGCGAGCTGCCGCGGCGCGGCGCGTTCTATTCAGGCCATTATATTATATATATAATATATATAATATATATTTCGTCGATTTCTATTTAAAAACGAATTATATAAATAGTTTTGAAATTCGTTTCAAAAGCAAATTCAACTTCCATTTCAATTCAAATCAAAATTGAATTCTTCTTTATAAATTCGTTTTAAAATTCATTTCTATTCAATTCAAATTTCAATTCAATTTGAATTCATTTCAATTCGCTTTCAATTCAATTTGAATTCGTTTTCAATTAAATTCGATTTCGTAATCGTTTTCAATTCAATTCATTTCGAAATCGTTTTCAATTCAATTCATTTCGAAATCGTTTTCAATTCAATTCATTTCGAAATCGTTTTCAATTCAATTCATTTCGAAATCGTTTTCAATTCAATTCATTTCGAAATCGTTTTCAATTCAATTCATTTCATTTCAAGATGAATAAAATCGATATAAATATCGTTCACGTCAAAATGGCGTCAATCTAATCAACACGGCTTCATAAATTTCTATTTCAAATATTTTATTTCAAATATTTCTTTTTCAAAATAGTTGTTATTATCAAAATATTTCGTTCAACACATGACCAATCTCAAAGGATGAGTACTGCCAACACATGAACCTTTATTTTATATTATAAAGATGTAAATTTTATTACTAAAATATTTCGTTCAACACATGACCAATCTCAATGGATGAAACTGTCAACACATGAACCTTTATTTTATATTGATAAAGATGTAAACTTTATTATTAAAATATTTCGTTCAACACATGACCAATCTCAAAGGATGAGTACTGTCAACACATGAACCTTTATTTTATATTATAAAGATGTAAATTTTATTACAAAAATATTTCGTTCAACACATGACCAATCTCAATGGATGAAACTGTCAACACATGAATCTTTATTTTATATTGATAAAGATGTAAACTTTATTATTAAAATATTTCGTTCAACACATGACTAATCTCAACGGATGAGTACAGTCAACACATGAACTTTTATTTTATATTATTCTTTATTTTCTAAATTGGAATGAGGCCCAATCAATCACCATATAAGGTTAATTATATGGATTTTCATACAACACATGTATAATAGCATGGAAAAATAATCAACCATCAACCAAAGTGCACTACACTGTATAAGCATCAAATATTGGTATCTAACGCTTGTAACAGCCTGTCAATCAATCGATCGACATATTTAATCAATCAGGATGAGTGAACTTCAAGTTTCATCCCAACACCCGTGTGGGGTTTCAAACAATCAAACACAGATTTTATTTGTGCAGTTGGGCGATGTGTGAAATTTATCGACCCAATCAATATTAGTCAAATCAGTGTACATAAACAAACCGTCCGGTTTGTAAATGAATATTTTATTTATTCACATTCCCGTTAAAATTATATTTTTAACGATAAAACATTTTATTTCAACCTATGAATTTCTATTCAATTCATTTATTCAATAAAATGATATCTTTATTTTTCTAACTTATTTTAGAAAATTTCGGCGGCATAACGGCACGATACTAGAAACGGGACGAGGCCTAGCCTTATCCCCGGTCTAGTGAAGGCTCACGCCATTCACACATCAATCAAATTCATTCAATTCACCCAAACAACTCAATTTCAATTCAAATACCCAACTAATCTATGCAACCAAACAAACAAGTCCATGGTCTGTGGACGATTGTGTCGGGTGCTACTAAACACCGTCTGCATCCTAGTATATATATATAACTAGAAAAAAAGAAATTGAAAGGTGAGAAATTCTCACATATAGCTATCCTAGCTCCACGGCACTTCATTGATAGAAATTTTCATCGTCGTCGCATCTTCGTTGCTGTAGCCACTACATATGTAAAAATCGAATTTTTACTATGCTATTCAATATATATAAAAATCATATTTTTATCTTCGAAGTTCAATATATAAAAATCATATTTTTCTATCGAAGTTCAATATATAAAAATCATATTTTTCTATCGAAGTTCAATATATAAAAATCATACTTTTCTATCGAAGTTCAATATATAAAAATCATATTTTTATTTCGAAGTTCAATATATAAAAATCATATTTTTCTATCGAAGTTCAATATATAAAAATCATATTTTTCTATCGAAGTTCAATATATAAAAATCATATTTTTCTATCCAAGTTCAATATATAAAAATCATATTTTTATTTCGAAGTTCAATATATAAAAATCATATTTTTATTTCGAAGTTCAATATATAAAAATCATATTTTTCTATCGAAGTTCAATATATAAAAATCATATTTTTCTATTGAAGTTCAATATATAAAAATCATATTTTTCTATCGAAGTTCAATATATAAAAATCATATTTTTATTTCGAAGTTCAATATATAAAAATCATATTTTTCTATCGAAGTTCAATATATAAAAATCATATTTTTCTATCGAAGTTCAATATATAAAAATCATATTTTTCTATCGAAGTTCAATATATAAAAATCATATTTTTCTTTCGAAGTTCAATATATAAAAATCATATTTTTCATATTTAAAAATCATTCCTTTATTATATTCTAAATAACTTCTTTATATTCATAAAAATCAACATTTAAAAAAAAAACTAATTACATTATAATAAACAAATAAAGAGAGAAAAAAAAATCTTACTTTAAATTCGATTTTCAGAGGAATGGGGGGGTCTGACCTCTAACCGTCGGCGAGGTGACTCCGGAGCTTCGGTGGTGGTGCTGGTCTGCGAGCTGGTGGCGGAAAGGGATTAGGCTATCTCGATTTGGGGAGGCTGTTTGGGGTTCTCGTGCGTCAGTGGGAGGGAGAAGGAGAGAGGTTCGATGGAGGGGGAAAGGTGATGCGGTGGCGCGATGGGGAGGCGCTCGACGGTGGGGATGTCGGAGGGCAGTCGGCGGCGTTAGAAATGATGGAGCGGCGGGTTATTTTATTTCAATTTAGGTTTTAGAAACTGAACGGGGGGGTGGGGCCTGATATAAGGGAAGAAGAATTATTTTTTTTTTATTTAAATATTTTTTTTTTCAAAAAGTTGACTTTTACATACGACCTCGAAACGAGGCCCACTGCCTGTCGTCCTTAGCGTTTTACCCCCATTCCGAACACAATGGGATATGTATCGTAGGCTGATTCGGCTGTTACAATCAGTTTTCGTTAAATATACATTTAGATCACTTTATTGAATTTTAAACGTACATTTCAAATTACCGGGGTCACATACTAACTAGAAAAATTCCCGAAAAATATTTTCTAGCTTCGTATTGACGATACGGTCCTAATAAAACTAGTTTCGGC
Organism: Allium sativum; assembly: GCA_030737875.1. Taxonomy (NCBI): domain Eukaryota; kingdom Viridiplantae; phylum Streptophyta; class Magnoliopsida; order Asparagales; family Amaryllidaceae; genus Allium; species Allium sativum. The sequence continues at coordinate 583,378,157 of CM060913.1, forward strand.
GAATTCTGAGACCGTTGGAAAAATGACCAATTTCCAGTCGATTAAAATCAACTGAAACTGGTCAAACGCGCTTTCCTTTGCCACGCTCACATATTGATTCGAAAAATTATGAAATTTGAAACCTAGCAATAACTTCACATCCCGGACCCAACAAAACTGGTTTCGTCGAAATCCGAGGTCGTTTGCAAAATGTCCACTTTTAAGGGCCTGAATTCCATAGCGACTATTCAGAATTTTCAACTGGACATATCTTTTGATTCCCGCTATGAAATTTTGATTTTTCGGATTCGTTGGAAAGATATTCACTATTAGATCCCATTATTTTTGGTTTCACTAAAATTCGGATTGTTTTGCACCCGGTACGTTCAATTGAAGTTTGAAATCGAATTATCGAACTACCGCGCCATTTTCAATTCCTTTTATAATTATATATAATTATTTATATTCTAACGACGACGCGTATAATATATACGTTCGAATTCTATTCAAAATAAATTTCACGTCGATATTATTTAAAATAATTCATTTTAAATAATCAAAATTCGCTATAATTGCCTAAATAAAAATTTTAAACTGGCCCAGAATTTGCGGGTTATTACAATCTCCCCCACTTAAAACTTTTCGTCCCCGAAAAGGAACAAAGTCGAAAGTGGTTTGATTAATCAACTCTACGCTCGGTCTGGCTTTCATTCTCCAACTTTCCAATTTCTGAGAATCTTCAAATTTTCAAAAATTTGGCTAACACCCTAAATTTTCGAAAAATTTCGCCATAACCTCCCCTGCACCGGGAGCATCGGGGAATTTCAAATAGCTTCCCCGGTCCTTCAGATCTCAAAAAGAAAAAGAAAAAGCCAAGCGGCTAGCCAATAGGCTCATAAAATCATCATCACCCAAACAAAACAGTAAATTATGTAGTAAACATGTACCTATTTGTCGGGCAAACAAATTTTATTCTCTGCTCTAGCCTCCTTGCTATGACCTGTTCAATGATATATATGCATATGCAAGCAAATGCAAACTATTCTCTATACAATTCATTATTTGATACAATTAGGCGTAATGGTTCAAAATTATCAAACAATTAAACAAACAACACAATCATCAGTCAATTAGTGAATTAGTGTTTCAAATTCATAATTTTGATACATATACAAAAAATCAGATTTTTGATGCCAAATCCCAACAATAGGCCCTATCTAATTTTTGGTTCTCACACCATTCAATAGGAAATATATAGAAATCCCACCTTCGAAACACGAACATAAGTTCTGATGATGATCGATCAATCATCAGAACCATCTCCGGGTGTCTAGAGTGTAATTCTATATCTATCCAGTATATTAAAATTTCAAATACACGTGGATCAGACGTATACACAAAATCTTTATATACTGGACTGTCCAACTCAATATAAATAGATAATCAAATACGAATGATTGATTTAAATTTTCAAAAACAAAAATTGTTTTCATTTTTATTTATCAAAAACACTACTCTTCCCACTCGTTCTAGGATACTACTGATCCCATCTCTAACGAGTCATTCCCATTGGATATTACTAATCCAATATCTGATGAATTCTTTCGTATGGTTCTAATGTGCCTTGTTCTCCGAGCTTTGTAAACCAAAGCTCTGATACCAACTGTGACGGCACGGAATTTCGCTCGGTCCGAACCAGTCGCTAAACCGATCCAGGCCGTTCGAAATGCCCTATCGTTTGAGAACAGGACAAAACAGAACGCATACAGAAGAACATTTCATTGTATATCACAACAATGCATCAGATTACAAGAATATACAGAGTATAAATGAATATTACACAGAAATATTAGAGATTTAAATTACATTTAAATACATAGCAGCGGAAAATAATACAATACACAACTAGAATGAGATATACGGATACAAAGCTTTCCGGATATCGTTCCAGCTGTAAACCAGGATCCTGTGAATATAAATCTGCAAAACCAAAACTACTAGCTGCCCGTGTCGAAAATAGGGGCACCCAGAGTTTAGGTTAAAACAATAAACTCCAGGTCAGTCATGTGACTGGTGTGAGAACTAAAACAGTTATTAATCTTTATTTTAAATCATTAGGTAAATCAAAGGACCACGCCGTATAACACGGAACGGGTTTCCTCCCAAGAATACCAGTGCATAAAACAACTAGCGCAATGCTAAATAAAGAAAAATGAAGCTGTTATAAGACCCAGGTCCCATCACACAATGCAACGCAGCCGAGGATAGGGTTTTCCCTTATAACAGCCAAAGAATGCTTGATACGGTTAAAACAAATCGTTTGATACTATTATAAGTGCATAGTGTATAAAACAACTTCAAATCATAAGTATCAATCATAGGCGGCATGAATGGCCCATAACACTATGTCGCCATATATAAGTTTACAATCAAAACCGCAAATGTCGTAGTGGAAGTTGGGTTATCATTTATGGTATGAACCGAGGCTAGGGGCAAGATCCTCACTGATTCGAGACTGCCTAGCCCGAGTCTCAGGATCAGAACGCATCGACCCTTGGATCGTCAGGGCCGGTCCACACGGAGTGGATTAAAATACCTGAGCACTACGTTTCGCCGCCCTTTGGGGCGTAAGCGAGCCAACTAAATGACTCCATCGGTTCGAGAACGACCGATCAATCCGAGGCGCCTCGCAACAGCAACAACCACATAAGTCAAACTCGTCAGGGCGTGTAAAACCACTGACGCCACTTTTAGCTAGGAGGAAACGTAGGCCCTCCCTGAGGTCCGTCTCCCGTTTTTGGTTCATACCGGGTGTGAAACTCGCGAAGTAAACGTTACACAAAGCTACGCCACAAAGGCCGTGCTTCGATCATCAACCACAAGACTTTGCTTTTCAACAGAAGCCTTGATCATTTGCCACTTAGGCATGCCACACAGGCAATTCACTCCATGCGATTGATATCCATCAATATATAACCCCTGAGCTCGTACGTCTCAGAGAAGGGCGTTAAGCAAGAGAATAAATTCTCCGCCGCCAAACAGATATATATTTAATAGAGATCAATCACACGGACTAAAATCCAATGTCAGACACACAGTCCATTTACAAGTCCGTTCTGGGTCTGAACGAAACCGGAGGCACCTAGTACCCCGCATATCCATCGATCTCCAAGTACGTCTAGACGATCACTAACTGTTTCCATCTTCTTGGGTGTACAGCCCAATCAAGATCATCAGTAATTACCCAAACGACGTGAAGACCTCCGGTCTTCGACCACCGTCTTCATCTTCGACTTATCGTCGTATCAGTTATTCAGAATGGGATAAACCCGGTCTTTCCGAATAACTCGCGTATATATTATATAAGTGTTACACAAACACAACATACGCCTCATTCCAATTCATCAGTCATTAACCGTAAATTAATCAAGAGAATAATTCCCCAAATATTAACCCCGAAGGCCGAAACCAACATCAGATCAAAATCCAGAAAACCATTCTGCTTGGCTAACCGACAGTTAATTCCTAAATTTCACATTCATAGGGAAAGGTTCCCATTAATTTTATCAAAGATAAATTCTTTAATTTATTCTTCAATCTACTTTTGAATATCAATTCAAACTAGTCGGGATTAACGAACTTTACCGAAGTAATCATTTGTTTTAATTTCCCAATCCCAACCTATTCATCCCCTGAAGTAAAACGGGTAGTACTTCATATCTAACACCACGGTGTTATCGGTAAATTCAATTACCATTTCACGTTCAAATCTAATTAAAGATTTAACTATCGCCTGGAGCAAAACTGGTGATACTCCATTTCGATTATTTCAATCTAATTAAAGATTCATTAAAAATCCACTTAGTTTTAATCGTTAACTGGGTTAAAGAATCCGTGTCATTTAAAACACGGTTCACGATAAACCCTAAGTAACATTCATTAATTATCGGGTTAAAGAACAAGTGTTGTTTAAAACACTGTTCACGATAAACCCAAAAATCAATATCAATTCAATTCCAATTAAATATTATTTAATTGGTACACTTCATTAAATCTAAATAAAAAGATTTAATCTTTTCTCAACTGGGTTCAAGAACAGTGTTAGTGAAGACACTATTCACGACAAACCCAAATCATATTTGATATTCAATACAAGGCCCTGAATAGAAAATATCCCGGCTTATATTCAATATCAAATTCTACGACCAACAAATATCGTATTGGAAATAACGATATATATATCTATCTTTCAAATTTCCATAACAACATCTGTATAGTCACGAAATCCAACATCGAAATATTCCGAAGACAATTTCGATTCAAATCCATTCCAATGCAATCATTGGAAATTTTGGTTATTTTTAAAACCCTTTTCGAATTCAATTTATTTATTTAAAAATAAATAGAATTATAATTCTAGTTCAAAACTAGTTCATTTCGATAAAAATCTATTTTTATCTTTTCAAATATGGAGTTTTTCATCCCAATTCTTCACAAATCATTTCTTATGATTTTACACAAATTATTACTATTTTTAATAATTTTATCAAGGCCCGTATAGTCGATTTCCATCAACGGCCATCGAACTGCACTTACAGCGACCTTTTTCGAATTTGATTTGGACGTATCTCCAAATCCAACCGTTAGATTTCAAATTTCTAACATTCGTTAGAAAGCCCTTTTCGATACGAACCCAACGGTTCCAGTTTTAGGAGAATCCGACGGTCGGATCTCCCGTAATGTCTGTTTGAAATAAATGGTCGAAATTCGCGAACTGCCGCGGCGCGGCGCGTTCTATTCAGGCCATTATATTATATATATAATATATATAATATATATTTCGTCGATTTCTATTTAAAAACGAATTATATAAATAGTTTTAAAATTCGTTTCAAAAGCAAATTCAACTTCCATTTCAATTCAAATCAAAATTGAATTCTTCTTTATAAATTCGTTTTAAAATTCATTTCTATTCAATTCAAATTTCAATTCAATTTGAATTCATTTCAATTCGCTTTCAATTCAAATTGAATTCGCTTTCAATTCAAATTGAATTCGTTTTCAATTAAATTCGATTTCGTAATCGTTTTCAATTCAATTCATTTCGAAATCGTTTTCAATTCAATTCATTTCGAAATCGTTTTCAATTCAATTCATTTCGAAATCGTTTTCAATTCAATTCATTTCGAAATCGTTTTCAATTCAATTCATTTCGAAATCGTTTTCAATTCAATTCATTTCATTTCGAGATGAATAAAATCGATATAAATATCGTTCACGTCAAAATGGCGTCAATCTAATCAACACGGCTTCATAAATTTCTATTTCAAATATTTTATTTCAAATATTTCTTTTTCAAAATAGTTGTTATTATCAAAATATTTCGTTCAACACATGACCAATCTCAAAGGATGAGTACTGTCAACACATGAACCTTTATTTTATATTATAAAGATGTAAATTTTATTACTAAAATATTTCGTTCAACACATGACCAATCTCAATGGATGAAACTGTCAACACATGAACCTTTATTTTATATTGATAAAGATGTAAACTTTATTATTAAAATATTTCGTTCAACACATGACCAATCTCAAAGGATGAGTACTGTCAACACATGAACCTTTATTTTATATTATAAAGATGTAAATTTTATTACAAAAATATTTCGTTCAACACATGACCAATCTCAATGGATGAAACTGTCAACACATGAACCTTTATTTTATATTGATAAAGATGTAAACTTTATTATTAAAATATTTCGTTCAACACATGACTAATCTCAACGGATGAGTACAGTCAACACATGAACTTTTATTTTATATTATTCTTTATTTTCTAAATTGGAATGAGGCCCAATCAATCACCATATAAGGTTAATTATATGGATTTTCATACAACACATGTATAATAGCATGGAAAAATAATCAACCACCAACCAAAGTGCACTACACTGTATAAGCATCAAATATTGGTATCTAACGCTTGTAACAGCCTGTCAATCAATCGATCGACATATTTAATCAATCAGGATGAGTGAACTTCAAGTTTCATCCCAACACCCGTGTGGGGTTTCAAACAATCAAACACAGATTTTATTTGTGCAGTTGGGCGATGTGTGAAATTTATCGACCCAATCAATATCAGTCAAATCAGTGTACATAAACAAACCGTCCGGTTTGTAAATGAATATTTTATTTATTCACATTCCCGTTAAAAATTATATTTTTAACGATAAAACATTTTATTTCAACCTATGAATTTCTATTCAATTCATTTATTCAATAAAATGATATCTTTATTTTTCTAACTTATTTTAGAAAATTTCGGCGGCATAACGGCACGATACTAGAAACGGGACGAGGCCTAGCCTTATCCCCGGTCTAGTGAAGGCCCACGCCATTCACACATCAATCAAATTCATTCAATTCACCCAAACAACTCAATTTCAATTCAAATACCCAACTAATCTATGCAACCAAACAAACAAGTCCATGGTCTGTGGACGATTGTGTCGGGTGCTACTAAACACCGTCTGCATCCTAGTATATATATATAACTAGAAAAAAAGAAATTGAAAGGTGAGAAATTCTCACATATAGCTATCCTAGCTCCACGGCACTTCATTGATAGAAATTTTCATCGTCGTCGCATCTTCGTTGCTGTAGCCACTACATATGTAAAAATCGAATTTTTACTATGCTATTCAATATATATAAAAATCATATTTTTATCTTCGAAGTTCAATATATAAAAATCATATTTTTCTATCGAAGTTCAATATATAAAAATCATATTTTTCTATCGAAGTTCAATATATAAAAATCATATTTTTCTATCGAAGTTCAATATATAAAAATCATATTTTTATTTCGAAGTTCAATATATAAAAATCATATTTTTCTATCGAAGTTCAATATATAAAAATCATATTTTTCTATCGAAGTTCAATATATAAAAATCATATTTTTCTATCGAAGTTCAATATATAAAAATCATATTTTTATTTCGAAGTTCAATATATAAAAATCATATTTTTATTTCGAAGTTCAATATATAAAAATCATATTTTTCTATCGAAGTTCAATATATAAAAATCATATTTTTCTATCGAAGTTCAATATATAAAAATCATATTTTTCTATCGAAGTTCAATATATAAAAATCATATTTTTATTTCGAAGTTCAATATATAAAAATCATATTTTTCTATCGAAGTTCAATATATAAAAATCATATTTTTCTATCGAAGTTCAATATATAAAAATCATATTTTTCTATCGAAGTTCAATATATAAAAATCATATTTTTCTTTCGAAGTTCAATATATAAAAATCATATTTTTCATATTTAAAAATCATTCCTTTATTATATTCAAAATAACTTCTTTATATTCATAAAAATCAACATTTAAAAAAAAAAACTAATTACATTATAATAAACAAATAAAGAGAAAAAAAAATCTTACTTTAAATTCGATTTTCAGAGGAATGGGGGGGGGGGGGTCTGACCTCTAACCGTCGGCGAGGTGACTCCGGAGCTTCGGTGGTGGTGCTGGTCTGCGAGCTGGTGGCGGAAAGGGATTAGGCTATCTCGATTTGGGGAGGCTGTTTGGGGTTCTCGTGCGTCAGTGGGAGGGAGAAGGAGAGAGGTTCGATGGAGGGGGAAAGGTGACGCGGTGGCGCGATGGGGAGGCGCTCGACGGTGGGGATGTCGGAGGGCAGTCGGCGGCGTTAGAAATGAGGGAGCGGCGGGTTATTTTATTTCAATTTAGGTTTTAGAAACTGAACGGGGGGGGTGGGGCCTGATATAAGGGAAGAAGAAATTTTTTTTTATTTATTTAAATATTTTTTTTTTTCAAAAAGTTGACTTTTACATACGACCTCGAAACGAGGCCCACTGCCTGTCGTCCTTAGCGTTTTACCCCCATTCCGAACACAATGGGATATGTATCGTAGGCTGATTCGGCTGTTACAATCAGTTTTCGTTAAATTTACATTTAAATCACTTTATTGAATTTTAAACGTACATTTCAAATTACCGGGGTCACATACTAACTAGAAAAATTCCCGAAAAATATTTTCTAGCTTCGTATTGACGATACGGTCCTAATAAAACTAGTTTCGGCGAATTCTGAGACCGTTGGAAAAATGGCCAATTTCCAGTCGATTAAAATCAACTGAAACTGGTCAAATGCGCTTTCCTTTGCCACGCTCACATATTGATTCGAAAAATTATGAAATTTGAAACCTAGCAATAACTTCACATCCCGGACCCAACAAAACTGGTTTCGTCGAAATCCGAGGTCGTTTGCAAAATGTCCACTTTTAAGGGCCTGAATTCCATAGCGACTATTCAGAATTTTCAACTGGACATATCTTTTGATTCCCGCTATGAAATTTTGATTTTTCGGATTCGTTGGAAAGATATTCACTATTAGATCCCATTATTTTTGGTTTCACTAAAATCCGGATTGTTTTGCACCCGGCACGTTCAATTGAAGTTTGAAATCGAATTATCGAACTACCGCGCCATTTTCAATTCCTTTTATAAGTATATATAATTATTTATATTCTAACGACGACGCGTATAATATATACGTTCGAATTCTATTCAAAAAAAATTTCACGTCGATATTATTTAAAATAATTCATTTTAAATAATCAAAATTCGCTATAATTGCCAAAATAAAAATTTTAAACTGGCCCAGAATTTGCGGGTTATTACAGTCTCATGTCTCGATACATCTTATTACCACCGGGATGTATAGTCAGTTTTGAGTGATGACATTCTCGAAGCACTTCATCTCTCAAACCATTCACGTTGGGTACAACTAATCTTCCATTCTTTCTAAGCCACCCATCTCGATCAAGCCCATACACATTCACCTCCTCATCGATACCCGTCTCTAACTTGGAGATGATTTCTAATAGATTAGGATCGTCCCTCTGGCTAGAACCAATCCGCTCTATCAAAGTGGGTCTGACCGTCAAACTTGCTAACATTTCTGGATCCAGTTCGCACTTTGGTCTGAAATCAAACCCCGCGATATACTCCAGTTGCTTCCATTCTAGAAACATAGCCCCTAGGCTGGCATGTCCCCTACTCAATGCATCAGCTACCGCATTGCCCTTTCCCGGTGTATATGCAATGTCAAAATCATAGGAAGCTAAGAACTCTAACCATCTATGCTGACGGAGATTCAATTCTTTCTGAGAGAAGAGATACTTTAACGACTTATGGTCTGTAAACAGCTCAAATCTTTCTCCCAAGAGATAGTGTCTCCATATCTTTAACGAGAACACGATTGCTGCCAATTCTAAATCATGGGTAGGGTATCTTTTGTCGTGCGGTTTCAATTGCCGACTTGCATAAGCAACAACCCTACCGCCTTGCATCAATACAACACCCAGTCCGATGCCATAGGCATCCGTGTATACCATCATCTCTTCATTCCCCTTAGGAATGACTAACACTGGTGCGCTTGTCAACTTGTCCTTTAGACTCTTGAATGCATTCTCGCACCTTCCATCCCAGACAAAAGCTTGATTCTTCTTATTTAACTGGGTCAATGGTGCTGCTATCTTGGAGAAACTTTGGATAAAATTACGATAGTATCCAGCTAATCCCAAGAAACTTCTTACATCTGTTGCATTCTTGGGCGTAGGCCAATCCTGTACCGTAGCCACCTTCGCCGGGTCCACGGCAATCCCATTTTCTGATACAACATGGCCCAAGAACCTCACTTCCCTCTTCCAGAAGTGACACTTAGAAAACATTGCTTTCAATTGGTGTTTTCTCAACACCTCCATCACTATTCTTAAATGTCCCTTGTGTTCTTCCTCTGTCCTCGAGTAGACCAAAATATCATCAACGAACACAAGGACAAACTTATTCAACTGATCTCTGAATACCCTATTCATAAGATCCACAAAATATGCTGGGGCATTGGTCAGCCTGAATGGCATGACCAACCACTCATAAAACCCAGACGGCGTCCGAAATGCCGTTTTAGCTATACTCTCAGCTTCCACTCTAAGCTAATGAAAACCTGTCGCGATATCTAACTGAGAAAATACTCTCGCGCCACTCAACTGATCGAACAAATCATCTATCCGCGGTAGAGGATACTTGTTCTTCCTCGTCATTTTATTCAACTCGCGGTAGTCTACACACAAACGAAGGGAACCATCCGCCTTGGTAGCAAACACAACTGGTGCTCCCCATTCAGAAACACTCCTTCTGATAAATCCCTTCTTCAAAAGATCGCTGATTTGCACCTCGAGCTCTCGCTGCTCCCTTGGTGCCATACGACGAAGTGGCATCACTATAGGCCTGGCATCCTTTACCAAATCAATACGAAACTCAATCTCTTGGTGTGGTGGAAGTCCGGTCACTTCTTCGAAAACATCCGGATACTGGCCAACCACGGGCAAACCTGACAACTCACTATGCGGAATGTCGAGGGAGTTTAGAAAACTAGCCAATACCCCCTCACTGGGTAGACCACCAAACACTATCCTCCGCCCATCATCCGCTCTAGCTGTCACCAAAAAGCCCTCACAGTCTACCACCACCCCGTACCTTCGGAGCCAATATACTCCCAATATAATGCCAAACCCAGTAAAGCCCAAAACAAAGCAATCACAAACAAACATGCATCCATGACTCGATAAGACCAAATTCCTGCAAATCATACTAAGGCTAGTCGAACCACCAATCGGGTTCGTCACTATCAATGGTCTATCGACTATCTCGGGTTCCAGTCCCAACCTTTCTACCAGGTCACTAGATATGAAGGAACGGGAAGCTCCGGTATCAAACAAAACTCTAACAGGAACATCGTAAACAGAAAGCATACCTTGAATGAAGACATTCTTTCCTTTCTCCGCCGTAGTTGGGGCATTCGACGAAGAAGGAATAGCATTAAGGGCATATGCTTTCACCGTTTGTTTTTCTTTGGGGGGTTGCGGACACTTGTCCTTGTGATGTCCCATCTGGCCACAGTTGAAGCACTTCCTATCCGCTGGCTTGGCCCGACAATTACTAGCATAATGGCCCTTTTTACCACAGCTGAAGCACTCAAAATCTTGCTTATTCTTTTTCTTCTGGCCATCCTTAGTCTGATTCTGCTTTCTCTTATTCTGGGAACCACCTTTGCCTCCACCACTTGCTTGTGGTTTTGGCTCTTCTGCAGATGCAACCTCAGTCTTCGGCTTAGGGTAGAGACTCTCCGACCTCAATGCTTTTCCCACAATCGACTCAAACGTCTCATCGATGTGGTTAATAAGCTTTTCCCCCAAGTACTGATCCAAAGCAGTTATGAATTTCTCATTCTTCTTCTCGGCAGTATCGATAAGAGATAACCCATACTTTGACAAAGTGTTGAATTCAGCAATATACTCCGAGACAGCCCTGCCATTCTGTTTGAGCTCCAAGAATTTCTTAAACAGCACTGACTTCTGAGCAGCTGGAATGAACTTCTCGATAAAGCGAGCTTTAAACTGCTCCCAAGTAATCTGATCTTCAGGAGTAGCTACTTTTATAGCATTCCACCAATTCATTGCCCGCCCTTGCAGCTGACGGGACGCTAACTTTCTCTTCATTGCATCCTCGATACCCAAATCCTCGAAGATACGTTTGCAACTATCCAACCAATCCTGAACATACGTGGCCGACTCCGTACCGTGGAACGGCTTCCCACCAAGGCTAGTATAGTCCTTGTTTAGCTTGGCGAAGTCGACCCTCGGCGCCTGCACAATTGGACCACCACCATTTCCACCATTGGGAGCTGCCCTCTGTACATCTCTAAGCATCTCCCTCATGAGGTCAGTAAACATCGTCCTCATGTCAGTAGCATTCCCATTATTGGCTCCCCTACCAGCACCTCTAGTATCTCGGCTCATCGTCAATCTGGAAAAGGAAATGATTAACGACTCCATAGTGGTGCTAGTGCAGTATGACTTCATCCTTATACTAGTAATAGTATATATATATATCTTTTAAAAACCAAAGTAATCACAAATACGCTCTCTCGTATACGTATATTATCTCTCCCTGATAACTTCCCTAGGTTAACTACGCAACCTAGAGCTCTGATACCAAGTGTGACGGCCCGCCCCGCACCAGCCTGCATTTCTTCCAAAAGTGCGTTGTACGCATGCCCGACTAGCACGGGACGGTCGTCAGGAGAAAGAAAAGAAGAGAATGAACCAATCAAGGAACCTGTAGAATGTCTCACAGCGCATGGGATAAAATATAATAATAATAACATACTTGACATAAAACAGGTGAGACAATGCATAAGCTGATAGCTAAAATCAACATCAACATCAAAGCAGCGGAATACAGCTTATTACAATTTTTCAAAATCTACTGTCTCTAAACAAAAGAAAGCCAAAGTAGAAGATACACCACCAATGCCCAAGCAGTGATCTTCAACAACACAGGGAGAATACTATATATATATATATATATATATATATATATATATATATATATATTACGTGGAAGCCTCCTGCTCGTCTCCGGATCATCTACTCGTGCATCACCAGCTAACCTGTCTCTAGTCTGCTCGTGTGAGCACCCAGAGTAATAAGAGGAGACATAAAACTCTGGGTCAGACATAAAGCCTGGTATGAGCGATAAGCATATAAACAGAATAATAACAGGTATACTAAACCATACCTGAACCTGGACCTGCAACCAAAGAGTTAGTACCACATACCGTACAGTACTCTAAGGTGCCATAATGAATAGTGTAAAGAATACGGGGGTGGGGTGTGTATGTCATAATGATAGCAAACAAACCATCCATAGCAACCATCCTCACGTCTCTCACTCAGTGCGTAAAGCGTACGATATCTACCACTTTGGAAAACTAGAAAAATTGAGGTAACGACGGATCCCGACTTGTAGAAACCCTGCTGTGACCAAGGTAAACATATGGAGTCATGACCAAACATTTCAATGACCCATTTCATTGATCGTAGCCCTTGGATCTACCAATGCCATAATGGCCCTGAATCCGCCTCCGTACCTCCTACCATAGTGGTCCAAAGCTATAGACATCGTAAACCCCTTAGCACGCGTCCCGCAGCAAAGTCCAACCATGAAGCGAACTCATTGGTTCCCAACTGGATCCTGAGCTCTAACTTCCCATACTGGACTACCTTTGCATCTCGGGTTTTGGTCATCATCTTGTTTGGGTCGGTTGGTCAAGCATCTTTCATCCTGGTCGGTTTTCATCATCCCTGGTCGGTCGGTTTTGTTCCCCCCTGGTCGGTCGCATTTCACCAAACCTGGTCGGTCGGTTTTGTTTCCCCCCCTGGTCGGTCGCATTTCACCAAACCTGGTCGGTCGGTTTTGTCCCCCTGGTCGGTCTAACTTTCACCATCCCTGGTCGGTCGTTCTGGAGCTCGGGTCGGTCGGTCTCCTTCACCATTTCTGGTTGGTCGTCCTCCTTCATTCCTGGTCGGTCAAAACCTCCCCTGGTCGGTTATCTCGACCCCAAACCTGCACCATTTCAGCAAGCTATTCTCGCCTCTCGACGGCGTTTTCGACCAATCTAACACTTCTAATCAACCACAAAGCATACCATACAGTCATACAAACATAGAGAATCAACACAAACACTAAAAAAACAATATGACATATCAAAATGGATCAAACATGGCCAAAACCCCATATTTTCCCTTAATCCCTCTTAATCATGTTTAAGCATATAATTAGCAAGACTTATCCAATTTAGCCAAATTTCATATCATAGGTCTAAAACAATATTTAAGAATTTCTGAATATTTTTTCCAGATTTTATTTGTGTATAAATTCGCTAATTAACACTAATTACCCCTTAATCAACCGTAATTAGTGAGAAATCATGCAAATCACTCACCTTGCCCACAAACAAAATTCTCAGAACTGAAACTCCTCTGATTTGGGGCGAATACTGATGTCCAACAGCAGCTCTAACCTTGCTTTGGGGCTTTTTCTTCTTAATTTGATGTTGCTAAGCCTAACCTCCAATTAAAAAGTGATTTGGGGTGTTTTAGATGTAGGAGGCCATTGTTAGAGTGTCTAAGGATGAATGTGGCAGCTGGAAAATGTCTAAAGAAATGTTTTCTAACCCTAATCAGCCCCTATATACCCCTAAACCCGAAATTCCCCTCTGGGCCTAGCTGCTAATCACCCGGTTAAGCCCAATTAAGCTGTTTTTCACCATCTAAAACTTGTTTCAGCCATATCTCCCAAACGGTGAGTCCGTTTGGCTAATGTGACCACTCTACGGAATTGTAAACCATCATTCGGAACCAATGGAAGTGGTTTCAGGTCAAAATTCGTTTCCAGTCAAAAGTTATGGCCAAAACAGTGATAACTAGGGGTAAAATGGTCATTTAAAAATCGGGAAAAATCATGGACATGAGAAATGACCTTAATAGTCGTCTCCCAAAGTTACATGACCATACAACTTCGTATGTGACAGAAATAAATATTCTACGATCCTATGATGCGTAGAATGCGGGTCGTTACATTATGGTTTATCCAAACTAGTCGGGATTAACGAACCTTACCGAAGTAACCATTTGTTTTAATTTCCCAATCCCAACCTATTCATCCCATGAAGTAAAACTGGTAATACTTCATATCTAACACCACGGTGTTATCGGTAAATTCAATTACCATTTCACGTTCAAATCTAATTAAAGATTTAACAATCGCCTGGAGCAAAACTGGTGATACTCCATTCTCTATTATTTCAATCTAATTAAAGATTCATTAAAACTCCACTTGGTTTTAATCTTCCCAAAAATCAATATTAAAGATTGTTTAACTTGGGAAATCATATCCTGTCTTTAACTGGGTTAAAGAACCAATGTCATTTAAAACACGGTTCACTATAAACCCAAAATCACATTCCATTCCATCATCCTTTAACCGTAGATTAGCAAGTAAACAATTCCCTAAGTATTAACCCCGAAGGCCGAAACCAACATCAGATCAATACCCAGAAAACCATTCAACTGAACTAATCTCCAGTTAGTTTCTAATTTTCTTAACTCCATCGGGTATAAGAACAGTATTATTAAAGATACCATTCACGACAAACCCAAATCACATTCCATTAATTATGGAATCTTCATGGAAGAACAAATCAATATATAATCGATATCAATTTCCGTATCCGACCAATAATATAAATGGAATAACGGCAAAGCCTTTTAAATTCCATATGTATTAACAGTCTTTCTCTACAAAAGTCCACTTCGATTATTATCAGTCGAATTCCATTCAATTCCAATTTAATATATTAAATTGGAAAACTTTACTTTGGAAAATTCCCGTTAAATCTTAATAAAAAGATTTATAAATTCCAAATCACATTTCACCGTAAAGCGGGTTAAAGAACGAATGTCGTTAAAAACATAGTTCACAACAAACCCAAAATCCCATCCGTCTCTAACCGTAAATTAGTAAGAGAACAATTCCCTAAGTATTAACCCCGAAGGCCGAAACCAACATCAGATCAATACCCAGGAAACAATTCAACTTAACTAATCTCCAGTCAGTTTCTAATTTCCTTAACTACATTCGGTTCAAGAACAGTATTATTAAAGATACCATTCACGACAAACCCAAAATCCAATTTGATATTAAATACAATGCTCTGAATAGAAAATATATCTGCTTATATTCAATATCAAATTCTGAAACCAACAAATATTGTATTGGAATAACGATATATATATCTTCAAAATTCCTCCACAATATCCATATAATCACAAAATCCAATATCGAAATATTTTGAAGATAATTTCGATTCAAATCCATTCCAATTCATATATTGGAAATTTCGGTTATTTTTAAAACCATTTCAAATCCAATTTATTTATTTCTAAAAATAAATAGATTATTATTCTTGTTCTTAACCAGTTCATTTTGATAAAAAAAATATATTTTTATCTTTTCAAATAGGGAATTTTTCAGCCTAATTCTTTCCAAATCATTTATTATGATTTTACACAAATTATTGATATTTTTAATAATTTTATCAAGGCCCGTACAGTCGATTTCCATAAATGGTCATCGAACTGCACTTACAACGACCTTTTCCAAATTTGATTTGGACATAATTCCAAATCCAACCGTTAGATTTCAAATCTCCCGTATTCGTTAGAAAGCTCTTTTCGATACGAACCCAACGGTTCTGGTTTTAGGAGAATCCGACAGTCGGATCTCCCGTAATGTCCGTTCGAAGTCAATGGTCGAAATTCACGAACTGTCGTGGCGCGACACGTTCTATTCAGGCCATTATATTATATATATAATATATATTTCGTCGATTTCCTTTTAAAACATATTTTATAAACCGTTTTAAATTCGTTTTCAAAACGATTTCAGCTTCTTATTCAATTTCAAATCAAAATTGAATATTCCTTATCATCGATATATAAATGATAATATTTTCAAAACATTATATTTTGAAATCTATTCCTTTTCGATATTCATTATAGAAATGCATAAAATCGATATAAATATCGTTTACATCAAAATGGCGTTAATCTAATCAACACGACTTTATATATTTAAATATTTTCGTGTCCACCCCAAATCAGACATCAAAATCATACTTTGATTCTTTTCTGAATATTATTTGAAAATATTCGTTATGTCAAAATAATCGTTATTTTAAAATATTCATTCTTTCTGAACTGGAATCAGACACAGTCGATTACCATATAATTTGATTATATGGATTTCATACACACATGTATACAACAATAATCAAACGCAGTCAACCATCATCTAGAGTGCATTCTACACTGCATACACATCAAATACAAATATTCAATGCTTACACAGCTCGTCAATCAATCGATTGACATACAACTAAATATTGGGATTGGTGTATGTCGAATATCATCCCAATACCCGTGTGGGGTTTCAATAAACAAATAATGAATTTTATTTGTGCAGTTGGGTGATGTGTAAAATTTATCGTCCCAATCAATATCAGTCAAATCAGTGTACATAAACAAATCATCCGATTTGTTTATGAATATTTATTTTATTCAAACACACGTTAAAAATTATATTTTTAACTATAAAATATTTTATTCCATTCCACATCACACAATCAATTTTCACAACACATCAATCAAACAAACAAGTCATCCATGGTCTGTTGATGACGGGTGTAGGGTGCTGCTAAGAGCCGTCTGCATCCTAGTATATATTTCAACTAGAAAAATAAATTAAAGTGAGGAGTTTTCACCTTTGGGATCCACTCCGCCATTCTTTATATCTGAACTGTTCAGATTTGGATTTGTTTTCCACCAGTTCCATCGCAATTCTTTTCAGGCTGTTCATAGTAAAAATCACATTTTTAATTTGCTACGCATATTAAAATCCTATTTTTATTATACCTTTCGTATAAAAATCATATTTTTATATTGCTCCTACATAAAATAAGAATCATAATTTTATATTCTCTATTATATAAAAATCATATTTTTAATACGCTACATATAAAAAAATCATATTTTTATATTTGTTCAAAAATCATAACCTTGTATATATAAAAATCCTAACTTTATATATATACAAATCCTATTTTTCATATATAGAAAAATCTCATCTTTCATATTTTTACATAACTGAAAACCCATATTTTTATATTGTTGTTTTTTTATATAAAAATCATATTTTTATATTTCTTCTTCTTATATAAAAATCATATTTTTATTTCTTTAACTTCATAATAAAAATCCAATTTTTATACTTCATTATAAATAATAAAAATCATATCTTTACTATATAAAAAAAATCTAATCTTTATCATATTAAAAATCTAATCTTTAACTAACTAAAAATCTAATCTTTAACTAATTAAAAATCTAATCTTTAACTAATTAAAGATCATAACTTTTCTATTAACAGATATAAAGAAATAAATAAGGAAACTCATATCGTTTTCAGTCAAAGGGGGCGGGGGGAAACAATGTGATTTTCAATTGGAGGATAGGGTGGGATGCTGCGCGTTCGAATGGGGGCAGCGCCGACGCTTGCAGGTGGCGAGGTGGATTCGCGGTGGAGTGGTGGGGTGTGGTGCGGTGTCCGTCTCGATCAGGAGGAGAAGAAGACAGAGGAGCGGAGGGAGGAGATGAAGGACAGAAGGCGGAGGGGGGTGGAACGAGGGCGACGGCGTCGGCGGTGAGGAGGGGCGAGGTGCTGAGTGCGATCAAGATCTGCTTTCTCTCTTTCTCTTTTTTTTTCTGGTTTGAACGATCGGGAAAAGGGGTGGGGTTGACTTTGAAGGAGGAAAGGGGGAAAGGTTTTAATAATATATTTAATTATTTAATTATTTTATTATCCAAAAGTTAGTATTTCATCCAAACTCCAATTCAGTCCCAATGACTGTCGCCCCTAGCTAATAACCCCCATTCCGAACTCAATGGGATATGTCAGATAAGCCAATTCTGCTGTTACGTTCAGTTTTCACTTAAATTAAAATATAAATCAATATATATTTAATTTAAACTTACATTTTAATTTGCCGGGGCCACATACTGGTTCTAAAAATTCTTGAAAAATTATTTTTAGCTTCGTATTATCGATACGGTCCTAACAAAACTAATTTCGTCAAATTTGGAGACCGTTTGAAAAATGGCCATTTTCTAGTCGATCCAAATTGACTGAAACTGACAAAACACGTTTTCCTTTGCCACTCTCACATATTGATTCGAAAAATTATGAATTTTGGAATCTAGCAATAACTTTACACCCCGGATCCAACAAAAGTGGTTTCGTCGAAAACGGAGGTCGTTTGCAAAATTTCCGTTTTTAAGGGCCAAAATTCCCTAGCGACTATTCTGAATTTTCAACTGGACATAACTTTTTATTACCGCAATGAAATTTTGATTTTTTGGATTCGTCGAAAAGATATTCTCAAATAGATTCTAATATTTTTGGTTTCGCTAAAACCCGGTTTATTTTGAATCATGTACATTCATTTGAAATTTGAAATCGAATTTTCAAACTAACGCGTCATTTTCAATTCCTTTTATAATTAAAAATAAATATTTATATTCTAACGTCGATTCCAATAAATATATACGTCCCAATTCTATTCAAAATAAATTTCTTGTTGTTATTATTTAAAATAATTCATTTTAAATATTCAAAATTCATTAAAATTGCCAAAATAAAAATTTTAAATTGGTTCGGATTTTCCGGGTTGTTACAATCTCCCCCACTTAAAATCTTTTCGTCCTCGAAAAGGAACGGAGCTGAAAGTTGTTTTACAAACCAACTCAACTTTCATTATTTTCATTATGGCTTAAGTTCTTCAACTTTTCAGTTTCTAAGAACTTTTCAAATTTTTCAAAAATTTGGCTAACACCCTAAATTTTCAAAAAATTTCGCCATAACCTCCCGTGTACGGGAGCACCGGGAAAATCCCGAATCGCCATACAGGCCTCTCCAATCCAAAATGAAAATGAAACAGCCAAGCGACTCATAAAATCATCCAAACCCAATAAATTAGTAAACATGTACCTATTTGTCGGGCATACAATTTTATTCCTCTGGTCTAGCCTCCTTGCAATGACCTGTACAAACATATATATGTACATGCATGCAATTTCAAACAATTTTCAATACAGTTCAATATTTGATACAATTTGGTTATATGTATCGTTCTTTCACATAATGGTTTTATTAGATAACAAATAATCATACAATACAATCATCAATCAATTGGTGAATTAACGTTTCAAATTCATAATTTTGATACATATGTAGAAAATCATGTTTTTGATGTCAATTCACAACAATAAGCCCTATCTAGTTTTGGTTCTCACACCAGCCAATTGGAAATATATAGATATCCCACTTTCGGAACTCGAACATAAAATACTAATGATGACATATCAATCACCAGTACCATCAGAGTCATCTCCGGTTGACTAGAGTGTGATTTTGTATCTATCCAGTATATTAAAACTTTGAATACACGTTTGCAAGGCGTATATGCAAAATCTTTATATATTGGATTGTCCAAATTCAATACAAATAAAATATTCAAATACGTTTAATAAGGTTGAAATTTTCAAAACAAAAATAGTTTCCATTTTTATTTTTAAAAATAACATTCTTTCAACTCGTTCTAGGATACTACTGATCCTATCTCTAACGAGTCATTCTCATTGGATATTACTAATCCAATCTCTGATGAATTCTTTCATTCGTTTCTAACGTGTCTTGTTCTCGAGCTCTGCAAACCAAAGCTCTGATACCAAACTGACACTACCTGAACTTCCCCGTGAAGGAAAGAACAGATTATCTTTGAGAACACGACAAATAAAAACACAAACAGAAGAACATTTCTTTGTTTGTTACAACAATTTACATCAGAATACAAGAATATACAGAGTATGAATAAATATTACACATTCGATAAATATCAGAGATTTACAAGTTACCATGTAGCGGAAAATAATACAAAACACAACTGAAAAGAATATACGGATATAGAGCTTTCCGTATACCATTCCAGCTGTAAACTAGGATCCTGTGAATATAAATCTGCAAATCCCAAAACTACTAGCTGCCCGTGCGGAAAATAGGGGCACCCAGAGTTTAGGTTAAGACAATAAACTCCAGGTCAGTCATGTGACTGGTGTGAGAACTAAAACAGTTATTTAAAACATTACTTTAAATCAGATATATCAAGGGACCACGCCGTATAACACGAAACGGGTTTTCTCCCAAGAATACCTGTGCATATAACAAAACAGCGCAATGCTTTTTGTGAAAATGAAGCTATTATAAGACCCAGGTCCTATCACATAATGCAACGCAAGCCGGAGGATAGGGTTTTCTCTTATAATAGCCAAACATGCTTGATACGTTAAAACAAATCATTTGATACTATTATAAGTGCATAATGTATAAAACAACTTCAAATATAAATGTATCAATCCTAGAAGGCATGGGTATCATATGTCATGTCGCCAATACTAGGCTCTACAATCAAAACCGCAAATGTCACGTATTGGAAGTTGGATTTCCATCTGTGAACCGAGGCAAAGGATCGTCCTCACCGCTTTGAGACAATCTAGCCTACCATGTCTCAGGATCAGAGCTCGAGTGACCCTTGGATCGTCAGGGCCGGTCCACACGAAGTGGATTAAAATGCCTGAACACTGCGTTTCCCCGCCCTATGGGGCGTAAATGAGCCAAATGACTCCATCAGCCCCGGATCGACCGATATAACAGATGCGCCTCGCAATCCATCATCCACATAAGTAAAATGTCTGGGCTAGTAAAACGCTGACACCACTCCTAGCTAGAAAGAAACGCATGCCCTCCCTGATGTCCTCTCCCGTTTCTGGTTCACACCGGGGTGTGAGGCTCGTGAATTAACGCCACACAATGCTACACTATATTAAAGCCGTGCTTTGATCATCAACCACAAGACTCTGCTTTTCAACATAAGCCTTGATCACTTGCATCTCAGCATGCCACACAGGAAATTCACGCTATGCAACCGATGTATATCAATCACACAGAATGAAATCCAATGTCAGACACACATCCACTTACAAGTTCGTTCTAGGTCTGAACGAAACCGGAGGCACCTTATTCCTCCCCCATATGTCCAATACAGGGGAGAGGCCCTCGCATATCTGTTGATATCCAAGTACGTTTGGACGATCACCACTTATTACCTCATCTTGGGTGTACAGCCCAATCAATACATCAGTAATCATCCAAACGATGTGAAGACCTCCGGTCTTAGACCACCTTCTTCATCCTCGATATATCGTCGAATCAGTTATTCAGAATGGGATAAACTCGGTCTTTCCGAATAACTCGCGTATATAATAAACAAGTGTTATAAAAACACAACATACACCTTATTCCAATCCAGAATATTCTTTTACTTTGGGAAAGGTTCCCATTAATTTTATCAAAGATAAATTCTTTAAATTTATTCTTTAATCTTCCTTTGAATATCAATTCAAACCAAATTATGGTTTATCCAAACTAGTCGGGATTAACGAACCTTACCGAAGTAACCATTTGTTTTAATTTCCCAATCCCAACCTATTCATCCCATAAAGTAAAACTGGTAATACTTCATATCTAACACCATGGTGTTGTCGGTAAATTCAATTACCATTTCACGTTCAAATCTAATTAAAGATTTAACTATCACCTGGAGCAAAACTGGTGATACTCCGTTCTCGATCATTTCAATCTAATTAAAGATTCATTAAAACTCCACTTGGTTTTAATCTTCCCAAAAATCAATATTAAAGATTGTTTAACTTGGGAAATCATATCCTGTCTTTAACTGGGTTAAAGAACTAATGTCATTTAAAACACGGTTCACTATAAACCCAAAATCACATTCCATTCCATCAGCCTTTAACCGTACATTGGCAAGTGAACAATTCCCTAAGTATTAACCCCGAAGACCGAAACCAACACCAGATAAATACCCAGAAAACCATTCAACTTAACTAATCTCCAGTTAGTTTCTAATTTTCTTAACTCTATCGGGTTTAAGAATAGTATTATTAAAGATACCATTCACGACAAACCCGAATCACATTCCACTAATTATGGAATCTTCATGGAAGAACAAATCAATATATAATGGACATCAATTTCCGTATCTGACCAATAATATAAATGGAATAACGTCAAAGCCTTTTAAATTCCATATGTATTAACAGTCTTCCTCCACAGAAGTCCACTTCGATTATTATCAATCGAATTCCATTCAATTCAAATTTAATATATTAAATTGGAAAACTTTACTTTGGAAAATTCCCGTTAAATCTTAATAAAAAGATTTATAAATTCCAAATCACATTTCACCGTAAAGCGGGTTAAAGAAGGAATGTCGTAAAAAACATAGTTCACAACAAACCCAAAATCCCATCAGTCTCTAACCGTAAATTAGTAAGAGAACAATTCCCTAAGTATTAACCCCGAAGGCCGAAACCAACATCAGATCAATACCCAGGAAACCATTCAACTTAACTAATCTCCAATCAGTTTTTAATTTTCTTAACTACTGTAACACCCCGTAATTTTAAAACAGGACATAAGAAATAATTAAAGAATAATTAATTATTAAAATAATTATTAGATGAAACGGGTTACGCCATTGCGCTCGTCTCGGAATTTTGCTTGAGATAGATTCCGAGTTTGCGTAAAACGGATTCCGTATGAAGAAGATATGGACGAACGAAGTTAGGCAGAAAAACCGAAAACAGACCGGAATGCACTGGCGCATTTGTGAAGTGCGCCAGTACAAAAATGCATTGGCGCACCTGCCAAGTGCGCCCATACAGTGGGCAGTCCAGCACAGCATTCTGGAGTGTTCTGTGATGACGTGTCTTCTTCTGATTTGCTGAATGACCTATCTTCGAGCTGTGTGGCTCTGATAACTCCTATGTTGATCTAAGGGCTCTCAATAATCCTAGGCATCTATATATACATCTCTAAACATAAACCCTAATTCATAACAATTCCTATTGACGCATCTATGCTGCTGAACTCTCAATTCTCTTAGCCGCTGCCTCAAAAACCTAAATCATATTAGGAGTTCTTCATCAACAATCAACTTTGAAGATCAATCAACATCAAATTAGAATTTCTGCAACAACAACGATTCAATTATCTTTTCTAATCCTAGCAATGTAAGTTCATGTTATTTTCAGTTTTGAATACCTGATTGTAATCTTTACATGTAACAAAATGAATCGAAGTTTATGCCTGATTGTAAGATAATCTTTTCAGATTTATCCCTATCCTTCTATTGAATCTATGTCTTTACATGCCTTAGAGTTTATTTTTATTGATTAAATCAGGCCTATCTTTGTTGTACATCAGGTTTATAATCCTCTTTGGTTCGTTATGTTATTCTTATGCCTACGATAATGATTGTATCAGTTTATTCAAGAATTTATCTTTGTTGGGTCTAAATCTCTTGTATTAGGTCTATTGTTACATGCCAAATTTTATGCCTATTCTTATTTTATGCTCCTTCTCTCTCTTTTCCTCTATTTCCTTTTTCTTTTATGAACCTGGGTTACCTTCGAACCTAGGCTGAAATCGCGAAATACGAACGGTTGGGATACGGGGAATATTTTGGGTAAATCTGGGGCATAATGTATTCGGTGAAATAATTGGGCATAACATATTCGTTGAAATTATTGGACATAATTTGTACTTGTGATTTGGGGTATAAATGTTATTGTTGCGAACTTGGGGTAAATTGAAATATTAAAACTAGATTGGGCGGAAACTGTAAATTGGAATATTAAATCTAGATTGGGTATAACTATTGGTTGGGACGCCAAGCATAATGTATATTGCGATTTTGGGGCATGACTATTATTGCAAATTTGGAAAGATTGGGTGTAACCTATTTTGAGTAATAACTTGTAATTGATTTTGTTGGGCATAACCTGGGAATTGGAGCATGACTAGTTTTGTGAATTTGGGATAATTATCATATAAAATCTAGAGTTGGACATGTATGGTAAATATGTAAATTAGCTAAAAGATGAACGCGCCTAGCCCGAGGTTAGATTGATTTGCGGTGTAAGACTGCCCGGAACCACCCAACACATACAGCGACCGTAACAATGTAGATCTAATGTGAGAGGTTAGCGCATCAAGCCCAAAACCCGAGGTTAGAATGAGTTTGCAGTAGAAGTCTGCCCGAAACCGCCCGGCACATCCAGCATTCGCAAACAACAGTTCTAATGTGAGAGGTTGAGGCATTAATGAATGAATTATTGCTAATGAACGGACATGCTAAGAATGGTAGGGTTAATTTAACACAAGAGGGCAACAGTTAACCAATATAACATGATGTATGATAGGGTTAAGTAACACAAGAAGGCAACACTTAACCAATGTAACATGACAAGTGGTAGGTTTCAGTTACCACAAGAGGGCAATACTTAACCAATATAACATGATGTGTGATAGGGTTAAGTAACACAAGAAGGCAACACTTAGCCAATGTAACATGACAAGTGGTAGGGTTAAGTTAACACAAGAGGGCAACACTTAACTAATATAACATGATGTGCGATAGGGTTAAGTAACACAAGAAGGCAACACTTAACCAATGTAACATGACAAGTGGATGGGTTAACTTAACTCAACTAGATTGATGACACTTAACCAATATAACATGATGAATAAGTGGGGTTAAGTTAATGGGAAACACTTAACCAAGATAATATGATGAATGAACAGGGTTAAGTTAATAGAAAACACTTAACCAATTACAACATGATTGAATGAGAAGGGTTAAGTTAATAAGAAACATTTAACCAACATGACATGACGTGTGGATGGGTTAAGTTAACTTGAATGTATGGATAACACAGCCAATTTGGGGAGGGGGGGGTATATGAATAGACCCTAGGAAACCCTAGTAACGGGGACCCATTTCAGAAGTAATCCACATAGATGTATCACGGTACCCTAAAACTAGTCAGGGTGGGGCACGATTACTGGGCTGATTATAAGCGGTCAAAATACCGACAGGTGGTGCCGCAGTGTAGGTTCCGGCGGAGTATGGGTGTGCACGTACTCCGGAGTGGATAAAGCAGGCATTGGGCATCAGTAGTTGACATTGTGCATCTAGAATTTGTGTCGGGTTGCTATCATAAGGATTGATACACCTTACGGTGGGACTCGCACATGGTATCTACACGCCAGAGAGGGTCGATTGACACAGACACAAGGAAAATTAATACAAGTAGGGAGCCGATCGATAGGGTAGTAAGGGTACATCTAACATCTTCATGGCAATTAGGCTGATTGAGGTAAGATCCTCATACTAGAAGTACACCTGAAGGCTACCACAATTGCGGGGTTGGGATCACTTTATTATATAACACAGGATACTAGTTAGGACACTACTAGGGGATACAGATCCTTTTTCAGAGGATACTAGTTCGGACACTAGTAGGGGATACAGATCCTTTTTTCATAGGATACTAGTTGGGACACTAGTAGGGAATACGAATCGTTCTATATAAGACACTAGTTAGGATGCTAGTTGGGTGGTGCAGAGAAAATAGGAAATAAGAGAAAGAATCGAAGCGCATTCAGTGTAGTTTACCTTGTCATATCTAACGATCATCATTTGTTGTCTTTCTATGCTTATCATCATGGTTATGCTTGGTATCTAGTTTATTCATGTCATGATGCTTTTATCTATTTACATGCTGAAAGTCACTGGACTTACCAAGCTTTATGTCTGACTCTGTTTTGTTTCTCTTTCTTTTCTTTCGTTTCCCCACCAGGTTCACAGGGAGGGAATATTACCACTTAGCTCAGTTTTCCTTCCAAGCTCGAAGATAGTCGATGTTTTGCTTTGAACTCTCCTTTCCACTGCTATGGATGGCTCGTGCTTTATTGG